>CM074192.1:46345808-47714269 GCA_037179385.1 Holothuria scabra | reverse complement strand
TTCCCAAAACAAAATACATATAATTACTGTTAAAAAAAAGGCCTCAACCACTGGCTACACCCTTTACCAACTCTGCATCCATGACATGCCACAGTTGTGGTTGATGTTGATGTAATGTAGGCAAATAACCTCAGAAAAGAACATGAGGTCAAAGTTCAGCCTTATTCAAAAAATAAGATACTATCCTGGGATGCAAGCTATTCCATAATTATTCATTGTACACTTATAAATAAAAACCTCCATTGTAAAGTGGATATCTTTCAAGTCACTGTTTCATTTCCACCCGTTTTATTTCCATCACCAGTTTGAATGTACTTTTGCAAAGTCTGATTGGCTCTCAGGATCAACCAATCGGAAGGCTCTAAAGAATTCATTGAAATCAATCTGTCCGTCCTTATTAATGTCCATACTGGTTTGCCATGTCCTTGACACTTTCTTTAGAGATTTCAGTCCCAACATGCTTACTCAAAAATTTTACACAAGCATCTTTCAAATTCGTCATGAGAAATGGATCCTAAGAGAAATTAAAGAGAAATTGATCCTAAGAGGATGATATTTAGGAAAAGATGGATTTTATGGTAAAGATGTATTGTAATTTATTCACAGGTATAGAACTACACGTTCATTAAATTATATTGATTTACAGGCACAGTGATGGAAGTGGCAGCAGAACCAGTTGTGCAGGGAAAGAAATCAGAAAGATGGAGTACAACCCCACTACTACAAGATAAAATCTAGCAACCTCTTGATGAAGAGTAGAGAGTGGTCTTCAATCTTTGTACATGCTAAAGCAATAAACAAGGTACTCAGTACTACTCCTTGAGTTAGCACTTGTCCAAAAGGAATAACAAAGTAGTGCAAAATGTTTTTAGATAGCTAATACTTGAAAATGCTAGCAGTTCACAACATGTGTCCAAACTGGCAGATTGGCAGTTGTGGATTGAGTATATTGAGGCTAATAAAGTGAGAAATCAATAATTATACCAATGTGAGAAAAAAACAATTACGACATTTACACAATGGTGTAACAAGATGGAAGGGTGTCAATAGGTCCCCACCACCATTCCCCCACAAACCAATGGTGGCATTCTGCTAAGAAAGACATTACACAAGAACTCTCCTGTCAGCCCTCCGAGACTTGTTCATTTACCAGTGCAACACAGTAACAATTACAAATTTCTAGGTACTCAGCGTACTTCTTTTTATCCACAGTAAAGAGCCAGTGACAAAAGGAATGCACACCAAAAACAATATCCCCTGATTGTTGGTTACATGTGTAAAGGGCCTTTCATTCACATAAGTGGCAAAGAAACATACTCTATCAGTGACGTACCTGAGTGGGATCCTTGTCAATAATTCTAAAAGATTGTTTCTAAGGTGTTCCTGTTGCGATACAATGTCTCTGTAATTCCTGGACCTTCTTGTCCCACACTGCCATCTCTCTTGTACACTAAATCTCTATCTAAACAAGATTCATAATTTACTAAAGTGTTATCTGCATTTGAGCTAACCAATCTTGATCGTAGAGTGTGTACCAGGGAATGGCCAGACTCCAGCGTCTTCTCCATCGTTGTGTAGCCCACTGTAACGGGGTGATGAAACCTGATTGGTGGAGAGACACAATTGATACATGGAAGTCTGCAAGATCCCCAATTTACCATCTATGATGGCTTATTGTGGTTGTAGAGAACTAAAATAGAATTGCAGGGAGTTGTACAAAAAGAGAGTTTATGTTATTACAGGCTCAGCCATGGTTGCATCTACACTGAATTCGAGCTGAATTGGGTATCAAGCAGCAACCGGACATTAATTTCTTTGGAAATGTGACACACATACCATCTTATAAATTAGCATTTACAGTTTGTATTTCCCTTTCCTCTACTTCTGGTAAAATACAATTTCTCCTTCAAAACTAATATTAACATAAAATGTAAGATTTCCTTATTTTTCTGTTTCATGGGGCCCTATAGGGGACTATTTGCTGTATAAATATATTCAGTCTACAGAAGCTGGTTGTAGAAAGTATTAACAAAGCTACTTTTCTTTGCAGGTGCAGCTCTTTATCTAGGTCTGCTCCCATTAATTGAGTGGTTGGAAACTGGGTTGTTAAACTCCATCTAACTTTTGCATATTGGAGTTGTTTGTCATAGCAATTCTAAAGAAATCAAAGAATTTTATTCTGTTAGGGGGAAAAATTTGTGCTGGCCAGCCGGTGATGCTGATATTGATGGCAAGTACTTGGTGGAGATTTTGAGAGGAGGGTAGCACTGCCAGTGCCACCCAGTGAGGTGACAACCCTGATTGAGCTTCATCAAATCAATGGTGGGATTACTTGAATAACAGTGACAAAGCAGTCAGGAGTCTTACTTACCAGTATTTTCAGGATCATATTCTTTAAACAATTCTCTGAGTCTTGTTTTATTTGAAATAATCTTTTCTTTCAAATCTCGTGAGCGCCTGAACCTTCCACCAGACTAACCCTGTTATAAAAGGATTGAGATCAAAACATGGAGGTAGAATTAATCACCTCTCTTCTCCATTTTCATGGTGAATATAAATCTCTTGATGTAAATACTTTAAGACTATAAATTCCCAGATGCTGTAGAATACTACACTACAAAATATAAACATATAAAACAATTGAAAAAGGGTGATAAAATTTCTTAAATAGTACCAGTTTCTGACAGATAGGGGGACATACCAACATCCACAGAAGGGGATTGAAACTGTCAATGCACATAATGAATCGATACTATTTGTTAGGGAAAGGAAACAGGTATTTTAATAAAATTATTGGAAGGATAGCAAATAACAAATGCCATGTAATACCATATCTTTTTCACTTTTTGGTGGCCAAGCATCACAATATATTACGATATTTTATAATTAGGGTAGCCTGCTAGATGCCATATTTTCTACACTTTTGACTGGCAGGGCTACTATTGCTAATTACCCTCCAACTTACATGCAGTCACTAACTCAAATGTTATTGCATCAGTGATTGATTGGCAAAATTAAATGACACCTGAGCACAAACCATATCCCAGCTAACCTTGAATATACATTTTTGTAATAATAGTCTTATAATAAACAGCACATCTGTTTACATAATATTTTTTGTAATGAAAGAAATAAACTGAGATGCAATGAAGGTAAACAAAGTGGTATCTACCATTATTCAACACCATGCACCATAAAATTACTCCTCGAGTCCCCCCAACCATTCCCTCCCCTTACCTTCACAAGAATGCTGGGACCTCAGAACGGAGGATATTTATAGGAGCATTCCATTTCCAGCCAATTTAAAAAATCATGGTATAGCTAGGCAATAATAGGATACACATAATTGCACACAAGAAAAGTCTCCACATACAGGTAAATTGAAAAAAAAAATTATAAGGAAGAAATTTAAAGAGATGTCATCATATCAAGTAAAAACTCTGTAAAAGTGTCCCAAATCAAACAATCAAATATTTGGGAAGAAAACTTCCTTCCCACTGCAGCTACTGATCTGGTCAATATTATAATACACACTCTTCAAACCCATTTTCTATTTTCCTTCACAACTATTTCACCAATGCGTGATCTAAACCAAGGGGGAACAATGAGAAAGATTAGAGGGAGACATACAGCATTATGATGCTCAATACAACAAGAGTAGCAAGGTTTGGTCACACATAATATAAATAAGAGGTCAGGAGGGGATTACCCATGATAGGTAGAAAAAGAAAGAATGTCCCAAATATAAACAGTATACACCACACAATCAAATGGTAGCAAGAAAAAGAAGAACACCTTTTACATCATGTAAAATCAACTTGTAATCCTGCTTCCAGAAAAATGTTAGGCAGGTTATTAAGTTTCTGCATCCCTATTGCATATATATATATGTATAAAGAACATACTCTAAAATGGCAACACGCTCAGTGACCATCTTTACTTTTGTATTTTTTAAAGATAGTGTGACAGACATGTCAGCAAAATGCCCTGACTTCACTTGACAGTTAGGGAGTGAACTTTCCTAATGCAACATCTGTTGGAATTATGTCAATACATTTAACAGTTCTCCAAGGTATACCACTTCAAAGTTTGAATGTTTTTGAAACAACCTGCTTTTTAAATGGAATACACCTATTTTGTCATTTTCATGTCACACTACCTTTAACCAATAATCATCTAGGTATCAACCAGTATTCGTTAACCCCTTCACCTATCCATTGACCCCTCTTTCCCACATAAGTACATCTTTTATCATTTAACACAATGATAAGTTAAGTTCTAAGCACTTTACTGCTATAACTTTGAAAATGACTCATTATGTCAGGACACAATGTCACCTCCAGATTTTTCTTGCATTTTAAGCCAAGTCAGAAAATGTAGCAATTAGAAAGCCATCTCCCATCATGCTGTCCTTGTTCAATTCCCGATGTGTGAGTGTAACATGAAATTGACTGAATGTAAATTACCAAATTTCCAGGCCAGTGTTTTCACTATAGACTGACATATAATTGACAGTGGGGAATTCAGGACACAGGTAGTCCAGGCAACCTGATGCACACGTGTCACCACCAATGATTTACAAGTATACAGAGGAACAAAGAGACAAATACAATAGGAAGTCACATGTAGAATAACAACATCCAGTTATACCTTTTTTTAGCCCACAGAGGTTCCCCTTTAAAGTCATCATCCCCACTGGGAGAAACAAAATGTTATTTATGTAAAAAATAGCTGCTTATTTTAAAGAAAATACAAACTTTGTACTACAACATTTTAGTCACTTACTATCATAATATGACAATATGACTTTCCATCAACTTATTCAGTTAGAACAAACTCAATGTGCTTAGTTTCACTTTTTTAAAGAACCTTCCTTTGCAGTCACTTGTCATCATTCACCAATGTTAACTTTATAAGGAAAACACTGCAGTCATCCCAAATTGAATTGGTGCACCCTGATATCCTAAATTCTGTATAGTTCTTTTAAATCAAATGACAACAATTTGTTGTTTCCATTATTACTTGCCTCAATGTTCTCAAAATATTCCTTGAAGTTGAAGTATGGAAGGAATTGTAATATCTTGTCCCTAAGTTGAAGTTAGTTTGGGGAAATTTCAAACAAAACTCATTGCTAGGAGGAAGAAACATTAAATGGTTTTTGTACATCAAAGTACAGAAAAAATGATGACAGTCACAGGCAATTCATCCCACCAATCAGCTAGAATACACCCCAACAGATATTTTGGATAGGGTAGCAAATGACCAAACCATACAATTCCCCATTCCCTTCCAAATAATTTTGAGCAAAAACACAAGATGTTAAATGTCATCTTTTCTTTAACAGTCATCTTAATTACAACATAAATATAAACTGAGAAAAATCTTGAAAAAGTAAGTTATCAAAATAAAATTCTTGGGGATTGTTATTGACTCCAAACTAATATGGCAAGATCACATTCATTATTTATCCTCCCACATTGCAAACGGAGTTGGTATTATTGGTAGGCTGAAGTATGCTCTTACCACAAGTGTCCTCTGTACCTTGTATTTTACTTTGACTTATCCACATTTTACTTACTGTGGCACTGTGTGGTCTAGTACCAAAAGATGAAACTTAAATTATCTTGATCTTTTACAAAAAACCCTGTTTGTCATATTTATAACTCTGGTTCACAAAACCAAACCAGTTCTCTTTTTTGAACTTTGTTGAACTTATCAAAACTATTTGATAAAATCAATCTAGTAATGACCTTGTTCACATATGGCTCCACCCACAACATGCCATGACGTCTCTTCTTTAGGAAGCAACATAGACACCCCAGTACACCAAAGGCAGTGTGGGGTGTAACTGATATCTGAGTTTGTCACATGATCTGTGCTCTAAAATAGCTATAAAGCTTTCATTGTATTCACAATGCATAAAAGTAATTAACACATGCTTGATTGACCTGTTAGCTAACCTCAAATGTTATGTAATTTTTTGTGTATTTTAATATATCTGCTTCTGTCAATCTATTAATCAGACGTGAAATGTGACTATATCAAGTGGGGGTGTAGTGAGCTTCATTTCCTCCCTGAGGCGATAAAAGGTAATCAGGCAGAGAAGGGGAATGACATAACAAAAAGGAAGAAGGATCGTTTCATTATGATATGTTACCACACTCTTTTTCCCACTTTTTTACAACTAGTGCCCATATTCACAATTATATTACACGTAATCCTCAGCTTCTTCTACATTCTGCGAGTAGCACATCTCACTCTAAATTAAGACTATGGCATTGTGCAATAAATCTTTGGAATACTCTACACAAGTCTATTATTGACAGTCCAAGCCTCAGAACTTTCAGGTATAACTTATGAAACTATACTTGAGTACCTTTTGATACTCTACCTTCATGATACTTACTCTTCCTTGCTACCATTAGTATTGTCATTATTGATGCATCATTGTGTGAGAGCAGGCTTGTACAGAAACTCCCACCGTATTATAAAGCTTTGATTGCGGTTTGTTCTGGAAGAGGGAGGTGTAAAGAGGGGGGGTGGAAAGAAGTATTTTGTTAAGTTTTTGTTTCTTGTGATCTTCCTCAGGGAGTAGAGCAATTTGCCAAGCCTGTGAGAGTTTTGTGTCCTACTTCCTTAAGATCATTATGGACTATGCACTACTTTATTGATACAAAGTAACATATGTTATACATTTGCATACTGGTATGATGATGTGAAAGACAAAAAAAAAAATAAAATGAATGAAATGTTTTGAGGATTAGGGGAAGGGGAACTTTTTTCTGCTGCATACTCCAAGAGATCCTCTTAGAAAAAAAAAATACAGTTGCCTGAGGTTTCAAACACATAGCAAAATGTTGGGTATTACAGGACAATTGAAATGAATGCCTCTATGTCTCTAATCATATTTTACTTTGTTACCTTGTGAGTACGGACTTGGAAACTAATTGATTAAAAGTGAAATCAAGACTTCTGAAACCTTAGATATGAACTAATTTTAAAATGAAATTTAAAAGACATTGAAAACTTTTCAAATATTTGCACACAGGGAAAGCAAGAACTTGGAACCAATGGATGGAGCACTTCACTTAATCATAATGATCAATAGCCATTTGTAAAGACATTTCAAATGTTCTTTTGGCTTTCCAAGGGCATCCTTTTTTTAACTCAGACAGATATAGATGAAGAAACCTTCATCTCATATTATAAAAAAATAATCAACATCTAGCGCTAGAAATCGCAAGATACCCACTATGTAAAGTCATTGATCTATTTACAATCACCTATTAGATTCTCAAACAAATAGATTTTTCCTACAAAACATCAGTTTCCAACTAAACACAAAAGCTGTAACCATAGCAACAATTAAACAATTCCTTCAATTTAATAAAGAAACCATTTCTGGGGTACACTGAAAGGCAAACACATACTGTCATTTCTTTGTGGAAACCTCATATACATTTAAACCAATCATCTAAACAGAAACATGTTAAACATATTAATTCATAACCTAGCATGGGAGGTTTACTGGTACTGTTCATCAAACACATTAAGTTTTGAGGGTTTGCCTTATTCAGCAAGCAAGAGTTGTTTAGTTTTTTAGTTTTTCAAGCTGGATGCTGACTCACAATCTCAAAATAGCATCATACCATCCTAATGACGTGAAGTATAAATTTAGGGCAGAGTCACTTATCTAAGGGAAGGGTCATTAATCTAACCAGCCAATATTGGCAGGTGGGCAAAGGAAATCCGCAAGTGACTTGGCCATACATGTAAATAACCCCCGTTAGATAAATGACTCTGCACTAACTGGGGGTTATTGCCAAGTCACACATGTATTTCCTGTGCCCAAATGCCCATACTTGCTAGTTAGATAAATGACTCTCCCCTTACTTAGAACTGATTTAAATCTCTTATGTGTAACAATTGCAGAAGAAGGTTGGTAGCTTAGCTGGAAAAGACATGGGGATATCTCATGGAATATAAATATATGTGCCTCCCCATTTCCAGCTGAAAATTTCTATCCTCCAAATAGTACTGAAAATTGGATATAATAAAGGCATTACAAGGCCTACTCTTCTCCTGAGTTCAACAACTGTCCCCAGGTGCCCTCTAAACTCCATTACTGCCCAGGAAAACATTTCTGTGAGTTACTGTATTAAAAAAGACTGTCAAGCACCTCAAAAAACCCTCATACAAGATAAGGATACTACTCAAAGAGTTTTAAATGAAATTCATGGAGCATAAATCTGAAGTATATACCTTTGGCCCATTGATAGTTTCTGATGATGTTCCGATGATATGAATTGTATGCAACGAGGCTTTAGGTCAACGCCAAGCTTTACATAAGCACCACGATTGCTTCCAACTTCATAGTAATTTGACGCTGAGAAAATTGTTAGTACCTAATGAATAAGAGACAATAAACATGCATTATAAAAGTTGAAGATAATTCGAACCTCGCATTTAATGCAAGCTCTTGGGCTCCTGCCATATTGCAAAAGGAAATAATTGAATTTGGATTAATGCAAAGCACTAACCATTAAGCCCAAATATACAAAAATTATAATATTTAATTAATTTGAAAGAAATTGTAAAATATAAAAAAATTCAAAAAGCAAAAGGTACTTCCCACAGCAAACATTTCTTCACAAGCAGGTTGGAAAAATCAGTGTATACACTACAGGTACACTTCATTCTTCAAAGACGAGTCTTAAATGACTCACTACCTTGTTTTGCAAATATAATCACTACTTTAGTCACCCCTTTCAAATCCACAAAAGTATGAAAAATATTTGAAATTCCACCAAAAGTTATTATATGACAACTGATGAACAACCAACCAGAGTACTTTAGTACAAAAAATTGTCTCTATTCATTTTAATGTTTATTTAGAATGCTGTGCATAAAATGCGCAAAAAACATAACAGTCCCATTGAACACTTAGTATAGAGGCAGGGACAGATTGCATGGTCAAGTGGTGTAGAGCACATCCGACTAGCAGTTGGGAGATTGGGAGTTCGCTACTTGGCCGGGTCACACCGAAGACTTCAAAAATGAAACCTACTGCCATTGTGCGTAGCATAAGCAATGGAGTACGGAAAACAAGCCAGTGAGCCATATATTTAGAGGAACAAAGGCTCTGCACTGGTTGACTTAAATCAGTTGGTTAGAAACTAGGCCATGAAACTCCATCTATTAAACCAACTAACAAAAGATTTAATGGAGACAGAACCTGAATGTAATTTTGGGGTTAAAATTAACCTGACGATCACAACAGTCCATGTGTGTTCACAACAATCTACTGTATCTTAATCTGAACCAGTTTCATTCAATTCCTCTATTTCACCATTTTGGCTTTAACTGACATTTACCCATGAATGAAATGTTCCATGGCTGGATTGAAACTGATTTTGACTTTGAATAGAATGACTGACACATTTCTAGAAGAGATCAATTTTTGAAACCAAACATATAACCAATGTTTTATTGAAAAACATCCAGTCTTCTCTGACAAAGGCAAAAATATTGATGTCAATAACTGATGAATCAAGAAAATAATTTTCAGCATTTGCAAATACTGAATGGTCTTTAAATGCTAAGATCAATACCATGTTACCTTGGTAACCATGTGTTTTTTCAAAATTCAGCTCATCATGACTGTTTCTCTTTCATATAAAGTAAAGTAAAAAGTGAACATAGATTCTAGATTTACAGGAATATGTATGTTACAGGTTAGAAAATGAAATGCTTACATGCTACTTTCATGTATATTTTTGTTGCTCAGATATTAATGTTGAAATTTGTCTATTTATAATTTAAATAAAAAACATTATTATACAATGGTTTGTGATGTCTTTGAAATATACAAATCACAAACCTACTGCAGCCTCTCAGCCACACTGCAGCAGATGAAGTCATGCTTTGTTACAATACACATAACAATTGCAGACCAACCTAATCCTGCTAGTACTGTGAGCAGCAGCAAAGCATTACTGAGGCAGCTGCAGCCTGGCCTAGGCAACTGCAGCCTAGCTGGGGTAGCTGTAACCTGGGTGAGGCAGATACAGCCTAGCTGAGGCAGAGGCAGTCTAGCCTAGACAACTGCAGCCTAGCTAAGGCAGGTGCAGCCTGGACTGGGAAGCTGCAGCCTGGTTGGGCCTACATTTGTGACATGGTGCTCAAAATGACCGCAGCATATTTGCTGTTTTCTTATGTAACATGTTGATCAAGGAAAGCTTTGCATACCCAAGTTACCCAAATCACAGTATTACAATGCTATCACACTTTCACATGTGGGTGAAGAAAAAATAAAAATAAAATCAAAGACTGAAGAAAACCGAGGAAACTTAAGTAGTAGAAGAATGACATCACAGTACTGTACATTCAATCATTTTTAAACTGGATGAAAAAGCCTCAGTTAGATATCACAGCAAAGAAATGTCTTGTAGAAATCTAGGTTGGATCATTGGATTAGTATTCAGGCTTTGTATCATATCCTTAGAATTTTATACTTGGTGTTAATGTATTTACATTTAAAAAGTGTGGCTTTAAGTTAACTCCTGACAAAGCAGCATGACTGCTATATCTAAAAAAATATTAGAAACTATAGGTCCTATGGGGGTGGGTTCCAGCCAATTCTTGATTCATACATAGTAAGAACCCTCAACATCTATTCATCCATCACTCTCAGGTAATATTGGTATGTTATCTCACAGTAATGAATTGACCTATTCCACGGTCAAGTGGTTAGAGCATCTGACTTGGGGGCAGGAGGGTCTGGAGTTTCTGGCTAGGTTATACCAATTAAGACTCCAAACAGAGCAGCAATGCTGCTGTCACTCAACCCACCTTGTGCTAGGAACTGCCTAGTTTGAAAAACATGCATAATCAATACATGAAACAAACATTTCAATGGAGTATTGTGTGTGTGCATTCATGCATGAAGCTTCTCCAGTGACCAGCACAACAGAGGCATTGTGATTGTATTCTTCTATAATACTGAACACAAAAGCAGCTATGGCTATCAGGATTTATCTTTTTTCTGCTTGGGTACTTCAAATTATTCAAATGAGCTAAGGGGAATTTCCTCTCATGTTTACCCTAAACAAATATTTTACCCATTGTTTTTACCCATTTTACATCCCCTCCTTCTCCTTCCTCCTTACCAACATTTTGTTCCAAACTTAACATCAGAACCAAATACAGGTTACATCAGGTTTGCATCATATACCTTCACACAACATCACACATATTATTTTCACACAAACCTGAGATGAAAGCTAAATGGATCATTTCTTTACAACTGTAACCAACACTTTGTACATTGTCAAGGTGATTTATACCATGTTTGAACTCATTGCTCAGGTGGTTAGACCAAGTATATTGTAATTTCCGTCTTTTGAAAGATTTCTTTGATGATAAGTCTGTTCATCATGATATCAGACAAACAGATGAAACAAATGTTAGTGGCAAGCACCATGAACTGATCATTTATAGTAAATGATCAATGATGACACCAAAAGAGGCTCTTTATTGAGGGAAAGCAAGGCTATGGAGTATTCCTGTAATGTATTAAATTCAATGGAAGCACAGTATCACACTTTTAGGCTACAGCAATAGTGAGTTGAAGCGAAGCAAAGTTACGTATGCCTTTGGAGTATTCCTGTGATGTACTATATCAGTGAAAGCACATATAGTATCACACTTTTAGACTAAAGCAACAGCGGGCATCAAAGAACTGTTTTTAAAATTTTACGAAATTTTGTCACAGTTTTCAAGGGCTATCTCTTTTCTTGAAGAGAGAAACAACTGCATAACATTAGATGAATCGAAACTGGAATAGACTTTCACCCTTTCATTCTTAATCCATCAAGGATAAAAATATGTGGGATCTTTTTTTAACTAAAGTAATACATTTTTACAAATAAATCAAGGATATATCCTTCCAATGCTGAACACAAATCTTTTATTTGATTTACTGTTTTGTAAGACTTTTCTTCACATTAGGCTAGACTGAGACATAATTAACTGTTACCTAACAAAACTTCTTATACATAACTTGGGTAACATTCTGTGTTTTGACCTGTTTTAATGTGAAATCTCTCAGAAGTAATGTAAAATCCAGTCAAAGTTTCTAACAACATCAATCTGAGCAATGCACATTAAGAGGAAGATCACACTCAATTTAGCTGTTTCCGCTGGCTTCATTCATCAACCTGCAACATTTTATTCCTGATTTAATGTTCGTTGAATCTGTTTTGCATGAAGAGTATTTTCTATCTGTTAATTCTGCTTCTTTTCAAATCCTTCTTTCTCAATGAACTTTACATTTACCCACAAGGCAACTTAAACATCTTTCGTCTATTATTAGACAGGGAGAAATAACGTCCCTGGCTTAAAAGCTATCTTTGTCATGCTCCACTTGAGAATTAATTCATCATTCAAATGCACATGCACAAATTATAGCTTTTTACCATATCAACTCTTTGTCAATGGGTGCAACCAGAAAAAAAAAACAAAACATAGATGTACTATTGCAAACCAGCAGGTGTCTCACTCATTACCCAATTACACAAGCTCTGTTATGTGCAACAACAGCTGCCATGTTAAACCTGCAAAAATAATTTCCTTTCGCCCAAATTATGCAAAATAATTCTTAATTCAGTGATAACATGATCAAGCACAAGAGATAGTGATGACACAACCCACTGTACATGTGTTGTATAAAATCTATCAAGGTGTAAAAATAAACATCTATTGGTCCGCTGTCTTCGCACAACCCAATATTGAAGTCAATTAATACACATATGCTCACAGTTTTGTTTGCATTTTTAATTTTATTTTCTTTCAACAAGCTGACAATCCTTTCCTGAATTATTGGTAGCTCAAATTCTTCCTACAAATGGTTTTGCTGTTTATTGGATCACAGCTGCAGATATGTTATTGGGTTTAATTAGACAAATGGAACTAAAAGCAAGAATGTATGATTTTTAAAGTTCAGTTGACATAAAGTGAGCTCTGCGAAACAATCTTCAATACACTGTGCACTTCAAATACAGTAATAAATAAGCTTGGTGTGTGTGAAGGGGGGGAGGTTGCATGAAATTCCAACACTTCTCCAGAAAAACATGCAACATGGTACATATTTGTAGCAAATACACATGGTAAATCTTTGACTCTGTAACATTTTGCAGCATTTTTGTGATACTACCCCAGCCATAACTATAGGGACTCATTTGTGTTGGTATCAGTTATTTTGTGACAAGTTTGAAAGAAAAAGTTGCATGAAAAATACTTTTAGTTAACCTCTTTACTTATTTATTACTTTCTGCTCTACAGTTACAAAAAATATAATAATGCTCATCAATGTCCTTAACAATGCATACAACTGACGCCTTAATGACAACAGCTGGGTTACATGGCTGTCAATCAAGTTGGTAAGCATATCACTGGTTGTCTTTGAAAGGGGCTGTGCCTTGTAAATGATTATTACCCAATGGTAAAAAAATATTTTTAACTCTTGGTAGGTCTGCAAGATGATATTGAAGGGCCAAACCTCTCACCCCAAACTGCAATTTTGGTACCCGGGTACCGAAATTCTCAATTAGCTCAGCTCTTTGATTGACAGCTAATTCAAACAATGCAGAGTACCAAAGCTTATGTTACACAGCATGAATGGTACTGAGAGGGTTTTGATATATAAATTGAGCTTTTCTATTCTCACCTAGAAGCAATGTACTGAGATTGTATCTGGATGAGGATGAATTTCAGACAATTGTGGGAGGGGCTTAAGTAAGAAGGTGAGGAGAATTGGTACTGCTTGGGGTGAGAGAAGTGGACCTTTAAAGCAGGATATTGAGAAGGCAAAACTAAAGAAAAATATGGCAAGTAGGATAAGTCTCAGAATAAAGGAGAAAGCTAGAAAGTGTACACAGCTGGCTTATCAGATGCATCCTCTGACCTCAGACAATGGTAAATCAAATTTGCATCACATTCTTCTGAGTTTTGACATTGGTTGTGACAAAGTTCACCAAAATTTGCATCAACCTAGCAAAATTTGTGTGGTATGGGTGCATCACAGTTAACAGGAATTGTGTGTCAAAGTTGATGGGACGCTGCTGCAACAACTTGACATAGGGGTTTGTCAATACACAAAAATTTTTGATGCACCTATTAAACAAACATTGAGCCACCTTGCCTGGATGTCAGAGGTTGAATCTAACAATTGATCTTTTGACCACTTACTTGGTCATCATGGGTAAACTCATACCCACTTGGTTTGCATTCATGTGACCTTATGAGGAGCTCTAGGCCATGTTTGGCTAAAACCTTTCTAGTAACATCTGGTCCAAAGTAGCTCCCACCACCTCTGAAAGCATTTGGTTGGCAGCCATCTTGCATTCTTGGATCACTCCAAAGAGCATCAAGTATCTTGATGAAATAAAAACAAAGTTGATAGTAAAGGTACTTGAGAAACAAGCAGGTTAAAAATTTAAAAGGTACTACAGTGCTTAGAGGCAGCTGGCAAAATTGCTACGGTATCATCTCAGGCCTGTAATCTATTTCAAGTCTGGATGTAACTTAAACGTGTTCTGCACTAGGGAACTGTACACATGATTTCCACATAAAGATATTTTTAGTACTGTGGAAAAAGAGATGGCTAAAATATAATTAGAAGGTTTAGTAAAAATTAGCAAAATTAATCACTACCAAATACTATGCTCATACAATTATCATTTAGTTGGACATCTCCCCACTCCTTAAAAAAACCAAATTGCAATTTCAACTTCCTCACGTTTTCTGTTGGATCAATTTCACCTGACAATCTGGTTGATTTGGTCTATTCTCAAATGCACCTGTTCAATGTATATTAAGTTGATCAAGCAAGAACATTTTTGCAAACCGAATGAAATCGATTTGACAGAAACTGGTTGCTAACGAATTTATCCTTGAGCCACATGTGAGATAACATGTTTGTACCAGCTTGTAGCAGGCAAGAAATTCACCTTAAATGCTTTTCAAAGAATGCCTGATGAAGCTGGGTGTTCATTATCAAATTTATCATGTTGAGCATACTTTACATTTGATTCAAGCAGAGTAACAAAATGAGGAGTTGACGTCAAGACTCAATTTTACTGCCACTTTTAATCTATTAACAATCAAAGTTGATTCTGTGGTACAACAATTTGACACACAGTTATCAAGCTTTTAGTAATAATCTTATAGGGTCAATTACTGTAAGGAAACTTTAATAAGGTTGTGTATGGGACAGATTCTGGCTAGTTAAAATGGCAAGGGGACTTACACTTGAATCTATTCATAGCAATTACAAAAGAGCACAAAGCTGGCTAGTCATCTCTTGATAACATCAAACAATACTGGGAGTAGTGTGTCTGAATTGTAAATGAACGCCAATCATTTAAAAGTGCTGAAAGGGGATGTCAGAGCAGAAAGTACAGTTGCAATTAGTTTTGCTGACAATTCCTCATAGAGGACAGCTTTCCACTAAAATTGATACTCTTAATTTTGCTCATCCCAATGTCCTACTGAGGGGACATTTTGATTGTGTGTAGGCTGGAACAGGTAGGGGAAATTGTCTAATACTCCCTTCATTTAAAAGCGAAATGATATGCTGCACTGTCATGACAACATGCTACAACTTAACAGTCAAGTGGATCTAACATAATGAAATGACATAGGAATGAAAAAATATAATTAGAAAATGTCAAAAGAAATAATGAAAAAAATTCCCACAAAAGTGTAAATAATATCACACCTAAATGGAATTTTGGCACAATAGTTTTAAACCCTTTTATGTTTTTCATATGTTCTCATTTACATGGAGGGCACATAACTTACACACTACTCCTTGCCTAAAACCAGCCTTCACTAATACATGGTGGATCTATTAGCCCTACAAGTTTCAATTTGGACAGTCCATACCAAAGAATGCATAGCAATAATATCTTTCCTACTCCTGCACAGTGCTCTGCACACATTCTACATAGTCTACTGTGACTTTCCTTTGTTTCCATGACAGTGGAATGGTTAACTTGTTATTTTCTTTTGCATTTTTTTTCCCAATTGGTTTTCTGCCTTTCTGCATGTCAGTCCTCTCACATTAGAAGAGGGAAGTTGATTCCTGTTGCTTTTCAGGACATCAGAAATGTTACAAACCATGATTACTCTAGTCACCAAATCACATTCCAACAATAGACTCCTGTAATCCTCTGCTTCCTCTCATCAGTGAGCAGGAAGCCTTTTTTCCTCAGCTAACAGGATAATTATTTTCTTATCTTTGTTTTTACCTTTGGGTGACTTCCAGTTGCACTTGGTAATTGATACTTTTATCCCTGTTCAAATACCCAATTCAATAGTATAGAATAAATCATAAGTAAGTGGTTTAACAAATTGATTTACATTTAACATACCTGTCAAATCACAAAGATAGTGCCTTTAATACCTTCTAAATCCTAGAGAAAAATCTTAGCCACTCTTTGATGAGTAGCAAATATAATGTGCACCTAGTTATTGAGCTTTGCATCAACTAATAATGCACAATCACTCTTGCCATGCAGACTGATCTACTTACTTGTATTTTGCAAAATACTGATCTTTAAAGATATTCATTTCTTATCAGAAACTACAACAGACTGTAGTTTACAGAAATTCTCAATTGGCACAGCTCTTTGACTGACAGCAAGTTCAAAAATGCGAAGTGTTGTAGCTCATATTAGACAGCATGTAGACTGTACAGAGAGAGATTTGATTACACAATGGGGCCTAGTTTATTCACCCTGAAGAAATAAACTGAGATTGTGTCTGGATGAGAATGAGTTTAAGACAATGGTACAATTAGGTTAGGAGAATTTGAAATGTTTGGGGTGAGAGGATTCATGTATCTGCAATAATCTTTAATGTACAATCATACTAATTGTTATTACAAGGCTAACTTCTCAACATTTAGGTTTAAAGTGTAGAGTGACACAATCATAATTAGTTTTAAGATACCACAAGGACAATGTATGATTAATTTCAATTTTTAAGGATGTTTGCATACATTTAAGGAAGATATATGAAACTTTGTCAATCAGAGGCCACACTTTTTTCGAGGCCAAGGTCACATAGCAACCCCACATTTCCTGAAGTTGGAATTGTGACACCTGGCAGATAACTAATACTGTCACAACTATGCACTAAAATCTCCCTTTTTAAGTTTCTACTATCTATATTATTTGGTCATGTTTTTATGATCAAAATATTTTGACTTCCTGGTTTCCTTTTTCATTTTTAATTCTGTTGTAATTACTTTTTCTTTCAAGTGGCATCCATGGTTCTCACAAAAGGTACAGCAATTCAGAAACTCAGCTGTATATGAGGTAGTCTGAGTCAGGTGACATCATTGCGAATATTTAACTCCTGACTCCATTCAGAATGATGACTCCAAGGGTGGCCACACAAGCCAGTTTATTCAGTTGACATAGCTAAGGTATAAACTGCATTTATCAGAGTATTGTTGGTGAATAAACCATTGAGACACCAAATCTGAAAATATTGCAAGAGGAAGCAAAGCAAGTCCATTATCTCTTTCAAATTTGGAGTCCAGACTGTATATTCACCAACAATAACCAGACAAATGTGGTTTATTAATTTTCTACCATGGAAGAAATGATCTTTTGGGGGGTTACTCTCTCTAACATATGCATTGTACCTGATTTTAGTCCTTTTAGGCCAAGTGAGTGTGGTGTTCGCACCGCCGTATCGCATCTCACAAACGTGGTAAATAAAGGACACTCATACCTTAATTGTGTTCATGTTTTGTGTGAAAAAACCAATGGAAGCCTTCGCGCTTTCCTGGCACATGTAATCATGCCAGGCATGTCTTACATAATGTGATGCACATCGACCCCCATGCTTTCTTAACAAGGCAAATCCCTACTTAGAACCAATCAGAAATACACACCTGCGTGCATAAAAAAATGCACGGGCACATGTGAGGTCATAATATGCAAGACTAGCAAAATGCACACAAGCCCCTGTGTTGCTAGCAGTTTTGAATATTGTTATGACAGCCAGTATGTTCAAGAATGACTTGTCACTTTTTCCCAAAACTCCCTTGTTTGGGAGTCTGTGAAGGACTAAACCTACCTTCTATCACCTATACTTACTGTCTGGCAAACTTATAACACTGTGGTAACCCCACCAGTAGAGGGCACCATACACTATGTATCTTCCTACTCCATTTTAGGTGAGAACCTAAACAGACTAACCAATCAGAGTGCAGGATTCTAAACAACCAGTCAGTAGAGGTGGTAGTTAATATACACCCTCTTAAAAGGTCCACAAAAATATAATATGTAATATGCACAAACCTGTCTCCACTCAACTAGGTCAACCTTTTCTGAAATATCCATACTTTCATGGGCTTGTTCCTTCATTGGTGGTTTTAATATGGATGTATACTGAAGGAAAGGACCAAAAAATAGATACAAATAGAAACGTTTTGTAAGAATGAAGTCAATAATTATGTCTATTTTCCTTTTCTAGAGGAATGAGCAACATTATCTCTCCTTTCTTTTATTCCATGACATGGGGTAGTATACTGATGAGTTAACTAATGCAAGTTAGAGATTTAGTTACAGTACCCCAACTTTATCTAAATTTTGTCTCAAGTTTTGCAAGATTTCCATAAAAAGAACACTTTTCACATCACATGAATAGATGCAGAACAATAATTCTTAATTTGGGTTGTCACAGCTGTCTTTGTCACACAGCCAGTACTTATTTCTCACTGGGCAATATGCGAGACTACAGTATCTTGTTGCCTCAGACCTGCTATTAATCATCAACTATTACCTTACATGAATTGTTAAATTGACTGTACTGAATTATAAAGATGAACATACAATAAGGAGGAGCTTCCACAAACTTAGTTTGACCAGGGAGCTCTTATTTGGAAGGAGACACATCAAATGGATTAATCCATGCTGATATTTTATCACCCACTTCATTAAGGAATACCAAATATTACTTGGGAATTAGCCCTACTTAAACTTGTTCCAAATCAATGAGGATTACACACAAGAATGCTTTCGTCTCAACCTCAAACTGCCAGCAAATTAATGGTTTGTTTTGCTAAACTTGAAACAACTGTTTAATGGAAATAAGTCGCAACTGATTGGCTTTCCTTACATGGGACAGTACGCAAATGGACTCCATACACAGAAGACTAGTTTCTCTTAACTTTTGATATGTAATACCAAACTGACTTTCTCAAGTAAAAGTCAAAATACATCAAAAAACACAGTGAATTATTTTTTATAACAGCTGGCAATGTTGAAACAGTTAGTAGTGCATGCATAGTACTACTCTAGATGAAGCATACATGCTGTTTCGATTGTGGTAAAAAAGTTGATTTTCTAACCGCAGTAATCTTTTGTTCAACTGAGGTATATCAAGTTTCAAAACCCACTGCTGGAGGTCTATTATTATCACTTCACCGAGCTTCTAGTCCACTTAGGTTGCAAAAAATTACACAGTACTTTGGGCAGGATTGTAATCAAAAACCCTTCTGCGTGCTCTGCGTACTGTGGCTAGGATTTCTTGACTTGGATTAAATGTCTTTGCATGGAGTATAACTGTCTGTCAATCATCAAATTGTGTAATTGGGCAAGGAATGAAATCAAGTTTATATTTTTACCGTGACCATTTCCTCATGTAAGATAATCTGTGCCCCCTCTTGCACTGACATTTTAATCCAGTAAAAGTACTACTGAAACTGAAAGAGTACTTATGCTGGATTAACTTGACAGCTTCTGAGTTACTATAGCTTTAAAGGAAAGGATTTTGTTGGATCTTCATCTGAATACTGTAATAGCTTCCTGATTTGACATGGGTAGATCAAACATAGACCAAGTACTGTACTAACTGCAACTTACTCTATTCTTAAGTAACTCATTTGTTACTTCTATGGGCAAGGTTCTAAGTGCTCTGAAGAAAATCATTTATGATTATTGGATATTTCTGTTTTTGTTGTATGTTTTACTTTGACAAAAGCTTGACTCTGATTCATAACTGCATGTGTTAAAGGTTGCAGACAACAAAATATTCATCCAAGTTTCCCAGATATCTTTCTAAGAACCAATGCCACTTGCAACAAGATGAGCCTACTTGAATTATTTCTTTATGCTTTTATTTATTCTTTAAAATTTTGGGGGGCTGAATAAGTCGTTCTTCTGTTCCTTAAAGAATCCATGCCAACTGAAACAAGATAAGTCCTACTTGAATTATTTTTTTTTTACTTTTATTTTACTCAGTCATTATTTTTTGGCTGAATAAGTCATTACTCAGTTCCTTTTTATCATGAATAACCTTTCAATATACATCCCTAGTATTTATTGGATAGAAAGTTAATCTTCAGTGAGTGTCAAGTGACTCCAACCAATCTACAACAAGCAATAGATCATTATTTACTTAAGACAGCTGATTTCAAACAGCTCATAAAGATTCTAGCTGTTATCTTAGTACGGAATCTAATTTCCTGTATGCTGCTTTATTACCAGGTACAACCATGAGCAATCCTGCAAGACTTTAATTTTAACACCTTCAGCTGTAAGGCAGGTCTGATTTCAGCTGCCTGAATAGTAAACATGCATCAATCACAAATTGTGTGGTATTAATTTGACTAGAAAGTGTCTAGCTGACTTAAAAAGATTTCAGTTATTGATTAATGAAGTCTATATTTATTCAAACCAAGCAGTACCTAATCCAGATATGGCACTTAATGACAGATCAACATCACTGAGAGTAAGGGAAATCACCTTACAAATAAATACCATTTTTAGGTTTAAAATAATTTAAACAGTAACTTCCAATCAAATTTCTCCAGCCTAGGACAACATAAAACAAACTAAATAAAATAAGTTGTTAAACTTTAAAAAGGAATTGAAACAGAGTAAATTTCACCTGCTTCTAAGCAGAGTTAATTAATGTCTTCAATATGAAGGTCTTACTTTGAAGCTATGCATGGTTAAAGAAGTGTAAAACTGCGGAAAATTAGTGTACATACCATACCAGATTTTTGAAGGAAGTAAATGCTTACACATCTCCCCCTAGCATTGCAAGCTACTTAATAAATTGCATTTTGTAACTGCAGTATATTAATGACAGACAAGAAATTTATCTCCACAGTATGAAAATGTCTTTCAACAAGAAAAAGTTTTAATTCTTCACCTGAATAAAGGAGTCATATATATTCAATGAGAAGGAATATTTTAAGAGAAAATCATGTCTTTTTTTCTTGACCCCCCTGTGGCCCCATCACCTACATTTCCCCCATTCATTACTGTTTACTTACTTTATACTCAAAGTTACCTTACAATATTTGACCATTTTTATCACCTTTTCTGTAATTGTATACAAAATTGATTGCAAATTTATTAAACCATTTTTGAGGGTTACAATCTCCTAAATTCCATTTATTTCTTTGTCTAACAGATGTTCCAGGGAATCTACAGGCAAAACCCATAATATCCCATATAAAACTAGGCAAAACCCCTATATCCTGTATAAAACTCCCCTGCTGTAGACACTTTTTAGAAAAACTACTGCCTGCAGAGAATGCAGTAAATCATTGTAAAGTTAATAGCAAAGCAGTTTCACTATATACAAATATCCAATCATATCAATCCCTGTAGCCTAACAAACAGTGGAGTTATGAGGCATTCCTGGGAGCTGAAACCCAAATCAAAGGAAACCTAACCATACCCAATTTAGTAAAGTAACATTCAGGAAACTTAAAGAAAATCAAAACACATATCAATGCAGTATTGACTAAAAATAATTGAAATCTGCAATGAAAACATTAAATATTTGATCTTGCTGAGGAGCAGATGTTGGCCTCTGGTGTTTTATCTTTTGGGACAAGATTTTATTCAAAGTTTTATGGCAAATGGCTCCTTCTGTTTTTAAATCCTTGAAGTTGTATGCTGGGTAGCAAAAGACAATATTTCAGGAAGAAGTTTTGTTCCGTAAAGAAGCTATATATCCCTTGCAGTACACATAACACAACTGGAAAAATGTAAATCAATACAGTTGAGATAAAACTGTAGTTGCAAGTAGAAGAGAATGTTAGAAAATAAAGTCTGTTTTTAAAATTGGCAGTGAGAAAAATTTTGACTACAGAGAAATGTTGACTACACCAGTGGTGCAGCCAGAGGGGGTGAAGGGGGGAAAGGTCCCCCCAAATCGATTCAAGACAATCTATTTCTCACAACCCCAAAATCTTATAGTTTTCTTCAGTAAATGTATAGACTTGCTGTTTGTAAAGAATGGGGATAGGTATAAGTGTTGACACCCAGCGCTAGGCTTCATGAAAGTTTGATATTGCTTAAGATGTTGCCCCCTTGAGTGTTTGCTTGCCCCCTTACAATAAAATCCTAGCTATGCCACTAGACTACACTGTATTTGTTTTTTAAGACTTAGAAATGTGTCTAGAATCATTTATATCAGGAGAGAACAATAAGAAAGAAAGTACTTAAAATCCCAAAGAAGTGGAATACTTCATGCATGTGTATCCATACATGGAATTCAAAAATTATGCAGTTAAATTTTTCAAAAACATTTTTTCTTTCCTTTGCAGAGTTGTTGGCATAAAGTCACTGCTGTTTTGACAAGTCAACTACAGACATTTTGGTGTCCCATTTTACTTCCCGTCTACATTTTTCTAATTATTGTACTTTGATATTTTTTTTCTTTTTTTTGCAAGGGAAATCTCTCTCTACCAATAACTTGCTTTTCCCTCACTAGTTAATACAAACTAACATGTAAGAAGCTATGATCACATCTGCATTTCCACTTTTTCATTTTGCTGCTATCTTTTTTCTAGTTACATTACATGGCACTAAGGATGACAAGAGCTCACTGAGTAAAAGTATTAAACAATCTGTGAGTGTCTCGATGTTGTTGTGCTTTTCTTTTGATAGATCAATTGCAGAAAAATCCACAGTTAGGAAGATATCACAACGACATAATCACATATATAATCGGCAAACTTTCCTATGTCCTCCTTGATACCTAGCTTATCAGATAAACCTCTAGATACATGTAAAATGTGTAACTATCTAGTTATAGAGGTCACTGATAAAATAGACTACAAGTAATAAAAAGGAATTTGCCAGAATTTAGGAAAGTTTAAAATGTAAACTTGTATGACCAAGCTGCTGTATCCACTGGTTTAAATAGAAAACTGCTTGGCATGGTTATGTATTGGGAGTCAATCCAACCATGACACAAATGTTTACTGAAACAATTTACATCACAGATGACCATAAACTATGATTGGAGTCTGGAAGAATCAGAATACTCACAACCATACTCAACTAAGCTGTTACATTTTTAGTATGAAATCTGCAGACAAAAGTCTCAACTTCATGAAAACTCTGAGATGATCCAACATCTCACAATAAAAAAAAAAAAAAAAAACAAAAAAACATGAAACCTCCTTTCTGACCTTGTATCTTGGCAAGTTGTTAAGGCGTGTCAAATCTGTTTGGTCAGATATACCACCATGAGCAACCATCACTTTGCCATCTATAACAGTTGCTAGGGGCAACCAGGCAAAAACTTCTTGAAACATGTTTACAACAAGTGGTGTATATTCCTGTCACAAAAAAGAATAAAGGAATTCAACTCAAAAATTCATATGTTTATCAATGTTACTCATACAGTTGGATGACCACCATCATTTAATCTTATGGTGGATCAAAGCTGATGATGTAAGATTCACAAAAACTTTTTACAACCTTTGTTAGACTCTGGCAATACCAGTCATGCATTACAAGTACATGCTAAATTTAGTTAGATGGGATTTAATGACACATCAACAGGAATGTGTTACATAGTGTCAGCTTAACAGGAATGGGAAGAGTGAAAAAAATCAACTGCTAAACGGAACTGCACAAAATTCTAAGCAAATGCAGGATTCACATCAAAATTTCTTGTACAGGTTACTCTCTTTAAAAAATCCAAAGCGAGAGATGGGTCTGTGTGTTCAACCGTCTTCAGGTGTGGCACCTCAGTACTTTTGGCACCTATGGGAGTATTCAGTAACAATCCATGAGAATGTGACTGACTGTGACAAAGCAATCACAGGGGATGCAAGAAGGTCTCTCATTCTTGTGGAGCAAATAGGCATGGGTTAGGTAAGTATGGCCAATGAGGGTTCTAGCCATAACCACGTCATATCTGTCACTTTTCTTCAGAGCTGTAAACAACACAACCATAATAGAATTTAGATCATTCTAAAGAGACAAAGCAAAATGGGAGGGTCAGTGCCCCAGTCCATCTTTGAGACAACCTTTAACAGGTCCAGTGCTCCTTGGCACTTCTGCCTCAGATGGATGATATGGGCTTTGAAGTTGAGCTTATTGTTGAGTAATTAGGCCTAGGAACTTAGTCTAGGGAACATGTGAGCACCATTTAGAGTATGCTAAGCTCAGGCAATACCATACCAAGTCATGCATTACAAATCTGCTGGACTCAAGCAATACCAGTCATGCATACAAGTATATATGATAGACTCGGGAAATACCCATTACAAGTTTATGCTAGATTCAAGCTATACCACCAATGCATTACAAGTATGCTAGCAATGCACTTCACGCATGACTCTAAACTCTAGCCGGTGGGTGGGTGAACTATTTTACCTAGATTATCACTGCTAAAAAATTAATGTCTGCTGGTTTTGGAGACCAAATCATTGCAACAGCATAGAAAACTTATGGAAAGTTCATTAAATACTCAAAGAGCAATTGGATGCTTTTACTATAATATGAATATGCACTACTACTCAACATGTAGCTTAGTCTTCAATTGCCAACAAGGGAACAAGAAATACTTGACAGTTTGATCTCAAAATTCTCATCGAATATACTTTCAAATTGCAGGGAAACTATTTCAATAACCATGTTTCTCACAAGCCTTATTCATCCTTAGTTACAAACTAAAGCCTCTTAAATTTGACCCACACATGCAAGCTTTCAAGCGATTTACTATGCATGAGTTGCGTTAGGTATTGTATCATATACTTTGGGCTACAGTACTGTTCACAGTGTATTCTATTGTAAAGCCTACTGTTCTAACCTTACTATAAAACATTACACTAGACACAAGGTACATTGTCTTAACCCTTTACCGTTGTTTCGGTCCTTCTGGACCCATGCGGAGAGCTCGGCTGTCACACATCTTTACTGTTTCACGTGGAGCTCGAAACTGCGAGTAGCTACCCGAAAATTCGGCCACAAGAGCGAGAGAGACAGTAGTTTAAGGTCACGGGGTCAATGGCCTACGGAAGCCGATGCGGGGCGGGCTACGTCCGCTTTTCCGTCCAATCCCGAGGCGCGCAAACATGCCCTGATCGGAGCACAACGGTAAAGGGTTAATATATATTACACTAGACACAAGGTACATTGTCTTAATATATATTACACTAGACACAAGGTACATTGTCTTATATGAAGATAAATTCAAAACAGTTTTCTTTGTACTCCACAGTCATATAGAGATGTAGAACAATACCTGTTGTCCAGTATGAGCAGGCTAATATATGTTAATGAAATCTTTGTTTTACATGTATGGTCTATAAGAATTTTTTACTATCCCCAACAGGCTCAGAGAGGCTGCTGCCACAGAGGTTCTCTGCAGGCTAGCTAGACTCAGGCCAAACCAGTCATGCATTACAAGATTTTTATAATAGACAGACTGAATCCTTCCAATAGACCGTAACCTTAAAATAAGTCCAAAATTACATACATGTCTATCCTCACACATCAAACCTTGCCTTGGCTATAAAAGAAATACACTACAATACTCCCCAAAAGTACTGTAGGTTTATGATGTGAGTCTTGTAAACATGCATATTTTCAATAAATTTAATAATCTGACATTTCTGTTGAGATGGTATCATGTATCACCCATTCTTTCGTCTTATTTACTGTTTTGTTTTATATAGTTCTCACTAAATCTTTCTTTCTTTATCTGTTCTGCTTTCGTCTTTATTCGTTGGGAAATTGTTTTATTTCTTGGATTTCCAGCCAACTAGCAGTGGCTGTTCCCAGACTATTACTTTTATTGAACCATCATGCTGACTGATTGAAATGACTTTAAATGAATATCAAGAAGTTGAAATGAATTTAAACATAATGATAATAAAAAAAATTTATATACATATCTGACACACATGTGGTTTTGCTTTGAAACATTTGCTCTGCTACACAATTAATGTATTTTTAAAATCAAGCTACATGTAGATAGTATCATTCTATGTGTATCTCTTGTTAAATCATGGTCAGCTCTACAACACATAAATATTAATAATCTGCTAAATATTCCTGTTGAAAGTCAGGACTACTATTGTGTCTTAATAACCTTGTAATCCTGTACAGAATTTCTCCAAGGTACCCACTACCCAGTAATTGGAAGCTGTTATCCATCATTGCATTTCTATCCTTTCAAAAGATCTTAAAGAGTAAATGGACTGTACTTGTAAAAATACCAATCACCTTGAACAATTCAACACTCTCTTATCAAATTAGTTCCATTTCACTACATGCAGAAAATCAAATTTACATCTTTCATGGTTTAGAAATTCAGCTGGAATAGCAAAAAAGGTAGTTCTGCAGTAAAAAGACACAAAACAGAAGCCATTTGTGGTGGAAAGAAACAATACTTGTAAAATACACTGACTACATCAGACCTGGACTTTACACTGAACACAATACGGCATGTCGGCATGGACAATTATCTGACTCTGTGACAGGAGCTATCTACTTCACATTCCTTTCAGCATATTTTTACTGCATTTTTGCATTCTTAATTTTTACCTCAACAGGGTTTCTGTCAAAGGAAGAATTTTCCCCTCTCAAGACGGAGGCTAAAATCTCCTTATTTTGTTTCCCTAACAATAAAAAATGTCAGTATCTTGGGTTCTTTTTTTTTTTAAAAAAGAGGGCTTTTGCAGCAGTATTTAAACTTTTATAAAAAACAGCCTTTAAACCTTTCAGATTGCTCCTTTTCAGTGACTGTGAAGCAATAATTTTCCTCCTGAACCCATCTGTAAATTTGGCCAGAAGCAGCATCAAATTTGGACTTGGTGGTTTGGCAGCAGGAATAAATTCCTGCATTTTTTTTTTTAATTTCTGACAGAATTCCTGCCAACTTTTATGTAGTTTTCTATCTCACACCACATGTTTATAACACCCACTCATTTTGGTCCAATGCTAAATCCCATCCAACTGACTGGGGTATACAAAGAGTTATGTTCAATGACTACTTGTGATACCTATATATTCAGTCAATCATCACTGAAGCTGGTAAAGTACACAAATGTGGTGTGTACTGTATACATCCATTACAAACAGGGTTGTTGATTTTTTAACTTTTACAAAAAAATCATGATTTAAGTAAGTGATTTTAATCAAATAAATCAATTTAAATCGGATTTACTTGATTTAAATTGTGATTTTTTCAATTAAAATTGTGATTTTAATCAACGTGATTAAAATCAAACAACCCTAATTACAACCTCATTCAGCCTTGTGTAAACACCTTGGGTACTATACTAAGAACCTAATTTTATAAAGCCAGTAAATATCTCCCAACTGTTTCTAATTTCAAATTTGTCATGTGTTTTTCATATTCTTCCTTTCCTATTTTTATCCTGCACAATTTAAAATACATCATTCAATAAAAATGTTTCTTACAAAAGATGTGGGTTGTAGAGGTAGGGTCATTACTAACAAACTGACAAAGGATCCTTAAGTATAGTCAAACACAACACAGGATGCTTTACTCACATCAGTTCCTTCAATCTGAAACCTGATATCTGCTTCAAGACTCAATCTACTAAGCAAAGCCAAACTGTAAAAGGACAGACCCTCAAAAGACACTTGTAGTTAAATTTGAACTTGCAGAATGAATAAATGAAATTCTGTATGCACAATATCTGGTTCAGAGTTGTTTCACCCACAATGTTTATCCTGAATACTTTGCACAGCCCAACTCTAAATCAACAAATTCAGTTCCAATGTAATATTCATCTTTACTCTTTTCAAAAGTAAAAGGAGGCTTTAAGTGCCATTTAAGAATACTCCAGAATTTTGCCAAAGTAGAGAGAGGACACCTCTCAACGCCCCATTTATTTAAAAAGTCAAGAGAGCATAACAGGGGTGGCAAGTGGACTGTTACAACTTCATTAGCCTATGTAGCACAGTAATCCAAGCCAATACGTTTGCCTTTAATAGATACCAAGAACACAAATACGCACTGTTTCAACATTCTAATTATGTCTACAAGAAGTTGAAAATTGGTCTGTCTTAGATTTACAACTTTTTGAGATGCAAAACAATTTGGTGAAATTTTAACACATTCTTCCAACTTTGACATTTTGTGCAACTAAGAAACAAATGTTGCATGAAACAACACATTTAGACATGAGTCAACTTAACTGCAGAAATATGGGTCTGTTTATTCCATTATCATCTTACCAGTTGGCCCCAATTCTCTGACTAAATCCCCTGAATACTTCTCATTTCCCATCAGAGGTAGCTTCAGCACATTGCCACCAAATAATTGATGCTTAAATTATACACATGATAGGCCATCAGCAGCCTTACTTACAGTTGTGGATGAGCAATTGTCAACAAGGCTTCATGACTGTACATGTCAATAACCTTTGGATTTAGAGGGACTCTGAAGGGGTAGACCAATCCAGCCAAGCAAATGTTCCACAATGTAACATGGTTTCGATTAACTTTTTCTTTTTTCTCTATATTATTCTCATCCTAGGTTTAAGAGTGTCAAGTTGCACAGTTATATGAAAATAACAGTGGAAAATAGAAAATGGAAAGAAAACATACTAACCCCAAAACACCCTGAAATAAAATTTTAGATTAGTTTGAACATACTATGGTACATAGGAACCTACAGATAAAACAACCTGCATTAAAGAACAACGAAAGTCCTGTAAGGGATGAAACAATTTAAGTTAAAAAGTACCAGTACACCAACATTTTGAAATATAATGGAAGGAGTAGAGGATGACGTAGGATGCCATCCAGTACATAGTGACCCCTTCAAATTGCTCAATTCCTCTCAGACACTTTTCACAGGTCAGTAAGAGTTGTGTATTAAAGTTGAGATGAATGGAGGGTAAAAACATTTCTTAATTTTACTATTTGCCCCCTGGTTAAATTTAATTATGCCCGATTGTCTACTTCATTGCATGGGAGACATGGTTAATTAATTTTAAAACTGAATGAAAAAGATACCAAGATCTCCTATTTCAAGTTGCCCTATGGTATCAGCAAATTAATATATACACCAGCAGATACTACTCAGTCTTAACTTATATGTTGTATGCAAATTTACTTTTTTCCCCTGCTACAACAATAAATGAATTACACTTACACATAAGACACTATGAAGATAGTCTTCCATATTATTGTATAGCTTCTATTGTGTATGGATGGTGACTTCAAGTACAGGCCCAAAGAATCACACTAACAACATTATTTGATATATCTTATGGTACATTCAATTTCAAAAGTTCTTAAGTTTTGAAAAGTAAAGGGGAGAGAAAAAAAATATAGCCAAAGACTCTAATATGGGAATACAAAAAATAGTGTCAATGTTTTGGTTTAGAATAAAATAATCCTATTAACAAGAACAGATATAATTGAGATGAATGCAGAGAAGCAATCTGTAACACAATTTGTAAGTTATTACTGGTTGACTTTTGAATCATACAAACAACAGTTATACATTCAGCATAGCTTACAGCATCTGCTGCTATACAGTCCTGTATACTTTGCAAACACCACATTAGGAAGCACTTGAGTGATTAGTAGATTAGTAATTATACACTCTATAAAATAATAGAAGAAGTAATTACCACACTCAATTCTCAGTCAATCCAGCCCCAGTACTTATTTACTGAGTACTAGTTGGTTTTGTTTCTATGCAAGAACCTAAAACACCAGCCCTCAAAATATTAATTCATACAATCTCATGCAAATTGTTGCACAAAAATCCATGAAGTTATAAAACTTAAGTCTAGAAATACATTTTTTTTTTGTATAGGTGATTAGGGATTTTTAGATCTATATAGCTGCAATGAGTATGTGGCTCAACAGTGAAAGTGCTTCTGCACCTTCATGAGGTCATAAGGGAGTAGAACATGAAGGAGGACTTAATTCAATTTAATGCAATCACTGCCGATATATTCCAACAGATGTACTCTCCAATTTTGCAATTAACAGTTACTCACACAATACTGCTAAAGTAATGTATAAATATTTATAGACCTGTCAAATTTGTCAGCCTTCATGCTACTGAAATACCGGGTATTGTGCAAGTAAGTCCTTTTCTCAACTGTGCATGGGAACATGAACTACTAAGTTATGACAGGAGTTGAGTAAGTGACAGCAATTTGAATTTGTAAGTTTGATATTGTAAAATATCACTTGCAGTACTGCTCTGTGGAATCCATCTTGTAATCACTGGTGAAAATGTCGCTCTTATAGTATAATTGTATACTTCTTAACCTGCTTCTGGCTTTACACAGAAAAACAATGGTACACTTTAACTAAAACTGGGCCATTCTTCAAGCTGTTAAATATTCCTATCTCCAGCACATATTAACCCTCTTTGCCTTCAATCCCACTTGAAGTAATACAATTGTTGGTGAAAAACAATCACTTAATTGGCCTTGAAATTTTATTGATACAATTCATAATGGGCAACCTAAATTGTGACACAAAAAGTGACATAAAAGTGAGACAATATTAGAAATGTTTTTTGGTTACATAATTGATAAATGTTGCAGCATTTTAACACCTGTTGAAACCTTCATATACTTGTTGTATATTTCCTTTATCACCCCTCCCTCCCTCCCACTTTGCTCCATCCAAACTTGAAAGACTTCCATAAGCACTCCAATACCTTTCCATGTAAAACACTGATATTTTATTATGAGTGACATTAAGAGCATACCTAAATATTCTGTCACCAAACATTTAATTATTACTAACATATTTTGTCTAAAACCTCTTCATCAAAAGAATCACGTACCTTTATTCCATACTTTGTTTGAACTTCCCTCAAAAATCCGTACCTAGCAGAGAGACAAAAAGTTTTTTGTCAGACTCAACAAAATGAAGCAAAAATTATCAAACCAAAAATCAATTGTGGCAGTGAAGGGCTTGAATGTCCCATTGTGTTTGAATGATGCAAAGATGTAGGGAAAATCAATATTTGAGGATGATATTTGAAATGAATCTACAGATATACCTCTCATTGGTTGGAAATGTACAATTTAACTGTATATATATGGTTGCCTATTTAAGATTAATGTGATTTTTGTAGCCACAGGCTGTAAAATTATACTTCTGGAAAATCCTCAAGGACAAAAATTCTTTCTTGTTTTTTTCAAAATTGGGAAGAATATAGTCAGTCATAAAAGATCTCTAAAATATTTTGTTCTGAATAAGTTACTTCCCTTTTTTGTGAATTTCAATGACATATTGTTCAATCGTAGTCTACAGTGAATTTGGCTTTTTGCAAGTCATTGTACAGTAACACATTTTGCCATATTTCATTTCTGGTAAAAATGCATCAATCTACTATTGTTGGAAACTTGTTTAAAGTACAGTACAGTAACACATATGAGCAGTATAGTACAGTACAGTAACACATATAAGCAAGCTTGCTTACGAATTGTGATGGAAGGACAACATGATATTATCCTTTTAGGTGTTCAGCACATTGTATGTGTATAACAGTAAAGCAGCGAGTATTCTATGTATAGCTCCTTTATGATAATTATACATTTATAATATTACAATATCACTCATTTCAAGGAAAGAGTAAACAGTAAAACAGATCTTCCCTTCAGAATTCACTCAAAGCTGGATTTACACCACCTTTTATTGCTATTATATTGTTGAACATATAGGGCCACTTTTTCTGCTGTAGGCATTTCAGACCACCTTATATTGCTATTATGTAGTTGAACATATTGGACCACTTTGGTCATTAACCACCACCACCCCCCACCACCCCTTCAAAATTTGCTCCTCTGCCTCTGGGATCACAAATTAGTTGTCCACATTTTACAGTTTTGGACTGACTCTTACATGCAAAACTATTTTTCATGATAGCTACAATTTGAGAGCTTGAGGCTACAGAGGCAGAAAAGGCAAACACAGTAAGATTTAATTATGACAAAAGTTGATGCATTAACCTCAATATCTATCAGACAGCCTCTGTCAGCATGCACTCATGCAGTGAAATTTTATTATTGTTAACAATATAGTCACATGCTATCCTTTGGTCATAGAGTGTTATCTCATGTCTCAATTTGATTCATTTTTCAAGTGGGAGCTAATTGACTTTTAGCTGAAATTATTCTTGTTATGTTTAGAGAGGAAATAGGTACTGTATAAGAAAGAAAAAAGTCATACTGTGCATGTGAACTACCAAACACGCTGATACATTTCCAACCAAAATCAATTTTGATCTAGCTGAGGTGACTCAATACTATTATATTTTTTAAGACAGATAAATATTCTCCTTATTGGTATGTATTTGTTAATTTGAACACATGAAAGGCCTAGGAAAACATTCCTTGTCAAAGTTTTTTATCCATGAATCCTTTATTAAGGTACCATCATTATAAGTCTTAATCACTATATATCCTTCTAAAATATTAGTCTACTAAAGACTGAAAACATACAGTAATCTATCAAATAAAGGTATTCAAAATTTCAGTGGACCTTGTGAGTTTGCTTTAAAACCAACCTCAAATCCCTGAAGACCAGATCCAGCTGAAGTTATGTGCTTGGCACTGAAAGATGAGATACCATATAACACTACAGAAGGCAGGAGGTCCCTAAGAAATCCCAGTGAAGTTAACTAACTTTGTTTTTCTCCTCAGCTAGATTTTCCAGCTTTTTCAATTTTCATTCAAAAAATAAACAAAATAAAGCTTTCATACCATGCAGTGAGAAAAAGCTTTTTCAAACTACTGTGGATGGTATGAAAGTATCACTGTAATGTTTCTAAATTTCTACTGTGTGGTGTATCCAGTACACATTTCTAATAATGAATTTTTATATATCAACAGGCAAAGGAATCTCAGAATGATGTCCTATACAGTATAAAACTGTACAGTCTTTATTTCATACTTGAAAATATACACTTCTATTTCCTAATGTCATTCTTCAATAAGACACATGAGCTGTAATGAAAAGTTCAGCTTACACAAAAAGGTATTTGATTACAGAGAAGTCTCTTTTAATTTCATGGAGTAGAATTAATAAAAGGACCAACCTGTTCAAAGTAAAGGTACCAGCATAATGAATTATTTGTATACAGACTACAGGATTAAACAATACAACAATCCTTGAAGAATAAAGTATTTATTGTTATTGCTACAGAGCTGGATATACTGCAGCATCACACATGGCACTGACATATATACTTGCCAACATCATAATCTCAGAAAACAGAACCTGTAGCTGAAGACCCAATGTACATACACAAACTTGTGCTAACCTTAATGGGCTTGATCTTCTTTTCATCTTGTTATGTCCATAATACTACACGTAGAAATCACTACTTAGGTGTGTTCAATAAATTATTCACATTCCTTTTGCAAAGTCATTGCATTGCAATTTTCTAACCATTTGTAGCTTTGCCATATAACTTAAATCAGAAAACTGGAATGCTCTGGTTTTTATAGATTTTACAGCAGTCGCACTTTTAAACAGAATGTTTGACAACTACCATACCCACTGATTCTTTCATTAATCAAAAGGTAATTTACTTCAGAGCACATTATTATCAATATTTTAAAATTACACTTTCAAAAATGTTGAAAGAAAATTTTTTCAGACCACAATTACTTTCAAGTTTTTGTGCCAGTTATGATTCTCAACTTTACTACCTATAAAAATAAGATCATCAGTCATGAAAATGGCACATAAGTAAAACTAGAGCAGCTATGCTGCCAAATCTCAATACTTGAGTAAATTCAAGAGTAATCTTGAAGCAGTGGAACTATGCATTTAAATTTTCAATGATGCAACAGAAAAAAGAAAACATGAGTTTGGTTACAAGATAGAGTATCATGCATAAAAATAAAATATGAGGTAAACTTCCTATATCAAAACATAGAGTCTTCCATACAGTACAGGTAGGTTATACTATTGTAGTGTGGCCATTCAATAGTTTATATAACAGGGGATTTTAATAGCCTGATACTGTATATTTTATGCTCAAAATAGAAATGGTTATTAAATACTAAAAAGAACAAATTCAATATTGATATTTTTATACTAAGTGATAAATATGATCATTCTAAAGCATACTGAAAAGTACAAGCAATTGTCCAGTTAGATGGAGAATCAAGTCTTGACAAAAAATTCACTTTCATGTAACTTTTTTTATTCCCCAATGTCCTGGAAAAATTTCACACATTCCTCATGGCACTGTTATCTTAATGTAAAAACAAAAAACTCAAGGAGTGTAATTATTACAAAATGGACTGAGTGATATGCAAAAAGGATGAAACAAAATTATGCAGGTAATACACCTCTACAAGCTGCAGAGATTATCAAAGTGTGACTTTCAGTCTTAGATGCTTAGCTGGTGTTAGCTCCAGTTCTTTCCCTACCAGTATGGCAAGATACTATAACATGCTGCCATGATAGGGTTACCAACGCCATTCAAAATGAAGCATTAAATGCAACTAACAATGGACCTGGGCATGAGCCAATTACTTATACCTGGAAGTAAACTTGTACATAGCAGGTATACTGTACATGCTCTCCAGTTTGCACAATTAATGATCACACATGTACTTGTATGTTTTTTCAGTATACTGATCAGGGGTTCCCAGCATTCCAAGAAAATAAAATTCCATGATATTACCATGATTTTTCCATGACAAAATTTCAAAATTCCAGAATGAAAACATTAACTTATTAACCCATTCTGACAAAAGGCAGTAATTACAGTGCTGAACTAGATTAATTGTAAAGTTTACTTTTTCCACCAGTTTACTGGAGTGTTTACACTTGGTTTAACAGTAGCCAATCAATTCTTCAGTGTTTGTCTTTGGCTAATCAAATTCCATGATTTTTCCAGGATTTAAAGCATCTTTTTTGAATGCCGTGACATTTCCAGGTTTTCCAGGTAATGCTGGGAACTCTGCATACTCACATATTTTGGAAGTTGTACACTAGGGCTAAAACAAAAGTTTCAGCTCCACCTCATAAATATTACATGATAAGTATTCAGACTTAAAATCAGAGGCTGTACTCCACTTGAGTACTTGAACTCATTGAATGACAATGTACTACTAATGTCACAGGTCTGAATGAAATACTAAAAATTCCCCAAGACTTGTGATAACATCTGTCAAACTGGCAGCCAAATTGGAAATACACAAAAAATGTCAAAATTAAAGCTTTTGTAATTTCATACATTGCAGCTTCATAGTGATAACTACTCATGAACTTGATGGAAATAAAACATGGAATGGTAAGTACAAGACAATTCAGCCAAAAAGGATTAAAGTTATGCCGGGTAATGACATTTAAAAGCACTTATTACAGTGGAAAGATATGGTTCAGAAAACTATGACATTTTAAAAGGCAAAAGTGCAAACCCTGTACGGGTGGATAACTTTAAAAGATGTATGGCCAGATTGACTCACCTTAAATTCATGACATAGTCTTCATGATTACCTCGATTAAGGTACATCTCATTAGGATAGAGAATGAAGAAGGCAAAAAGTATTAAGGCAATTTCAACGGAGTGCTTCCCTCTGTCCACGTAGTCACCATTGAATATATAAGGATTCTCGGGACTAGGAAGCCCATTCTTTGAAGAGATAAAAAAAAATGTATTAACACAACCTCTCTTCCTAGCAAAATATTGCGACATAGTGATTCACAATGATCATATCTTGTCCAGAAAAGATTGTTATTCTTCATTAAACATTTATTAAGCAAGCAAAGTAATTTAACCCAGTGATCTCCCAGATTTATGATCAGCTTAGCCTCAAAAGTGTAAAAACAATCAGTGCCTGCAGTCATACCCTTACTTGATATCCAATACTGCACAGGTGAATGTTAAGTCCCATACTAAACAGTGATTTAGTAGGTCTTTTGACTTGTGCACTACTTTAATTTGTAAACAAAGTCACTTTAATTGACATTGTATGTATATGTGGACTCACAATACTGCAATCATTTCAAATATCTTGCATCATTGACAACTTCAAGCTTTAACAAAGGCCCTCTTGATCATAGACAATGACACTAAGTTCTGCCTGAACACATTAATTTTCATGACTTTTCTCTGAATGTAATACATCAAGATTTCAACAATACTTGTCGTAAAGGGAATAATATTTTGATAGTTGAGAGCTCACACTGTGATATATTTATCAAGACTTTTCCTAGCCTTAAAACTTTTTTTTCAAATTTTCATGAGTTTACCATGATTTTTTTTTATAACCATGAGGACATTGTCTAGATAGAGTATTGACCCACTAACCTTCTTCTCACCACTGTGTCATTGACTCATTCACACTCTCAAGTATGATATGTATGGTCAAATCCTTGCTGATTCATACCTCTTACAGTGAAAAGTTTTGACAGCTCCATAGCATAAAATAAGGCTATTAGCCTTCACATTAGAGCATATGCAAGGCACATCACATTTAAATGTGTCCAATTTGGACTGACCATACTTTTTCCTTGCAAAATAGATGACCTTTGCAAAATGGTGTTCCTTTTAGTTTCAAACCATTGAGTTTTATTCACTTTTTTGTAAGTAAGTGGGCATTGTTTCCACCAACCCACACCATTGCCATATATTATTCAAATCACTGCTTGTATCATATTTCATTCACCTAACCATCATGTGATGTTTCGTTAAACCTAATGAACATGGTTTAAGCACTGATCTAATTGTATGGTATAAAATAAAACAGCCTACCTCATTTGCAGCAAACTCCCTTAGTAATCCCCTTAAACTCTTACCCCACCCCATTATGTCATTATGTGCATGACTTTCTACTTGCTTTCTCGACCAGATGTTTGGTCTAATGGTAGCGAATCCGCCTCCTAGGCGGGAGGCCAGGGTTCTATTCCCAAGTCGAGTCATACCAAAGACTCTAAAAATGAAACCTATACTGCTGTTGTCCGTGATGCTCCGCATAAACAATAGAGTAGGGAAAACAAGCCAGTGAGCCACAACTGGAAAAAAACCCACCTAACAAATCTACTTGCTTACTCTTGACTGCTATTTGCACTCTTGTTCAGCTGACAATTTCTTTTCCATTTCTGGGTTGAGTTACTTTGTGTCTGTTCAATTGTCCTTGTAAAATGCAGGCCTTAAATTAAGCACAGCAGATACTAATCTGCACCTGCTAAGTGGCAATTACATTTGTACTTTTTTTGTAAATTACCTTGTAAAATATTATAAACAGATCATCCATCTTTCCATGTAAATCACCTGAGGCAAAAAAAAAAAAATGGAAATAAAAGAACAGAAAACTAAAATGGAATCACTGTTACAATTTTAACAAGTACAGTAAAATTATATGAATGACATAAGATTTTTAATTGAACATGAAGTACCTAAATGTGCAGGACATTGCTTGAAAGCATCATGGTATTATCATTATGACAGTGTCACCTTTACATCTTCGTAACTCTACAAAGAGCAGAGAGTGTAGAAAACTGTAATTTTGTCAAAGTGGCATTAGATTGACATTGATATGTATGCATGAGGGTGTTGGAGGGTGCCTACATATGTATAACAATGATAAATGTCAGTATATTGATTCAAGTTTAATGTACGATAGTTATGCAAGTTGATATAAATGTTTCAATCTTTTCGTATCTTGCCTTGCAAAAGTTTTGTGCATGATTCAAAAATATGTCTGGTCACAAAATTTCAAAAACCATCTTTAATAATTAATTCAGAGTGAAATACTATGCTTATTTGCATGCAGGGCATGAGTATTTTCCAAGTTTGACCATTTGGCATTTATTGTATGTGAAGAAACTGACCTTAAGAACCTATTCCATTAACTACTTTAAGATAAGTTTTCAAAGCATTGCAGTGTATGCCATTGGCAGAAAGAAAATGAAAGATTCATTAATGGTTCACTTAATCTTCTGAGAAGTACAAGTGAACTATAAACTGTACTAACATGAACTTGAGTGCTTCAAACTTGATCCACAATTTATATTAATATTAGTGAGCCTCTCACATGGATCTTGTTTTCTACAACACCCAGTCTGATCAAAAAGCATACATACTGTGACATTGCCCCTTGAGTAAGCAACTATGTAGACACCCAACTAGATCAAAGGTGGTGTGGGGTGTAACTGGAATCTGAATTTGTTACATGATCTGTTCCCTCAAAGGATCTATGCTTTCTATGTGTTCACACTGCATGAAGAGCAATTAACACATGCTTGACTGGCCTGTTAGCTATACCCCAAATGTTATGTAACTTTTATGTGCATTTTCATAAATCTGAAACCTGACTATAGCAAGAGTGCATGTAGTGGACTTTTATTTCCTCTCACAAGAAATAAGAGGTAATCAGGCAGAGAAGGAAGATGTAACATAAAGTAAGAAACAAATATTTCATCAAGACAACTGCACAAGGGGCATCCATCTGGTTTGTTATTTGGGGGGGGGGAGGGGGGGGCAAAAACAGCTGTAATCCTACATTGTGTCCTGAACCAGACCCTTGCAATTCATCTACATGAACGCAAGCCAACATAAACATTCACATAAACTAACACACACATAACAAAACATAGATGGAACATTATAAATGCAGTACTAATTGTTCTAAACTATTTCTTTTATAGGCTCATATTGATGTCTCTTGAAGCCCTAAGTCATCTGTAAACCACAATGTTACATTTTGTTTACTCTGCCTTCTGTTTTTTAAGTGCCCAAACAATTGGGGCAGATGCACCATCCCCCTCCCCATCCTAGGATTACAACATTTTGGATTTGAATGGCAAATCTAATATTACTTGCTGGAAACTTCTGATACCATTTTTTTTCTTTTGGTGAAAGAAAGGGGGAAGAAAATGGGGTTAAATATATATAAACACCCTGAGGAAATTCACTGATGTAATGGAATATTAAAGAATAATGAGTAGCAGATTTGGGGTTCATTTAAATTTATTTGTTTCAAAAGGTGATTTCAAACTTGGTTGCAAGCTGACTTTAATGTTCCTTCTTTCTTTTATTGCAGACCTTAAAGGCAGTCATTGGTCACATATCAAAACTCTCAATTGGTACAGCTCTTTGATTGGCACCACATTCAAACAATGCATCATTGCTAAATTACACAGCATGGGCACTGACAGTGTCTTGATTACACTTTATGGACTTGTATGGCCACTGGGACAAGCCATGAAGCAATAAACAAGGATTGTGTCTGGATAAAGATGAGTTTTAGATAAATGTGGGAGGGGCTAGAAGTAAGTAGGTTGGGAGAATTGGAACTGTTTGGGATGATGAAAATATGCCTTTAAAAGTATTCTAAAATTTCCAGTGAAAAGGGTTAGAAAGTTATTTATTCCAAAACAGTCATAATATTCTAAAACTTACCACATACAGTCATCTGCTTTGCAAAGGCAGTTGTTGCTTGACTAATGTTTGGCATTTCCTTCAGAATTGCTAAAGTTTTGCTTAAAATCTGCAGAACATACTTTGCATGAAGGAGATGGCCATCTTTAAAGGCACTTATGAGTTCTTGAACATTGTCCAATGTGAGTGGAAATTTAACATGTGCTCCTTGGTAGGTACTGTCAACTATTATATCATCAAATTCATCATTAGAAGGGGTCTCAGCATCATGTAACTCATTTTCTTTCTCTGACAAAAAAAAAGGATAGGTTGAAAGTTAACTAGAAAGTTGGTGAATGTAAAATGCAATTAAAACAAAAATAACACAATTCGTTTCAGTGTGACAACTCCTTTAAAATTTTAAATACAATACCCCTGAGGTGATTACTTCTGCAGAGTCACTTTGCAACACCCCTGCCTGGTGCCCAACCTTTTTTGACCCAAGGCCTACTTTTCAAATAACCATAATACCAAGATACAACAGCCCAGTGCCAAAATGCACTATGGATGGCCCATTGCATTGGCTGGGTTCTTAATTAACCGTATAAAAACAAAAGTTCCTTAAAAGGCAAACTATGGAGTCTCTTTCCTTGACCTTGCAAAAACTTGACATGGACCAGGGATTGCAAAGCTTATACTGCAATTAATTGACTAATCAATATCAATGACTTGCCACCTCCTTGTTTTTAGGAGTGAATGTGAAGTATAGTAGCTGCTTTACGGACTTGTAAGATTGTTTTTGTTTTGTGCCTTGTTGGTTTTGTAACTTTGTAAGTGTTTGTAAAGTAAAAGGCATTAACCATGAAAACAGACATATTTAAGGATGTCTCTGGTCTCACTTAACGTTGAGGCATATTACTTCAGGGATAATCCAATAACATCGTTCTTGGAACGACTGTATGGCCGGGGTTCTCAGAAGCCCTTTCTATAGTTTTGTCAACTGCCATTCTTTATGACATGGTTGTTACCCTTCTTTTCTTACAGTTTTAAACATCCGAGCACTCTGCTGACGTAAAAGTTTAGGCTTTGTTAGAAGAAAAACATTGAGCCGGTGATTTCTTTTTATAATCAAGCAACTTATAACAGTAACAAGAGAGACAAACTAAAGTTATGCTTTATTTTGTTCAGAATTTAAGACCACAGAGGGTTAGGAATAGAGAAGGGATAAGATAACATAGTCTCCCGGATCCGAAAATTGCGCAATATAAACTGCGTAGTTTTCTTCTGACCTAGGCGTTTCAACTGAAACTTGAATCGCCCTTACCAATAGGCGCTTGCTTGGCCGGTGACCACATGATCAGCCCAGGGAGCTGTTATTTGGAATTAACAGCTGGAAATAACAGCTCCCTGATCAGCCGAAGGAGATATGATACAGTTGATGATATCAAGTGCTACCGTGGCTTAAAAAAGCCATTTTGGGATTTTGATGTGTTTCAGTGGAAAGTCAAATATGTGCTATGCGCAGGGCTATATATGCTTAACTGCATCTAAATAATTTCGTTCACCTCAACCCAAGTTATGTGGTCTGAATTTTTTAAATATTCTCACATTAGATTATTTTTCATTGGTGTCTGTATTTGGTGGTAAGGCAGTATTAGATTTAGCAATCTTGTAAGACAAATTTAAAGCGGTTCCTTGGAGTAACCGTACTGTAAGGGAAAAGACCCTCTATCTGTGCACTTATCCAACCAAAGAAACAGGAGGCTGGTGAGAAATTTTACACTTTTTATTTTGTTGAAAATTATAGAAGGAATAGGAAGAAAGATCTCTGATGAGGGAGCAGCAAAATAAAAGAGTGCGTAGTTATCTCTCTCTACCCTTAAACCTCATTAGCCAAGATTATAGCTAAGTTACATCTCTTCTGATCTGGGAGTATATGCTTGCTTTGTTGGTGATCATGCAATGCATTCACATACAGGTAATCTGCAGAACTGTAATAAGCACTGCCATCGAACGCTACCGAGAACAGTAAGGAAGTTAAGAAAAAAAACTGAAAATTGTCATTCGTGAGGAAATTTTGATATTTTGAACTTCCAATAATATGCATGAAATTCTGACAGTTTTGGCTACTGCCGGAAATTATTAATAAAACAACAACAATCTTAACACGTTTATTCTCTAGATCTAGTAGATAATTTCATCCACTATCTGTTTTGTTTAATCAATTTTAACATCATATATACGTACAGTATCACTCACATATACTTTTCTAAAACTCGAGATTGTAGCATAAACTTTTCTATTTCCCTCACCTTCCATCACTAATGTTTCACCTGTATAAATTTTCAACACTGATATCCTTTTCTGAAATGCGCAAACCTCCTTATCATAACAAATTCACCATTGCTACTACCAGCTACTAGTATCAACTCTCTGCTTGTATCAGGGAGTTGCTAAAATTTAGCAACTCCTGCTAATATCATTAGAACTGTTAGACTGTCTCCATTCGCAAGTATGAATGCCTTGCATTCAATATGTTATGCTTAAGACTACAAAAGCAAGGCCAGTGACGTTTATCTCACTAACAGTTTATGCAGTTATCAAAGGTCTAAAAGTTCTATTCATGCTTTAAAAGAGCGTTTCCCACCCTAGGAAAAAATATACTGTACACTGGACTGAATAGTCAATTTTGTGTTAAAGCAATTTTGGGTTCGTTTGGAGAAGCACAGTTTTTGATAATGGATTGGATTTTCAGAATCACGATCAAGGGTCCCAACATATATCAGAAATTAAGAAGAGTATAATTTTGTCATGATGTGCTTTAATAATTTGAAATACTTGCTTGCACTTTAATTTGCTATGACCTTCTCACGCGGCTTACAATGCCTGCTTTGTTTCATTTTCAAATTAAAATGTATAATACATGACCTTGAAAATTCACCATCTTGCTTGTAAAGCATATGTTGCAGAGAAGGCATACTATGTACAGTATATCTGCCTATTGCCAGTAAGATCACAACATTGTACAAGGTACTGGTTTTCAATAAAACAAAGACTGCTATTTGCATCTACAAGAAGGACATCACATTCCAACATTTTAAAGCTGAAATAATGAGCTGCACTCTACTTTATATTGTAAGTCTCGTGAAGATGCATGAAATCTGGACAACTTGAATTCAATCTCCTGCTTTAAAAATTATACGCCGTACAGTACTTTTAAACAATTTAGACTGTAGGTACAGTACAATGATAATTGCATGTTTAATTAAACCTGTTGATTTTAACATGAACAATGTCTGTTTACTTCAATTAATGGCAGTGATTTGTCATCCCGAAACACAAGTTAACCAGAATCTACCAAACCTCTCAACTGACACATTACATTGATTTATTGACAAAGGCAGAGTAGTTCATACTACATATCATGTACTGAGAGTGTTCTTATTACACATTAAGGCCAGTGCTACAAAGCAATAAACTAGGATTGTGTATGGGATTTTAGACAGCTGTGGGGTGATGTATACTGTCCTGCCTTTGGGAGTAAATAAATTTAATCAAAACTGTAGGAGTAACTCTATCATTCATCAAATTTATGTCAAGCAGACCCTTATCCTTCACATTTAATGTCTACTATACCGTTTTTAACTACTTTAAAGTGCTATAGACACAACAAGCTCACTTGAGTGGGCCAAAAATATTGGAAAAATATGTTTCACCCTGAAACTTCTTTCACATTCAGCTAGCACTCAAATAGTTTCAGTCATATGAGGTTGAAAGGCTTAGACAAATTGAACCAAGCATCAATTCTGTCTCAGTGTTTATATTATGATTCTATTATGACAAAAAAGACAAGAAAAGACGCATTTTTGCCATGCAATTTGTTAATGACTGATTCCATTCAGATATGCCTGACAAATCATTCTAGCCACCGTCATACTTTTCCTGTTTTCTTCCAATGGAATAAAAATAAAAGAAATAGTTCAGAAAAGGAACCCTAAATGCTGACATAAGAAATAGACCATGTCTTGAAAAGCAAATTGCCTTTAATACAACAAACATCCATAAAAAGTGAGGTGACCTCTTTTGCTTAATTTTATTAGCAACAGGATAGAACAAAAAGAAAATTCAAGGCTTCGTGGATTATTAAGCATGTCTAAAAACCTTCTCCACACCAAATATTATAATATGCATTCCAATTAGGATGAATTTCTTTTAAATTTTTCATCTGAATTCATTCTCTGCGATAAAGGAGCAATATGGAATAAATTAAGAGATGGGAATATATTGAACATTGTACTTTTCATCTTTAGAGGGCAAGAGCAGTCATCCCAACTTGAATTAGTCTAGTAGACTGACTGCTGTTTCATAAAATTATGGCTGTTGAGGTCATGAGACAACAATTTTTTTCTTCAAATGTGAAATTTACCAAAAAATAACTGCTTGGTTCACTCTTCAGTATGAAATATTGAAGTTATAAAATATGATGAAAGATAATTCAAAGAGAAATAAGAAGAAAATTGTCATATTTAGCTGTTGCTTCAAAATAAGTTTAAGGGGTGGAGACTACTCTTGACCTTTACAATAGGCCTAAGGTGTATTGGTAATGATAATGAATTCTCTTTGGGGTAGCTCGAACAAGTTTTGGTTCTGAATTTTATGGCTGTTTGAAGAGCTCCTCTCCAGGACATGAGGTGGGGGGGAGGGGGTGAATTGGGGAGGGAAGGACTATGTCTCCCCAATGGCACTGGTGTTCATGGCCATCCAGCACTTTCTGATGGCCCTTAATAGTAAATGTCTATTGAAATAACATAGACCGACAGCCATTTTGCTCATTTTGGCCAAGTCTTTTTTCAAGCTTATTTCTAGCCCAGCCATTGCCTGGGATGGACAAGGTAAAAATGCTGACCATAGTAAATATTGATGGAAACCTTAGAAAAATTTGTAGGTACATATTTAAAAAGTTTTCCTATATGAAGTGAATTAACTTAATTGAGAACTATACTACTGAAAATTTCACTTAGCCAGCATTTATACACTGTACCTGCTTGTGTATTGTTTTCTGTTTTCCTAGATGTGTCATCAACGATGTACTTTGAAATTTCACTTGGCTTCCCCACAGTGCTGATCATGTCATTGAAAAAATTGTAGAGCTGAAAGAGAATGCAAAATATAACAGGATAATATAACAGCCTGCTCTGCAGGTTTCTTTTCACCAATTGCACATTCAAATTCTTCCAGGTCCTTTACATTCAGTCATTTTGGGAAAAAGGAATTCTTATGATTCAACCTAAATTTTTCACCATTCTCTTGCAAATTTTCCAAAAAAGTAAAATTTAATACCTGGTCCAAAAACATTCCATTATCAAACTTTGACAAACTTGTAACTTGATGCAATTTTAGCAATCAGCTATACAAAATAATTGGAATGGAAATTGCATCATAAAGCAGGCTAGGTCTAGTCAACTTCAATGGTGATATTTTCCCTGCCCTTTCAAAAATATTTCTAGGGGTGTTTTAAAGAGGAGCTGGACCTCAATGCATTGCGTCTGACATTATACTTGAAAGAAAGCTGGAAAAAGAATGGTAATAACTCCATTTGACTGTCTAGTGACATTACACTGCATTACTCTGGAATACTGTACTTGGAAACTTTTCCATTCACAAATTTTATTCAACAATCATTGCCTCTCTCTCCAAGATGACCAACACATAGTTCAAGGATCTCTAATCCAAGAAGTAATTTGCAAACTTCACAAAATACAAGACTAACCATCTTACCCCAAACAGTTCTAATTCTCCTAACCTACTTACCTAAGCGAGCCCACCCACCCTCACAACTGTCTAAAATTCATCCTCATCGTGCAGACACAATCCCAGTTTTTCTTCCGGGTGTGTATTCAAGGCCCCAATGTGTATTAAATCCAAAACATTCTCAGTACAGTACTGTACATGCTGTGTAATAAGCTCGATCAGTTCTCTGCATTTTTAAACTTGCTTTCAATCAAAGAGCTGTGCCAATTGAGAATTTCTGTGGACTACTACAAAAATTGTAGTTTGGTGAGACGATTAGGTACTTTATAATGCTGAGACAGTCTGAGACTGTTGGAACTCCTTAACCAAGTCTGTAAAGTTCTTGCACTTTGTACATTATGCATCTTTTTTCACCACACAGATTTGTTACATAGCCTACAGTATGTACAACCAAGACTAAGTGATTGACTGTGCCACTGTGAAAACCAGATCTACAGAAAATGAAGTTTGCAAACTCTTCCATAAAATTCGTTGAATTTCAATGGGAGACAGAGCATAAAAGTTGCAAATGACATGATTAATTAAACCTGAAAACTAGATGAGAAAAGGAGGTGGGATCTATATGTCAAACTAATGTGATCATTACAGTCTTTTGTGGACATGATTTTACACTTTAGTGGAAAGTGAAGGGCACAGCTGCTTCAAATTCAATCATGTTAGTCTGTCCATCCACATGGTGCAACATTATTGGATCATTCAAGGCAAAAAAAGATACAGCACAGATGCTTGCTTTTATTCTATCAAAACATTACGCATGTTTTAAACCAATAAAAATGTAATATTTGAAACTCTCTTTGTTTTGAAACTATTTTAATCCGTTTCTGGAAATGTTCTTTTCTAAATTTACATTAATAGGTGGACTCTTTTGTTGATGAAATAAAATATATTATGACAAATTCTTCACAATGGGCAGAAATGAATAGGCAAATTAAGGCAATTGGAAACAGTGAAACTGGTATTGTTGTTGTAGTTGTCATGGTAATGAAGAAAAATGTTCAATATTTTTTAGCAATGAACAGGCAGAACATACAGTATTTTTGTATATAAAACAAATGAATTATTCAAATTTTAATACTGATAACTTGTGCAATGTTTAGCTTTTGAAAAGTAAACTTGATATGTACCTGCAGCCTATGAAAACTATCCCACATACTGATTACTAAAAGCTAAAAATTATAATCCTAATGTCAGTATAATTGGGTGTAAATGAATAAAGAAGGGTTCAAAGACCCCTTTGGTGGTACTCCTAGCAATGGTTCTTATTTTCCTGAGCTATTTCCAACCCGTACTGTGAGCAGTCCTAACCTTACTAAATAAATGCAATCATCCCCAACTAGAAGAATTAATGTAGTTACTAGACTAATCCTGTTTCATGAATGGCTTTGGGGAACCATGTGAAAATTATTTCCTCCTCAAATGTGAAAGTTTTGTACTGTAGTTGAGAGGAGTTTACTGCTTGGTTTACCCAAAATGTGGAATGTTTAAATCCTGAAATATGATTTTAAGATACTTAATTGGAAGAGAGATTAGAATGAAATTATGAAATACAGCTGCAAGTTGTTTCAAGTGTGACATGATCTGCAGCTTTTGCCCTTTCAACTGTCAGTATGTTTCTCTGGGTGTTTTCAAAACTCACATGAAACAAAATCTTTCAAAATTACTGTAAATTGGGCAAATATATACAATTAATAAATCTGAAGCTCTTTTTCAGGAACTTGTGGTTTTGTTTTCCATTTTTGAACTTTCTGATTTCTGTGAAAGTTCCTTCAAATAACCAACTGGTTTACACAGACCAAGTGGAAACTTAAAGGTCCAGTTCTCTCACCCCAAACAGTACCAATTCTCCTAACCTTCTTACTTAAGCCCCTCCCCATGTCTGAAGTTCATCCTCATCCAGATACAATCTCAGTTTATTGCTTTAAGGTGAGTATAGAAAAACTCAATTTTTATAATCAAAACACTTTCAGTACTGTTCATGCTGTAATCAGGCCTTGAAGGGCAGTTGTTTTACGACGCTAAGTGACCACGAATGTGGGAGAAGCCGTTGGCTTATGAATTACAACTTCATGTCGGGTGGCAACCAATTCAACAATTTGGATCAAATTTGGTATTTTTTGAAAGGCCAGTTCAGATGGGAAAACCGTAGATTGCTCTTGGATGAAAAACCCACCTTACTTTGACCTGGCCAAGAATCGAACTCCAGACCTCCCGGTTGCTAAGCTTCACCTCTTCAAATGCCACTGCCTTTATCCACTCGGCCATAGCACCCGCTGTGTAACATAAGCTTTGGTGCTCTCCATTGTTTGAATTAGTTGTCAATCAAAGAGCTGAGCCAATTGAGAATTTCAGTACACCCGTACCAAAATTGTAGTTTGGGGTGAGAGGTTTGGCCCTTTAATACTTCATCATTGATATAGGATGCTACACTGGGTCTGTATGTGACCTTCTTCGTAGATCCATTTAAGGTGTGTGTGTGGCTTGATCCTGTCTCTTAAGACAAGTACTTTTCCTGATCATTTGAAGAAAGCCAAGGTTGTCCCTATTTTTAAAAAAGGAAATGTAAACAGGTTTTGTAATTACTGCCCTATCTCCGTCCTGTCCTGTTTTTCGAAAGTTTTAGAGAGGCTAATGTTTAATCGACTTAACTCTTTTCTCAATAATCACAACATTTTAAGTAACTGTCAATATGGCTTTCGTTCGGGGCATTCCACTGAGTTAGCTTTGATTGATGCAGTGGACAAACTTCACTCTGCCCTTCAAAGTAAAAAACAATCTATTGGAGTCTTTCTTGACTTATCTAAAGCTTTCGATACTATCGACCACCAAATTCTTTTGCAGAAATTATCCCATTACGGAGTAAGAGGCTCTGCCAATCTCTGGTTTAAAAGTTCTCTCTCTTCACGGCAGCAGTTCACGTCTGTTAATAATGTTCATTCTAATTTTCTTGACATAACTTGTGGTGTTCCTCAGGGGTCCATTTTAGGACCTTTGCTTTTTATTATATATGTCAATGATATTTGTAATGTTTCAAAGTCATGCTCCTTAGTACTCTTTGCTGATGATACCAACATATTCTTTTCTGATAGTAATGATAATCTAGAAAACACTGTGAATGGTGAATTGAGTAAATTTTATGCATGGTTTATTACCAATAAGTTGTCACTGAATGTAGATAAGACCAACTACATGGTGTTTTCTACAGGTAAAACTTATAATAATTTTAATATTAGTATGGCTAATGTACCCTTAGAGAGAGTGAAGACAGCAAAATTCTTAGGCGTCTACATTGATGACAAACTTTCATGGGGGGACCATATCAGCTATGTAGCAACTCAAGTCTCGAAAAGCGTAGGCATACTAGCTAAACTTAAATTTATTCTGCCTTTAAAGGCACTGAGACTAATATACTTAACCCTTATTTTTCCCCAGCTCTCATATTGCTGTAGTGTCTGGTCAGGTGCGAATAAATCTACTCTAAGTAAATTATCAATTCTTCAGAAAAGAGCTGTCAGGCATATGACTTGTTCTGCACCACGGGACCCAACCAGTAGTCTGTTTGCCTCGTTGAATCTGCTTAAACTACCTGACATCATTACTCTGAGCTTAGCTATACTTACATACCGTTGTTTGAAAAACTTGCTACCAACTTCTTTTTCTTCCTTCTACACAGTAAAAAGTCAGGAACATTCCTACTATACCAGACAATCTGCTAATCCCCATCCTGTCTTAGTCAATCAAAATAATCATAAAAGGAGTGTCAAATCTCGTTTAATTTTCATTTGGAACAGACTGCCCCAGAATTTACGGTCTAAGCCCTCTATAGTGTCTCTAAGGAAAAGCTTACTTTCCTATTTCTTAAGTTCTTATAACTGTCGTAGATGAGTGGATTAATGGGTGGGTGGGTGGTTTTGGTGAGTTGCCCGAGACGGGTTTTCGTCTTTTCTGTATCTTGTCTGCTTTTCTTATTTTTTTTTTTTTTTTTTTTTTTTGGGGGGGGGGACTTTTTTGTCTCTATTGTTTTTGTTTTCTTTTTGTTTTTGTTTGGGAGAGTGTTCTTGTCTTTAAGCCCACAAGGGTTTTTAAGAATACTTCCTTCTACATCAATCACTTTTCTTGTATTTTCAATTACATGTTTGTACTTTATCTATGTGTAAATATTGTTGTGGAAAATCAAAAAAATAAATAAATAAATAAAAAATGCCATCTGGAGGTCTGGAGTTAGAGTCCTGACAGGGTCATACTGAAGACTAAAAATGAAACCTTCTGCCACTGTATTAGCTGGTGCTCAGCATAAAACAAGCTCGTGAGCCATAACTGGGAAAAAGGCCATGACCAGCTCCACTTAACCAATTGATTAGAAACAGTGCAATAAAACTTCATATAACTATAAGACATGCATTCTGATCACCTCTGTGCATGAATTCATGCTGCTTCAGCAAGTTATAGTGACTTCTAACTAAATCACATTGCATTACCAGGTTAATATTATGCTGCTATCCCAGAGCATGCCATTTACACCTCAAATTTCAATGGCCAGCAAACAAGAACATGACTGGACTATTCAGATCTGGACCTGATCTATATTTACACTACAAATTTGATTAAAGCTGCAGTGGATCTGACCTTGTGCAAGACTTACATCTAACCGGGTCGTCATGCTTTAAAATCCCCATTCCTTCCCCAACAAAGTTTAATGACAGCAAAACCCAAGAGGGAAGAATGAATGGCAAGGTAGTAGCTCATATATTTTGAAAAATTCGCCATTCTGGAAACTGTCAAGAAAGTTCAAGTCTAAGGTACAATAACCTTTGCAGTTTTAAAAGCAGAGTTTGTTTTATCATGATAAAATATATAGAAAAGGTTCATCACACTTTCCAACTTAAAAGCAATCCTCCATGGAGATACAGTACTTTAATCTCACAAACTTAGAGCACACTTTACATGTGCCCATGAAAAAAATTGTGAAAGAATTAGATTTCAGAATTATGTGCAGCAAAGCAAGGGAATGTAATTACTTAAAGTGATGCAAAATTTTAAATCACCTTTCTTGCAAAAATCTTAAAACAAGTTATTTGTACTGTAAATCACAGAAGGAAAATTAATGTAAAATAATAAAAAAGGACAAAGTCAAAAGAAAGCTTTAAGTGACAAAGCAAAATGAAAGATGAAAACTAGACACAAAATATTATTATTGTCACTTCCTACAGTTACCATTTCATATGTTTTCTAGACTGGCCTCTCCTGTAAGAACATGTTATCTAAATTACTCTCCAGTTTTTAGAGTAAACACAGAAAGGCAAAAAGAAAGAATGGTACCATACTTAGTAGGAAGGAAGAAATGATGATAGGAAGGAGGGAATTAGATGGAATGAAAGAAGATATATGAAGCATATAAAGGATGAATGAAAGCAAGTAGGTATGGAGGGAGGAAGGAAGAAATGATGAATGGGGGAGGGGAGGTTAAAAGGAATGAGAATATGAAGATATGAAGGATGTATAAGGAACAAATGAAAGAATGTGGGTAGGGAAGGACGAAGGGTAGTTAGAAGGTAGAAATTTTAAAAAACAAACTTGGAGGCAGTTACTTATATCACCATAGACAGTTCCAATTCTCCCAGCCTTCTTATCTCTAGCCCCTCCCACATCTGTCAAGGATCATTCTCATGCATTCAGACACAAAATTGCTTCATGACATACCCTGGTAAGTATACTCTCACATCTTTCAAAGAATCATCCTAGGCATTCAGACAGAAAATTGCTTCATGACATACCCTGGTAAGTATACTCTCACAGCTGTCAAAGAATCATCCTTGGCATTCAGACAGAAAAGTGCTTCATGACATACCCTGGTATAAAGTATATAGTCAATGACCTTAATTATCGCGCACCCCTACAAATAGGATACCACACAAATTTCACTATATTGCAGAAGCAACACCAAAGCCTAGCCATGTGCTGGTTAAATATTAAAAACGTGACATTTTTCATCAAAATAAATCAATTTCGAGTTCAATTTCCCTTTCAGGTCGTTCAGGATTTGGAAAAATGTTACCTCCTTTTCTACTACGATATTTTTTTGAAAAGCTATAGCAGCAGTGTCACAAATCTGTTGTTTTCTTGGCCCCACGATCTTATCGCGACCAGAAACTTTGATGGTCTGTTTATTAACATGTTGTGCATGTTTATATGTATCAGTTTTGCGAAGCAGAGTGATGTAAAGATTTTTTTTTGTTATTATGGCAAAGGGTAAAAAACATTTGTCTTAAAATTTGAGGTAGTGTTACCGGGTGCAATCGATATGCATACATTCCAATCATTTATCCCGTCCTTAGGACATCTATATACTGATGTTGATAAATTATTTCTTGGGCCTTACCGATGTTTAGTGCTGTTTTCACTGTTACTTGGTGCTATTTTTGGGGTATAAACGAAGAAAAATTTCACCAGGCCTGCAGTCTAAAATGAATGGAACACAGTCATCAACTTTGTCATCAAAAACCCATTTTTAATCAGTTTTAACTCATTTAAAGACTGAGAAATTGCCAAAACAATTTTTTGGCAACGTCTGACAAATGTAGTATCTGATTTTACTCCCACAAAGGACGCCATCAGTAAAATTTAGGGTGCGTGAAACTTAGGGACATAAAACAGCATGAAGTTGTGACAAAAGAGCCCAACTTCAATCAACCGTTACTTTCTTAATTTCTATCTATATAAAGCATGTTTCATATCAAAATAGAGCAAACCAATGATAGTTTGGCCTGGTTATATTTGACTCAAAGGGTGAGTTGACTATGATGTTTACAAAATAGTGCAGGAATGTGCGAAACTGTCATATAACCATGGTACTCCCATGCTCCCACATCTGTAAAAGAATAATCCTATACATTCGGACACAAACTTACTTCATGACATACCCTGGTGAGTAAACTCCAACACCTTGTCTAAGAACCATGCCCATGAATTCAAACATAAAATTGCTTCAATCATGACATACAGTACCCTTGTAACCCTTACAAAAAAAGGTGTGGCAATTGGTTCCAAATTCGCAGGTTTTCACAGGTTTTTTCCAGGGGTTCTCACAGGTTTTTGCATGAAAACCTGTGATTTCCCTTGGTATTGATGCAGGTTGAACATTTGCCACAGGTTTGACACAGGTTTGCAATGGGTTTGACACAGGTTTTATGTGCAAAACGTGTGGTGATAAAAACTAGGGATAACAAAGAATTCTTCCACAAGACCTTTGGCTTGATATCAAAGGCAAGGAAATGTGTGTAAAACCTGAGTCAAACCTGTGAGTAGAAGGTTTCAAAAACGCAGGTTTGTCACCCAAGAACTCGCATGATTTCCTTTGTTTTTCCACGCATGATCACACATGGTGCAGACACAGGTTGACTCACCTTTTTTTGTAAGGGAAGTATGTAGGGTTCCACAAAAAACTTTCAATACATGTTTTATGTGTGGTAAAATGAGCTAGTCTCTTCATTGCTGAACTTGATGTCAATCAAAGAGCCGTGCCAATTGAGAATTTCTGTAGACTACAGGTTTAAAATTGCACTTGGAATGACAAATTAATGCCTTTAATTAAGACCACAAAGGTCAACAACAAGTTTATACTTGGATTAATTGTAAATTAAGTTTGAAAGTCTATCTTAATCCCATAGAGTGTTTCAAATGAATGAGGCTACTTCAACTACTCACTCAAAATTCAGGTGCTAATCTGGTTATTATCACAAGTACTGAATATTCAACATAATGACAAAGTGAAAAGGAGGGGGTTGGCTACCAGACAGGAACAAAAGTTTAGGAGACTACAGTAGTCATTTGTTACTTTCTTAAGGGTTTGTCAGGTGACACAGGGTTGGCAATTTTGAGATTTTAATCTGCTCCAGACAACCTTGATGGGTCTGTTTCCATACTTCTAGAAATTAACGTAAATACTTACAAGAAAGGGAGGATACTCACAAGTCAATAAATCCCCTCTCTCCCCTGGTACTGCTCATTATATGAAACCACTGAATAACATGTTTGTCCTTTTTTGTCTTCATTGTATTTGTTGTCAATATCAACTGGTTTTCATCAGTAACATCATATGTTCAAAGTTAATGCACAAACAAATTAAGCCACACTAGAGAGTGCAATACACTGGATTGATTTTTTTTTTTTTACAAATTTAGTTTCATTTTGGGTCCTTGATGGTTATTCCAACCATGGATGTACTAGAGTAATACCCAACCCTCTTACCAAACTTCACAACCATTCAAGGACACCCACCTTACAATCAATCAACACTGATCAATTACAATACAAAATGATTTAAAATTGCAAATTACAGAGTACCAGTGTCATTGGTTAGATATGAAAACTCACTCATTTGAAGGATACTATTATTTCCATTTTAATTTATTTCATTTCCTTTTCTTTTATCACCCTGGTTCTCATTTAAAACTGCAATATATCTAATATAGTATTCAAATTTAAATATGAACTGGAAAAACAAATGAAAACTTCCTTCAGAAGATGAATCAATACCATAAAATGTTGCAATTATAGTGACTTCTGTCTAGATTAACTCAGCCAAGTATTATTCTCCACATCATGCTAGTTGCTAGTAAAAAAGCATAAAAAGAGGTTCAGTCCTTATACATGCAGTGGAAGAATTGTCCCAGAAATTGATGCTTATTGTCACTTTTACACTATCAATCTGTCTCCCACAATGAAAGATTTCCACTAAAGCCTACATGAGTGAATCATATTTCTAGCAAAAGTGTCAAGGAAGATCTTCCCTGATATTTTCTTATGCATTAAATGGGAGTGTGTTGTTATGGGTGTATTATTTCCATGGTGTGATGCATTTAGGGATCACGTCCAAAATAATCGTTCGAACTAGTTCCCTTTCATTCAGATGCAACCCATGCGTTCATGATCGTTCTACCGTTCATCTTCGTTAAAACACGTTCAAATACATGCTCATTAACTTTGGACTATTGTTCACTAATCCGCTTAGGTTGATTTTATTTAGGCCTACGTTTAGCGATCATCGCTAACGCCGAAATCCATTGCTAAATCTTAAATCGGTCACAATTTAGCAACCGATTTTTCAAAATGATTTCACTAAACTTTGGCGATCAAATTTCCATCGCTAGGTTGTGTTGTTTGCCATAGCCTTTTAAATGATGCCCAAAATTCATCTCCATCGCTACCATCAATGAATTTATAATATCCAGTCAGCTTAAATGCATCAAAATACACACAAATTTGACCTACTTTTCAAAAGCTTAATTAGCCTGTCTAGGAATGCTTTTACCATCACAATCTTCAAATCGACTTTTAGTGTGATATTTAACTTCACTTATCCTAAGTACAATCAGGCTTTTGTGTCCCTTTTCACTGGTCGTTTGACTGGTGTTGCGGAGCATTCAAAGTTGCGACGGCAATACCGTGTAATCGGATTAGAAGAACTAGACTGACTTGGCCATTGTTGGACACTTGTCACCTCCTTGCTTTCTGGATAAGTTTTTCCAGGTGTTTATTCCGTCCACCTTGCCCCCCACCCCTTTCTTACTAAAACTGCCCACTTTATCTGGACGCCGACAAATCTCGTCTGGGACAAAATACTCCTGTAACTTTAGTAAACGTTTACTTGAACAGATTTTTTTTAATTCCATCACTTCAAACCAAAGAATTTGTTAAACCTCACGACTCTTAAGTTTTCTGTTAAATGCTGCGCATTAAGCAAATGTATCATTATTTTGCAAATAAGTTCATAACATGATGCATTATCTAAACCCAAAATAAGGTCGTTAACATTTTAAACATTTTTCTAGTAGACGTGATGATTTTTTGAGCGCCCTGGCTGTGGTTTGAACATCGAAGTCTAGGCTTCATGTTTTTATTTGAACGTTGACTGCCGAAATGTATCAAATGAATGGAATACCATTTGATAATTTACGACGATACTCAATTTTACGATTTTTGGTCGGCTACCTGTAGACCCCTTTGGTAGCCTATTTTGAATTGAAATTAAAAACACGTCGAAGGGATCGTTGGCTAAAGCACTCTACGGAAAGTGAGAAAGGTTTGCGGAGACCAACAGATACGCGTGCTCATGTCCGCCAAACCCATGAGCCATGAAATGGGGGTCTCTTTAGGAGGTCTGGTTTCCTTCCCGTTTTTTTTTTAACATGTTTCTCAATCAGTGGTATATTAATCGTCAAGACAACAGAGCTGCACGATCGTAATTGCTTTGAAAAACAAAATAACCAATAAATCGACATCACAAATAAATGAACAAAAGTTTAAACTAGTATACGAAATTAATGAAGTATTATTAATTAAATAAAATCAAGTCATGCAAGTCAAAGAACAATGTTAGAATGTGCGAACGTGGCAGAACGAAGTTGCACTCATGCGAACGAAACAGAACCATGCCAGATGGAATTGAACTCAACAGCATGCAGCGCGACAAAAACTACCGCCGCCCGCGAACGGGTATTACATGTGCTTATAAAAGATATACTATACCAATCGTAAAAGAACTCAAACGAATGCAAACAAACGAAGCTGAACGAAAATAACATCACTCAGCTAAAGATAAACTGAGTGCTCCGCCAGATCGATATTCTTTTGTTCCCATTGTTATGCAAGACCATTGTGTTGCTCAGAGGATTAAAAATCTTCCCTCATTCAGTGAACGCATTTGGACGTTGCTCTTCGCGGCGATCGTTCAAACGGGAGCATGTTCGTTCCTGGAAGTGTTTGGGCATGCATATGATTGCATTTGAACGAAGCTGCACTCAAACGAACGTAGGTATTTTGGACGTCTCCCCTTATATATTACCACCAAACTGATAATTGCAAGTTTCTTCTTCAATTTTTGGAGCATGACCACTTAAATTGTCGAAACTTGTGCCCTTGAGAATAAATCAATCAACTTTCCTTGAATTATTTCACTCAGTAACATCCATCTTTCTTTGCTATCTATCTCACTCTTTGAGATTGTCACTGAACCTAAACACAAAACAAATGCAATCCCATGCTCATCGTATAGATAAAAACAAAAAATAATCTGTATGAATAATGTGGTAAAGTCATGTTTAAAGTACTGTAAGTACAAGGTTAAGGATGTTTCTCCAGCTAGCAGGGAATTCATGGATTAGAAAATGACAGCACTGAATCCAGCTTTTTCAAATAGAATCACACCAGATAAGGTATTAAGCTATAAAGATAAACAGGTTTTTTATTTGGAAGTTGTAATGTTTACCAATATTAGAATGAGATTCGGATAAAAATTTGTTGCACTTGACTACCGTACGTATAGGTTTTACACAACAGACAACGCACAGGTGACCAAGAAAACAAGTGGGAACTTAATGGGGGATCAAGGTGACCCAAGATCAATGATGTACTTCCGTAGCCCAGCTGCCCTGGCTACACAAATTTGTGTAAAGCCACATATATATATACAGTATATGTTAATTTAATGAAGCAATTTCCTGTTACTTGTACCAGAGGAGGCGATCAAATGGGAACACTCTTGCAGTAGGTCACAAAATTTTCCAGTTGATTGAGCTTTGGGTGATATTGGGGTAAGAACACGGCTAATGCTCTGTGTAGTAGTCCCTCACCACTGTAGTGAGTGTTTATTATTTGCAGATTTATATGGAGGTATAGTTAAGGAAGTGAGATACAACAAATTCATACTGCTTTACATAAACAATAATTTCTCAGAACATTAATGGGCTCCAAACCTAATTGTGAAGAAAATACTGAAAATAGAAGTCATTTTCCACCATATAGGTTTGCTGACCACAATAAAGCATTACATTTACAATACACAAATTATGTATAGGTAGTTGGTCAACAATTCAAATTTCTGCAAGACAAGAGTACTTAGAAATCACAAACTCAAGTGAGACTTTAAAATAACAGCCAAGCACACAGTGTTGGTATTTAAGTAGCATGTTGGCCAATTTGACAAAGCTTTGTAAGTCCTGTTAAGAATTAGCATACAGTACATACAGTCTGCTATTTGCTATACACAATGGTGATGCCTTCTTCACACTTAATAACAACAAATTTATACAATTCCTGGAATAAAATGGAGAGACTGTAACTGTCCATCATAATCAAGTTTAATATTTCTTGTTGTCTTTTTCTATGGAGATTGAACAACATTTGGCAGAATTTTTTGGCAGAAATTTTCTATGGTTTCGAGGCTCAGAGCATATTATTCTAATAATGAGGGTGATATCAAAATTTCTGGATTTCTTAAGAGATCATAGTTTGCATTCCTATCATGTAATTCACATTAAATTTTACTACAGCACAACATGCCTTCTAAAAGATTTTAAACCAAGAAGGTTACAGTAAGTGCTAAATGAAAATTCTGCCCAGATGAGAGATGGCTCTATCTACAGTAGTTGCTACAGTGTATTTCTGCACAAGTGCATATGCCAGAAACTCATAATTTGATGCTGTTTACAAGTTTTCATTAGTTTATGTAAGGAATAATTAAACTGTGTGAACTCTAACCTAAACATGCAACCATGCCAGATCGAATATAAGTTTTGGGAAGTGAAAGCTGCTACCCATGATAAACCTATGATCTTTATCACAGAGAAGCCCTAGAGAGCCCTACAGCATACTTTTAAGACTTTACCAATCCAAAAACCATTATTATTTTGCAGAACTTGTGCAGTTTACAGCATCTTCTACACCTAGACTTTTCTCAAACAAGTGTTTACTGGTCTTTAAATTTCACAGGTAAGTCACTTTTGAATCACCTGTCCCCATGTGGGTTGGAATTTGTCGAATATGCCGAAGGTGATCCCCTGCATGTCGTAATAGAGGTAACTAAAGAGGACAACTTTGAGCCGTACTTAAAGCCAACAGTGCGCTTAAATCATAATTTAACTTTGCATTTTTACCTACTGAAGCTGACAACTGAGTTTATAACACATTCACGTTGGTGTATCATTTAATCCCATCTACTAGTGCCTTTAACTGCTTGTCTCTAGAGTTGAAAATTTTGCTGTCTACATTACATTTTGGCTATCTTGAAGACAGCTAGATGTTTTGCTGTTTTAAAGCCTGTAGGGGACAAAACTAGCAAAGTCATGTGACAATATGGAACTACAGCATACTAGAAAAGTACAAAATAATGCAATGAAGCAACATTAATTTAGGAGTTGAACACTGAGGTAGGAATGGACAAAAAAACCTACCTGTTGCAACAGAAAAGTTAATAGCCTGAGGCAGAAATGAATAAACTGTATACCTGCTGTAACATGGACAGAACATCTATAATCTTAAAGCAGCCGCACCAAAAACAATACGCTGAACGTGGAGATTGAATTCAACAGCCTGTTGCATGACAAATCAAATTCAAGCTTACAGTTATTCATTGTGAACTGCATGGGGGCCTTCAACAGCTAAAGAGAGGCTAACTGCAGAAAAGATTGGCTGTAAAAGTGCAGTATGTTGTTTTCATGCTTTGGCATGTTTATAAGAGCAGCACTACAAACATACGTCTGTGAGGATGTGTGCAATTGATCGTTGTTCACAATACAACATACTTATGGCAAATAATAACATCCTGTTTCATAATACTGTCATAGCCCTTTTCGACACCGCGAATAACACAAGTTTGATCTTAATTTACATAAACCATTTTTAATTGGAAATATTAACTATACACTGCCATTTTTATTTTGATATGTAGTATGTATGAAACCTTGCCGTTTCAATTTTTAAATATTACTGAAAATTTACTCTCTGATCAAAATTCAAAGGATGGGCAAACTTTTTCTCTCATGGTTTCATGTTCTGCATGTAATCATTTATTTATACTCCTTATATTTCTTTCTATTCAGTTTGATATACTTTTTGTTTTGTAATTTGACAAAGCCCATCCATTGTTTTTGAAATGATGTTTTTTAACAAGAATATTGAACACTTAACCTCCAAATTGGAGGGGGGGTGCCATACCCCTCAAATGGGAGAGGAAGGGGGTGCCATACCCCCAACACAGTACATTAGGACAAAGTGAAAACAGTACTAAAAGACATTTCAATATATCCTCCCTTCCTTGATTTGTACAGTACTTTCTGATATACAGTATTACTTCAATGTACCCTCATGTATTCGCATTTGCCATCTAGATTGGTATGCATACAATGATGTGTTTGTACAATATACTTGCATAGAGTTACATACGTACAGTAAAACAGTGTGTAAAATCTTATGGCCAAACAACCCCCTCCCCCTCCCCCGCACAATTTTCCCTTGATGTTTTTTTTTTCTTAGGACCTTCCCCTAAAAAAAAGGCAATCTAGGCTACAGTAATTGAAGGAACCATATAAAATGAAATTAAATCAAACATAAAATTGGGTGTTAGCTTACAGCTTGAGAAACATGACCCTGCACTAATCAGATCCTGGTCCTAATGATGTTTTTGAAATATGCTCCTCCTCAAAAAACTTCCTGTGTCCACATTACTGCAAAGTTGCAATTCTGAATTAACATTAATTCAGAAGATAATAGGACTTGCTGCAAGCCTACTATATGCACAGTCTGTTGTACAGTACAGAGCAATTCTTTAACTCTAATACTAAGAGCTCTAGTAAATTGGTAGACTTGCCCCATGTCTCTCACATAATCCTTCCATCCACCTTTCATTTTATTTCTGTTCCTATTCTTCACGGTGATTCCATCGCATTGTGCCCAATGCAACAATTCAAATAACTTTTCACCGCCCGTTGCTGCAACTTCCAGGAGCAAGTGCTGTAACACCTGTTCACAACTGTTCTCGAAGACTGTACACTCGAAGACTGAGCTCACACACTTGAGCCTGCTGAGTGGCCAGATCAAACTTGCTGCCTGCCGTAAGAGACTTGTGTCTTTTGGAACTGTTTACATCATTATCTTTAACTTCTCTATTGTTTTATTCATCTTAGAAATCAGATGAATATTTTTCAAGATAGTTTACTGTAACATCTAATCGGCTTTGGCATTGTGTGACTTTTGCTGGACATTCATTAAGATCATTGTGTGATGAATGGTGTGGTGTTCTGTCTGTTTACATATAGTACTGTAAGCTTGTCATTGGCTACAGAGATTAGTGATTTAAAACCGGACGGCCCAAAATTCTACGTCCCCGGTTGCAAAAGCTACAAGTCTCTCGAGCAAGCTAGATCTCCGTTTGTTGATACAGTATGTACAGAGCATAGAAACGGGAATCTGCCACGCACAATTGTTACAAAGGTTAAGTGCCAAAATTGGTTCGAAGCTGTGAGTGTAAGAACTTTTTAGTCGGAATTACCAGTCAAGGTGTGTTGGTCATTGAGGGTTGGTTAGCACAGTGTGTTTTGGTGTTATAATGAGTCACAGTGGAAAGTGAAGAATGTGAGAAGTTGGTTTGTCTGGAGAGGTGCATTGGGAGAGGTCAAAGGGGTGACACGTAGAGAAGGAATAGTGACAGAAGAGAATCCTTACAACTGGGAGGAAACATCTGGAGAGAGTTGGGGGAAGCCCAGTAAATTAGACTGTTAATTGCACATTCCAAGTGCTGGTTCATCAAATTAGTCAGCTCAAATTAAACTTAGTCAGTTCAATCACCAACTAAAATGAGATCTATACAATCCTTAAACACTACCATGAAGATATTTTAAAAGTCTTGGCAAGAGTAATTAACAGTGCCCTCTACTAACCTGCATAATTCTCTAATAAGAGCCCAGCTATCAGCTTACTTCTGCAATTTTGATACAATCCATTAACAATTTACATATTGTCTTCTGATATGACAAAAGAGGAGGACAGGACCTTTAACTTTTGAAATGGTGACCTTCACTGGAGGTAACTTGACATTCTCTGTTAATAATTAATAACAACAAGCACATTCTCTGTTGATAACAACAAACACACATTTTCAAACTGAAAAGAATATCTGTACATGTATGCCCTGCCCTGTCCCACACCACTATTCTCTCAATTAGTCCGAAAGGCCCTAAACCATGATGCATTTTTACATAAAATTACATCCAATCTGAAATTTTTTTTTTTTAAACAAGGAATGCAAAATATGTTACACAGCATATTTTTATTTGCATCCTGCCCTATGAGCTAAAATGATGAATTAAGATGAATTATGCTATTAAAAGAATGAAATGTAAGCAGGCTTTCCTACACTTGCAACACTATTAACAAATGCCATGTAATACCATATCTTTTTCACTTTTTGGTGGCCAAGCATCACAATATATTACGATATTTTATAATTAGGGTAGCCTGCTAGATGCCATATTTTCTACACTTTTGACTGGCAGGGCTACTATTGCTAATTACCCTCCAACTTACATGCAGTCACTAACTCAAATGTTATTGCATCAGTGATTGATTGGCAAAATTAAATGACACCTGAGCACAAAACCATATCCCAGCTAACCTTGAATATACATTTTTGTAATAGTCTTATAATAAACAGCACATCTGTTTACATAATATTTTTGTAATGAAAGAAATAAACTGAGATGCAATGAAGGTAAACAAAGTGGTATCTACCATTATTCAACACCATGCACCATAAAATTACCCTCGAGTCCCCCCCAACCATTCCCTCCCCCTTACCTTCACAAGAATGCTGGGACCTCAGAACGGAGGATATTTATAGGAGCATTCCATTTCCAGCCAATTTAAAAAATCATGGTATAGCTAGGCATTAATAGGTTACACATAATTGCACACAAGAAAAGTCTCCACATACAGGTAAATTGAAAAAAAAATTATAAGGAAGAAATTTAAAGAGATGTCATCATATCAAGTAAAAACTCTGTAAAAGTGTCCCAAATCAAACAATCAAATATTTGGGAAGAAAACTTCCTTCCCACTGCAGCTACTGATCTGGTCAATATTATAATACACACTCTTCAAACCCATTTTCTATTTTCCTTCGCAACTATTTCACCAATGCGTGATCTAATCTAAGGGGTAACATCGAGAAAGATTAGCGGGAGACATACAGCGTTATGGTGCTCAATACAAGAAGAGTAGCAAGGTTTGGTCACACATAATATAAATAAGAGGTCAGGAGGGGATTACCCATGACAGGTAGAAAAAGAAAGAAATGTCCCAAATATAAACAGTATACACCACACAATCAAATGGTAGCAAGAAAAGAAGAACACCTTTTACATCAAGTAAAATCAACTTGTAATCCTGCTTCCAGAAAAATGTTAGGCAGGTTATTAAGTTTCTGCATCCCTATTGTATATATATATATGTAAGTATGATTTCAAAATTCCTTCTTGCTTCCCTTGCACTGTGCATATTCAGACCCCTGAAGGCAATCACGTACAACATGATATATGACTTCAATGGCAATATCTATCTACACAAGATGTGTCAAATTATATAAAATCAAATTGATTTATCAAATTTCTGAAGTAAATTTAGATGAACGAGAATGGAGATAGAGTTACTGGTGCAGTTCAGTAACCTGAAAAAATGCATTAAGATCATCAGAAATATATCCACATTGGTTATTTGATAACATTGCTGTTAAAAAAGAAAATTTCTGAAGACTATAGGAAGAAGCAAAAACATTTGGCGCAGGACTTGATGCAAATCATGAAGACTGACAAACAATACAGTATTGGGGGTAGATGCAAACTACATACATATGCTAGGTATGAAAAAGCACATGGAAAGTGAAGTTGATGGCTTTGAAGAAATGGGACTTTACACAGAGCTCTGCAACTACATTATTACTATTGACAACATAGTTTACTGCACAATGTGAGTTTGGTAATAAACTAGCTGAAGTTTTCCCTAGCAGAAATTGTTTAAGAGAAAACTTACGTGAATTTTTCTTAGTTTGTTTGATGAAAATGGGATCATTCATGGGGGATTTCTCACCCTATTAGATATTTCACCTGAGTCCCCACCAAAAGCAAGGTTTGGTGGGGTAATTAAATTTTACCCGACTTCCTGCTTAACTCATTCAAGCACTCTCCAAGAAACCACAAGCTTGATAAGAGACAGCTAGCAGAAGATAAAAACAAAGGTGGAATAAAACTGGTCAGATGTGCCACTGTTTGTGAGGTGTGAAAGGCAAGCAGTAGGACAACTTCTTATATGGTTTCTGCTGACCTTTGTTCACTGAAGCAAAAAGGTGTGGACAGAATTTTTATAGGCAGGGAAATTCAACATGTTATTGCCGCATTACTCATGCATTCATTTTCATAAACATCCCCATGGGAGTTGCCCAAATCAGCCTCCAATTTGATGACTATTTTACTTTGGTTTTTGGCATTGTACATGAAAGGTGGAAAAAATGAAGCAGTAAAAAGAGGGAACCGTGACAAAAAAGATAAACCCAAATCTGTGAAAGTGACAATTTAAATAGATACAAATGAAAAGATGACACAAGAGTACTGCAACTTTAACTGTACCAAATCAGAATAGTAGTTACTGAATATATTCTTTGATGAATGTACAAATTATCACTGTTTACACTAAGGCGGACCATATTGCAGTATTTTGCTTTCCATTACGTGCTAAGCCCGATGTCGAATTCTCTAGCAAATACCCCCGACCGACGATCTTTTGAAGTAAACAATACTGAGTCAGATACCACAGTACTAGATAGTGATGCTTTGATCATGCCCGCCTGGTCACACCAGCTCATCTCCATTTACAAAACTCGTGAAGTGTGAATTAACTTTTAAACTGTCTAGTGTCCACAGAGAAAGTTCTCTTAACAGAGGTTGTTCTCAACAAGACAATGGACTGTTCTGTGACAAACTGGGGCAGCAAAGCTGCTTACTCATTGCCAGGTGAACTGTGGGCTAATAAAATAGGATCATCTAACTGATAGTGCATGCTTGATTAGATGGTTTTGTGAAGGCAAGCGAGAGGTGCAAGCTCAGTGCCCTTCGGAGAGAACACGTAATGCATTTCACAAGTCCCGAAAAGAAAATATTTGCCTGCTTGGGTACTACACTCTCCCAATTTGAAATCTTTCCAAAAGAACTGGGAATGGGGTAAAATTAATGTACATATTTTTATCCCTAGTCACTGAAATTGGCTTCAAAACAGGAATAAATTTAATACTGATAGTAATCAACAAAAAGCCTCAAACAGCCATGAAAGTATTCTGCTGAGACCCTTTCAAAAATGCACAAAACATAGTACAATTTAATGTGGTCATGTACATAGTCAAGGTTGAACAAAATCTCTACTGTACATGTAATAATGTTCAAAACAAAATCCCTAACAATAAAACCAAGAATATCAATCTGATCACTTTCTGGTATAAATGGAACATGGATCAATTATGTATTAAAAATGTCACTTTGCAACTATTTGATGGTTCATTTAGCTTTTTCACCATGACAACACCATATTGAAAAGGAGTACAACTTAGCAACAACGGAACTTGATTATGATTGTAAATTTTAAGTGTGAGAACTGTAAGTACACAACAATGGTACTGTGCGCATAATATGGTAAATGTTATTAAGTACTGTAGTTCAGAGTTCTAATAAAGTATGGTTGACCATAAAAAGTTACAGAGATACAAATAGTGAGGTGCAAAAGCCTCAAGGGCAATTATATTGCAAGTTGTTCTTCACGCAGGAAAAAATAGATGAAATACAGAAAATGTTCTTTTTAGGAAAACAAGGACATTAACAATTCCATCAATATCATGCTGTTTTGATCCTGGTAAAAAAGTCTGTTTTCTGACCTCAGTTATCCATTGTCCAAGTGTGGTATATATCAAGTTTCCTGACCCACCGCTGGAGGTCTAACATCACTTTACTGAGCTTCTGTTCCACTTAGGTTGCAAAAAATTACACGGTACTTTGGGCAGGATTGTAATGAAAACTACCTCTGCATGCACTGCATGCTGTGGCTAAGGTTTCTTGAGGAGGATTAAATATGTATGAATGGGGTATTATTGTCTGTCAATCATCGTATTGTGTAATAGGCAGGGAAGGGAACCATACTATATTTTTACCATGACCAACTCATGATGATGACGAAACTCTCCTCCTTACTTTTTAAAACATTCTCCTTCTCTGCTTGATTACATCTTGTTGCCTTCAGGAGGAAATGAAGCACATTACATACATACTTGACAAAGCCAGTTTTCATATCTAATTGATTGATAGTGCAAGATATTTCGGGCAAAAAAACAATAGTTATGTAACATATGGGTCACAGTACTTACTGTAGCTATAACAGGCCAGTCAAGTAATGTACAGTATGTGTTAACACTTTTCACACAGGTTGAACACAATGAAAGCATGGATGTAGATCACTTGAGGACATGTGATCTTGCATTTACAAACTTATACCAGTTACACCTCACATAGCTTTTGATCTACTGGAGTGTCCTTTGCATATTTAGGAAGCTACACCATGGCATGAAAAACAATATGGCTACTAGTATTAAAACAGTCAATGGTCTTGAGCATTAATTATGCTGTATTTCTATGACAGTTTGCTCACTTTATGAGATCCACAGAAGCCTGACTGTGAGCAAACTTAGCTGGCCAAGGAATGCATCCAACTGAGCAATAAAGAGCTAAGTACAGAAACTGGGCAAAATTGTATTGCTTTTGAGTATAGTGTGAATTGGGCTAACAGCTTAAATGCACATTACTCCTATCAATGACTAATGATCAATAATCATCATCCTAACCATATATCCCTGAGGAAAATAAAAGGGAACATTGACAAAATTGCAGCTAAAAGAATTATTTTCTTCTTTGTCTTGCACACTAAGCCTAGATGTAGGCCTACAGTATCCATCAAATATAGAAAAACAAAGCAAGTTATACTGATTTGTTAAACAGGTTGTCCTTGCATGATGAACTTTGAAGGTGCTAAAACTTCCTTGGAAATTTGGGCATCTGAAGGGAAATATTGGCAACAAGAGAGAAATTTCCCTGTCCTGATCATAAAAAATAGGGAAATTTGTGGGATATTCTACTCCCTTTAATACTGGGAAATACTGTAATTTGTCTACCTTCATTGAAAATGAACATTTTCTCCATCCAAGGTAACATTCCTACTTTGTGAAATCTATCTACAATGTAATTGGCAATGTTACATCAGGATATGAAATGTACTTTACACAGGCAAAGCTACAACTTGGGACAATTTAATCTGTTCATTATTGCATAACATGTGGAATGTACACTTTACACATACTGTAGACACTACAAATATATGACACCTAATAGCCAAGAGTCCAAAATACTTTCCCCTTTGTGTTTGTGTGTGTGTTTTTTTTATTATTTCTTTTTGTGGAGGGAGGGGGAAGGAACATAAGCAGTGAATCTTCTCAGAACCATTTTAGTGTCCTGATCATTTCTTCTAAAAAGCATTCAAGAACATGAACTTGATTAGTATAAAGTCTATTTATAACTACTGTAGTATTGGGAGATTTCGAAAATGATTATCATCACAATAATTTTTGTTTGAGGCAATTAATACAATATTGATGTATTTAAAATTGAAACATGAGATCATTTCTTGTGAAGAAACACTTGAAATAAACATGGAACAAATTTTTTATTTTGGAAGTCTTCTTTCATTTTCTCTACTTGCAAATTTCTGCTTTTACCTTGCACTTATCTCATAAAAATCACAGAAATTGTACGGTATTCTGTCACCATGTGATCTTTCTATTCATTTGGTGGTCAGAGTTACTGACCACCAAAATGAGACAAACAAAAGATTCATTATTATTTACTTATTGCTGTGTACAGTACTGTACAGTACTTCAGTCTTAGTCCACTCAGATTAGAGGTAACTTTAATACATGAAGCTTGTTTCAGTAAAATTTTCATCATTATTGGCTAGTTCTGATTTTTTTAAGCATGATTATTGCAAACATTAAATAAAAAGTGAATATCGCCAAATAATTTTTTTTAATAAATTTTAAAGGAGAACAAAACAATAAGTTTCTACCCCTTGCTTACTTTCCCATCAGCCTCAGGTATAATGATGAACAAGTACTGTATGTACTTAATGACTGAAACAAACCAGCCAATTAAATAATACCACAATGCAGAGAAGTCTACAGGGCTTGAAAAACTTTCCTACTGCTTTGTTAAGCCCTGACCTGCCAGGAAACCCATTTTCTGAAATAAGTACATTTTGGTTGCCCAATATAGCTTGATTGCTGCCCCCAAAAAGGAAACAAAAGATCAAGCGAAATATGGTTGTTCATTTTATTTTAATGTTCCACTTTCTGTTGCAGGCTGCAATGGCAATCACTGCAAGTACTGTAAATTGAAATTGAAAAGCACATGAGGAATCATGCTTTAGCAAGAGCAAAGTAGTATTATTAGAGTATGGGCAACTTTCAGCTCTGTGATGATCTATCTGCACTTTAAGGCACAGTTACGTAGGGTGCCCAGTTGGGTATGTTCTGCAAGAAAATTGATTGCTGCCCGTGCCATTAGACAAGATTATGTCCATAGGCACCTTAGCACCACTCTGAATACCAGTCACTTGAAGTGAGTCCATACCAGGGCAGACCCTGAATACTTCAAACACCACACTGGTTCATTCATTGCTTCAAAACAATTCTGTCTCTCCTCACCTTCCTGGTGGATGTATTCATGAGCAGCTCCTTGCTATATACTAGCTGTACTTATGAGCAAATTCTCTGCAGATAATAGTATCATGTTCCTGAACAATGTTCAATTCCCTCTTTGGGGGAGGGGGGGGGGGAATCATGCACAATCTTTTCCCCAATCCTAAATACTGTATCTTTAACTGAAAATTATATGGCTGTTTGAACAGTTCAACATTGGATCCTTCCATTAAGTCTTTGAAAGATTTTTCCCTCATTCAGTCCAAGGTCCAATTTGCCCAAGTACTGAAAGTACGATGGCAAGACCTACACATACTTTATATGCATAGCAGTTCTAACATGCCACACACACACACAGTGCAGGTCTGATGCAGATATTTTTGCATTCCATTTCACTCACAAGAATGTATGCAGGAACAATATCCACCTCCGTGTGAACTTAAATTATTTAAAAGCATCTAAAATTCATCTGATTCATGTTTCAAACTCCTTCAATTTCATCCATCAGCAAAAGTGTATTCATCTATATTAGGACTGCAATTATTACCTCAAGAAATTTGTCATCTGAAAAAAGAATTCAAATGCCTTTCAAGTTCTTGATCAAAGTAACTACGAAGTTCTAATTCTCTGTTCACTATCTGCATACAGCCTTGTCATGTCATACTACTACTCTACAGTGCATCTAAAGGAATATTCTAGAAAGAAAGTGTAGTTTTCCTATTTCTTTTCCATCTTTTGTTTTATTCTTTTCTTTTTCCTTTTTGTATGTATGCTGTGGTCAAATTGATAGGAGAATGATCTGATTTCCCTTTGGTTCACGTAATGTAACTAGGTAATAGTCTGCAGGGGTATTGTTCTCCCACAAAGAAGTTATAACTTCTAAACCACCCACAAAATCAATTATATTTTCTTTAAAAATACTCCTTGTTATAAACCTATTGATGATGACTCCATCCACTGAGGTTCATTATCACACTCATCAAAATGTCATTAAAATGACGTTTTGCAAGTTGGTATTTGTTTCTAGCTTTTATAATGATATTCAATCATTGATTAAAGGGAAGGTTTAAGCAAAATTTAATTTTCATATGTGAAAGAGGAACCAAAACTTCACAGGGTGGTGAAAGTTCCATTCAAATCTGACGTGTAGTTCTCGAGATATCAGTAAATGAAGTCAGTAGATTTGTGTTCCAAAGTGAGTTTGAGGGCAGCAGAGCTTATATCACTTCCTCACATTGACAAGGAATGCTTTGTTTCCCTTTGTTTTATTAGACTGTTGTGTTGACCTTGGAGTTAACTGGAACAGGACCTCCCTGTGGGGGATGCAAAGTTTGTGAAGTTCTCATGCCACTTAGGCAATCACATTTTAATAATGTGGGTTTTTTGAGGAGAAAATCAACTCTAAAGTTTAAAGAAAAACAAAAGACTGGGCACTAATGTGGGGATATGATGTCATATGTGCTTGCTTCAAGTTCACTTTATGTTGAAAATGTGAAAACTTTACATGTTCATCTCTTGAGAACTACACATCAGATTTCAATGCAAATTTCACCAAAATGCTTAGAATAAGTATCCCTCTGACATACCAAATCCTGTAATGACCTTAAACCCTTCTTTTAAAGGGCAAGAGTAGTCCTGCCAACTCACAGGAATGAAGTAGACTGTCCTGTTTTATGATTGACTCTTTAGAGTCATGTGACAATATTTTTTTCTCTTCAAATGTGAAATTTACTAACTGCTTGGTTTACCTTGAACATATATTGAAGTCCTCTTGTGAAAGATAATGTACACTTTGAAGAGAAATAAAAGAAATTTGTGAGATTTAGCAGTTGTTTCAAAATAAATTTGAGGCGACTGATCTTGCAAACCCTTTAAATCTGATTCCCATACACATTTTGCTGCCCTTCACTTCTTTTTGCAAAACAAACTGTAGTAAGTCTAATTTATTCCTGAGTGACCTAGTTAGCAATTCCTTTGTGAAGCAGTGTATTATCAACAGACAAGGGATGCATTTAAAAAAAAAAAGAAGAAACATTTTGATGAACTATCCACAGCCCTCTTTCAGCAAACAGTGAAGACATTTGAAAAGTTTTCTGCATTATGACTGATTATGATTTATGTACTTGCTCACCAAGATGATATTCACAGAATTCACTGTAGAGCCAAAGCCAAAAATACCATGAAAGTACATGCAGGGGATAGAATTTGGGAGGTGTTTTTTATTATTTTGGCTACTTTATTATGTAATAATATCATGTCAATGGTTGATCTCATAAAGAGACTCTAACAAACAACAAAATCATACAATCAAAACATACCTAAGATTTAGCATGTTGCCATAGTAACAAATGATAACTGGCCCTAGGAATGGAATGAACAAAACTTGGTTCCCATACACGTCCAACATTTCACATATTTTTATCAAAGTTTGAAGGAGTTGAAATAAACTTATGACACTAATGCCAAGTCCATAAATACAATACTTGCTTTAAGTGGCTCTCTTCTCAGATGAAAGTCAAACTATCATTTATTCCTTACCTCATGCTATACAGCATTTGTAGATTTAGGGAGCTGCATGTCCAATGACATTCCACAGTAAATAAAGACCTCAACATTTGTACTCATACTGATGCTGCAGTTTGATACTCAAGAGCAATCTACAGTACTATGGTTTTCCATCTGATTTGGCCTTTCAGTCTCAGATTTGAATAAACTGGTTAGCCACCCAATGTGAAGCTAATTCAAGTGCTCCTCCTTCAATCATGATACTTTAGAACCTTAGCATTAGAAAACAAGTGTCCTTCAATACCTAAATTTTGAATGTTGCTTTGATGTAAGGTTTCTCTTTTTAATATTTCTTTATCGAATGGGCCTAATGATTTTCCTGTTAATTTCCTTGTAAAGACTGTACCAATTTCCTTCCCCAACACTGCACACGTCTACAGACCTGTACAGGAAGTTTAACATTATTAGACTGGAATACTATATTGTACAAAGGGTTAGTAAAATTTTAAGGGGCCTGAGTATGAAATTAGTCCCAAGTTGGTTTTAGTCCATGTTTCACCCCTCAGCAACAAACTGCAATGCAGGCCTTAATAACTGCTATGACAGTATGTCCTCTTGTACAAGAACCCTCCTTGTGTCCCTGGAACTACCTCAGCACCTAGATTCCTACCTGAACAGATGATTCTAAATTTGCTTATTTAATTTCTTTATGCTATATATTCATTGAAGTTTCTAATGATTTCAGTGCATCATAATTTCATAAATATAGCTAGTGAAATTTGATGTCATTGATTTGCTGTTTGGATATATTTGCATGGTATTCCAACATAAAAGTGAAGTTTCTTACATCTATACCATGAATTTTATTGATTTAATCAAAACATGTTGCACAAAGTTTTGGGAATTCATTTCATAAAAGATAAAAATTGGTCAAATATATCCCTATAATATTTTAATGCATTGTATTCACCATTAAATATATGTTGCCATAGCAACATGCCAAATCCGTTAAAACTGAATTATTCAGGTGTGTTGAAGTGTCTGTACTAAATAGAATACTGACAGATTTTAATTTAACTTGCAGTAGGAAAAATGAAAATCTACAATTAATTTCATCCAGGTTGCACAAACAGGCATTAAAACTACATGTTACAGTAGTTGGCCCAGCAGAATTTCGTCCCTTGCACAATTCTGTCCCTCGCACTAAATTCCATCCTTCAGTAAAACTTCTGTCACTGATAACATCCCATTATATTTTTTTTATTAAACCACTCCCTACAGGGGTTTAATTCACTAATAGTTAACACTTTGGAGACTTTCACTTATACCGTGTCAATTTTTCTTGAAAAAAACATACTTTTTGTGTACAAAAACTGGAAGGGACAGAATTGAGACTCAATTTTGACTTATACTCGATTTTTGCAAAGAAAATTTGGAAACATAAATTTCCATGCAAATAAATGTGTTTAGACATGGACATCATGAAACAGACACCTTAATTTACCTCATTAGTTGTGATAAATTGTCCATATTCACTTCTCAATTCAGATTGCAGGTGTTTTAGTACTTAGCCTAGATGAATCCCATCAGGGCTTGTGTTTATAGTGACTGTAGTCAGCCATAAGTGGGTCCATGAGCCTTATTCATCTTCATTTATTGTCTTCATGAATTTCCAAACCATCATATGGAGTGAAATTGAAGGAATCAAGGTATAATACAGTGTACAACTATCCATGACCAAGGACATCCAAAGATTAAAATGTGATACACCCCAGTTATGGCCAGCTGAAATCAGACCATCACTTGCTGTCTGTATTTGTCTACAAGACTGGCAATGTTAGGGCAAATCAAGACACAACATCTGTCCATAATCAATGTGGACACCATGGGTTTATTTGAGATGGCTGTCAGGGTGAGGAAATTGTGTCAAATGGTGAAACTTGATCTGCTCAGAATTTTAGTTTCTCAAAACGTTAAATACAAAATGTACTATCTGAAGCTTTTAAAATTTCTAAAAGAAAGCTATCAAAAAGCTGCATTTCCTTGTATTTTGACTTCAAGGAGACAGTAGATTAAATACCCCAGCTCACTACAGGATGGGTATGGTTATTCTGTATACCATGAGGGATAGACCAGATGATTAAATTCAGAAAATAATTTTGTTTACACCTGTACATGGTACCTTATTTATGTTCATCCCATAATTATATTGCTTTGGTGCTGTTTAGCACAAAATCTCAGTGTACTGCCAGGATCGACAATGGTTGTTTTCATGTAGGACAAACCATAGCCAATCAACACTCAACTTGGGTGTGGGTGTGGGTGATTCACTGTAGTTAAACTAAAAGAACACTGAGAAAAGGCCCCACACAATATCAAAAGTTGTCACATGCGAACAATTTACATGCTTTCAGCATTTTAATGCTGTCAGTATTCGATTAATTATGCTAAAAAATTTCAAAGTGGAGACAACATCACAGGACTTCTCTCCAACATTCCACCAATGGAGAATGTGGTTTTAATAATTAAAAACACAAGATAATATCTAACACAATTCTAGCTCCTGAATATAATGCCTAATATCCTTACTGTATACCCACTTTCTGTACTCTGCATGTCAATATACAATGCCTTTCATCATTACTCATAAAATGCAGTCCTGAGGCATAAACTGATTTAATAGGCTGCAAACTACAATGCAATCAACGTTCTTGGAACTAAATTATTCACAAAACCCATCATTTTAAAATTTGCCGCATCCCCTACTGACTGGCTTAATTCTCTCATTAAAATTTAATTCAGCTATAAGCAACGATGCAGTATTTATTTATAAGGACAATATTCAGTGGTTGCAACTAACATTTAGGGTTGTTTCCTTTTGTTGCATAAATACTGTTAGATCTATTTCATAAAGAATGGGGGAGGGTAAAGAATGCTTTGCAAAATTTTAGACCATGTTACTTTGTTAGTTTGATGTCAAAATTGTGCACACATTCTCAAAGTTTGATCTCACCATATTACCTGGATCATGACTAAATCAAATTTTAAACCAATCAAAACCCCTAATAGTACACTAATCTTGGTGATAAATCATGCTGGGTGGGAGGAAGGTGGGGGGGGGGGTTGAGATTTAGTGTGTTTCTCAAGATCTCAGTGAACTGAGCTGTTTTGGGTTTTCTTCCAATGTTTTTTCAGTCTGTTGTTGACCTAAAAGTTGATTTTGGTAACTCAGCGTGAAATACAATATTTGTAAAATTCACAGGCAGCCATGTAGCCTAATTGTTAAGAAGAATAATGGTTGTGAAGTTTTTAAAAGAAAAAGAAAAACAGAAGACTGGTCATTTAGGCCTTTGTGTGGTCGATACCATTATGTCCCTACGTGAGCAAAGAAATTTTTCAAAGGGGAGGGGGACATTTCCCCTCTTTAGACCCCTCTCCCAGGATGCCAACCATGCAAATCTTGGACCTGTAGAGAACACTGTAACTCTTTTAACAGAACTGCACTTCATCTCAAGACCATGGCTGGGCGAAAATTTGCTACAGGGGTTTTGAGTGTGAAGCTGCAAGCCAAAGATTGTACCCAACCAGAGAATTCCTAAAGGGAAGTCTCAAAAATTTACTGAACAAAGAATTGAGGCAACTGGGAGTACAAACAATGGGCTGTCATAGAGCTCTGCTTCCTTTAAAACTGGCTTTTGCCTAGTTACGGGCTGAAGTATTTGGAAGAAGTCAAGGTAAGAAACCCTTTAATACTCAAGGAATTGTCTTGTCTTCTCTCCAATGTAAATTGCTTTCAAGGTACACTGTCATACAGAAACAAAATGGATATGTTTGGTTACAACTACTGTAGTGACCAGCTAGTGTGACAATATTTCAGTACATGTTACATTTACTGTACGTACTGAGATTGAAAAGGACTTAAAAGGCATACAGTAAGGCTGATACGTCCCTAAAGGTATACAGTAAGATATGTCCCTGAAGATACAATACGACTGATATGACCAGCAAAGCACATTTAAAATCTTCTCAGTTTTGGACAAAAAGCAATTTGCATTTTAAACAAGAGTGACCATTTTCTTTCAAATTCATATTGTGCCTTAAAAAAATATCATTAGGAAGACGGCTGCTTTAGAACTCTTTTAACAACATACCTGGTGAATCAAGCATTTGAACAGGGACCCTAAGTTAGTATCAGTTACGAAATGCAGCTGGTAGTCACCCAAGCATAAGCAAAGATAAGGAAATCAATTGTCCTGCTAGCTGAAGCAAATATTCCTGCTTGCTGATGGGAGAAAGCATAAGATCACAGGAGACTGTTTCTGATTTAATACCCATGGTTTGTAAACTTCAAAGGACTTGTCCATCTAATTGTGATAAACAAACTGAATGTAACATCCTCAATGCCAAGCAAAAGTATACTTAAGCCAAGAAAGTACTAGTATATAGTTACTGAATCCTGTGCACTAATGTATTTTCTACTGTAAAATACCCACTTTGGAGTGATTAAATGAGAAATGATCTTGGAAATTCAAAGTGTAAAAAGGATTTGATGTTTAGAAAATATAAATAGATGTTATTTTGGCAAAGGTCTTCATCAAAATAGAGACACACTGAGGTAAGGTTAGATGGAGTTTTGAAGTCTTGTCATATGGGAACCATTGGTTCACATACCACAAGCTGCCACACGTTGCGACGAGTTAGTGTGTAAAACCGGCAGTAAAAATTCAAGGTTCATGCAACAAAACAGGTCATATCTAAACTTCTGTTACAAATATCTTCCTATTTCAATCGCTCTAGTGAGGATTAACTTGTTTTAAGTCTATTTACATTTCTTTCATAACTCTATGTAATTTAAGAATACCGTACTTTCATGTTTGAAAAAAGTGATTTTTAAAAATTTTCAATGGAGAAGTAGCTCAAAATCCACAAGCCCTTCCAAAAAACTCCTCTTAACTTGCGATGGGTATGCTCTTCTGTACTATTTCAAATGACCTTTGTAAGTCTATTTTGTTCATTACCATATTTCAAAGACTCAGTTTGATTGGAGTAAACTAAGTACCGTACTTTTTCATGACAAATGAATAAAGGTCATTTACCTCTTTTCTGAACTTCTCTATTGAATTTGCTATGACGTCATCGGCCGTTCCATTGTTGCTTGTAGGGGGTTTCACGCATAGCCAACAACATACGTCACATACTTTGTTTTCGATACAAGTTACTGCGTTAAGTTATACCATTTTCAGACAAATTGGCTCACCTATATTACTTTGAAATATTTTTTGTATCATGGAAGTTGCAGTCTAGTAGAAACCGAAGAATTTGCCGAACAATGGGTAACCGTTTCGAAAAAAATTACGCCAAAACCTGTGCATGGGGACTCAAGCAGAGGACGCCTAAGGTTAAGTTAGGTCTATACTATTACCATAGAGTTCCGAGGTGGTAACTCCATGCTGTTACTAATACAAAACAAAAGTTACGTCGCTGTTAGTAGTTTCGTGTAGCCCATTTTACCTTACACCATGGACTGTTTTTACTGCCATTCATAACAGTTAATAAAAATGGCGTCATGCTAGTAGATCTATACCCTGCGAACAGCATACCGCTGCTTATAGCGTTCTGTACCAGCATTCAAAACAGTGAGCTTATCCTTTGTAATGTCTCCCAGTTGTTACATGTGCTTTTCACAATAGGATGAACGTAACACAGTAACAACAACAATACATCTGTTCGCCGCGGCAATATACACGAACGATACGCGATACCTATGAAAATAATGGTGTCGTCTAAATCTTTGTTTACATTCGACGATGCATCCGGTATCTGTTGCGCTATAGGTTTCTATGTGAACCAAATCACGAGAATCGTTCCCATATGTTCTGACCAATTGGTTTAAGTCCAGCCCCTTTGAAAACCATGCTTAGAATGTTTTTACTGCCTACCATCACGTTTAATTTGGGTCCTTGCAATAGAAATCCATCTGAACCAGATATCAAAGAAGATCAACACTTATTTAGCAAACTTGGTGTCATTGACTATTGCATGGTACAATAGGTTTAGGAGGTTTTAAAGCTGATAAGTTTTTGGAATTATGAATTCAACAATATATGCACAGTAAGCAAGACCCCAATATGTAACACACATGCTGTGTATTAAGTATGAACCCTACAGTACTGTGCATTTTTCTAACTTGTTGTCAATCAAAGAGCTCTGCGTCAATTGAGAAACTCTGTGGACTACTACAAAAACTGTAGTCTGCGGTGAGAGTTCACTGCCTTGAATCGTTTCACTAACATGACCATGGAGTCGGCACACAGCTAAACAGACTCAAAACAAGTACATACCTAAAGCGCCAATCCTCTCACCCCAAACTACAATTTTGGTAGGGGTACACCTAAATTCTCAATTGGCTCAGCTCTTTGATTGATATTTTAATTCAAACAATGCAGAGTACCAAAGCTTATACTACACAACATGAACTGTACTGAGAGTGGTTTGGTAAATACCCATTGAGCTTTTCTATACTCACCCTGAAGAAATAAACTGAGATTAATTCTGGGTGAGGATGAATTTCAGACAATTGTGGGAGGGGCTTAAGTCAGACGGTTAGGAGAACTGGTACTGTTTGGAGTGAGAGAATTGGGCCTTTAACCAATACATCCATTCATAGCAACCTACATTCATAATGGAGGATGATAATATTTTTGGACTTCAATTGCATGTACATTCAAGGTAATCCAAGCAGTTAGTACTGTTAAATTTCACATTTGAGGAGAAAAAATATTGCTACATGACTCAAGTGTAAATTATGAAACAGGGCAGTCATGCTGGGTGACTGTTCTGACTTCTTATCCTTTAAATACCTGTTTGACCTAATAGGCAGCAGGCCGTACATGAAAAAGTGCTTTCGTTTTTAACTTTCGTGACGCACATCTAAGGGTCGGCATAAAAATTACCCACGAAGGTCAATTTTAACCTTTTGAACATAATATCAATTACCACAAGCGAACGAGTTGGCCTACGAAGAGAAATTTGAGGTTAAATTGTTGGCTTTTTTTTGCCAACATTCATTGTAGATACTAGTTCCACGAATTTTCTGACACGTACAAAATCTGTACATGCCGGGTATAGTGCACAGTGCAGCGGTCAGTGAAATTGATAGGGATAAACTTTTATGTCAATTAATTGACGGGAGGGGGAAGCAGGGGAGTAGGACGACTTTCCCCTCATCTGAGGAAAGGTTGAATAAATCAGGAACAGGAACGAGAGATGATAGCGAAGGGATAGCGAAGAAGGAAAATGAAATAGGACAAAACAAGAATAAGAATTTGGAATAGAAAAGAGGAAGAAAATAAACACACATGACATGAAAAACCAAGAAACAGAGAGAAGAGATGCGTTCAGTAAGAAGACCAATAGATGATTCACATGATATTGTTTAGCCAAGTGTGGTTTGCAGTTGAGTTATGAGAGAGTAAATAATCGACGACATGGCCGTCAAGCCGGTTAAAGCATCCGACTTCAGGCGCGGATTAAGGGGTGGGGGGCTTACGGCCCCAGCCCTCCCTTTTTCACCACATCAACAATAAAACATATGAAAAATTAGCAGTGCAGCTCCCTCTCACCCCTTTTTTCTCTTAGGTCAGCCCCCCTTTTTTGAATGTGCGGATCCGCGCCTGGACTAGCTTGCAGCTGGGAGGTCCGAAGTTCAAGTACTATTGGCCGGGTCATACTGAAGACTGTAAAAAAACACCTACTGCCATTGTACCTGGTGCTCAGCATAAGGCAATTGAGTAGGAAAAACAAGCCAGTTAGTCACAAGTGGAAAAGCTAGTCCGTGGCGGCTTGACATAAACCAACTGGTTAGAAACTGGCCATACAGTATGGGTCGTCACGTAAAACTCCGTCCATCTTACTAACTTGAGAGGATAGGCCTAAATGGACAGGCTTTACGGCCAAGCAGAACTTAATTCCCATTGAGATCTTTTGTCCAAATCAACAAAAGGTATCAACAAAAGGTTTCAACGGTTTCCAAATGGTAAAGGGTTTTCAAAAGGATTTGGTTTATGAAAAGGGTAATTTTGTAATTCCCTTTGAGTTTTGATCAATTTCCATCATCTACCAAAGGGACTGCCCAAATGCATAGGGTATTTACAAAAGGTATCACTTGAAACCCTTTGGGTTCAAAGGGTCTAACCCAAAAGGGTTCCAAATGGAATTTTCAGCCGGGCTACCAAAAAACTTTGACTATACCTAAAGCTGTCAAGTATAACCTTTTCTAGTGAGCACGCCTGCATGATTTGAACCAGCGTCGAATCTCCATGAAGCCTTGGTCGTTCACTCCAAGTATAAGTTCAAACTATATGATCTATCATCAAAGAACCAATCTCAAATTTCCTGCGAGAAACTTAGCATCATGTAGTAGAACTGATCGCCAGCATCTCTACCAGGAAAAAAGGGAACCGGATCGTGGGCTTAAGTTTACAAAATGTGAAAATCCGACCGGGGTGAGAGCTGTATGAATATATTATCTTCTGTCAGGTGGAGAGGGGCACAAGATTCCTAGAGATATAATCACAACAACCAGTGGTTCGAACCTGCCACCGGCATTCATATGCTTGATATTTTGCATGTATTTTATAGGTAACCATTCCATTTGGAACCCTTTGAGCACAATTGTTTTGAAATGGTAGGCCTGCCTTTCGAAAAGTAAAAAGAAAAATACTTTTTTAAGCATAGGGTAGAAAGCGGGGGCTGGGGAAGAAAGCCTCCCCAGCCCCCCAGTGAAAAATGAGGGGCGGAAGCAAGATTCCGCTCCCCCACTTCCCGTGTCAGAAACCCCTTCAAAATCTCAAAAAACAGTGAAATTTCCGGCGCGCTTTGCTCGCCGCATTATGCAGCATAAGTACACTAGTTCTCCCTAATAGACCAGTTTGGTAAACTTTCCTGAGCTCTGGACATATCAAAATCGGATATTTACCATTTGTGTGACACCACATCATTAAGAAACACCGGCAGCTACGTTGCTATTTTTGTGACCTGTCTTTCATAAAATTCCAATTTTTCTACAATTAAAATTCTTGATTTTGAAATATTTTGTCTAAAAGGACAACAAATTTGGGAAACTTTTGAAATGTCATCGGGGTCTGCGGGGTCTCGATTTTTCAAAATTTTGTATACGCTCCGCGCCAATTGAAGATAGTCTTTCGAGAAAGACTTCATATTCCAGGCAGGGAAGCTTTGGCCTACCGTAGTCAAATGTTCTCATACACACCGCATGCGGGACATCGAATCCAGAGTAGCGCTTGCAGTGACCTTCCGTATATCTTTGCCGCACCCGCACCAAGTTCAAACGAGTTTCAAGGATTGATTTGTATCTGACTATTGACGGAATCCAATTCAGTCATAATTAGATACCAAATGATCATCGGTCCAACTTTAGTAAAGTTATGCTCAACTGAGACTAAGATTAAAAATGCGGAAATAGAATTAAAATTTTTTCAAGTTGATATATTTAAAAAAAAACATATTAGGTACCTTCATTTCAAAAAATACACAAAGGCGTACGGGAAGAGGCGGATCCTGTTTGCCACGAACTGAATATTTTTCAAGTCCTATTTTGCCCGGCCGCATGTCAACACGGTCCGCTGCAGGCCGAACTGACTAGCTATTACGTACTACCCCCTTGCCCTAAAATACATGTAAGTGTCACTGCCCTGAAATAAGCACTTCCCCTGATCTGGGAGGAGTGCAGTCCCCCTATCCCCACCTGAAAGGTCTACGCGCCTAATAGCATGAAAGATGCCAAGGTCTGCTTGCGATTTTCTATTGAAAAACCAGCCCCTGTCTAAAGCTATCGGCCATGTCATGACACCAAGTCTCCAGGAGCAGGAATTTCTGATGAGATTTTCTGCCAGAAAGATCAAAATTTTAATACATGGCTACTTTGTCGAGTGTCGCAACAAGCATTTCATTGGGAAAGGGCTGATCGCTTTTACAAAATGTGGTCAGTGTACCATATTCAGTTTGGCACTAGTACTGAGCTCGGGGGGCTGATATTGGGACCAGAAAATTTAGTACACGAATTCCGATATTTTTCGGAAGGGAAACCGTTCCCAGCCGCTAATAACAGTTCGACCACCAAATTTTAAGTAAGCTTGTAGCGGTTTAGGATTTTTAGATAGCATGTGAGTTATGGCTAAGCCGAATTAAAGCTACAACTATTCCCTAATAACTTGAGAACCAACACACCCCAGATGCCGGTGCCTATTAGAACCTATTACACGAAATACAGCTTGGTGACATTCTCGCCCGTATTCGTCTTGTTAACCTTTCAGATTTCGTCGTTCCTCGATACAAAAATGATACTAGATGGGTTGAAGGGTATTATTCTTTTTTCAGAGATCGGAGTGACGCAGATTATGCAATTTGGATCGGTATCCAGCTCGAGTTACTCATTAGCAGTTAACGTTACGCGTGAAACCGACGTAGCAGGGACATATACAGCTCCTCCTTCGCGAAAAAGTGTCCTTTTTCTTTCCACATCTTTTTACCGTTTTTTATCCCACGTACCAAAAGTAGCATTAAAATTTGTTTAATTTTTCAAAAATTTAACATTAAAGCCCATTTCAGATAATTAAAGTGCCTTAATAACATGATTAGAGGTTGCAGCTGTAGTTTTAGTACTGTTTGAGGAAAAGTTTACTTAAAACATGGAAGTTGTGTGTCTATCTCACCTTCGCCAGATTTTGAATTTAAAGGGATATTTTTACTTATTTTTTCTTGATCCATATGCCAAACGGATCGCTTGTGGTAATTGCATGGGTTATTATTTCATCTTTTACCATCGATTTGTATTTTTTCCAATCAGACCCTCCGAAGTGCGTCACGAAGCAACACGAAAAAGCAGGACAGATTTTGGTCTATAACATCCTTGATTCATCTCTGGAACTGTAGTATACATGCTGTGACGTCACTTCTTGAAAAAGCAACATACACACCCCAGTGCATCAAAGGCGTTATGGGGTGTAACTAATATCTGAGTTTGTTACATGATCTGTGACCTCAAATGAGCTAGGCTTTCATTGTGTTCACACTGCATGAAAGCAATTAACACATGCTGACTGAACTCTTAGCTAACCCCAAATGTTACCTAACTTTTTGTGTATTGAAACACATCTTTTACTTTCAATCAATAAATCAGATATGAAACTTGACTTAATCAAGTCTGCATGTAGTGGGCTTCTTTTCCTCCCTGAAGCCATAAGAGTTAATCAGGCAGAAATGAAGGATGCAACAAAAAGTAAGAGGGAACGTTTCATCATTTAATGCAATGTCATGTAGAAACAGAGTTAACTTACTTTTAAGACAGCATTAAATACCTTACCTTGAGTTGATCTTGTTCCCCTGCATACTCTATACTTTGAAAAATACTCCAAGTACAACGCCTGCGAGCCTCAAGCCGTGCCTGGTAGCGTCTGTACCATCGTTGAATCAAAAGTGCTGCCTTCAGGCCTGTTTGAAAAGTAGACAAACTTATTTCTTATTCAGTAGATCAAGTTTTTACACCTGAAACACTGAGCTATAGATTGAGACACACAGTTAACATCATAATGCCTGCTTAGCCCTCAACTGTGACACATACTTTGCATCATTTACCATGCTATAGCCTAAGTCCTCATGCCATGATGTTGCTTCTTGAGAAAGTAACATGTAAACCCCAGTAGAGCTAAGGTGGTCTGGGTGTAACTGATATCTTCTGAGCTTGTTATGTGATGTATGTCCTGAAATGATCTATAATAAGCTGTCATTGTGTTCACATTGCATGAAAAGCAGTTAACACATGCTCGACTAACCTGTTATCATTCTGACCACAAACGTTACATAAATTTTTGTATATTTAAATACCTGTTACTGTCAATCACTTTATCAGACCGTGAAATGTGACTTTATCTAGTGTGTGTGTGTGTTGTGAGCCTCATTTCCTCCCTTAAGTGATGAGGTACGTAATCAGGCAGAGAAGGAGGGTATAACAAAAACTAAGAAGGAACATTTCATCATGTACACTGTGACACACAGGTTTACATCATACTGTGCCATGCTAGAGTATGCCCTGTGAAACAAATAAAGTTTACAGCTACCATGATGGGGAAATGTTTACATCACATCATACCATGCACACTTACTGTGGCACATGGTAGTTTACATACATCACACCATCCTCGCCCAAGACTATGATACACAGTCTGCTGCACACCATACTGGCTCAAGAATGGGACACTCTGTTAACTTAACATACGTACACCATGCTGGCCCAAAACTGTGACACACAGTTTACATAACACCATGCTGGCTCAAGAATGGGACACACTGTTTAAGTATATATATATACATGCTGTACACCATACTGGCCCAAGACTGTGACACAGATTTACATCTGTCCACACTGAACAAGACTGGGACACACTGTTTACATTACACCATACTGGCCCAAGACTGTGACATGCAGTTTACATCACACCATACTGGCCCGAGAATGGGACACACAGTTTAGAACACACCATGTAGGTCCTGAACTATAGCAGACACAGACTAATAGAGACAACAACCACCAAAGACATCAACCAGACTAGCACACTATCATCATAGTGATCATTCAATCCTACTGCAGCAAATAAATTTCACAATAAATGCATGTACTGTATGTTGAAAAGTACATTTTATTTTCTGTGGAAAATCACTAAAATTCATCACCAGTACAGTAAATATGAACCCATCCTTCTGATTGCAATTTGGAAAAAATAAGAGCTTTGATTTCCCTAGATAATTTACTATTAAAGAAAGTAATTAAAGAAGTAAACTTTATGAAACATTAATATGTACAGAACCATGCATCACAGAGCATTAAAACAAGTTTAACCTGCATGCACCAGAAACCAATGGCAACCAGCTATTAATGTGTCCCCTGTGGCCAAGTAGAATTGCCAATTCAACCATGTGTGGAGAAAGAAATGTTTATACCAGAGAATATTTTGGCTATGGTAGAATTTTCTTTTAAGAGCTTCACTGACAAATAGTGTTGTGTACAGGAAGAACAACTTGGCGATTTTGCTAATCCTGAGCACTGATGAACTAATGTTCACATGGCGGGGTTCTGGTTTCACCCATTTTTGTACTGCCTGCAAAAAGCTACAGTATAATGAATGAGTTAAGTCCAAGGAGTGTAAACATCAACCCCATAGCAGGCCTTGAATTTTGCCGGCATGCCATGAGTGCAATGGCACACCTTCACTCACCTCAAATTTGTGTGTGATTTTTAGCACACTTAAATGAAGAATCTTAGCTCCCATAAATAATTTTATACAACAGCACACCCAGTACTGCACTTCCTGAGGAGTATGTGACATGAAATTCTAAAACTCAAGGCCTGCTATAATTTTTTATGTGATCTACTGTAGGCTTCATGTATTTAAATCAGTTATAATATGACCCATGTTCTATGGCACCAAGGGTTGAGTCAAATGAGCTGTACGTTTGCCTGAACTGTGATGCAAATGGTGTAAATGTTCACCAAATGTTGCCTAAAGGCAGCGGAATACTGTACTGTAGGACTGGAAGCATGTTTAGGCAGCATTTACTGTGAATGTCAATATCTTGGTTTCTTTTTTTAAGAGAGGACACTTTGCAGCAATGTTTGAACTCACACAAATAAATGACCTTTAAAACCCTTCAAATTGCATCTAACAGGAGCCGTGAAACAAGCTTTTGTCCCCTGAAGCTCACTTACTTTAACCTAGGACAGCATCAACATGGACTTTGGGGTTAAGCAGTAATTAGTTCCCCCCTTTTTGTGTTTCTGGCGGAATCCCTGCTTGTATCTTACAATTAAGTAGGAAGCATGCATCTGGCCAACAGACATTGACAACATGTACCACACTATTACATGTATAGATAAATTGAATAATTTTCAAAGAAATGATGGCAGTAAAACAAGGGAGCTAACAAGCTGCTGCCTCCAGGGAAAATACAAGTACAGGCCAAAAGGTGGCCTCAAAGATGCATTAACCTTACCCTTAAAGCTATAGGAAATTGGGCATGTGTCACATGAAATCCAGCTCTCTGAAGTATAGTACTATAGATTTTTCAATGTTCCAACTCTTTTGCACTCAGTTCAATGTACCGTATTTACTCTATTAAACGCCCCGGGGGCGTGAAATTTTCGTTAAGGGGGGCGTTTATTAGAGTCAAATTTATGTGACTTCTGACAAACTGCTACATATGGCATATTTGTCCATTTGGTTGTCAGCTTCACAACCAGCTGTGAGCTCCTCCCCAGTGATCGGTAACCAAACTTCCCTTGAAATGTGGTAGCCACGAACAGCACTCTGAACTTTGCAAGTGTGTTCAACTTTCGCCGACATCTTGATATGTAACGTTACACACAGAAGTGACTTTTTTACGTGCCCGCAGCATATGCATGCATGCATGCTGTGCACAGTATACAGCCAGGCCTCACAGTACTATACTGACTGGCCGGCTGTACGCACGTACATACGGTAATTGCATAATAGTTACCGTGCGTAGCACCATTAGCAGTACATACGCGTTCCTAGCATTTCACTGTTAAACAGTTTTCCTGTGTTGAATTTGGAATTTATGTTAGGCTGTTCGGATAGGCTAGCAAATATTTGTATACTTACGGTATGTACAGTACCACTTTCGAACCGCAAACGAAGCAGTATAGGTTCGCGGTATGTGATAGCGTGATGGATATCAACAGAAATTAGTTGCAGAAACATGCCTTTTACTTCAGGATGCAGTATGGGACTTTAGGAGATTTCGTGGCTTCAAGGCAGGACTATTTCATTTTCATTTTACCATATTGTCTTTGGAATTAACAATTTCACTTTATGCGAAGTGACGAAAAAGTTGGGGGGGCGTTTATTAGAGAGGGGGCGTTTAATAGAGTAAATACGGTAGGTATTTTTACCTACATTCTATTCACATGTTGTGTACATGCAGGTTAAAGGTTTTAGTAAGATTTGTGGCACATTTACTGCATGAAAGAAGACATGAGATTATAGGTTCAGTTTCAAGTTGTAACACAGAATTAACACTGAAGCACTAGCTTATTCATTAAAGATAAATTTGGCAGTCACTCAGTATGCTGTTATTGGCTCTTAATTAGAGTCGCAATATTTTTTTCACTCAATCGTATAGTTCACAAGGAGCCACTGCTTGAATTTCCCTGATTGGCCAACAACATGTTAGGAATTTTTAAAAAAATACTTGGAAGTATAACAGAAGGAAATTGTTGAGATTAAACTGCTTTTGCCTGTTAAACTTAAACATTTATTCACCCAAAACCATGCTTCATTTTTAGAAGTATGCCCCCACTCATTAAAAATACAGGCACTAGTGAACACTGCATGCATCATTTTATCCACTCTGCATCTACAGTAGATAATATAGTATAAATCAAAAGGATAAGACTGTCAGTTTTGACCAAGTGCTCTAAAACTCATAAAAGCAGTTGTCAACAAAAGTCATATACCCCAATAAAAGCCTCCCACAGTTTGCAGCAAACAATAAGCTGCTAATACTATGTATAGTTTTAAAGATTTCAAGCTTAATTACCTCTCTTAGTTAGTTACATCTTAACATGGGAGGGTAAATGTTGTTTTTCTGTGAATATTTTTAAAAAAACCAAGGTCTACGGTTTTTAAAGTGCAAGTCCCTAGCTTGATCTGTGCAATTTTTGTTATAAGCCTAAATCTGTGTTTTTAGAGTCTATGTTGAAAATGCTAATCAATAGATGAGTCTAGTTAAGCAGGCTCATTGAGTTGATATCATATCTGAATGAGAGTGTTAAAGGCCCACTTCAACATGACAATGCTGATAGAAAGCATAATAAGTCAAGTTTCATATCCAATAGTTACAGAAAAAGTTGGAATTTTGAATTTTGTGGTGTCCTGACTTGTAACAGTTTTGTGCACAATTTGAAAAGGGGTCTGGTCACAAATTTTTGAAACTGGATTGAAGCGTTAAGTACTCACTCATAAAACAGTTATTTGTAGGATATGGGGATTGTCTAAGGCTGACCATTTGTCATTGGTATTTGAGGAAAAAATGTACAGGTTTGGAAAAATTTGTGGAATTTTAACAACCAAGTGAATGAGTCGCTTCAAAAGCACAAAGGTAACACTATGGCAGTTGTGTTTGACAAAGTCTCAGCATTGGATCATACAATCTGTATTCAGAGAGGGCATTTTGCATTATTTATAAAACAGGAGAGTGGTACATGATGTGAGAGCAAAATCCTGCACACCTGTAGAAGGAGTGGATCTTTAAAACCCTATTCATGTTGGTGACACTCATCCCCACCCGTAGAGATGTGGACTTGCATCTTTAGAACCCATTTAATGTGGGTGACACTAATCTGCACCAGTAGAGGTGTGGGCTTGCATCTTTAAAACCCATTTAGGTCAGTGACAATCGTCCTCATTCCCCACTTGTAGACGTGCTGACTAGCATCCAATTTGAAATAGGTGTTATTCATCATGAACTTATTTCATGATATTAATTACTTATAAGTCAGTGACCACAGTAGAATATGTGATCTCTCAGTGGTCTAAAGGGACAATTTGCCTATAGATATTAAAGCTTTAATGTGTGCCAACATGGAATATATAACATCATGTACTAATTTCATGATAACATTTGATTTATAAGGCCATAATAAGCATATGTGACCACTGGTCTAAGAAGACAATTTACCTATCTCCACTACATGTGTACATCTGCTGTCACTTTATGGATCAACTATAGTAATAGCGTCCTAAAATTCTTAATTTGATGCTGCCACAAGAAAATATATCTAGGGACCTACATACATGAAACCCTGGTTAAAATAAATACCCATGTACAGCAGTTACATTAGGTAAGTATGTTACAACTTAATCACAGTGATGACCTATGATGCCAAGAAAACTATTCCCCATGCAATGGACAATTCAATCAGTACAGGGACTACATACTTGTCATGCATGGCTGTTAAGTTCTTCAACAGATTATTCCACAGTTTAGAATGTTTTAATTTATCTCAGATAAAGTGATAAGCCCTGGCTGCCTTGCTTACTACTGTTACAGAAAACAGTAAGTTTATAGTTCATAATTAGCAAAGCAGAAGGTATAAAGCTTATAATGAGCTGTGATAACACAAGTAAGAGCTTCCTCCCTATACAAAAATAAAACAAAGTTGACCCTCTTCATCTCATCCACAAGCAAGGCTAGTTTCAAAGCAGGGTAATGTGACTGTGCCAACTATTACTGTGTATGATGCTGGCATTTGTCCTCTTGACCTTGGGTATTTATATAAAATGCCTTCACACACACACAATGAAAATACTCGAACATCTCCCTTTAAACTAACCTAAACAACCTCACAGGATTGACCTCTTGTACAGGGTTAGTTTTGAAGGGAGTGCAGTGTAATGAAAACACTATACTGATTTTGTGAGACTGGTAAAAATACAGTAGAGGGGTGGCACAAAATTGGTCAAAAAGGTGTCAAAATTATTCTTCATCCCAAATTGGAGAAGTAATTTGTAATCTGTACATGCCACTCATGCTTCTGGGCAATTTTGAAGACAATTTTGCGATGCATGAAGGAGAAAATAGCATTTCAAAATATCTACCTTTATATGGTCTCAAATAACCCTTGAATGACCTTTGACCTACATTTTTACACCCCTCCTGGAAACCCTTCAATAGTTGATGAAATGAACCATGTTTGGTGACTATTGGACTCACGGGTTTAAAGCAATACCACATCAAGTAAAATCAAGAACACCTTTTGACCTCGTATGACGTAACATGTAGATAACAAAATGATATACAACACTAAAGAACCACTTTATCAGGAATAATGTGACCACCTTTCAAGAACATACAACACTATTTGTGGGAGGAGATACAGTTTTAAGATATTCACAACAAAGCCATTAATGACCCCTAAATGACCTTTGACCTCAACTTTTCGAAGATGAAAGATAGTCCAATGTTCAATGACCAATGTGTCCAAGTTCCTTTTAAATCCGTCTTTGAATGTGCGTTTGAGAGCCATAAGGCAATTGTGAACAGACATGATAGATAGATAGACAGATAGATAGATAGACAGAGTGATGGCACAGGATCACAATAGCTCAAACAGCTCTTGAGCTGGTTTGAGCTAATAACCCAGTCTAGGAAAAAAAGACATCCATGCTATGGCCTTGCTTCTCAAAAATTGAACAAAGATACCCCATTAGATCAAAGGCAGTGTGGGGTGTAACTGATACCTGAATTCAAGCATAATCTACGTCTTTATTTGATATGCTTTCATTGTGTTCACCGTGACACTATACTGTGTGAAAAGCAACTTTTGACAATTAACACATATGTTCCAAATTTATGTTACATAACTGACCATGCATTTTGGTCTGTTGTAGCACTTGCCCTGCAAATAATGGTGTCTGGAGTGCATAACATACATATTCATAGGGTTTTCTGAGTGCACCTTACAATTAACATATGCTACGAGTGTGCACTAGACCTGACTGACCAATCACAAGCATGACTTTCGGAATGATCAAGCATGCCATGGTCAGGAGGCCTTCACTAGCACCGAGTCAGCAACGCTGGAAAGATGTGGACAACCAACTCTACCAGATTTTCCAGATTCTCTGTCTTTGACTACAACTTGACAGTACTCACTGCACCTAGAATTATCTACCAAAATCTTGGAGATATCCACAAGATATTATTCGCTTCACCAATACATCAGCCCTGTGTACGTCGGGCACCAGCTGGCAGCTTGAAAATTATTACTCAGAATTGAAATGTTGCGTGCCGCAATAATACCAGTTCCACTGCATCGCCGAGTCTGAGGTTTGGTCGGTGATGCCATTTTGTCGCGGCCCGGGTTTTAGAGTTTTACTCAACACGAGGTGAGACCATTTTACTTACATCTCTAAACTGTCAAGCAATGAACCAGACATGAAAGCTGAGTGTATATAAGTGTGTAGATTTAGTGTGATTGATAACCTCCCTGAGTTGACAAGATGTAGGCAGAAAATTGAGGATGTTTCAAAAAGTAAGAAGGAAGGTTTTGTAAGTCAAGCTTTACAGCAAATTTTATTATTTTGAAAACTAAAGTGACAAGGTTCACACATATGGACACTTACTTCTTTCAGACTTGCCCATCTCTGGGCGAGTCTGTGTGGAGCCAGCACAACCCATCACAAGATGAAGAGGGGATGTTCTGATAGATCATTAAATTGTCGATGTTAACATGTCAAGGTTGATGCTTGATGAACATGAAGCTAGTAACCTGATATTACAGCAATCCTCTAAGAGCATTCAAGGGTCACAGCACATTTGGAGATGAGGTCTGCAATAAAAGAAAGAAGGAACATTAAAGTTACATGTTAAAAAAAGATATGGCAGATCAAAACAATTCAGTTCATCACAAAGAGCACAAATAACTTTTTGAAGTCAACTGGGCAAAGAAAATTATTCAACCACTTCACCTGTTACATTTCTACTGGTAGTATTCGATATTGTAAGTACAGTGTTGAGTTACAATGGCAATAAATTAAAATTAAATCTAGGGAGACTAGCTTCTGATGATTCAGATAACAACAGGATTGAAATACTACCTATTAAGCAGTATGCAAAGGATATTATACATTCTAATGCTGCATTCAATTGAGCTTGTGAAGTCAGTCGAAGTGGTAAATTTGCACCTCACAACTTGGGAAAAGTGTTCTATTGGTGAAAACAGATGGCTGTACACACGAATGCAGCTAGATGATAATAGGTTTCAACAAGGTGAACATAAATCTCACATCACCACCCTATCATGTACTGTACACACATGCATTCCTGTACACAAAAGATTAGAGCTAACAAACAAGTGTAAATTGTTTCTAAAAAAAAAACAAACTTGTTTCTAAAAAAAACCAGAATGCAAAAATGGATTAAGGTTTCGATGATACATACATGCTCTTTCCAATAAAATGCTACATTTCTTGTAACAACTGGTGACCCAAAATAACCTTTGTCTCCACCTGTAAGTAACTGGTTTTTCTTTTAACCAAAACATTTCTATATTCAAAAAGCTAAATTGCATACTGTGCCTTAAGATATTCTGCAAACAAGGTTTTCAGAGTTTGACGCCAGGTGATACCAGATGACCATTGACCTCCACCAAAAACAACAGGTACAGTACTTTCAACTCACCATAAAACATCCACATACTAATTAGGGAATCTATCCAAGTTTCCTACCTTGAGATATTCCATTTCGACAAGTTTTTCAAAGTTTGACCGATCATGACCCCAGATATCCTTTCACCTACACAAAAAAAACCTTATACAGACCATCTTCTCACCATAATTCATTCACATACTAATTTTGAAATCCGTCCATCTTTCATACCTTGAGCTATCCTAAACAAGTTTTTCTGAGTTTGACCCCCTATGACCCCAAATGACCTTTGACCTCTACCGTAATCAATAGGGTTCTTCCTTACTGTACATCATAATGCATCAACATATCAAGTTTGAAATCAATCCAAGCTTCCTACCTTGAGATACTGTGTTTAAAAGGTTTTCAGGATTTGTCCCCTTCTGACCGCAAATGATCTTTGACCTCAACCAAAATATTCTTCCTTACATCATAATGCACCAACATGTGAATCCAACTTTCATACCATGATGTATCATGTAAACAAGGACTGCAGGGTTTGACCCAATGTGACCCCAACAGACCTTTAGCCTTCACAAAAATTTAATGGATTTCTCCTTACATCATAATGCATCAACATATCAAGTTTGAAATAAATCAAAGTTTCCTACCTTGTGTAAACCAGGATTTTGGGGTTTGACCCCATGTGACCCCAAATGTCCTTTGACCTCCATGAAAATAAATCAGGTTCTTTCTTACATCACAATGCATCAACCTATCAAGATTGAAATGAATCCTAGTTTCCTACCATGATGTATCATTTAAACAAGGATTTCAGGGCTTGACCCCATGTGACACCAAATGACCTTTGACCTCCACCAAAATCAATAGGGTTCTTCCTTACATCATAACACATCAACATATCAAGTTTGAAATTAATCCAATTAGTTTCCTACCTTGAGATAAAGTGTAAACAAGGAGTTCGGGGTTTGACCCCATGTGACCCCAAATGACATTCGACCTCCACCAAAATTTATTGGATTTTTCCTTACATCATAATGCATCAACATATCAAGTTTGAAATGAATCAAAGTTTCCTACCTTGAGATATAGTGTAAACAAGGATTTTGGGGTTTGACCCCACATGACTCCAAATGACCTTTAACCTCCACGAAAATATATCAGGTTCTTTCTTACATCAAAACGCATCAACATATCAAGTTTGAAATTGATCAAAGTTTTTTACCCGGAGATATCATGTAAACAAGGATTTCAGGGTTTGACCCCAAGTGACCCCAAATGACATTTGACCTCCACCAAAATCGATAGGGCTCTTCCTTACATCATAACCCATCAACATGTCAAGTTTGAAATTAATCAAAGTTTTCTACCATGAGATATTATGTTAACAAGGATTTCGGGTTTTGACCCCAAGTGACCCCAAATGACCTTTGAACTCCACCAAAATCAATAGGGTTCTTCCTTACATCATAATGCATCAATATATTAAGTTTGATATTAATTCAAATTTCCTGTTTTGAGATATTGTGTAAACAAGGATTTTGGTTTTTGACCTCCTGTGACCCCAGATGACCTTTGACCTCAACCAAAATATATAGGGTTCTTCCTCTCAGTATGGGGTATCTGTGTACCAAGTTTCTGTCAGATCTTCCCTTCTCAAGAAATCGTGTAAACAAGCAAAGTGTCACAAACACACGCACATACATACACACACACGCCATCACGAATGCATAGGTTTCTCTTTTCATCGAAACCCCCAAAAAACATACATTCCCAAATGCCTCAATGATATCATTGAGGATATCCATTGTAATTTAAAATGGAGTTTTTACAGGTGAGGTAAGTAGGAGTGAAGTAGATTGTCCTTAGACTGATGTCTATTTTAGGAACGAGACCCTTCCCCATTTGCAACCAACAGATATTTTAACTCTGAGCCGATTCACAGTCCCCAGAATGTTAATATGTTGCAAGAATGATGCATGTACTAATGAGCAGTAACCACAAAGTAAGTTTAACTGTCATTCTTAGTCAAGAAGCATCAAATCGGACATATGTTTTATAGAATAACTTACAGCACATTTTGTCTGAACTTGAACTTGTTACAGATTCGGTGATAATGTACAAGACTGTAAAATTTTACAGGAATGATTGTTCACAATCACATCCCTCCCATGGTGACAAAAATTGCAGAATCAAAATCACGTACCAATCAAAGTTACTGTGCCACCCGTGGATTTTTCTCACAGGACACAAAAGCAAGTTTCAATGGTTTACCATGCATGTTGAAAAATGACAGAACTAGGGCTTTGAAAGTGTAGCCACTAATCACTAAACAACTGCATGTACTGTAAAATAAACGTTTAGTTCAAAGTTACAAGCCATTAAAGCGGCTCATTGAGTTGGTTCATGAAATTCAACAAATTTTTCCAAACCTGTTAAGTTTTCTTCACATACCAATAACAAATGGTCAATTTAAGACAATCCCCATACCCTACAGTACATACAAATAGCTGTCTTATGAGTGAGTAACGAATGATTCAAGTTGGTTTTCAAAAATTCGTGACCAGACACTTTTTCAAATTATGTACAAAACCGTTACAAATCAGGACACTAGAAAATTCAAAATTTTAACGTTTTCTGTGACTTTTGGACTTGAAACTTGACTGGTTATGCTAATTATAAACATTGTTATGTGGTAGTGACCCTTTGACACTCTTGTTAAGTTATCGATATCAACTCAATGAGCCCCTTTAAATGCAAAACCTGTTTTTGACAGTTTTTATCCATTTTTATACTCTGATGATCCCTGCTTTTTGTTGAAAGAAACCTTCTGGGCATACAGTATTTGAACCTTGTAGGTTTCAATGCCGTTTAAGAATACTTTTTGATTTAGCATGCAAGATAACAACAATTATTATTTCTGCAGTACATTCAGTATCACTCACTACACAGTACACACTGAAATTATTTTTCCTTTGTGATATGGTAGTTACGATTAATCGCTAAACGATCGCAAATTTTCGAGGATACAGGTTTAGTTATTTTGCTAAACGTTCACAGCCCTAGACAGAACATGCAAAAATGTTCACATGACATTCGAGATCTTACAGCTTGTGGACCTACAGTAATGTTTACTGCACATGCACAACTTCCATGTCCAGTTACAGTACTGTACCTACCTACGGTACTTGGCATTAAGTACTGTACTTGTAACTTGTCACTATCAACCCAGCTCAACTCCAAAGAACAACTACTGTATCTTTCAACTTTTTGAAGGGCCACAGGTGACCTCTGACAAGTATTTTGGGGGGAAACAATTACTCTTCTGTGCATTTCTTTTTGCAGTCAACACCAAATGTTCACCACAATAGACTAAGAAATCCCATTCCAAACTTCTGCCTGTCTGTTAAACTTTTCTATAATTAATCCACCCTTCGATCATAACTTTAACACTCTACTTTATTACTTTTTTACTTATTTCCCTTCTCTTTAAGAATCTCGTTGCTGTTACTTCTCTTAGTACTGGAGTTTGTGCCAGGACATGAATTTCCATTTTGATAACAGTACCTACATATATATGACAATTTTCTTGCCCTATGAGATACTTCACCAACTTCCTGCTTAACCCACTCAAGCACGCCCCAAGAAATCATTTGATAAGAGAGAGTTAGCAGAAGATGGAATAATATGGGTCAGGTGTGCCTCTGTTTGCAAGGTGTGAAAGGCCAGCAAGAGGGCAACTTCTTATCTGGTCTTTGTTGACCTTCATTCAAAGCAAAAAGGTGTTCACATAGTTTTTGTAGGCAGGGAACTTTGACATGAGCAATTCTTTCACAGTATTCCAGCATTCATTTTAAATCTACAGCAGAATATCCATGAACCCTTCAGACAATCACCAAGTAAAAATGCTTTCTCTTAATATTTTGGAAATGTCAGACATTGCAATTCTTTAGAGAGGAAGCAAAACCTTCAGGTCAAAAGGAGACATAAAATAAATTGCACAAAATCATGCAGGAAAAAAAATCTTAAACATAATCCATTACAGTATAATTCCAAGGCTGAGACTGGTACAGACCATACTGTATTTAAAATCTAATTATACCCTGCACTACCTTAATTCAAATGTAAATTATGTTATATATTTGAAGGACAAAGGAAACAGATCCCTTACCAGTATCAAATTTAGGTTCCTGTTTATTTAATATTGTACAATATTTGCAGTGGGGTGCATATTTCTTCAAAAGATAAAATGAAGGCCAAATTGCAAAGTGAGCTTGATGATGAATTTTGATTACAATAATTTGAAACAATGCATTCATTTCTAAGACAGAAATCTATTTTTGAATGTATAAATTTGCGTAGATGAGTCTGTAAATAAAAAAAAATGTCTGTAAATGAAAAAAATGTCATTCTTTGTGTTTCACAAAAAGGAAACATGAAGGGATTTTTTGTAATTCATGGTTGGAATTATTCAAAATTTGATGAACCATGGCAATGAAAGTGCTCAAATTTAGAGAAAAGGCCATAAAATACTGAAAAGTTTGCAAGATATTTTTAAAAATACTTTCTTATTATAAGCTGCTTAAGCCACACCTGTCAGAGTTTAAATGAATATTCAATATTTCACGCGAGCTATTTTCCAAAGTGCAGTACTAGAGTAGGCCCTTTACAGTTTTGGGGCAAGGTACATGATAGAATTTGAAATAATACTAAGCTCTTTGTCTGTTTGTCAGTGCATTGCAAACATGATTTCCAAATAGTAAAGTCTACTAAATTGAAAGAGATTTCTCAGGTCAGTGACATTGACAACATGACCACTAAAACAGTAAAGATCCTATACAGACATTAGGCCTAAATTCAATTTCACTGGTAAGCCTACAGTAGCTGAAAAACATTAACATTTCCTACCCAAAACTGGTGTAAGTCCTCAGTCAATGACTGCGGTCATTCAATGGACTCACTTTAGCCATTCCATACTGTATGTAAAGGAAGCAGTTTTGAAACCATGAGTACATAGCCTTTACTGAGAACTAACACAAGTTTGTGAAAATTTTACATTCTATCAACTCTTACAGTGCAGGTAGTCCCGCAGCCTGCTTAGTTGGAACAATCTCCGCATGGCACCATTCAAAAGTTTTATTTTACTTGCATTTAAAGCCAACGACACTTATTGTACTGGATCTCAATTATAAACAGCTATCTTTTTATTTTTATTTATTTTTTTTTTTAATGTCATGAAATTGTTCAGTGCAAAGTAGTTCAAGCCTTCATAATGTGACCTTTTTAGTTTTGCCATATTTAATTTTATCACCATTGCAATAAAATGCTTTGTGGATGGACAGAAGTCTGGGCAGTGCAATTTAAACAGGTTAAATTAATTGAGTCTACTAATGGCACTTCTCCCTCTGGAAGGTCTTAATTAGATTTGACAGCAAAGCTAGGGAAACAGACCGTCAGTATGGACTTTGCATTGCTATCTGACAGACTCTACAATGCACAGTTTGCTAAATCTGCTTGTTGCAGAATGCAATGAAGTGTAAACAGATTGAAATCTGTATGTACACGGGAATAAAAAAACAGATTTTTTTCCACAGATTTGAGCAATCTTTATTTGTGTTATGTTAAATGTCAGTGGAATTGTTAAGAGGCATCCATATGGAAAATATGAACAGTTTCTTTATATGTCAATGTTTTAAAAGCATGTCAACAGTTGTCTAGTTTGCTTTGGAACAACTGTGAATGCGTTGAAATGTCTATACAATTTGAAGTATACTACCTGGGGAAATGAAGTCAGCATTTTTATAAATGAAACAAACTGTTTTTAAACTGTCAGATTTATGATGTAAATGTCTGGTTTAATTTGTAATTTATTTAACTATTTAATGCAAAAATGATTCTTTGACAAAAACCTGTTAAACTATGCAACAGGTAGACCATACTCTAGACATATGCCGAATAAACTGTGTAATGGGGGGCATTCCGGAAGAGTAGAATAGAGAGACATGTATAGTATCCACAATATTTGATAACTGTTTTGATTTTTCACAAAGCAGAGCACTGTACAGTAGGCTACATCATAGTAATACACAGCATTTACTGGACTGTGAGTGTTTGATTGCACATTGGCTCTTGTTTTCTCAACCTTTAAAAGCAATATAAACTGAAATTGTGTCTGGATGTACTGTAGTTCAACCAAAGGCATGTTGTTTTCCTTTTTGCTTAAAATTCTTTTAGTATGTACTGCATTTGTACAGTCTTACCTATTGGGGTTGGAAGAAGAGGATACGGCTCATAGCCTTGATGCACAAATAATGGCACTACATTGTACAGTAGGTCTATTTTTTGCGTCAATGGCTGGAAAAAAATTGTTAACGTTTCTTATCATTTTACAATATGGTCTAGACTTTTTTGAATGTTGACTGGGACCCTGTGGAAACTTTATTTGCAAGTGCTATTCAAACTTTCCTGTTAATCCCAGCTGCTCAGACCTCCTATCCTTAGCCTAGTCTAGTTAATCCCAGCTGCTCAGACCTCCTATCCTTAGCCTAGTCTAGTTAATCCCAGCTGCTCAGACCTCCTATCCTTAGCCTAGTCTAGTTAATCCCAGCTGCTCAGACCTCCTATCCTTAGCCTAGTCTAGTTAATCCCAGCTGCTCAGACCTCCTATCCTTAGCCTAGTCTAGTTAATCCCAGCTGCTCAGACCTCCTATCCTTAGCCTAGTCTAGTTAATCCCAGCTGCTCAGACCTCCTATCCTTAGCCTAGTCTAGTTAATCCCAGCTGCTCAGACCTCCTATCCTTAGCCTAGTCTAGTTAATCCCAGCTGCTCAGACCTCCTATCCTTAGCCTAGTCTAGTTAATCCCAGCTGCTCAGACCTCCTATCCTTAGCCTAGTCTAGTTAATCCCAGCTGCTCAGACCTCCTATCCTTAGCCTAGTCTAGTTAATCCCAGCTGCTCAGACCTCCTATCCTTAGCCTAGTCTAGTTAATCCCAGCTGCTCAGACCTCCTATCCTTAGCCTAGTCTAGTTAATCCCAGCTGCTCAGACCTCCTATCCTTAGCCTAGTCTAGTTAATCCCAGCTGCTCAGACCTCCTATCCTTAGCCTAGTCTAGTTAATCCCAGCTGCTCAGACCTCCTATCCTTAGCCTAGTCTAGTTAATCCCAGCTGCTCAGACCTCCTATCCTTAGCCTAGTCTAGTTAATCCCAGCTGCTCAGACCTCCTATCCTTAGCCTTGTCTAGTTAATCCCAGCTGCTCAGACCTCCTATCCTTAGCCTAGTCTAGTTTCTGCTGTTTCTCATCATCTTTACAATTTCTATTTTCAATTAGAAATTGTAATATGATGACCAGTACAAATTCCATTTTACACTTTGATTCTTGGCAAGCATACAAATAAATCAGTAGGGCAGTAGAGTTACCAGATATGAAATTCGAAGATTAAAAATATATACCCGTGGTTTGTTATAAAATAATCCTTAGCCAGGTTTGTGTTTCAGAGTTGTGGGTTTGGTAAGAACCTAATACAGTGACTAGATCAGTTTGTTAGTTAGTTAGTAGGTTGGTCTTTGAAAGGAACTTCGTTACATCGCACCCTACATTAAAAGTATTCAATTTCTATTTACTGCCTCCCGCAGGTGAAGAGACAATTGTGAAAATCCCAACATGCCAAGAGCTTTTTATTTCACCTTACAAATAGGAAGACAAGAACCCTCCGTTGTTTCCAAGTTTTTCTAATCTTGCAAACAAAAGTGTCCTTTTTGTTTTAAAGAGCATGCATTTTATTTACTGTACTCACTTATTATAAACCATCTAAACTAATATTACACTGAATTTTAAAAGCTGCTGTTTGTAGCTGTCATATTATGGGGAGCAGGCTGAGCTAAATAATTTAACCCTTTACCAATGTGCTCCAATCTGGGCATATTTGCCCACCTTGGGAGTGGGCTGAAAAGCGGACGTAGCACACCCCACATCAGCTTCCGTAGGCTATTGACTCTGTGCCCTTAAACTATTGTCTCTCTCGTTGGTGTGGCCAAATTTTCAGGTAGCTACTTGCAGTTTCGAGCTCCACGTGAAACAGTAAAGATGGGTGACAGCCACACTCTCCGTCTGGGTCCAAAAGGACCCACAAAATGGCAAAAGGTTAAACCAGATTGGGAGGGGGGAACAAGCCATTCTTACTGTTAATCCAAAATTCAAAATTTCAACTGCCCTTTTTTGGTGAAAATGTTACCTCAGTAAATTTAAAATCTTTTCATCAACAACCTAGATATAATTTCGATGGTTGAACTATGCTTCTCTTAGTTTGCATGTTGTGTAGGGTGCCAGTGACCTCCTTTTCAGAACTGACAGTACAGTCCTGTACATTGATAGAAAGGGTGGTCAGTGGGATGTGGGAAATATTTCCCTTGATTTTAATATCAACCCTGAAGGTGCTATGAAGAGCATCCAGCTAATTTTTCTCAAGCACATGTCATTATTAACCCACTTGGGAAGAGATTGTTATACAAACTTTACCATTTTAACTGCAAGAAGGAAATACAATTCAATTAAGGTCCCACCACTAACATTTCTTCAATGCAATTGACTGGCAAACAAGCATGCAGCCTACAGTATGCTAGGATTTGGCATACATGGCATAAACACAACCATTTAAACATGAAACAGACTTAAAACATGAATGTCAATTTGAAGCCACCCCCTACATACATGTATTCCCCCAAATCACGTTTTGTGTTACTTTATATGGTATTGATTTATAACTTGTCTTTTACTTTACATGCTGTATTTACTATAATATTATGCCTTCATAATTCTTCTGATCTAACTTCCTCTCATTATATTATTTTTTTTTATTGTGGAAAAGTGGGGGTTGGGAAAAGGTCCCCCATGCCTGTATTATTCTTTTGATGCATGTTTCTTCTGCTGCTATCTCTGTTAGAGCATTGAAATGTAGGTGGTTCTGCCTGTAACTGTGGCTGCATGAACAGTGTCTTTTTGTAATATCGATGGATAAGCATTTCAAAAGGAAATACACAACACGCAGAGCTAGAAGAATTTACCTTTACCTGTCACTTGAATTGCACAAAACCAAAAGAACAAAGCAATTCAACTGGAGCAATATTTATACAACAAATATTTTCAAATAATGACCAGAAAACAAGTGGTTTTCAAAGTTGTGATCTGACTTGGTATGACACAAAAGGAAAAAATGCTTTGTCAATACTGTAACTCCTAAAAACACACAAAACTGAGTTAGGCAATCTCTCTACTTTCAATATTTGAAATTGCTACTTTTACTGTAGTGATAAATGCAACATTCCATCAGAGGTACTATTGTCACCTGATGGAGACTGATATGAGTGGATCACAGATGTTGGTGCAACATGCTCACGTTCAACGGTAACACGTGATGGAGAACAGGAAGGACCCTGGGAATCGATGACAAAAGGAAGGGAGAGTTGCTCTCAAGATAGTGTTCCTGTTAAAAGGTCATGGAGGTTCCACCATACTACATGACACTTGAAACTATGTAAAGTTTACATATGACACAGCCTAAAACCGTGTAACTGTTAGAGTAATGTACACCTGGTAATAAATTCATATTGACCATATAGTCCGTGGAAGTAATGATTACAAACACTTCCAAGACAATGTTTTGAAAGCTTGGGAGTTTCATAGTGGCTCAAAATATTGAAACATTTAGCACTATGTTGCATCTCGGCCCCCTTTTCTTCGACACCCAGGCAGGGGCTCTGAAAATGAAGAATTCAGAAATTTGCCAAATTATGAGGCCAGTCTACTGTGTGGTTTTGACATCTCGTGAAATAACCAAATTCCCAAGCAATTTTCTGTAATAAAAGCTCCACATTCACCATCATTTGGTTCAAGAAAGCAAAATTTTCCGCAGACTTCGAGTGACACAAACTGCAATTCCTTAGCAGAAGTGCTCGCTTTTACCTCCACTTTGGTAAACTTTCCAAACAATGGAGGTCACAAAATCGGGAATTTGCTAAACTTGTGGCACAAGATCACCAAGTGACACTGTTAACTACATACGGTGCTATTTTCATAAATTTTCTTTCATAAAATCCCATACTTTCTCCAATATAGGCTCAAAAAATTTTGCTGGAGAGCCTCTTCATGTAGAGACCTCAGATTTGTGGACAGAAAATGCAAATTCTTTAGTAATCCCCAACTGTTCAAACTTCCTTCAAGGGAACCCAGCATCCCAAATTTTTCTGCAATATAAGCTCCATATTTTCAAATATTTCAAAAGGGCGAAAATTTCAGTGAGCTCAGCGCGCTGCAAGTTGTGCCACTAGTAAAGTGGTAATCACACTTAAAAATGGTAAAATTTCCCCCCAAACCCCCATTTCTTGAATTCTAATAGGCATTAGAGACTAAACAACGGCCATACATATGGTGGCGCTTTGCTCAGTGTACATTTGATGTCCCATCCACATGCAGACCCCCCACTGCAAGTTCCTGCATCTGCAACTGATAGCACACATGTTTTGGTTTGCTGGGTTTTCCCATCCATGCATGTTTTCCATTTCTTTTTCACATTCCCCGTGCGCAAAAGAAAGTTTACAGTGGGGGGGGGGGGTTTGAGGCATGAAATGAGGGACAAGTCTAAGGATAGAGAGAAAAAAACCAATATTAGGTGTTTTTTGCATTGCAAGGTTGGGCCATGCCGGGGGTTCTGACCCCCACACCCCCCTGTGGCTACGCCCCTGAGTGGTACGCAAGAGTACGTACAGTAGAAACCTAAGTTCATCTTTACATGGACCTCAGGTATATGCATTGCAGGACATTTTCTATGCAGCACTCATAGAAGCAGAATAGGCCTACTTTTGAAAGAAAAATATTTCTTATTTAGTGGCATCAATGGGTTAGGCCCTAAGCAGGCCCTGAACAGAATAGGCCTAGACTAGATTAAGGATAAATTGAACTGCACAGCATCGTCTCATATAATTGGTTCGATGAAGGACCGAATATGGCAAAAGGGCAATTCCACGGTAACGCCGTGACACTTTGGAAGCAAAATTCACATTTCAAGTGCCAATAACTGAAAGAGCTTTAATGTTGGGAACAAACTTTTATTTCAATTCTACTCCTACTATCACAAAGTTAATTTAGAAAATGTCTTTTCTTCAAAAAGTGCCCTAAATATGAAAATATGAATATTAATGACTGTGGTAATGCCGTGACGCTGAAAAGGACATGCATTTTTGGACCACTCACAAATTGTTAAAACCCTGTGAAGTTTTAAGGACTTTTTGCAGTTCCTTCATATTAAATACACTTTATAGACTGTTATCTATAACAGTTTGATGAAATATAAAATAAAAAATTATGGTTTTGGTAGATATGATAAGATATAAAAAAAAAATGGGGTAACGCCGTGACGGTAACGCCGTGACCAAAGCCTGACTATATGGGAAACGCATGTTAAAAATAACAAGTTAGTAAACTGACAGGAAATGGTGATATTGATAGTCAGAATATTTCTAATGCATTTAGAAATCAGTAGTTTAGATGTTTTAGGAATATTTGCTTTGAATTTGTGAAAGAAAGTGGAAATTTCCACTTGGGACATAAGGTGAAAAATGAAGAGCTATATACAGTAATCTAAACACAACTCCGGTCAAAATGAAATCAAGAAGAGCGCTATAGCTACGTGTAGGCCTATTGCATTAGAAATGACATTAACTGTGAAAGCTCCATAGTAATACAGTATACTGTAAATGCAGTTCCACCTCATTGGAAGAGCAAATATTCCCTTCATAAAGGGTATTGAATGACTTGAGTCTCAAGTTTAATCTTGTAAATTTAGTGTAACTTTTAAAAATCTAAATGTATGCCAGTTTGTAGCATTGGTGCAATCATATAAATTGCTTTACTTAGGCTTGCAGTGAGTCTTAAATCTCCAAAATAGAACAGTATTGGCCAAACATGTTGGGTCTAATATCAATAACATTTTTAAATTAACTTAGGTTTGTGTCCTCAACTTTGGCAAATTGACCCTCTAGTAGCCTTCTCCGATCTCCACAAAATATTTGGTAGTGTACTGTACAGAGCTTCAAGTGTACTACTGTAGGACACTTTGTAGATGATAAAAGACTGTTTTTACATTGTTTTAGTAAAACAATCTTAGAACAGAAAGAGGAAAATAGTCATGCTCTCGGTCAGTGTGCCATTACCTTGCCTCCCGAATTGGAAGGTTCTGTAAAGTGATAAGTTCTCTGCATTAGTCTGCTTCACCATTTTGGATTGTAATATAATGGTGGTGTCTACTATACTTTACTGCATTGTCTGTGTGATTGTTTCTCCTGCTGCTAAGCCTATGCTTGTTGTAGATTTTCTGTTATCCAAATCTTTATAAAATAATGGTTGTTATGCTCAATGGTAAACATGGCTCAATGGTGACTGGATGCTATAAACAGGTGCTGGTCACTACTCAATCTAGCAGACCACTATAGCTTCTGAGCATAACATGGAGGACTGTCGTATCAAAAGAAATGTTATAGTTGTGCATTACCTCAGTTATCACAGTGTAAAAAAAAGTTGTCAAACAAATCTTTATCATACAGTAGGTGCTGTTACTTCAGTACCAGCAACCACAGTGACTATAATTGTCAGTCCCTATACAGAAAATAAATGCCTGTCACGGCGTTACTGTCACGGGGTTACCAAAAAAGTAACGCTGTGACATATTTCTAATTGGTTTAATTAATTAACAATGAGAGAAATCATAACTTTAGTGCATGGAAGTTGTAGGCCATGGTGGGTGTGATTTGCATTATAAAAAATTTTCCACTCCAATTTGTGCATCTTACATAATATTAAAAAATTGCAATATTTAGGGTAACGCCGTGACATAATGAGACAACTTTAATTTGTTGCTCGTTAGTGTGGAAGACATTGCTGAAGTCATAATTTGATTTCAAATGTTGTAAATGTATGAAAATAACTCCATGATAGAGTATGAATTCATAGGAAAACCTCAATTCAGTTGTTGCTAGAAAGCATTTTATTGTTCTATATTTTGTGAAAATATTGACAGTTTGATTGCTGCTAATTAATTATGCATGCAAAATGACTTAATTTCATTTTTTTTTATGAACCATTTATTTTATTGGAAAATTCAACTCTTTAGCTTCAATTTGATACCAAATTTACTAAAATTGGAGAAGTTTTTAAATTTGATGGTCATGTCCACTTTTGCATGGAATTGCCCAAAAGCAGAAAAATGGGTGGAAAAGTTTTCATGCCAACAACATGCAATTAACTGTTCAACATGTGCAATAGTGAAAATGGTCACTTTGGATTCGATCCTTTTCATCCACCGAATAATGTATATCCACCAAATTTTCAATTTCAGAGTAGGCCTAGGCTAGTAACCTGACAGGTTGCCATTTGTATTTGGTGAAAGAGAAATGATTCTGTTGTGTATCTTCGAAGTTACAAGCATAAATCGCAAAATTTCCACGCAGAACTCACTTGTCGCGGAAACCCTATAGGCCTACCCCAGTCTGCATTTCGTGCACTCCAAAGTGAAGATCTTCGGCGTGAGCACAGACTACTTGGAGTAGCGACAGGCAAGCTGAACTCCTGGCGAACTGGGGGTTAATTCCCATAATATGATAAACGTACAGTATACAGTACTGTACTAAACAGTACAATCATGTATTGCAAATTAATGTATGCATTACATACATGTATACATACGCATAAGAATGTACAATCACCTAGAGATTGTTACTTAATGTGTGTGTACCATATCCTTGTCCATGCATTGCCAATGAACGATGATCTTGTATGAGTCACATACAGGTGTACTGTTCGCAACTGCACATGCCTGCAGATTGCTTTATAGCATTGTATGCATGAAGAATTTCTTACCCTATTAGATATTTCACCCGAGTCCCTACCAAAAGCAAGGTTTGGTGGGGTAATTAAATTTTACTCGACTTCCTGCTTAACTCATTCAAACACTATCCAAGAAACCACAAGTTTGATAAGAGACAGCTAGCAGAAGATGAAAACAAAGGTGGAACAATACTGGCCAGATGTGCCACTGTTTGCGAGGTGTAAAAGGCAAGCAGGAGGACAACTTCTTATCTAGTTTCTGTTGACCATTGTTCACTGAAGCAAAAAGGTGTGGACAGAATTTTTATAGGCAGGGAAATTCAACATGTGCGCACAGAAATTACTGGTGTACAATCACGAAAACCTTGGCGTACGTACCTTCAGCGTGGGCTTTACATGGAATGCACCCTGGGGCCACACAGGAAAGTTCATTTGCCATACACCAAAGAACCACGCCAAGGTGGAGGTGTTTGGAATTATACACCACACCAATTGTTGCAATTGTATGCCAACTGTTGTAATTGCCCCTGCAGCAGCGGGGTAGGCCGTATGCCAAATTTGTACATTTCCGTATGCAAAAGATCTTTCTGTGAAAGGCCCTAGCCTACTTTCCAGTATGGCCCTGGGGCCTGCCTATTGTACTAGGCTAAGCCTAAACTAGTCTAGGCTAGGCCTACACACACTAGCCTAACTAGTAACTGTTAGTGTTAGTAACAGCAGTGGTAAAGATGGTGTCTGACAGTGCTAGCTAGGCCTAGCCTAGGCCTAGGCTAAGTAAGGGCTAGGCCCTAGGCGGTTACCGGTCGTTTCGCCCCCTTGCCAGTTCGCCCCAGTCGTTTCGCCCCCTTGCCAGTTCGCCCGTAGTGGAAGTCGTTTCGCCCCCAATGAGGGGGTCGTTTCGAACCCAAATACTTATGAGTATGACATCGAATAAACTGACCTTTAAATGCAGTTTTTTGTAGTTGTCATAACAGGAATTTTAAAAAAGTTACGACAGTTGGCAAAAATGTGACAAAAACCAAGTCAAGTAAGGTAGGCGGTGCGTTATCTGACGCACCAACCAGTCATATGTTAAGTTGACCTGGTATTCTTTTACACGTCCAGAATAAAGTTTCACAAGCAAGTTTAGGATTTTTTTAAAACCATAACGTTTTACAAGCAAGTTTAGCATTTTTTTAAAACCATTTTCGATTTTTGCGCCATTTATTAGAAATTATAAATAGAACCAAGCAAAACAACCACAAAATATGATGTGCGAACGTTTACACAAAGAAGCACACAAACGATGTAGCAACGATAACGCAGATAGAAAGCGTACAGTAGGCTACATCAGTATCATAATCAACACAATTAACACTCAACAATTGCGCACAAGCGTACGGTAACGTTATGAGTTAGTACAAATGAACAACTTATTTCACCTTTAAAAATGAACTCAAACACATCCTGAAAGAGAATTAAATAAGAAACTTCACTTCGTGGACATCGTTTGTTCTAAAAAATTCACTTATTGTAAGGGACCTGCTTCAGAAAGATTAGGGGGCGAACCGGTACAGTAGGTCTTTGGGGCGAACTGACAGGTCTTTGGGGGCGAACTGGTTTATGATTGGGGGCAAACTGGCAAGGGGGCGAAACGACCGGCTACCGCCCTAGGCCTAGGCCTAACTTAGGTCTTTAGTTTAATTAGACCTTAACGTTACAACTTACAGTTAACCTAGCCTAGACTAGTCACTGAACGTGACCGTATAATCCGCTCCTTCTAGTCACTCCTTACTACGGTCACTGGCCTACATGTACAAAGGTAACGATGTTTTAAGCCAAAACAACAAACTGAGCTCTAATTACGATGGTATGGTTCATGGAACAGATTTGAGTTAACATAATGATTTTGAGCATTCTTAAATACCACTTATATCTTCTGGAATGTTTAATACCAGCGAATTCATAGCAAAAGGCAGGAAAAATGTGGTGCCATCCTTCCCAGCAACATCGACATCTTGACAGCTTGATCGTCTGCTACTGTGTTGCATGATGGGAAGGACTTCCGCTCGACAAGCTATCGAAGAACAATTAGTAAGCGCGGCTAGTCAATACTTGTACGTCATATAGTAAGCTCTCTGTACATTACGAAATTGTACAGTCACTGCGTAGGTTTCCCCGTTTTATATGAGATCACATGACAAACACTGACTTCTTCGACTGAAAAATTACTCTGCACAGGATTAACGTTACTCGCAGAATTAGGCCTATCCTGCCAAAATTTCCCTTTTAAAGGTCTTATTTCGTTAACAGACTTGTGTGGAAGGTGAATGTGATGACAAAGATCATCTTTGGAAAGTTTGGTGAGAAAAGGTATCTTTTTGGGGACGTGAGGGATGCCTATACTCACGCGTGAGTAGGCAAATGAGCTGTGCTTTTGTGTATACCCGGGCAAGGGCCCAGAAATGAAGTGTATAGCATAGGAACGTACACAGGTCGTCCTAGCGTTATATACTATATATAGTATATATATATAAAAAGGAAAAGGTTGGTCACATCGCCTAACACCAATGCAGTGCTTCGCACAAAACTATTCATGATTCCTCACCTTCCACTAGATTTTACCCCTTCAATTCTCTCGAAAACATTCCTTTATCTTTCTCTGATAAAACAAAACAAACGTTGAGAAAAAACTGACATCTAATGCAAGAAATCTTCTCATCTGATTCTTCGTTAACCACACTCTAGATCACTCTTCTCCAGTTCCTGACGTCACATTACGTAATGGGAATTGCCCTCTACGAATCCGGTACTCCCTGTTAACCCAGTGCATGTTTAAATGCCGAGAACGCCCGTTGTATGAATGCTGTACGTAAAGACCGCACGTAGGCCACACACAAGTTTTTTTTTTCGTAGCACAGCTTGGGGAATTGTATGCTCGTGTTTTCCATTTCTTGTTCACGTTCCCCGAGCAGAAAAAAAATTACAGTCTGGTCGTTGACAGATTCGAAAGCAGTTCGAACTATCCAATGGCAGAACCGGATTCGTAGAGGGCAATTCCCATTACGTAATGTGACGTCAGGAATTGGAGAAGAGTGATCTAGAGTGTGGTTAACGAAGAATCAGATGAGAAGATTTCTTGCATTAGATGTCAGTTTTTTTCTCAACGTTTGTTTTGTTTTATCAGAGAAAGATGAAGGAATGTTTTCGAGAGAATTGAAGGGGTAAAATCTAGTGGAAGGTGAGGAATCATGAATAGTTTTGTGCGAAGCACTGCATTGGTGTTAGGCGATGTGACCAACCTTTTCCTTTTTATATATATATACTATATATAGTATATAACGCTAGGACGACCTGTGGGAACGTAATGCTGGGTCCTGTTCAAGGGCTAGCCTAGATCTACTAGAATCCCTACTAACTTCGTTGTTACTTAGCCTAGATAGTAAAGTTAGTAGGCCTTGGCTCCTAGGCTAGGCCTTCTTTGCTAGCCTAAGTTAGTACAAACTGTGCAGGTCTAACGTTGGGCCTAACGTTAGCCTTGTTTGGGACTGTCCAGCCAGTTAGCCTATCACTCACTTCGTTATGCACTGAAACTTCCGATCTTATGCGGCTGAAATTTCCTTTTTCGCAATTAAACAACAACCGTGTGTGTTAGTCACCAAGCGAAATCACACGAACTTCCAGTTCCAGACACGATTAGCCTACTTACCTCACCAACGTTAGAATGTATGGACGTTCAAGTCTGGAACAATTTGGAACCCTGTAGGCTGCAGCAGTATGTTCAGCGTCAACTAATCACAACACAAGGCCTATCAAACGAATTTGGCTTGCCAGCCTCTATCTCCGCAGCGCAGACAGGTACCTCGTTAACGTTTGGCATTAGTGCTGTCAAACTACTCACTCATCAACTCCTCGTAGATTATTACAACTACAAGCAAGTCGTTCTTTCCCGCGACACAAACGTGTACGGCATTGCCCAGGTAACCGAAGATCTCTGACAAACTGCCGAGTTGATGTTAACAGTCGAAACAAGAGCAGACGACAATGTCCAACGTTCCATTCTTGTAAAAAGAGGGCGCCGAACACACTGTACAACTTGGCATGATACTATCGTTGATTAAAAAATAAAAGGGAAAAAGATTGCTCAACCCCTCATAGAAAATGGCAGTATGCATAATTCCTTTTCCACATCTAAGAGATTTGTACTGGTGAAAGGAGGGGATGGCGATTGTGAGGGACCTTGCTCTTCACCTTTACAAGAACTTAAAAATGAGACCTTAAAAATGTGAGGACAGTGACTAGAGAAAATTATACTCGACAGAATTTTGTGAGTAGTTAGTTTGCAATTTTAAAGATGTCGAGAGAACTTTTTAATAGGCCTAGTAAAAATTCATAACACTGCTGGGAAGGAAATTCTCTACGTGCCAGTGAGCCACAACTGGGAAAAAGACATGGCTCGCTCGACTTGACACCAGTACCACGTTGGAAACTGGGACTTAAAATTCTTAACTAAATAACTAAACTGACTATAATTCTACGTGCCGTGAGCCTGCATCCGGCCAACTCTTTGTTTTGAATGTAATCCAAAAATATTGTATCCTGCCATGTGACCCTAAAAATCAGTTTTCTCACTCCAGCACTACGCTAAACGTAACTGGAAATAGAGAAATACTATAAATTCGACATAAACTGCAGCAGGACGTTTTATTGTTTCATGTTTTGGCGGATGCTGTACGGAGTGGCCGACGGAGGCGTTGTGCAGCTGCTCATTATGGGCCCGGGTACGGGTCCTCCAAATTTTTCCAAAGAAAAACTTTGTCACTAAGAGTGAACTTACTAACAAAGGTGGTTCTGATTATCTAGTATTATTGAGGGAAGAGAAAATACCAAAGGCAATTCTGTCAACACAGTATGTTTTAAAATTGCATAATTATTTACATTAATCCAAAATAATCGTTATTCTTACATGAAGGTTGTACTAAATTTACTTGAATCTTAAAAAAAAAAAACCCAAATACCCAGAGAAACAAATAACCAGGGAAATAATTGACCAGACCGGTCTGTACCCTCAAATTCAGAACGAACTCTTCCCTAACATAGGTATACGGACTTCGATGGATGAACATTAGTGTTAAGTACTGATTACATTGCTGGCCACTTAGCTAATAAAGTAACTAGCGAAAGATTGGGAATGCATGCATAAGTAAAATTTTATCTGCAAATACATTTCAAAACTCTTCACATGTCGAGATACTATGCAAAGTTAGCGGTTTCTTCTTTTCTCCGAAAAAAAAGATACCATCTCATCAAGAGCATGCTAGTAACTTACTAATGTTAAGTCCAATTTGCTGCTGAAGCGGCTGTTCTTTGGACTGTCAGTTCTCAAACATTCAGCTTGAGTGTATGGCATGGCACGTATTTTGGGGTAAGCCGTAAAGCAATTACCATAATAAAGCGGTTTTAGACGCCTTGACTGTCTCCGTCCGTGAAAAACGTCCCTTTTTATAATGCAAATGGTTTGTCATCATGTAGAATGTTCCCCTCCAAATCTGTCCACAGCAGTTTCCTTTCCAAAGAGTGATGATTTCAATTGACAAAACGATTTCAATAAATTGAAGTAGCTCATTTGATTCTCTTTCAAAGATTAAATAAGGCTGATAACTCATATAATTTCATGCGCCATTGTTGTGAATGTTTCGGTTTAGTTGAGAAACTTATGTGTTTCATCTAGTTGACTTTCGTGTTCTTTCTTCAAAAAGTCTTGACAACATTTATTGACACTTGAATCATAAGATTATTCAGTGCATTGTTTGCTTTAGAACTTAAATTTGTTTCCAATTAAGGTGAAAAAATGTACAAAAGAAATAGCTGAAATTGCATGTTAGGCTTTACATTCTAGACGTGCAAAAGAACTTACCGGATCATCCCAACATATGATTGGTTTTTTATTTTGACGATTACAAATGCAATTGCTGTTGAGTTTAGTTTTTGTTGGAATTTCGCCAAATACAGGTTCTTAATGTTCTTACTATATAGATGAAACATCGTTTTGATGTACAGTACTATCACTATCTCATGGCAAGTGTAGAGTTAGTATTTGGGGGAGAAACGACTTCCACTTGGGAGCGAACTGTCAAGGGGTTGGGGGCGCATTGCAAAGGGAGAGAAACGACTGGTAACCTTTCATCCAATGGTAGCAGTATACAGTTTATCTAATATTTTCTTTGTCTGTTACTGTATATTTCCTGTATGAGGAACACTGTACTAGATAAGTCCACCCCCTCCCTGGATTTTTTAGAGTGATTCCTTTCACAATCTTTTCATCTCATACATTCATTCGTACATAGACTACGTTGATATTATCCTCACCTTGATATATACGTCTTGCGATTGTTATGAAAGAAATGAATGAAATGAAATAATTAGCCGAATTTTCTGATCATTTTGAAATTTATCAAATTTTAGTGCAAACTTACTAAAATAACTACACCTTCAATTACACTCCAAAAACGTCCTAGTCAAATTGGAAAGGATCTGATCAATTGGGACATAATCCGGAATCTTGTCAAATCTTTGACTACTCGGACTTATGAATAAAACAAAAAGTTTCATTTCTGAGCCATTTCTTTTCATTTTTTAAGCAAATATTGTCAAACATTTGACAAGATTCCGGTTCGTACCCCATTTGAGTAGATATTTTAAGAGTGTAGTACTTACAAACCTGGAAATGCAGCCTCCGGTTGTTTATAAGTGTCACGATTTTTCAAACTTTTGTACGTTCCGCGCCCCCCACTTGTCTCGTAGAGGTTGCGTTTCGGTAAACCCTCTTCCCACGCTCAAGCAAAACCATTTTTGCACAACGCCCCTGTGTCGGTAGAACTTCCTCGTTATTGTTTCCTGTATGTGTAGGATAGCTTGAGTACTAAAATCTGTTTCCGAACACCTACACTTCTCGCTCTTCCCTTCCCACACCCCACTAAACAATATTAACCAATAAATTGTCTGACGTTTTCTTAATTCACAATCGTCACAAAATTTTTGCTTTATAATTTCAAACTGCAACACTTTTCCTGAAATCAATCAAGAAATGTCGAGAAACCGCCGAGTAAAAGGGAAAAATGGGAGCTGGACCCTTAGTTTTCGCTTTCAAGTAAAAAGCATGCTACAAATGGATTTTCCTGGGACAAAATTCATTGAATTTAAAATATGTTGAAAAAATGCACCTCAATAGCTTCTAGCGTTGGGAGATTCTAAATTCTTGGTCCCCCTCTTTGAGATTTAGTGCATTGTGGGGAATCTGTCAATGTGACTCTTTGTTTAATTTAATATTGCATTCAGTTTACTCGATACTTTGATGCCGCTGCCGGTGGGTAATATTAAACTTAGGCTTTGGGGAACCATTGTAAGAGACTGTCCATTATAATCCTGATATTAGGTTCTTCTTTTTTGGTCAAAGGAAAGGGTATATGGAACAGTTTTATCACGCTAAGCAGTACTGTAAACTCTCCATCGGTAAATATAGATTTGAAAACGTCATATAGACCCAATCTTGTCGACTAAAAAAAGGGACCCTACCAAAAGGCTGCATGCCTTTGATATCTCATCGTCTCCCTTTGCCGGGTGCCTCCGGTCAGTTTTATTTCACCATGGGGTATTCATGTAATCGGTTAACCTGAAACTTTTCAAAGCAAGCCTAACATCTGCAATTACGTTATGTTATCCCTCCATAATTGTTTTGGAACTAAAAACGTGAATAAAAGTACAATGCCATAATCACATTATAGCTCCATTCATACTGGGGGCGTCCTTGTCCCAATATATCAAAGACATTACAATGGTTTATTCTTTTATTAAATCTTTACAATATACTCATAGCCAGATATGGCTTTGAATATACGGCTTTGTTGTATAAGTTCTATAGACGAATCCAATCAGTGCTTGTGAGAAGTGACTGTAGGCACCCATTAGCGGGATCCATCAGCCTTAAATCGCCTTTGGTTATTGCCTAAATAATTTCAAACCCTCATATTCCATGAAATTGAAGGAATCAAGATACAATTTAGTGTGCAACCATTCACGATACAGTTAAGCAAGGAAATTGAAAGATTAAAAGGTGATAGACCCCAGTTTATGGTGGCCGACTGAAATGAGACCATTACATGCTGTCCCGATTCGTCTATACTTCCGAGGCGATTCATGTAGGATGGAGCTCTACATTAATTGAAAAAAAAAACAAGAGGGCAATCCACGGAGTTGCATATCTCATCGCTAACGTGCGCAAGTTGGTTACAGAACTTGAACTATTTATGTGCTAGAAGTTTTATCTGTGCTGTTTTTACGCTACAGTAGAATTTCATTGACAAAAATTACCATACTAAAGCTGCATGCCATTTTGAAATTCCTATCCAGACATAAAAAGTACAAGATAGCGAGGGGAAAGAATATGGCACAGACCAATCAAGTTCTTGGAACTATAGCCACAATCATTTGGATATTTAAATTCTGACACCGGATTTGAACTGGAGAAGGGCTACCCAATTTTGAAATGGTTTTTTAATCCAGTAGGCCTATCTAAGGAACAAATTTATTTTTAAGATTTTATCGTCTAAGAAAACTAAGCTGACTGTAAGATACGCGATATGGACGCAACGAAAAAAATATGACGCACAGACAAGTGCGTAATTGTTATTATTCAGGCACTAGCTGTATGAACGTATAGACGCGACGGCAAACTTCACGTTCATGATATGCGCATCAAGTGCGTCTCAATTAAAAAACTGGGCATGTGCGATCATGTTGAACTGGCGAAAGAAGATGGTCGACGCACAATTTTCTGCGTACTGGCCCTGTTAATCCAGTAGGCCTATCTAAGAAATTGTCACGTACGTTTATTTTTAAGATGTTGGTATCCCCTTGCAAGGCACTCTAAAGAAAACTAGCTTGACTGTTACACTTAACTGATCTTGCCACGGATATGGATTCGCCAACGCAGTTAAGAAAAGTAAGACGCTTTCGGCCTCGGGGACGCTTCAGACAAGTGCGTAATTGTTATTATTCAGGCACTAGCTGTATGAACGTATTCTCCATTTTGACCGACGCGACGGCAAACTTACAGGCCAGGCTCAGCCCATTTGAAATTCGATTAAAAAAACGTATGTGAATGCGTCTCAAAAAAACTGGTGACGTCATGGAGGCACGGTTAGCAACGCTGTACCAGAAAGAAGATTTCCGGTCGAATCGCACAGGTAACCTTTTCTGCGTACTGGCCTGTTGCGAATCCCTAGCGTGGGCAAGTGATTGTGCATCGCACGGTTACGTTTCTTTGGCGATGGTTCAAAACCGCCAAGTTTTCAAGGCACGCTCGTAGTGGGGATGCGCTTGTTGTGGTCTGTCCTACATGTTCATATGTTATAGCGCCCGAACCGCGTCTTTCTTGCACAAAAACAGAACTATTTTTACCCGCGTGCATATGCACGCCAACATTTTGGCCAATGATTTGCTCCGAATCCCCACAATGGTCCGCGCCTTTCGCTCTAAAGTATGTTCCTCGTGATGCAACTGTTCTTCATGAGGTACACCTTGACATAAAGTGAATGAACTTTCCTCCTAAATTATGTCCATAAATACCGACATACGACGTTTTGAATTCCCAATTACAGGCCAGGCTCAGCCCATTTGAAATTCGAACTAATGCGAAAAATTTATGTGAATGCGTCTCAAAAATGGTGACGTCACTGGAGGCACGGTTAGCAACACTGTACCAGAGAGCTCTTTAACCTTTGACAATCATCGAATCATGTGCAACCACACATATCGGTACAACTTATCATGCGTGTTAGTACCCTTCTGCATACAGTGACACTCAGCGTCCTTTGTATACGACAGCAACCTTCCCCCGGGACCCCCCTCGAGGACCAGCGATACATTGGGGAGAAACACTACTCGCCTCCCAGTGCAATCAGAGTAGGACCATGTGTGAACACTACCGTCCGGTTTGGCGTCAAAGTGCCAGGCAGGTTACATTAGAGGATGTCATATATAGCCATACCATCAACAGGTGTCACAAGTTTCTCTGGAAATTTTAAAGTAAATATTCCAGACAATGTACAAGGTGCTGAGGTTATCATATTTATCAAACATTTGTAGATTAAATCTGAACACGTTTTGCATGTGTCTTCGTTAGATTTACTCCTACGACTGATGTTTTCTTTATTATTATCGTTTTCGCTCAAATTGATTGCTGACATCACTGCAACGTCACTGAAACGTCACTGATATGATAGAGTACGTCACTGAACAACGTCACATGATGACAATCTTGTGGGCCGTACTCGTAGGAATCTCCTTCTGGTGGAAAGTAAGATAGTGTTCATTTAAAACAGTCAAACAAAGCGACCGGAGCAATGGGACCACCCCACAAGTTGATTTCTTTTAGTGGGGTGGGAGAAAAAATTGGCGATGCAAACTTTCGAACACAGCGGAATACTGTTTTAAATGAAAACTCAAAATACGACTGCTTATATTTGACGTACAAACGTGGGAAATGTCATTTACCAGCAGCTGTGGGGAGCCTGAATTTTTCAAAAATTTTCAAACGCTTGGCACCAACCAATGAATAGTCGCGCGGAGCCTTGATCATAGTCTTTCTTGCAGAATTTCATATTTCGTGCAGAAAAATTCTAGACCTTCCTCACGGCTGACAAAGAAGTCTAATGTAAACATCCCATTTCTCCCGTTATGTGCCAACATTTATGCCATCATTTGGCATCATTTGCTGGAATTTGGACAAGTACTATTACGTTTAGGCAGATTGGATCTTTCTCCAAAGCGTAGGGGAGTCTCAATAAGGGGAGCCCATCTATGATGGTTTCACATCAACCTTCACGGTATATTTCTTCTTTAAACAAGGTATAATGTCGTTTACCGTCCTAATGTGCATGATTGTTACGAAGGCTTTTAAAGCTTAAAATCTCGATTTTCAATCAAGCTTTCAGCTCAGGCTGGTCTTTTCATACAACATGTTTTTCATCAAGTCGTGTGAATAATCCCCCACCTACCGCTTTTCAGCACTATCTGACCTTTTGTCTATAAATGCTTACCTTTAAAGATAATTCATGAACTAAGTATTTTCCAACTTAACAAGCAATTGAAAGGGCGAGAAGACGCTGAAGAGATCTATCCGGTCAATAATCAAAACCTAAGTATGAAAAGTTTCCCGAAAGAAGGGAGAAATATTTCTTTAGATGTGAGCAGTCCAAAACAACCTTCAGTAGCCTAATTGCAAAATTTTTCTTTGGGTCTAATTTCAGGGCGTGAAAATAGAATGCGAGACTCAGTAATAACCTATACACTACTACGATCCGGTTGAAGTGACGCGAAGAAATGATTCAACCAATTAAGTCACGCATGTGTTGTCACTGAGATAAAGAATAGAAAGGTCGACCGGATAAGTTACGTTTTAGGAGGTGCAGGTGTCTTCTACTTAAATCATAGGGAGTAAAGAGTGTATCTTGGCTAAAAGGTTCCTAACAATTTGTACCAAAGGTATTTTTGAAGTTTGCAAATGGGAGACAAATCTTTAAAAATGATTTAAAACAATATTTTGTGGAAGTATTGATGTAAAAATCAAAATAAATATTAGCCCTCCATGCAAGAAACACGGTAATATTTTACTTTGCTCAGTCTGTTGATATAAGGTCACAACCAGTAACTGACCCGAATGCATGCATTGTGAATGCTATTACGTAACTGCGGTCGAAAATCCAGCCGGACGTGTGACCTTTCAGACGGTACAAAGCCTATCACTTAAATAATAGGGGGTAAAGCTGTATCTTGAACTAAAAAAAAAAAAACCTCACAATTCTTTGCGAGATCATCGAAGTACCTTTTACCATGCATAACAAGTAGTAAAACTATAATTCTAAGCAAAAATGTTGACAAAGTAGTGATGTATAAATGTCAGTCACTTTGTGAAAACATGAAAATATTTGTTTATGCCCTGCTATCAAGTAATGTACAACCACTTAGTGAAACACACCTTCAAGATTGCTACATTTTAGAGAAGGTACAAATATTTCCGACGGCCTCATGTGGACATATTTTCTAGACGAAATTTGATGTTTATGCAATTATGCAATCAGAAATTACAAACATACCCGATGAAAGTCACAGTATTTTTTCAAAAAGAAACAAACAGGCAAACATTGCAATATATATTTGGTAAAATTAAGTGTCCAGCAATATCATTCACACAGATGTCCCTCTTAAAAATGATCTACCCTAGCAAAAACAACCTCAATCATCCAAAATGAAGACAGTCTTTGGCTTGGTACTATTCTACTGAAAACAAAACAAAACAAAGAAATAATTCTCAATCGTTGAGCTTACAAACCATAGCTTCAGCCAACACTAAAATGCACGATCCTACACATGTTTTGCAAAAGTGTAGTCTGCATGAGTCCAAAGGACCCTTTCGGGAAACCAAAAATGACAAGGATTATTAGCTTAATAAGTCTGTCAGTTGAGGTCGTGGAAAATGCAACACAACTCTTGCCTACCCTTCGGCACCCCTCGGATCAGGACACAGTATTTCGTTCAGCTCTTTGCTACGGAAACAAAGGAAAGCCAACCTTAAGGGATGACAGCCACAGAGGCGCTACGGAGGCTCTCCCGTGCCCTGACCTGGGCAATTTTTATCGAATTCTGTGAGCCTCCATTCAAACTTAGGCTGTCGGTGGCATATTAAAATTTTTCCAAGACTGGGTGAGGGCCTGAATAGTGGAGAATTCAGATGGGGTGTCTTTATTGTCGGCAGAAAGAACTTAGAAAAGTCTACCCTCTACACATATCATGCGTGAAAGTGGCGTAGCTAGACTTTTTTCCAGGGGAGGGGGACAAGCACCCAAGTTTCCGATTTTTTCTAAAGTGTGAAAACTTCTGTATCAGGACCGTAATTTGCGGCGGGCGGAGCTCGCCGAAAATTTGGGTTCTGTCAAACAAATATTTGTTGTAAATAAGGAGCTTGTACAGCAGAAAAGAGTTGAGATTCTAGGTTTCCTTTCAGAAGGGGATGCGTTTCCTATTAGCTTCTCAACTAAACATCGATTTTGTTACATCTAAGGATTGAGAATTGAGGCTTCCTGGTGACATTCGAAAAGCTTCTGAACTGTTTTTGGCATTTCAGACAAAATTTTTCATAATTCAGAGCCTATATTGAAGAAAACTTATAGAGAAACGGCACTGGAGCGGCCCTGACTGACGTATGAGCGACCCCTTAATGCATTAGAGATTACCATTTGGAGCTCGCTAAGCGCGCGGAAAAACTGCCTTTTTAAGACAAATAATTGCAAACATGGAGTTTTTATTGGAAATAATTCGGAATTTAATAAAGGAAAAGTTGTGAAAACCGCACTGTAGCTGACTGATGTTTCAAATGGCGGATTAATTCGAATTTTACACTTTTTCGAGCTAGGGGAGACCGCCCCCTGTAGCTACGCTAATGATGTGTGATACACTCTCCCCCCCTCCCTTATTTCCTCCCTCTCCCTAAACCACCATACAAAGATCATGTAAACTTATCTTTAGGGTCAATTTTAACCTACGCCAGGCCTGTTGCTATGTTTCGGTGGCTCAAGTTCATTTTTTGCTATTGAAGTTTAACGGTGTCCTCTACATATGTGTTCGTAGGTTGGCCATGTAGTTTAACATATGTATCGCCACATAACGTTACTCTCACCACTGATATATTAGGCCTATAGGACAAATTAAATAACACCAGTTTCTGGTCTGCCATGGCTGCTCAGAAATAGGCGAAATTGATTTCTTCCTCATTTACCACAGATATTAAGACTGTAAGTTTCATTTAAAAATCCTCCACAGTTGACATGCTCAGGAGTTGTAAGATAGGTCTGGAATCTGAACCCCCACCTATTCACATAGGCACTAAGAGACCTACGAAGCGACTAGGATAGCGGGCACTTAAAATTTTTCCTTATGACCATGATAACGTGCCCTTTGTTTATGATGCAGGAAAAAGAAGCAAGTTTCAATAAACAGGTTTTGTGTGACGTCCAGGGGAGGGCTCAAGAGGTGATGCCCCTGAAAATTTTTGCCTTAGTGTGTGTGTGTGTAGGGGGGGGGGGGGGGCTGATATTTAAGATGTTGCTACATTGAACTTTTTTTTGCCCAGGCTGATTAATTTCACGCATCAGGTTCGTATCTAGGACTCCTTGTTATGTTAGGGGGACGCCGATGAGCGATGATCGGCATTTGTTTGGAAATTGACCACCCCCCCCCCCCCGGTGCTTAAAAGTCCGATAAAGGGCCAATCCAACCTGTAGCTCATGAACAGTTTGAAAAGGGGACGGTATTTCGGCTAGGCAGAAAAAGTAATTTTTGCTGCCCCAAAGACTATCTAAGCTGAGCGCCACCATTCGCTGGCGCTTTGTTTGCATGAAATTTTGAAAATCGCAACCTCTCAGACAGCCAGCAGTTGACATTCCCCAGGCTTGTAAGAAAGAAGAAACTAAACGATCGATTATTGGATTACCGGTATTTGGTACCTAAATCTTCACTACAATGTCACTTGAGTAAATTCAGAAAATAACCACAAGGCTGTACCATTTACATTTTGGGGGCAAAACTTCGGGCACTGTTGTATACAGGGATGCCGAAATGCTTTGATGAGGGGCCGTGTATTGACATGTAACCCGAACACCATTTTTAGTGGATACGTTTATTTTCGAAAACACCTCCAAAATCACGTTCAATGACATTTTCGAGTTTTTTCTTAATTATTTCTGTTCAAATACAACTCACATTACCTTTGCAAATAAGAGTGGCTTAAAACGCTGGAATTAATTTTAATTTGGGTCAATTTAGTAACTCGGGGGAAATCAAGCTCTGCATTTTTCAAATTTTCAATTTTCAAAGTTTGATGTCAACTCAAATCACTAACCAGTTACTGATATTTTTTAATAAAGCTGTTCTAGAAGTTTTATTCATTGTGTGTTATCTTTTCATTTAAAGTGTACCTCAAGTCAAAAAATTCAAAAATATATATTGAAGAATATGCAAAATGAATTCTTACAGTCCAACTCCCATCTTCATAGGACATTCCTGAGCTGAGATAAAAAATGTTACATTTAATTCACTCAACATAAAAAATGGTATATTGCACAATAATTTGTAATGCCATTGTTGTACAACTCAAAGTAAAATCTTTGTTTTTCTGAAAGTTACTACACCTTGTATCAAGGTGTGATAGCAATCTTATACTCGACTTATGGGGTGATGTAATTAATTAAGCCCGCTCAGTGCAACCCGCTATCCAGACAAACAGGAAGTGTTCAAGGTCATAAAAGGTCATAAAACATTTTAATTATAAAGGGGAACAAAGCAGATATTGTGAGTTGCACAACAAGAAAGTCACAAATTGTTGCGTAATGGATCAATTTATTTTTAAATGAATAAACTTTTAACATTTTATATCACAGCTTAGGAATGCCGTACGAGGATGAGACTTGGACTGTTAGAAATCATTTTTCATGCTCCTTAATATTTATTTTTGAAATTTTTTGACTTGAAGTACGCTTTAATGTATTTATGATAAAGTAGCTTAAAGCTGGGATGGGCAAAGTCCTGCTTACGACTAAAATGTTGTAAAGGACCTTAGTTTTAAAGGCATACTCTGGAGAAAACATTTACTGATCACTGCCTTCAGAATATGCAGAAAAAAGTTTCTCTTTCAGGGGGTGGAAACTGCATCTCAATAGCACATAACGATCTGATGGAGATACTAATTTTCAAATTACTCATTTGAAATGTTTTCTTTAGATAAGGTGCATTGTGCTAAAGCTGTGATGTCATTATGGCACATAAACTTGACATTGCATTCAATTTCTGTATGATATTGATGCTGCTCCTGAGAAGATTTAGTAACATTGTATGTTATACCCTACATTATGTTGTAGTGTTATGTTGTAGTGTAATACTCGATCTACGGGAAAAAAACATCTCAACAGTATCAAATTGCAAGGACAAACAAGACATTTAACTATTAAAAACGAAAGAAAACCTACAACAATGTGCCCACTTTACATAACATCCTGTTACCTTGTTGAATAGTACATGTAGTTTTTTATCAAAAATAACCAATCTTTAAACTAGGATATCTTGAGTCACACAGAAGAAATTCCTACAGGGTCTGGAGGACATTGTTTGTTTTTTTTTTCTTTGATACAAGATCCTAGATAGTCACCAGAATATGCTTTTAATACTTTAAATCAATTTATGTTGTGTTAAACATGGTATGTTACAAGCAGTTGTGGCACCTGTAATTTTAGTGGTGCATTCTTTACTTCTTTATTAGAGGGAGGGGGGGGGGGGGTCCTGGCATAGGGAGGCTTATGAAGTGGAAAGGAGGAGACGGGGGAAAAGAGGTGGAAAGTGTGGACAATCGAAAGGTAATAGAAGGAATGAAAATGACGATGTAGATGTTGCTGTTGTTGTTGTTTTTATCCGTTTTGAAACAACAACATGTGAATTTTATTTATTTTGGGGGTCTTTGATACTTATTGGAGGGGGAAGGGGAATCGTGGCATACGTGAGTCTATGGACTTTAACGTTCCTTCACCTCTTTTGTGTCAGTAAACACTACTTACAATAGCTTATAGATGTAGTGACGCTGACACAAAGTACAGGATACACGTAACCCAAATCATTTTGTAGAACATTTGCTAAGTCCTAACGGCGTTTAAGCCGTATATTGGGAACGGGTTACTGTGATGTTTGTCTTCTACGTACACAAATCGTTCGGAAACTTTCGAAATTTATATTAAACTTTTGCAAACTTTTCCCAACTAATCCCAAAACACATCATCGCTGCCGTTGAAAGATTGTACTTCGGCGAACTGTAATAGATGAAATACTGATCAAATATACCAAAAGTATGATACGTCGAGGGCTGAACAAATCGACCTAACGTAACTACCCAAAGACTGCACAACCATTATTAATCAAAATGACTGCAATACCAATACTGAAATGCATGTATATCTGATATTTCAGAAAGCAGAGGATGGTCCAACTAGTTTGCAAATGATTGTTTTTTATCAATTCGATGACAAAGATTTGTCACTAAGAAGTAGATGTCCAATGAAAGCCAGGTTTTCCCGAATTTTGCCATACTGCCTGCAGAATTTACATAGAAAAATACATCATACTGACAGAATTCATAAGAGTAAGATTGATGTGAAAGAATATAGCGGCCGCTTCTTTTTCCGACACATGTATTTTTCAAACACGATGGAGATGTCGGGGTATACTGTAGGGGTGTAAGAATACTGGGCTGTAGCTAAGAATAACGATGGTAAAAGTTTTGATCATGACTTCAGTAACGGGCTAATCCTCTCACCCAAACTATATTTTTGCAGTAGTATACATGTAGTTGTCACAGCTCTTTGATTGACAGCTAGTTAAAAATGTAGGGCACTGAAGCTCATATCAGACGGTATGTACTGAGAGTGTTTTGATTACACATTTGGGTCTTGTATACTCAACCTAAAGCAATAAAGTGAGATTGTGTGTTGATGAGGATGAATTTTAGACAGAACTGTGGGAGAGGCTTAACCCTTTACCGTTGTGCTCCAATCGGGGCATATTTGCGGGCCTCGGGAGTGGGCGGAAAAGCGGACGTAGCACGCCCCGCATCAGCTTCCGTAGGCTATTGACCCCGTGACCTTAAACTAGTCTCTCTCGTTGTTGTGGCCGAAATTTCGGGTAGCTACTCGCAGTTTCGGGCTCCGGGTGAAACAGTAAAGATGGGTGACAGCCGCGCTCCCCGTATGGGTCCAAAATGACCCAAACAACGGCAAAGGGTTGAGTTAGTGTTGGTTAGGGGAATCGGCACTCCTTGGGTGACAGCATAAGGCCTTCAAGTTTGCAAGCTTCTTAGATTTGATTTTAATATCAATGAAATGGTTTTTCAGGCAATATTTTGAGTGAAGGTCACCTTACTTGATTCACATCATCACTAGGTCTGTAGTTCATCAATAAAAAATTTCCAAGTCATGCATGGGTATCTGTAGGGCATTAAAAAGGATTTCTCAGACTGTTAGAGGAGACTGGTCCAGGGTATTATTTACCGCTGTCTACTTGAACGAGATTCAAAACTAAGGGTCTTTTGTTTTTGGAAGAGAGAAGAGGGTTGGAATGTAAATCATGTTATATTTGGCATATGTTGAAAACATATTACACCGTCTATACATCATCCTTAAAGGTGCAAGGATTGTATATGAGTTACTATAAGAAAACTCAGTGTTAGTATCCTAAGCAGGGAGTTGCTAATAACTCCCTAGTAAGAGATGAGCTATCACAAGTTCTAGCATCGAGGAACGGCCTCCCATTCAATGATGTTGTTTAGGGAGTTCATAGGGAAATGTGCTGACTGGCCAAAACAAATATTATTTTGATCCAGGATTTAGTTATTGTCAATGACAATTTCAGTAATCCTTGGTTTGAGAATTTTATGACCGTAATTGTACTGAGCCTATCCCTTTCAGAATCAATTGTACTTATCTCTTCGGCTTGCTATTGTCGTCAGTATTTTTAGTACTAATCGCTTTGATCATCTCCTCATAGGTAAATTAGTTAGATAGAATTTTACGGCCCAATTTCCAACCAATAAGTTCAAGTCGAGCCGGCACGGCATTTTTTCATGCAGTTGCCAGCTTACTGGTTTGTCTTCCGTATTGCTCATGTTGGGTACCAAGCACGATGGTATACGGTTCCGTTTTCAAATTCTTCGGTATGATTCGGCCAGAACTCGAACTCCCAACCTAAGGACTACAAGTCGGATGCTCCAACCACTTGACCATGCAGTCTCCTCTAAGGAGATCAGCCATACCAATTTCTGCATACACTAAAATAACACAGCCTTAATTCCAAGTATGTTTACAACACACAGTTGGGAAGCAGACTGACGCCGCATTTCTGACCGTTAAGGCACAATCTTTACACCCTGACTTCCTCAGCACTCGCGGTGAAATGCATTCTGGTACTCCCGTATTCGAGCAATCCTACGCAGAGCGAAAACGGACACAAGTTAAAAAGTGCACATTTCCATAAGCGGCTAAAATTCAAAATTTTGTGACGTCATCAGAGCTTAATAAAGTCGGTGATCCAGAGGTCAGCTTCCAACTGCACAGTAATGTAATTGTGGGGCACAAAATAGCCTAAATGATTGTACAATTAAAGGTGTCTAAAGTTTCAAAGTTCTTTAACACGGTAGGCTTGAGAATGCCCTGACTTCACTTGACAGTTAAAGAGTGAACTTTCACAAGGAAAATTCCTTTAAAATTAGGTCAGTATCTTTACACTCACTTCTCAAGATACATCGAAAGTTCAAATGTTTCTGAAGCAACCTGTTGCTTATGCAAAAATAATGATGTGAAGTGTTGCACAGTGTTGCACAGTGTTGACATTTTCTTCTGTAAACCCTGTATTAATTATCTCTTAATTACTCATCAGATAATTTATGATTTGGTAATTGATTTTGATGATTTTCAAGACCGCAATTTTAACTTCCAAAATAAAATCTTGATGACAAGCTATGTTACAACTGTCGTTGAGAGGAATATTGTAAAAACAAATGAAACATTAGCCAGATATGACATGACATCACGAGATTTGCATATTATGCTCATGTTTATGCATGATTAAGTGCAAATGAGAAATTTTCCTGTTAAATGGTCAGGTTTAGACGGATTTTGATGGGAATTAGAGCAATTTTGTTTTAGGTTTTTAATACCTTTTAAATCAAATAACCAGTTTTGTCAAGTTCATGTCACATGAAGCCTTAATATGAAATCAAATCCCTAGTTGTGACGTCATAAACCTATTTTCAAAAAGCAATAACAAAGGATTGTGGGGTAGAATTTTGGTATGCCCCGTTTTAGTCAATGTCATTTTATATTGGCCAAATAAGATGCACAGCAAAACTCTGTCCCACAAGTCTTTGTAGCTGCTATTAGGAATAGGGTCTACGAGAAAGAAAAAGAAATATTCATACTTCTTTCTTCTTTAATTTAGATCAAGTGAAAAATAAAATAGTTTTTCATCCCTCAAACGGGCCTCAAATGTCTCAAATGAATAAAAAATGAACTTCATTCAAGAGGCACATACACCCAGTGGCGTAGCCAGAATATTTGGCAAGGGGGGAGGGGGGTGGTGTGTTTCTTTCTAAACGCCACCATAGGTTGGCACGGAGTGTACATAAAAAAATTTGGTCCCAAAAGGCTCCCAGATGGTAGGGAAAAGCATCTCGGGACCGTTTGATCTGCAATGCAACTATCCCTAAATTGACATTTCTTGCTCTGGAATTTTGAATGATAAGAAATAATTCACCCCTTCCCCCCCCCCCCAAAAAAAAAGTTTTCCAAATTCTCGTGGGAATTCTCTTGGGAAGCCTCGTGGGGTGTTCTCTATGAACATCCTTAGTCTACAAGCAGTCCCAAGTAGTACTGAGCCCCAACTTCCCCAAGAAGCCAAGAATTTGAGAGCACACGAATGGTTTGTTTTGAACGACTTTGGAATTGTGTATAATCTTGCACAAGGCAAGTAGGCAACAACTTGTGCTGGCGAATAGGCGAAACATGTACAAGGGGAAACAACTATCTAAGCGGAGCGCCACCAGATCGAATCATCGTAAGTTTATCATGCCCCAGAAATTTTCATCCTGAGAGAGGCTCATTCAGGGGATTGGGCGATCTACTCAGTTCTTCAGGGGAGCGTCACCGGGAGAGATTCTACCTGGGATGGAGCATTGAACCCTATTCTTTCCTAGGCAGAAGTTGTTTTTAACATCACCTAGCGCGCCTCTGTTACTTGAATTACCGGCATTCGGATATATCCCATTCCCAATGCTCATCCGACACACTTTTGCCCAAAATGTTCAATCCGGTCCAAATAAGACCGGTGTCGTCTACATTTCTTTTAATATTGGTACAAGTGTTCCTATTACATTTATCTTTTTATGCCCGATTTTTTGCATATTGCGATAGGGGTCTATAGGTTCCCCGGATCCTCCCTCTGACTACGCCACTGCATATACCATAGCAACAATTTGAAAAAAAAAATGCTAATTTGATGGCAACTTCAATGAAGCTTTTAAGAGCAACATGTTTTTAGAGGCCTTTCTCTCCCCGGCTAAGTACCTGATTGATATCGAGTGATTAGGATACCATAGTGCAGCTATTAGGTCAACATTTTTACAGGTCAATAGCTACTTTGGGACAGGGAAGTCATTGTTTTGGTTCGGTAAGGTACAATACGGTATACAGTACGAACTTACAGCCCCCAGGTATATATTAGTTCTGCTTTGGTCGCGGTGGGGCTTCAAAATGTTACATGCAACTGCAGCTGCCAGAAACAGGATTATAATGCCCAAGTCCGTTAGTCGGGGTCAATTACAGACTCAGTCGGATCGCAACTGCTCGAAAAGAGCTTCCTTCTCTTACATTTTATGCATGACGTTTCATGACGTCATAGGGCTGCGAATACTAATAAGCTAAAAGGTATGATTTTACATGCCAATTATCTCATTAATTACTGACTAATAAATTCTCAAATCCATAAAAACTACTGGAGAAGATATCAAAAATACTCCCTGAGTACAGTTTTGGTTACAAGAATAAGTAAAAGTGTGAATTTTTTGCCGATTTATGGAACGTCGAAAATGGGTTTTCAATGTTCCGTAAAATTGTCCAGATTCGTTTAAATGTTGCTTAAAACTACACAGTTTTTACTTATATTGAAGAAAAATTTTGTTTTCTTTCTATTGGTACCACTTTTGTACCAAAAACTCTCGTAAATGAGTCAGGTACTCGGTAAAAGCGTCGGCGAATCGACTAGGGCGTTCAGAGTACATACACATATAGCAGGCCTATTTACGCGAAATGACTACTGGTCATCTGTATACATGTAACGTTAAATTAAAGCCATTTACGTTAGCAACGTTTAGAAACATTCCCTTGCTCGAAATGTACTGTTTTATCAACAGATTTTGGTTTTGGTCTATGCCACTTCGTAAATATTTGAACCAATGCCAGGTACAAATTAAACAAGAAAGTGTGTACTTGAAGGGACATAACATAGCGTGGTGGGCTGTATACTGTGCCCATGTCATAATGTAACTAGTGGGCAAAATACAAACTGCTTTATGCCTACCTCCCAAAATTGTATCTGCTTGCATAAAAAGGAAAAAGGGAAAAAACTAAGACAGCTGAGACTTGTTTAAACCTAAGTGTTAATTTATCACCTTACTTGAAAATTGTGGCACTCCAGTCAAATGTTAATTTAAAAAAAAAACTTGAGCTGTGTGAATGGGAATACCATACCAGCCAGGCATACCCACCAGCCTACTTTGCCAATTATTATTTACATTTACTTGTAAATTCCAACCAATTTACACAGGGAAGCAATGCTTTACAAGGAGCATGATAAATTGCAGGCCCTACTAGACCGACTCGGACACCTCAATGTCAGAAGAAAGGGAATTATATTGTGTAGCAGTTTGAAGGTGGTTCTACCCCACTTACCCAAGTTTATCATGCATGCTCCTGTATGGTCTTAAGAAAGTACAGCGCTTTGGACTGCATGCTATGGAAACCTATATAATTAACTGGTATCACTGAAAGCAGACCACATATCATCATTACAAGTATGTTGATAGGTCCTCAGTAATCAATATAAAGAATAATGCAGAAATTGAAACCATGTACATGTATATGTTGCCCAATAAGCTTGTTAGCCTCCTGAACATCAGAAAATTGGCCAGTCCATTGACGATACAAGTGAAAGTGTCCCGGCATGAATGTACAGAATTTTCATATCTTTAAGATCATGCACAAAAATAATTTTAGAAAGCAGCCAGGCTACCATAGTGTGCACATGGAAGTGCGTGTTTAAGTCAACAGACACAGCTTACTCCTGATAATCAGTAGTTGCCACTCTAGCACCACGTTGAGGTCAGCTTTTGGGACTTAAAGCCAGAGTAAATAAATTTAAAGGAACATTACGTTGTTCTTGGTACACACACCTGCATGGATACCAGTTTACATACAATACACCGTCACAGAGCAATGAGCATGCATGCATGGGCTAAACATTCCAGTGACATGTACTGTGCAGTATTTAAAATCATGAAACATATGGTATCATACATCAAATGGCTATGTTTCACTTCTGTACAATAAGTTTCTTCAAATATAACACATAAACTTTTGCTGTAAAATTGCCATATAGTATCCATGAAGGAGAAAAATAAGTTACAAAATTTAAAGGTATGTTTGAAAGAAAACAAATCAGTGGAAGTACTGATGAGTGGCAGAAGCACTGAAAGTTCCCACATAGCATACACAACAGACATCATAATTGATCTCCAGTTTTGTAAACAACATGTAATTTTAAAACTGGGTGAAATTTAGATTACATGAATATAGCCAATAGACTAGCACTGTACAAGTGTACTAAACATACAGTACAGTATTTCATAAACATTGAAAATTTAATGTCACCACTTTTGTGAACAGAATTAAGAGTCCTATGCAACTAACCTACAATATGTGTATATCAGTACACTCACAACATGAACTGTGCACAGTGTGCATGCACCAATAATAGTTGACTAATTAATTCTGCAAAGAGATCTTGCAGCCTCTGAGACCTGCTTGGCAGAAGTGAAAATGATGACTGAAGTACCATGTACAATGCCCATGCAAGAAAGCTGAGAAATATCTAAAAGTATCAATGTGAAATCCCTTTTCAAGTCCACGACTAATTTTATACTCTCAGCATTAGTGAGATGCTCTAATTATGGCTTGACTTGAATACCGGTACATAACAAAATGGACAAAATATACAATTAAACAGCATTTTTGGAGACAGGGTTAAGTTTCTGGATATCTTTTCCATGCAGCATACTCCAGTGAAAGAGAATCCCTACAGTTTAATAAGCTAGACTGAAGAGGAACCTAAGCTAAACTATATATTTCATCTAAGAATTAGTCTGCTTTATATAATCTTACAGTAGCCTAGCAGCTGAGAAATGGTACTGAAAACATGATTGATATAGGCCTATGGGCCTAAAACTAATTTACAGAGGCCACTGTACATTACTGTAATACTGATACTAGTATTGTCCACATTAAATCTCACGTCCTTCGTTACTTGACTTGTATATAACTGCACTTATGCATCTTAAACTTCATGAAGAAAGCTACTCCAATATTCTCAATTGTAAATGTGATGATGACCTACGAAATAAATGGTTTTCGAACAATTTAGGCCTTAGTTAGTACTAACGTTACTACAAATTACAATGATCAAGTAACGTTACGTGTGCATGAGCTGTTGTGCTGTACAGTACAGTATGTGTATACATTTATTGTATACACTACACGCACATACATATTGTACAGTAAATATTGCTCCGGGTTTATTGTTGTTTACAAATAAATTCGTAAATTAAACTACGTGATTTTGGTATTGACTGAAAGCCAATGCTGTAATCTACAACCAGTGATAGAAAAACATCACTTTTAATCGCTAAATGAGTCAGGTACTCGCAAAGTTTGAGGTCCTTATTTGATACATAAGAATCGACTGCCTCTTTTCGGGAGCATATTTTTGTATGATATGTTTGGAAAAAACTAATAAATCTTTGATTTCTAAGAGGAGGAAAGATTAAAATACCCACTTACCGTGTCATTGTAGCCATTTATACGCCTACTTATACATTATTCAACATATAGGGGGAGACCACTTGTCAGTCACAGTTCCGCGAAATCTCATTTGCGCAGATCTAAAAAAAGGCGGGAATGCTAGAGAAGTGGTCAATTGACTTCATTAACTACACAGCTGCGTGTATACTGGACTCGAATAAGGTTTTTCCTAGATTTAGAATTGTCCCGGAATGAGAGAGCCGCTCTGGAATCGGATTTGGTCTGGAATGGGTTGCAACTGGACTTGGAATCGGGGGCAACTGTTCATCCAGGTGAACTTAAAAGGAGGGTTTAAGGTTAGATCAACATTTGGTGAGTTAAGGGGTACTTATTTTAACGGTTTTTGGTAAAATTTGCATTGGATTCCGATGTATGGTTCTCAAGATATGAGCTGGTAAAAGTTGTCACATTTTAAACATGAAGTGAACTTAAAGGCATACTCTGGAGACAAAATTCGTTAACTTCAAAATCAGCAGAAAAATTTTCTCTTTCAGAGGGTGAAAAATGCATTTCAATAGCTTTTAGCATTTGGGAATTACGAACATTTAAAGTATTGCAAATTTTTCTAGGGATCTGATGCATCATGGGAAATCTGTGACGTTGTAGTGGCACAATAATTTGACATTTCGTTCAACACATTTATAATTATGATGCCACTGCAGGCAATGTTAAGCAATATTATTGGTTGCACTCCAAGTATGGTGAAGGGTAATGCCAGATCTACAGGAAATGATTTTCAAACATTCCAACAGTATCAAATTTCAAGGACAAATAGGGTGTTCAATTATAAAGAAAAACAAAAGGAATTTGAAGCAATGTTCCCACATTACATAACTTTGTGTGGCTTTGTTGAAAGGCAGAGGTATTTTTTAACAGAAATAACCAATCTTTGAAGTGAGATATCTTGAGTTAGGAAAACGGTATTGTGATAGGGTTTGAAGGACATGGTGTGGAATATTTTTGCTTTTCTTACAAGACAGACGTGAAAAGCCACCAGAACATGCCTTTAAAGCAACTAAGGACATACGACATCAAATCCTGGACAGTCTTTTGTTTCTCTTAAACTTTTTAAACAACAATCTCACATCATTAGAATGTGGCATAAGTAGCATGAGAACTGTACAAACTTTGCATTCCCAGCAGGGAGGTCCTATTCCTATAGACTTCAACGTCAACACAACAGTCCGAAAAACAAAGGGAAACAAAGCTTTCCTTGACAATGTGAGGAAGTGATATAACCTCTGCTGCCCTCAAGATCACTTCGGAACAAAAGTCTTGTGATTTAATTTACTAATATCTCTGGAAATATATGTCCGATTTGAATGGCACTTTCACCACACTGTGGAGATTTGGTTCCTCTTTCACATTGGAAATGAAATTTTGCTTAATATTCCCCTTTAAATGAAGTAGGGTGAGCTGGACCTCAGTTATGTGACTTTTGTGTAATATTCAGAACTGAGGAGAGGCATCGTTCGTTCAACGCAGAGGCAGAGTGCTTCTGTTGTAAGATAAGTTAATTTTTCGACTCGAGGCCGACCAGGTCGCCAGTTTTTTTTCTGCATATAAGAATTACCATAGAGCGCACAGGATTAGTGTCATATATGTTGTAGGCCTACGGATAGGGTTACACACGTGGTAAGCATAGAGATAAGGCAAGGGTAATATCCGTTAAGATATATACGTAGAGATAAATCAAATAGACATGTATAAATATACATCAGTCTGTACTGTACTGTATCTGTGTATTGTACTGTACTGTACTTATAACGTATGACGGACCGACCGACCGACCGACCGACCGACCGACCGCCCGAGCGAGGAATTGGTCCGAAATTAGGGACTCGGGAATCGGAATATAGATTTGAAATCGTGGATGATTAACTCTAGGTGTCAGCCAAGGGGGGTGGACATGATATGCAAATCCTAACCGGAAATATACGGGCCCCTTGTAGAAGTTTACAGTTACCAATGCCTGAATGAATGCACTTTGGTGGGCCCTATTTTACCATTCCGCCTACATGCTAAAATCTTGGACAAAAGTGCTTGGGACACTTAGTCAAAATATTTGGTAATCTCAGTAAGTAGCTGGCTAACATGAAAGGCCCTCTTTTCCTCCCAGCGTTGCGTTGAAAGAGTGGATTTATGCCCAGAACGAAATAACAGTGGTTAACATTGGAAGGGGATCCCCCACAAGTTTTGTTTAAGATTGTAGATGTATATTGTCACGTTTACAATAATTCCAAATTCCTTACATTTTTTCAGTAAAACAAATACTCAAAGATCGTATGTTAGAAAGTTGAAAAAGTGACCCTACCTTGGAAAAATCTCATGTATTCCTTTGAAATTACCAGGCATAAAATCATTCGTTCCGTTACCATAATCAGTTGTGATTACTCGCTTTAGCTTTGTATAAGGCTAGTGACTTACTTGTATCCAAGGGGAAAGGTGGTATTGTCATCAGGAGCCGGATCTTCTATATCTGTACTAATCCACAAAAGTTTTAAGCCATTTTCATGTTGCGTAAGTTTATTTCTTCTACACAGTCCCATTGACAAAACGTGTGTAAGGACGTACATGATACATGCAAGGACAGGAGAAGGTAGTATTTAAAGTCATTTGAACGCCGATCCAAAGTTAGAACGAAGTACTTTCCATGAATCAAGGTTTTGGCTTGTATAGGGAGTTGTTAGGTTCTAAGAACTCCGTGGTTTGTGGTTTGTACCACGGTGCTTGGTTTTATAGAAAGGACTAAGTTATGACAAAAATTGTCTTTCCATTCTTTCAATTGATGAAATATCGTCTCTACGTTTTAAAAGGGGCTCTTTATTTTATAGTAAGAATAACTCGTATACTTTTCTATAAGATCTGGGTTAAAGCAAGATTATTTGACTGTTCGGATGTCTAATTTTACTTTTAGGCCTGTAGCCAGACAAAGTTATGAATCCCAAAATGTCTTACAAGGAGAGGAAAAATCGGAGAGGGAGGGGTGCAAACGTGAAAATGTTTCAATTCAAAATCACTATCTGAGGGTTGGGATGGATCTCTAATTTGAGAAAAATCTTTTCATCAATTCTCCCCACCCCCTCACCAACTTTCATCATCCCTTGTTTTTCTGTTTTTCTTCATTTTTCGATATCATATATCGCGTCCTCAAAATTTCCGTCGGTCACTGTCCTCTTCCATGCATGCTACGCCTCTGATAAAATGTAACTATCATTGAAAAGATCTTTTGTCTTTTTGAAACAGGACCTATACAAAAGAAGTGTTGAAGCTTGATTATAATATCCGTGACTCTTTTAAAACTCTTGTCCGAATTTCATGTCCACTAAATTAGTGCTACCCGAACTGTCGAATTCAAATGATTTGACTTGTAACACCTTTCGAACGAAGGTCGTATTTCAAGTTACAAAATAGTTCTTATCTATATTTTCAAGCACTTTATGAGGAGATTTTTTTAAATTGATATATGGATTACAGGACTCTATGTAAGGGGATATCTGAGGGGGCGAATGCCCCCATTTTTTTGCAGATTAATGAAATTTTGTAACGGTATGATACTTGACTCTTCACTCAATACCTCTACAGCACCTTTACTACTTAAGTTCACGCCTCCTTTGCATATTCCTGAATTCATCCATAAATTAAGCAAAGAGATATTCGGTTTTTTTTATTACGCTGACCAAATTTCAGGGGCCCACTGCAGGCTATAACTGTTAGGAGGTTTCTCAAATCTTGGTAGCTCATATTAAAAACTGTAAAATAGTGACCCGACTTTACAGGCTTTCGGAATACGTCCGTCGTTCAGCCTTCTGGTGACTACTAGCAGTTTATCGTTAAGAAATGTAACACGTCACAAGACGGCTTTAAATCAATTTCTTAGCCTGGACTTTGCATACCTGTACACCTTTTCGTCGTACCTTGTTGAAAGCAAGCTGAAAACATCCGGCAGTTTTTTAGCTTTCGCCCGACTATCTAATTAATTCATGTTTTGTGTAGGAGTATGCACTGGGGATGGGGAAAATTGAGTTTTCCATGAACTGCCAAAATTTTTTCCTTTTTTTGTAATCTTTTCGAAGTTTCATAAAAATTCTACGGTGACTGTGTTACTTTTCACTCCGTCAAATTTGTGAACTCAAATAATTCGGGCAAGGGTATGGAGATTTGTATGCTAGAGATTTTAAGATTGAACCACTCTCTGATTGAACAGTCGAATGTCCGAAATTCAAACATTTTGAAATTTGGAGGCGGGTAATCTGTTCTGCCTTAACGCCTCGTACGCCTATGGTTTGGTTAATAAAGCTACATACGATAGCGAAGGGCGTAGCTTGTGTAGGTGTATGTGTAGGGAGGCTGGGTCTAATATTTTGAGGCCCTTTCCCCAGGCCAGTCTGGTGACACTGGGAGGGACCTAACTTGTAGTACACTGATATGTTGAGGGGTCTAAGGAGAGGGACAATAACACCACTTTGGATTCGTTCTGTAACTGAATGATCTCAGATGCCATTGGCGCACAAGTGTGCTATTGTAAATTACTGTTTCTTTTCTTTTACAAAATTGAGTTATTCTTGACAAAATAAAGTATTATGTAAAAAGAGAATTCAGAATGATCTTTGTCCAAGGTATTTTCATTTTCATGGGTGGTAAAATTATATATTCCTTCATTACTTGCCTTGAGGCAAAATGGTGCTAAAAAATCATTCAATCAACACCATATGTCTAAAGGGATTCCGTTTCACAAATTGTAGTACGACATGCTAGCTGGGGCTTTTCAAGTAAAAAAAAAATCACGATCAGTTTCGCAGATGACCTGCAGTGTTTTAAACCCGAAACTCCAACAACTTTCTATTCTAGGTTCCAGGTTCCACGATAGCAATGAGTTGGACGAAGCATTCCGTAGACGTGATAGTCTTTCCAGCCTAGGGTCGAGGGTAGCAAAGATCTGCACGAATCATTCTGTAGACTTGACAGTCTTGTTTCTCTCCGATGGCTCTTAATGAGCGGAACAGCCTCTTTCAGTAGGATATCAACTTTAGTTTTGCCCAAATATTCTAAAGGGGGAAAGGTGGTCACCACAACGTGAAGTAAGAGACTGCCTAGTTTCATAATTGACTCTTAAGAGTCATGCATGTAACAATATTTCTCCTCCTCAAATGTAAAAATTACTACAAGTAACTTCTTGGTTTACACTGAATAGGCTCAGCTTATAAAGTCTAAATATACTGTACACTTATAGGTAAGATACTTGTAAGAAAAATGAGACGAAAATTGATAGATTCAGCTATTCATTGATTTCAAAGTAAGTTTGGGGTGGCCGCTCTTACGCTTTAAGGCTACCATAGATGAGTCTTTTGCTGATAGGGGAAGAATTCGGTTTTGTGTGTCTTGCTGTTGGTTGGGCCGGTTCGGTCGGCTCGGTCGGTCTTTCGGTCGGCCGGTCGGGCTGTCGGGCGGTCGGTGGGCAGTGGCGTAGCCAGGATGGGATTTTTGGGGGGGCCTAGGTAACAAGAGGGGGGGGGCCTGGTACCTCCGAGGGTCAGGCACGGCAAGACTATCTAAGCGGAGCGCCGCCATCGGTTGGCGCGGAGCGTACAAGAAAATTTGGGGCTTTAAAACCCCTCCAGATGGCCGGAAACGGCACTTCCCATGTGTTTTAAGCTGGATGTACCCAGCCTTGAAATACGAATCTCATGTCTGCGATGTCTCAAATAATGAGAATAAAAAATCATTCTATGAAAAATGGTAATACATACACTTTTTAGGGACCTCAAAACTGGGCACTTCCGATCTGTGGCCTGGGGGATGAGAGAAAGGGAGCCGGTATCTCCCTTTCCCTTGGGAAAAATTGTAAACTTCAGAAGCACGTAGATCGCAATTGCGGCAATATTTGAATCAAAGCGGAGCGCCACCATCAGTTGGCGCGGAGCGTACAAGAAAAATTTGGGCTTTAAAACCCGTCCAGATGACCGGAAACGGCACTTCCCACGTGTTTTAAACTGGATGTACCTAGCCGCAAATTCGGCAATATTTGAATGGATTTCAGCTTACCTAAGGCAGTACCTCACCCTTTAACAGGAAAACCAAAAGTAGTTGTGTCCCCCTCTGAGAAACTTTCTTTGCGTTAGATTTCCTAGATGCAAAATGATGCTATGTTTGGCAAAACTTTGAACTGATTATAGGCCTGAGTTTTCGGATTTTCCCTTTTTGGGGAGTATGAAAAATATAAAAATATTTTTAGTTTTTGTAGAGATTTTACAAGAGACATACATACTACCAAAGAAACAATGTGCAAAATGGTGCAATATTTGTTCACCGGTACATTACGTGGTCAAAATTAAAATACTACGAATAAATCCCTCAAAATAAATTGAACCTCAAAGCAGAAGTATGGATCATGTGGGAAACACATGAAATCTGGACCTTGTGGACATTTTACAAATCCCCCGGACGCTAGTGCCTACTACTAAAAAGAGGACTTGTCGAAAAAAATCGTTTTACAGTGGCACTTGTCATGGGCAGGAGTGAGGCACGACATAGGCCTACTTGTTAAGGATGGAAGGGAAGAATTATCCGAAGGCAGTACCTTACCCTTATCTGCTTACGGCATATTTTGTGTATAATTAAGTATAGGAAGGGTCGTGTAAGAGTGGTCTCCAGTGTACGATTGCCTTATTTTCAGTAAATCAATCAGCCATCAGAAAGGGAGAAAGGGTCTTAACCTAACAAAGTCGCATTAAAGTTTGTCGTCGAGACTTTCGTTTCATTTTCGAAGTGAAATGCAATAAACTACAGTGCAGATCACAAACGGTATCTAATTTAGTGAAAGTAAGCATTTTGAAGTTATTGCTTGATTTCATACGTGCGGACAAAATGTGTTTTACACACATTCATCCATTATTTTTTTTTAATTTTTACATATTTTTTTATTTTTATTTTTTCAATTACTTTATCAGGACGCAAAAAATCTGGGTGGGGGGGCTGAAGAAAATCTGGGGGGCCAAGGCCCCCCAGGCCCCCCCCCCCCGTGGCTACGCCACTGTCGGTGGGTCAGCCGGCCGGACGGTTGGTTAGTTAGATAGAGTTTAACGGCCCAGCCATGGCCCTTTTTCCAGTTGTAGCTCACTGGCTTGTTTTCCCTACGCCATTGCTTATGCGGAGCATCACGCACAATGGCAGTAGGTTCCATTTTTATAGTCTTTGGTATGACTAGACCTGGAAATAGAACCCGGGCCTTCCGCGTGAGAGGCGGATGCTCTTACTCTGGTCAGAGTGTCTTTTGATGTCGGGCTTGAGCATTCGAGGCGTTTTATGGGACTTTATTGGTATGCATAACGCATGTCTATCACCCAACAATGAGACAACCTTATCCTTCATATATTGTGGAAGGCTGTAGATGGAACTCGAGACAAGGGTTGTTATTCATAAGTGAGCCTTAGTCAAGAGGGGGAGGGCGTAGTCAGGATTTCATATAAAGGGGCAGATAAAAATGATGACTGAGTACTGACCAGGGTGAGGGGTCCAAGGGACGCAGCGTCCCCTGTCGTTTGAAAAATTTTGATTTGAAGGGTTGGGTAGGGGCACATTGGATGCTATGTTTGATTCTTCGGACGCTACCACTTCCACACTTCCCTTCCTGTTCCCATTTACTCCTTCCTCTCTTTTATCATCTTGGGGAGGGACAGGACGATCGTCCGAACCTAAACCCTCCTACGTAATGGAGGAATGCAGTTTAAAGTGTCTAGAATTTTAGAAATATGTATTTTAGACGTGGCAAAATGAATCTTATTCAGTCCTTTTGTCAAAATGGTTCGTTGCCCAATAATTTATGACTTTCTTGTTGTACACCTCACAATACCTGCTTTGTTTCACATTGAAATTAAAAATATTTTCCTAGATGTTTGCATAGCATGTTATACAGAGGGGGATTAATTACATGAACCAATAAGGATAAGAGTGACTGATATAATTTATAGTGGAAGGTGGGACAGCTTTCAGAAAAAAAAAAGAAATACAAAGACTGCAGTTTGAGTAGAACAACAATGGCATCACATATATATCTCATGAAGATGGGATTTGGACTGTTTGAGATCTTTTTTCATGCTCTTTAATAAATGTTTTGGAAACGTTAGACTTGAGGTACATTTTAAATTAATTCAGTTTTATGTTTATAGTGTAAGTTGCCAATCATGTGAATTAAACTTGCGCCTACTACCAGTGTTGTAGTGCTCGAGACCTATCTCGGTCTCCAGACCGGTCTCGAGAACGGTTTTTCCTGGTCTCGGTCTCGACACCCTGTGGTCTCGTTCTCGGACCCTTGCGGTCCCGTAAATTGTCCTGGTCTCGCTTCGAGTTCGGTCAAAATTTGTTGTTCTATTTTTTTATTTAAGTGAGATAATTAATGTCTAAAAAAGAAAATTGAAGTGTTACGTACATTGTAAGATGCATAGATAACTATTTATGTAAGTATGTATTTATTCATTTTTTAAGTGAGTGTTTTTTCCATTGTTAATTTATGATGGATATCAATAAGTTTTATCTACCCCACCTGTGAAATACCCAGGGCTAGGGAGGGCATTGGGCAATTCCACCCAAACCCTTTCCTCACAGAAGGTAGCATATGTGGCACCAGATTGCATGTAAGGACACCAAATTTTACAAACAATTTCAAAGGGTAAGGAGCATCCCTTAGGTTCGTTCCTCAGCCGGTAAAGACGTACGAGAAAGGGTCAGGGGAGTGGGGGATGTTCAGGTGCGCTGAGCAATAGGTTTGCATTTATCATGCAACAGGTGTTTGGAGTAAAATCATTTATAATCCGGAGTTCGGACAGTAACATACAAAATTGCATTAATTTAACGGATCTTGAGTTTAGCCAAGAGTTGCAATAGGGAAATAGCATATTTTTAATTCCGTTGTAGTTTTTCCCCCTGAAGATTAAATAGCCTACCATTTCATCTGATGTTATGGTACATTTTGTGGTAAATTTCTGATCTCTTAGAAAGTTTCTGGTTTTTAATTATTGCAAATGCCAAAAATAAAGACTAATTAGATATACTTTTGAAAGGGTGATAATACAATTTTCGGCCATCTGAGGAATATCGATTTTTCAAAATTTTCTTTCCTCCCCACACCAACTGATAAAGACGCTCAACTTAGATAGTATTGTAATTATGGTAGAATTACTTTTTTCGTTCATAAAAATAAAAAAAAAACCTGACATGCTCCCGTGCCATTAAGCCCATCACTACTGCTTTTTAATTTAACTCCTAAAAGTATGCAAATTTAAAAGCAAATTTTACTTCGAATAGGCACCGGTAGCGTTTGACATCTGATTGCGTGTAAAGACACAAAATGTTCAGTTTTACTACATTAACCACCACAATCCAACTTTCAGAAAGTTCTGTTCCTGTAAAATTAAAAATATTGCACTATTTTGCATTTAAGCTCCTTAAAAAGGTCAAGAATTTTCAAAGGGTAAAGGGAAACCCTCTCCCTTAGACCCCTACCCCTACCGTTAATCACTCAACATACTGCACCCCCCCCCCCCTTCAGAGAAAAATTGCTTACTTCACTGAACCTCACCTTACCTTGATGAACTCATAGACTGAGTTTACTTTACAAAAACGCCAATTGCCTTGAGTTAGATAGAGTTTTACGGCCTAGTTTCTAACCTTTTGGTTCAAGTCGAGCAGGCCATGGCCTTTTTTCCAGTTTTGGCTGGCTGGCTTGTTTTCCCTACTCCATACCTTATGCGGAGCATCACGCACAACAGCAGTAGGTTCCATTTTTAGAGTCTTTGGTTTGACTCAACCTGGGAATCGAAGCCTGGCCTCCAGCGCGAGAGGCGGGTGCTCTCACCGTTATATGAAATACGAGGTAATTTCTGCAGACTACTACGATAATTGTACTAGTTTGGGGTGAGAGAACACGCCCTTTATCTTTTTTGTGAGTTAACACCTGTAGCATTCACTGGCTCTGATTTGATGAGCAGGGCCATCTGGGCCATACTGAACGGGGGCCGGGTAGGGGGCTGCCACTCCACAAATAGCCATTACCTTCCCGAATCTTGCGGACTTTGGTCCCTCAGTGGGGCAGAGACTTTGCTCTGGTTGGGCACCTGGAGTCGGGAAAAAGTCACCACCCCGTGCGAGCAAAAGTTCTGTAAAGCAATGATGGCCACATATGAAAAAATGCTTGGATTAGTGTCTAAAAGTTATTCTATGTGGAAGCTCCCGGTTTTGGCATATGACCATAACCAAAACAGGCTCTTTTTCCTAAGGGCGGTGACCTTTTGCACTTTTCCAGATCCTCAACTAGGCTATTATTCCTGCCTCACTGAGGCACTATAGTCTGCCCGATTCAGCAAGCAAGGTCTTGGCCAATTCAGGGTCATGGCTCCGGCCTCCTGTTGCGTACAGTCATGCATATGATAAAACATGTACAAAATCAATGATGATGCACTTGCTCCTACATGTCATTTTAGAGCATAAAGTAACTAAGGTTACAGTAGGTAAAAACCTATTCAAAATTTTGGACAGTTTATTTTTCTATACAAAATGTAAATTCGGTCTCGGTCTCGGACCTTGTCGGTCTCGAATTTTACCCCTGCTCTCGGTCTCGGTCTCGACACCCCCTGGTCTCGGTCTTGGTCTCGGACATGCCGGTCTCGACTACAACACTGCCTACTACAGGTGAATAGGTCATGAAAAATTGAGTTGACCTAGGTCATCCCCAAATATGCAGTGGACAGCTATTAACACTTTGTAATGAAGAATATCAGTTGTATTACAGAATCAAATTTGGAAGATTATTGTTGTCATCGATTTATTTATTAAACAAGACGAATTCAATCACATATATTAGAGACAGTACGAGCGTGGGCTTGTAGGAATAAACGTTACCAAATGCCGCCGTCATTTTGTTTTTCACGACGAACACCGCACTTAAGTTGATTGCAAATAGGACCTGGTAATACCTTTATCATGAATACCGGTCACACTTTGTGTAACCCCCTCTTCCAACTCAATTGCGTGCTTGAGCTCTTATGAGAGTACCGACACGGAATAACGCTAATTGAACACTTTAACTACCCTATCTCCTCTCCACCTTTATCGGAAATTCCGAACTGAAGTCGTGTTTCCGTCGGTAACGAATACAAAACAGGCCACTCTTGACGTGACCTCGTTTTACCAAACCAAAAAAAAAAAGCATCTCCGTTTTCACAAACGAATTCAATCCGAGCAGGGAGTTGCATGATCCGAGTTGGAGCAAAACGCCAGCCAAGAAAGACCTAGATGAATTGATGTACCTCATTTTGATCAACAACAATTTATTTGTGCCGATCACTACTATTTCCAAATTCATGGTATCCCCATGGGAGTAAATACGTTTCCACATTTGTTTACTTCATAGGCAACCTCAAGCAAACCTTTCTGTCTCGAAAAAAAATTAAAACCACATTTTTGGTTACTTTTCTCAGACGATACCTTGGTTCATCCTTGGAGAAAGTCAGAAAATACGGGAATTTTGTTTTGGAGTAGTATAGTACTTTAGAAATACAATTAAATTGAGCCATGAAAAAAAATGATAATATACAGAAATAGTTGCCGTGGAAATATTCTTGGTCCAGAGATATATCGGCGATACATTTAACTAGGCCTATATCTCCTTCATCCAATTTATGAAAGGCCAATCCCCCAGGATCGCGGTCTCTGGTGATGATGTCAGAAGTTACCTGGAAACAGACAGTGAAAGTTATACTCAATGAATTTTCTTCTTCTCATGGCTGTAAGTATTGAATACGAGGGCATAAATTTAGCACAATGTTGTTTTCTCCATACATTATCAAATATTAAAATAGTCCCTCTTCGAAAAAATCCCTCTAAAAACTGTAAATTACAAAATGACGGGGACTACACTATGCAGATACAAGAGAAATTAGCGAACCCCATTCCGTCATTCTGTAGTGCATCGGGATAATTCTGTTATTGCGCCCGTTTTTCAAAGTTTTGCTGTACGTGTAAATAATGTGTTTGCAGCCAAAGTTTGACGTGTTCCATAATTTGATTCGATCTTAAACATCTCAGCGGGGAGAGTGCTACTCAATCTGAAATCGTGCTCATTCGCCCCAAAGAGGTAGGCATTTGGGTTCTCCAACGATGCCCTTTTGGGCACATATTACGAAGGTTATCCATTGAAAATGTACAAAAGGTCCACAGTTGACCCTTAATTAGCCAAATCACCATATAGAGTCTTTGATCATGGTATGACCAACCTATCATGCTCAAATACATCAAGCGGAACCATGTGGGTAGGACGACTAGCAAATGTTTTTTCGCTGCTTGTACTGGATCCAAAATGATTCGAGCGACCTTTCAAAAATAAGTTTAATATGTGGTGGTACTTACTTCACTGAAACAGGTCCATATAACCAAAACATGAAAAGGGATTAATTAATAGAACGTTAACTACAAGCCAAGTGCATTGTCTAGCAAAGCTAAATACGTGGCACGTCTCAAACGATATAGACTGATGTTACGTGTGAAATCAAGGTTCGGATACCAGGAAGTACTCCTAAGGAGCTGACAACTGTAGGACCGACAGCATGCTGTCGGTCCAAAAGTTGTCAGCCCAGTAGGGGTTCTTCTACTTTTTTATATGGGACAGATATGGTGCATTTATGGCAAATCCGTACTTGGGTGATATATGGAATTTATATCTGGCCCATATCTGGTCAAGATATGGGATTTGTATCTGGCTTTAAAGGGAAATATTGTGTTTAAAATGTACCAACAAAGAGTGCGAAGAAAATGGCTCAGACACCATCCAACAAGTCAGTCTTAATAATAACCCCAGCAATGGCTACATCTCCTCAAAATACTATGCGCAAAAAGAGTAAATGACGTCGTATCATTTGAAATGTTGAAAGTTTGGGTGAACAAATTAATCTTGAGCAACAAACAACTGAATTTCTATCTGTGGGAAACTTATCTCTTGAAAAGAAGGCTACCACATTGCCTTTTTGATAATCTATCACCCTGTGTTCATAAATAATAATTTAAAAAAGATGAATTTTCTTGCAAAACAAACTCAATATTTCCCTTTAACACAGAAATTGGGCAGATATAGCTTGATAAAACATTATGGCCCATATAAAATTTGTTATGGCTCAATTTTTACCTGTAACAGATATAGTGCATATAGGGCGAATATGTGCCATATAGGGGTTTAATATCCAGGCCATATCTTGACCATATATATTTTCACCAAAATTAATTAGTGCACTACCTTTGTGACCCGGCCCAGGGTATCCGTGCATAAATAAAGGGTAGATGGTGGTGTGGACCGTGAGTCTTTTTTCACACTCATTTATAATAATCTTGGAGTGACTGTTAACCGTGCACTAGAAGTTTCAAACGTGGTTAAATCAGGAGTTTATTGGTTTTCGTTCCATTGGGTAATGCTGTATTTACAAATGGCTGGACGTTTCTTCATACACAGCAGATCATTCCACCTTCCGATTTTTCCTCGATTAATTTCGACACAATTTTCTTGGCCATTTTTATTGTTAGGTTCCCTGTTTTTCCAGTAGTTGAAAGAAACAGTTGTTCGGGGACCTTGACTGTAACTGTATTCCCATCGAAAGCTACCTCCTGCGGAAAAATACAAAGAACAAATAATATCGAATACTTGCAAAGCATGTTGCGAAATGTCTTCACCAACAGATAGATCACATACTCTTTCCATCCAATCACAAGCTTTTAGTGACTACAAAATTTCGTTATTGAAAGGTTACCCCTTTGAATTTTTTGTATTAACATTTCAACCAGCAGGATGTGTATTGTAACACGAATAAAGTTGTAAGCCTAACAAAGACAAAGTTCAACAGGAGCAAGAACCACTCGAGATCATAGGCTTTGCAGGCTAAAAACACAGCCCTGATTCAATATACCAGTGTTGGTGTGTCGTTAAATATTATATGACTGACTGACTGACTGACTGACTGACTGACTGACTGACTGACTGACTGACTGACTGACTGACTGACTGACTGACTGACTAACTACATTCTCAAAAATTCTGGGCAAAACGTGTTGAGCACTTACAGTCTGGGTAAAGGTTGGGCAAAGTTTTGTTAAAAGTTGGGCAAACACAGCGATAGTTGGGGACATGTAAGGTCATTGCCAATTAGTTGGGCTAATGTCCATGACAGGGGTGGCGCCAGCGGGGCCGGGGGCCATGGCCCCCCGTCGGGGAACACTGCCACCCCCCCCCCGTCGGGGAGGGACGGCAGTTTCCTTCGGGGAGGCCTAAAATGAACGTAAAGGAATTAAATTTACTGGATGGATGATTATGAACTGTTATTTTCTTTTTGCACTAATCTATTGTTTTGTAACGGTATTTTAATGCCTATCTGAATCTGTTTTGATCAATTCTTACTAGCTCTGCCATCCCTTATCCCATCTTCAATCCGCAAGGTCATGCCCCCGTCGGGGAAGGCTGCCGGCCTTTCCCCTGTTATTAAGAAAACCCGATTTCGTAGGGGAACCTTCATCCCCTCATGCCCACGGTAAACTGATAAAAGATGCGGGTATGATAAACTTCAGTCACCCGAAAGTTCTTCTTGATTTTGCTCACCAGAAGACCATATTCTTCAAGAAAACTCACAATTCCGAATTTTCTTGACAAAAACAGACGAAAGTTTCATCATGTGCATGCAGTGCCCGATGGTCTGCCATCTGGCCTGCCCCGACAGCCGAATTCTAGCAAGGGTAATGACAATCGACCAGCCCTTTTTCAGTTACACTTATTGATAAACAGTATGTGAGAATGCCTCCCCGTAAGTCTGACTGTAAAATTTAATTGAAGGTGCCTTGTAAAGTGGCATATTTTTAAATACGTTGAAACTTAAAACCATTTATAGTCTTAAGTTCGCGCAGTCACGTAAAAAATTCATTTATTTAGTGAACCTTGAAATTATAGTAATTCCGTTGCATAGTCCCCCTCTCCCACGAAAAGAGACAAGACCATTACATTTACTTGTAGCAGTACCTTTTATCTGATACTTTTCTGATTATTTAGCAATTTGGGTTTTTTCTATTAAAGTGAAACTTTCATTTCAAAGAAAAGCTCAAAATAACGACTGCTTCATTTCTAGTTACAAGTCTTGGAAATGCCATTCCGGCTATCTGAGGGGTTAGATATTTTAACAATTTTCTGTACGCTCCAACTGATGGTGGCACTCCGCCTAGATAGTATTTTGGTCGGACAGAACAAAGAATGTTTGTAAATTATTCTTCGTTTGGAGGAAGTATAATGAAGAGAAAATTTTATTGCGAAAGAAAGCGCGAAAGCTGACTTCTTAAATTCTAGTTTCGAGCACGGAAATGCCATTTCCAGCTGTCTGGCGGTTCTCAATTTTTGAAAAATTTCTGTGCGCTCGACTTAGATGGTCTTTCGGGGATTACACTTTTCGGACAAAAACAATTCTGCTCCCTCCCAAACTGAAACGCTCCCGTACGCCTATGACAATAACATAAAATATGAAACTTCGAATATATGCGCAGCGAAGCTTTTTCCTCGGGAGAATGTTCCAATATGGTCTGAGGGTCTGAATCTGCATAATGATATACAGTAGCCCAAACAAATCTACAGATCACACCCTTCTTAATTTTGTTCTCATGAGAAGGTAAGATTCTTCCATAAAACGCCCAAACCGTCATAAGCTTTACAATTTTTCCCTAACATAAGCTTCATATTGTTAAAAGTGGCAAAATTGGCCATTTCGTATGGATACTCCATACAATAAATAACCAAAGCCAACTCTGTTAATCACCCAGCATACTTCCTAATTTTGCTCTTGAAAGGCGTATAACTTAAAAAAGCCAAATATCCATTATAACCTTACCAAAAAACCAAATTTTCTTTCATTTAATTCCAAAATTTCTCCAATTTAATAACCCCCTACACTCTTAAAACGTTGGGTAAAATATCCGTTGGTTAAAGAAGTTTATGAAATGTGTTGGTTAAACTTTGCCCAACTTTGGGGCTAATTGGTGCAATGTTTAAACGTTGGGCAAAGTTTTTGTTGAGTAAAAGTAATTGCTTAAGTGTTGGTCAATCTTTGCTCAAATAATGGTTAAATTTCCCCTTCCATGCACGCGTATACTGTTATACCCAACTGACTGGTCAAAATGACGATAAGATTTTATTCTACAGTTGAGCATATTTTCCCTTTACCCACTTGTTGGGTAACTTTTTGCCAATTTGTTGGGTATATTGTTGGTTGCAGTGTTGTCACCAAACAACAGTGCACTTGACCCGATTTGTTTCACAATTCTTCTCATAATCAGACCATGGTACCATAATCTGAAAATTCTCTTTGGCATCTTTTATATTGGCCAAACAGCTAAACTCGTACATTACTTTGGACCATGAAATCGATCTCTATTTCCATAAAATTCTTTAAACAGTACTACGAACTAGAACACATTTGTATGAGATTCCATGATTCGTATTTGGCGCAAAACTGCTATCCAATGAGAGGTCAGGATCTGGGATATTCTCTTTCACGTCCGAATGAGCGTTTATATATTATTATTTGAAACCTTTCCGCATAACAAGAAACCTGTCTCATAACCATGATATCAGTGTATGAGAGCTACGGACCAGCTAATTCTCATGCAGCCCTTGTGTTCACATTTATGCATTGATGAAACTACAATACTTCATCACATCATTAACACACATCATTTTACACTGCCTTTTAAAAATGATAGTTTTGAACGTACCTATACGAAACTCAGTGACAAACCAAACAGGTTATTAAGCCAGGGTTTTTTAACCGGGACCGATGGGTTGCCATAACCAGGGAGCTGCAGTGGCAGCTCCCTGCCATAACCTACACCCTAACATTTAAAGAAAGCACCAATGTTTAAGGAAAAGATGATTAACATATAACCAACATTTGGTTAATGCATTTGCCCAACAGTTTAATAAAAGATGTGCCCAACAAGTGGGTATGTTTTAAAATGCTAATTTACCAAACAGTTGGGTAATCTCTTGCCAAACAGTTGGGTTCAAACTTTACCCAATTTGGTTGGTTAAAGTTTTGCCCAACTGTTTAGGTTGTTGAATAGATGCCCAGTGTTGGTCAAAAAGTTGGGCAAAATATGCCCAATTTTTTTAAGAGTGTACTTTTCAAATCTTCGTTCAAAAAGGGAAAAACTTTGCGGGCAAACTTGTAGTCTCGTTTCGATTTAATGCCTAACGGCAAAGGAATTTAAGCTGTCGCCTGTATAACGTTTTTATGTAAATTATTTGAAGGACAGATTTTCCAACAGAGACCCAAAATTGTTCATGGTACTAACAAAAGCCAAATTTCTTTACAGAACTCAAGATTTTAAGTATCTGTTAAAAAGAAAGCCCATAATTTTGGCTCGCTACGCGTGCCTCAAATTCTACCAAGTCACGTCACAACGGGACATAACATCACCTATGTCGGGGCCTTGAATTTCTGGCCCCCTTTCGGGAAGCTTGGCCCCCCTGTCGGACAAATCCTGGCGCCACTCATGGACTCCATGACGTAGGCGAAATGAGCATTCGCAGTACTGTTATTAGTCGGAGACATTGGTGGAAGAAATTGTGACGATAAAGCTTATTTCTTGTGCATAAGGTACTTTAAAAATACTTTTACTGGTTTACACTAACGTGTATCTCTCAAGGTAAAGTTTTAAATGTTTCTCGGTTATTTTTGTGAAGTGAATGCCAAAAATATCCAACACTGAGGTGCAAATTAAGCTGAAGAAGGTACTGCAGATCCAAGCTTAAATTAGTCTAACCTAAGGCTGGCTAACGTTAAGCTTACAACGAACTGTGTCGAGGGTTGTGTTTAACGTTAGTTTATGACCAGTCAGGAGTTGGTCGAAGTTCCTAACCAAAAAAAAAAGAAGATATCCATTTAGGCAGGAAGAATGCTAATTTTTTGGTAGTGTGATTTAGAAAAGATCGAAATACCTTTGTGTACTTCGTTGTCTCCTTGACTTCGAAGTAACCAAATGCCCAACGTTTACCCAGCGCTAGGTTCGTGTACCACCACACCAACATGTGGGAAAAGTTTGCCCCAAGGCTGAGTAAAATCTGTGGCCCAACAAATGGGCGGAATAAATTGCACAGAAAAGGGAAAACTTTTGCCAAATATATGGGTAAATATATTTGCTTATTTGTTGGGCACAATTTGCCCATATGTTAGTGTAGTGGTATACGAATTCAACGATGGGTAAAAAAGTTGGGTAAAATTTTGCCCAACATATTTGAGAGTGTACAAATGAACTCCGTATGTAAGACGTGTGGCTTAACAGGAGATGACACAGAGAGAGTACACTACAACGATGTCGCTTATGATGATTGTGAAAGTAACATTTCCACCCCTACCTCCATTCAAGAACGAAAACCCCAAGATTCAGACCCCCTAACTTTATTCAAGAACGAGCCCCATGATTTCCTCTAAGATGTCAAAATGTGAAGTATTTTTTGCTTATAACTTGTCCAAATGTGTTACACGAATTACACCTGACTGAATCATATGGGCCCTAAAACATTCAAAAGCCCACCTATACCTCTGACGCCCAAAACAACAACCTCAACCCTCTTTACGAGCGTTACGCGTTTGTACGTGTTTGATAACGAACCTCGGCGGAACAAACTTCCAAACAAAGACCGGACCTGCAGAAACAAAGCGAAACACTAGTGTCGACTTTTTACACCAACTCACATCCAAACGACAACAGCTATTTACACGGGCGGGCAGGGTGTAATGGTAGCACGCCCAGCGCAAAGAATCCCTTAGCGATAACGCCATCTGGATCACGGACGCCCCTGTGCCCCTTTAGTAGTATTCCCCCAAAGAATTTTTACCCCAGTGTATACACATGCTCGAGAACTTGGGCTTTCATGTGCCGAACGTAAACTAAATTCCGTTCCGTGCAAATTTAACAAGAGCATCCACAAACCAACTTCGTCACTGACGAGTGGAGGGTAAAATGAGCAATATGGCGACACCTATATTCAAGTTTTCTCCCGAACGATGGAAACCATGTGACTCACGAAAAGGGGAAGGGGGATTTCTCATATAGTAAATTTAGTTCTATTACAGTTTTAAATTTTTTGCTTAAAAGGGGTGTTTCATATAATTCGGGGAGTTGGAGATACTATCTCTTTTTTACAATGCTCGCAAAAAGGTGGTCAGGGAAATCAATTCAAAATCCTCAAAGTCTATTGGTAAATTACGGTCAGGTGACCGTTCGCTATCCCACGATAATAGGGAGCTTTCGATTTGCACGTTCACCTAGTCGACTGCTACGAGATTGCGTCAATTTTAGCCCCTGCGCATGCGTCACGTCGTCTCCCTCGTCCACTAGCCAAATCGAGAACGTGTCCACCGCAGTTTTGACGTTCGTCCCAAACTGCAACGAACGTTCACATGTGTGACGTCACAGAATGTCTGAAAACGGATTAAGTGACAAGAATACGTGCTTGTTTCCCTCCTTGTGATTTGTTTTGTACAAATGGGGTCACTTTTTACCTAAAATGCATATGGGATTGATATTTCATTGGGGAATGTGCTTTATTTTGGACGTTTCCTTGCAACTTCAACAGCAGGAGACTCAAAGTTGAAATATGCTGTATTCTCCATGAAAACATACCAACGTACTTAACTGGCGTCCGTGTAGTAGACATGCATTTACATCGTTGAACAAATTTGAAAAATTACACAAGGCTAGACTGCAAATTCGCCATTTTAATACGACTCGTCCACGTCGACCCTAGCGCTGGGAAATCGAAACAGGCTTTAACAGTCGACGCACCATAGCAGTGGACGCGTCCAAGAAGGCAAGCTGATCGACTAGAACGAAGTCCACGTTCACTCAGTCGAAAGCTCGGTAATCTCTCGGTAATGACTAACGGGCTCAATTTCGCAAAACTCATTTTACTCGGGGTTGTCCCCGCTTTATTGCGGTTATTCACAAGCGAAATTTTAATTATTTTCCGTCTCTTTACACCAAGCGCATTGTGCGTGGGGGTTATAATGAAATCGCAACATGCACCCGGGCTGACCCGATCGTGCATTATTCTGCTCTAATACACGGTACATCTTCGTATCACTTTGACTTACCAAATCGAAAAGCACCGATCCATGCACGAGTTCCATTAGCCACTGTATTTGCAATAAAAGTGTTTTCCTCTAGGCTCAGAATATCTGCTAGGTACGCAATACCGGAAGCATCGACTTGGGGTCCCTCTCTTTGGCATTCGGCGGATACGTCAAAGACATTGCCTGGCTGTCCATCAGTGTTATACATAAGCTTATAGCAGCTATCTTCGAATGCATGCCATCCGTCGTTCGTGTTACATCCTTCGAAAACAAAAAAAAAAAAACATTTTAAAATACTAATATTGAAGGGGTTATAAGAGTTTGACAGAGAATATTAACCCTTGTTCCAGCACGTTGGTTTCCCATCTGGACTGATTGTTTACCTAGTTAGAGTTAGTTAATGGACATGACAGCATGTCCATTATTGTGGTTGGTCGCATTTTCTGATAATCACGTGTCCACATTTCTTTGCTTCAGTTTATCGGACGATTTCCATCAAGAAACAAACCGATCTTTTTGGGAAAGATTCGTACAACAGAATGGACGGGTATGTGACAGGATTGTATGGAAAAATGCGCTAATTATGAAATGCGGGATATTTTCCCTAAACTAAGCTTCATCTAAATATTAAGTAGGCTAATTTCAATATTAAGTAAGCTAATTACAATATTAAGTAGGCTAATACGCCAGAGGCTTCACATATGACGCAGTCATGAAAGAGGGATGCTGTCTTACGTTGGTCTGATTTTCTAGTCTCTCTCCAGATCGTTTCTGCAACCGTTTCATGTATATATTTTCAACGTCAATTTAAGTAGAACCGTTTGATCACCATATATATATATATATATATATATATATATATATATATATATATATATATATATATATATATATATATATATATATATATATATATATATATATATATATATATATATATATATATATATATATATATATATATATATATATATATATATATATATATTATATTCGACTTATAGAGTGATTATAAAGATAACTGTATAAATTTGAAAACATGAGAATAATTCTTTCTGACAATTTCCTGGAATTTCGGCAGAGCGGTGTTCAAGCTCGTTTGAACTGCATACAATTTACAAATGTACAATATGTGTACAGTAGTAGCATGCAGGCTAGTATAGTGCAAGTGCCGGGCCGCGAGTTCGTAGCAGCGTTCAGTACAGTAGGAAGACACTATGTATGCGGTCCAAGCGATGGCACCGATTGAATGGAGTTTTCTAAGTGTTTAAGGTAAATGTCCGAAATAAACAAAAAGAATTTCTCATTTAACGTCGTGCAGAAGGCAAGTGCAAGCAAACCTCAAGTCCGAATTTTCGATGCAAATTTCGTATTTTACTATACGTATAAACCATTAGGTTTTCGATTGGCATAGGTCAGCTGAAGTCAAACGTAAACGTAGTTTACATTAACTGCACGTACATTCGCAGGGTAAATTCATTCCGGGCAATAATTCTAAAGTAGAGCCAAATTTAGTTACTACACACTTGGTGCACTTTTGCCGGACAGGTTTTTCAATCCTCCGTGGCAGGTAGGGAATTGAAACTCCAATGAAAATATTTGGGGGGGGGGCAAAGCGTATTGTTTTGCCCCTCCAATAATTCAGGCAGATTTAAAATAACAAAAAACAACAAGCAGATTAAACAAAATGTCATAACAGTTTGGGATATGGGGAAGGGGTGCTTCCAGAAAACGTCACTTTAATTGAGTGTATGTGCATGTCAATGTGAGTTTGTATGTGTATGTAGGCCTTCATGTGCACTCGCTTTCATAGGGTGGATTGCTTAAAGATGATCCCGGTCCTGGACACGATACAGGGTTCAACAGTCTGTTGGAAAATTTTTGTCCTCAGTCCACATACCAGATCTACGTCCATGTTGTCCGTCGGATTAACCAGGTAGTCCATCTTTCCCTGCCCTACATGGGCAACCAAAGACTAGCACAATGCCATGTCCATTGTGGTTAAAGTACGCAACCACATTTTCTAATCCATACTTAGTTGGAGTGTAACGGTCGTTTCCACCCGATTGGTTCAAGTCGAACCAGCTCATTTGTGGCTCATCCGCTGGCTTGTTTTCCTAACTCAATCGTTTATACCGAACACCAAGCACAATGATTTACACCCGATCCCACCCTTTTTGCAAATACGTCGTCTCGCTTAAGTTATTGTCATGTAAATTTATTTTTGGTGTCGAGATATGATTTGAGGGCAACTACGTGTCCCCTCCAACAGAAGCGTTATCACTGGCAAAGAATAAATCAAGAAACGTGCAAAAACTGGACTCAAAACAATCTTCGTGAAAAATCTTCGCAGGTAATTATGTCTATCGTAGTAAGAGCTGGGAGGGGTGAGAGCTGGTGAACAGGGAACTGTTGTTTGGATAACAGCTCCCTGGGTTTAATTCAAACTTGTGCCGAAAGCATCGTATATCACTGGGATTGGTAAACTTCGTTAATCTCCAAGTAAAAGTGAAACTGCCTTAATTTTTAAAAGAATTGGTATTGGATCTCATGAACTCGTAACTGAAAATTTCCACTGGAAAAGAGGATTAATAACTGCACGACGTTACTAAATTCTACCATGAGCCGGCTGACATTGCGTTGTTTGAACTGTATGGTGGTAGTTTAGTATAGACCTTATGCATATGATGTCACAGAGCAAAAAGTACCCCCTTCGTATCGCCGATTCGTCGTTTGTGACTTTTGGTAAAATCTTGGCTGTGGAAATTAAAGGTAAAGAGCAGTCCCCCCAAACTTATTTTGAAGAAAAAGCTAAATAGTACAATATTTGTCTTCTTTCTCTTCAAAGTATCTTTCATTACATTTTATGATTTAACTTTTGCACATTCAAGGTAAACCATTTAGTTATTTCCAGTAAATTTCACATTTGAAGAGAAAAAACATTGTCATGTGACTCTTAACAGCCAATCATTAAACTGGACAGTCTACTACCCTATTTCAATTTGAGATGACTTCTCCTACCCTTTAAACCTTACTATAACTGACTTTCATTCCCATACCCAGAGCAACACTAAGACGAAAGTAATTCCAGAATATGAATAAGGTAAAGAACGTATTTACGTATACACTCGTTCATGAGCAGAGGCGGATCTAGGATTTTGCGTTTGGGGGGGGGGGGCGCACTGACGGTCGATCATCTGCCGGAACAAATATCTCAGCGGAGCGCCACCATCAGTACTGAAATTTTTAAATCGCGACCCCTCAGATAGCCGGAAATGGCATTTCCCAGGCCAGTAAGTAGAACGTAAGCAGTCATTACTTTGAGCTTTTGTTTGCCCCCCAAAAACATTCCCTTCAATTAAAAGTAAGAACATTGCAAAAACTTGCTTCATGAACTAAACCAAATTTTACTTGATCTTGATTTAAGCTAAGATCACTCTTTAAACACTTTTGATGAAATTAATATCTTTCCAAAAATATGTCGTAAGGTTATAGGTCCGGAAAAGTGGTCTAAAGATTAGGGGAATCCTCACACAAGGTAAAAACGTAATAAAAACGTAAAAACAACGTAAAAAGACTGAGAGGATTGAATATTCTGGGTTCTCCAACAGCTTCAAAGACGATGGTGAAATATCTGACCAGTGGCGTAGCAAGGATTTTTTTCGTGGGGGATAGGGGTGGGGGGCTAGATACTTCTGTAGGGGATGGAGTTTACTATCTAAGCGCAGCGCCACTATCAGTTGACGCGGAGCGTACAAAGAAAATTTTGAATTTTTAAACCTCCCAGATGGCTGGAAATGTCATTTGCCAAGTTTAATTGTCTTTTATTCTGGTGAGGAAAATTTGTGATTTTTCTCAGATTCAAACATACTTTTGAGATACTGATTAGCTCAGTTCATTACTCAGCTGGGCTATGTATCCTAGGAAATCCGTAATCCTGCTGTATGTTGCAAGCAATGTACCCCTCAGTAAGGTATTTCCATAGGCATAGGGGAGCATTTCATGGAGGCAGAGTATATTTGCCCGAAAATTTAATTCTAGCCGTAGGACAGGCAAAGCTGAACACCACCACTGGTTGGCGCGGAGTGTCCAGAAAATTCGAAAATTCGTACCTCTCAGAAAGTCGAAAATGACATTTCCCACGCTTATAAAAGGGACCCAAGCAGTCGATATTTAAGTTTCAATTGCAGAAAAACGTTCACTCCAAACTAAAATTTAGCCAAAAAGACTACGCGGAACGCCACCATTGATTGGCGGGAAGGGTACAGAAAATTTTGAAATATCCGACCCCTCAGACAGTTGAAAATGACATTTCGCGGGCTTATAGGGGGATCTTAGCAGTCGCTATTTTGATTTTCCTCTTGCAAAAAATGTTCACTTGAAACTTAAATTCTGCTATGAAGAGGTCTAAGTGAGGCACGACCACAAGTTGGGGCGAAACGTACAGGAAATTTTTGAAAAATCTGAATGTTCAGACAGTCAAAAATGTCATTTCCTATGCTTACAGGGGGTCTAAGCAGTTGCTTTTTTGAGGTTTCGTTTGCAAGAAAATGTTCATCTGAAAGTAAAATTTTGCTAGGAAGACTTCCTATTGCGAACAGAAAATTTGAAAAATCGGACCCCTGAGACAGTCGAAAATGACATTTCCCAGGCTCACAAGGGGATCTAAGCAGTCACTATTTGATCAAAAAATTACCAGATAAAATGTATCACTACCAATCGATGAAATAATCCCGTATATTTTCGGGGGGAAACTACAAAACGGAATTGAAAACATGGTAGCCTAATGAATTTTTCTCTATTGGTATTGGGACTAAATTCAATATATATTGATACAGTTGTGTGACTGCCAGAGTTTCCGACTATATACATGATTTTACCTTTTGAAAAATGTAACATTTCAAGGTGTGTTTTAATTTTCAAGCAGACTAATGGGAAGACATTCTCACACTGCATCATTAAAGTATCGAAAAACAAATCACCCGTTTTTAATAACCTTTGGCCGTATTTGGCTGTAGAACAGGATAGATGACAAACTCTTGGACACCTGGGCAATTGAAAATGTCCCAGCATTTTTTACCCTTTTCCCTAATATTTGACCATTTTGGGCAATTTTTGCAAGAGTACAGTATGAAGTGGAGATGATGAAAACCTTTTTTTACATTCTGCCCAAATGTGTCGGAGATCTTTGTTATTCTTCATGAAAATTTTACTTTAAATATAGCGTTTTCTGTTTTTCGGCAAAGATTTGAAGCTATTAAAATAATCGGCCATTTAGGGTATTGTGTTACACAAGATTTAAAAGCAGGCTCAAGAATGATTGTTTCTTTTAACTGTTTAAGCCACAGGCTTCCCAAAGGTGTGGCGATTTTTTATCTGTTTGACCTTTCGTTACTATGTTACCCTAACTATGATACTCTTCCATTTTCGGGCAAATGCTTGGAAGAATTTGGATTTTCGGCAATTTCGGGCATTGTGTTGTGGTTATCTGTGACTTGGTTCTTAATGAAAATATTATTGTGGCTATATGACGTTTCTCTCCTTTTTCGGGCATATCTTTTTAAGATTTCGGCCACATATAGAAGTATTCTAAAAAAAGAATTCCAATTTAACAAAATTAAGAACTGTCCGAAAATTTTTCCAAATTCCTGTCCGATTTTGCGAAATTTGGGACAGTCTTCCCCCTCTCCCGTTTCGTACGCCACTGGGTATGTCCACTCTACCCAAGATCTAAGTGAGGTCGTGAGAGGTAATAGTGGTAAGGTTGGGACCCTTGAGACTGCATTGACCCAGCATGGATTTGGTTGTTGCACTGGCCAGTGACTGGCAGCAATGGCCTTGCAAAGTGCAAATTTCTTCCAACCATATTTGACTCAAATATTCTACCCACCACACCAAGTAGGTTATGATTTTGGAAAAAAATTGTGAACCAACAGGAACTGAAAAAAATCCTACAGTTGGATAGAAACAGGCCAGATGCTAGGAGCACACTGATCCACACCAAGGTAGCCAATTTCAGCCACTTCAAATCTGCTAGGAAATTATCCATCCAGAAACCCGACGAGTAAAAATTCAAGAGATTCCGAAGACATGAAGCTTGTTACTGTCTACCTGAATTTATTCCGAAATTCAGAATGGGGCACAATTGAAGAATACTCTGCAACTTCGTGGATCTATCGCAAGTGTATCTTTGTCATATAGTAGTCAGGTACTGTAGCTCGGATTGAATATTATCAACCGCCAGTATGAATATATTTTTTGACAGGTCGCCAGTGGGGGGGGGGGGGGGGGTGGGGGCTGGGCGATTCAGTGAGGGTCGCCCCCTACTTATCTACGCCACTGTATCTGACCAAGAATACGATGCACTGCTGTACAATAGTAAGATTGACATTGAGATCGCAGTAGCTTTTAAAGTCTTTTGCTTGGTGAACTATACTGTACCACTTTATTGTCATGTGCATGAGAGATAAACATTGTTAAACGCTTTGTGCTATCATTGATTTCATAAGTGGCATTGAGATTCAGTCTCCTCTCCCTCAGGATAGCAGAATTTTTCCATAATACAATGTAAAAGGAGAAACACTTGTAAAATTACATTACAAATCTCATTAAAAAAATTAATTTTGTCACTATTCTACATTTCCCGAAATTGAACAATTTTCCCGAATTCCTCGTAATTACCTTGAAAGGAATGGGATTGCAACTAAGAGCATAATTTACATTTACATACAGTTTGAACTTCCATTATCGATGGTGCGTAGCCTATGGACACTTTCCAGGTTCTTTTGTTTTCCATGACGAGTGTGATAACATTAACGAGCATTTTCGTTGGTTTAAAAACTCTACATCTGATGAACCCAAATAGCAGGTGGATTGTAAGAAAAAGTTTAGTGTTCTACAGAAAGCATGGTCCGAAATAGGGTTGAGACCTTCGATATTATTCTACTGACATTTATGGAAATCTTAAAACTGTGTGCTGTAAATTGCTATTAGTTTGTAACAACTATAAGTACATAGTTTGAAGTTATAAGATAATACAACATTATGTAGAAACAAGTAGGCTAAATGATCTATTTAGTGAAAGTAAAAAAATAAGCTTTGGAAATTTTAGGGGCGGGGACGCGCGCCGGGTGCGCACCGCCTAAATCCGCCACTGATAAGAGGAGGAATACTACAAAGTGGGGGGGGGGGGGGAGAGGGGACTTCGTATAGATGTAACGTTCAAGAAATGTGAGCAGATAGTTATTTTATTAGACTTAAAACTAACAGTGTTCTTTAGGAATCAATAGTGACAGCATTTACGTTGTACAAGAGGTATTATCATTCCTGTACAATCTGGCTATAATTTGAATATGTAGGTTACCCTTTTGTCAGGAACTACAGGAATATAGGCTATTCCGCGTCCCAAGAAAAACCGCCTATGCTCAGAGCTTCCACAAAATACTCTGACTCAGTGCTGAACTGAAAACACTTAGACCTACACCGTACTTTCATACAGTTTCAAATTTTCTCCAATATAAGCTTTTGACTTTGAAATAGCTTGTCTAAAATAAACAAAAAAGTAAAGAAAACTTTTAAAATTTTATTGGAGAGATTCAGTTCGTAGACCTGAAAGAAAACATTATGTAGTAGTAGGCTAACGTTCTTCAGTCGATCACCGATCATTCTTAGATTTGCCAATATAGGAAGTGCAGATTCTTCGATCATCAATCCCCCAATATTTCAAATTTCCCTGAACAAAAAACCCAGAATCCAAAAATGTCTGCAATACAAGCTCCATATACGGATATATATCACAAATATTTGTTTCAAAAAGGCAAAAATTACGTCCCTATTTCGGTGGTGTTTACATTTTAAAGAAAACTGGGAAAATTTGTGTGCTTGCCCGCTTCCCTTGAAGAAGTCATTTTACCTCCCTGCTGCTTAGCTACTACTTACAAGCCTGAGAAATGCCATTTTCGACTGCGTGAGGGTCCGATTTTTTCAAAATTTCCTCTACGCTCCGTGCCAACTGACTGTGACGCTCCGCTTGAATAGTCTTTCGGGCAAGACTTCAGGCAGGGAATCATTTGCCAACTGAGTGCTCTCAAATGTACTTTTCATCAGTTACCTTTCAAACCTGTCAGCTGAATAGTCTGTGAGTAGATGGATTCTGTACTAACTTGAAGAAATATAGCGTTATCAATGTTCCTCGATTGCAGAGGGCATATACTTGAGTTGTTGTCTACTGTAGCATGGCTGGAAAAAACGAAGAATTCTACCTTCTTTAGCGCTAAGTTTCATTTGAAAAAAAATATTAATAGCACACATTTTTTTAATTAAAAAAAATCGTTCTTCCTGGTAGAAAAAGTGAAAAGTTTAGCATCAGAAACGTAACTTTTGGTCAATGGGGTAGGGTGAGGGGCATTGTCCAAAAATTGCTCCCCCCCCCCCCCCCCCCACTTTCAAATCGCTTCCTACGCCACTGCTACTTGGAAAATAGAATGCAAGCATTTTTTATTGTAGTGGTCACAAAGATTGTGCAGGGGCTACTGCTAGACAAACTTGGAGGAGACATCGAGAACAAAGCGCGAGGCCCGAAAGGGTGGGGTCCAGGGGCCGGCCTTAGGGCCCCTGGCGGGGTCCAGGGGAAAAGCCTCGGTGAAGATCTATGGGTGGAGCCCACGGAAGATCCTAGGTTTTTTGGAACCGCGAGGTATCAATTTAATTCGTCATTTAAGTGTGATTCTAATTATTAGTTGGCTAACTTAAAACAAGATTTCAATAATAACGTTAACCAAACTTCTGAACAGGAGCAGACATTAAAAGAAGAAAATGGGGAGAGGGATGTTAGCTGGACAGGAAGCAGATGATTTTAAGGAAATTAACTCTGCGGTTTAAGCATATCTCTTGGTGAAAAATTAATTGTCAAGATTGTTTACCTGTATTATCTACTGTTTTTTTTTTTTATCTAGCTCCTAACTTACCTGGGGTGGGAGGGGGGGGGGGGGCGAGGACATGTGGGCTAAAACTTGAGAGAGAAAAATGCCCCTTCTTGGGGTCCGGAGAAGAATGCTTTAAGGTCACACAGGCGACGCAGTTAGTATGACGATGATAGTCATATTTCACGCGAAATGTTGAATGAGTCTGGTTTGTGCCTCAGGGAGGGCGATAAGTCGAATAGTCAAATATATTGCCGAAATGTTCTAGGATACATGGCTAGAGTTTTAGGGGCGAGTGATCGATGCTGGATGGTGGTAACCAAAATATACTAGGGATTCGACAACTGTCATTGGTCTACCTATGAAACTCTCTTGTTTTGTTTTTAATTTGGAATAGGTTAATTTGAGAAACTTGAGGGAGAGGAGGTCGGTAACCCCCTGGATTCGCTACTGGAAGATAGGTGCCAACAAGAGTATCTAAGTGGGCGCAACCATCTGTTGACACATACGTTACAAGAAAATTATTGACTTAAAACGTTCCCTATCGATAACCGAAAACGGCACCTTCCTAGTTTTCTGAGCTTCATATGCATTGGCCGGATCTAGCAAAAGTAGTTACGTATAAAAACAACTTGCTTAGGCCTATATATACACGAATGCGTCTATAATATTCCTCTGAGGCTGAAGAAAATCTGAGCTACCTGAGAAAATTACTGAAATTTGCTGTTCCGTAAAAGTCTGTGGTTACATCTTCTTTCGAACATTGCAGCATTCAGTCCTCATCAATAATTCATAATCTCACACTGACAAAGTTGGCATTTTCAACCCGTAGGATCTTCTTTCCCGAACATTTCACAACTCGAACTTCTCGTAAATATAAAGAACACAAGTTGCCCTTACGAAAGTAAACCGTACTGAACTTAATATAATGAAAGGTGGAAGACGGTTTCTTAAATAGCCTCACCATCAAGAGGAAATCGAGGATCGACGCTTTGAAGTATTCTACCGCCTGATACGATGTTAAACGTTAACACAGCTAGAACAACAGCTATCAATGTTGAAGAAAGCTTCATCTTGCCACAAATATTCGATGTGTCTCATGTACGAAGTGAGAATTTTAAAATTGATTTCAACTTTGTCTGCAGACCGTGCACTCAGTGAAGGAGGTGGTACTAGCCCAGCAGACGTTTTTTCAGTAACTAGTCAAAGTATAATCACGTTGCGATAAAACCTATACATCAACTTCAAGTTCACAACCATCAACATAGTTCTCCATGCCCGGCTTTTCCGTCGTTTCTATTAGCTGAATTGACAGATTTGCCCTTCAACTTTTTTGAAAACAGAACAGGTGTTTCTCCAGCTAACGCTTTCTTGAACAAGAGCAATCCCTGGGGGATGTAAAGCTCATTTACAGAAATAGTTGGAAATTATAAGTTCAATCGCACAAAGTTAAAGGAGAACTAAGGCTAACCTAAAATTTGAACTTGAAATTTGAAATTTGAACAGGATTCTTAATTTATGAAAGCGAAGACATTTCCCCCAAATTGGTCACCTCATACACGGTGTCAGAGCTAGTGATTTCGGTCAGATCGGGCGATGATAGCCTCAAGGGGCGCTTGGAAGCAGGTCTATACCGCTACCCTGAGTCTCACAGGCCATGGCTTTCCAAGATTTTTATTTCATTTGACTAGTAGAAACTACTTCTCATGTCATCTATAGTTCTATTCACTGTAAAAAATGGTACAAAATCGCTGGAAATTTACAAAACAAAAAATAAACAGAAGTTTTAAGATTCAGAGAAGTTTTGGTAATAAGTTCCCAGAAAGTTTCTGCAATCCTTATTTATCTCTTTATTTTGTTGTTCTTTAAATCTACCGTATTTTTTACATTGTTGAAACATTTACTATTTCAAATTCCTTTCTTTAACTTGCTAGTATGAAGGCAGGAATGTACTTCCTGTTTTGTCAGGTATGAATTAAGAATTTTATATGAGGGAGCTAACCCTTGTGAGGATAGGTTAAATTTGCTGAAACGAAACTTGAAGGCTGAAACAAAATTAAAAAAATGTTAATTTCAAAGCGAACACAATCTTCAGTGGAAGATTATTACCGTGGATTGATCTATACTTTTGACATTATTTTGGATATCAAGATAAGTACTCAGAGGGGGAGGTTGTCCCTCTGACCATACCCTGAACACCCCTCCACTGTTCCTACAAAATAACTTCTAACGCTAAACATTCAATATGCAAGAAGTTTTTTTTTTCGAGAAACAAGACAGACATTCCTGAAAGAAATGAGCGGACGTTTGTAAGACTTAGTTGGTGCTGCATCTAACCAAACAGTCATCCTTTCCCTTTAAGGTGACTTCAGCTTCTGGAAGTCGTATTTTACGTTCAGGGGGCAACAAGGGTCATTTCCAGAACACTACAGCAGATATCAGTTGGGTGCCAAAATTTACTACTGTCGTTTGGTATTCCAAACAGAAGCCCTTTTCTGTTTTAGTTCGCATGTAGTTATAGATAAAGAAGTTATGGGTTTATATTTGACTTGAGTAAGTTGTAAATATGTATCAGATTCAGCTTCGAAACAATTTTTTATTAAATGCTTGCAGTATTTGGAAAGGTGATCTTTCTAACACAACACTGGAACGAAATTTTACGGTATACGGTATAATGGTCACAGCTTGCTAGACAAAGTAAGAGTCATGATGACTTTTCTACCATAATTCAATTTTGTGACGTAGTGATTAACTTAAGACCTCCGTAAGTATGGGATGAGACAGTTTAATGGCGGCATCTGCCATCTATGACATGTACAGGTGGGAGCAAGTTTGACAAAGTGAGTGCAGTCTTATGACTTGTTGTATGTGGATGTACGTTCATGCGAAGTACAGTAGAGGGCCAATGTCGCCTTGGACACAGTCAATGGTACCGGTCGACAGTCTGAACGGCCAGCACAGTAGGAAATGTCAACCGCGGAAAATATCTGCATACTTCTGTAAAATTAAGCCTTCGTCCTAATTTCGGTAACCGGTCTATTCTTCGAGGAGTTTGGTCCCCTTGGCTAAGCCTTCACGGGAATTTGCATTGAAATACGATGTGTGGTTCTGGAGATATGAATGAACTTGAAGCAAGAATATATGACAAAAGTAAAGAATTGACTTGTTTTTCTCGGACTTTGCAACAAATTTTCTCCTCAACCTTTTCATATTATCAGAAAGCGATTGTCAACCAAAAGCATTAGGAAGTTATAAACTTTGCTTTCAACGCGGGGTGATCCCCGGGGAACTTAATACATTCCTTTTCAGTGTGATGAAGTAATGTAGTCTCCGTTACCCTCGAGTCACTTTGGTAAGGCCTATACACATTCTAGACCAGAAGCAAACTCCATTCTCTGATATCTCGAGAAAAACATGTCCGATATGAACAGATGAATGGAAGTTCCATCAAATTGTATCATAGCTTCTTTCCGTTTTCACATATGAATATTAAATATTTGCTCAAAGCGACAACCAAAGTTTCTTTTAACAATTTTTTATACAATAATTCTTGCATTACAACCGTACGTTGATTAATTACCAACTGAAATATCATTAAGACGGTAAGTCAACATGTAAATGCGTTGAGAAACTATTCAAATTAGCTGATTTCTTCCACGCAAGAATTTCAAAAGTCCGAAATGACGAGAAAGAAAGCTGGACTTCCTAAGTTTACACTTAATGAAACCTGCAACGAAGGTTTAAGAGCATCTTATTCCCGAAGATAAGATCTAACAATCATTACGTCTGTCATTCTATTCAAGGGGCTGTTATTTGGAATAACAACTCCCTGGTCTATGTACTCTATTGTAATTACGAGTAACCCATGGGGAAATATTAACCTGTAAGGATATCCGTCAAGAATACCGCAGTTTCGGGGGAAAAGTTGCGGTTTTAATTAAAGCACTGAACTATTGGTTCATTTTACCAATTTACTGCTTCAATGAACTTGAACAACAGCTTTGATAACCATTCTTGTTCAAAAGAAGCCAAGTCGTCAGGGGTTTAAAAAAGTGCTGGCCAAAATAAGTGCTAGCAAAAGCAAGATCAAATTACTCATGGTGCATTGAAGGGTTAGATCCCTTTTCAGTTTCATCTGAGATAAACTGCTCTCAGGTTTCAACCTTCAGGGATATGTCAAATGCTTGAATGGGCATTTAATTGGTACTGATAACAATTCTTGACAAGATTTAGTCAAGGATAAATTTTCCCCAATGCAGTCCTCAATGGGAATAAGCAAGGAAAAGCAGTCCCTCAATGGGAGGTAGGCTACTCAGTGGCGTAGCCAGCGGGGAGGGGGGGGGAGGGTGGGCAGAGAGCCCCACAGAAATTTTGGGGACGTGATGGATGGTGTTGAAAAAATAGAGGAGAGCAGTTGGGGTGTGGAGGGGTTTGTAACAGGGAAACATGGCTTCACAAGTGTGATCCTTCTGTGATATTGAAAACTAATACCTTTTTTGTTGATATCGTTGTTTTACTTAAAGTCTCCTCATGTTCTAATCTACTGCATGCTATTTGTTCAATTCAATCGTGTAGTGGCTTTGCAAAACACTTAGTGTGCTGATGCAACACTTATTGTACAAATGGGTTTTCATCAAAAAGTTTTCCAAGTCCGATACAATTCAAAACGCCGCACCTCTGCTCCCTATCTGCAGCCATAAGCCTATGCTGATTGGGACATGTCAGGTTTAAAATATTCAGGAAACGGTATTTTGATGTTGTTTGTGAATTACCTGTATTTAAAAAGCCATATGGAAGGAACGAAAATCAGTTTCTATTTTGTGATAGGCCATCATCGTTTGTACACTTACACTCCCATACTGATATTCTTTAGAAATATTGATTATTCATACTGTTTTGTTTTAATTCCAATTATTCATTTCATGTGCTAATCCAGGGGCGTTGATTTTTTTTTGGGGGGGGGGGGGCACGGGGACATGTCCCCCCACTCTTTTTTTGAGTGGAGAGGACACTAACGTAAATTTCCACCTTCCCCCTTTTTGTGACGTGAAACTTAAAAATTATGTACTACCAAAAATACTATACATGTAGGTTATGAAAGGTGTCCTCTCCCGATTACGATCGACCAGCTTTCTGTATCAATAGTTCCACATTTTTACTTTGCAAATCCCCCAAATTTTCGCGAGCTCGGCGCGCTTGCAGTCTCATTGATGTTCTCTTCTTAACTTGCATATCAAACATACATTATTCATTGGTCTCTATGATTATGTAGATTGTCCGTGTGCATAGGGCAGCAAGTGTGGTTATAAAGGAGCACAATATTTAGAAATAGGAAGAAGATGAATCGTCCCCTACTTTGTTTTAATGAAATCTGTGGTCTTTAGTGATTGACCAGCCTGGCAGGCTGAAATTGGAAGACACATTTTAGGAAACTGAAAATGTGTAAGTGCACAATCTGCATGCAACTTTTTTAGAACAATGCATGATTTCTAATGCAAAATTTCGACACGCTCACATCATTCTTTTGTATAGCGTTTCGACCATTTCATATTTAGAACATTATCAGAGAAGTAAAATCACACTGACGTTTGCTTGACGTTCGAAAAATCATTTTAGTGTTTTTTGTGTCAACAATCTTACACCACTAGGCCTATGTAAAGGTGTCTCAGTGAGACCGTACAAGTGGGTACCATTCCCCCACCCCTCGATCTGTGATTTTCCGTAGTAGAGGGAAGTGCTATTTTGATCAAGTCTTTCGCAAACTATGACAATTTTCGTTGTGATTCTAATTACTTCTAGAGTAAACCTCGTATTTAAATTGACCGAATAGTCCGTTGAAGTAATTACTAACACTTTCAAGATCATGTTTTGGAAACTTTGGTGTTTTCTAGTAACTCAAAATATTGAAAGATTTAGCACCATTTTGCATCTGGGCCCCTTTTCGCAGACACTCTGTGGTGTCGCTACAGGAGGAAGGCGGCTCTGTAAAATGAAGAATTCGGAAATTTGCTATTTGTGAAACCAGTCTACTGTGTGGTTTTGACAACTCATGAAATTCCGAAATCTCCCCCATTAAAAGCTCCCTATCGTCATTATTTGTTTCAAAGGGGCAAAATTTTCTGCGCTTTGTGCGCTACAAATTGCGGTTCCTAAGCAGAAGTGCTCTCTTATACGTAAGGTAAACGTTTCCGAGCTCTGGACTTTGTAAGTGATAAAACGGAAATTGGCTATATGTGACACCAGATCATCAAGTAACATCAGCACCTATTTTCATGAATTTTCTTTCATAAAATTCAAAATTTTCTCCAATATAAGCTCTTGACTCAAAAAAATTCGTCAGAGATCCTCATTTCGTAGGGGTTGGATAGCATTTTGTAGCTGCAACGATCTTAAGTTGCCGTTCAGTCTCAGATATACCAATAGGAAATGCAAATTCTTCGGTAATTCTCCCCCTTTTCAAATAATTTTCTTACAGGAAACCCGAAATCAAAACCTTTCTGCAATACAGGCTCTATATTTTAAAATATTTGAAAAATGGCAAAATTTTCAGCGAGCTCCGAGCGCCGCAAATTACGACCCTAGCACAATGGTGTTCTCACTCAAAAATCGTAAAATCTGGATGCTTGCCCACCCCCCCCCCCCCTCCTTCCCGAAAAATGTCTAGCAACGCCGCTGTACACACCTTACCAGGACAGGAGAAAAAAGTTCAGTCCAGATCCCGCCCCCCCCCCACTTTAAAAACCAAATCGACGCCCCTGTGCTAATCTATGCTATTCATAGTTTCCATTCAAATTACATGTATTCATGGTGTATACGATAGTAAAAATCCGGTAATTGTACACTGGCAGATTCAGGAAGTACCTCAGGAGCCTATTTCATTTTAGAGTCATTGGTGATTTCCGGTGAAAACTTGCCAAATCTTCGGAAAATATCTTCTGAGGTGGCTTTGAAAAAGCTCAGTGACCTGCTGCAACGTAATTGTAAAAATTGACCCTCCTCACCAATTCATTTGTATTACACGTCGATACAATTCCGTCCATTCTCAAAGCGACAGTCATTCTTTTGTGTTTGATTGAAATTAAAATATACATGAATCAGTATTTTCGAAGAGGTCATTATAATCGCTGTATTCAAAAAAGCAGTAAGAAAGAGAAGTAATATTTTTTTTTAAGTTCTGATAAATCATCTTGCACACTTTCATGTACCTTGCTGTTATTCATTAGAAATGTTTGCTATCGATGCTATTATGATTCACATTCTAATCCGTATTTGTTATTTCAATGTTATATATGGTGTACATTGGACTGCACAGGCCATTGAAAAGAGTGAGTTTCAGAAGGTGACTGTGCGGCCTAGGTCTTGAGTGCTTGCGGTACTTTAATGCAAAAATATGCACAATCTCCAAAATATGATTGCATGGAATCAGGGCATTTTTAGCATATATTGATCTAGTATAAAAAGAGGCAAAATTTGGCACCATTTTGCATCGAAGGACTTGGAAACCGCAAATAATTTCCCAATGGGGGAGGGGACACCCCAGGACGACGGTCAAGAATAGGGACGACAGGTCGATTTTGCCCCCTCACAAAAAACCTGGCTACGCCTCTGAGGCTACTGCATTGACGAATTCCTTGTGGACTGCTGGACCGTGTTGCTTTAACTGTAATCGGTAATTGGTAGGTTTAAGATATACCACGAAGTTTTACTTGCCAGACAGCTGTGGTTATTGTAGTAAACAGACACAAACCTGTTCGTGAACAATTTCGTCCCCTTTCTGGCGTACTGACGAATCGCAAAATCAAGAATTTCATGAATGAGTGGATCTTGTGTTTCACATAGTGACGAATGTTGTCTTATTTGGAGAATTTTGGCCATATTCATCGCTTTTGTGTTTGGAATTGTAGAAAATAATATATTTTACAAAGTCGTTGCAATTTTTAAGGCTGAGGTGAACAGATTACGGCAAAAAATGCATTCGTCACTACGCCAAAATTGCCAAATTTGAACATTGGTCACTATGCCTTTTTGCGATTCGTCAGTACGCCAATAAGGGGACGATTTGTTCAGTCAGGTTGATGTCTTTACTGAATTACCATAATACATCAATGCAGTCACTACACAAACAAGAATTTCTCCGACTTAGAGGGGACAGAATCACGTTAACAGTGTAAACATTGTCTTAATAACTCAACATCATCATAACATTTTCCTTTTGTTAAGAAATACGTTTCAACCTCCATATGAAATCTTAGTTTATACTTAAAGGTGTCATAGTTTGAATGTTTCATATCCATTCTAAAGGCGTTAGTGTATTGCTTTGCATAAAAAAATGGTATACTAAACCACTGCCAACTTTTTCCTTGAGGGTAGCTGAAAGATATTTTTAATACTCAATTTTGACTTTGAACGAAAAATTTCAAGACACATTTTAGCTCATGATATTCCTCACTTTGCTACATCGCCAAAAAGGTGATCAGAGGTTTCGTCGGGTTCACCACAAAAAGTGCAAGTGAAGAAAGTACACTGTTAAAAATTTCTGTAAATTTACAGACTTTTTTTAACTTAAACTTTTTGTATTTTACATTTAATAGAGATTTTCTGTATCTTTAGAGACACTTTGTATTGCTACAATAAAGAAAGGTTGTTTAACATGTATTTTCTGTTTATTTGAAAAACCATTTCTGTCTGCTTTCTTACCCAAATTTTACTGCTTTGTAAAACTTTTTCTGTAAATTCACAGAAATTTTAACAGTATTTTGTATTTTTCTGATTTCACATAAATATACTGTCATTTAACAAACATTCATTTTATTTTTTAGCTGAAAAAGAAACAAAAATAAGCCCAAACAAACAAATAAGAAATAGCCAGAAAATTTTCAATATATAACATGCATCGTTCTGCGAAGTTTCAGTTTAAAAAAAAAAAAAAAAAACATTTTTGGCAAATTTATGGCCCTATTTGAAACTTACATTTATTATAAAAGCATACTTAATTATTACGTTCTTAGCTATAAATATCATACAACTGGTGTTTTGTCACACATTTTTAAGTAAAAAGAAATTGTAAGGCCCTAATTTCAGAGCACTGACAATTGGTATACTGATGTCAACTCATCGCCACAGGCGCTCATGCACTTGATCGGAGCAAATTAAAAACGTTTCACAAATTTACTTGAAAGAGTCTGTAAATTTACCGCTTTATGACGTAAATCTCATTTTGCATAAATGGGTGGAGCTTATTTTGTAGGCATTTTCCTAACAAAAGGATTGCTGTTGCTTTGAATAATATCTTCTTTGGCGTTTTTTAATCATGAAGTGATAAACTTATTGTTTACCTTGTCTGGAAATGTTTGCAACCAATGTATTTGCATTCTTTGTCATATTTATTTTAAAAACAATTATTACATGGTTCAAAAAATGTGACTTTCCAATTACAAAGTTCCTAGAGATAGCAGTCTACTTGACAACAAAATGACAACAAAGCACCCTCAATGTGTTTTGTTTGAAATCAGCTATTGCGAAAACTTTGAGGTTTCGTTGAAAGCTTCTTAATGTTTGGTGTCCTGGGCATGACGTTAAACTGCATCCAGGTTGTGGCTTCTGTTCTATTCAGCCAGTCTGGAGCAGGACCACTCAGTGTTTGCCCTTTGGAGGGCGTACTTGTCCATTTGGGACGTTAAGCTCCTTAAGGGAGCAGAACTCCTCCGGGAGTAATCGTTTGGTTTTCGCCCCTTGGCTCTTCGCCAGAGAGTCGTGGGGACTTTAAGAAAAAAGTTTTGTTTGAAAACAACTTCGAAGTAAAGCCTATCACACAGGCTACCGTGTTTTGGGGAACTCCTCCGGGAGTAAATGTTTGGTTTTCGCCCCTGGGCTCTTCTCCAGAGAGTCGAGGGGATTTTTAGAAAAAAGCTGATTGAAAACAACCTTGAAACGACACATTACGTTGATAAGCAAATACCTGATCTACGTAATGGTGAAGTGTATGCTACGTTATAACATATGACAGGTAAAAAAGCGATATTATAATAAATATTTAAAAGTCGGGAATGAAAATAGTAGGCTGTAAATTCACATTAAATTAGGGTAAACAAAACAGAACAATTCTGTAATTCGATTTACAGTAGACTTTTGTAAACTAATTTACATGCAAAAACTGTAAAGAAAAAACAAACCCTTAATGTTTTTTCATGATTACAGTCTGGCTGTAAAATAAAACATTATTTGGTTGGAAAAAAAATTTGCCATAAAAATTATGTTAATTTACAGAGAAATTTTTAACAGTGTAATTAGTAGAAAGTATGCGATGAATGAATTTAAATTTGTAGTTTCATAACTTGGTACCCCTTTTTGTACAACAAGTCATAAAAATGTAGATCATGATTTTTAAAAACAGTGACCCACTTTAAGCACAACGTGGTTGGTTATTAAAGCTCTTAATAAACTTGGTATAAGCAAATCGACAAATCTTCAGGGTGCTAGAGGAACCAGCAAACCATAACCTGCAGACTTGACGGTTGTCTTGGCAATGACGGCTTACGTGTAGATGGCACCCATGTACGAGGAATAGCATGCAAAATTCCTCTTAATTTTGTAAAGGGAAAGTTGGGACAATTATACTTAGCAATGAATTCAGTGTAGGAGAGAGGTCTCCCTAACACATAGTAAAAATCTTGAACATAAATTGCATTTGATTCAAAGCAATTCTTGTATAGAACAATACTGTTGTCAATCTTTATGAAGTTGTTGTTCCACACAGTCTGGTCACCATAGTTGGATGTTGGAGTTTCAAAGGTGAGATCACTCCAGGCCGTACAACAATCAACAATGAAATCATTATTAGGTTAATTATGTCCTTAATACGAAAATTACAACTAAAGAGAAATCTTTTACCAACCGCTTTTAAAAAATGGTCAAAAAGGGTTTTCCAGTGACTTATTGTATGATCTGTATACATTTTGACCAAAGTGAGTTTCAAACTTTTCATAAAGTCATGAATATTAATCATATTTAAACCACCATTTACATGGGGTTGCATTAATACCTTCCTGTTAATCCCCTCCCCCTTTCCGTCCCACAAAAAATTAAAAGTAACACTATTCAATTCTTTGAGAAAGGATCGGGGGGGGGGGGGTAGGCAACACTGCTAAGAGAAAAAAAAAACATTTTGTGAGAGGGCCAAGCTTTTTAAAATAGTTATCTTTCCATTAAAAGTAAGATCTCTTGAAGACCACATGTTCAAAATACATTTGAGGCGAGACAACTTGGGTTGGTAATTCAATGGAAAGAGTTCATCACAATCATTCTATACTATAATGCCGAGTACTTTGATAGGGTCATGGGTTACGGGAATATTATGAATATATCGAGTTTGATCTGTATTGTTAGCCTCGCCCAATGGAAGAATTTAAGACTTGTAAAAATTGACTTGGAGTCCTGAAACTATCTTAAAATCAGTTAAAACCTTAACGACTCTATTTGGTGAGTTGACGTTATCGTCTTAGAAAATTGTAGTATCATCGGCATACATGGATACTTTTATGCTTACATTTCCTTCTTTATAGCCTACTAAAGTATAGTCGGCACGTAATTTTAAAGCTAAAATTTCAGCACGCAGAAGAAATAGGTGGGGGCTCAACGGACATCCTTGACGAACTCCCCTTTTAACCGAAAAAAAAGATGTAGAAACCCCGTGGTTCAGAACACATGCAGAACAATTACTGTAAAATGCCTTAACCCAACGTATATATAATTCTGTCCCCAAAGTTAAAAACATGAAGTGTACAACAGATAAAGTTCCAGCAAACACTGTCGAAAGCATTCTTAAAATCAACAAACATAATATGACCGGATCCTTTTCCTCTTCAGCACTACTTTATGGTATCTAAGATTAAACGAATATTTTCTTCTATGAAACGGCCTTTAATGAATCCAGTTTGGTCCGTGTGAATTACATTTGGTAGGAATACCTTTAAGCAGAGATACAAGCAGCTGCAATTTTATAATCTACATTTAGCAATGAGATTGTTCGCCAGTTTTTAGTTGTACCTGGTATCTTTTCCATCTTTAGGAAGTAAAGTTATAACTGCCCTACCTTTTTCATGGGACAATTTTCCGACTACATAGTAGCCCGAATTAAGGGACATCAGAAAGAACGATTTTATTTTTTTGGCAAAACATCTGTACAACTCAACTGGTAAACCATCACTGCCCGGCACCTCCTCCTCCGTTAAAAAGCCATTGCATGAATTCTAAGACTCCTCATCTAAGAGAGGAATGTTGAGTGTCTTAGTAAAAGTGTCAAAGAGGGTTACATTATCAGAACGTGCAGAGTACAAGTTTTCGTGAAACGTCTGCGCGCATTTTAAAATTTCATTAATTACTTCAGTTCCATTTTCGTGCAAAAAAATTTTCACAGATTTTCGTTCACTATTTTGTTTAATTTTTAGGTTCAAAAAATAACGCGTGTTACGTTCACCCCTACAATTATTGGATTATTTTTTACAATTATTGGATTATTTTTTACAATTATTGTGTAGATATGCCACAAATTGTGGTGTTGGGTGTTGCACAACATCTAAATGTTTTGAGTTCATCCTTTAGTAATAATCTATTAATATATCAATCTATTAAATTAATATATATTAATCTAGTAAAAATCTATTAATATATTGATGATCTATTTTGAGTACTTCCAAAAAGCTTGTTTGATTTAATGTTGGCGTTTTCAAATGAGAAAAAACTTTTTTAAAACTAAGCTCTTCATGGTGAACCATCAGTATAAATAAATAGTTAATAAAAAAGAATGAGAAAAAAAGGATGAAGGAAATACCTAACAGAACCCTCTTTCCTCGTTAAAATTGCATAAATAACTTTAATTATCTCTTTAGTAAGAAATTACTCAACACGTGTTGACTTCTAAAGCAGTCCATTTCAATGGATTTGACGATAATTTTAGAGCTAATCGTAACTGTGTTTTTTATCATATTTACCAAATGTTACATTAATATGCTCACACAGGCCTAGAAATATGCAATCTTAAACCATGAACCTTGACTTCTTTAAACATCCCCATGCAGCATCACATGATGAAACTTTCCTTCTTATTTTTTGAGACATCGTTCTTCTCTGCCTGATTACATCTTTTACCTCATGGCGGAAAGGAAACACACTGCATACACATTTTTTATGGTCAGCTTACACATCTGACTAATTGGTTGAGCGTACAACATATATCATAATACACAGAACGTTACGCAACTTTAGGGTTAGCTGGTAGCCGACCAGTCATATATTAATGTATTTATAGTCAATACTTGCATTTCAAGCAGGGTAAACATAATGAAATCATATATCACTTGAGGACGCAGATGATGTGACAAAGACAAATACCCAAGGCAGTGTGGTGTTACACGTCCACACCGCCTTTGATTGACAAGGTGCCTGTTCGAGTTTTGATAAGCAAAGTTAAAGCATGACTCAAAATGTTATCCTCATTTCTTGAAAAAAATTATTCTCATGTATATCTTAAAAAAGAGGTAACATGTTTGAAAAAGCCTCTGTGCTTTACTTTCAATACCGTAAGCCTAACGTGAAGCTTACATCCGTTTTGATTCAATGGAATAGCTTTTTTTTCCAACTAACTTTGCTTTAGAACGGCATTACCCAACTGCATTCATCAGTTCATAAACAGTTTTGTCCATTAAAGTGCTCGCATTAAGAATTTTTACTTCTTTTTAGGAAAATAATGCTTCATTCGACACAATATCCGCTTACGAACGAGGGAATCTGGAACATTTTACCAAATGTTTTATTTTTCATATCAAATTCAATGGCTTTCAATGGTTCCTGCTATTTGATTATCTCTCTCCATGGTTCTGTTTTTATGTTATTTGAACCATTGTTCAAACTTTTCTGAATGTCTCTTAGGAAATATTTAACGCGCTTATATTAAATATTCTTCTCATCTGATATTCTTTTAGTTGGAAGGGCTTTCTGTAAAGTTGTACGCTGCAAGTTGCTGTATTGCCTTGTGCTAGTTTAAAAAAAACTGACATTGTTACTTAATATTCATATTGACTGTGACAATACTACTAACGCAGTTGGTGAGCGCACTCGATGAACCTTTTTTCCCTGTCAATTACTTCCGATACTTTTCAAATGTGTTCACAGGGTTGAAGTTTGTTACTCTTGATGACGTCATATGTCTGAAATCCACCATAAAATGTGAGATTCTTTTTGGTACTTCTGTAGTTCTTTCTTCCAAGAAGAGGAGTATCCACCTATTTTGAGTGACTCGCTCTCCACACCTACTTGCGTGGGCCAATGTGGATTTTTTAAAAATAGAAGAAATTTAATCCCTAGAAAGAATATAATCGCTACAGTATTATGCTAACAGCCAATTAGGAAGATTTTCCTAACCAGCGCGCACTGGCTAAACCCGCATACACTCATACTTTCAACCACGAAAAGGAATCAAACAGACTAAAACCTAAAGGCTCAATGTTTTTGCCGAAAGGGGGCAACTAGGCACTGACTTTCAAACTTGAAAATGATACCTTTTTCTACATCATGCTTTCACACTTTTACTACATTAGCTTTGGCAGTTTCCGAGGGAGTCGAAACCATCCACTGTCGTCTTGGTGAGAAGCCAGGCATCATTCCATTTCTCCTATGCACAGTTTCTATTCCTGTTCACAATAGCCCGGATTTACAGTCAGTATATCTGTATAGTCGTGTCCATAATTTGGTAATTCAAGTGACCTATAAAACCCCAAACCATCTATTTTCATCATCTCTTCTACTTCACACAACCTCCATCAAAACAATAAAATTCCCAGGCTGGCTCCAAATTCTGATTTTCAATCACTTCAGAATGAATAATCTAAAAGCTCGGATTGTCTTTCAATAATCTTGGATGTTTGTCGAAAATTGCAGACTTTCAGTTGATACTGAGTCAAAGGTATTTATTCTTGGACAATCTTGAACAAACATGGCTTTTCTGAAATGATCTTGAAATGGCAGTGATATTAGGCAACTCTTCACTTTTGGGAACCCTTTTCTTTTTTGTCTCTCCTCTTTCTTCTATTGCATCTTTCTTGTTTTGTTTTGCTTCTTGTATTGATGTTGTTTATTTTGGTCCATATTCTCTCTGAAAGCCCTAGCAAAGATAATGGTGTCCTCTGTTTATCTTGTGCCGTGAACAAGAAAAATCTGGACCACTGAACTGCATAAACTTTTTTAATATTTGAGATATAAATTTGAATTTTACAATAAATAGATGATGAAATATGCTGCGCGGAGGTTTCGATTTACTTTTTTGATTGTACACTAAATTTTGGCAGGCTGTGCACAACGGGATTAAAAGCAAACTAGAAAGAGAAAGTAGTTGATGGGCAGGTAAATGTGATTATCTTAAGGAGAGATGTAGGCCTACTGTAATTCTGCCTAAACGGTTACCTCAACAGTGTGCGTTACCTTCAATTGGCGTAGCTGGAAGTGTGCAGAAATTTTTGAAAAAACGCAACCCATCAGACAGACGGAATTTCCAGATGTTTTTGCGATAACTTCATTTGATGCACACGAAAATTACTGCCTTTTCTTCTAAAACGAAGAATCAAATCTTAAAAAATTTCGCAGTCACACTTTTGTGCTTTTTGGCACACGGGACACAAGATTTTCCAGGGGGAAGGTGCCCACCCCCCACCCTTTGGATCCGCCACTGATAGGGGTCAGATTACACTGTTTACTTATTTCTTCTTCTTGTTCGTAAAGCGCCTGCACCCCTGATTGTACCATCAACTCACCAAATTGCGAAAAGAACATAACTATGATACACAAAATTTGGTTATACATGAGAAATTCATTAATTTTCTGTAAAACGAATTAACATTCGTTAAATGCGTAATTCATCAATTTCAAGTTCTGTAAAATTTTGAATTTGTTGAAATATTGTACGTTTGCATTTCATCATTGTCTGCAAAATGTTAAAATAATAAGTAAACATTTCATCATTTTGTTACAAAATGTAAAGATAATGCCGTGACTAAGTTCTAAACTTGATGGCACCTTAACGCTTCCATCTAACTCGACAAGATGACAATTTTCTGAATTTTGCCATTTTGACGAAAAGTTCTTACCCGGCAAAATGACATTTTTTCTGAATATTACCGTTTTGACGAGATGATCTAACTCAGCAAGATGACAATTTTTTCGAATTTAGCCATTTTGACGAGAAGTTCTAATTCGCCGATATGACATACTTCTGAATTTTACGATTTTGACGAGATGTTTAAACTATTAATACTAAGGAAAGGTGTAGCTTCATATAGCCAATAAGGACTTGCTAGGGGACGGCACTGCAAAAAGTAAGGGATGAAATAGTCATTAGGGGGACTCGATCTGTAATTGCAGCGAGATTAGGCATACAAAATCTTAAATGAAATTTATACCTTGCAATGGCCGAAGAAATCCTTTTCGATTGGTACATCCTTTAAACGTTTCCTTCTGTAAAAAATGAAAAGAAAAGAAAAAAAAAAAAAACCAAAACAACTCAAAGGGGGCTCGTTCGCACCCCGAATCCTCCCTCCCTTGGGGACGCCCATGTAAGTTTTACTAATGCGAGGAGAGGACGTAATTGTCATAAATGTAATATTTTAAGTATTGGAAACTGTGAATAAAAAAGCGGAATGGCTTTTTTTTGCCTCTTTGAATAATTTACCTTTATGGACCTGGTTTTTATCCATGATTACTGCATTTACAGTTAACTTTTGTGTATCACATGTTTGTATGTATTGTTTAGCTAATTTCTTTGCATATCGGAAGCACTATGTATATGCCTTCCCGTGGTACTTGTGTTGCCATTGCTAATACCATTGATGATTCCGTCGTGCAGCATCAAGAGGCAGACCGACGTCGCATGGAGTATTCTACCACCTTTTGAAGGTAAAACCTATTGAGTCATGCAGACGTAACCTTTGCAAAACTAGTGTAGGATCGTGCATGTTAGTGTTGTCGTATACTATGGCTCGTAGTTGACTTCCTTAATGTTGGTATTGGTACCCAGGTACTCCTTAAAGACCTAATGTTCACTGTTTGAAGCCAACACAGTTTTTAATTGAAATTGCTTGGGATGACTCACGCTAGGCGAGATCATTTTTAAAGTTTACAACTGTGCCTTCTACTTCTACAAATAATAGTATGTCGTTTGGAATTAAAAGAGGTCGAAAGTATTTTTTCTATTCGTTTTACAATGTACTTACGTTGTTTACTGTATATTTTTAACTTTGAGGAACGATGCCTTTTGACGTGAGAAATATTTTTACCCCCTTTGAAATGTATCTATCCTTTATCGGGCCTTTGGATACGTAATAGGAATCTTGCAACTTTCAAGGGAGAGTACATAAGAACGTACCGAGGCCGAGAAAATGCATAATTACAAATGAAAGGTATAGTAAAAGCCGTTTGGGGAAATCGGTTGAATAAATCTTTAAGGCTCAATTTCTAACCAATTCAAAAAGTCGGACTCACTGACTTGTTTTCCATACTCCATCGCTTATGTGGATCACCAAGCACAATGGTAGGAGGCTCCAGTTTTGTAGTCTTCGGTATGACCCGCCAAGAGTCAAATCCAAATCTGTGGCAGACCTCCCGGATACAAGTCGGGCGCTCTAACCCCCTGACAATGCAGATAATCCGTTCAGGAAACGTTTCACAATTCAGTTTTAAGAAGTATGCCGATTGTGTTTGTAGATCAAAAAGCGTTAACCATGAATACAGCCTTTTATTTAAAGATATCTCTGGTTTCATTACACGTTGAGGCATATTACCTTAAGGATATTTGAATTACATGCATCTTGGAACGACTGTATGGGATTCTCAGAAGCACTTTCTATCGTTCTTGTCAACTGCCGTTCTTTATGACGTGGTCGTTACCCTTCTCTTCTTACAGTTTGAAACATCCGAGCAATCTGTTGACATAAAAATTTAGCTGTTGTTATAAAAAATCTTTGAACGGGTGATTGCTTTCCACTATCAAACATCTTATAGCTGTTACAAGAGCGACAAACTATAGTTATACTTTATTTTGTTCAGAACTGAAGACTGTCACAGAGGGGTAGGAGTAGAGAACGGATAAGATAACGTAGTCTCCCGGATGCGAAATTGCGCAATATTAACTGTGTAGGTTTCTTCTGATTTGGTCAATAGGACTTTTCTTTGGTCTAAGTTTATTGCAAGTGATATATATGGGAGAGTTCTTAATGTAATTCAGTCCTTGTACAGAAATGCTAAGTCATGTGTAGAAAATATGGAGCAAACATCTGACCTTTTCGACTGTAATTTAGGAGTTAGACAGGGGGGAAATTTGTCCCCAGTGCTATTCGCTATCTTTTTAAATGATTTTGAAAGGTTTATTAGCCGTTATTATAGGGGTTTAAATGTTTTAAGTGAGTCTTTTGAGGAACATTTGAGTGATGATGACGTCGAAGTTTTTCTGAAGATGTTTACTTTATTATACGCCGACGATACTGTAGTTCTAGCTGAGAGTGAAAAAAATTTACAGTTAGCTTTAAATGGTGTAAAAATGTATTGTGATACATGGAATTTGACAGTTAATATAAATAAGGCAAAGGTAGAAGTATTTTCCAGAAGTAAAATTAGAAAGAAACCTGTTTTCTATTTTGGGGATAAAGTGCTTGAAGTCGCCGAAGGCTATTCTTACTTAGGTGTTCAATTTAACTTAAATAACAAGTTTAATAAGGGCAAAGGGTTGCAAGTAGTAAACCAGTCTCAAAGGGCTCTGTATAGTCTATTTACTAGGTCTCGTAATCTCCAACTGCCTATTGATTTACAATTGCAATTGTTTGATCAATTAGTTTTACCTGTTTAACTCTATGGGTGTGAAATATGGGGGTTTGAAGATTTAAAAATAATGGAGTCATTTCAACTGAAGTTTTTAAAAAATATTCCCAGAGTGACAAAGTATACTCCCAATTGTATGGTATATGGAGATAGAAGTAGGAAGACATAAGTTAATTAATACGGTTGATGTTAGAATGGTGGCCTTTTGAGGTAGATTGGTCAATGGTTCTGCCCATAAACTTTCGTCTATGATGTATAGGCTTTTAAGAACTATACATGATAGAAAAATTTATTCATCTCCTTGGATTCTTAAAGTTCACTCAGTTTTTAATAATACGGTTTCATCATATATATGGGATACCTCAATTATTAATCATCAAAGTTTTTACTCAGGTAGTACATTATTCCAAGTTTCATATATTAAAAGTGTAATGACGCAGAGGGTTGTTGACATTTATGAGCAAGAATGGTTGTCCGAAGTAAATACAAATAGCCAATGTTTAATTTATAAAACTTTTGAGAAAAAGCTAGAACTCGAGAAATACTTGAAAGTACTTAATATGCGAGAACGGATTAATTTATGTAAACTTCGTTGTGGTAACAGCAACACTTTCCTACAGTAACTGGGAGGTTTGAAAATATAGACTTACATGATAGAATTTGTACCTTGTGTGTTGGGGGGGGGGGGTATCGGGGATGAGTTTCATTATTTATTTGAGTGTGATGCATTTACAGATGTCAAAAACTTTTACATAAAACGTTATTTTAGGAGGAATCCAAATACATTAAAAATGGAGCAGTTATTTCAAAGTAAAAGTAAGAAGAAACTAGTAAAGTTGAGTTTATTTTCGGGAAAGTTAAGAATAGCGTTTAAGTCTTCGGTTGGGGCAGGAATTAATTAGTCATTTTTTCTCTTCATACATTTTTTACTTTATTTTATTTATTTTTTCTTATTTACTCTCTTTTTGTTTGTTTGTTTTGTTGTCCTTGTAAAATGTAATTTATCCTGTTAATGTTACTTTAATTTATTGCCTCTTATACCTCCTCGGAGGATGAAAAGAGAATAAAATGAACTAAACTGAACTGAACCTAGACGTTTAAACTGAAACGACCAATGATCAGCCGAACAACATATGATACAACTGTTGATATCAAAATGCTACCGTGGCTTAAAGGGGCCATTTCGAGATTTTGATGTGTTTCAGTGGAAAGTCAAAGATGTGCCATGCGCAGGCAATGCTTTAACCGCATTTTAATAACTTAGTTCCTCAGCCCAAGTTTTTTATCCTACATTTTGTAAATATTCTCACATTAGATTTTTTTCATTAGGTGGCTGTACTTAATGAAGAGTTCGTTACTATGCAGCATGACATAATTACATTGAGCAAACTTGTAAGACAAATTTAAAACGGTTCCTAAGTTTGAGCAACCATACTGTAAGGGAAAAGCCCTACTAGCTGCGCACTAATGCCCCTGTCCCACTTTTACGGTTTGGGTCCCGGTGTTCCTGTTAAAGTCGAAAATCTTGCACCATTGTGCCCCGTCCCCTTAGACCCTTCACCCAGGCCGGCGATCTCTCAACATACTGCATGGCCAACTTCAGAGAAATCCTGCGACGCCACTGACTGTCGCCGCACTTCGAAGCTGCAACAACAGTCTCTCCTCCTCCCTACTCCAAGCATGCTCCAAGGATCAGCAATGTCCGGTGTTGCATTCAGGTGGCAACACGCTTTTAAACAGTAAAATCGCATGGGACAGCAATTCACACATGTGCACACTATAGACTGTACTGAATTGGCTACACCGCAACGCTCTGCTTAGCAAATGAAGCCGACATGGAGATATTCATTTGACCGGCATTACAATGAAAAGATTAAAATACAAAAGACCTATGTGAACGCTATGTATGACACACAAATAAATTTCAAGTTGACCAGCGAAAAATGCGTGTGTGACCGCAAACAAAACATGACTTTAACATTTTAACCCTCCATTTCGCACGGAGTTTCACCGAAACGACCTTTCACACTAAGTTTCAACGGTGAACAGGCCCGTAGCCGGGGGGTGGGGGTCGGGCGTTCGAAAGACCCACCCCAACTTGAGGGAGGTCCATTTTCCAGCCCTGTGTTTGAAGGATCTGTATGAAATATTTTTTATCTCGACATATATCAGATTACATGTATGATTTTTTTCTCAAAAATGGTGTACTGTGTGGAATTCCTGGGGAAAAAGGACTTCTGTTGTGTTCAAAAGTCCTCTAAAATGCTCCAGATTGCAGGAGATCTGCAGATTTTAAACTTTTCCGGGGAAGCATGTCCCGGACCCCATAGCAACTGCATGCTTACGGCACGCGCCAGCCGCCTCCGTATTTGGAAAAAGGTCCACATCCTGGAAAAAAGACCCACTCCTCCACATGGGCTGGTTACGGGCCTGGTGAAGTCCAGGTATTTCCCGGTAGTTTACCCTCGACCCTTCGAGGGTAAAAAATTCGGAAAATTTAATCGATGTTTCCCCTGCGTTTCACCTGAGTTCCCTTTCATACTGGGGCATTCAACGGGTGTACCCGGGTGCACCCGTTGAAAATCGTGCCAGTGTGAAAGGGGTATAAGTTACATTTCTTCTGATCTGTAATTATATGCTTGCTTTGTTGGTGATCATGCGATGCGTTCAGTAGATCCGGTTGAACCGTGGTTGAACTGCCGAACCGCAATAAGCACAGACTGCCATCGAAGAATACTGAGAAAACTATGGAGGGAGATCCGGTTGAACCGTGGTTGAACCGCCGAACCGCAATAAGCACTGCCATCAAAGAATACTAAGAAAACTATGAAGGGAGATCCGGTTGAACCGTGGTTGAACTGCCGAACCGTTGTAAGCACTGCCATCGAAGAATACTGAGAAAACTATGGAGGTCTAAAAAAACTGAAATTGTCATTGGAGGAAATTTTGATATTTTGAACTTCCAATAAAATGCGTAAAATTCTGACAGTTTTGGCTACGGCGGGAAATTGAACAATTCTTTTGCAATCTAAATATGTCTGTTTTCTAGATCCAGTAGATAATATCATCCACTACCTGTTTTGTTTCCTCAATTTTAACATCATAATATACTTATCACTCAAATATGCTTTTCTGAAACTCAGGCTTGTAGCAGAAACATTTTTTTTCCCTCACCTCGCATCACTAATGTGTCACCTGTATAAATTTTCAGCACTGACATGCTTTTCTGAAATGCGCAAACCTCCCCATCGTAAAAAATTCACCATCTACTAAACTACCTGTTACTCTATCAGTGAATTGCAAAAATTTAGCAACTCTCTGTTAATATCACTCCAACCGTTATACCGCCCCCATTCTCGACTATGAATGATTTTGCTCCCAAAATCTTTTGCATGGTTAATTTTTAGGAATGAAGTATTGTCATCACTGAGGGGGGCTTGGGGACGACAAGCCCTCCCTTTTGGAAATTGTTGAGAAATTGGGTGTCCTTATATGCAATCAGGTGTACGCTATTTTTTGAAGTAAAATTTTTTGTTACCAAAGGATCTAAAAACTGGTTTCCCTAAGTGGGGGGGGGGGGGGTGGCATTGCCCAATGGTCCCTTGCTTACCCCAGTGTTCGGTTACATTGTATTGTATCGTATTTTGTTTCTTTGTATGTAATTACTAAATTATTTTACAGCTCTCTCAAATTGATTAAAGAAGGAATCAACTTTTACAAACACCGTCCCAGAATTGCTTTGAAACTGTAACTTCAATTTTGCGCGAATACTTTGATTGAACGAGACATGCACCTGACAGCTACAAGGATTTCGAGGAAAATCCCATTTGAATTATTTACGGCTGCACTCTGCAGGAAGACAAGCAATATACTTGATATTTCCCGTTTCGTCACTGATTACTCGTATAAAAAGAGAACCCACGCCAGTTGCTTAATATTTCTCATTGCTTCTTCTTCTTGTGATAAGCAACAAGTTTATCATGAGGCCTGTTGTTATATTTTATTTGCTTTTTGCAGCTTGTTCTCTTGTGACTACCGTAGAAGGTGAGTAGAATTAGTTATTGCACGAAGTTATAGTTTAAGTGCACAGTTAAAGGAAAAGTGCAGTCATCCTTATTTGAGTCAGGTCTTGAGAATCATATGACATTATATTTTCACTAAATTGTGAAATTTTTGGGAAACAGCCCTTTGGGTTACCTTAAATATAGAAACCAATTGATTACAAACTGGGCAATAAAACTCCCTCTCTACTAGCTGAACCTTAAGTATGCAATGTCGAAGCCTTGAAAAGTCATAAAAGACGACTTGCGACTGGGCAAGATAAGAAATCTATTGGTTCTGGTGGTTGTCGTTTCACAATACGCTTCGACGACTGATATTGCTATGTAAGTGTCCCTACTGAAACCATCGTATCGTGCGCTTTAAGGTTGACGTACAATTTTCTGTAGAAAACTTAAAGCCGGGAAGTCGGAATATGCGTATGAAAATGTTGTAATGGTAAATTATACACATGGAAGTGGGGGTGGGTTTAGTGCATGTATTAATTGTAATAATGGTTAACACTAAAGTTAACATATCAATTGAAAGCTAACACGTACGACTTGCACATTTCAAAATACAACAAATTATTAAGCATTAGACTTTTAACAAACCTATCAATAGTGAGACGTACCCTCTGACGCCCAGCAGTGGTGAATCAAATTGGCGGCTTGTTCGTCTGAGTTGCAAACTAGATGTGTCAAATTTTTTTTAATGTTGCTTCTAAGCCAGCGGCATCGCGTTTGTTGGGCCTTGGCAGGCCCTGTCCTGCAACTTTTTTCTAGGTTATCATAAAATTTTGCCAGGAAACGCGTTTGAAAACATTTAATATGTCACGGTATAGCCTAGGGGAAGATAACTGTTTATTAGGAAAATATTTAAAGCTCAACAGAAATATGTCAATCTCACTAGCATGGTCAGTTCAATTTGCTGGGGGTGGTGGGGGGGGGGGGTATTCTCACGGTTATTAATGTGCGAGAAACGCAATTCGGCATTATTTCAAGATTCTACGATGAAACATTAGCTTCCGAATGCAATGTCCTAATTTCAGTGACAGAAATCCACTTCCAGCGCAAACGATTTGTAATGCAGATGAGGATTTCCTGTTTATGAGCTGTTTCTGTCACTCTCTATACCTGATTCACTACATTTCATCGTTTCTTTGACATCTCAACGTCAAGCTGATAAAATTCACATGCATGCATTCAATAAAATCTGTCAGCACTAACAAAATTTTCAAATAGTCCATCATAATTTTGTTGCACTAGCAAAGCTTTAATTTTCACTATATGACGGGGGAACCAAATCTACACAGTATGGTGAAACTTCCAGAAAAAATCAGACATGTATTTTTCTAAATATCAGTAAATGAAGCACTACATTTGTATTTCTAAGTGAGTTTGGGGCAGCAGAAGTTACTTCCCTCCCTTAAATTAACACATTGTTTACCTTAGTTTTTTTCAGACAGTTGTGTTGACCTTGAAGTTAAAGGGAATGTAGCCTCCTTGTGTGGAATGCAAAGTATGTAAAGTTCTCATGCTGCTTTTGCAATCACATTCTGATACCATGGGATTGTTGAGGCTGGAAAAATTGGCTGCAAAGTTTAAAGAAAAACAAAAGGTTCCAATAATGTGAGGATATGATGTCATACGAGCCTGGCTTCACGTTCACTTTTTGTTGAAAATGTGACAACTTTGCCTGCATGCTCATATCTTGGAAACCACCTTTCAGTTTCCAATGCAAATTTCACAAAAATAATAAGTACCCTTTGAACATATCAAAATTTGATGTGCCCATATGAAATGTTCAAAGCAACCTAACCAAAGTCCAAAGAATGAACCATTCCCCCATTTACCTATCTATTGAGTTTCATTTACCTTAGTTTATTATCAGGATATCTTTATATTCAATCTTAGACTGGAAGCATTCCATGCCGGCACTCCTTGAAATGTTTGGACCTATGTTTCCTTGAAAGTTTCAAGACATGAAACATTCTGAAAATTTTGGAAATGCAGTAATATGTAATACAAAGTGCAAGTTTCAAACAATGTAAGGGCAGTTTTGGCAAAAATTCTCCTTGACGCGCCGAACGCCTTGGATAATACCACCGTTGCGCTTCGCGTCAGAACGTAGTCTCTCAGCGAATCTCTTTTTGAAAGAAAGGAGTACTGCGTTTTTGTTGCTAATGTATGACACGACCTGTCGTAAAGATTTACTTTTCAATGATTAAATTACATTACATTACCATTTAATACAATGCTGGCGTTTTATTTATGTGGTAGATTTAACTATCTGGCAATTTTTCAATATATCTATTTGGGAAATTTATTCCATACTTAGTAAGAAAGCTCAAAATAACGACATTGTTGATTCTACTTACAAGCCTGGAAAGGACAATTTCAGCTGAATAGGGGTCACGAATTTTTCATAACTTTCTGCATGGTCCTGTATTTCCAACTAAAAGTGGCCCTAGGTTAAGTTTTGAGACAGCACCTGCTGCTCCTGGTTAGGGTAGCCCATATGCGCAGGCCAATGTTTTACGGGAAATTTTTAACTTTAAATAGTCACAGGTCTTTATGATTATGTCCATTTTTTCGTGTGCATAGGCCAGCAGGTATGAAGGAGCAAACCATTTAGGAATTTGAAGGAAAGAAATCTTCCATTACTATGTTTTAATGAAATCTGTAACCTTTGGTGAACGACTGCAGCCCGGCAGGCTGACTGAAATTGGCAAACACATTTTAAGGAAAAGTGTCTCGATACACAGTCTGCATGCAACTTTATTACAAAAATAAATGATTTCTAATGCAAAATTTCGACACGTGCACATCACACATTCGTATAATGATTCGACCATTAGGTATTTAGACCACTGTTAGAGAATTAAAATCACACTTGCGTTTGCTAGATCATAAGAGACTTCAATCTGGAATTAGATGTACACCTCCATCCTCTGTCTGCAGATAGTGTATGATGTGGTTTCTTTCGAAAGGACAAATTTTAATGTTTTTTGTATGAACAATCTAAAACCGGTAGGCCTATACAATTGTGTCTCAGTCACGGTAGCACCAGTGCCCTAGTCTTGTTTCAAGACTCTGGTTAGTTTGCGTCCACCACACATCGGATTTGAAGCCTACCGAGCCTTATAAAGCCTACTTAGCATTGCGCCCTCTGTTATGTTTTTCTTTTGAACAATCCAAAACCAAAGTCTTGTCCATTACGGTAGAGATCACGTGACCTTGTATATTTAAGCTCCACCTCTCTCTCATCTTAAGATGGTTATTCATGATTTTCGTTACTAATTGAGAGTCACCAATTCTGTATTTGAAAAGGCTTAAAAGAATAGTCCAAAGCCATGTTTATTTTTGATATGTTAAAGAGGAACATATTCTAAGTATTCTGGTGAAAGTTTTATTCATTTCCCATGTTCGGTTCTCAAGACATTAGCAATTGAAATTGACATATTTTCTATGAAAAGTGAAATTGAAGCAAGCAGATGTGATGTCATGGATTCACATTGTTGGCCAATGTTTCAAGTTTTGTTTTTCTTTCATTTTTCTTCCTGTAAGTTTGACCTTGAATTGATAAGGGATGTTATCTTGCCCCTAAAGCACATAAAGTTTTTAAAATTCCATTGCTAAGGATGTACAAGTGGTATTTATATATGAAAGGTTTGCCGCATAAAATTTTTGGTAAATTATAAATAAATACAAACCATTGGCCGACAATGTGAAGCCATGATATCACGCCTGCTTGCTCCAAGTTAGTTCATTTTATGTAGAAAATTTGCCACATCCAATCGCTAATATCTCGAGAACCGAACATGGGGAATGAATAAAACTTTTACAGAATGCGTAGAATATGTTTCTCTTTAACATGTCAAAAATAAATCTGGCTTTAGACAATTCTTTTAAACGGCACAGGTTGCGGCTTGCATCTTACGAGACGTTCATCTTTCCTGTTCTCTCTCATGCAAGCCGAAAAAGGAAAACTACAAGCACAATTTAACGACCTAGCTTAGGTCTGAGCTAGAGAACCTGCAGGGTAGGCTACATCTGGTTCGCCTTATTCAGTTTTTAACAGAGTTGGTAACTGTACGTGTGGCCTCTCCTTAGTCTATAGTCTTACGAATTTCTTCGGCTCAGCGTTCATATTATGAGACTGCGGACCTCCTAGACTGGATCATCATAATCAGTAGGTATTTAAAGAGTAACGTTAAGGACATTAATCACAAACTAACGTTAAGCTTAACGTAGGCAAGTAAACACTATTAGGCGGCAGGTGTCAGCGTACAGATCTCATAGTATTACACTCGGTCAGATTATACTGACAGTGCAGTACTGCGTACACTGTGTACGAATAGAGAGGTCGTTCGCTGCTCACTCAGTGGCTATATATAGAGGTAAAATTTGAGACCAAGACCGAGACCGACAAGGTCCCAGACAGAATGAACATGTTGCATAGGAAATAAACTGTCCAAAATTTTGGAATACTGTACCTTTTTACCTACTGTAACCCGAGTTACTTTATGCTCTGTAATGACATGTAGCACCAAAAGTGCTTCATCATTGATTTTGTACATGTTTTATCATATGCATGACTGTATGCAACAGGAGGCCGAGGGCTGTGCTCGCTAATTGGCCAAGACCTTGCTTGCTGAATAGAGCAGACTTCAGGGTGATGCTGCTAGAATTCAATAGGACATTTTAGCCAATATTACCCGAGAAAAAGGCTTTTTCCCGGGTGAAGCTTATCTCCATAATTGCATCAGTTAATACCTTTTACAACCAAACTTGCTCCATTGACCAATCAGTCTTTAAAACGGTTCAAACCCCTTTAATTTTAATGATCTCAAGACACCTGAACAGGAAGTTCTCTGATGGATTCTGGATTAAGAGTGGTCAACTAGAGATGGCTAAAACTTGCTATTCATTTCTACCGTGACGGTCTCAGTGGGGCAGAAATTATGCCCTAGTTTGGGATCTAAAAAAGTGCAAAAGGTCACCGCCCCTGAAAAAAGAGTCCCATACGGTCATGGTCATATGAGAAATCAGGGAGCTTCCAGTTGCCAGACAAAACATAGAAGAAATAACTTTTAAACACTAATCCAATTTTTTTATGTGGCCATCATTGTCATACAGAACTCTTTAACACATGGGAAAGTGACCTTTTTCTAACTCCAGGTGCCCAACCAGAGCATAATCTCTGCGCCAATGAGGAACTTAAGTCCGTCCGATTCGGGAAGGTAATGAACATTTGTGGGCTGGCAGCAGCCTACCCGGCCCCGCCCATTTCGGTCCAGGTGGCCCTGCTCATCAAATGGGTGCTGCAGGTCTTAACTCGCAGAATAAAGATAAAGGGTCTGTCCTCTCTTCCCAACCTACAAATATCGTAGTAGTCTACAAAAATGACCTATTGGCTCAGTTCTTTGATTGGCAGCTAGTTCAAACAATGCAGAGTACTAAAGCCTTTATTACACAGCATAAATTGTACTTAAGTGTGTTGAATTGTACACATTGCTCTTTTATAGTCACTCTGAAGCAATGAACTGAGATTGCAACTGGAAGAGGATGAATTTTAGACAATTGTGAGAGGAGCATGAATAAGAAGTTTAGGAGAATTGGTGAGAGATTTTGGCCTTTAAGCACTTATAGATGGAGTGGGTGGACTCATTACATGAATACTGTACTTTTTTCCTCAATGATTAGCTATTTTTCAAAGCAATTGGCGTTTTTGAAATTAAACTCAGTCTATGAGTTCGTACAAGTAAGGTCAAAAAGTGAGGTTTAGTGAAGTAAGCAATTTTTCTGTGAAGGGAGGGGGGGGGGCATGCAGTATGTTGAGTGATTGACAGTAGGGGGAGGGGTCTAAGATAGAGTTTTCCCTTCCTCTTTGAAAATTCTTGGCCTTTTCAAGGAGCTTAGATGCAAAATGGTGCAAGATTTTTAATTCTTCAGGAATAGTCCTGAAAGTTAAATTGTAGTGGTAAATGGGATAAAACTGAACATTTTGTTTCTTTAGATGCAGTCAGATGCCAAGTACGCTACCGGTGCTTATTCGAAGTAAAATTTGCTGTTACATTTGCATACTTTTAGGAGCCAAAATGAAAGAACATCAGTGATGGGCTTTCATCCAGTCTAGAATAGAGCCATTTATGACAGTCCAATAATTGTAAATGGTCTAAGGGCCCTGACGTTGGTTGCGAACTGTCTGGATCCTTCAGTGGACGTAATAACTTTTTTGGGAAGCTTGGTCATAAGAGCCAATCTCTTTTAATTCAAACCCCAGCTTCCTTTATCTTTCGCATGAAATCCGAAAGTTGATTTCGGACCTTTCCTCAAAATGTGCACTGAGGTTCATTGACTACGATAATGTCAGATGGCGCGCCGTCTACCCTTCTTTTACTTGAATGGCTGTTGAGAGTCATGTGACATTTTTTCTCTTCAACTGTGAAATAGTTAACAAGAGAAAAATTGCTTGGTTTCAACTTCAAGTTACCTTGAATATAAAATAGAGATGCACTACCAAGCAAGCCAGTACTCGTATTTCTAACGTAAATACTAATATCAATAAGGGTAGTGCTTATTCAATGGTGGCCGAGTTGTCTCAGGAGCCGAGTTGTCCCAGGTGCCGAGTTGTCCATGGGCCGAGATGTCTCGGTGGCCGAGTTGTCCGGGCCGAGTTGTCTCAGGGGCCGAGTTGACCGGACACCCCCTTCCTCGTACGGCTTTACCTGCTGCTGAACGAGCCTAGGGATGGCCCATTCCCCTTGGAATTTTTTTTTTGGAAAAGTTGGTGTCCATACATGCAATTTGGTGCCACATGTCAGCTAGCTTCTGTGAAGAAGGGGGTGGGGCGGCATGGCCCAATGCCCCTCCCTGGGTACTTCGCTGGTGGGGTAAGATAAAATTTATTGACGTCCATCATAAAATAACATTGGACAAAAAGCACTCACTTAAAAATGAATAAATACATAAGTAAAGTTACCTATGCATCTTACAATGTAAGTAACACTTCAATTTTTTATTTTTAGACATTTATCTAATTTAAAAATTAAACAACATTTTTTTAGCCAGTCTAGAAGCGAGACCAGGACAATTTCCGAGACCACAAAGGTCCGAGACAGAGACCGAGACCACAGGGTGCCGAGACCGAGACCGAGACCAGGAAAAACTGGTCTCGTGACCGGTTTCGAGCACTACAACACATTACCGGGTGATGTCGGACAAAACCTCGCATTGCTAGCCTTACCGCAAGTGCTTATTTGAGGTTGTATCAGCAGGGAGGTGTTATTAGACCTCCCTAGTAACACCCACCTCCCTGCAGGTATCAGTATCAGATCAGAAATCACCGACACGCGACACGCGACACACTGCACTCTTGTTTGCCGCACCACTTCACACAGTTATACAATACAGTACACCGCGAAAATAACAGTTCAACGGCTGTCCTGCATTGCGGTTGACAAAGTGATGAGGACAAGCAAACTTTTTGAGTACAGTTTCCATTTCAGGTACACTGACTATACATATGCGTTACGTAATATAGAGAAATGATGGTAAGCTTGAACAAACTTTCATCGAGATGCATGGGTGATTGTTCGCGGGAAATCCAAATATAGGCCCTTTGTGTTTAGCCTTTTCTGGATAGACATATGGCTTAGTTCAGTCAACGAGCAATCCGTACTAAGGCAATCAGACAAACAGTAGACCTACATACAGTAGTTCGATATGAGTTCCCAGAAGAGAAGTATACAATCGAAAGGGAAGTGATCATGAAGGACAGTGATGGGCTAGTATGCAGATGTGCGTGCGTTTGAGTAGAGGTGGATATAGTTCATGCATCATAATAATGAACATTGTATCACACAATCTGTCCTCTCAAACGTAATATTACCGAGCGTTCGATTGAGTGAACGTGGACTTCGTTCTAGTCAACCAGCTTGCCTTCTTAAAAGCGTCCACTGCTATGGTACGTCTACTGTTAAAGCCTGTGTCGATTTCCCAGTGCAAGGGTCGACGTGGGCGAGTCGTATTAAAATGGCGAATTTACAGCCTAGCCTTGTTTAATTTTTCTAAATTTCTACAACGATGTAAATACATGTCTACTACATGAACGCCAGTTAAGTTGTTGGTATGTTTTCATGGAGAACACAGCTTATTTCAGCTTCGGGTTTCCGCCTGTTGAAGTTGCAAGAAAACGTCCAAAATAAAGGACATTCCCCAATGAATCATCAATCTCATATACATTTTAGGTAAAAAGTGACCCCGTTTGTACAAAACAGATCACGAGGAGGGAAACTAGTATGTATTCTTGCCACTTAATCCATTTTCAGAGATTCTGTGACTTCACACGTGTGAACGTTTGTTGCAGTTTCGGACGAACGTCAAAACCGCGGTGGACACGTTCTCGATTTTTGCTAGTGGACGAGGGAGACGACGTGGCGCATGCGCATAGGCAAAAATTGATGTAATCTCGTAGCATTCAACTAAGTGAACGTGCAAATCGAAAGCTCCCTAATGTCACAACTGCACATGACATCTCTAAGGTATTTGATAAACATGTTTTTCTTTTCCATTAGTTCGTAGCAGAAAAAAAGAAATATTTCCAGACACACTAATTTATAATTGGGCAACCATAGTTGCGCTTTAAAAAATTAATAAAAATAAATAAAGCATAGTTGCGCTTTAAAAACATTAAGAAAAATGAATATAGATGGATGGATGGATGGATGGATGGATGGATGGATGGATGGATGGATGGATGGATGGATGGATGGATGGATGGATGGATGGATGGATGGATGGATGGATGGATGGATGGATGGATGGATGGATGGATGGATGGATGGATAGATATTGAGCCAATACTGGAAAAAAGGACGAGGCCGACTCGACTTGAACCAGTAGGTTGGAAACTGGGCCGTAAAACTCCGCCTAACTAATTAACTAACCTACAGGAAGTAAGAAGAGGAAAGTTTCACCAAAATTTTAATACGCACAACATAACAACAGTACTACGACACATTCGTGTATCATGTCTAAAAGCCGAAAAATTACAATTGCAGTATGCTATCCTGTGAATAGTATAAGGTTGGAGATTTTACTGGCAAAGACCATCGTGTATGTACCAGTAACCAAGGACACACATCATTACTTTCAATGAGCCCTTATTTAAAAGTAGGGGATAGGGATATATTCCACACTTGAAAAGATTTTCTAACAGCCTGCCGAACCCTACCCCGCGGAGCGGACGGTGGTTTTCTCAACTTCTCAGCAGCTTCCAAAACGTTAGGGATATGACTGAAAAAGGAATATGCCGTACAGCCTGCTACGCAGGTAAGCCGAACCCTGGATCGTGTCCAGGACCGGATTTGTCTATAAGCAATGTACCCGTACGAAGGCAAGTGCACACGTACATACTAACAAGACCAAATTAACAAGACCAAATTTACATACGCATTCACAGTGACATGCACATGCACTCAAACTGACGTTTTCTGGAAGCGCTCCATATCCCACAATGTTATATTATGTCTATTCTGCTTGTTGTGTTTTGTTATTTTAAATCTACTTGAAATATTGGAGGGGCAAAAACATGTTTACCCTCCCATATTTTCACTGGAGTGGCAACTGCCTACCTGCCCCCCCCCCTTCCCCCCGCCTCCTTCCAGGATTGACGCCACTGTCCAAGTATGGAGTGCAGCAAGTGTTTAATAACTTTTGTTCTAATTTAGAATAAGGACTCAAAATGAAGTGAACCTTGCAAATGTACGTACAGTTAATGTGTTACGATTACGTTTGACTTCAGCTTAGCAATGGCCTATGCCAATCGAAAATCAAATGGTTAATACACCTGGTAAAATACGAGATTTGCATCGAAAATTCGGACTTGAGGTTTGATCGCACTTGCATCTGTAGGTTTCTTTATGACTAACATTTACCTTAGACATCGTTAAAAAAACTATTGTTCAATCGGTCACATCGCATGTACACGGATTGCAATGGACCGTATACATCATACTGGCTTTCTACGCTGCATGCTCCGAACGCCTGGCCCGGCACTTGCGCCATACGCGCATGCTAATGTACACATATCAGCAAATAGTACATTCCTAAACTAAAGGCAGTTCAAACGTAGGGAAACATCGTAGCATACTGCTCTGTCGAAATTCCAGGAAATTGCGAGAAACATTAAACGCGCGTTTTCGAATGTATACAGGTGCCGTTATAATCAATTTATGAATCGAATATAATACAAATTTGGTGAGCAAAGGGTTCTAAATAAATTGATGATGGAAATACACGTAAAACGATAGCAAACACCAACGATCTGGAAAGAGAGTAGAAAAACGGACCGACGTAGGACAGCATCCCTCTTTCATGACTGTGTCATATGTTAAGTATCTGGCGTATTAGCTCACTAAATATCGTAATTAATCTGCTCAATAGGCCTATTACAATTAGCTTACTTAACATTATAATTAACCTACGTGGTATCGCGCGTTTAAGAAAAAATGTCCCACATTTCGTAAATGGCGACATTTTCCACCCAATCGGTTTGTTTCTTAATGGGAATCGGCTGATAAACTGAACGAGACAAATGTGGTCATGTGATCGTAAGAAAACCATTGAACCAGAATAATGACATGACATGTTGCCATGTTTATTAATTTCCAATTTTGCCTGCGTTTCGCGCACTTCACTCTTTGCTTGTATTGACTTTTTCTTGTATATATTATTGATAATCCGTCCCGTTTTTCTTGCTGTGATTTACACTTCATGCCTCAGTGGGACCAACATGTATTGGGAAATGGGTGCGCGTGCCATTCGATTTTTCATTTCCCCAAAAGACGTCTAAAAAGTGTTATTAAACACCTCCCTGGCTGAGATTGTCTTCGACAGAGTCAATGGTTTATTTTGATTCTGCCCTATTATAAATCTTTCTTAAAATGCAAATTTTTGCGCGCTTTGTGCGTTTCCAACCTTACCTCAGTGTTGTCCATATTACTAATACCTACATTTGACCTTTGGTAAAATGTATACTCAAGATGTATATACTAAGCTAACCTGAATTTCGAGCAAGGGCCTGGAAAAAGTCGGGTAGCCATTTAAGTGTCCCCAATCTTGAGAGCCCCAATCATTTCAAACATTTGTCTGAACGAAACAACGCATTATAGTAACAGTAACATTTTCATGAAAAATCGAAACGATTACAAGAATTTCGACTCATTCGGGCAGCTTATAAAACAATTATTATTCAGCCTTACTTCATAGTCTTGGTTAACACTGTGCCCGAAATGGTAGAAGTTACGGGCAGAATTTGCAAAAATGTCTGAGATGATCCCAATTGCCAGATTATATGGCAAGACGGGAGTGTACAGGTGTATGCATGTGCTAAAAAATTTGCCCCCCCCCCCCCCAAAAAAAAATGGCATTGGTACCTTCTACGTGGTAATATTCTGATCATTGTGAAGGCTAATTTACTCATTTGTATAAACAGGGTAAAAGTGAGCATGTTATTGCAAACGAAAAATCAAAGTAACGACTGCTTAGATTCTATTCACAAGCCTGCAAATGCCATTTCCGGCCATCTGAGGGGTCGCAGTGTTTCAAACTTTTCTGTATGCTCATGCGCCAACTGATGGTTTCGCTCCGCTTAGTTTTTCGTGTGGAGTTATATATTTCGGGCAGAAAAATCTCCTTCCCCAACTGAAAATGCTCCTATACGCCTATGACCTTTCTCCACGTAGGTTTCTTATAAAAAAATAAAAAACCCAGGCCTTTGAATAATGGTAAATATGGTCATTTGCCTGACTGACAAGTGAACCCAGATACTGGTGAGAAGTAAATTAGTGTTGGAAGACACCTGACTACTGTAAGTTACACTTCTACACCGTAGATCTGACAACTTTTTATTTGCTTAGCAAAGTTTTCCTTATGATATTTCAGGGCCGGATTCAGGGTGCCAATATTTCTTTGCAGAGCAATTCATTGTTTGGGTCATGAAACCAAAAAATGACTTCAAATGATGGTAAATGTTGCAACAGATTGCACCTGAGGGTACTTAAATATTCAAAAATTTCTTTAGATCCCTCCCCCAGGCCGGCAATCAGACCCTGTGCAATTGGCCCCTCAAGTAAAAAAGCTTAAGACGCCTTTTCTGGGGCTTCTGAAACAACAAAGCGCAGTAACCTACGGGGGTTTCTCCCCTGAACCTCCACAGCGCTCGAAGGAAGACCCGAATACGAGCCTGAGTTTGGTAAAGCAACCCGACCTTTTAAAATTTACCAAAAGATAATGATCTAAAAGGCCTTTAAGGTATCTAAATTCGTTTTCAATTTTTAATTATGACCGATTTTAGATACACCAGTAACATGAATGTAAAACATAACAATCTGATATAATAGCTGCAGTTCAAACCTTTTTTGCAGGAAATAACTTTTACCCTAAATAACAGTTTTAGCCTACATAGTAAAGTGTGATTTTGTGGGATGAGTTGTCCTGCACATCTTTCAGGAAATGACATGATTGAGAGCCATTCGTGGCGGCGAATCGTAAGTGTGGAATTGTTCGGGTGGGAATCGTCAGGGTGCCAATTGTCCGGGTGGGAATTCTCCGGGTTGGCAATTGTGTGGAGTGGGAATTGTCCGGGTGTCAATTGTCCAGGTGGGAGTTGTCCGCGTTGCCAGTTGACCGGGTGGGCATTGTCCGGGTTGCCAATTGTCCGGTGGCAGTTGTCCGGGTTCTGATTGTCCGGGTGCCAATTGTCCAGGTGCCAATTGTCCAGGTGGGAGTTGTCCCCTCACGAGTCTGTCGATATGCTATCAAAGATGATTATAGGCTAATAGGGAACGCAGATTCTTCGATAGTCCACCAAATATTCAAATTTCCGTAGAGGAAACCCGGAATGTAAACTCTTTTCTGCAATACAAGCTCCTTATTACAAATGTGTAATAGGACACAAATTTTCGGCGCGCTCCGCGCAAATTACGTTCCTAACACAGTAAGTAGTGTTCACAGTTAAGAAAAAATCAGATTTTTGTTTATTTAAAAAAATTGTTCTTGACCGTAGAAAAGCGAAAAATTTAGCATAAAAATGTACCTCAGTTGGTCAATGGGGCAGGGTGAGGGTGCATGGTTCAAAATTGTTCCGTCTCCCCCCCCCCCCCACTCTCATATTGCTTCCTACGCCACTGAACAGTTGCATACTACGCATGCTACGTCACTGTTATCCTGTTACCAGGACTATGATATTTTGTCATTAGAAATTAGTCGGACAAGGATTGTAAAGTATTTGTCCATAATATTCCAAGACTATTAGACCACAAGTTTCGCACAAAGGAAAAAAATCATGCGTCCAGATAATCAATTAAATAAGATACTCATTTTCAAAGTACTGCCATTTTTAGATCTATAGTGCATTATGAAAAACCTTTTATGTCATCCCGGCACATAAAATTGACATTGCCGCATTCAATTTATTTATAATTTTGATGACTAAGCAGGGAATATTAAGCGACTGGCATTGTTTAATATACCAGATGGTATATGGTAATGCTAAACAAAAAGTATGAAACAAAGAAAATTAAACAACCAAAGAACAATGATGATATGAAAATACTTCAGCACCAGTTAACTGCAACTGGTTTGTCTCTTTGTCCCCCCCCCCCCTCAGCGAGTGTGATAAACGGTCATGAGCAGTCCCCTAAACTCACTTTGAAGCAACAGCTAAATATCACATTTTGGTTCTTATTTCTCTTCAAAGTATCTTTAATCATTTTCGAGGGCTTTAATATCATTACATATTTAAGGTAAACCAAGCAGTTACCTCTAATAAATTTTTAATATGAGGAGAAAAAATGATGTCACGTGACTAACAATAGACAACCATAAAATATGACAGTCGACTATACGCTACTTCAAGTTAGGATGAGTGCTCTTTGCCTCTACATTCTACGGTATCTTTACCACTAGGTGGGTTTAGAAGAATCACAATGGAAGTTATTCGTGGATACAAGTAAATTTGGGAGAGAGAGAGCAGTCTTGCTTTTTTGCCATTACTCTTAGAAATAATGCTCAACTCCTGAATGACAGTCCTTAAGAGGTGTGGATGAAACATATTTTCCTAAAAGGAGATTCTCGTGCACGTTTGGAACTAAATCTTTGTGTTAATAGATGTGTTATTTATGAGATTCCGTTTGTGACAATATTTAATAACATAAATTTATTTATGTGATGTTATAAATTCAAAATATATTGGTTATAGTTCCAATATTTTTAGGTTATGGTATAGAAAGTGATATAAATGTATGATATTATGAATCCAATAAAAAATAGATTATGTTACGACCCTTTGAAAGTAGTTTATGAGTAAAGTATCTTAGTTTACGAGTAAAACATTATAGTCTATAAAATTGCAATATATATATAGGTTATGACTAGAAATGGAGCTCGAACAAACGAATGGCATTACGTCACGAAGATAGGCGTGATCACAGACGGATGGGCGTGACAGTGTGTACGCCGGGAAGGCGGGATCATATTTTTGTTCTAGCTCGAAGAATTGAATTTTACAACACAGAAAATTGCTACAATTAGATTACCGTCATTGAAGATTTCTGTGCCCTCGTGAAGACGCTATATAGCAAAGCTCGTGGCTGCCAAGAGAGAAACGGGACAAAATCGAGAAAGATAGGCCTATGGAAAGTTTGTACAAGGCAGTTGGGTGACCCTCAAAATATGTGCCGTGTACGGTTTAGTAACCACCAACATAATTGAACGGCGTTCCCGGGGGACCTGCGGACATCACCCTAATAGTCCAGAAAACGCCCATTGACTTGATTTTTCATACCGAAGGCCATTCAGTGAAAATGTGGTATTGTCCTACATATTGAGAACACGTCGCCGACCTTGACCAACACTGAAAAGGAGGACGTGGTATTTGTACTATTCGGAAGACAAATCTATAGAGAACAGTAATCTTTCCATACTTATATTCAGGCCTAAAATTATTTACATTACGATCATATGACAAGCTTTTATAATTAAAAGTCTTCCCATAGAGGAATATGTATGCAGAAAAAAGAAATAATAATAAGTACACAATGGAACACAATTATTTAAAAACGTTCCTTCAAAAAGAAAAAGGGCGAAGACTTTTAATTATAAAAGCTTTTCATAATTATGATGGTAATGTAAATAACTTTCTCATTTTAGATTATAAGCAGACAACATTTGTGAATAGTTTGTAATTAAAATTAAACACCCCATGTATAAATGTGAAAGACGGACTAAAGTTCTTCTTACAAATTGTGAAAAAATGATAAAATGATCATTGTTAGTTAGTACCGTGTTGTTTATGTAAATTAAAATTATTGTATAATGATGTGTATAGTTAAATTAATCACTGTAAATACTTGTAAATATTATATCTATTTCTCAAAACTCTGTATATATTTGTTTGTATCAATGTACTTGAAGGTAGAAATAATTAAGTCATCCCATAGAGGAATATGTATGCAGAAAAATGAAGTAATATATACAGGACAAATTGAATAAATATAATATTTACAAGTATGTATATTATGATTTCTTTATTTCATTTAGGATTGCTAAACATGTTTGGTAACCACTGCACCAGCAGCTCACTAATGACGTCATGCGGTTGATAATATATCATTTTGGGTTACTCACGGGCATCTTTGGCCATCATTTTGCAAAAATTTACCTCTTCCCTGCATGGTGGTCACAAAACTATTTTTCTAGTTTGCCTAGGCCTACGTAGCCTATAGCTAGACAGAAAACTTGTCCTACGCCCCTAAACTCTCCTCGCAACGTGTTAGTCTCTCTACGAATCTTCTTCATTTTAACTCATTTTCGGTAATCATATTAAACCATCGTTAGTTACACTAGTTGAAGCAAGTTACCTTTTGTAAAACTTACTAGTTACGCACTGAGTGCTAGCCTATATGTATACCGCGCTCCGGCAGCTTCGAAAGGTACTAACCTTGATCCCGCCTTCGTACATACTGTCAAGCCCATCCGTTGTTTTCAAGCCTTCTCTTCGTGACTTAATGCCATTCGTTTGTTTGAGCTGCATTTCCAGTCATAACCTTTATACATTGCACTGTTATAAACTGTAATGGATTACTCCTAAACTAAGATAATTTGCTCATAACCTAATTATATAGGGTAGTAATATAAGCTATTTATATTGGACTCATAATATAACACATTTATATCGCTTTCAATATCATAACCTAAATATATTTTGACTTTATAACATAAATAAATATATTTATGTTAAAAAATATTGTCACAAACGGCACCTCATAGTTATTAGATCAGTAGATAAAATGAATTTATGCTGTAGTCTCGTTTTGGGAGGAAATGGGGCCGCGGCGGGACGAACTGCTATTTTCGAGACCATAATTTGACAAACTTAACATATGTACGGAAGCGTAAAATACGGAAGCGTAGAAGGGACATGCAAAAGAATAAAACTCTCTCAGCAAAATGACAATTTTCGTAGAATTGACATTTTGAAGATTGAAATTAAGTCTTCAAAATGACAAAAAATTCGAAATCTGGCGTTTTAATTAACTCGTCAAAACGTTAAAATTCCGAAAGTCGTCATTTTGCCGAATTAAAAAATCTCGACAAAATGACAAAATTCAGAAAATTGTCACTTTGCTGAGTTAGAACATCTCGTCAAAATAGCAAAATTCAGAAAATTGTCATTTTCAACCGAATTAGATCATCTCGTCAAAATGGCAAAATTCAGAAGAATGTCATTTTGGCGAGTTTGAACATCTCGTCAAAACGGCAAAATTCAGAAAAAACGACATTTTGACGAGTTTAAACATCTCGCCAAAATAGTAAAATTCAGAAAAATGCCATATTGGCGAATTAGAACTTCTCATCAAAATAGCAAAATTCGAAAAATTGTCATCTTGCCGAGTTAGATCATCTCGTCAAAACGACAATATTCAGAAAAATGTCATTTTGCCGGGTAAGAACTTTCGTCAAAATGGCAAAATTCAGAAAATTGTCATCTTGTCGAATTAGATTATCTTGTTTAAACGGCGAAATTCTATGGAAGCGTTAAGGTGCTATCAAGTTATTAACTTAGTCACCGCATTATACTTACATTTTGTAACAAAATTATGAAATGTTTACTTACTATCTTAACATTTTGCAGAAAATGATGAAATGCAAACTTACAATATTTCAACAATTCAGAATTTCTCAGAAAAATGATGAATTGCGCATTTAACGAATGTTATTAATTCCTCGTTTGGCAGAAAATTAATGAATTACTGATATATACCAAATTTTTTGTATCATAGTTATGTTCGTTTCTCAATTTGGTGAGTTTATGGCACAATCAGGAGTGCAGGCGCCTTACGAACAAGAAGAAGAAATATGTAAACAGTGGAATCATTAGGTAATAAAATTATTCTAAAAGAATTCAAAATTTTGGACAGTTTATTTTTCTATGCAATATGTACTAACATTCGGTCTTAGTCTCGGTCTTGGACTTTGTCGGTCTCGGTCTCGAATTCTGCCCTGGTCTCGGTCTCGACACCTTCTGGCCTCGGCTTTGGATATGCTGGTCTCGATTAAAACACTGGTTCAGATACCCTCAGGCTGCTTCTACATGGATAATTAAATCCCAGTTGTTGTTTTTGTCTTAAACCAAGCCCGGATTGGTACAGCATTCAAGTAAAAACTATAATAAACTTTAGATTTTTAGCTGTTCAGTGTGTTCAATTTTAAGGGCGTTTATACTTTGCTGATATGAACGTCCCAATAACAACTAAAAAAAAAGTAATTATAGGGGTCCTTTTGAGAAGGTAGCAGAGAATAGAAAGAAAGTGATTTAACTGTAGAGTCTGATATGTTGCTACACCTTGTGCACATAACAAACTAGTAGCATAGCAAGAGGGGAAGAGGCAAAGTGCCCCCGGAAAAGTCAAAAGGTAAAATCGTTTGGACAGTAAAATGAAAGAAAGAGATTGTCCCAACTACAGTCTGGAAGTTTTACCCCCGCCTCCTGCCTCAATAGGTCAGATTTCCCCAAACACACGGATATACAGGAATGTTTCGTTATGAAAACGTGTATTTAGTTTAAATGACGGCGCATTTTATTCTACCTCTTTAAAATGTGGAAATAGGAATCTAAAGCAGATCCGTAATCCGTCATTTTTCTGCAGATTGACAATATATGGAAACGTTTAGGTGCCGTCAAATTGCAAACATAGTCCCTATATTATCTTAGTATTTTGCAACAACATGATGAAATGTTCACTTATTATCTTAACAATTTGCAGATAAATGATGAACTACAAGCTTACCATTTTTCAACATTTCAACATTTTGCCGAAAATTGATGAATTACCTACTTATCACAAGTAATCAATTCAACATTTTGCAGAAAATTGATGAATCACAGACTTAACGGATTTCGACAATTCGCCATTTTGCAGATAAGTGTTTAATTGCACATTTATCGGATCTCAACAATTAACCAATTTGCAGAAAAATCACGAATTCCACACTTACCAGATGTTAGCAAATCAACATTTTGCAGAAAACTGATGAATTACTCAGTTATTGGATCTAAGCCATTCAACATTTTGCAGAAAAATATTAAATTACACATATTAAAGATCTCACTAATTCTACATTTTGCAGAAAATTGATGAATTACACAGTTAATGGATCTTAACAATTCTAAATTTTGCAGAAAATTGATGAATTATAGACCTAACGGATTTGGACAATTCACCATTATGCAGATAAGTGTTTAATTACACATTTATCGGATCTCAACAATTAACCAATTTGCAGAAAAATCACGAATTCCACACTTACCAGATGTTAGCAAATCAACATTTTGCAGAATACTGATGAATTACTCAGTTATTGGATCTAAGCAATTCAACATTTTGCAGAAAAATATTAAATTACACATTTAAAATATCTCACCAACTCTACATTTTGCAGAAAGTTGATGAATTATCGGATCTTAACAATTTAACAATTCGCAGAAAAATGACGAATTACGAACCTGCTTAAGATTCTATTTTCACATTTTAAAGAGGTAGAATAAAGTATGCTGTCATTGAAACTTATCAATTACACGTTTTCATACCGAAACATTTTTGTGTATCTGTGTGTGTTAGGGGCAATCCGACCTCTTGCGGCGGGGGGGTGTAAAACTTGCAAAGAGCCCATTTGGGGTTGTGGCAATCCCCTCTTGTAATGCTACTGGTTTGATATGTGTAAAAGGTGTAGTAGCATAGTCAGACTCTACAATTAAATCACTTTCTTTCCATTCTCTGCTATCTTCTCAAAAGGACACCTATAGTTACTTATTTTCGTTGTTATTGGGACGTTAATGTCAGCAAGGTCTAAGCACCCCTAAAATTGAACACAACAGCTACAAATCTAAAGTTTGTTATAGTTTTCACTTAAAGGCTGTACTAATCCGTACGGAAGCGTAGAAGGGCCACTCAAAAGAAAAAAGAACTGTCTCGGCAAAGTGACAATTTTCGTAAAATTGACATTTTGACCACTTACTGGACTCCTTAAAGAGGCAAAATTCGGAAAATTGTCACTTTGACAAGATAAACCATCTCGTCAAAATGGCAAAATTCGGAAAATTTATATTTTGCAGACCAAACAACATCTCGTCAAAATGACAAAGTTCCCCAAATTTTTATTTTGCCGAGTAAGAACATGCTGTCAAAATGGCGAAATTCCGAAAATTGTCCTTTTGCCGAAATAGAACATCTCGTCAGAATGGCAAAATTCAGAAAATGGTCATTTTGCCGAGTCACAACATATTGTCAAAATGGCAAAATTCGGAAAATTGTCATTTTGCCGAGTTAGAACATCTCGTCAATATGGCAAAATCTGGAATGTTGTCATTCTGCCGAGTTAGAACATCTCGTCGAAATGGCAAAATTCGGAAAATATGACATTTTGCCCAGAAAAACATCTTGTCAAAACGGCAAAATTTGGAAGATTGCCATTTCGCCTAGTCAGAACCTTCAGGGCGCAATTGTATGGAAACGTTAAGGTGCCATCAGATTACGAACTTCGTCATCGCATTATCTCAACTTTTTGCAACAAATTAATGAAATGAGTCTTATTATCTTAACATTTTGCATATAAATGATAATATGCAAACGTAAAATATTTCAACAGTTCAACATTTTTGCACTGTTTTACTCACATATTGCAAGTAATAAATTTAGCATATTGTCAATAGGCAGAAAAATGACGAATTACGGATCTGCTTTAGGTTCCTATTTCCACATTTTAAAGGGGTAGAATAATGCGCGCCGTCATTAAAACTAATACACATGTTTTTATAACGAAACATTTCTGTTTATCTGTTTGGGCAATCTGATCTCTTGAGGCAGGAAGCGGGGATAAAACTTCCAGACTTCAGAGAGCCCCTCAAATTCGAATTTGGGGTCGGGGCAATCTCTTTCTTTCATTTTACTGTCTTAACAATTTTACCTTTTACTTTTTCCGGGGGCACTTTGCCCCTTCCCCTCTTGCTATGCTTCTAGTGTGATATGTGTACAAGGTGTAGCAACATATTAGACCCTACAATTAAATCACTTCCTTTCTATTCACTGCTACCTTCTCAAAAGGACCCATATAATAGCTTTTTTCGTTGTTATTGCGACGTTTATATCAGCAAAGTCTAAACGCCGTTAAAAATGGACACAACAGCTAAGTTTGTCATAATTTCTACCTGAATGCTATACAATTCCGGGCTCGGTTTAAGACAAAAGCAACAACTGGGATTTAATTACCCTTATAGACAGGGTATCTGAATCAGTGTTTTAGTCGAGACCAGCATATCTAAGACCGAGCCCAAAACGTGTCGAGACGGAGACCAGGGCAGAATTCGAGACTGAGACCGACAAAGTCCAAAACCGAGACTGAGATCGAATGTACATATTGCATTGAAAAATGAACTGTCCAAAATTTGGAATACTTTTTAGCATAATTTTATTACCTAATGATTCCACGGTTTACATATTTCTTCTTCTTGTTCGTAAAGCGTCTTCACTCATGATTGTACTATAAACTCACCAAATTGGGGAAAGAACATAACTATGATACAAAAAATTTGGTATACATGAGTAATTCATTTTTTTTTTCTGCCAAACGAGGAATAAGTAACATTCGTTGAATGCGTAATTCATCAATTTTCTGTGAAATTTTGAATCGTTGGTATATTGTAAGTTTGCATTTCATCATTTTCTGCAAAATGCTAGGAAAATAAGTAAACATTTCATCATTTTGTGACTAAGTTCTTAACTTGATGGCACCTTAACGCTTCCATAGAATTTTGCCGTTTAAACAAGATGATCGAACTAGGCAAGATGGCAATTTTCGGAATTTTGTCATTTTGACAAAAAGTTCTAACCCGGCAAAATGACATTTCCCTGAATATTGCCGTTTTGACGAGATGATCTAACTCGGCAAGAGGACAATTTTTCGAATTTTGCCATTTTGACGAGAAGTTGTAATTCGCCAACCTGACATTTTTCTGAATTTTACGATTTTGACGAGATGTTCAAACTCGCCAAAATGAAATTCTTCTTAATTTTGGCATTTAGACGAGATGATCTATTTCGGCAAAATGACAATTTTCTGAATTTTGCTATTTTGACGAGATGTTCTAACTCAGCAAAGTGACAACTTTCTGAATTTTGTCATTTTGTCATTTTGTCGAGATTTTTAAGTCGGCAAAATGACAACTTTCGGAATTTTGACGTTTTAACAAGTTAATTAAAACGCCAAATTACGGATTTTTGTCATTTTGAAGACATAATTTTAGTCCTCAAAATGTCAATTCTACGAAAATTGTCATTTTGCTGAGAGAGCTTTTTTTTCTTTCGCATGTCCCTTCTACGCTTCCGTAAATCCGGGCTTGATGTAAGACAAAAACAACAACTGGCATTTAATTATCCTTTTTGAAGCAGGATTCCTGAACCTACTTGTACCCCATTAATTCTTTAAGGCCGAACCATCGAGCAAAATTTCGTTTACAAAGTGCAGTCAACGATTATCACCTCATTTAATTCGGACTAGTTTAAAGGAATAACTAAAAGATAACAACCTTTAAACACGTAAAGCGTACAGGTATGAAGCTGTTTTCGACAGAAGGGTGGAGAGGGAAGCTGAAAGATTTTCTTCGGACAACATTTATTGCCACGGGTCTAAAGAAAGAGGGGCGTCGATTTGATCCTCAAAGGTGGGGGAGGGGGGAATCTGGCCTACATTTTTCTCCTTCCCTGGTAAGGTATCAAAATATTGGTAGCTAGCCTTTTTTACGAAAAGGGGGATGGGCAAACATCCAAATTTTACGATTTTTTAAATGTGAACACCACTGTACTAGGGACGTACTTTGTGACGCGCGAAGCGCCCAGAAATTTTTACCCTTTTCCAATATATAAAAATATGGAGCTTGCGTTGCAGAAAAGTTCGTCGGAGAGCCTCATTTCGTAGGCTTTGGATAACATTTTGTAGCAACAACGATCTTTGGTCGCCCCTCAATCTCAGATTTGCCAACAGGAAATGCAAATTCTTCAGTAATCCCCCAAATGAATTTTTCATGTCAAGGGCTTATAGTGGGGAAAATTTGGAATTTTATGAAAGAAAATGTATGAAATTTATGAAAAGCACTGTAGTTACCTTTGTTAGTTGATGATCTGGTGGCACATATAGCAAATTTCCGATTTTTTCACTTCAAGAGCTCGGAAAATTTGACCAGACTGAAGGTATTAGTGAGCCCTTCTGCTTAGGAATTGTGATTTGCGGCATGCGAAGTGCCTGGAAAATTTTGCCTTTTTGAAACAAATAATAACGAATAAGGAGCTTTTATTGGAGAGATTTTGGAGTTTCGTAATTTAATGAGTTGTCAAACCACACAGCAGACTGGTTTCACAGATAGCAATTTTCCGAATTCTTCATTTTTCAGAGCCACCTGCCTCCTGTAGCTACGCCATTGGGTGTCTAAGAGAAGGGGGGCCAAATGCAAAATGGTTGTAAATGTTTCAATATTTTCAGTTACTGGGAAACTCCAAGCAGGCAGCAGGACTATCTAAGCGGAGAGCCACCATTAGTTGGCGCGGAGGGTACAAGAAAATTTTTGACTTCACAAACCCTTCAGATGGTCGGAAACGGCACCTCTCGAGTGAGAATAATATGAAAAATAGTGCAAATATGAAATGACTACATACATCTAAATAGAAATGTCACATTTTGAGACTAGCACTTACAATTTTCACTTAGAGTAAAAGTGATTTTTCACTGTAAAATCCGGGACGTCATATGACATTATTTACTGTAAAATTTATATTTTTAAATTATTGTTAAAATCCCCTAGTCGAAATGTTGTGGCGGAAGTATGCTTTCGCACTATTTAAGATTGAATACCCCTTAATATTTCCTTTTTGAAAAAATGTAAAAATAAATTATTGTAATTTCCCTATAAATATTACCTAATAATATGTTTCACTACATTACATTTGGGGACAATCAAATATTATTAATTTTTTTCCAAAAAGAAAGGGGATACTCCCTCTCGCTACCATGAGCGTCGATTTGTGGGGAACAGGGGGACATGTCCCCCCACTTTTTTGAGTGGAGGGGACACTAACGTTAAAGTCCCCCCCCCCCCTCGCTTCTTTTGTGACCTGAAACTTAAAAGTTAGATACAAACCAAAAATATATACATGTAGGTTATGAAAGGTGTGCTCTGCCGCTTACGATCGATTTTCTGTATCAATAATTCCACATGTTTACTTTACAAATCCCCAAAATTTTCGGGCGCTTGCGGTCTCACTGATATTCCTTTTTCACTTGCATATCAAACATACATTATTCATCGATCTCTATGATTATGTCGATTGATTGTGTGCATAGGGCAGCAGATGTGGTTATGAAGGAGCACAACATTTAGGAATTTGAAGAAGAGGAATCGTCCCCTTCTATGTTTTAATGAAATCTGTAATCTTTAGTGAATAACCAGCCTGGCGGGCTGAAATTGGCAAACACATTTTAGGGAAACTGAAAATGCCTCGGTGCACAGTCTGCATGCAACTTTTTCAAAAAATAAATGATTTCTAATGCAAATTAATTTCGACACGCGCATATCACACATTCGTATAACTATTCGACCATTTCGTATTTAGATCATTATCAGAGAAGAAAAATCACACTGATGTTTGCTATATTAGAGAAGTCAGTCTGGAATTAGAGGTACACCTCCATCCTCTGTCTGTAGATAGTGTATGATGAGGTGTCGTTCGAAAGGACATATTTTAATTTTTTGTATCAGCAATCTTACACCGGTAGGCCTATGCAACGGTGTCTCAGTAGCACCAGTGGGTACCACCCCCACCCCCATCGATCTGTGATTTTTCCGCAGTAGACTGAAGTGTGCTTTTCATCAGTTCATGGATTTATCTTACCTTCTTTTAAAAAAATTTCTTTACTATTAAACTTTTGCAAAAATCCTTCGCAAACTATCACAATTTTCGTTGTGATTCTATTCACTTATATAGTACACCCGGTAAATTCACATCCACTGTATAGTCCGTTGAAGTAATTACCCACACCATCAAGATCATGTTTTTAAGACTTTGGAGTTTCCTACTAACTCAAAGTATTGAAATATTTAGCACCATTTTGCATTTGGACCCCTTCTCTCAGGCACCCAGTGGCGTAGCCAGCGGCGGCGCCAGAATGTCAAATTGAGGGGGGGGGGGGGGGACAAAGGGCAAAGGAAAATGCCGGGGAGCAAAGATTTTCGCCTAGCGCGAAACCGAGCGCGAAGCGCGAGGTCTTGCGGGTGGGGTCCAAGGGCCCGTCTTAGGGCCCCTGGTAGGGTCCAGTGGCAAAGTCCCGGTGGGGCCCAGGGGGCAAAGCCCCCGGAAGCTCTGGGGTTGTAGCATATTTCTGGGTGAAAAATTATGTCCCAGGAGAGGTATATTATTTGATTTTTCGGTTGATCTAACTCCAAGGCTAACAACTTTTTTTTCTTTGAGAGTATCATTATATTTGCGCGGAGCCACCGAGTACCACTATACTAGTCAGTGGCTAAACCAGACTTTTTCATTTGGGTGGGGTGCTGTGGATGGGCAAAGAATTGAAGTAGTGTTAAGCTGTAATGACACCATCTAAGCAGAACGCAATCATCAGTTGGCGTGCAGCCTACATAAATAATTGATGGATGTATGAGGGAGAATAAGAAACAATAGAAAAATAAAAGAAGCACGCTATGTACCAAACCGCGAACTGCCAAGACAGGACAACTTTATATCATAAGTGATATGCGTACCACATGTAGATTGGAAACACCTTACCCTAACCCGGAAGGATGTAGGCCTACTTCAAGGGCATCTAATTAGAAAAATTTTCGTCAGTATCAATTGCAAGTTCACCCAGGAACCAGTGCACTCCCACCCCCATCTCCAACACACACACATAGGCCACATACACTTCCATTCCATCAATTTCATTTGGGGGAGCAACTGGGGGCAAGGAAAGAATTTGAGGGAAATGCCCCCTCACCCCCCCCCCCGTAGCGCCGCCAATGGGCGTAGCTACAGGGAGGGAAGGCGGCTCTGAAAAATGAAGAATTCGGAAATTTGCCATTTGTGAAACCAGTCTACTGTGTGGATTGACAACTCATGAAATTACGAAACTCCGAATTATCTCCAATAAAAGCTCCTTATTCGTTATTATTTGTTTCAAAAAAGGCAAAATTTCCCAGGCGCTTCGCGTGCCGCAAATTGCAATTCCCAAGCAGAAGGGCTCACTCATACCTTCAGTTTGGTAAACTTTTCCGAGCTCTTGAAGTGACAAAATCGGAAGTTTGCTATATGTGACACCAGATCAGTGGCGTAGCTACGGAGGGGGCTGGGGGCTCTAGCCCCCCCCCCCCACTGAATCGCCTACCCTCCCCCCAGCAGCCCCCACTGGCGAAAAAATATATTCACACTGGCCGATGATAATATTCAATCCGAGCTACCTGGCTACTATGGCATAGGTACACTTGCGATAGATCCACTCTGAATGTCGGAATAAATTCAGGTAGACTGTGACAACTCGTCGGGTTTCTGCATGGATAATTTCCTAGCAGATTTGGAGTGGCTAAAATTGGCTACGGTACCTTGGTGTGGATTAAAGTGTGCTCCTAGCATCTAGCCTGTTTCTATCTCCTGTAGGGATTTTTTTCAGTTCCTGGGATGCACAAATTTGTTCCAAAATCATACTTAGTGTAGTGAGTAGGATATTTGAGTCAAATTAGGTTGGAAGGAATTTGCACTTTGCACGGCCATTGCTGCCAGTCATTGGCCAGTGCAACAACCAAACCCAAGTTGGGTCAATGCAGTCTCAAGGGTCGCAACCTTACCATTATTACCTAATAGGACATCACTTAGCTCTTGGGAGGAGTGGACAAACCCAGTGGCGCATGAGACGGGGGCAGGGGGGGGGGAAGACTGCCCCAAATTTCCGCAAAATCTAAATTCGGGCAGGAATTTTGGAAAAATTCGGGCAGCAATTTGGAAAAAAATTGGACAGCGCTTTAATTTTGGGAAAAGGGGGATGCTTTTTCAGAAAATTCCTAAATGTGTCCGAAATCTTAAATTGCCTGAAAAAAGGAAAGAAACGTCATACAGTCGCAATAAAATTTTCATGAAAACCCAAGTCGATATTCCAAAAAATTGCTACACCTCCGGGCAGTGCAAAAAGCTTTTATTAGTGACTTAACTTCACTTATAATGACAACACAGTGCTTGAAATTGTCGAATACCCAAATTCTTTCAAGCAATTTCCCGAAAATGGAAAAGTACCATAGTAAGGGTAACAGAGTTACGAAAACTCAAACAGATCAAAAAATCATGGCGCATTTGGAAAGCCTGTGGCTTAAAAGAAACAATCGTTCTTGAGCCTGTTTTTAAATGTTGTGTAACACAATACGGTACTCGAAATGGCCGATTATTTTAATAGCTTCAAATCTTTGCCGCAAAACAAAAAAGCTATTTTTAAAGTGACATTTTCATGTAAATTAACAAAGATCTGCGACACATTTGGGTAGAATGTGAAAAAAAAAGTTTTCATCATCCCCACTTCATACTGTAGTCTTGCAAAAATTGCCCGAAAGGGTCAAATATTTGGGCGCAGGTTAAAAAAGATGCTGGGACGTTTCAAATGCCAAATTAATTCATCGCACGGACAGAAGGGTGTTTAGGTGCAGTGCCCAAAAGTTTGCCATCTATCCTGCTCTAGAGTCGAATACGGGCAATGGTTATGAAAATCGGGTAATTTGTTTTTCGATACTTTAATGATGCAGGGTGATAATGTCTTCCCATAAGTCTGCTTGAAAATTCTTTAAACACACATTGTTACATTTTTCAAAAGTAAAATCATATAAAGTGGGAAGTTCGGGCGATCACACAATTTTATCAATATATATTTAATTAGCCAAGAGACGTAATAGAGTAAAATTCATTAGCATGTTTTCATTTCCATTTTATGGTTTCCCCAGAAAATATGCGGGTCTCAGGGGTACGACTTTTCAAAATTTTCTGTTCGCCCCTACCAACTAATGGTGGCGCTCCGCGTAGATAGTCTTCCCAGCAGAATTTTAGTTTCAAGTGGACATTATTTCCCAACGTAACCTCGAAGTAGCGACTGCTTAGACCCAATATAAGTATAGGAAATGCCATTTTTGACTGTCTGAGGGGTCAGATTTTTCAAAATTTCCTGTACGTTTCGCCCCAACTTATGATGGTGCTCCACTTAGACCGCTTCATTACAGAATTTAAGTTTCGAGTGAACATTTTTTGCAAAAGGAAACTTAAAATAGCAACTGCTTAGATCCCCCTATAAGCCTGGGAAATGCCATTTTCAACTGTCTGAGGGGTTGGATATTTCAAAATTTTCTGTACGGTTTGCGCCAACCAATGGTGGCGCTCCGCTTAGTCTTTCCGGCTGAATTTTAGTTTGGAGTGAACGTTTATCTGCAATTGAAACTTACAATAGCGACTGCTTGGATCCCCTCTATAAGCCTTGGAAACGTCATTTTCGACTGTCTGAGAGTTTTCAAATTTTCTGGACGCTCCGCGCCGACCAGTGGTGGCGCTCAGTTTTGACTGTCTTACGGGCAGAATTACATTTTTCGGGCAAAAATCTTCTGTCCCCATACTGAAATTCCCCCCTACGCCTATGGAAATACCTTACTCATCCGTGCACTGGAACAGCTGCTTGCAATATACAGCAGGATTTTGGATTTGCAATCCTAGGATACATAGTCCAGTGGAGTAATGAACTGAGCTAATCAGTATCTCAAAAGTGTGTTTGAATCTGAGAAAAATCACAAATTTTTCTCACCAGAATTAAAGACATTTAAAGATGGCAAATGCTATTCCCAGCCATCTGGGAGGTGTTCAGATCTAAAATTTTCTTTGTAGGCTCTGCGCCAACTGATGGTGGCGCTACGCTTAGATAGTAAAATCCAAACTCCCCTACAAAAGTATCCCGCCTCCCCATAGTCTCCCCATGAAAAAATCATAGCTACGCTACTGCACCAGATCACCAACTGACAAACGGTAACTACAGTGCTTTTCATAAGTTTCATAAATTTTCTTTCATTAACATTCCAAATTTTCCCCAATTCAAGCCCCTGACATGAAAAATTAATTTTATGGGATTACTGAAGAATTTGCAATTCCTATTGGCAAATCTGAGATTGAGCGGCGACCAAAGATAATTGTTGCTACATAATGTTATCCAAAGCCTACGAAATGAGGCTCTCCGACGAACTTTTCTGCAACGCAAGCTTTTATTTTCATATATTGGAAAAAGGGCAAAAACGTCCTAGTACAGTGGTGTTCACACTTAAAAAAATCGTAAAATATGGATGCTTGCCCATCCTCCTTCCCGCAAAAATGTCTAGACACGAACATGTTGACATGGGCGTCCGCAGAAAATTTTACAGGGGGGGGGGGGCAAGGTCATTCATGGATGATTGAATTGTGTACACTATCTAAGCGGAGCGCCACCATCAGTTGGCGCGGAGCGTGCAAGAAAATTCTGGGCCTTACAAACCCTCCAGATGGCCGGAAACGACACTTGGCGAGTGTTCTAAGCTGCATGTACCCAGCCCTGAAACAGGAATTTCATGTCTGTAATTTTTAGATTTTTAGAATTTTCAGTGTAAAAAATTGTTGAAGGGAAATCTGCCTCTCGGTCACTGCCTTGCACGCCTATGCACGATAAAACTTACAACTGTCAAAAAGCCTATATAGGCCTATATCCGTTACCCAATTATGAATAATCATACCCCCCCCATATTCACCTTGTATATCCCAGTTATATCCGCGCATCGCCACTTGAGATCAGCACGGGACCAAACCAAGACCAACGCACTCATCAATAGCCGAATGCCATATGCACACTACATGCCTGACAACTAGTACAATTTTGGCATAGTTTTTACAATAACAAATTTCCAATAGATATCACGAATGATGGTCCCCAAATTACGATTTCACTATTCAGCATACTATCTTCTCTTTTGCTATTCCTGGTCAAATGTCCGCATATTTCACGAGTAGAAACTGTAGCTGTGAGTGAAGATATTGTGATGATCTATTTTTAATTTTTTTTTATTTTAATTTTTAATTAATTTTTTCACAACTTTGATTTTCCAGGGGGGCATGTTGATACCTTACCAGGAAAGGAGAAAAATGTAGGCCAGATGTCCCCCCCCCACCTTGGGAATCAAATTGACGCCCCTGCTCTCTACCCCTCTTTCTTTAGACCCGTGGCAATAACGGTTGTCCGGAGAAAATCTTTCAGCTTCCCTCTCCACCCTTCAGTCGAAAACAGCTTCATACCTGTAGGCTTTACGTGTTTAAAGGTTGTTATCTTTCAGTTCTTCCTTGAAACTAGTCCGAATTAAAGGTAAAGAGCAGTCCCCCCAAACTTATTTTGAAGAAAAAGCTAAATAGCACAATTTTCGTCTTATTTCTCTTCAAAGTATCTTTCATTACATTTTATGATTTAACTTTTGCATATTCAAGGCTAACCAAGCAGTTATTTCGTTAAGTTCGTTAAGTCTACTACACTACTTCATTTTGGGATGACTGCTCCTGCCCTTTAAATGAGATGATAATCGTTGACTGCACTTTGTAAACGAAATTTTGCTCGATGGTTCGGCCTTAAAGAATTAATGGGGTACAAGTAGGTTCAGGAATCCTTCTTCAAAAAGGATAATTAAATGCCAGTTGTTGTTTTTGTCTTACATCAAGCCTGGATTAGTACAGTCTTTAAAAGAAGGGTTGAAGGTCACAACAGGATTTGGTATGTTAGAGAGGTGCTTATTCTAAGCATTTTGGTGAAATTTGCATTGAAATCCGATGTGTGGTTCTCAAGATATGAACAGGTAAAGTTTTCACATTTTCAACAAAAAGTGAACTTGAAGCAAGCACACATGACATCACATCCCCACATTAAGCGCTTTGAGACTTCTTGTGTAAGGCGCTATATAAGAACTGTTATATTATTATTATTATTATTATTAATGGGCAGTCTTTTGTTTTTCTTTAAACTTTATACTGGATTTTCTCCTCAACAATCCCATATTATTAAAATGTGATTACATAAGGAGCATGAGAATTTTACAAACTTTGCATCCCCCACAGGGAGGTCATACTCCTATTACCTTCAAGGTCAACACAACAGATTGATAAAACAAAGGGAAACAAAGCATTTCTTGTCAATGTGAGGAAGTGATATAAGCTCTGCTGCCCTCAAACTCACTTTGAACACAAATCTACTGACTTCATTTACTGATATCTCAAGAAATACATGCCCGATTTGAATGGAACTTTCACCACACTGTGTAGAGTTTGTTCCTCTTTCACATATGAAAATTAAATTTTTGCTTAAACTTCCCCTTTAAGTGGAAACTATAACAAACTTTAGATTTGTAGCTGTTGTGTTCAATTTTTAGGGTGTTTAGACTGTGCTGACATTTACGTCCCAATGACAACGAAAACAAGTAATTATAGGGATCCTTTTGAGAAGATAGCAGAGAATGGAAAGAACGTGATTTAATTGTAGAGTCTGATATGCTACTACACCTTTTACCCATATCAAACCAGTAGCATTACAAGAGGGGATTGCCACAACCCCAAATGGGCTCTTTGCAAGTTTTACGCCCCCCCCCCCCCCGCCGCAAGAGGTCGGATTGCCCCTAACACACAGATACACAAAAATGTTTCGGTATGAAAACGTGTAATTGATAAGTTTCAATGACAGCACACTTTATTCTACCTCTTTAAAATGTGAAAATAGAATCTTAAGCAGGTTCGTAATTCGTCATTTTTCTGCGAATTGTTAAATTGTTAAGATCCGATAATTCATCAATTTTCTGCAAAATGCAGAATTGGTGAGATCTTTAATGTGTGTAATTTAATATTTTTCTGCAAAATGTTGAATTGCTTAGATCCAATAACTGAGTAATTCATCAGTATTCTGCAAAATGTTGATTTGCTAACATCTGGTAAGTGTGGAATTCGTGATTTTTCTGCAAATTGGTTAATTGTTGAGATCCGATAAATGTGTAATTAAACATTTATCTGCATAATGGTGAATTGTCCAAATCCGTTAGGTCTATAATTCATCAATTTTCTGCAAAATTTAGAATTGTTAAGATCCATTAACTGTGTAATTCATCAATTTTCTGCAAAATGTAGAATTAGTGAGATCTTTAATATGTGTAATTTAATATTTTTCTGCAAAATGTTGAATGGCTTAGATCCAATAACTGAGTAATTCATCAGTTTTCTGCAAAATGTTGATTTGCTGACATCTGGTAAGTGTGGAATTCGTGATTTTTCTGCAAATTGGTTAATTGTTGAGATCCGATAAATGTGCAATTAAACACTTATCTGCAAAATGGCGAATTGTCGAAATCCGTTAAGTCTGTGATTCATCGTTTTTCTGCAAAATGTTTAGTTAATTACTTGTGATAAGTAGGTAATTCATCAATTTTCGGCAAAATGTTGAAATGTTGAAAAATGGTGAGCTTGTAGTTCATTATTTATCAGCAAATTGTTAAGATAATAAGTGAACATTTCATCATGTTGTTGCAAAATACTAAGATAATATAGGGACTATGTTTGCAATTTGACGGCACCTAAACGTTTCCATACTTTGCCGAGACAGTTCTTTTTTCTTTTGAATGGCCCTTCTATACGCTTCCGAACATATGAGATCAAGTTTTGAAAAGAAATACTGAACCGAGATATCTTCTTTTTTCCTGATAACGTAGTAATTACCCGGGAAGTAAATTTATACAAGTTGCAACTCAATCATTTTTTTTTAACTCTGTGCCTCAACTTCGGCGGGTTATCTTCGTAACAAAAAGGAAATTGTTTGAAATTGACTTTTCCAGCATTGAGTTTTTGACATTTGTAAGTTGGTTTCTCTACCGTAACACGGTCCTTGGGGTGGAAAGGTATCCTGAAGCTCAGATCGACAGTTCGTTACACTTAACAAATAGACAATCACAAATATGTGATCATATTTCGCTATCTGCCAATATCGTCAATAGTCGCTCTCCGCTTAGGTAGTCCCCCACTATTCCCAGCCCCCTGGATCAAATCCTTGGTGCCCCGCCGTGCTCCATGACATGCTTTCTCTAATCTACGCACTGTCAGACTGTAGACATATCTATTCTAGAGAATGTTCCAAACTTCGGGTAACATGGTCTAACACTTTACATTCGAACTCGGTAAATGATCTCTCCCCAAAATAATGACCCTATACGCTCTAAAAGCAGTTGGGTGAAATGGTTACCAACCGCTGGTCACGTATGTGACAATACTGAGAAATTGACCGGTAATTTACCCCAATAATCGATCAGCCAAGTGAAGGGTTACCCAAGAAAGTTATATCTAATCACATAATACACGTAAATTCAACAATTTTGGACAAGTTTTACCCAATTTCATTATTGTCACATACGTGAACAATGTCAGTGATTATTTTACCCAACAGTTTTTCAGCATTAAATGGATGTTTTATTGTCACTTTTTCGGAACAATTGTCGACATTACTCCTCAGTGGATAATTGTCAACGTTGGCCAATCATATAAGAGGCTGAGCGGAATGTGTCCATTCTGGCAAAGAAGAGTCAAAACAGAATAAAATGCACTTTTTGCCAGCAAAATTCAGGATTCTTGGTCCAGAACTCTCAAGCCGGACAAAAACCACTAATGCTGACATTAAATCAAGTTAATGCTGACATTGATTCGACTTAATGTCGGCATAAATTAATAGCCAAGGTTAGGAGGATGTATTTTTATTTGTTTGCGTAAATTCGAGTTAATGCATATTTTCGATTTAATGCGGACATAGCGTCGAATTACAGTACGGTACTGCGGACAATGCCGGGCATAAATTCGATGTAATTCAAACATGATACAACAAGTATTTCAGATCTGACAACAATTTCGTCAGATACGGCAATAATAACCATCAAGCACTCACTTGATGTAGATCCGTGTTTAGTATTTAGACAGCCAAAGGAGCCAGATTGCTCTGAGAAGGGAGCCGAGGGGCGGACGGGTGGAGAGAGCTATCGTCCCTTGCCCCTGTTTTAAGTAGGCCTACACCTCAATTGTTGGCGGATGTGAACCTCTGCTCATGCGTTCTCATTGGTTAAGTTTATGTCCGCATTAAATGGAACTTATGTCCGAAATAAATGGAAATGTATGTTCGCTATAATTCCAATTTATGTAGACACAGAAAGACACATCCTGACTGGCTAAGAATTAATGCCCCTGTACATTTGAATAAATGTCAGCATAAAATGGATCATGTGTCGGCATGTTGGCATAACTTCGGGATTTTTGTCAACTGTGATGAACCATTCTCGCACGCTTTTGTTGAACAAACTTTTCGCATGCACTCTGGAAAAATCAGGAAACATAATAAGTGTACGGTAGGTCTAATTCAGTGAAAAAAATTGGTCCACCAAACCATGTCCCTCACCGTTCTCCCATGAATTAAATAGTAGCTTATTGTCCCTTTGCGGCCGTACAAAAAAAAAAAAAAAAAAAAATGACACAAGCATTCTTCATTGCCTTATATTAACGTGAGCGTTCCAAAAATCGATGTTCAAGAAATCTCCACACCTGATCATGATCGTCATCACGTTGGTTAAAGTTATATTTGTCTTTCAATATTCAAAGTAACTCTGAAAATTTATCTCACAAATTAGATATATTTCACATATTTATGGAAATTCTAAAGATTGGAAGATAAATTATGACCCATTGATTAGCCGGAGTGACAGGAATGTACGTAAGGACACTTTTCATGATAAATGGAACAGAAAAGAGAACAGAAAAAAGGAAAAACCGGGCTAGAAAATATCTGAGTAACAAATGAAAGTATTTGCATAACTGACCGATGAACAATTTGCTCTTGTAAGAAATCTTCTCCCCTCATTTATCTGGTCTGGATATTGATATCATGGGCAAGAGCAGTCACGGTTACACGGATATTGATATCATGGGCAAGAGCAGTCACGGTTACACGGATATTGATATCATGGGCAAGAGCAGTCACAGTTACACGGTGAAGGGTAAACCAGGGGGCTGCTATTTGCAGTAGATGTTCAAAAAGAGTGAAACTGAACTAACACTCGACAATCCAGACTTAAATGTTGCTGCGTATTCCACTACATGTCTTAAAAAAATCTGAAACTGCACTTAGGCCTATCACGAGAGGGAAATATCTTTCATTTTCAGGACTGTGCCAGTGTTGGGTTGAAAGCCTATCTTCACCACCGCGACACGTTAGAAGGTATCTAAATTTATTACTGAGTCACTGCAAAAGATTTTAAAAGATGGGTATAATTTTCAACGCTAAAGCAATGGGAAAGTATGAGAAAAGATGAAGCATTTCCGTATGCTGTCTGTATTATTCACACAACGTTATTCCACTGCTCTTTGTCCTTTTCGACTGAAGGTATTTGTTCTGTAACACTCGTGGTTAGGAGGCATATTCGCACCTGCAATCTCCCTGTTTGCATCACTCCAGAGCCATTCCACTGGTTAATCAAACAAGTGCTTCGCGTGGTACAATTGACTTGTGTTTTTTTCATCTCGACTTAGGAGATAAAAACACCCCAAAATGTGGGGATTTCCAATGCTAGGTTTGTAAGGCACTCACCCGGTAATGACTAGTACGTGCGTAGGTGTGTGTACATGTCACTGCTGTTATTGGCTCCCTCAATTTTCTGAGGAAAATTTGATAAGAAACACAGAAAAGGTCACCTGAACTCTGCTGTAATTGACAAGACTCTGGTTCGGAGTGTTCAAAAGATAAGCATAATAAAGGGCGCAATGCTAAGTGGGCTTCAAAGCCGATGTGCTTTGTGATTCTAATTACTTAAAGAGTACAGCCGGTGTTTAAACTCACATTGATCGTAGCCCATTAAAGTAATTACCCACAATTTCAAGACCATGTCTTGAAAACTTTGGAGGTTTCCTGGTAACTCAAAATGTTGAAATATTCAGCCCCATTTTGGATCAGAGCCCCCTTCTCTAAGACACCTAATGGCATAGATACAGAGGGCAGGCGGCTATGAAAAATGAAGAATTTGTTTGTGAAACCAGTCTACTGTTTGGTTTTGACCACTCATTTCGAAATTACGAATTCCATCCAATAAAAGCTCCATTTTTGTTATTATTTGTCTCAAAAGAGCAAAATTTTTCGCGCGCTTTGTGCGCCTAAAATTTGCTGTTCCTATAGCTCAAGTGCTCTCTCATACCTTCGGTTTGGTATACTTCTAGGAGCTTTGGAAGTGGCAAAATCAGACATTTGCTACTTGGGACGCCAGATCATCAAGTGACACTGGTTTCTACAGTGACATTTTCATAAATTTTCTTTTAAAAATTCCAAGTTCTCCAATATAAACTCTTGACTCAAAAATTTCGTCAGAGGGCCGCATCTGGTAGGTAGGCTACTGGAGAACATTATGTTGAACAACACTCTTTGGTAGCCGTTTAATCTCAGATTTGGTAATAAGGAAATGCAAATGCTTTTCAATAATCCCCAACTTTTCAAATGTACTTTAGGAAACCCAGAATTCAAAATTTTCCGCAGTACAAGCTCAATGTTTTCAAATGCTTGAAGCAGGCAAAAATTTCATCGCGCTTCACGCGTCGCAAATTGCGTCCCTAGCACAGTGGTGTTCTCACTTAAAAAATCCTAAAATCTGGATGCTTGTCCACTCCCCCTCCCGCAAAAATGTTTATCTGTGTCGCTAAATACACCTTACCAGAACAGGTAAAAAAATTTAGGCCAGATGTCCCTTCCCCACTTTGAAAATCCAATCGACGCCCCTGCTTTGTGCAGGGAGTTGACAGCCCGCTGCTTTGTGCGATTCACCGTCTTAAGGACGACTGAATTCGCCCGGCCTTTGTGATAATAAGGCTTAATAAAAAATAGTTATTCAGTGATATAAGGTCATGTATCGGTCAAAAATTAATTGATCGTGTAATGTTGCAAGTTATGAGCGAAATATATGGGACCGGTCTCTAGTATTTCGAGATGATAGACTAGTGAATACCAAGCTTAAATGCTAGAAATTTAAAGTATGTGACATTCATGGCTCGAAAAGTTTTGAAAATGATTTAAAAAGTATTACACACGTAGGTGAACAACTTGAGTCATATTAATCATGAGAGGAGAATAAATGTAGTTTACTTGCCAGTAAAAAATCTTCACGTATCTGTAGACTGAACATTGGGGGGATGATATCAGTAACCATTTCCCCTTAGTCAAATATGGGGGGGGGGGTGGGAAACATCATCCCCAGGGATCTACGCATATGACTCCTGGCAGCATAAAAAGTTCCCTGCCCCAACCAAACATTCCGCTCATTTTTCAAACTGTAACCAGAAACTTACTTAAACTGATACAGTCATATGTTTAAAATTCAGATGCGATCGGATTGAAAACGTGATTTAAAAGGTGTTGTTTTTATTGGCGAGGTAAAAACGTGTATTACTGGAAACGTGTATTGGGTAGGTATCAAGGGTATAAAATCCGGCAGGTTCCGTTTATTTTTAAGATCGAAGGTGGACATGTTTTTCTGTCTGATATCACCTGCCCTCAAGTCTATTTCTAAGCTGGTATTATAAAGTTATTCAGCACTTTCACAAGAGGGGTCGAAGATCTGTTTCGTTCCCAACTTTTCACGCTTCTAAAAGTATAAACTGTGATACACACCTGATTATGTCAAGGGTGTTTTGCCACCCAAAGAAGGTTATAGGTATTTAAATTGTAGAACATTACCTTTACTATTTTCATAACTATTTCAAAACAAGTTTGTAAAACACATTGTCATGAATTTCATACTATTCTTCCGATTCTGTAGTTTTCCCAGCCCAAGTCAAACAGCCCCACTGTGTTTCCTTATCATTTATAATTCTCAGTGCTCAAACTTGTCATCAAAATGCCTTGCACAGCCTTGCTAGATAAACAGCGTTCATACCTGATGATGGATTTTGCAATTCGGAAGGTTCTAAGTGCAATTGTCATATGCATATTCGTACGTGTCTTAAAATCTGGATTGATTTCACAGAAAGGTTCCAAGCCTGCCTGGATGCTATAACAACTTCTTCTTCTTCTTCTTCTTCTTCTTCTTCTTCTTCTTCTTCTTCTTCTTCTTCTTCTTCTTCTTCTTCTTCTTCTTCTTCTTCTTCTTCTTCTTCTTCTTCTTCTTCTTCTTCTTCTTCTTCTTCTTCTTCTTCTTCTTGTTCTTCTTCTTCTTCTTCTTCTTCTTCTTCTTCTTCTTCTTCTTCTTCTTCTTCTTCTTCTTCTTCTTCTTCTTCTTCTTCTTCGTGTGAGTATAATAATAATTATTCTATTTTAATTTGCTTTTCGTTTCTGTAACAGGTAGCGTGGCGGTTGCTGTTGGTGTAGGGATAGGTAAGTACGGTGTTATGTAAGTTTTCCAATATTTCGCAAAGTTTTCAATCCAATAAGACCCTTCATTCAATTAAGACCTCTTGCAAGAGAAATTTTGCCTACCACTCTTTTTTGTAAAGTTATCTCTAATGAAGCAGATTCAGCTTCAAAATGGTACACAAATCTTTTACAGAATTGAAGATATCTTGGGACAGGTTTTTCGTACAGCTTTTGTCATAGAAAAAAGATTTCTAGGTTACATTTTGGCAAGCTTGTGCATGTGCCATTCGCAGTAATTACCACTTAAAGGGGGATTACGGCTAAAACCTTTATCGAAATTTAAAGATCGTCTCCATCGTCTGTCTACTGGAGGTTCAGTGAGGCGTCTTTTGAACGAACAAAAGGACGTTCTTATTATTTTTATCAGAAGTGTTATATCACCACTTCATCCCCCCCCCAAAAAAAAGTCAGTGGTGGGACCCAGAATCTACAATTTTTCGCGAAACGGGAGGGGATGTTCCATCCTTTAAGACTCATCCTCCAGGACTCAGATCAGTAATGTTCCACATTTGTCCCTCCCTTGCTATAAGCTCATGGGCATGGTCTTGCTTATAAAAGCCTGGAATATGCCGTTTTCGGCTATATGATGGTTGCGATTTTCAAAAAGTTTTGTACAATCTACGCCAACTATTGCCCCGCTTAGAGAGTCGTTTGGGTGATAATGTCACATTCATTTTCATGTCACTTTCATTTCGCTAAATTTTGTGGCATAACCCCTTTAATATTAAAAGTGCTCATGTAAGTATTATATGGGAAAGCAAAAAGACAAAAATCTAAGCAAAACAAAAAAGAAACTTGTTTTAAAATTTTAAAATGTATCACCTGCTTTTCATCCATGCATGATTCTTTTAAAAATGCAAAACATATTCAAGGAAAAAATAAAATATTTATATCCTTCTTGAGGACAATTTAATTCAAATTACTGCACAGTCCCTCCCTTTTATAAAAAATTCCTGGATTGAGTGATGAAAGATTTTTGAAGAGAACATGGCAAAGAGAGCTTAATAAAAATCACATGAGAAAACAGGCCCAAATTACCGAAAAAGTAGATGTGGAAGCCAAAATCCGATTTATGGAGTTATGGACCAATTTGTTTTTTAAACAACATGACACTTTTGTTAGATATTTGTACTGCATAAGACCCTTGCGACGGCCTTGGATACAATTATCTTTTTCAATGATTATATGTAAGATAACAATCACGGCACGTTTTGCAACTTTGAGGATAACCTCAGTCTGGTTTTTAAAGGTTTGCATCTCCCAGTAGGTAAGGATCGAAGCACATGAAAGTCAAGGTGCACATGAAAAACACTGTAGCTGGACATTTGCCATGTAATTCGTTGTCATGAAAGTCTGTTCACCTTTTCATATTTTATCTATCTTTTAGTCGTGGGGGCACTCATCTGCTACCGTCATTGTCCTAGAGGAAGCTCACCTACAGGTAAGAGTAATAAGTTGCAGACCTTTTTCTTTCAAAAGCCAAGTGAACAGGGTTTTTTTTTTTTTTAATTTTTGAGGTTGGGGGATTAGCAGAATAAAAGCAGGGTTACAAAATACAATTCCTCATCGATTGTCTGTCCGTACTTTCCTCTGTTCGAGCTCATTCAATCCGTGATAAAAACATACATTAAAAACAGAATTACTTGAGTGAATAAGGGAGGAGCCAAAGGTATCTTCATTTCTTCCAACCGGTTTCGAGAAAAATCACAATGACACATAAAACCAAACAGCATGTTCTTCGCAGTCTTCAAATAAAACTACGGGAAGCTGACGAGATATTGTAATAAATAGTATAGTACCGAAGCACTGAAGTGCCACACCTTTTGCTTTTCCTTAAATTCACACTCTATCAACTTAAATTCACACACTCATTTTTTCTTAAAATCAAACTTTCACTTTTTTTTTAAATTCACACTTTATAAAATTGAATTCACACTTTCACTTTGTCTTAAATTCGGTCTAGAGGCAATTAATCTGAACGCGGGACGTTCCAATGAGAACTGAAACAGCTACAGTCTTGGACAAAACTTGTTGGGACACCCGCTCCCCCTTCCAGTGATGACGAAAGGGGATCGGGGTGTCCCAACAAGTTTTGTCCAAGATTGTCTGGGTTTCAACATTTTTGAGACCGAATTTAATGAAAATTTCTTTTTCAAATGTTCTTTAAGAGCCTTTTCGGAAGCTAACTATACTTTTGAGGATTTTACTGTAATGAAAATATTATGGCAGGTGAACAATATTGTTGGCCATTAGATGGAAGTATTTCAAGGACCGGATTTAGCTTGTGGGGTCCTGGACCGGGATTATTTTGGACCCTTTTCACAAATGTTGGAAGGGATCTAAATGAGTGAACCCTGGGACTGGGCAAAGGTGAATGCCGCCGAATATCCGGAATTAAGTTCTTCAATTCTTCTGTGACATCCCTTCTTTTGAGCAAAGGAGTATTAATGACTTCTTGTTCCACTTGCTTTGCCGTTTCCATTGTGAGAATACCGTTGTATAAAGAGATATTGTTGTGTTACTACATGCCACCTTGACGAGGCTGGCGGTGTAGGCTAAGTTAGCTAAACGGTCTACCATTTGTTTTGAAAGCAAATTTCAACGCAAAACGTAAAGAAACTGCTTCTGTTAAAAGAAGGCATATCAGTTATGTTACCAGCTGTTACACAACGTGAAAAAACACAGCCAGAGACGCAAAATGGACTGCAAAATGTATCCCCAACCAACCGTACCTATAACGATCTACCACCGTTATAAAAGAAATCCTGACTTGCAGCTCTGACTTTCAACATTGTATGGTAGATCATGGCGCTCTTTCAGTTAATTTTTCGTGAGGAACTATGAGTTTGAAAAAAAAAAAAAAACGACTCTCCTATCCAGGAAGAGAATTATTTATTCCACCTGTCGCAGTTGTTGATTTGTGTATCTAAATAATGTATATTCTCGGTTCGTAATGTGCTATATCCTATAGTCTCCCTTAATTTGTTAAAAATACAACTTCAAATTTTATTTTCATTATGGTAAAATCCTCAAAAGTATAGTTAGCTTCCGAAAAGGACGAGTTAAAGGCCTTTCAAGTTTAGGAAATGATGATACCGATATTTAAGGAATAAATCGCATTTGACTGACTATTATGATGAATAGACTCCAAATTGACAAAGTAACGGACGAGACGAAGTCGAGTGAGTTGTATTGCTAATTTGGAGTCGAGACGATTTATGAAGCAGTAATGGTCAGACAAATGTCGTTTCTTCATATTGTACCAGCGAAAATATGTGAAAAACTTCATCACTATCACTGTTTTTACGTTTATTGACCGTGTGTAGTGAAATAACAGAACAGTGTTAACCCAATCAGAATGCAGGATTCTCAGAAACGGATGGTAGAGGGTATGAATTAACTTCCTTTTATCTATATGCATACGTATCAAACTAAGTGATAGGTCAATCATTAATCTAAATCTCAACTGATTTCTTCTGTTCGTCCTCCAATTTGCTCGGCGTTTTCCACTTTTACCTTTCCATTACCCTTTTCTAAAGGAATAAATGACACTATTTTTAGGTCTTGAAGGAGAAAGGCTGGAAATGTGGCACTGCAGGTAGGGTTACTATAGACGTTCGGTTTTACCAGGACAGGTCCTCTTGTTATTGTTTCATGCTGGTGTCCGGAAGGTTTGGTAAAACTACCGCCACTATGTCCGGATTTCATGTATTTCTCACATGATCTGACAGGTTTTCCCTAATTTTACTTCAATCAAGTTAGAAGAAACTCTGTTAAAAGCATAAAATATTGCACCGTTTTGCATCTAGACACCATTGAAAACCAACAAAGTTTCCAAACCCTCCACCCCTCCCCTCCTCTTAGACCTTTTCACCAGGGTGGCGATGTACTCCTTGTGAGAAAATAAATAGGCCTGTGATAACCCTAAGTGCAGACAAAAAGAACAGTATAGACCTATGCTAATTCTGAGAATGACCATCGCATTCTGAGAAGTGGCGGAGATGCCATATGGTCAGGGGGCGGCCCCCCGACGGACCAAAATCGTCTGTCGGCGCCCATTTTAGGATTTTAACATACTTTACTCTTGCACCATTATTGGCAAAAGACATTATTAAAACCGTTGCTTTAAGGCCAAGATAACAAAATGCTCAAACAGCCACCAGTAACTGTGCACATTATTCTGATGAAAAGGGTCGTCTTCTGTAATATAGGGATAGGTTTTGCTGAAACGTATCTTTATGCTTTATACGCACTAATGAATGTTGTTGCTGTGCTAAGTTTATTGCTTCCACACTAAGCGTGATTATAAGCTTACAAAATACACAGACTGACATTAAATTCACCCTCAACAATAATTGTAGCGCAAATAGCCCTCTTGTTGTCGTGGAAAATTGTTAACATAGACAATAAAAATAGTGGGTGATGGTTATGGTGTTAGAATTTCAATGAGCAGTTTCCATTTTCCTTTTCTTCAAGTGACCATTCTCATGATAAATGGCTATTTGTGACACTGCACGGTAATCCCTTGAAAATGCTTATTTCTGTTTTTCGTGGTCTCAAAAGCCAGGAAATTGCATCTAATAAGCCTAAGTTTAGGCTGCTTTTTTATTTATGAATTTGGTATCTAGAGAGCCAAGCAGACCTTTTGTCTTGGCTATTTCTTACAATGTACTTAATTAATTGACAGAGAAGTCACATGATGTAAATTGCGTCAATTTATGTTTCTTCGTTTACTTATCTTGATTTCCAGATGCAAAAAATGTACAATGGGGGATTAATTTCCATAACTTTTCCCCCTGTAAGATTGCTTGCTATTTGGCTCTAGAAGGTTTAATCTTCATCTTCACAAGTACATTAATATCTTAAATCGAGACCTGATAATAACACAAATATAGCCTAATGACCGCCTTCATACTAGAATGTGAAAGAGAGGGATAGAAACATGGGCATCCGCAGGTTGGGACAAGGGGGGGGGGGGAACTTGCCCTCCCCTGGAAAATACAAAACTGCAAAAAACGAAGAAAACATAAAGAAAAAAGGAAGAAAAATTAAACTAAACATTTCTTAACAGTTCACTCAGTGTTTTCCCTATATACATAGGCTTTAGAAATGCCATTTCCAGCGATCTGAGAGGCATTTTGGGCCAAAATTTTCTTGCGCTCCGCAATAGCGTGGAGCTTTTCCCCCCTTAAAAGGATTTTGTCCCCTCCCCCGAATTATCTTTTGCGTAGGCCAATTAATAAAAAATTTAAAAATTAGAAATTAGAAAATCCCTAGCTCCACCACTGCAGGTGCAATGCGGCCGTTGTGTTATGGGCAAGTATACTGTATACAAATGTAACCTACTCAATTACTCTTTTACAAAACAATAAAATACATAAATGCCAAAATGAAATCCGCCCATTTTTGGCCATATCATAACCAAAAGTGACCATGAAGTCTCGTTCCCGTCTACATGCCTTACTCTACATGATAAGCCCTATTGTAGAGCAAACCACGCACTAAGAATCAAGAAACATCGAGCGAAAGAACCGTTCCTCGAAAATGAGAACCGTGCCCAAGGTAAGCCTGCAGGGAAATGCCATTCCAGGCTGGCTTAGGGTTACCGATTTTTCAAAAGTTCCTGTTCACCCCTCGCCATGCAATGACGGCGCGCCGCTTTGGTATTTTTTGGCTAAAATTTAATTTGAAGTCAACGTTTTTCTGCAAACGAAATTTAATATAACTACTGCTTAGATCTTCCTCGCAAGTCTGGGAAATGTCATTTCCGGCTGTCTGTGGGGTATGGTTTCTCAAAATTTTCTGGGGGAGAAGGATTTGCTGCTATTCCGAATCTCTCCAACACGAATGGTGATAATAGTCAATAAAGGTTTTTACGTGCAGTTGGCAATTTACTGACTAAAGGGTAAAGAGGTTCGCTAACAAGATAGCAAAGAAGGGTTTTTTTTTCGAAAACTCATTGAAAGGTGAAAGTTTTCATATAAGCATGGCACCTGATATTGACATTTATATTTATTGTAAGTTTTATATATATGTTACTTTGAGAATGGGTGGATACTTTAAGGTCACCTTTTAAGAATCAAGAGGTTAAACTTTGACCCCGTTGGCATATTTTGAAGATGGCTTGCATCTTGGTTTAATCTCTACCACAACCCTTCGGAAGTAAAATATACATTTGTTATTTTTAGAATGAAAGGTCATGGGCTGCTTTTCATGTCTATTTTACCGTTTTTGCAGTAACCAGTTTTCAATAACACACAACAATAGCTGTGCGAAACTGCTGACAGTGGCGTCACCAGACTTTTCATTCTATAGGGGCACAACAAATTTGCAGGGGACACTGGTAGACTCCTTTCGTGGTGCCGTAGGCGCTACCGAGCGCTCAAAGGGTAGGGTCCCGGGGCCGGCCTTAGGGCCCCTGGTGGGGTCCAGGGACAAAGCCCCAATGGGGGCCCAGGGGGCGAAGCCCTCAGAAGCTCCTGGGTTTAAGCGTGTTTGTGAGGTACTTAAGTCGCTATTAAAGGGTGCTTCTGTTGACTCAGCACTGGCCTAAAAATTACCACCAGGGTAACTTCCAGTGAAACTCTTGATAAAAAAGCCAGGGATTCAACTACCAAGAGCGAATTCGACTGACATTTTGAAAAAAAGGGGAAGACAAACTATAGAGAAAGAAGTTGGTGGGAAGTTCAACATGAGTTTCGGTAGGAGTTTAGGGGGCGAGTCCCTTGGAGCTCCTGTGTTTTAAGGAGTTAGTGATGTATTAAGGTCGGAATTTAAGTGTAATTCTTTTGTCTTTACACTGGTCTAAACTACTTCAACTCAAGCAAGATTTTACTGGTTACAAAATTAGTGAAACTACTACCAAGAGCGGATCTGGCTGACATTTTGAAGAATGGGAGCTGAAATAGATAAACAAAGAGAAAGCAGTTGATGTACAGTTACATGTGATCCTCTTAACCAGGCTTCCTCAATTAAAATTTTCTGAAGCACCAAATTGCTAAATGTTACTGATATAATGCGCCACTGATCGCCGCCCTGGGGGATGGGTATAAGGGGAGGGGTTTGAAAATTTGGGGGTTTCAGAAGGGGCTTACATGAAAAATGGTGCAAAATTTGTTCAATTTTCCCAGCCAAAATTTTTCACAAGCTTTAAATTTTTACCGATTCACCAGTAAAATCGACAAAGCCCTTACTCTTACAAATGTAAGCAGTGGCAGTGATTTTACTTTCATGTGAGAACAAATAGAACATTATTATATCCTTGTCGGCATGTGACGTCAGTCTGGGGGAAGCACTAGATTTATTTACAGTACCTATTTTTGAGACAGAATACTTCAAAAAGGTTATGAACAAGTTAAAATTTTTTCTATTCTCCCAGTAATTTTTTGCGCCACTCCAAACCACTTCGCGCGCCGCTGGTGGCGGGCACCGCTATTTGAGAAAGCCTGCTCTTAACAGTTGGGAAGCTGACCTCGGGATCACCGAAATATATTCAGCTCTGATGACGTCACACAATTTTGAATTTAAGCCGCTTGTGGAAATGTACAATTGGAAAAAAGAATAGCTTATTTATTCTGTTTACATCCTGTTTCGATCAATAAAACTATGACACTTACCAGACTAACTTCGTAAGTTATCGTAAAACCAATTCTAGGTCAAATTGTGGGTCAAAAGGCTCAATATCAACGAGCGAATTTAGGTCACCCTTCCCGAACGTTCGGAGAAGGGTCACAAATTCGTCCTGAAATCATCCATAATAAAGCTGTCCAATAATTACCTTATACACACATTAAGGTAGAAAATATACTTTTTCACATAGGTCCGTTGATAAATTGTTCCAATATTACTGAATACGGGTAATCCCGCTTTGTTTATGCTACAATTCTGTTTGCAGTGCATGTGTAGACAGTCAGCCATCTTGAAACGCAGTGCGTCATGGTCATAGGCGTACGAGGCGGGGGATGGGGGGCAGGGGGGCAGACTGCCCCCCCCCCCAAATTTTCTCAAGACCTTAAATTCGGGCAGGGATCTGGAAAAATTCGGGCAGCCGTTTGAGTCTTAAAACCTGGTTTGTTTCTACTTACACGGAAAACTCATAGGCGCGCCCGAATTCCTTCAAACACTTGGCCGAAAAAATAATAAAAGAGCATCGTAGTCACGGTACAATTTTCATGAAAACTCTAAAAGATACCAAATTTCGCGACACATTCGGGCAGCTTATGAAAAACAATTTTTCGTCAGCCTCACTTCATATTCTTGCGCAAACCTTTGCCCGAAATGACACAATATTCGGGCAAAAGTTGCAAAAAAGTTCTGGGATATTTTTAATTGCCAGATTACAAGGGGAGAGAGGATGTATACAGTCCACAAAATTTTGCCCGAACAAATCAATCAAAAGCTATCTTGTGACGCACCATATTAATAAATGACAATCACCAATAGTCACCAGAAGGCTGAAACGTACTTGGTCGAGAGGTATTTGGGCAGCATATGAATGAGATGACGATTTTGCACTTTTCAAAATGATCCTCTTAAAATTGTGCGAAACTTTTTAACCTGCAGTGCTGTGAAACCGAAATTTGGGCAATGGTAAACAAATCAGAGTAGCTTGTTTGCTCACTCATACGAATTTAGTGTGAACAAATCTGCAAGTAAGTCTGCTCACAAATTCATGTAAAAATATGTAGCAACGTGACAACCAGGGTTTTTCTCAAACGGCGTTAGTAGAAAAATCATTTATATATAGTCGCGAGTTCGGCCCGAGTCATATAGACAGTTGGGGCACTCCCCCCCCCCGGAAAATCAAACTTGTGAAAAACTTAATTAAAAATTGAAATAAAAAAAATTACAAAAAAAATAAAAATCATCACAATATCTTCACTCACAGCGTCAGTTTCTACTCGTGAAATATGCGGACATTTGACCAGGAATAGCAAAAGAGAAGATGGTATGCTGAATAGTGAAATCGCAATTTGGGGACCATCATTCGTGATATCTATTGGAAATTTGTAATTGTAAAAACAATGCCACAATTGTACTAGTTGTCAGTTGTGTAGTGTGCATATGGCATCCGACTATTGATGAATGCGTTGGTCTTGGTTTGGTCCCGTGCTGATCTCAAGTGGCCACGCGCGGATGTAACTGGGATATACAAGGTGAATTGGGGGGGGGGGGTATGATTCATAATTGGGTAACGGATATAGGCCTATATAGGCTGTTAGACTGTTTTATGTTTTATCGTGCATAGGCGTGCGAGGACATGACCGGTAGGCAGATTTCCCTTCAACAATACTTTACATTGAAATTCTAAAAATCTAAAAATTACAGACATGAAATTCCTGTTTCAGGGCTGGGTACATGCAGCTTATAACACTCGCGAGTGTCGTTTCCGGCCATCCGGAGGGTTTGTAAGGCCCAAAATTTTCTTGTACGCTTCGCGCCAACTGATGGTGGCGCTCCGCTTAGATAGTATACACAATTGAATCATCCATGAATGACCTTGCCCCCCCCCCCTTGTAAAAATTTCTGCGGACGCCCATGGTCGCAACAGAGTCACAGACATACGGTTCTCACTCTTACATTTCAATTCCGTTCTACAGATACAAGACCAGGTAATGTTTTATACATTTCCAGGTGCGGTATATCATTATATTATGTTTTTTTCACATCTCAAATGTTTTTAAGGACGAACCTCGGTTACCGATTGCTGGATTGGGGAAGAATACATATTGATAGTGCCTTGTCAACGCCCTTTTTTTTATTTAATGGGTACGGTTTGTGCTGATCAAGTGTGCCAAAACCGTTGATATAGACATAGGTCGTTTGCCAACTAGGAAATAATTTGCGCCCTTGTTTGTTTAAATGCATATAAACAGGCTGCTACCTTGCTTGGGAACCGCGGGAAAACTGATTTAATCGGTTGTTAAGGGCCAATTCATTGCATGGCATCCCCACTCAGGTAATTCGGGCCTCTGAATCTGAGCTAAACAAGCTGCTAAAACACACGGGATCCTTGTAAAGTTTGACGAAACTTATATTCGATGCGATGCAATGCCATCCTCCCTTGAAGTTGAGAAGCCTTGGGATTTTCGAGGGTTTCTGAAGTTCTTCAATTTTTAAAATTATGTTGATGATAATCTCATGCTGCATGACGTAAAATAATTTGTAGAACACGCAAACAAACTCATTTTCCAATGATTATAGATTAATGTAGTCATCCAATGGTAGTGCCAAGTGGTACATTTCATCTGGGAGTTTTCTGACCTTTTTGTAGATTTGCTCATTTTTGGTGAAAATTTTATTGCAAACGAAAGTTCAAAATATCGACGGCTTTGATTCTGCTTATAAGCCTGGGAAAGGCCATTTCCGGCTGTCTGAGGGTTGCGATTTTTCAAAATTTTTCTGTACGCCCCGCGCCAACTGATTGTGGCGCTCCGCTTAGATAGTCTTTCGGGCAGAATTACATTTTTCGGGCAGAAAATCCTCTGCCCCCCCCCCAAACTGAAATGCTCCCGTACGCCTATGGTCATGGTAGCCAGCTGGCGTGGACACTGCGTTATAAGATCCAACACAATCCCATGCTTTGTGTGTACATGATGCGTAAGTGATGCGAAAGTACTGTATGTACATAGAGCGTGATGAATAATTGAAATAGAACGAAGACCAGAGTTCTTTATAGCATTTTTAGTGAAGATAAACGGATAACAAGAAAGGTACCACTTTATTTTGGAAATACTGTTCGTTCCCTCTCTTTCAAATGACATTCCAACATATTCTCACCTTGAAGACGGGAAATGTGCAGTTTGAACTTCGCAAGTGAGCTCTCACTCCTTCGGTTTCTTGAAAAGTTAATGACTACGACTCTAGCCAAAGCTCACTCCAGGCTGAAAATGGCTGTCTTCTATAACGAATTTCTGTTGAATATTTAACGTTCTATTTTTCTTCAATTGCCACAAAACACTCAATTACTTACCACTATGAATATGAATTATTGACATTTTTAATGGGTGTCCATTTTCGCTCTGCGTAAGCTAGCGCCAGCACGGTCTCCCAAAATGCATTTCTAATGGTCAGACTGAGGAGCCAATGGCGCCGCAGGCGAGGTGGGAGCGCAGCGCTCCCACCTACGACGTGGAGTCCAGGGGCAACCACCCGGTGGGGATACAAGGGCGAAGCCCAAGGAAGCTCCGCGATATTTACAAAATTGGGGGTATTAGAACGAAGAATTCGCCTGTCTTCACATAGCATTTGATGAGCATTAAACTGACTGCAAAATACATAACTTCACCATTATTTTTTGAACTTAGTCTAAAGACTGCCACGAGGGGGTGTACCAGCTGGGTGAAAACCTATGTGAAGACGATACAGACAGTATGTGCGGCCTATGTGGTCATAATCGTTTGATTTCCAATTTTTCTTCAAGTTTCTTTTTCGAAAATGGACAAGTTTCTATAAACTTTTGACTGTATGTGGTTTTCATGTCTCAAAATGATAGGGTTTTTCGGGAGCAAGACAAAACTTGACACACGTAGACAACCAGAGCACGATTGGATGCACATGTATACCCAAGCTGCAATAAGCATTTTGACTCATTTTGTGTGAGACCACAGCATAGTTTCTACATAGTTTCCTACCGTGACTATGCATGTGGCCGATTAATCGAGTTCGAAGTTACCGGTGTATTGATACAGTGCGACGATCGGAAGCAAGACCAGGGACGGCAAGTGAAAGGGTGGCCATAGTTCGAAGAAACTGGCCAATTACCTTTCGTCATATCACCAGATGAAATGGTAGATAAGAAATCTGTTACTCAGTAGCAGTTCCCTGGTTCAATCGGCAAAGACTGTTTTATGGCAAGTAGCATAGGCCTACCTTTTGTTGGAGTGGAAAAGGGATTGGCAAAAAAGATAGTGGAAAAAAATAGTGGAATTGTAAGCGATGTTTTCAATCAATTTTGTTGAAAATTTCATCCTTAATTATCGGGAGTTTCTTGCAGGGGCACTGCCCAAGATGCCCATTGCCATGAGCAGCCACTAAAATGGAACCCACTGCCGTTGTGAAAACCTGGAAATACGGGCCGGAATATAATAATATTGAACTAGAAGTTTAGGCGTTGAACCTCTAAAACTGAACTTCAAGCTTGGCTCAATCTACTATAACATAAAAACAAATGCCTCTACACTTAATCACCTAATTTACCTTTATCCCACAGCAACTTGTGTGGATTGCGCATGAAATACGAAGTGCGAGCTGAAACATGTTTTAGATGTTTTGAAAACATGACAAAGACACGGACGTCCTCAGGCTTTTAAAATTTCAACGCGGTCCTGGTGGACAACATCATAGTGAAGTTGGGTCAGTTACACAATTGACCTGCGTAACCCACCATTTACAAAACAAAATCTTTGCCCATTTAAATAAAGACCCCATCTTCCAAAGCCCTAATAGCCATCGGTCATTTATGCCGCTGATGACTTCATATTATCCAGTTTCGTTCAGTAAGGCAAGTTTATTCTAACCACATACTGGGAAATATCAGCATTTGGCTTTTTCACATAGCAAATGCCAATGTTGAATGATTGCTTTTTTAATGCCTACTAGCATCGAACTTTTTCTTTCCTTTCAAGTTGCTTGAATTAAAATGCAATGGACCTGGGATTTCTAGGGGTTCGAGAGATTATTTTATTCAAAACGGAGAACGTTGATGAAGCTTTCTGTACTGGAGTGACTTATAAATGTTAGAGGCTTAAACTAAAATCGGATGCATCAAAATGTAGGGATGGTTTGGTGCTTTATATCAGAAGTAGAGAGACACTGTTGAAGTGTCTAGAAAGACCAAGAGATATGACAGTTACACTATATAGTTTTTGTAAAAAAAAATACAAATTCTTATTTGAAAGCTGCAATTAATGAATGCAGACGCTTTCATTTTTGTAGATAATTATGGAATCATGATTTCATTGTTCATAAATTGATAGTCCCATTTTCTAATATTGTCTTCTAGATTTCCCTTTCTTATGTTGTTGATGAACGAAATCAATGGTGTTTAGAGACCGGGGAGCTCCAATCAGGGAGCTGTTACCGCCGAATCAGCTCCCTGCTCCAATGTACCATACCTCAATTTAACCCTTGCATTTACACTATGGCTGGATGTTCCTCTCCCCATTCATTTTCCTGCATTTTGTGATTGCAGTGAAACATGACCAACCCATATACAAGTTGTGTAAGCCCACTCTCTGGCTGCATTATGTGTATAGAGAAGCAATCGTTTTTTCCAGAAAGTTTATGTGTGTCACAATAAACTATTTAAGTTTGCTATTTTTCACATCCTATTTGAATTAAGAACACTTCTCTAAAATCAGTTACCAGATTTATTTAGTACTGCAATAATCCCAACTACGTAGGTCATTTACAACTAGAAATGCATACCATATAGCTTTAGTACAACATCAACAATTTAAAATATACAGTAGCAGGGGCGTAGCCAGGATTGGGGCATGGGGCGGGATTTGGTGTCATGGGGGTGTATGGGACACGAAATGAGGGAAAAGTCTAATGGTACAGAGAAAAAACGCTACTTTAGGTTTTTTTTAGCATTGGGTTGGGTCGTGGGGGGGGGGGGACCACCCCGTGGCTACGACATTGTAAAATAGTTTGCAGTCGCGATTAACGTAAAAATGGTTCGGAACGCATGATAGAAAACGTCAAAAGACAAATTTAATGCTTGGTGATATGTAGAGCAAGGTGTGGAAAGATTTTCTTGCCCGAAGATCTGAAAGGAGGGAGGTTGTATTTTATCTCAACATATTTTTAGCCTGGATACATCCCTCATTCCCCTATGATTGCCGCCTCTTAGAGTCCATATCGGTTTGTTTCTTCATTCCATAGACCTTGTGTTAGTGTACCCTACTCAATGAAAACGCGCCTGTGGAAAACAGTACGATTTACGATTTGATGCATCATGGGAAATCTGTGATGTCATCGTGGCACATTAATTTTACACTGCACCCAATTCATACGTAATTATGATGCCGCTGGAGGCAATATTAAGCAGTATTGTTGGTAGTCCTCTATGTATGGTGAAGGGTAATGCTAGACCTGCAGGAAAAAGATATTCAAACATTCCAACAGTATCAAATGTCAAGGACAAACAGAACTGTCAATTATGAAGAAATACAAAAGGAATTTGAAGCAATGTGCCCTCATTTCATAACTTTTTGTGGCTTGTTGGGGAACATATCTATCTAACATATCTTGAGTTAGGAAAATGGTATTGTGATAGGGTTTGAAGGACGTGGTGTGGAATATTTTTGTTTTTTTTTCTACAAGACAGAGGCGAAAATCCACCAGAACATGCCTTTAATTATTCCAAGATCTTGAAATGTGAAATGAGCATTGAAATCCGATGTGTGCCAGATGCGAGCAAGTAAACTTTTGTTGCATCTGATATTGGTCCGACATTAAGTTTTCACGCGACTGTGCCCCTTAAACGAACTCATAGAATTGACCCTATCATAACCTTCTACCAACAACCTTTATCCTAATCCCGATGAGTTGCTAGGAAGACCGTCAATGAGACCATGCAGGGACCAATATGATGTGAGGGACTATATAGATCAAGCAGACACATGTGATTGCACAAGAGGTAGGTCAACTATATAAACTTCACTTTCCCCATAAAGAGGTCGTCATCACTGAGACGATGCGGAGCAGTAGGCCTAATCGTTGGCTGCATCTGGGTTATTATGGGCCGCATGCCCCCATGCACTTCTGGGTGTAGGCCTACTGGCCTAGTCTGGGAAAATCAGCGAGCCAGGGAAATCCCAGTCGGCAGTCAGTAGTCTGACCGAGTTTGTCCAAGCAGTAGGAGCTAAATTCAACAACTGACGGCCGTTATGCGTGTTTTCAATGTGCTGCCACATGTTTTCAAATAGTACCATTTAACATCTCATCCCTACTATAAAGCAAAAGCAAACATTTTCCAACAGGGGCCTGATTCAGCCTGGGGATATAGCAAATTAGCCAAATCATTGCCAACGTTATATGTTACTAACTTCGATATTTTTTCTTCAGTTTGCAGGCCCAACTACAAAAACCCGTAATTGAATTCCTGATATAGGCCTACCCCTAACTCAGTTACATCATCTAGTAGGCCTAAGTTCTCATTGGTGGCATTACGAGACATTATTTTTTCAGTGAGTCGGTTTGATGGGGGAAATAGTTGGTGCCCCGGTACCGGCCGGCCCCTGCACAATTCAGTTTGTCGAATTCACCATTTGCCACCCGACCACCACCTCCCCCCGACCACCTGAATTCGGCTGCGCATGATAGGTGAAGGGTGCCCCAGATTATTAAGAACAATAACTCTTATCCCCAACTTAACCCTTATAACGACAATCCCTAATGCTAGTAACCCCAACTCCCACACTGATCCCAAAACAACTGGCTGGAAAAACCATTCCGTGTCAATGTCAGGAAGTGACATAGGTGCAGTAGAGCCTAGCCTCTAGCTGCGTGTCCTCAAACTGTCTTGGAAAAGTTTGCCTCAATTTACATCACACACAGTATTAAATGCACGGTATATAGACTAGTACTGGATCCAGAGAGCTGCAATGGCAGCTCCGGACCCCTGCTCGATCAGTGCCACGGACGGTAGGCCTACTATATAGTTTTACGCTCCGAATACAGCACTTGCGCTTGGGCTCATGATAAGCAACGAAGTAGGGAAAACGAGCCCGACTAAACCAATTGGATCGCAACTGAGCCGTAAAAGTGCATGTAACGAACCGACTAACCGATTTTACTGAACAAATTCCAATTGTGCATTGCATGTTCGTCTGGGCCTACATGTATATACACGCCCCGCCACGATGTTTCACACTTACAGTACAAGTATTGTACAAATATGTATTTACTCGAAAGGGGGCAATTGAACAGAACTTCCACTTCGAACAACACTGGCAGGTGAATTTTCCGTAAAAAAAATAATTTGCAGAAAGTAAACTGGATCTTTTGTCATTCTTTACAAGTGTTTAAGCCCTGCTAAAGAACAAAAGTAGCTAGAATAAGATGAATTTTATATAATCCAAGCACTGAATATGGCTGAAAATTAAGGTAATTGAGACCATAATCTGGGAAATTATTTTTAAATATGGAAACACTGGAGAAAAAGCAGAATCCCCTTTGACTAGGCCTTCTCACTAAGCCTTTCAATGATCCGAGCAAGGTAATTTCACTCTTTCCACAGCACTGATGTGTCAATTTTCAGGAAAGAATGATTTGGCGAGTACGATTTGGATGTTTTTCATTCTTTTTACCTGCGTTAGTACACCAAAAGAACAAAAGTTGATACGGAAAGGTTACTTGTATTTAATGAAGGCAATAAATATGGAATTTAAGGTAATATTAGACCAAGATATTGAACATACCCTCCTTAAGTATGGAAACACTAAAAAACAACATGGCGAAATCGCCCTGCGTAGTTGTCCAATGGCGTGGACACGTCTGCAGTGATCGCGTGCCAAACTATACGGCAGATAAGAAAATGCACCTGAGGACGAGCCACAGAAGAAGGCGGAAAAGCATCCGAGCAAATCTGGAATGCCTAGGCTTCGATTAATTAGTGCAATGATATTTATTCAGTTTTACGTAAAACTATGTCTCATCTTTCGAATGATCTAAAAATAGACCCATAATACTCAACTTTCAAATAAGGACCAAGACAGATTTCGAAGGCATCTTTTTGCATGGTACGGTAAGTAATAGTAATGAACTTTTGACCTATACTGCTGTTTGTAGAAACAAGTATACAAGCACGGATCATTGATGTTCATGCATCGCTGTATTGCTTATATAACGTAAACTTTCAAAATGGTAACATTTGTTTTCCAATTTTCAACATTCCCCCGTAGGGACCTAGCCAAATTATGAACAAACAAGCTTCAAATAATATGCATTATCCTTGAACGAACGAAATGACGCCCGCGATTGGTAAACATTTTTCCCGCCACAGGCAAAACCGCGAGCGCACACGTTGTGTGTACAACAAACGAGTGTACTTGTGCAGTGGTTACCGAGCAATTGGTCACGCCCACTGTCCATTCACATGTACGGGATAATCGTCTGTATGAATTAAGCAGATACACATGTCAGTTTAGCAGGGAAGTGTTGTCAAAAAAATTCATTTGATATGAGGAGCAGGATATTATTCGAATAAATGAAAGTTTGAACCATCGTTGTAAAGTCTGACAATGATAATAAAAAAATATTCTTCGCTTTAGGACCAAAACCAGACGAAACGCTACCTGTGATACATGACTGCCCAGAAAACATCATAAAAAATGCAGACAGAAATAAGCGAGGTGCAAATGTGGATTGGAAAACACCAACAGCTACAGACGAAGGAGGGTCAGGGTACAATACGTAAGACATTTAAAGCATTTTACTACTATATAAGAAGTAGGTATGGTTCAAAATAAGATCAAATTGCTGCAACCATTAATTGCTTTATTTCAAAAACAGGCAAAGGGTGCCATTGGTTTATTAGTTTCGATGAAGGATTTGTAATGTACTTGAAAGACACACCCGCTAAGGGTGAATCAAATGTGAGTCGGTCATGTTCATTCGCGTTGTGATTCGGGGTGTGTCAAAGTTCTATACGTGTTGATTCAAAGGAAGTTAGTAACGTCGAATTTCCTGAGCGTCCACACCTTTTTGCTTCAGTGTACAAAGGTCAACAAAAGCCAGAAAAGAAGTTACCCTATTGCTTGCTTTTCACACTTCGCTAACAGTGGCTCATCTAACACATAATATTCCGCCATTGTTTACATCTTCTACTAGCTGTATCTTATCAAGCTTGTGGTTTCTTGGAGCATCCTAAGTGAGTTTAGCAGAAAGTCGAGTATAATTTGATTACCCAACCAAACCTCACTTTTAATGACGACTCGGGCTTAACAGGGTAAGAACTTAACCATATGGGTGCGGCATAGATGTATCATATTCTAATACAGGCTACGTACAAAAAGTAATGAAATGTAAATTGTCTTAATTGTGCCACTTATAGGTGCTCCACTCCAGTCAGGGAACTGATATTTTGATGGAGATGCTCCGCTTCAAAAGGAGGTTTACTCCGCCAAAGGAAGCACAGTACTATCTATCTCTCTTATCGTTCTTGACTTTTGTATTATGCTTATACCGTACCGGATTAGAAAGTATGCCTAGAAGACAATTTTTGTCTCAGTCTGCTAGGGTAATAGTTTTTTTTTTCACTGCCACTACATTTCTAGTCGTCAGGGAAATAACAGTAATATTCTCGGTAATTCGAAGTCCGGTGACCCTTACTCATGAAATTAGTAAAATAATTAAGGTTGCATGAAGAAATCGAACCAAGAATTTATACATCTGGTTTTTTGTAGAAACTCGAGGACAATTCTAATCTTGTCCGATCTAAAGCTTACTTGCAGTTTAAATGAATTTGTTTCAGGCACACATTCTCTCCGAGTATCTGCTGTTAACCTGTTTGCAGTACAGATCCTTTTAACAAAGTTTTGTTCTGCATAGGCCACCTGTCTAAAGATTAGTTGAGTTAAATGAGATGGTGTTCCAGGAATGATATTGAAGCAGCACCCTCTGATAAAGTAAGCAAATACCTTCGAAGCAATTACCCAGCTTTATCTTCATTATAATGGGTCTAAAGGTATAAGCATAAAAGTATAAGCATAATTATAGAGGTGTAAGCATAAAGTTCCGTTGCATCTCCACCCAAAAAACAGCTCCCTGCTTCTTTGTACAAAAATCTTTGAAGCTCTCAAAGAACATTGATGATATTATTACTGTAATGTCCTTAGTTACTCCCTTCAACCAAACAGAAAAAGAGTGGAATGATTACATTATAAATAGGGTTTGTTATGAGCTATAATCACAACATCCACTAAGCTAGGCTATATCTCAGACTGAATAAGATGTTATCTGTAAAATATACGTGTAACCAAACGTGTGATACAAAAGATGTAGATCCGGTACCTGGGTTTATTTTTTTCCATTTCAGCATGGTGATGAGCGGACATGGTCAAGGGTTCTTTCCTTATGGGAACTATACCATAAAATATACTGCATTTGACAAAGCCGGAAATACTGACGAATGCACTTTTAAAGTTAGCGTAAAAGGTAATAATTATACTTAAATACTTAACGGTAATCGTTGCTTCCTATTTTTACTGTCTCTTGGTCATCATATACAATTCAAATAACAATAGAAGAGTGAATGATATTTAAAATAATTTGGTGTGACCTATATCAATGTTCCGCTACTATCGTCAAAAGCGTCCAAAACATACTCTACTTACACCGACAAAGCTTCCTATGTAATTTCAAATTTTCCGATTTAAGAGTATGATGTTAACAATTCGTGGCACGTTACGGGTGTGTCATAAAGTGTCCTTTAGATAAAGCGGCTGGAGTCTATCCCTTTGGATCACATGATAGTCGGGAAATACTGTTGGCCTATCCTTCACCCCAATCCACAGGGGACAACCAACGAGGAATTTGCTCGGTTTTGTGGTGCCGACAACCCGTCAGTCATGGAGTGAGTAATATCGGCCTTCTGCGCGCATTTTATAAGGAAACTACTCGTCACACAGGACCTCCGCCCCTCACCTCGATGCAGTTTGAAGTTATACCCAGGATCCGCCACGCCACTTGAAAAATAACTTTAAAGTTTGCCAAAAATGCCTCCTCAAATGCCATACTTCAAGAAATGGTTGTTCTGTTAACTTTCTCCTAAAAATCTTTCTACTTAAAATATTCGAGGTTGTAACACAAAATGGCGCCCCGCCTTTCTGAAAACGTTTCCAACTTTGGTAACGTGGGCGAGTGGATAATTCCAATAGCTTACAGCTTAAGGCAATTTCAGAGAAAGGATTACTACGGCGAAGGGCGACATTGCACTATCCATCGATTTGCTTTTCAAGTTCATTCAATTAAAATGAATGTCCACTTACACAAGATATCTCCTTTTATTAGATATTCGCTTTATATAAATGTGACTGTAGTCATTCGTCGATACATTACATGGTATACACGAAGCGACAAAGCAAATCGATGAAAAGGCTATAAGCAGTAATCATGTATATTAACTCGTAACTGTTGCAATCCTTAAAAAATGAAAACATAACATTTTAATCAAAAACAAACCGTGTCTCTTGAGAAGATAAATGTACACTGTTAAGAAAAAAATTTTTCTTTACAAATTTCGTATCCTTGCCAAGTGGCAATAAAATGTTTACCGAGAGAGAGCATCCGACTTGCAGTCGGCAGGTTAGGAGTTAGAGTCCCTGCCGGATCATATCAAAGGCTTAAAAAAGGAACCTACTGCCATTGTGCTTGGTGCTTAGCATAAGCGATGGAGTAGGGAAAACAAGCCAGTGAACCACAACTGGAAAAAAGGCCGTGGCCGAGTCAACTTGAACCAATCGTTTGGAAACTGGGCCGTAAAACTCTGTCTAAATAACCGACCGACCGACCTACCAACCAAGTAACTAACTAACTAACTTTATGTTAGTTGGTTAACTGATGCAGAACGTATATGTTTTTACCCACATCAAAGGCTAACCTTTACGAATTAAAGTCTACAGTGATTTTCTCGAATTGGGTTCATTCGTAAAGGAGGGAGGAACCTTACTTCCAGAAACGAATTTCGGACAGGAAGCAAGTGAATAAGAACGCAATAATTTCCCGCAAAGCCTTTTCAGAAAGCATTTGTGAAATATAAAAGAAGTCGTCAATCTTTTGAAAGTAATAAATCATGGCTTCACCAGCGGTTCTTAAGGTCAGGAAAATCATTTAACAGCAAGATGGTGGTTAACGAAATCTAAACATTTCCACGTTAATTTAAAACAAGTCGATATTCAAGTAAACGTAACGTTCGCAACTCTATTTGTCACTTCAGAATTAGTTTGCAATCAACTTCAAGTAATTAACGGAAACTTCCTATGTGGTCACAAAGGTTACATCTACGGAGCAACATGCACAGTGCAGTGTTTTCAAGGCTTTAGACTGGACGACGGTAACACGATAACTACTACAACGTGTCAAGAGGACATGACTTGGAGTACCAATCTAACGACCTGCCAGCGTAAGTCTTTAATGAATTTTTTACATAAGGAAAAAGAAATTACTCAGGCTAGGAGCTGAGCAATTTCAAGATTTGTAAAGGTATCATAATTAACCTTATATATATATATATATTTTGTCATTATTTAAAATCAATACAATATTATAAATAACAACGAGTACTTGAGGAAGAAAACGTGTTCCGAAGGTTTAGTTGAAAATATTGGACTGGTTGGTAAATCTGATATTCCTGCAACGTTGAGGAAATACGGTAAATTGCAATAATGACATTGCGTAGGCCAACAAAAGTTAGAAAATGTATGTGGCGTTATCGGAGTTTCCAGCAAAAATTGAAAAAAATCAAGGAAAAGCTAAAACATACCACAAAAACGAAGCAAACAGTAAAATTGAAACCAACAAAACTTGCCCCACAATAAGGGCCAATGGATTAATATGAAAATGGTGAGGAGAAAACTGAAAAATAACAGTTCAAGCGGATTGAATGATTGGATTTCCTTAGAGATACAAATAAGGCAATAAACATATCGGTCGATAGTTAAGTTTTTAACTAACTGTTAGTCATTTCCTGATCACAGATTGAAAGGAGTTATGCAAGATTTCAAAGGGTTGCTACCAAATTCCCGTCTGTATGTTGACAGAATTATTCTTTTAAAAGTGCCGAAGAAGGCAAATATATATTTGCCTAATTCGGCACTTGGGGAGAAAGTTGTTTAAGAGTCGACCTTAAGGGGAAAAAATTTGGGGGCGAAATATAAGTTTCGCCTTAACGTTTCTACACACTTTTTCTACAGGAATACACACACATATATATATATGTTTATATATATATATATATATATATATATATATATATATATATATATATATATATATATATATATATATATATATATATATATATATAAATAAGCAAATATCACTTGCCCCCATTTCATGGGTGAGAGTGCCTCCAATACCAACATAATACAAAAGCGTTTTCTAATGTTTCGAGGTCCTACCTCTTCCTCGGAGACTTGAGTAATAAAGCAAAGTACACTCTACTACGTAAACTCGTTTAAAATGCCCAAATCTTTGTTCAGACCCCTGGCATGTGTTTTTAAGGATAAAATTAGTTTAATCTCCTCAGCTTTTCGTTGATCGTCGTCCCTAAAGTTGCCTTTCCAGATGAATAGCTTTAGATTGTCTATTGTTTGTTCGGGAGAGGAAAAATGCTCTGCAACAGAAAATCCAGTAAGTCTCTGTGAAATGGTGTGCTTATGATTGTTGAAACGAAGACGGAATTTTGTCTTCGTTTCTCCTACATAGTTGCCTTCAGTGCATGTATTGCAAAAGAGTACATATATAACATTGGCAAAATCACAGTTAAAGTTACGTGGATAAAGTTTGTATGAGGTGCCTGGGGGGGGGGGGGGGTAATGAGGGTTGAAGTACAGACATGCTTACATATTTGGTATCTAGGTTTGCTGCATGGTGAGTTCTATGTAGGGCTAAAAGGTCGAGGAATTTTGCTACTTACGAAAATCTTTCTTAGGTTAGGGGGCTGTCTGAAAGACAGGAGAGGTGCATTATTGAAGGCGCCCTCTAATTCGACGTCATTTTGAAGAATTCTCCACAGGGATCTAAAGTTCTGAAAAAGATCCCTCACAGTAGGATGTATGTAGTAGGAGTATGTAGGAAATTGGTAGTGAAGGGAATCCGTTCGAGAGGGGTGGCCTTTTTTGTTTTTCAAAAGGTCTTGCCTTGATACTTTGTTGGCTCTCTCCATATTGGTTCTAATGAATTTAAGAGGGTATCCCCTTAGCATGAATTGCTTTGTAAGATCATTAAGTTTCATGTTCAAATCATCAATGTCAGAACAAATTCTTTTGTAACGAAGAGTATGGCAGTAAATGATAGATTTCTTGGTATGGTCTGGGTGGAAGCTGGTAAATGGTATGTATGTGTGCCTGTCTGTGGGTTTGGTGAAGACAGATGTTTGTATGCTGTCATTCACCAAGGATACTTGAATATCTAGAAAATGTATACTTGAATTAGAACATTCAAAAGTAAATTTAATCGTAGGGTGGAAAGAGTTGACTTTCTCAACAAATCTAGTGAGGGAACGTTTCCCATGAGGCCATAAGAAAAAGATATCATCTATATATCTACAATACATTAAAGGCTTAGGTCTACATTCATCTAGAAATTGCCCTTCTAAATACGCCATAAAGAGATTAGCATACACAGGGGCCATTTTGGTACCCATGGCCGTACCATGGGTTTGCAAGTAAAACTGGTCATTGAAGGTGAAGTAATTATGATCGAGAATGAATTTGGTAATGTCTTTTACATCAGAAATAAAGTCAGTGGAAGAGCTATTTCTAGTAAGAAATGTAGTACATGCATGTATACCCTCATTATGGGGTATATTTGTATACAAAGCTGACACATCCATGGTAACAAGTAGAGTATCGTTAGAGATTTTGCCAATATTATTCAGTTTCTGCAAAAAATGAGTAGTATCCTGGATGTAGCTAGGTACATAACTGAGTAGAGGCTGGAGTCATTCGTCCACAAACTCTGAAAGATATTCAGTCAAGGTGCCATTGCCCGATACAATAGGTCTGCCCGGGGGGATCCTTCGTTCATTACTGTCATCTTGAACTGACGTCATTTTGTGAATTTGGGGCAATAAGTAAAATCGTCCAGGAACCGGAGCGCTGGGAATCCGTAATTCTACGTGTTCCTGAGTGGTGTTTGACAGGTCACTAATCATGGCTTTACATTCCGAAAGAAAATCATTCGTGGGATCCCATGGCAGCCTGGTGTAGAAACTGGTATCACTTAGTTGGCGAACGGCTTTTAGTTTATAGTCGATGGTGTTAAGGATTACAACCGCGCCCCCCTTATCTGCGAGTTTAATGATTATTCCTGTGTTCGCTTTCAGTTCCTTAATTGCCTTTCGTTCTGGTGCGGATAGGTTATATTTGTGTTTGTTATCATCATCCTTTATGTTACGTAAGAAGTGCTGAAAGTGGGCCTTGGCCTGAGCGGTAAAGGCATCGATGGATTCATTTCGACCCTTTGGCGGTGTCCACAGGGATCTCGGTTTGGGAGGTCCCTTGGTCTTATAGAGTGGCTCATCAAGTGACTCAGAGTCCTTGAAATATTCTTTAAGGCGGACACGGCGACAGAATTGGCTAAAGTCTTGACAAAGTTCTACAGACTCAACATTTTTATAAGGGGAAAAAGAAAGACCCAGGTTTAATACACGCTCCTGGTCCTCACTTAGTGTGTGGCTGGACAAGTTAACAACTGAAGAAGTGGACTTGCCATTAATTTTACTAAGATCCTTGCGGGAAATGGGCCGAAAGGAATGGATTCTGACGTCTTCTAAATGTTTTGAGCTTTTGATTAGTTTTTTAGCTTTGAGTTCTTAGTCGTAAAACAGCGTCTACGATTACTTAAGTAGGAGATGTACAGAAATTTGCATACCTCTTTATGTTCTGTTGGTTGTAAGTTTCGTAGGTTTTCTTTAGCCCTCTTGGATTGTTCTAAAAGACAATGTTGACGGCTGTAGGCTAATTTAAGGGCTATATATATATATTGAGTGAGTTCCACGTATGCTCCATATCGACAAGAAAACCAAAAAATGATAAAAACGACGGTATTCAGAGCACAATAGTCTGTATTTGAGACGAATATTTCGGACACTCCTGTGCCCTTCAACTGCGTTATAACAAATGTAGCATTTGTTATAACGCAGTTGAAGGGCAAAGGAGTGTCCGAAATATTCGTTTCAAATACAGACTATTTTGCTCTGAATACCGTCGTTTTCATCATTTTCTGGTTTTCTCATATATATATATATATATATATATATATATATCTATATATATATATATATATATATATATATATATATATATATATATATATATATATATATATATATATATATATATATATATATATATATATATATATATATATATTGAAAAGGTTGCAATAAGTTCTTACAACATAGCTTTACAGAACTGTTTCGTAAGGGCCAATAATGTAGGTCCTCACTCCTCAGAAGCCTGAAGTAGAATGATGTCAATAACGTTAAATACGTATATGTTCGCTGCTTTTGAACGTGTCCCTTTTTAAGCACGTGTTGGTTCCGTGTTCGATCTGAACAGGCACGAACGGTGTACAGCCAGCCAAGATACATTACCTATTAGAATAATTACACAGTAGATGTTTGTTCCTGTGTCTACAAGAGCTTACCAGTTCGTTTCTTTTATTTAGAGTTGCTAAGGAAGGTTTGAGTATAATGAAGAACTTTTCTTCCAGACAGAGATTACAAGTTTTAGATGAAGTGGAGTATGCTCGAGCTTTGTTCATTAGTTTCCATTTTACGGAGTGTTCTACATTTGTATCCTTTAGTTTCCAGATGTATTCACTGAGTGCAGTTGCGTGTCTTTTGTCTTTGTGTTTAAAGCTCGACTTGTGGGCGGTGTATCTTGTTTTGAATGTGTTCTCTGTTAGACCAATGTATGTTTCTTCGTTGTTGTTGTCGTGGCGTGTTACAGTTGCTTGGTACACAATGTTGTTCTTGAGGCAGTTGCCTTCCAATGGGCACTCAATTTGCTTTCTGCAATTGCAGTTGCTTCGCGTTGCTGGTTGTACTTCCTGTTTCGCCAGTATGTATTTGTTGTGCGCTGATATAATTTGGTCTATGTTTGCCATGCAGCTGTAACTCAGTTTCACCGTGTTCCTGTTGAGTGAAGTATGTAGTGTGTGCCCAGGTGGAAAGCAGCTGTCCAAGAGGTTAAAGAATTTCTTGCCAATGTTGGTTGTGACACTGTCACTAAACGGGGGGTTGAACCAGGTTATGTTCCTATTTCGTCTTCGTTTCGGGGCTCCCTTGGAATGAGTGGTGCTAGGGGGTTGGGTCTCGTACTTTAGGTTGTGCCCATAGCCACTTCTTTGTAATGCTTCCTGGTATACGGGCGATGATGCGTTGAATGTGTTTTCGTCGGAAGAAATGTTGGATAGTCTCCTGTTGATGCTTTCTGGGATGTTCTTTATGATAAGTGGCGGGTGGTTGCTCTGTTTGTGCACATAGAGAGGGGTGTTGTTTGGCTTCATGTATGGCTTGTATGTGCTTGTGCTAAGATCAAGGGTAAGGTCTAAGAAGTTCACTATTTTTTTGTTTGCTTCAATTTCTATTTTAAGATTGTTTTTTGAGAATATCTTGCATATTTCTTTCTTTATTTTTTCTGTTTGCCTTGGTGTTGTATATATATATATATATATATATATATATATATATATATATATATATATATATATATATATATATATATATATATATATATATATATAACAAATAAATTCCACCGTACAACTCAAAAGTTCTCTTCGTGTTTCCAGAAGGATACATAGTAAAACAGATCGAAAACACTTACTAAATACTTCCAACAGAAAAAGTAAATCAACGGAGAAAACTGTACAACGTTTCGAACAGGTCAACTGTCCTTCGTCAAGTAAACTGAATTACCAACCCATGTACAAATACAAATGCAAAAAACGGCTATGAACTGTGGCTTTTTCGAATGTTAATCCCTTTTGGTACAAACGTGTGGAGTTGGTGTATCCAAAAAAGTTCCTTTTGTTCCCTCTGTGTTTTGTTAAGTCCCTCGACCGATTGAATAGCGATTAAATTGAAAAACTTACAAAAATTATCCAACAACACAAATTTACCACCTTTATCCTGTGTGGAAATACATAACGAATCAGAATTCTTAAGATCGTAAAGGGCTTTACGCTCATCCTTAGTTAAATTGTCCCTAGTGCGACGAACATTCTAGGGATCCAAAATGTCCCTGGAAATTGCAGAAATAAAGTTTTCGACAGCTGGATCTCTTGATTTGGGAGGTTGCCACTTAGAACGAATTCCTAATTGATGGTGTAAGTTGGAAAATCGATCATCCTTAGTGGAGGTTTCAGAACCGTCAAAGTAAACTGCGAGACGAAGTCTTCTGTTAAAGTTATCTATGTCTTCCCTTACTTTCAACCAGTTGATATCACGAAGAGTTGGGCAAAACGAAGGGCCCTGGATAATAGATTGGTAGCTGCTGTACTACATCCAGTATTACACAGATTGACCGGGACATGTTGCGGCTGGTGGTTGGGTAATGATTCCGGTACAAGATTACGCTTCTTTTTTGCCCTCCTGGGGGGAAATTTGTGTTGTTGGATAATTCGGAATATGACAGGAAAATTTTAACCCAGCTTTCTAATCCGCTACACTGTTCTCAGATTGACGAGGATCCTACCCAGGATATCCTAACGGTGGTTGCAAACTGGGCTTCCAAGTGGGTAAGCAAAGGTCAAATTGATGATAAGATAGCTGAATGGGTAGTTAATAGGGATGCCAAACCAGGCAAAGCATTTGGCACTGTAAAAACCCACAAGGAAGGGAACCCCATTAGGCTTATTACTTCGGGTTGTAACACGGCTATTGAAAATCTCTCTGCTTTTACAGAGATTTTTCTCAAGCCGATTGCCCAAAAGAGCCCCTCTTACATTAGAGATACTACTGATTTTCTTAATAAACTTCAGAAGTTTAGTCGTACCCCTTTACCTCCTTCCACTTTACTGGTTTCTTGGGACGTTACTGCTATGTTTCCCAACATAGACAATATGTTAGGGTTAAAAGCCGTAAAGGAAGCATTGACCAATAGAACATCTGACTTACCCTGCAACGACTGTATTGTTGAAGCAGTTGAAATTTGTTTAAAATACAATAACTCTAGTTTCAAAGGTAATAATTTTTTACAAATCCATGGCACCGCTATGGGACCCAAGAATGCATGCAGTTATGCCGACATAGCCATGAGTTACATAGACAAAGTAGCTACTACAGATGGCCCATTCAAGCCACAAAACTGGTGGCGTTTTAGGGACGACATTTTTGAGCTGTGGCCCCACGGTCTTGACGCTTTGCAGGACTTTACCACATTTATTAACTCTATATACTCCACTATCAATTTTGTAGTTAGGTTCTCAGAATCTAAGCTCGAATTTCTGGATGTTTTGGTTATGTTAAATAATGGTATTATTTCCACGGACATGTTCTCTAAACCTACGGACGGTCATCTTTATTTATTACCATCTAGCTCTCATCCTAAACATCAGGTGAAGAGCATACCGTACAGCATTGCATTGAGGCTGAAACGTATTTGTTCCACCCCTGAATTATTACGCAATCGTTTTATTGAATATAAGAATTATTTAATAGCTAGAGGCTATGACCCCCAGCTGGTAGAGGACCAATTCCACAAGGCGAGCATATTACCAAGATCTGCCTTACTTAATCCTGTCAAAAAGAATAACTCTAGTCGAAAATACCCTCTAGTCCTCGATTTCAATCCAGCATTACCGAATGCTCATTCTATTATACGGAAACATATCCACATTCTTTATAGTTCGCCCCTTATGACCAACATTTTCCCACACAATTCAATCTTTACTGCATATAGAAGAGGTCAATCCCTTAAGGATTTACTGAAGAAATCGCAACCGCCTTATCATACTAATGGAGGGGGCACTATTTCCAGACTGGGGTGTTTTAAATGTGAACGGAAGAAATGTGACCTTTGCACCAACTTTCTCACGCAAAGTTCTACCTTTCATAGTTGTGTCACTAAGAAAACTTACGCTATTAAGAGTTTTGTTTCCTGTACAAGTGCTTGCGTAATTTATGCAGCAACTTGTTTTAAATGTAATTTGCAATATGTTGGGTCTACCTCTACGGAATTTAAAGTAAGGTTTAGAAATCACAAATCCGATCTTCTCAATAATCGGGGTAGATGTGAATTAGCAGTCCATTATAATGCTTCTCCCCATCAGCTGTCGGACATCAAGTTTATAATTATTGAACAGACTTACAGTAAGTCTAATATTGATACCGTCCTCACCAAAAGAGAGGGTTATTGGCTTGCCCAATTGTATACCTTATTTCCATTGGGTCTCAATAAAAGAAAGGAATTTAACTCATCCAAAAGAATCAGCTACCTACGGTAAAGCCCAGATTCAATTTTTCCCGGTTGTTTCCATGTTTAATGTTCTTGCCTAACACTCCTTCCAGGCCCCTTTTATCTACCATCAGTTTTTACCTTTCTGGAGGATTCTCACTGCTCCTGTGCAGCAATTTTACAGCTGGTTTTAAGCTTCTTATCATTTTTTTCTCTTTTTACTTTTTGTTGTTTATTCTCCAGTGATTTTAAGCTTTATTCTTAACAGGGCTAAGGTTGTGTTGGTTGCTTTTAGCCTTTGTTCGTTTTGCTGGTCTGGTAGTAATTTTATTTGAACGCATTTTATTTCGCTTCATTCGAGCCGAGGAAGGCTGAATAAAATAGCCGAAAGCTTCTCGAATCACGGTGTCTTTTTATCATTGTATGTGCAGTTGCAATTCTAGTTTTAACTTTCATTTTCAATTATATATATATATATATATATATATATATATACAAATATAAATATATATATATATATATATATATATATATAAATATATATATATATATATATTTAACGCTGGATCCCACCTTGAGGTCGACATCATCTAAATAGCTACCTAAGGTCAACATTCACATATTTGAATATAACTCTACGTTGGTCGTTGAAAAAATTCATACAAAAATATCACGGTAAACTTAAACAGCGCCCGCAACGATATATATGGTATCTTTAATATGTGCGACGTATGCACAAGTTTTAATTAAATATTTTGTTTATTATAAGGTATTTCGCAATAATTTTATGTCGACTTAAGGTACATTTTTAGACGACGCTGATATATAACCCCCATTTTTTCACGTTCAAATATATACAACATGCGTTGAAAGTACAACATATATATATATATATATATATATATATATATATATATATATCTGTATTCCTATAGAAAAAGTGTGTAGAAACGTTAAGGCGAAACTTATATTTCGCCCCCCAAATTTTTACCCATAAGGTCGCCTTATATATACATGTATATTTATATGTATAGTGTATATATAAACCCATTGTCAAGATTTTTTTTAAACCAAATGCAGGTATCCCTTGTAGGGAAGTTGAAGTGGATGACCTCGTCGAAGTTGCATATCACGATGATATGCGGAGATGTACGTTTACGTGTGCCTCTGGATACTCGATTAAAAGGGGTAATTCTGAAACACTTCTTTGTATGATCAATGGAGAGTGGTCGGGTGTAGCACCGCAATGTGTAGGTAAGTCAACGTTAGCGGGCATTTCCGATGTAATATAGTTCAGCTTTTTCCTAAAGCCTTTTTATGATCTTCTTCATACGCATCTGTGAATTTCAAATTTGACTTGACTATACAGGTACGTTAGTAACATTCACAAGTATTCTAACAAGCGGCTTTCTCAGACATTCATTAAAATCCAGGGAATTTCGGTCCACTCGAACTATTCATAACGTAGAGAACGATAGCGGCAAAGCAATCAATCAATTCAATACAACTGCAATGACCAATGGAAATATTCCTTTTAGGGAATAATACTTGAACGTGTTGTTCAAATACTTATCTACTTCAATCGATACTTGGTGAAGCCGCCGTGGAATCATGCTATTTTATCTCTGTTTTCTCGAGGAATTTTAATCTTTTTTATTATCCCACGGTTACACAAACAGTATAATTCTCCTCATGCTTCTTTTGCTCTCTGCTGCGTATAAAACGTACCGGAGACACTTCCCACCACATTACTCACAGGAAATAAAATTACAACAACTAATTTCATATTCAATTTTTTCTTAGTCCTTTTGGTCAATCTGATTACCATTTGCAAAAAGCTATCATTAAAAGTTTACTCTTTGCAACAATAAGTTTTTCTTTAGATTTTCTCTAGAGAGAGCCGCAGTTATTATAAATGTGCATCCTTTCAACAAGAATTAACGTTTAAAAGGTGCACATGACGAACTCTGCACTTCAAAGTATCTTTTAGAGAAGTGTGTTAAGGGGGCCACCTGTGGAATTGGGGTGACAACGCGGATAGGAAAGACCCCAAGAAGGTGCATTGCCACTACATGGACCACCTGTTAACCGAAAAACTAAACCAAAGAATAATAAAAAACCAATTGAAAAGACCGGCAATGAAAATTGTGTAATTTTGATTCCTTGTAGTCAGCAGTCAAGGATCTATGCGATTGTGATGGCGTATATAAACGTATGTGTGTGTTTGTGCGTGTGTTTGTAATACTTTTGCTAGTGGACACGTTAGTTCTAGGTAGGAAACATATGGTACACTTTCCATATAGGTTTATAAATTTATTACGCTGAGAAGAAGAAGGCCATCGTTTTTGGTGGAATTGAAAGGTCTTTTGAGGTCATCATTGGTCAAAACCGAAAAAACCCGAAAACACGATATCTCGAGATAAAATTGACTGACACTTTACACATTTGTTGTAAAGATTTGTAATGTTGAGAAAAAACCCACTGCTTTTTGTTAAGGTGAAAACCTGCGAAAACCTCAAAAATGGTTTGTTAACACGATATCTCAAGGTAGGAATGACGGAAACGTTTTACATTTGGAATGAAGGTTTATCACTTTCAGAAAAAAGAATCTAATTGTTTTGGTGGAGGCCAAAGGCTATTAGGGTCACCAGGCGTAAAAAACGGGAAACGTTGTAAGCACGATTTCTCCAAGATAGGGAGGACGAACCCCTTCTTTATTTGGTAAATAGATTTTTCATGTTGAGAAAAATGAACCTTACTTGTTGGCTTAGTTCAAAGGTTATTTGAGGCCATGATGTGTCAAACCTGGAAAATCTTTCAAGCACGATATCTCAAGATGGGAAACATTGACACTTTTCATATTAGATATTCGTGTTTGTCATATTGGGATGATGATCCCTTTTGGTTGTGGTTGGAAGCACAAGTCATTCCAGGTCAGATTGTAATTGGCTCCAAATTTCAATTTTTTGGCTCTCTAGAGGGTTTGAAGTTTTCTGTCGACACTCATCTTGCCCCCTGAAAGATTCGCTTTGACCCCTGTCCACTCTCAAAACGTTTGCTTCCTCCTTTCCGGGTCACAGGCCTGGAGGGCTTGTTATCATCATATCTCTAGACAGCAATAAAAAAGTCATATAATATAATATATATAATATAATTTCATATATATAAATATATAAATCGGTGTTCCGTTAAAACGTTGACATGAACATATAGTACTAAAAAGATTTAAAAAAAAAATAGATTAATTCTTTTCATAAATAAAACAGTTTCCCTTCTTAACCACTTACTCTTAATGTTGAAACAAATTTTGTCAAAGATTTCACAAGATTCCACATGCCCCAAGCCCCAATTGACTAGATGGTTTTAGAGTACTCTCTTCATGTGGCATCTTATGCATTTTATCTACTCATGTTCACTAGAGAAAAATTAAAAAAAAAACGATATTGAGTTATGTCATAAGTTCAATTTCGCATTAAGGAAGAATGCCATCACCACAGAAATAAACGGAGGATATGAAACGGTGCATTAAAGAACTGAACTGGACAGGCAATAACTGGACAGTGGTTGACATAAGTTCTTTAATGAAAAAATGCCCCATAAACAGAAATGAAAGTCAATTTCGCGAAGAACGCAGATAACTGCAAAAAAGAATCGCAAAATATATAAAATAATAAATATTACCTAACAAACTGAAATATGGGAGAATTTTTTTTTAAAAAAAAAAAAAAGGTAATTCCCACTCTACTTTTTAAAGTCATTGTCCTTGCAGTTGCTACGTAGGGAACTTGAAGACAAATATTTTCAGTTTTCAAGATACAGATCAAACAGCACATTACAAAACATTTCGTTTTTATCTAATTTCATATACATTTAATCCAACCTCTTTATTGTTCGCTTATCGGAATTTATACTATATAATGTTCTGTGTTTATACATGGACAATGTAGGACAGGATTGGACTAATGTTAAATACTTAAAGGATTTTTAAACTTCCTTAGACACAGAAGCTCCTAGACTGACGTGTCCAAGTAATATTAATACCAGAGTGGACACCGGTGAGAGTTTTACTGTTGTTGACTGGGCACCTCCTAGCGACGAAGAATACACAGAACTAACGATACAACCACACCTTGTACGGGGAGTGTCCGAAATTCCCGTAGGGATGCATCAAATTCAATACGAGGCCACTGATGAAGCTGGAAATACTGCCACATGTTCCTTCAGCATCTTTGTTGCCGGTAAGATGTAGAAACCTAGATGAAATCTCAGATTTAAAGTTTGAATATACCCATCTGTTCTGAATAAAAAGTCAAATGAGTTCCGACAAGAAAAATAAGTCACAACACATGATGTAAAACAAAGGGAAGAGGACGTGGGGGTGGGTGTTCTTAGGAGACAATTGACAAAGTTAACACAATGAAATTGTCCAATTTGGTGATGTTTGAATGCTAAGCCGTAATTAAGAGAAAAGCTATAATAGTATTTTGCGTTATATAACATTAAATTCTTAGTTGGTTAGTTGAATGGAGTTTTAAGGCCTAGTTCCTAACCATTCAATTGGTTTATATAGAGCCGACTATGTCTTTTATCCAGTTGTGGCTCACTGGCTTGTTTTCCCTTCTCCATTGCTCATGCTACATCTCAGTTGGATATAGCCGTTAGTTTGGGTGAGGAAACATACTGGCCTACCGTGAAAACAGGGAGAAGTTTCAAAGGAGATACTACTTTCACATTTGTCAGACAATATGATTGTATGGAAAAAATTAATCCCACAGGCTTTGTTATTTGATTGGCAGGTTTCTTTGTGCTTACTCTTAAGTCTCCGTTGTCCGAGTCTTTCAAATAACGATTTGGTTATTTACGTCGAACTGACCAACTCTAATAAGGATTTTCAATTAAACAACTGGCAAGGTGCATTTAAGTAATGTACCTGATTTTTTTCCCACTTAAGCTGCTAGATACATTGTACAAGTCTATACATTGCTCTAATTCTTGCCAAATTTTCCCATCATGAACACATTTCTGACATCAAAGAATTGAAAATTCATCGCTGAGTTAAACCAAAAAATGCTAATGCTTTCTCACCCAAAGTCACAAAACGTTGAAATTTTATGTTCGCGTGACGGTTCGGAATAAAAGGCCAATTGAAGAAACTTAAGAAGTGTGACTTTCCATTGACATTTTGAAAATGCAACACTAATTCTAGTTAACCAATGGAAGTTGAGAATTTTTAGAAGCAAACCAAGAGAAGATTAACCTCAAAAATTTGCAGGATTTTTTAAAGAATTTAAATTTTCTTGGAATAGACCGTAATTAAGTGTAAGCACAAATAGAGCATTCACCTCTCACGTGGAAGACCCGTGTTTGATTCCCAGGTCGAGTAATGCCAAAGACTCTAATGGAACCTACTGCCGTTGTACGTGATGCGCCACATAAGCAAGAGTAGGGAAAACAAGCCAGTGAGACAATACTGACAAAAAAAAAAAAACCTTGGCCGGTTTGACTTAAACCAATAGGTTGGAAATAAGGCCGTAAAACTCCATCTGACTGACCGACTGACTGACCGACTGACTGACTGACTGACTGACTAAATAACAAACTAATTACACATGTTCACAAATGTTAACATGTTTATAATTTGATTGTACAGGTATATATATTTAATTTATACAAAAAACCCAAATGAAGATAAAATTGTCTGTAAATATAGATAATATAGATATAGATTTTCTGGTATGTTTTTCTCAATTTTCCTTTTTCGATTAACAGCCTGTAATGTTTCTGGCCGTTATAAAGCAAAACATTATTTAAAAAAATTATGCGTTACTTAAACGTTAATATTTGCAAAACAAATTTTCTCGGTTCTGCTAGTTTTTTCTTATTCTGTTTCTTGACAGGGATATAAGGCCCTTACCCAGTGAAAATGGGAAACTGAGACTATAAAAAAAAGATTGCAAAATGAAACAAAAGCCTCAAAATTGGTCCAAAATTGTCCAATTTTTCATAGAGTATTCACTGGCTGCAACCAACTTGGAAACTTGGATGGTCAGATCGAGGTAAAATAGTTTTTGTAATGTAACAAAATCGAAACAAAGAAGTGAATGTTCACACCTTTTTCCTATTTCGGCTGCAGACGTTGAATGCGATTTATCTTACTTGTTCACCGATTGGACTCAAACAGTCACCTGCTCTGACTTCAACAAGGCCGGATCAATATGTCAATTTCATTGTGCTCCAGGATACACAATGAGTGAAGAAACTTTAAACAAGCTCGAATGTTTAGCACCAACAAACGAACTGACCTTTTATAGCCAGGCCGATGGTGATTGGAGCGCTCCAAAACCAAACTGCAGTCGTAAGTTTCCTTTAAGTAGAAAATTTCAAGCATTAGCTATGATCTTATTTTATTTTTTCCCAAGTCTTTACTAGTCCAATATTTTGATCATTAGTTACATTCGTCTAGTTGTATAGTATTTCACCTTTCTATTCATTTGATTCATATAAGTAGACTACTCACAAAATCACGCGCTGTTATTTGTGAAATGAGCGCATATGCCTACCACCTAACCGTAACTTGACTACTTATTAAAAACGTTTTAAAGATTGAGAAATGTTTCTGACGTTCTATGTGAATTTTTTAGTTCATTCAATTAAAAGATGAACGAAAAGCAGAAGAAAGCAATACAACAAATATTTTTCTACCCAAGTTGAATTAGTATGGTAGCCTGTCATGTTTCATTATTGACTCCAGAGAGTCATGTGATAGTATTTCTCCTGGCCAAACACACAATTTCAACCAGTTACTGGTTGGCTTGCTTTCAATATGCCTAAGTGAAGTCCTAAAATGAGTTTACTAATAATGAAAAAAAAAAACAAAAAAAAAAACCTGTTTAGTTTAATTTACATACTGCATTGCATTGTACGTATACGCTTACACATTTGTTACAAAAGACTTTAAGACGTTCACTCCGATCCAGTGAACGCAAAAGTTCCATTGGGACTAATACAACATACACATACCCCAAGGTAGCAATTGAAATCATCAGTTCTGTGAGCTTACTAAACAGAGAACATTATTGTTATATAAAATGTAAGTAAACATTCTTTGCCGACATTTTTGTTGAAAAATTAAACGTTTAAAGAAAAGTTATGGGTTTAATTTTATACTGACAAAAAGATTTAGGGTTGAACGAACCACATCTCTAAAAACAAAAAGTCGGGGTAATTTTTTTTAAATGTATGATTGTAATTTAAGAGTTATATTAACTAATGAAGTAAAATCCAATTAATGCGTAAGAAACTTGTGAACGTTTGTATGCATAATAATAGTCTGCCATAGATAGATGTATCAAATTACCTATGACAACGTGTTTATCATTTCTCGTTCCTTCCAACAGCTGTCCAGTGTGAACCTTTTGAAGCACCAATGAATGGGCTACTGACACCATCTGGTAACTTCTTTCATGGTGACTTCTGTAGAATTGAATGTGATGATGGCTTTGAAGTGAGCGGAAATCCCTATCTACGCTGTGATAATGGAAATTGGGATGTTTCGCCTCCTTCATGTGAAGGTAAGTGAGCTAACAGTGATCTATTCTGGCTGGTTTTTCCATAGAGTATCAAAATAATATAACATCTTTAGAACAACGAATGCATCAGAGCCTTGTTCACATGAAAGTTTTATTGAAAACTAGTCTTTTTCTCATAGCTCGTACGTGCCCTACACCATACGTTCCGTATCAGTCTCTTATCCTGAATGGCAAAGAATGCCGCCGAAGTGGTACTGCAGCCGTTGACACCATCTGTGAGTATGGATGTAAATCTGGTTATTTCTTGGCGGGAAATTCTTCTCTTCGATGTGAAGAAAATGGACAATGGTTTCCAAGGGAACCCCCAAGGTGTGAAGGTAAGATACAAAATTTGTGTAGGGAAACAGCATGTTCGGCAATAATTCTGCTTGTTTTCAATAAGATGGTTAAAAATCATTTCTGTTAAAAGCTTCTAGTAAGAGCAAACGAGCTGACTGAAGTGACAAGTAGTCTTGCACTACACAGAAGCGAAAATAAAATTCTTGATGCCTAAGCGAAAAGGCAACTATCATAGAGTAGAAAAGGCCTCTTTTTGTGATATCAAACCAACTTTGATGCCATCTCCATGAATTTTTCCTGGTACCCAATAGATATGAAGATGGATTGGAACCAAAAATATAACCCGAAAGAAAAACAGTTTTGATTGGCAGGCGGTTCCATGATCTAATCAGTCTCTTGGCTAATCCGTAATCTGTAAAACGTTCATACAGGTAGTATACTACCCATTCAGGGAGGATCAAAGAAGGCATCAATTTAGTAAAATGATTAGTAAAACTGGAGTTTTAAAAATGCCAGTCCCAGACGAAATCATTTCGATATGATCTCCTACCCGATACTGGTACTTTGCAACTTCTGCGACTGCGAAATAGTGTGGATCATGCGCGTAGACGGGGGGGGGGGGGGGTCTTGTAGGTTGAACCCCATTCCCTTAGTTTAAATAATAAATGGTGAAGAGTGGCTCAGCCAGCTAAAATGGCGTTTCCCCACGTTGTAGTTTCAATCACGCGAATCGTTAGTTTGAGCCTTTGTTTGCAAAACGAAAAAAAGAAGAAGAAAAAAAAATTACATCAGTAAATTGACTACTGCAAATTAAGACAATTACAAGATAAAATTTGTGTGCAAATTTTGGGATTATACACAGGGGTACTATTATTACGTCCGAGATTTAGGGTCAATTTTTGTTACGAGGAATTGAAAGTTTTCTTTAAAAATGCAGGTCGCACCACCCCTAAAATAACTTTCGCTTAATTGTGTTGCAACAAATTTATATTGGGTTTAATCAAAGTATATGTCAGGGGAATCCTACACAGTCTCATGCCTATACTTTTCATACACCTGTACATCCTCATGTCCACAAGTTATATTTGGAATCTGAATACAATACTTAACTCTACTGGAACTTCTTTGAGCGAATGTTCTAACATTTCGGGCAAAATTTGTGACAGGCTATTAAAATCATTGACAAACCGAGTAGAAATTGTTTTTAATACATAAGATCTAGAAATGGGTAACGGATTTGATAATAATTTATAGTTCTCGATGAAAATTTTCCGTTACTATGATTTTTTTGAACAACTTTTCAAAAAAGAGATTTCCTTGTAATTAAATACATAACAGATTTGTTAAGATAGAAACGGTTTTCGATTTATTTTCCAGAAAGTGCCCGAAGTTTAGGTCTTGCGAAAGTGTGTGGCGCAGTCAGCCCCTGCACTCTTCCTATGCACGTCAATAGTTTAGTTATTTCATGTCACCCTACATACAGGGGTTGTCCTAGGTTGAGATTTTTTGGGGGCGGACGATTGTAGTTACTAAGAGACCACAATCAATTGCTCCCGTTCACATTCCTTGGAGTAACGCATACATTGCTGTAATCTGACCCAAAGGAACTGCCGTTAGAAAAACGAATTGTTTTAAAATTTCAATTGAAGATAATTCCGTGAAGTTGATGACCCATGTTGGTACTACATTAATAGTGTTATAAATTTCACCTATGGCATCTGTCTCGAACTTTCAAACCAGTGAAACAAGTAAACCAGTGGTGATAGCCAAAATTTTTCCAATCGAACGGGGAAGGGGGTTTTCCGAATTTGGTTAAAAACTCTGAGAGTAAATTACCATAGCAGAAAGGTTATTGCGGCTCCAAACGCGCGAGAAGTTTTGATTTCTTTTAAGTTAAACAAAGTTTTGGAAACATGGGGCTAGTAGTGCCGAAAATTTTGGAGTCTGGGCTTCCTGCAGGGGGATTTAAAAAATTTGGGGATGATTGAAGAGTCTGCACTTCCTATTGGGAAATCCGACATTGCACGGCTTATGAAGATCGTTGTTTTTGCATGATGTTACCAAAGTCTGAGGATTGAGGCTCCATGTCTACTTTTAAAAAGGTTTTGAAAATTTGTCCCGTTTTGAGACAAATATTTTAGACTTAGAGCTTAGATTGGAGAGAATTTGGAATTTCATGAAAGAAAATTTAGGGAGACAGCACTGTGTACGCACTCTCTTCGTGAAATTCTAAATTCGTAATAGTTTTTCCTGTTCCTTGATGATCTGGTGACATATTGGGTAAATTCCAGATTTGGGTGTTGAGTTCCCCTCCCTTGAGCTATGGCTTAAATGGTCATCTTTCAGCACTGATATAAGAGATCACCTTTTATTACTTACATCCAGTGGCGGAGCAAGGGATTTCGGTCAGAGGGGGCGAAAATGGTCTGCAGGGGCGCTTCGAAGGAGTTAATACCCTGATTCTCAGCACGATCGAAGCAACAGCTTTTCAGACTTTCCATTTGATTTTCCTCACCTGGTAGAAGACTACTTTGATATTTTCCTCAGCAAGTTTTTCTATTTAAATCAGATTGGGGAAAAGCTCCGCGCCGCCATGAGTTTGCGCGAAGCGCAAGAAAATTTTGGCCCGAAATGCCTCTCAGATTGCTGGAACTGACATCTCTAAAGCCTATTTACCGCATATAAATAAGGGAAACACTGAGTGAACTGTTAAGACATGTTGATGTTATTTTTTTTAGTCTTTTGCTTTATGTTTTCTTCGTTTTTTTGAGGTTTTTATTTTCCGGGGGAGGGCAAGTTCCCCACTTGCCCCTACCTGCGGACGCTCATGTTTCTGTCCCTCTCTTTCACATATAGTATGAAGGCAGTCATTATATTTTGTGCGTTATTGTCAGGTCTCGATTTAAGATTTTAATGTAATAGTGGGTTACTATGTGAAGATAAAGATTAAACCTGCTAGAGCTAAATAGCAAGCCATCTTACCAAGGGAAAAAGTTATGGAAATTAATCACCGTAAGGTGTACATTTTTGGCATTTAGAAATCAAAATAAGTACACGAAGAAACATTTATTGGTGTAAAGTAATTTACATGTGGCCACTCTGAAATAGCCATTGGTCAGGTACATTTAAAGAAATAGCTAAGACAAGAGGACTGCTTGGCTCTGTAGATACCGAATTCATAAAAAATAAAACTTGCGTAAAGTTAAGCTCATTTGATGCAATTTTCTGGCTTTTGAGACCACGGAAGTACAGAAATATGCATTTTCATGGGATTATCGTGCGGTGTGAGAAATAGCCATTTATCATGAGAATCGTCACTTGAAGAACAGCAAAATGGAAACTACTCATTAAAACTCTTAAACCACTACCACTATGATAACAGTTTTATTTTATTTTAACCTGAATGTTCTCTCCAAATAATTTTTGAAAAGTGTTGTGGAAGCCATTTTGGTATCTTTATAAACTCTATTTATTGTCTATGTTGACAACTATCCCCGACAACAAGAGGCCTATTTGCGCTACAATTATTGTTGCGCCCTTTGCAACATCTTTTATTGGCCAGGAGGGTTAATTTGATGTCAGTCTGTGTGTTTTGTAAGCTTATAATCACGCTTGGTGTGGAAGCAATGAATCAAGCACAGCGACAGCATTCATCAGTCCGTATAAAGCATGAAGATACGTTGCGGTAAAACCTATCCCTATATTACAGAAGATGACCCTTTTCATCAGAATGAAGTGCAGATAGTACAGTTACTGGTGGCTGTTTGAGCATTTCGCTATTTGGACCTTAAAACAACGCTATTAAATTATGTCTTTTGCCAGAAATGGTGCAAGATTTAAATATGTTAAAAGCCTAAAAAGGGCGCCGACAGACGATTTTGTCCGTCGGGGGGGGGGGGGGGCACCGCCCCCTGACCATATACCAGCTCCGCCACTGCTTACATCATGACTTACTTGGTCATCTTTCAATAACACTGTGGCATATATTGTCATCTTACAATACCTATTTGTCGTTTATGGTAATCTTACATTACTTATAAAACTATTATGGTAAGATCTTCCAACACTTATACGACTCATCACCATATCTGTCAATGTTTTTAGAGCAAAATACTTAACACACCTCCTAAATCAGGTGTGTTTTCTTACAGAAAACTACGAAAATTTATCCCGCAAACATAATTCATCCGGAATGCTCTTCAATTTACCAAGTTCTGTTAACATACCACATTCTTGTACTCTTATTGGATATGAATGTGGGCACTCTTTGAATTAAATGTTAATCTCAAACTAAGATAGACAGCCTAATATACATAAGGAAAAAAACCTGGTAATGAGTATTGTGTAAAAAAAACGTTTATATGGAGTTCAGTTTTAAACAGAGTTCTAATGTTCTTACTGTCGCCTCAGTCTGATTTTCTTTAACTCTAACATTCCGAGGCTTTATAGGGCCGTTCTGTCGGATAATTTCGTTCTGAATATTTTACACCTAGGGTTGTTATGAATAAAGGAAAGAGTGCTTCAAAGATCACCGCAAGGAGGTGCCATAATTTTTTTAAAAACAAAAACGAGAATTTATGAAAAGTTTCAACGTCTCCAGTTTTGTTTTCTTCCTTGTAGCAATAACTTGTGACACTAACAAGATTCCGGCACCAGTTAATGGTTACCGAGATGGATGTCGTGACCGTGAAGTTGCAGTTGGGGCTGAGTGCACACTTGGATGTAAATACGGTTTTACAGGCAAACCTAACAACACGTTAACAGTTACTTGCATAGAAGACGAAAACAGCATGGGGGGTAATGGACTATGGGACCACAATTCAACCTTAACGTGTGAACGTGAGTTTATCGAATATTTGGTAATATTATTCATACGCCATAGCTAGAATTTACACCAGTTAAATAATTTGGGTGTGAAAAATAGTTTCCTCTTTTTTGACGGGCGAATCGTCTTGTAGTATTCGATGTTCTTTTTCAAAACACTTCAGTTTTGGTGATGCTTTCTGTGTGAAGGTTTTGTGTAAAACTGTACCATACACTATTTGAAAGTAATTGCAGCCTGGTCTACCAAATTCTCCTTTAGCCCAACTCTTTGATAGATATCAAGTTAAAAAGCAAAATGCAAAATAGCGCATATTACAGAACATACACTCTTAAAACGTTGGGTAAAATATCCGTTGGTTAAAGAAGTTTATCAAATGTATTGGTAAAACTTTGACCAACTTTGGGGCTAATTGGTGCACTGTTTAAACGCTGGGCAAAGTTTTGTTGAGTAAAAGTAATTGCCTAAGTGTTGGTCAATCTTTGCTCACAAAATGGTTAAATTTCGCCTTCCATGCACGCGTATACTGTAATACCCAACTGACTGGTCAAAATGACGATAAGATTTTATTCTACAGTTGAGCATATTTTCCCTTTACCCACTTGTTGGGTAATTTTTTGCCAATTTGTTGGGTATATTATTGGTTGCAGTGGTTTCACCAAACAACAGTACACTTGACCCGATTTGTTTCACAATTCTTCTCATAATCAGACATGGTACCATAACCTGAAAATTCTCTTTGGCATCTTTTATATTGGCCAAACAACTAAACTCGTACATTATTTTAGACCATGAAATCGATCTCTATTTCCATAAAATTCTTTAAATAGTACTACGAACTAGAACACATTTGAATGAGATTCCATGATTCGTATTTGGCGCAAAACTGCTATCCAATGAGAGGTTAGGATCTGGGATATTCTCTTTCACGTCCGAATGAGCGTTTATATGTTATTATTCGAAAGATTTCGGCATAACAAGAAACCTGTCTCATAACCATGATAACAGTGTATGAGAGCTACGGACCAGCGAATTCTCATGCTGCCCTTGTGTTCATATATGCATTGATGAAACTACAAGACTTCATCACATCATTTACACACATCATTTTACAGTGCCTTTTAAAAATACAGTGCCTTTTAAAAATGATAGTTTTGGACGTACTTATACGGAACTCAGTGACAAACCAAATAGGTTATTAAGCCAGGGTTTTTAAACTGGGGCCGATGGGTTGCCATAACCAGGGAGCTGCAGTGGCAGCTCCCTGCCATAACCTACAATCTAACATGTAAAGAAAGCACCAACGGTTAAGGGAAAGATGATTAACATATAACCAACATTTGGTTAATGCATTTGCCCAACAGCTTAATAAAAGAAGTGCCCAACAAGTGGGAATATTTTTAAATGCTAATTTACCAAACAGTTGGGTAATCTCCTGCCCAACAGTTGGGTTCAAACTTTACCAAATTTGGTTGGTTAAAGTTTTGCCCAACTGTTTAGGTTGTTGAATAGATGCCCAGTGTTGGTCAAAAAGTTGGGCAAAATTTGCCCACTTTTTTAAGAGTGTACGCTGCTGATATTGTTCTGATTACATGTTTGGGCCCACCAGGGTTATGCCCTGAAGCAATGACATAGGGGTTTGTCTGGATAAGGTTCAGTTTCAGACATCTGTCGCAGGAGTTAGAAAGAAATTTAATTGGGTGATTGGTTAAATAGATGTTTTATAAGGGGAATCTTTTTTGAATCCATATGTTCTTTAGACGAACTACAAATAACCACGATTATTCAAATTCAGTTTAAAGCATACTTGTCTTAAGATCAATGAACAGAATATCTACAAATAGTTAACTTAAAGTGACTATTCTGACACGCTTAAATTTAAATGACAGAAAAATAATAAAAAATATAAACACATAAAATCTTAAAGTCTGCGGAAATATTGACAATGTCTTACAACATGCATTTGCAGTAGGTAGAATACACTTTATCGAAATGTAATATGTTAGAGCGAAATTTTAGGTACTGACAAACCTTTCCATCTGAGAAAATGCTGGTGTTGATAGATTTTTGCAACCGAGGACTATATCACACCCTCCCTGTCAACGATATTGATCTACTCCCCCATTCATCTACCATGAAAATGCGGAAAATGCTTCCCGAAAGTACCTTCATAGGGCTTTTTCTGGGTTCCACATGGACCTACAAAATTAAAAATGATTCTGTGTCTGCCCCTATCGAGAACAGGGGAATTGCTGCAAAACCAAAATATCGCCAGGTGCTTGACATTACGAATGATGAATTCAACAATTTTGAACAAACGAAATGAACGACCAGATAGTTTTAAGAATAAATCCAGCAATTAGAACATATCATAGTTCAATTGTTAGTGCGGGAGGTTGGACAAAACAAAGCAAGACCTAGGCAGTATTGATTATTTATATATCTATATACTTATCTATTTACATATATACATATGTATATATGTCGACAACTCCGTGTAGCGCCGTCTCGACGAATCATTGACTCCTTTCTGGAAGCTCGAACAGCCAGGACTGGCTTCATAGCCAAACTGGTAAAGGCATCTGCACGTAGAGCAGAAGGTCTGGGATCGAGTCCCAGAGGAGACGGTCAATTTTCGTCGAGGCATATTTTCAGTTTGATTTATACTTTATATTATAAACTATTCCACTTTGCATATGCATTTTTATATTTCACACTTAATTCTTTACAGTTTCGTATCTCTACGTGAGATCCATGTATTACGCGGTTATTCAAACTGATTGCATCAATCTGGTTTTCGGAAGTCATCTCTGTCAAAAGGTGAATCGGTGTTTGAAATGGATATATGTCCACAACTCCGTGTAGAGGCAGATTTTCAGTATATATATATATATATATATATATATATATATATATATATATATATATATATATATATATATATATATATATATATATATATAAATTTAACAAAAGGAGACAAAAGATGGATACATTCATTTCCAACTAAATCATTAATCCGCGAAGTACAGTATATTTCGGGCTTAAATAACACAACCCTCAATTAGTTGTACAACAAACATATGTGTAAAAACATGTTCAATTTAACGCAAATCCTGCTTAAACTAAGTCAAATCCTACTTGTTTTTACCAAACTTTTTATTTGTTTAACCAGAATTCACTTTAAAAATTAACCAGTATTGTGTTGGAGTGAATATAACATCGATCCTGATTAAACTTAATCCCGTTGTTTTAAAAGGGTACACTCTAAAAACAGCTGGGTAAACTTTTACCCATGGTCGGGTCCATATGCCACCACCTAAACTGTTGGGTAAAAAAATTCTCAACGTTGGTCACAAGGTATCCATGTTGGGTGAATTTTTCAGACGAAAAAATTGATTGTATAACCAACTTGGGTAGTTTTTTACCCAACAATTTAGGTGGTGGCATACGGACCCAACCATGGGTAAAAGTTTACCCAACTGTTTTTAGAGTGTATGTACATGTATATATACAGCTTCGTCAGCTGTGGTTTGAAAAAGGATGAAACACTCAAACCAGATCAGTGTACCAATTAACAATTTCAAACTTTGTGTCTTTTATAAAGCGGTTGAATGCACACCGTTTCCGAGCCCAACAAATGGCCGTATATCTGCATGTCACAAGGAAAACATTTACGCAGATGTAAATTCCACTCAAAGTTATGGCTCCATGTGCACAGGTGCGTGTGATGTTGGATACTCTCCAAATGGTACATTACAAAGATTCTGCACCATAGAAGGAAGCTGGGATGGAATGCCACTTACGTGTGTGGGTAAGTTGTAGTTCATTTTATGTCGAGTATTATTGATGTGAAAACAAATGAACACATTTAAGTGTCATTGGTGAATAATTAAATGACATCCTTTTACTTGTCGCTATTCGACAATGACAACCTTTTCCAAATCCTAGTAAAACAACGAAATTGCAGTGCCTTTATCTGACGTTACTTGTAGCCTTATCACAGCACATTTTAATCACAAGATATATGTAAACAGTTTCAATCTTATGATAAATATTAACAAACATCTTTAACCTTTAAAGTGATAATTGAATTAGCCCTTTGTATCCATTGTTGTAGGTCAGTTACACGCTGCCCGAACTAGAAACAATAAATGAGCGTGCTTTTTGCTTTGTATCGTTCCCATTCAAACCAGTAACATCGAAAACCCACAGTGGGACGAGATTAAAATTCAACAACTTAATTATTATTTAAAATTAACCTTTCTCACTTCATTCATGACGGTGAATTGCTGCAATAGCGTTGGGCTTAGTTCCACGAAGGCGAACGGTGATTCGGCTACTGTAGGGCAAACGACGAATAAGGATCCCGAAACAACTTTGTACACTGAATTTCACACAGTCTCAAGGTAGATGAAGAATAACGTTAACGATAACTGGCTCAGCACATAACAGGACAAGTCTGATTCTTCTCAAGTTATAAGGATCTCTCTCCTGGATTATCGTGAGGACGTCCTTTTATATTAGCTAGCGTTTATTCCAGGAACCTCTAGATTTAGAACGTTAGGGCATACAACACACATTCCCAGAGAGTTAAGTTTCAGGCACAACAGTTGCTAATATCATCAGTATGTTACTTATTTCCAGATGTTTCTTACGGTGGCTTAATAGGGACATAAAAAGAGCCTTAAAAGTTGAAATTTTTACCTTTAAACTCAAATTTCCGACTTTCCGATGCGTTTAGCAATAGGTGCATACACATTTGAAGAGGTAAATCGGTTGAGAGACTACGAGGATTCCAAATTGTAAATCCCTGTGGCTTGGTCCTTTAGGATTTACTACTAGCAAAGACTAACTGCTTTGATCTACGGTATTACAATCCTAACAAAATTGGTTAATGCATATCTAGGCCAGGCGAGGATCCCGGGGGGGGGGGGGGGACTTTTACGACCTCAGCCCCCCTTTTTTCATTAGGCGTAAGCTACCTCTATGCAGTGTGTTCACTGATTGTTTACACAATTCATCACGCTTCAATGCCAGCTCAACCAGCCTACATGTATCCAAAGAGAAAAGCCTTTTGTCCTGGTCTGCTGAGGCAGCTCTGGTTGCAAACTTGGCTTGCACTGAATAAACAAGTCTCTGCCTTTATGGATGAGGTTTTCAGTGGGATTCTTTGTTTACATAGTACTGGGCATGACAGCTACTATTGGCAGAAAGCTGATAATAGGAAGTCGGGTTGACCTTGCTGTAACATCACTTTTTCAACAAAAACTGGGGTGTCTGGTATAAATTGTAAAGAGGCAACGTTATGCCTAATGTCCTCACATCAACAATAACAAGTGCACTAAATGTTTATCTACGAGAATATTCCAGGGGCTATTTCAGGCTCATCCTTTCCCTCACAGCACAAATTCAAAAACACGAAACTCCTTGCCTTCCGCCTTGCCTTTGCAATAAACTGTAACAGGGAGCTTCCACTCCCTGGCCACAACAACAATATTTGAATAGTGTGAATAGCTGTCGGCCAATAGGGCTATGTCCTGACGTTATGAGCATTACCGACTGAACCATGTTCACACAGTCGCACGTCAGCCCATTCGTGCAATGTACGTACCGTGGTGGCTGTTAACTCTCGGTACGTTATTGTCTCAGTTTCCAACGGTGTTTCATTATGGTATAGAGCAGGGGTGTGCAAATTTTGGAACAAATCATGTCGCTGTGGCCATCTGGGTGACCCCGGTGGAGCAGGTATAGGTTATAATATTAGGTGGCGTCTTACCGTCACCCCTTGCCCACATCCTCTCCCCGTTAGATTGACCAATGTTCCAAGACCCACATGCACACCCCAGGTATAGAGGGACAGCGATCAAAAACAATCATATCGGCGAAACACACACACAAAAAAAACTTTCAAGTATTTTTTCAGTGTTAATTATAATGCAACATGTTATGAAGATGCGGACATAGAGGTCTTTCAGACCTGCGACCACTGATGTTCCTACGGTATCCTAAGGTATGTAAGAATTGAAGCCCTGGTATAGTTGTTGATGCTGATAACGGAGAATTGGGCTTTAAACGTTGATTTTCAAGTTGATTTGCTTCAGCTAAGCGGGCTGCTCAAACACATGGGATCCTTGTAAAGTTCGATGAAACTTATAAAGGCTAGGTAGCCGGTATGTGATGCATCGCCATCCTCCCCTGAAGTAGCCTGCGTAACGCCTCTGTGGCGGCGATCCCCTTTAGGCTGCCGTCCCTCTGACTGATTTTTTCGTAGCGATGAGCTGGACGAAAAAAATTCGTCCATCCCGCGGGCTACTCTTGAAGTTCAAAAGGGATTTTTGCCTGTCAATGAAGTTGCTCGAATTTATACTCATCATAACCTTATGCCGCAATGTACTCAAACAGTATGTGGAATGCCCTCACCAGCTCATTTTCCGACGATCAATTTCTTTACATTAACATTCATCCAACGCTAGTGGTTCATTTTATCTGGTAATTTTCAAGCTATTTATAACTTACTCGTTTTTTTATTGAAGTATAAACTTTATTGCAAACGAAAGCTCAAAATTATGATCGCTTAAGTTCTACAAGGGAGGTGTTAGCTCCCTGATTTTGCTTTCAAGTCGGTGGAACATGCCGTTTCCGGCGGCTGTTTGAGTGATCGTGATTTTTCAAATTTTTCTGTTCGATCCACTCCAACAAATGGTGGCGCTCCACTTGGTCTTTCGGGCAGATTTAGATATTCCATAGGCGTAAGAAGCGTGAGGCTAGGGAGCGAGCGCCCCCAGTCAAAAAATAGGGGGCGGAAGCATGTTTCCATTCCCCACCTGCCGGGTCAGGAAATCCCCTTCTTCTTTTCTCAAATCTCACATAAAGGAAATTTCCGCTTGGCGCTCCTGAAAATGCAATATAATCATTCCTCGCCCTCGCCCAGTCAGTTTGGTTAACTTTTCCGAGCACTGGATATGACAAAATCGGATATTACAAGATGTGACGCCACATCATCAAGAGACACCGGCAGCCATATTGCAGTCAAATACAGTGCGTTTTTTTTCCAACTTTCTTTCATAAAATTCAGAATTCTTTCTAATGAAAGCTTTATATTTGTAATTATTAGTTTGAAAAAATGCAATTTTCCAGCGTTCTCTACGAGCCCTAGCCTACGACCCATAATATAGTATGTGTTCGCTCATGAAGCAGTAAGTGGTTAACTTTTCGGAGCCGCTTCAGTGTTGCTTACCTAAAATTTTCTTGAATAAAGGCTTTTAATTTTTAAATATTTTGTCTAAAAAAGATAACAATTAGTTTCCGGAGCCTTTTGAATGTCGCCGAGAAGCCTCATTCCGCACTCCTTAGATAGCATTATGTAGCAACAACGATCTTCAGTCGACATCCTATCTCAGATATATCTGTGTATGCTTATAGGAAACGCAGATTCTTCGATAGGACCCGAAATATTCAATACCCTTACAGGAAACCCTGAATCTTAACTATTTCTTCCAATACATTCTTAATATTTACAAATGTGTAAAAGGACCCAAATATTTGACGAACGCAGTACAGTAGTGTTCAAACTTAGGAAAAAAACAGATCTTTTCTTTATTTAAAAAAAAAAATTCTTGCTCGAAAAAAGCGAAAAGTTTAGCATAAAAAATGTACCTTTTGTTCAATGGGGTAGGGAGAGGTACATGGTCCAAATTTGCCCCCTCCACTTCTATATTGCTTTTTACGCCACTGAGATATTCAGACAGAATCACCATACGCCCCCCTTTTTTTGAAATATCTGGATCCGCGGATGTAGGCCTGCTGTCTTTCTAATCATTGACGTGAACTTAGTAATAGAGGAACCCAAATAGGGCAACCAAATTTGTTTTTCAAGTCGTTTGAGTCTTTTGTTCAGTGAACTTTTGTAGTCTTGATCGATGATCATGTCTCACCCTGAACATACTTAAGCAAAGGAACTTAAAATAGAGTTTTGCACTCTTAAATAGTGCAAAACTATTTCTGAATCATTTACTTGTTATTTCGTTTCAATGTTTACGCGAGTTGTAACAAAGTTAAAGTCTTGGTAATTATGGAATACGGAAACAATCGATAAATCTTTGTAGGCTTCCTGAAACACAACAGAAAAGGATGAGCAAAATCCGAAACCATGTAAACGTTGATTACCCGTAGGCAGACTATAGTTAAGGAAGGGTTAGGTAGCTGTAGGTCAATGAAATTCCAAAATGTTGGATGCAATGAGAACAAGTGATGCTGCATGGAAGTCATTTCATGTTGTAAGGCAGTATGGAAACTGCAATGCACCATGATCGGATGCAAAGGGCTTATCAGGTCGAAAAACAAAACAAAAAACAAAAAAAAAACAAAAAAAAAAAGAAGCTAGACGTAATTACCATTTCCAAGCAAATGGACAAGCACTGTAGCATATGGATGTATGGAGTTCCGTCATATACCGGTAAGTAATAGGCGAAGGCACACAGTTGAAACGTATCAACTTACCATTCCCCGAATGTATCAACTGACCCGATTATGCTTTTCTCACAAGACACTGCGTCCATATGCTTTTAAAAATATTGATATGAACGTAAATCAGCTTAAAGTTTTAACCAGTCCTGTGAAATTACTACGTGTTCTCAAAAAAACTGTTGTCAATTGTAACTACTGTTTTTATGGCGGAAAACAAAGTTTGGGCTTTTTGGGTGTATAACGACCCTCCTTTGTCTGTAACTTGGGGAGCAACTGGCTGGCTGTGGGTAACCTAGTCAGCTAATTATCCCGACCAACACGCCCAGTTGAGCCCCAAACGGGGTCCAGCTGGGCTGGGCTTGGCTTGCTGGACCCTCAGTTTGTTGAGTTCATCTATCACTTATCCAAATAGCAATTTTTATGAGTAGGCTCTTACTAGCATTTTTACGTTAAATTAAACGAAACTCAAGTTAATGGTTGTTGAATTCATATTTTTCGCTGTTCTTAAATATCAGACACTACACCTCCGAAGTTTCAATGTCCTTTTCGGCACACTCAGATTGCTGAACCTCTTAAATCTGAAGTTATACTACACTTCGAATGGGAGCCAGAAAAGGTAAGGATTCCTTCATTGCTAGTATTAATGTTTCCTTCTTATGACTTATTTTACCCCCATTCCTTGCCAAGGCAAAGAAGGAACCTTAGTGATGGTGATGTTATGTATGTAAACGTATGTGCATGTTTGTACTTATGAGTAAGTATATTGCTAACAAGACTTTCCGCAACCGTTTGACATCTGTCGTAAGATGCACCAAAAATTATACTAGGCCTATAATGAATTGTTTATTTTTGGAAATGATATTTAAAAAGATTAGTTCATTAGTTCTATAGTACATGGCAAGAACAGAAATTAGTCAATTAATGAATTTAGTAATAATGTTGTAAATATCAGTAATCCTATCGTCATTGGTAATGTGTTCGATGAGTTGTATTTTTTCCCTTTTTTTACCTGTGAAGATCTCATAATTCAAAACAGTATTCCGCATGACCCAACTCACTCTTTTGATCAGTATCTTAAATCTTCTTATTCAAACTCTTTTACCGCTATTTCAATAATTGGAAAGACATCATTCGTATTATATTCGGACTTTTTTGACAAAATTCCGGAAAAGGTTGTGACAACTGTTGCTCATGTGATGTTTATGTTTTTGATTAATCCCTTAAGGAGGGCACTTCCCGCCGTCTTGAAAATTGTTAGAGTTACCCCAGTCTATAAGGAAGATAATGCAGCCCCCGCTGGTAATTACGTACAATTTTTTATGCTGCCTTGTTTTACCAAAATTCTTGAAATATCTAAATATTTGATCACTTTTTTTTAGTAAAATGTGATATCCTGTCTAATTATTAGTTCGGCCTTTTTCCTGGAAGTTAAACAGTACATGCCCTTTATATTCAACTAACATGTTGATTGATAAAAACTGTTTGGTTCCGGTATGTTCCATGACCTATTGAAGGCATTTGACTGTCTCCATCACGAAACTATACTTCAAAAACTAAATCACTATGAAATCTGAGGTAATGCACTTAACTGGTTTAGGCGTGCTTGAAAAGGGCCATTTGCCATACCCTTCTAGTTTGGCTTCAAACGTCCAGACAAACCAGCATGATCAGAAATATTCTTGAGTTAGTAATATATTTGAACTCTGAACAGACTATTTAAGGCGCAAAAATATGATAGTTAGTATTACGGTACTTGGTTGATCTATTGTGTATGTTAATTGACATTTTAATTTTAATCGACTGTTAAAGATAGAATTCATTGCCTGTAAAAAATAAATTAAAAAAATGTAATTTTTTGGAGGAGGTTGATCAAAACTACAGAGCAGGCTAAATCTGTAAAGTGTCACTTAAATGTAGGTCACAGCTGTCTGGCAATCCTCTCTGCCGAAACTTAAGATACAGACTAGAGAGACTTAACAGCTTCACTAAAGTAACTTTAACTGTATACTTCATGACACAAACACAACACTATCTGCAACGAATCCTTTTGATTGTGGTTGCTTCGTGAAAACCATCCTGATCGGAGTGACCACACTGTACTAGCTTTAGCTAGTGGCCTAACTTAAACTTAGTCCAAATGGTCTCAATTCAGACCTGCTAGAAGTCTAGACAAACGTGACAGACTAGGCGTTAAAGTAGTAACACCAGTCGGAAAACCTAACTGTTATCACCGTGGTATGTAGCTTTTTTATGCGAGATTACTACAGGGAGAGCGTATGCTTCTCTTTCTATAGCACCAACTCTGAAAACCTGTTGAGCATAGCCGTACGGGCCGTGGCGGGGGGGGGGGGGGGCTGCACTCCCCTTATTGGACAAAACCTTGATAAATCGAGCAGACTTCTGTGACTCAGTCGGGCAGATTTCAGAGGCGTGCGAGGCGGGCAGCGGGCAGGGACTGTCTCCCCCTCCCCATATCCGAAATAATTTGAAAATAGAGGAATGTTAAAAAATGGTATCATGCCTGAAAAGGGAAAGAAACGTCAAAGTCGCAATATTTGTAATGGCAAATGAACATTATTCCAAAAATTCGCTACCAACACATTCGGGCAGCGCAAAAAGCTGTTTTCGTGACACTATGACACAGTGACACAGCCTTGGACAACACAATGCCCGAACTGGTCGTATATCTAACTTCTTTAAGCACTTGCCCGAAAAATGAAAAAGTATTATGGTCAGAGTAACATGCAAAAAACTCAAAGAGATATATGTCGACACACGTAAGAAGCCCGTCGCTGAAAAGAAACAACCATTCTTCAGGATGTTTTTTTAATTAACTTGGGTAAAATAATGCCCGAAATGGACAATTATGTTAATACTTTCAGATTTTTGCCCCCTAAACAAAAAAAAAAAAAAAATATTAAGGTACTTATTATTAAATTAAGTTAAGTATAATTTTCATGGAAAAAATGATAGCAAAGATTTGCGACACATTCAGGTAGCTTGTAAAAAATTGAAGTTTGTCCCCATCAGCCCACTTCATACTGCGGTCTTGCAACAAGTTTGTCCGACATGGTAAAATATTCGGGCAAAGGTTAGAAACGCTGGGAAGTTTTCGGTTGCCAAATTAATTTCACGGACGGACGGGAGAGTGATCAGTTGCAGTGCCCAATAGTTTGCCATCTATCCTGCCCTTTGACCAATTTGGGCAATGGTTATGAAAATTGGATAATTTGTTTTTCAATTTTGTAATGATACGGTGGGAGAATGTCTTCCCTTTCGTCTGCCTGAAAATTTATTTAAACCTTTCTCGTACAGTGACATTTTTTCAAAAGGTGATACTTATAGAAGTGAAATCATTTATAATTGGGAGTTCGGGCAGTCACATAGACAATTTCATCTTTGCAATTTATATTGAATTTAGCCAATAGCCGCAATAGAGTTAATCACATAAGCATGTTGTCAGTTTCGTTGTATTGTTTTTTCCCCCTAAAAGAAAATATACAAGACTATTATATCCAATGGTAAAGTCCCCTTTTTATTTGGTAATTTTCTAACTAACAAACTAGTAATTTTCTGGTCACTCAGCAAGGTGCTAATTTTTTCTATTATTGCAAACAAGAAAATTAATAAAAATATCGTCTGCTAAGATCCTCTGTAGAAGCCTGGGAAATGTCTTTTCTAACTTCCTTAGGGGTGACCGACTATTTTTCAAAATTCTCTGTACGCTCCGTGCTAGCTGAGGGTGGCGCACCGCTTATAAATGCTCTTTTTGGCTGAAACGTAGTTTGGGGTGAAAGTTTCTCTTCAGCTAAAACTCAATGAAGCGACTACTCAGATACTCCTTGTAAGCCTGGGAAAAGCCATTTCCGCTGTTTGAGGGGTACGATCTTTTCACAATTTTGTGTACGCTCTGGACTATTCTTTAGATGGCGGCCCGCTTAGAGAGTCTTTCGGGCAGAATTTCATTTTTCAGGCAGAAACTCTTGTGCCCCAAACTCAAATTCCGTTGTACGCCTATGGCAAAGATTTTTACTCGTTGGGGATCTGGAGTCGGGCAAAAATAATTCCCTTTCCGCGAGAAAGAGTCCTGTACGGTCATGGGTTCTGTAACACTTTAGCCCTCATAACTTAAACAAATAAAGTTTGAAAGTAAAATTGTGCCCTGCCAAATTTTCGCCAACTATGTATGGTTTTTAAGAATGAGTTTGATGAATGAGTTTTGATCGGAACAACTTTTACTCTAAGCTCAAAAAATGTGAAGGTACCTTCTGTGGTAGGGTAGTTAGTTAAAAAATGGAGTTTTACGGCACAGTTTTTAACCTTCTGAAATGCTTGCCGATTGCAATAACTAGCACAAATATAAACGTCATAGAAGAAACCAAATTTCATTACATTTACACCTAACAATGTATGTAAGTAAAATTTATTGACCCTCATTTTCTGGAAATCTCAGGTTATTGAAGACAGTCTGCCATGGACCTCATCTCTGAAAAGGATACACATGGGCGAAGTAAATCCAATTGGTACTCGTCCCTTCAAAAAGGGGCAGTATTTGCTGGAATACTCTATCAAAGATAGTGTTGGAAATAAAGCTGCTTGTCTGTTTGATTTTGTTGTCAAAGGTGAGAAATAAGTAATACATTATTAAATTAAATAAACGTATGTCTTTTACCAGGGAGATGTCGGGGAAGGGGACACAACTCGTTTACACTCTATGGAGTGATGGCAGACGGTAATAATGGTTTTCTTCTGGAAATTCTTATCTTAAAGCATACATCAATTAGTATAGCCTCCTTCTGTCAAAATGCTAATGAGAAGACACATCCGTCAACCCTGTCTTCTTCAACTTTTCGTTGCCATGCGCGCATCACACAAATAAATGACATTTTACACTTTATTTGTCACTGGTCACAATCAATTCGATTTCTCATAAACTCTTTGGACAATTTTATCACAAGGTGCATTTCAGATATGTTTAAAAGTTATACGGAAATGTGCCAAAATTGAACAAAAAATAGTTTAGACCTTAACAATACATGTAGAAGACCACACCTTATATAGGTACAAATGTAAAGAAACCATTTTGTTCACACTGACATTGCCAGTCGTTCAGTTTAAAAAGTTTCGTTTAGAGCTGAAAACCTGCCCGTAACAAAATTAAGATAGAAGCACTATTAAAGGTAATTGTTTTCAGATTTCTTGGGTGTGAAAGGGTCAGATCCTCTTCAGTGTGGGGAAAATAAACAGTAATTATATGGGAACAAAGGCACCTGTCAACAATTCACAACTGTACAGTTGATATTTATACGGGAAAACTTTGCTAACAAGTAGCTATTATTAAAACGTGAATGTTGTGTCTCCTTCCCAACAGCTAATTCTAAAAAAATTGAAATGAAAGAAGGGAATGGAATATGTAGAAACAGGTTTGTGTGTATTATTATTTCTGGTACCCACCTCTCTTTCTAAATTTTAAAATATTTTTGCTAGGTCCTTTTAATTAAAGTACTTGGCTACTGAGAAAGAAAGTAATAGGGTTGGGTAACATGTTTTAAGTAACGAATTGTTAATTGTTCTAAATTTAACTCTAGCAAGGACTTGTCAATGTAATACTAATAAGTGAAGAAATAACATATAAAATAATATTTTATAAAGACTGCCGCGCAGTAACACCTCTCAATATTAGACCAAAGTGCATTTTATGTTATTTCTTCACTTATTGATGTCATCATTTCAAACATCTTGGCTGAAATCAATTTTCATTTAAAGTTTGCTCCTTGCCTTTGTATTAATTTCGAAAACACGGTAGTAAATATCATAAGATTTTCACTATTTTCAAATGTTAGTAGTACAATGTCCAGTCATTTACCCTCCTCAGTAAGGTGAATTGGAATTAGTGGAAGGAAATGGGACATGCAACAACGCAGAATTTCGAAAACACGTTAGTATATATCATAACATTTTCACTATTTTCAAATCTTAGTAATACACTGCACAGTCATTTACCCTCCTCAATACGGTGAATTGGAATTAGTGGCAGGAAATGGTACATGCAACAACGCAGTTAGAGGTTCAGTTTGCCGGCTGACTTGCAAAGAAGGTTACCACTTGAGTAACGACCAAGATGAACAAGATTTTACCTGTGTGGCTGAGGATTCCGATATAACCGGAGGTTATTGGAATGGACCTTCAAATATCACTTGTGAACGTAAGTTATAAGTGTGTGTTGGTTGTATAACATCCAAAGTAAAGAGTATGTCTCCTGTTTCTTCTTATTTGTTTGTAAAACCTATTGCTAACTGCAAACACAATGTAAATTTCATGCATGTTACGATACAGCTGAGATCACGGGCTCTCTAATGGAGCATGTACTTATCATTAAACCTTCATCATTCAGCAAATGCACTCTAAAAAACGTGTGGTGAAATTTCACCAGGATCCTTGTTGATGTAACATCTACATAATCCTGGTTATTTTTACAACAAAGTCATGGTCACATTAATCATCCCACTGGTGAATTCAACCAAATAACTGGCTATTCTTCAAGTTTTTAACCAGTTTCTTCGTTAATTTGAATTAAAATTTCCTGGTCAAATTAAACAGGATTGTGTAGGTGCTATACTGACACGGAATCTGGTGAAATTTCAACAGATATTTTTTAAAGTGTGCAACAGTCGATTAGCTCACTTAGTTGGCACGGATTTAGAGGTTAGTTAGTAAATTGGATGGTGTTCTACGGCCCAGTTTCCAACCTATTGGTTCAAGTCGAGCCGGCAACGACTTTTTTCCAGTTGTGGCTTACTGGTCTTAAAGTAAAAATGCAGTGACCCATATGTGGAGTAGTTTGGTAGACTATTCTTATTCATGAATGGCTTTTAGCAACTACTCTCCTTGGGAGTGTTTTCGTTTCTCAAGCCCAGCAGGGTTTTAAGAGTACTTCCATTCACAACTATTGTATTTTCTAACTTCTTTTTATGTGCTTATATCATCTTGTTCATTTACTGTTGTGATAAAACAAATAAATGAAATGAAATGCATGAAATTAAATGTAGCAACATTCTCCTCTCCCAATGGAGAAGTTTACAAGAAGTCTAAACTTATACCCTTAATGTGCAACATATATGTCTTGAAATAACGTGAAAGATCTCGTTAACTTTGTTTACAATGTATTTCACATGTTCGGTGCTACTATTGCTACCGTTTTAGTCTACTATAAGGGTCCTGCAACAGGCACGTAGCCAGTATTGTGTCATGTGGGAAGGGGGTGTTGGGGCCCGACATGAGGGAAAAGTCTAAGGATAGAGAGAATAACAGTATTATATGTGTTTTTGCATTGTAAGATTGGGTCATGGAGAGGGGGTTCTGATACACCAACCACCCCCCCCCCCCTCCGTGGCTACGCCATTGGCCTGCAATATCTCTGTGGTAAGTGCAACGTCTTCATTGTTTGCCCTTCACAAGAAAGGAAAGAGTAAAGAAAAAACAATAACGTAAGGCTAAACTAAATGAACTTGTAGTAAATACATGAACACTTCTCTCAGACCCTTTCGGGAGAATGCGTCATGGTGCAACATGATGTATGTTTTATTTAACAAATGCAAATAAAATACAAAATAATTAGCTACCCCAAAATGCAACAATGTTGTCGCAATTTCAAAGGGGCAATCAGATGATGAGAGTGAAGATTAACCTTAGTTATTTCCAGCCCCTCGGTGTTTCCTATGGAATAATTGTTTACCTGTTTACCATAATATAGACACATTCACGAGCTCTTTTAGCCTAGATGTAAAGTTAATTTTGTGTAAAGTAATATGAAATGAAAATTTCTGAATATGTGTAACCTACACAGATGCAAGATTATCCCGTACCTCTTCAAATGGAAAACTAACATTTTTTTCTCAGCAAATATGTGCGATATCCCGGAAATTCCAGATGGTTTCATCTCAGGTTGTCCCACAACACAAGTCAGCTACCGGTCTATCTGTCAGTTTACTTGTAATATTGGCTACCAGTCCTCCGCTGATGGTACCTCTTTCTTTGTACGCACCTGTCAAGCTGACGGTTCATGGAGTGGACAAAATTTTACTTGCACAGGTAATATTGCGTCAGAAGTAAGGACTGTTTAAACAAAATGATTTTAGAAAACGATTTGTATGGTACATAACACCTGGTTTAAAAGTAAGCTGTAAAGGAGGAAGTTGGCAGGTAAAAGAGACTTATCTGTTGATATGCTCGCTATTACTAAATGAAGCCACCTAGTGCAAAGAGGACAGTTTTGGGTGTTATTAAAAGACTTTAAGAAGACGTTTTTTCATCATTCGATGTCATACTTTGTCAAGTCAAGACCATAAGAATTACTTCAGTTGATCTTACCGGAAGAAGATGCAGCTACATCCTGAAGTTTGCGATATTGCCAAGCATCAATAAGCAAATCTCATTATACAGACAGATCTCAACTTTATTGAGTGGATTTGTTGCCGACACGACATACACTAATGTATAATGACACACTGCGAGAACAATCAAATACAGTGATCTCTTTGGAAAAGGTATGACGGACACGTATATAGATATTAAATAATAGGCGTAATGCAGAGATACGCCTCCCCGTGAAAGCATCAAAGTGATGGTTTGTACTTGCAAGAAGGTGCAAATCGAAGCCCTTGAAGATAGCATGAGGGGAGTCGGAAAGGTGCAAATTTTAGTTCCGACAGAATTCTCGATCGAATAATTATTTCACACAAACAGCCTGCCATACTCTCTTCTCAATGTAAAAATAATTCCAACGGTTTTTCCCTTAGAAACGTTTACTCCGTAACTGCCAAGTAAATTGAGGTCATATTTCTGACATGTCACACTTTAAATTAAGTTTACAATGTATGATAGACAAGAACTACTCTTTTGCTGCGCTAGCAAGACAGGAACAATAATAACGTCTTCGTAGAAATTTCTTAATTAAAAGTTTCAGAGATTATACCACCGTTTCGAAGGGAAAAATCTTTTCATGAAATACTAAATTATTACTTTTGAAAGATGAACAACGTAAAATGTACCTTATTTATTCATTCGTTAGCCGTCACCTGTCCAGGAGGTTTCCAGCTTGACAATGGAGCTGTTACACCTGAAGCTTGTATGACAGGGGAAGATCTACCGTACGGCAAAATTTGTCGGTTTTCTTGTAAAAGCGGATACCAGCAAAACGGTCCCTTTTTAAAACGTTGCGGCAGATATAGTTATTGGGAAGGGGAGAACCGGAACACGACGTGTATAGGTAATGTACAACATGTTAACTGTATTAAAAACATATGCTATTACCTGATATAGTTTGTTACTACTGAAAGTTTATCAGAACTGGCACCCGTTATAAGCAAGAGAAGAAAATTTTGATAGTCTTCATTACATACTTTGGAATTCTAAATAGTATAACATTTTATATTAAATATCTGACTTTAGATTCATTAGTACCCACTTTCTTATTTTGTATTTAATTGATCAATGAATCAAACATAAAGTTTGCAGATTAGGTTTACTTGGTATTTTGAGATTTCAATTATAAGTGATTTCAATTCTGCATCGCATTTCCTTTCCAAAGACAAAGAACCCCCGAAATTTACAGCGTCGTGTCCAATGGACATCCAGATATTTTCGACACTAGAAAAAGTAAGAGTAAAATATGACGATGTCAACGCTACCGACAATGCCGGTGATGATCAGGTGACAATATCAAGGTGGGTAACACCAACACTTTTCATAACGAAAAAGCATCAAAAGGATGGAGAATAGCCCAGATATAAAATGTCTATGGTTCCACAAAAGAAAGAAATGAAAGACTTCTAATTGAATAGAATCACTTAACCTAACCTATGCATTCTTATTGGCACCTGCAGTTACTCCTTTAAAGTAAATATGTGACAAAACCATTGATTCCTCTCTTTTGAAATTAGTTTGATACAAGCTACCTTTTTGAGAATTCAAAAGGGTGTTTATACTACGTCATAAGGTAACATTGGCACTGGTTGCCCGTTTCTGCTGAAAAGAAGTCTTCTCAATACAGCGGGAAAACAGTGAATTTTCCAAGTGCTGCAGCAAGATGCAATGTTGACTTGTAGCCACGTTATCATGACTTCTGCGTCTCAACGTTTTTTATGAAGCTACATAATGGAACATCAGCAACACACTTACACAAACACAAATCTTATGGGACGTGTTGCTTTGAGAATGTTTGTTTTACTAATTGCTGAGTATTTAAACAAGCAATCCTTCATAAGAACTGTCTGACTCTATACGTAACCATTTTGAAGGTCATTTACAATTTCAACGAACGTAAACCTAGACAGTGTTTGATTGTAATATACTTGCTAATCGCTAGTTGTTCGTATAATTTAAGTAATTACACAACCAGTCACTCATAAAGCCTCTTTTAGAGTGAACGGTTATTAGTCAATGGCAGCTCAGTTTTCAACTATTAATGCAATGACGAACCTTTTTTTAACGTCACCCATATCTGTCAACAGTGATTTCGGTTTTCTTTCTCACTTTAATAGTTTAAAGTCACCACGAGACACCCCTGATAATGGAGAAATGTTCGGAGAGGGACAATATCTTGAATCATACACTGCTCAAGACAATGCAGGAAATATAGCGAAGTGCAATGTGTACATACTAGTATTGGGTATGTCTATTAAATAGTTTAATTTGACTTTTCCAGATCCATCTAATGGGATATTTTGTCTGGCACTTGCGTTAACAGTGATGATTTAGGTAGCAGAACTGGTTGCCAGACTTAAAAGTGGTCTTCATATCAGGCTTTTGTCTCATATTGATAATTTTTTAAATTATAATTTGACAAGTTTTCATACTAAAACCTTTTCAGCAGTAGTCACGACATTCCAGCAAATCACGCATGGAAAATCTGAATTACTTCTTTGTTAAGGGCGTCTCTCTTACCAATTTTCGTGCAATATATTTTTGCTTCGTTTTGCATGCAGTTATTTCGCGCTAAGGTATATTGTCCTTTCCAAAGATACTGTAATAAAAATTGCCAAAGCTGTTGGGCTATTGCCGAAACTATGCATTGTAGTCTTGTTCTTGTCTTTTGTTACTTTCATCTTTTCTTTTTTATTTTTAAGTCTGTTAAATCTTCACTCGAATGTTTGGGAAACGGCCTTGTGTCAGAAGGTAACTGTGTAAAATTTCAAATCTAGTATTCCAAAATTTGGGTAGGAGGCGTGTCCCCAGAAAAAAGAACTATGACCCTGTAGATGAATTGTATTAAAGTTTCCTATCGTTTAGAAATCGATCAACCAATCTATGAAAACGTGCCTCCACCTCAAAGTGGTGGCCAGCTTAAAGTTTGATGTGGCCATACCTACCCATACATGAAACCCGAAATAAACATATAAATGTATTACATCAAGGTTTTTATGGCAAAATCTAGACAGATACAAATTGATAAAATACCATGTAAGATAAACATAGTGAGTATCATATGGTTACATCATGCCGGAAATCTCGCACCACAATAATGTTCCAGAAATGAAATATTAGTTTTGACATGCCCACAGCAATAACTTTACATTAAATTTTAAACGGTCATGCCAGATGTACGCATTTTTATATAGTTTGATCATTAAGGCAGATTAAACTTACAAAACGATTGTGTAAAATAAAAATGAATAATTTCAAATGGTCGTCTTAACTCAGATATTTGAAAAGTACAAGGCCAAATACTATTACAGTGTTGAAAATTCACACCGAGTGATTTTCTTGGATTGGGTTGATCACTTGTTACACACCAAAGTCTCCTAAGATGTATAGCGAAAGTTTCAGTTAACCAAATTCATTCAATTCAAACACATTTTGTAATGTGTTCTACTAATATGTTATCGTCGTGTAATTTCCATAGGCTATGTTTGATGTTGCATCGTCACCGTAAGTGTGAGAAAAATAGAGAACCTGACACCAGGGAGCTGTTATTTTGAACAAATCCCTGCTGACGTTACGTACTCTAGCCTATCATACCTGATGTTTCCATGGAAATCATTTGTAGAGTTTACTTTTGCTTCCTTGCAGAAGGCAGGGAAGGAATTAAAGCGATGATGATGTGGTATGTGCATGTGTTTGGAACTCAGATTGAAGACCTGAACAATGGATTCTATGTCCTTAAGTTCAAATTCAAAAGATTTTTCAAGCCCGTAAAAGTTTTACAATAAACAGTTTATTGTTTTAGTAAGGGTTAAGGAAGGAAATACAATAAACAGTGAGGTCCCCAGGAAGAATGTGACGTTAACGTGTGTGTGTGTGCTTATGCGACCTCTTCTTTATAAAGACTATATCTCAAGAAGGGCAAATGTGACTAATTTACACATGTGTCGGGAAGCCTTATTAATTAGATGGTTTCTCTTATTTTTGGTCAAGGTCAAATGTCAAAGGTCATTTTAAGTCAACAGAGGTCGATTGGTAAAGCCCTTAGAAATAGCTTGTGAACACGGTATGTCACGATTAACGTATCTTATACTCAGCATGTGTATTGTCCATACATATTAGAGGAAGAGTATTATTTTGCTGGAGGTCAAAGCTCATCTGAGGTCACCCAGAAGTCGGAATATTAACACCTTCGATATTTCAAGAATGGTAGGGTCATCAGGTGCCAGAAAGTCAGAATCCTGTAAAAACGGTACGTTAAATTTGCAACAGTGAGGAATCGCATATTCATCAGGTGCATTGCCAATATTTTTTCAATGGACCCTATCATTTTTTGGTCAAAGATCACTTGCACTGAGTCATCAAATGCCAGAACTGTAAATCTTTTACACACAATGTAAATGTCAGGGATCCCATATATATACAGTTGAATGTTCATTGCCCATATTGAGTGGATGAACTCTTTTTGCTTTTCGTAATTTATGAAAAAGTGTCAAGTTTAAAAAAAAAACGGAATGGATTCATTTCAGCAGCATGGAACCGCTAAACTTTTTGTTTGGATCTCTGTTAATTGCTTGTGTGCCTGAATCTGCGATGGTACTGGAACTGCCTAATTCTTCTTACTGGTAACTTTGGAACAAGGAATGATCACGTCATTTCGACGTCTGTTCAGCTAATCTTCCTCTCAGATATTTTGTCTTCTGTTCAGTTGTTTGACACATTGGAATTGGAATACATTGGTTCAGATAGATTGATTCCTGGAATTGTATTTCTTGTCGTTCAATTTGATATATTTGAAGTCACCAAAGATGTCACCATGGTACTACGATAAATTTCATAAGGGAGTGATTAATATGCACGAATTTAAAAGACGTCAGTGGAAAAAATGTCCGAAATCAATAAAAATAGAGACGTTCGACGAATCAGGCTTCTCAATTTGTCACACGCTATGATTGGTAGGATATCATGCGTAGTATACGTAGCAAACTGGTAACAGGTTTATTTTCGGCCAAAATTTTCATTTATGTTCTTTAAAGTTATGCATATGCATCACTCCCTTATCAAATGAATCAGGGCATCTGGAGAAAATGTGAAACCAGAGGCAAATTATTTAGAGATGGCATACAGTACAATATTACGTAACACGTTTGTCGAAGGGATTTGGCCAAAACTTTCACACGTAGTTCACACACCTTTCGTCTAAGGTGCTTTTGGCTTCAGAAGTACTTTAAAAACATCAAAATCAAAACGTTATATTTAAAAACTAAAACCAATCTAGAAAGCATAAATTATGAAGCAAAATAATCCTATATCTCTTCATAATACTTGTGAAGATGGAAAAATCACCTGGTCATTCGATGAAATATCATGGCGCTTTTAACGTTCCATAGGTTAAGCGGTAATTGTTGACAATCTTACGAGGAATCTATAAAAGGTCGGGAAGAACAAGGTCGCCGGATAAAGTTAAGTATATATTTGATGAGGCGGATAACTGCTGACAATGTCATTCAAACCGTAGTCTTTCAGAGAACCGCTGTTACATTCAAGTATGACGTTCAAGTTTTTAAACACGTTCGAAGTGTGTAAAATTAGACTTGAATACCACATTTAATCCGTAAATACAATCAGTATTTATATACATACTTTTATGTTTTTTTTATAACATACGCATAGAGGTTGTGTACGTGGCGTCATTCTTTGATATGTCGTGTGTTAGCAACAGCATCATCGAACGTCTAGATTCTTTTCATTGCAGTCATGCATAAAATGTAGAGAATGGTTTTCAGAGTTCCAACACCCCCCCCCCCAAAAATTAGCTTCTGTATTTGTTATGTTATATGTCTCTCTGTTTCAGAAGTTTCGGTAATTAATAAAGATTAGAGATGATATGACGATGATATGTGGAATCTGCAATTTAAAAAAAGGAATGCTCACTCATTCGCCTTTACGATGAAGTTTTTATGTTATATCAATGTATATTTAAGTTTTCTTGAGATCACAAGGAAGCCTCTTTCCTGATGAGTATGCCCAGACAGAGTTCCGTTTATGGTTTATATAATCCAATTAAGGTTTGTTCTATATAAGTTCACCTTTGGCAATTTTGCTTCATACTGATAGTTTTGAGATGTCCAGAGCTACATCATCCCAAAGGTGGAATAGTGACGTGTTCCGGCAGAACAAAAAATTCTACTTGTGAATTTACGTGCATCGAAGGTTTCAAAATATCTGGACAATCTCACATATTAACCTGCTCTCAGACTGATGAAAACTCGACATTAGCATGGAACTACAATCCTCCGTCGTGCATACGTGAGTTGAAAAAACAATCACTGCATACATCTTGACTACTGTAATCACTCCCGTGGTGAAACGCCACTTTCGTGTAACATATATTTGTTATAGATAACAATAAAGTTTACTGTCAGTTACACATAGAACATATTGTTTTTCCCCAAACTTTCAAAAGGGATACTTCTTGAATTATAATCATATGTACTTTCAGAGCAGTCGACATTTGTAGATGTTATATAACCTGCGAAACATATTCCCCAAACACCATCGGCCGCATGAATAACAAGGAACAAAGAAAGTGGGTAAAAACCCAGGGATTTTACACCTCAGCATTGTTGCTCTTTATGGACTTTTTAAGACTGGCCAAAATGTAAAGATTATCCAGGGAGCTGGAAGAGATCTCACCAAATAAGCCATGTGTTTCAATACACACCCAAGGAAAACAAATCCAAAGTAAACTATCTTTAAAAGTATTTCATTTACATTATTCAGAGCAGATCAAGAAAATGTAAGCGACATAGAACCATGTGTTATTGTATCTTGTGACATTGACTTAAGAAGTAGAAAAAAAAAAAGGAAATGAAATGCTTGATCCATTTTGTGCATAATGTTTCTGTAGCAGAGGTTGGAATAAATAACACTGATTAAATCAATTTAAATAACAGTATTAAGGAGCGGAAATCTATATCATCCCCATGATATCCACTTTCAAACTCGTGTTACAGACCAGAACATCGATCAGTTCAATATAAATGTAATTCACAATCAGGTTTGTTTCGCAGGAAAATAATTCAACGCATTTATTGATAGAATGACACATCATGTCGTTAAAATGTTAATCAACGACTCTTTTCGATCTTCCAGCCGCTTTATGGCGAATGGTAACAATCTAATCCATTGACTTTAAATGGCATGTCCATGTCATGTAGTTGCAGCTTGTTGTGGTTTATAAGGTGATACTAACATTTCTGAAGTTAGACGTTAACTTAGTTTCAGATCATAGTTCGTTCAGCTTTCTACACTGTTAAAAATTTCTGTAAATTTACAGACTTTTTTTTAACTTAAACATTTTGTATTTTACTTTTAACAGAGATTTTCTGTATCTTTACAGACACTTTGTATTGCTACAATAAAAAAAGGTTGTTTAACATGTATTTTCTGTTTATTTGAAAAACCATTTCTGTCTGCTTTTTTAACCAAATTTTACTGCTTTGTAAAACTTTTTCTGTAAATTTACAGAAATTTTAACAGTATTTTGTATTTTTCTGATTTCACATAAATATACTGTCATTTAACAAACATTCATTTTGTTTTTAAGCTGAAAAAGAAACAAAAATAAGCCCAAACAAACAAATAAGAAAATTTTCAATATATAACATGCATCGTTCTGCGAAGTTTCAGTTTAAAAAAAAACATTTTTGGCAAATTTATGGCCCTATTTGGAAATTACTTACATTTATTATAAAAGCATACTTAGTTATTACGTTCTTAGTTATAAATATCATACAACTGGTGTTTTGTCACACATTTTTAAGTGAAAAGAAATTGTAAGGCCCTAATTTCAGAGCACTGACAATTGGTATACTGATGTCAACTCATCGCCACAGGCGCTCATGCACTTGATCGGAGCAAATTAAAAACGTTTCACAAATTTACTTGAAAGAGTCTGTAAATTTACCACTTTATGACGTAAATCTCATTTTGCATAAATGGGTGGAGCTTATTTTGTAGGCATTTTCCTAACAAAAGGATTGCTGTTGCTTTGAATAATATCTTCTTTGGCGTTTTTTAATCAGGAAGTGATAAACTTATTGTTTACCTTGTCTGGAAATGTTTGCAACCAATGTATTTGCATTCTTTGTCATATTTATTTTAAAAACAATTATTATATTGTACAAAAAATGTGACTTTCCAATTACAAAGTTCCTAGAGATAGCAGTCTACTTGACAACAATATGACAACAAAGAATCTTCAATGTGTTTTGATTGAAAACAACTTCGTAACGACACATTACGTTGATAAGCGAATACCTGATCTACGTAATGGTGAAGTGTATGTTACGTAATAACATATGAAAGGTAAAAAAGCGATATTTTAATAAATATTAAAACGTCGGGAATGAAAACAGTAGGCTGTAAATTCACATAAAATTTAGGTAAACAAAACAGAACAATTCTGTAATTCGATTTTACAGTAGACTTTTGTAAACTAATTTACATGCAAAAACTGTAAAGAAAAAACAAACCCTTAATGTTTTTTCATGATTACAGTCTGGGTGTAAAAAAAAAACATTATTTGGTTGGAAAAAAATTTGCCATAAAAATTATGTAAATTTACAGAGAAATTTTTTAACAGTGTAGCTTAATTAGGATTTGACCCGGTGGACACATTCGAAACAACCTAATTTGTTGTACTACGGAAAATAGAAAATTCATGTCTGATAAATGAAAACAGCCTTGATATTGTAGATTTATTAAAAAAGATACATGACTCTCATAACGCAAATTATCCATGAATACTTTATTTCTTGATTTCAATTGCAACTGAACTCGTTAAAGTAAACCTCCGACCTATTTCTTTTATGTTAAAATGTAACACCCCATAATCATACACAGCCATGGACAATATTCCTTGCAACTTCATTTCAATGTTATAATTGTTATGACACATGCCATAAATAGGTGAAAGGTACAAAGTAGGTACTTCCACGCAAAAGCTGTTCTGTAAATCCCTGTAGTCTTTCACTGTGTTGACACTATATTAACTTGGATGAAATCTGTTTTATTAAACAGGTGTGCAGTGTCCGACACTTCATCACGACCCAATAGCAATCAAGTCGGGTTGCGCTGGTCGATATTTTTCAGACGAATGCCACTTGACTTGCCCTTATGGCTACCAGAGTAGTGGTGATCCTAAATCGGTCTGTCAGGCAAACGAGACCTGGAGTGAAGACAATTTCACTTGTGAGGGTAGGTATCTTACTATGACAAGACTTTAAAGTTGTTCCTCTACTGTACGCCAAACAAAAAAAAAAAAAACAGAAAAATATTATTTATTTAATTTTCAATCAGAAAAACAAAAACGCCAAACAGTGGCGCAGCTATACTTTTTTAAGACGGATGGGACAACAAAAGTTTCATATTTCTTTTTGATAAGATGATATATTTCCCGTTTTACACAATTATTTGGAAATACAGAGCCATGATTGCAGAAAATTTGGGATTACGGGATTCCTGTAAAGAAATTTGAAGTTTGGCAATTATTGAAGGAACTGTTCTCTCTATTGTGCAAATCTGAGATTTCAAGCAGACTGAAGATTGTTACTGTATCGCTACTACAAAGTGTTATCTGAGACCCGCAGAATGAGAATCTACGGTAACACATACTGACATAAAAGTTTTGGAAAATTTGTCGTCTTCTGTAGGAAAAGTATTTCGTAATTAAACTCTTATTCTGAAGAAAATGTGGAATTTTATGAAAGAAAATTTGGGAAAACAGCAATGGCCAAAGTAACCTAATAATCGAATATCATAAAGGGACAATTTCCAATAGTATCATGTTCAGGACACTAAATAGTTTAGCAAACTGATCTATAAGAGAGGACTACTGCATAGAGGATCGCATTTTGCTGTGAGCGAAGCGTGGGGAAACTGTTTGCTTTTTTCCCAGGCATTACATATACGGAGCTTGAATTAGATGGAATTTGGAATTCAGGGCCAGCATAGGGGAAGGGACAATTGCCCACTGTCCCTTGTAGTTACTCAACTCTCTCAGAATATCATTAACAGAGGAAAATAGAAAGTGCCTCATTATAAACCTTTTATATTGATACTATGAATCTATATGATATGGGGCAAAAACATCAGTCTTAACATGGAACTTTCCTTTAGGTACCATTACGTATTCTGTACAGCGTTATTGCAAAACTTGTCAATTCCATTATACTACATACACATTTCATATCGTTGCATATCGATACTATGCACCCATACGACATGAGTCAAACATATCGGTCTTAGGGTGGAACTTTCCTTTAGCTACCATTGCGCTTTCTACATAGCGTAAATGCCAAGTTTTCTCAATTTCATTAAAATATGTACACATTTCATTTTTTTGTTTGTTTTTTCTACAGAAAAAAGTTGTCCGTCAATTGATTTTGGCAGGGAATTTGTTGTAACACCAGCGGATTGTGGTCGAAATCCAGCATTTGAAGATGTTTGTCATATTAGATGTGCTGAAAAGGGGCATTCGGTTTATCCAAGATCCCACACATATATGCGATGTCATGGGGACGGGCGTTGGAGTGTTAACATTAGTGAAGCCTATTGTCGTGGTGAGAATTACACTTACAATTTAACTCACGCAGTATACGAACTGCGATGATGGGGCAAATACATTAGATATTTCAATGACAACTGCATTACTAACCAAACAATACCCTTTTTTGCCGACTATTAGGACAAAAAGAAAGCAACCTTCTCTACCATAAAGTTTGATAGTTATAGGTTAAGTAACAATATCTACAACATGGGTTGACAATGCAAGCGACTTACAAGGGTGAGGCACAAGGTTGCAGTTCAAACGCTTCTAGCCATGCCAGTAATGTATTCCCGATGCCAGATGCCGATGCCGGATGCCGATGTATAATCGTCTAATGAATAGGTTCAGACACTTTCACATTCATACACAATAGTATTTCTATTGGATACGATATTTTATTCGAAATACGAAACCAAAATAATATTTCTTTGGTGAATAAATAACAATAAAACGGCACAACCCCGTGTGAAATGTAGTGGATGAAATAAATGACTTAAGTTTATCTCGGGATAATGCTTTGGTAACCGTCTATAATTGACCAATGTAACATGATAATAATAATGACTAAATATGAACTCGTAAAAGGGTCATACCGAAACCCTGTTATCTTGTTCAACCTAACGTTACTGTATGGTGGTAGTTGTCTGATGTTAAGTGCGTGATATTACTTTAAACAATTCGAAGATAAAATTTGCAGAAAATGGCTTGGATCGCTATATAAAGTTTATATTGAATAAATCCATGGTCAACAAGAACACCTTCTCAGTTAACATTCGAGGCCGTCGATCCGGCGTGGCGGGGGTTAAACCTTCTGTCGTGTATTCCATCAAAAATGAAAGTAGGGTAAAACACAGTGGCGTAGCTAGGATATTTTCTTGGGGGGGGGGGGGGGGGGCAAAGCTCCGAAATTCCCCAAAACTTTTCAGTTTCACTTTCAGCATAGTTTCAGTTTCAGTATATTTTCAGTTTCAGTACGGTATATTTTCAAGGTCAAGGTGCATGTTTTACATACAAAATACGTAAAAATATGATAATAATAAGATTATCATGACGTCATGTAATGTTACCTAGTTTAATACATGGCCTACAAGATCCTGAAGCTGCCTACTATATACATAGGATTAAGACAATGTCATCATGGGCCCGTTGTCAACCCTATCCCCAGTGATTAATTAGATTAATTTTCCGAACAAATTAAATAGATTAATTTTCCGAACTGATTACATAGATTAATTTTCCGAACCAGTCCTTTAAATGTAAGGTAAGCATCATACGTTTTTCCAGGTTTGCAGGGTTATTATGTCTAGACAAACTTAAGCTGTTGTTTGTAGCTCCATCCATGGTTAAACACAGCGTAAGATCAGTCTATAACCTGCCCGGTACTAGCTTTGTAGGATGAGAGGCCATTAAATGCTCAAACTTAACCCAAGGCGCTGTCAACCAATAGGTTTGAAACTGGGCTGTTAAACCTCGCCTAACCTAGCCTAGCCCAGGGCGTTTTCCACTTTAGTGACGGGTGAGAGTGATACGCGAAGCGCGACCATTGGTTCGCGCGGAGCGTCCCGCCAGAGGAAATTTCGCTAAAAACACCCCTAGATTGCAGGAAATGACACTCCCTGTGCCTCATTACTGCATGCTTAGAATGCCATATTTCACTTGTCCTGAAAACTTTTAAAGAGACAATTTGTTCAATATATATATAGAAAGGAAAATTGGAAACTCTAAGGCCTACCGGTGTGTATTGCTGACAGCCTTAAATCGAATATAAGTATAACGGTTTTGGAACGAAAACAAACGGAAATTGTGATATTTAAATGAGGTAATATTTCTTTCACGAGGCTATGATTATGTTACTATTTACTAGCAACGTATTATCCAATAGTGCATCAAGTTGATGAACATAGCATTTGCTAACAATACGTAGGGAACTAGCTCGATGACAGTATCCTATGCTCCGGTCTTATAGCCTGTCAGTGTTGCGCAGTATGCGCTGAACTGGTCAAAATACCCTGCATGTGTACCAGAGAACATTCACGCTGCTGATGAGAGGGCATTTCTGCGGAACGCGAGTCATGCGCTCTTCTTGCTGCAGTGACACAGATGAGATTTGGGGAAATACGTTGCATGGAAATTCGAGTTATGCATGATAAATGTTTCACGATTACTTATACACTCTTAAAAAAAATGGGCAAAATTTGCCCAACTTTTTGACCAACACTGGGCATCTATTCAACAACCTAAACAGTTGGGCAAAACTTTAACCAACCAAATTTGGTAAAGTTTGAACCTAACTGTTGGGCAGGAAACTACCCAACTGTTTGGTAAATGAGCATTTAAAACATACCCAATTGTTGGGCACGTCTTTTATTAAGATGTTGGGAAAATGCATTCACCAACCGTTGGTTAAACGTTAATCATCTTTTCCATAACCGTGGGTGCTTTTTCAACATCAGTTGGGCATATTCTTTAACCAACTGTTGGGCTAATTCCTAGTGCATTGCCCTAGTAAATGTGGCTATTTATAAATCAGGCTCAGATTATCCGACAATAAGGCATCATGAAGACTTGAAGATTGTGTTGAAATAAATATGAGCACATGGCAAGGAGAGAAGTATCCAATGATAGAATCAAACGATTAGGAAACCGTGATGCTGCCATAGTAAGCCAAAGGATGTAGGCTAGCCTAGTCTGTAGGCTAATCAAACTCACATTGACACATTACAGAACCCAAACATAGTGTTAGGCTATGTTAGCCTAGCCTGGATGAGCAGGCGAACGTTTCGGCCATGGCTCAGTAGCAGCACCAGTTTCTTCCTAAATCGTGTTGATTATATCTTCGATATAAACATTAAATACTCCACACAACTCCTTGTACTCGTATTTAGCCTCAAACACACTCAAGAACCCTCCAAGCTACATTCCTCAAGGTAATCTGAGACATTAATCAGCGAGATAGTTGTCGTTCGATGAGCTGCTAATGACTTTGAACCACTGAGAAATACGTACGTACGCCTGTTCTTAACTTTCACATGTTCATTGTGTCCAATGCTTTTATCACATTTACGTATGCGGAACGCGCAAAGTTTATTGCCCAACCAATGAGCAAACATTATGCTAATTAGCAATTAATTACCCAACAAGTAGATAGACCAAATATATGCCCAACCGTTGAGTGCAAGCTTGTTAACAGTTTGCCCAATGATTGGATAGTGGAATAAACGTGAATCGAAGAAACGTTTTTACCATTATATGAGCAAAGTTTGACCAACATTTAACCAAAGCGTTTTACCCAACGAAAATATTGCCCAGTGTTTTAAGAGTGTAGTGAGAAAACTTTTAAGAAAAAGGAAAAGGAAGTATTATTTTGTCAACAGACTTGAAATTTCCCAAAATTCCACAAATTTCCCCAAAATATTTTCCAGGGGGCACCTTTCCCCCTGCCCCCATTGGGTACGCCACTGGTGAAACAATGTCACCAAAGTCTTATTTGCAGCATTTCTAAAACTTCGGAAAATAGGGAATTGTAGAGAATTATAAGCTGAATATAGTTCAACGGTAAATGAAAAACAGTAGCTCTCTTCACTTACTTTGAAAGAAGTTCTCATGAGAAACACAAGAATCTGTATTGATAATTTATATCAGTCCTGTCACATTGAAATGTATGTTTTCGTTGGCATCACTAATCGGAAACAACAAATCTCTAGTTGAAAATGTAAGCCAAGCTCTACACTACAACGAGATTTTACTTATTTCAAGAATTAAATGTACGACTCCTTCTTTCAGACGACGAGCCGCCAAGGTTAATTTGCCCAGTACTTGTAGTTGAGCATGCTGAGAGAGGAGAGTACAGCAGTATTGTCTCTTGGAACGTCTCCGTGGAAGACAATTCTAATGACGAAATTACAGCACATTGTGAACAAGAGAATGGAAGCAGTTACCCCGAAGGTCGACACCACGTGAAATGCTCGGCTAGAGATAGTGAGGGAAACTTAGGGGAATGTGTGTTTGATATTTACGTAAGAGGTTGGTATGCTCTTGATATCCACCCAGGAACACGTAATAATTATATTCACTTGCACTTTCACCAAAATACCAAACGGAATAACACAAATTTCCCGCTGCGAGTGTGAAGTAACTAGTACGTCATACGTCTCGCTCTCTCTTTGAGAGTAAAATTTTAAGGACGGGGTTATTGAAAGCGACAGTAAGAAAAGAATTGTCAAACCAAATAGACACCATTTGCTTACAGGAAGGCTATGCAAAGGCTACAAAGTACACTTTATGATGGAGGGGAGGGGTTTCATTTGATATTATACATAGGACTTGTGATGGGTGATCGCTTGCGCTGCGGTATAATCAGCCCCAATAAAGCAGGTTAATTCCGAGGGACCCATATAACCTGCACGTAATGACGCGTCCAGGCTTGGAACCAGCATTAAATGGACCACTAGTCCGAATCCATAACCATTAGTTCATTACGGTTCGAAAAACGGTTCTAATCGACCAAAATTGGATCAAGTAAGGAGCCGATGCATTTTTCGGCACATGAAAATTCGCCTTCAACTAGTGTTATCCTACACAACCAGGGAATTTTCCATTAGTTATGGCGAAGGACTTAACAAAGCTTAGACTGGACAGACACTCCTGCCAAGCAGTACAGTAACCGCTGCAAAGACTCGGTCTAGGGACCACGGGTCACGATTCGCTTCAGCGCACATTGAGTTGATTTCGCTAGGAGTATATTATATTACCGAGTTTTGACCGAAGTGATTAGCTGTGGTGAGTTTGTAAATGATGCTTGGCCCAAATGATTTTCATCGTCAGGACTTTTCATCGTGAGACTACGACCGGTTTGAGAGCCTATTCTGCGCAACACCTTTAATCATTATCTCTTATTTTGCAACTGGGACCAACAATTTGAGGTCCACTGCATGCAAATCAAAGCTTCGTCAGAACTAGGTTAGTCACCCAGAGATGGGACAGTGTATGTGAGATAAGCATATGTGGTGTGACGACCGCTTTGACATATATGAAGTAAACTGTGAACAATTATAAATATATTCTGATTATCAACTTTTCACAGTGTGCTTAGTTTAATAATATCCATTAAAAGTATGGATCTTTCTTATCGACTTCGGTAAACTAACATTTGTTATGAATTGTTCAATAGGATGTAGTATATACTGTGTGTTCCAATCTTCATTTTGTAGAAGTTATAGAAGAATTTTCGCTTTTTAATAGCGGTGCACAAATTCTCGTGAAAAAATTAACTCTTTAATCATGCAGCAATATCAGCAATTTTCAAAGGACTGAACAAAAGCCCATTTAATAAGATCTCTAAAATCTCTAAGATCTCTAAATATTTGAGATATGTAGGATATTTGCAGCTTTGTTACTGCGTTATAAAATTGGTACTTGAAACATTAGGGCAAGCAAAAACGTCGTTCTTTGTTTGAACAAGTATTCTTTTAAAATATATGAGATACCGGTTTTCATGGAAACAGGGGTGCAAAATGTACTCAACCGTTAAAGAAAATAAGTCAAGGTCAGAAAATTAGTACGTTGAATGCTGTGTTGTGGTCACTATGTGGTTGTTCATGAACTTTCTCTATGTGTTCATTTCCAGTTCGATATTGTCCACATCTCTTTTCTCCCAACAACGGAAATTTCAGCAGTAAATGTCTTTTTCATCACGGGAGTATTTGTGAGGTAACGTGCAACGATGGATATGAACTTCGAGGTTCTCCTACCTTAACTTGTGAACGAGGAAACGGTAAGATGTTATGGAAGACGCAGCACTGGCCGAGGTGTGAAGGTAAATGGACTTTAAGCATTCCTTCAAAAAGAAAATAAAAACTTAAGTAATGATTGTTTCCCGAAAGGGTATTCTGTTTGCCTGTTTTGAGAAATATTTGAAGTTATGAAATCGAAGAATAGTTGAGTGTTCCTTTCTTTGTGGGAAGCTACTGAGAAAAAGCAGGTAATTGCTTCCAAGTACAACAAAAACTTTTCACCTGAGACAACTGTCTATGAAAAATAATGTGTAAATCTCCATGAACCTTTTCTCTACGACACCTAACTCTGAAGCAATATCTTTCTTGTGACAATTCTCCACGAAGCTGATCTCTATGTTAGTTGAGAATGCAACTGTGATTGTGTGTGACAACTCTATTAAAAGCAGCAATGTACAGTGAAAAGCTGTCTATAAAATTTACCATGGCATAGAGTCTAAAAATTTTTAGCAACTTTTGGCAAACTAAAAAAAACTTTACAATAAAAAGGAATACAGGTGTCTACGAAAAATAATGTTATCGCTAGGAAGCTTTTCTCCGGCGACATCTGACAAACAGCCCTGAAGCAATACATCCCACTTGTGACAACTTCTCTACAAAGCTTACGGTATATCTACGTTAGTTCAGTATGCAACTGTGATTGTGCATCTCAACTGTCTAAAACAGCAATGTAAGGAAGGGGTTGTCTGTTATATTAATTATTATGCATGGAATCTAGTGTAAGGAGTTTTAGCATGCGCATACATAAAAGACCTTTACAGTAAAGGGATAACGTCTATAGTACCCCGTCTCAATAGTATCATTGCATGGTCATCCCTGTCATTGGTCTCCCGTGTCGTTGGTCCCCTAACCGTAACCCGGGGACAAATGAGCAGGGGACCAATGAGACGAAATAATAAGTCGGGGACCAATGAGACGGGGGACTAATGAGACGAATTACGGTACGCTAAATGGGGGACCAATGAGACGGGAGACCATAGAGCGGACCCTGTACTAGGTCTAAGTTACATAGCCTACTAACTAATGTTTGGCCGAACTCTTCAGTATTTCTATTTAGGCCTAGGCTAGTATTCTATAGCCTAATAATTTAACAGTGCAAGCTTCTTCAGCCAAGTCTAAACTAGGCTAGACTAGGCCTAACGTTAGGCCTACTGCAAATAGGCTAATGGAAGTCTACGTTTTTAACTTTTTACGCTAGGCTTCAAATACAATAATATGAGTCAAAACTTGTAGAGTTAGTTTACTGGATATTTTAAAATATTCTAAATCAAACTTTCTAACTCTTAATTACAGGTGCCTAACGTTCCGATATCTTACTTTACTGTAGGCCACTTGGAAAGAGTTTACTGTGCCAACTTAATACTAAGTACCCCCGAAAGTTACGACGCATACATTACTGCATTATCCACGCTAGGCGTAAGAGTTCTTGGAAGACAGAATACCACATTTCCACACAGGTTGGATATTTGAAATGTGATTATAAAATTGCAAATACGTGGAAGTTATTTAGGTGTTTCGAAAATTTGGGGTCCACAATTTGGATTCACATAGTATTAATATTTATGTTATAAACTATGGTTGCTTTTTTGTCTAAGTGTAATGAATTAGCGTGCGTCTCTTTTTAGCAGTGAAATTCCTCCCCCCCCCTCCTACTAACAAAAAACATGTAACAAATCATCACTTGTGGACTCTTCGACTATAAGGTAAGGCATTTTCAATACAATGTGATAATTCTAAATTCGGCCCAAAATGTAAGATGTCCAAGCATGTTTAAAATGATGTTGAAGTACGGTACATCACAAATATTTTGAAAACGTAGTTGTAAGTATAGTATTCTTAACTGTGATTCATTTTTGGGTGGTACTTCTAACATTCCAAGTACCACATACCCTAGAACTAATAGTAACAACTTCGAGACGTCACAAGAAAGACAACCAAAAATTATCGTCTTCGGCTTCAATGTACAACTAATCTATCGTTACACGTGTTAGGAAGAAAACATACGCGGTTGCAAATACTGCAATAACACGTTTGTAGTCAGTCATTGGCTACCAACTTGGGTACGAGCATGATAGTCACTTCCGACTTTGCAATATGCGGTCCCCCGCAAGGTTTTGCCTGGAGAGAAACGAGAGCGGCGCCGTAGTTTTCCCTTTCGGGAAACCAAAAAAGGTCACAGCCGGGCAATTTGTTACGAAACAGTTCATGAAATGAGCACTTCGGGTTAGAAAATTAATTGTGAAAAGCAGGAACCTCAAAAAACGAAAGGGCAATTTAAAATATATTCTTCTTTAACGTTCGGCTTCAATTTTTATTGATATCAAGCAAGAGTAGAATATACCCAGTATACAATAGTCGGCATTTAACTTAATTTGATATTTCTTTATGTAAAATACAAAAATAGCTCCTATTAATACTGGTCGGTATAGGATGACAGTATCCCTGGAAAGGTCAGAAATTATGAAAAATTATAAAAGTTTTTAACTCTTCGCCATTTTATTGAGTTCGTTAGGACAATTTTTCATTTTGCAATATCTGTTAAGGTGAAGTTTCAATTTTTTTCCTACCGTAGTTGTTCAAAATGCGAACGACAGAGTTGTGAGACCACAAAACGTCATAACAAATCGTTTAGAATAGTCCAAAAAATTCTCTTCCTTCCTGGGATGACGACCAATGTCATAACAATCTTTTTATTGCATATCCACGACAAATGTAATCGTGACGTGTTTACTTGACGTTTCACAGCAAATTTTCTGTTAATTGAATATGCATCTGTTTTTTGGTCTTCCTTATTCAGTGAAACGTTGCCCACCGATACCGGCTGACATCATTCCCGAAGACGTCGGCATAACGCCTAGCTTGTGCACTGACAAAAAACCACCAATTTATGGACTAACGTGTCAATTTTATTGTAAGAAGTACGGTTTCCGACCAGTCGGCTATTCTGAACCTCTTATATGCGAGGAGGATGGAAACTGGAACGTCGATTTGCACTCTCTATCTTTCAAATGCGAAGGTGAACGTAACATCAGATTTTTGGTGGTTAAAAGTGAAACATGTTTAACTTGCAAGTAATGAAAATGGAAACCTAAAGGCCCCCATTAACGATCAAATTTTTCGTCAATTATTTGATGTCAAATAATTGATTCAAATAATTGATGTTCCCAACACACGATCAATGTTGTCCTCAACTTTCTGTCAATTTTCATTCTGATCAAACTCTTCGAAATGTTCCTGATTTAGCACTACGCTCCACTTTGCGCAGTTCAGATCGGAAATTTGTGCGCAGGCTATTTAACTTTTTCCAGTTCTTCAAGAGTCGCTTCCGGAAAATGATTCTTGTATTTCTGAAGCAACACATTTTATGCATCAGCTTATTTTGTCTCGATTCATATAATCATCGGATTTGATTTTCCATAATGCTGGTAGAGATTCGTAATTTGCTATGACTTCCAGCAAGAATTTGTGCTCGATGTCTCTCTTTTTGTCCCTTTTTGTCACTTTCATTGATGAGCCGTCAAAAAAATATCAACGGATCTTTGATCCGTCAAATATTTGCTTCAAATAATTGATTCAAATAATTCGCCGTCAATGTCCCCCATACACGATCAATTTTGTCGTCAATTAATTGATATCAATTATTTGACTTCAAATAATTGAAGAAAAATTTGATTTTGTATTGGGGCCTTAAAACTCCCAATTGAAAGAGTTTAACATCGACACTAGCCGGGAACTAAGACTGTATATAAAATTGGAGTAACGGTTTTATTTTAACTAAGGTGGACTTGAAATCAACACCTTTTGGTAGACACAATAGAATTTGAGAAGGATAGCAGAAACAAATCCTTAAATATAAACAATTTCTGACACATTTCATTCAACTTAAAGCTTACTTGATTTTCATAATGGTAGAGGATTTGCATAATAGTACGCCACGCCTTTATTCTTTTCTTTTAAATGTGACCATTTATCAGATGTAAGGCCACCGATTGTCCACAACTGTCCTGACAGTATATTTGTAACACTAAGTGAAGGAAACACACAAATAGAGGTGATTTTCCAGGAACCGGATGCTACTGATAACTCTGGAGAGGACCTGCTAGTTAAAAGATCACCTCCCGATGTGACATCACCCTATCGTGTTTCTCAAACTACTGTGGTGACGTATACTTTTTCTGACCGCTGCAACAATACAGATGTCTGCTCCTTCCGTATTGAGGTCGAAAGTAAGTCATTTTACCAACTTTGGGAATGACCAATTACCAGTAAAAACGGCATTAGGCCTACATGAAATTTCCCTTAGTAAAACTGCATACCACTAAACAGCCTACAACCCGACTTTTGGGCAGTTAAGTCGGGTTTTTACTTGATATTCTCACCTACTGTTTATAGCCACTGCAACCCTAAAATCAGTAAAAAATATGATAAAATTAGTTAAGCATTGGAGTGGGTATAAACTACGGATGTTAACATCATGTAAAAACCTGACTTACCACCTTAAAGTCGGGTTTTGGGCATGTTAAATGGTAGACAGTTTTAGTAAGGGCTATTTCACGTAATGCGGGTACAATTGCAGACGATAATGGCTTAATTGGGGCTTTTTTTAACATGTAATTTTACGCTTTTGGGACGATTTTCATAATTTTGGTTAAATAAGGTCAACCTATTTATATTCTGCTTTGGATCTGATGCGTTCGTGGCTTCTTTATTTGTTAAGCACTAGGTTGTTTTTAATATATCTTCAATCGGAAAAAATGAAGCTTTCTGCGTTTTGTCGAATATTTCGAGCAGAACAGAAATATGTCTACCACAATCTTGCTTCCCTTCCCAAGGCGGATAAAAATATTCGGTAGTGATGTCTGTGTGTGTGTATTGTGGAAAGTACGACGACAGGTAGGCGGTAATATTGCGTACCGGTACATTCAATACGAAAACGACTACACACTGACGCTTAGTCTTCTTCACTTTTGTCTTTGCGCCTATTTGGTCTGCTTTTTACATCTAGTGAATATTACGCATTACTCTTCAGTTTCTCGCTCGTTGATCTGCTTAACAAATATTGGATGAGAGACGGAGGATCTTTTGTGTCTAATATTTTTTATTCCTCAAGTTTAGCCGTTATTTCCAAGAAAATTACAAGGATATTGCCGGAATTCGCATCGAACGCTTTATTCTTTCTACCGCAATCTCAAGGCATTCCGTTACTGTCTTGTAAGCACCATAAAAAAGAGGAAACTCATTCATTTTGTAACAGATCAGAGGTCATATCTCTCATAAATCATCCGCGTTGGGATAACAGGGGGTCACAACACGTTATTCCATTAAACGTACAAGATCTACACCAGTCTGGGGTCCAAGTTTTTACAAAATGGCTATTTAGGGTTATCAAATGTCAGAGGAATATTTTGCAAGGATTCTAACTATGGTCAAATAAGCCCTGAGGCCATTTGGCTTTCTTGTTCACAGGGAATGAAAGTCTCGATTGGACGAAATAATGATGATGTAAGGGCAAGAAAACTGTTGACAAAAAAGTTTGGCATTTGAACTGTTAGAGCTACAGAAATGGCGCATCTTGCCATCGTAGCTGCCATAGTGCCTTCGCGTGGGGGAAAGAAAATTACAAAATTTTAATAGATCCTGGTGACGGATGTACATTTTAAGCATTTCCTAACACAAGCAAAGGTTTCAAAAACATATCATTATGGTGGAGCACAACATTCAAGAGTGTATACCAGTGACAGAACAGTTACCTTCCACTAGTTTTCAAATCAAATTTATTAACAATATAAAATCTACCACATGAGCAAGGCAGCAGTTACATCTTGGCGACTTCTCGAAAGGAAACCAAATAAGTCTTGATGTGGACTGATTTTCAAATTATATTAAATTTCTGGTCCTTAGCATGATATAACCATTATGAAAGAAATTAAATTAGAAGGAAGTCAGAACTCTCACATATGCAACAATAAAAATAATCCAACACCGCAGGGTGCGATGTATGTAGATGTCTTGTAAAAAATATCAGACTCATCGTACTAAGCTTTTCACACGCCCATTAGCCTATTTCGGTTTTGTCGCTATTACCAGTATGTTCTGGTACCAACTGGTAAAGCCATGCGATATATTTTGTAACCGTTTTTAACGAATGACCATGTCGTGGACTTGCCTTTTTGTTGGCAGATAGGTTTTGCTGTTTACTAACTTTACATGGCTACAAGAATACTAATAACGTTTTGGTAGTCCACTTAAACGCATCTCACAAAGTTTGCTCTCCATTTTGTGACCATCGAAAGTAATTATTAATAGAGTCGTAAAACCTAATGATGATTTTCCTAACTAAAAAGGTTGTATTTTACAACTGAAATATCCATAATTAACAAACACCCCTCCTTAAAAATCTTCCCCAGATACAGGAGTATATGGCAAAATCGAATGTATTTAATGTTCATAAAACGCTTCAAACGCCATTTCCGTAGACTTTGGCTTTTTAATGAGATGACATTATTACGTTATTTTCAAATTACTAACACTGTAAAAAATGTTCGTACATTTACAGAACAAAGAATAAAGGGATACACAAAGATTACATGAAAAGTGCTGGCAACCAAGTTTCAAAAGTTGCCGGCACTTTTTGAAATCTCTGTATATTTCTTTATTCTTTGTTCTGGAATTTTACAGACATTTTTTACAGCGAACCCTCTGCGGTACTCAGATTTACATAAGCCCTGTAAGGAAAAGTGGCACGATCCTGGCAGATTTCGGACATATTTTGATCTTATAATTGTTTACGCCTTTTGAGTAGTTTTGGTGGACAAAAACTGATGTCAACAAATGTACCACAATCATCAAAATACCTGCCAAAACCGTGAGGAAGTCAGAAGATGAAGTTACCGACTGAAAGAAAACGTTTTTCTAAATGTGCGCAATTTTTACTCAGTAGTAACTTATTTGTGATTTTTGCTTTTGCTCAGATGACTTGCACCCGGAAGTTGAATTTTGTCCAAATGCAACCACAGTGAAAGCCACTGGACGAGATACCCCAGTCACTTGGGATGCCCCTATCTTTTCTGACCCGCTCGGAGACAATGACGCCATAAGCCAATCATGCAACTATAACTCTGGACAAGATTTTTCTTGGGGAGAACACAACATCATGTGCAATGCTCGCAACACAAAAAACAATAGAGGGGCGACATGCGTCTTCACCATTAAAGTCGAAGGTAAGAACTAAGATAGGGGAAATATTCTATTAGCCGTTTGCAGCTAGGTATTTAACGTTTTACGAATAAAATGGACTAAAGAATAGACGAAAGCGACAAAGTGGTCATGGACTGTTCATTCAAGGCAGGTATATATCAGTCAACACAGCTCTAATTCTCCCACTCACACTCACACTTTTAGCAAATTTCAGTTCCCTTAAACTGAAAGAACCCTATTTTATTGTTTTGGGCCTCATCCTGGTATGCACATTGGGCCCTAATTTGCAAAAAGGGCACTCCGAGTGCATGTTGTGTATTATGAGCCATTCTGATTCTGGATTTTGGGGGTCTGATGTCAATTAAAAAGGTATACCATTTTGGTAAGATTCGTATAAAATTAAAGTTCGGGATAATAAGTGACTGCCTTTAAAGCACCATATTCCACTAAGCAAACAGCCACATATCTCTTCTCTGCAGCACATAGCTTTTAACTTTAAAAACCACAACATTAAAAGTAAAATATACCGATGACCAAGCACATTAATTAAGGTATTTTTAAATTGCCCTGACGACAATGTGGGTCAAAAGCGACACATTAGGTCTCACAGGACACCGAGCAATTTCCAATTCACTAACTAAGTTATCTCTGTTTCGAAGTATCGCGCAACCTTTTCAAAGTCTTTAGATATTTGACGAATGATCTAAGCCTCATATGAAATCTGAAGAGTTGGCTAACCACAACAATATGTGTATACCATGACCGTTTGGATTTTAAGGAGTTGAAGTATTTCTACGGTACACACATCTCTCCTCTATAAAACATGGTAGTCAACACCTCATCACATATATTCAACATCAACGCTTTGATCTCATTGAGATTCATGGCGTTTTATCCGTCACCCATACGAAAGGTTGTAATATCTAAAATTTTGTTAAATCCAGAATTTCAAGTACCATTGGGTTTGTTTGTACAAGAAATGCCATAAATATCCAACTTAATGCAAATATTACAATATTAGTTCAGTAACATTAGATCCTCTTTAACAAGGTTATTCAGGATATCACAACGGTAATTCTATTTTTCCTTAATTGTAAGAGTATTTCCTGCAGAAGATCCATTTGGATTAATTTAGAAAGTGCATGGGGGATAACCTTTAAGACCAAAAAGGCCATACACGTTCTTTATAAATGCAAAAAGAAAACCTCTAGGTGAATTTGGACACTTATCTAGGAACACAGTCATTGTTTTGGTAAAATTCCTGCACAGTACTTTCGATTTTAACAACACTGACGAATGGGTTTCCATTAAAAGATAACTTTGGCATATCTAAATTTTTATTTCTATAAGTCAGTCAGACCTTTCTCAATCTATGCGATGGATATGTCATGAGGTGTTTATTAATTGATCCTAACCACCTATTAGTGTGGTTGCATTCCAAACTTTCAATGAAGTAATTTATTTAATGTTTGATGTTCAAAATAAAAGAAGCTGTATCCACTCAACACTGGTAGTTTAAGAACATGAGGAGCATCGCCGCACAATCTTTGTTTGATTGTACTAGCAAATAAATTTTGAGTGAATCTCATATGTCACTGAATCCCGTCCCTGCAATTGTTCAGTGTGCAGTAAATTATATCTACTGGTGTATAACTTATATTTACTGCTCTCTGTGGAACTGCAAGAAGCACAGTACGCTAACTGTAAAATTAATTTACGGTACACTTCGCGATACTGTAAAATTCAAAGTATACTACTTGCAGCTCAGCTTCCAGTAATTTATTGTGAATTTGCAGGGATTTTTCAGTGTATACCATTAATGTTGAAATATGAATCAAATGTTTAATGTTCTTCGTAATGATTGGAATATGGTGCAGGGTTTTGGCTTGGACTGCGACTCGTGTGAGAAAATGAATAGTTGAATTGCGCAGATAAAACCTTAAAGCCTAAAACAGTAGTTTAATTAGATTGATCCATGGCCTACTCGAAATCTTAATGTGGTTCGGTTTACTTGGAGACGAAGAAATCCCTTCAAACACGATCCGCTTAATTTTCTCTTAGTGAAAGAAAATTTGCAAGCTTCTTAGTTAATGGGTAAACCAATTTTGCTGTTTTACCAAACAGATCCTTTCAATGGCGTTGTGGTGATCGACACCTCTTTACATAACATTAAACACGAAAAGAATATTGGAAATAAATGAAATTGCTCATTCGCAGAACACTGATTAGTTAATTTGATTAATACTACTGTTGATCAGTGCATTTTACAGCACACGGTATCTCCCATATAACCGAGAGATGATTTTTTTCAATACCTCACGGGCATTTACATTTTATTTTTAAAACAGATGATTTTGGGAGACTATGATTCTTCTTTTTAGGGGTGAGACTATTCAATGTTCAATAACATTAAAAAAAAAAAAAAACAAACAAGGAAACCAGTCTCGTAAGGAAAGTCTTTCAACTTGAAAGGGAAGTTGGGATACATACTCTAACTAATTTCTGTGAGAAAAATAATGAGCCTGAGAAATTAGGGAAAGTGCAAGGGGCTTTGAAAAGGTCACGCGGTCATTGGAAAGTTGGAAAGAGTAAGGAGAAAAATTTCACCAGTTTTTCCCAACCTTCTAAACTTTGAGAGAAGGAATGCGGCGGATAAATATTTATCTTCTAGTACAGATTAGCGTGTTAATACTTCACGTGACCAAGATGATTTCACCAATTAAACTTATGCATATTTTTATGCAAGTTTTTCCTCATCCGGATGATAATGATAGTACTTTTGAATCTTTAGATAATTTATTGATGAGGTCACCCTTCCAAGCTTAACCCCTCATGTATCAGATAAACTGGAAACTTTTGTCTCCAAATCCTCTTCTTAGAGTGATTTACAAAATAATTGGTAACTGCTTCGCAGAAAGAATTAAGGGAGTTCTACCCCTTGCAAGTTTAATTCATGATAACCAAAAAGGTTTTAATTCAGATAAAATTCCAGCACATCTTAGTTTCATTGATTTAGAATAAGCTTTCGATGCCATTTCACATGATTTTCTTAGGCAAATACTTAGTTGGGAGATTTAAGTTTAATCTTATCAAATGGTGTAACTGCTTCTCAAGACTGCCACCTGCTGTGTTATTGTTAATGGTCACCGTCGTCGATTTTTCAATATCTGTAGGCCGTTGTCGTTAATGTGATCCCCTATCCCCTTACCTGTTTATTTCGTGAGTTGACCTTCTTGCCATTCATATACGTCACTAATATTTAATAAGTAAAACAATCAGGATGACTTTACTCCTCGTTTTAATCGGTTTTATTTTAACTTGTTTTCACTTATGCTTACTGATTTCTTCAACTTAAATGTGGCCAGCTTTGTCTACCTTTCTCTACACGAAATGCACCAAAATTCACTGAAAGCTTTCTTCAGATATAACTCACGTATTTGCTCGTATGACAAGCAGACCACCTGCACGTCAGAAATTACCACAAAAATCTGAACAAGAAAAGTCTCAGTTACATGGCAATTACACTCTAGAATCCTTAACATCTAATACTAAAAGCTAAGCCTTCGTAAGCAGCCTTCAAAAGATATCTTCAAACGTACTTTATTATTTTGTATTAATTCCCATGATTTCTTACCACCATAACAGTTTATCCGCACCTCTTTTACACCACAGGGATGGGTAGCCGGGGTTGCGATAGGTGTAAGGGTGCCTCGAACTGAATTGGCAGGGTGGCTTGTTCTGGGGTGACGTGGGATTTTCGGTGGCTTTGTTCTGAGGTGTGGTTCTTGACTAGGACAGGTGTAAATTGTTTGTAAGGCTTATAGTGTACCGTTTACTTCGAAACTTTCTATGTAACTGTCTTTTTGTTCCTCTTAAGTAGTAACACTTCTCGTTAAGCCCCAATGGATTTCTTAGTGCATTCCCAACCACACCATTTGTGATGTATCTGTAATTTGCAAATTACTGTCTGATTTTAAACCAAAATGAATGAAATGAATGAATTAATACTTACACTTGGCACATCTACTTTTTGCAACTGTTTCTAAGCAAATACTCAGTGCATATTTTGTCGCAAAACTCTGCAAAATGTAGTTTACTGGCTCTGTCACGGGTTGAATGAAGCATACATGACTGGACGAATGGTTATACGTTAACACGTCCTTATCTTCGACCTTAGTACGTTTATTACACCAAAATAAGAAAAAGAAAACAGAACTTAGGTAGGTTTCAAGCTTTTTTACGGGAGTACGGCAGGCTTTTCCAGATGATGATCAAGACATTTTAAAACTAAAAAGGTGGTTACGAAAATCGTAAGCACTTACTGTCCATGACTTGATTCTGTGCCAAGGTATTTTGGAACGTAGTAAACGAACGTGACTTCGGTGACTTATTTTACTTGACAAAGCAAACGTGGCGTTAGGCTAGGCTTATAGTTAGGCCATTAACCTTGACTTTCATATCTAAGATGGACATTTCAGGTTACCTAGCTGTCGTTAAAACTTTCCATATCAAACTTGAATTGTATATCTTGATGCACTTTTATCAAGTAATATCTGGCTTAATACAGCAGGATAAAACTAGAATAGGAATTCTCATTTTTTTAATCAAGATAACAAAAGTCTTGTCCGATTTAATATTGACCTTTAAAATCTGATTCGCGAATGTAGTGTTATTTTTTATCAAGCTACATCTGGCTTCATATGACCATATCAAAGCTACGTTTTTTTTTATTGTTGTCCGCGTTACAATCTTTGCGCTGCAATGTAAGCAACCCCACATGACCGAATTTGCTGGCACTATTACTCTGAAGGCAGCTACTGCTAAGCTTGCTCATGATTTTTTACCGCTTTCTTGAACACGTTCTAAATAAGTTCCAAGAAAGCAAACATTACTACACAGACACAGACTGTAATGTAGAGTGAAATGTTACTTATTGGAAATGCCAACACTCTTCGTTTGAAAAAAAAATTAATCATTAACACACTCAAAATTCATAACTTGAATTTGGCAAACGAAGTAATCAGCGGTCACAGGCCACAAATCAAAAATGTAAGCTTTAAAGGCTTTACACCTCTCAGTAGTTGTTGGTAGATACCAGTACATGCTATGTACTCACAGTCGCGGAATAATTCCGTTTACTTATTTGAAAGAACTGAGTTAAGGGAGAAATTCCCCGACGGTGTATACATAGCGCGTCTAGTCCTTTACTGAGGATAGGATACAAAGACCTATAAATAATATGTTTCACACTCAAATTTACACTGTGATTTAGCCTAGTCCAGGGTTAGATTACCCTATGCTAGTATTGACCTAGTTAGTGTCTGTGTTTTTATCAGGACCTTTCGATATTTTCCAGGGGGGCAAAGCTCGAAAATTTCCCCCAAATTTTTCAGTTTCAGTATATTTTCAGTTTCAGTATATTTTCAAAGGTCAAGGTGCATGTATTACATACAAAATACGTAAATTTATGATAATAACAAGATTATCATGACGTCATGTAATGTTACCTATGTTAATACATGGCCTACAAGATCCTGAAGCTGCCTACTATTTACATAGGATTAAGACAATGTCATCATGGGCCCGTTGTTACCCCATCCCCAGTGATTAATTTAGATTAATTTTCCGAACAGATTAAATAGATTAATTTTCCGAACCAGTCCTTTAAAAATAAGGTAAACATCATACGTTTTTCCAGGTTTGCAGGGTTATTATGTCTAGACAACGGTAAGCTATTGTTTTTAGCTCCATCCATGGTTAAACACAGAGTAAGATCAGTCTTTAACCCTGCCCGGTACTAGCTTGTAGGATGAGAGGCCATCAAATGCTTAAACTTAACCTAGGGCGCTCTCAACCAATAGGTTTGAAACTGGGCTGTTAAACCTCGCCTTACCTAATCTAAACTAACCCAGGGCGTTGTAAACTTTAGTGAGGGGTGAGAGTGATACGCGGAGCGCGACCATCGGTTCGCGCGGAGCGTCCCGCCAGGGGAAATTTCGCTAAAAGCAACCCTAGATTGCAGGAAATGACACTCCCTGTGCGTCATTACTGCATGCTTAGAATGTCATATTTTTCTTGTCCTGAAAACTTTTAAGCAGACAATTTGTTCACAATATATATAAAAAGGAAAAATTGGAAACTCTAAGGCCTTCTGTTATGTATTGCTGACAGCCTTAAATCAAATATAAATATAATGGTTGTGGAACGAAAACAAACGGAAATTGTGATAATTAAATGAGGGAATATTTCGTTCACGAGGCTATGATTATGTTACTATTTACTAGCAACGTATTATCCAATAGTGCATCAATTTGATGAACATAACATTAGCTCAACAATACGTAGGGAACTAGCTCGATGAGGGTATCCCATGCTCCGGTCTTATAGCCTGTCTGTGTTGAGCAGTATACGCTGAACTGAACAAAATACCCTGCACGTGTACCAGAGAACATTCACGCTGCTGCTGAGAGGGCATTTCTGCGGAACGCGAGTCAAGCGCGCTTCATGCTGCAGTGAGAACAGATGATATTTGGGGAAATACGTTGCCAGGAAATTCGAGTTATGCATGAGAAATGTTTCACGATTACTTACAGTGAGAAAACTTTAAAGAAATAGGAAAAGGAAGTATTATTTCGTCAACTTGATATTTCCCCAAAATCCACAAATTTCCCCCAAATATTTTCCAGGGGGGCAACTTGCCCCCCCCCCCCCATTGGAAACACGCCACTGTACAATTCTGCGTATTTACATGTTATTGTCAAGTATACATTTTACTGAATATGCTCATTTCATATTTGTCTGTCTGGCATGGGTTTTACGGCATTCTATTTGAGTCGGTATGCTGGTCCTCCCAATTGAAACTTGACTTGTATGTCCAGCAATTGGTATTTTTCAGGTTTCTAACCGAATACGACGTAATAATCATTTACATAGCCAGGTAAATCTAGTAATGGTCAACTTTTCTCTTGCCAGACGTGGCGGAAGCCTGTGATGCTTGTTTGAACAGTTTATGCGTAAATGAAGATTACCATGACATACGCAACTGCGAAGAATACTTTCTTCTTAATTTTTGCAGCTCCCAAATGTGAAAGGCTTCCAGATCCTTTGAACGGCGCCCTTTCTTGTGGCGATTGGTCTTTTGGTCGTTTCTGCAGCCAATATTGTCATGAAAGGTATGACATAGCTCCCGGGGCTTTTGTTCAGCCGTATTTTTTATGCGGTAGCGGAGGACAATGGTTTCCACCCAAAGTGTATGATTGTTCTTGTAAGTATCTATTTTAGTTACTAGCTATGAGAACTGTTTTGTTTTACCTGCCACTATGTATAGGTATTAATTGCCCACCCTTTCAACTTCTTATTGGGTAGTGTATTTTGCAGCAGAGATGACAACCAAAACAAAACTATCAAGAGAAGCCTGCATGCCTTCAGTCGTGATATAATACCAAGAAAAAGCTGATCGGGGGGAACTTTTATTTTATCAAGGTGTTAATCACACATCATTTACCGTTGTAACAAAAGTGCCTATTTTCCTTTCCAGTTTTTACTTTCGTCCAATAAATAATGTTGCCTGCTATCTTGGAGCAAAGAATTTTAATTCTTCGAAAATGACCCTGGACAAGGCCTACATTGTAATCCATAAAACTTTGATGTTAAACATTAAAGTAACGATTATCCATTCCTCATTAATCGTAGTTCCAGCTGCAAAATGCAAAGATAAAGCTTTCGTAAGTTGTTTTCGTAACCACAATCAGTTGTGAAAACCATCAATCAAATAAAATGTTTGAAAAAAATCATTGATGAAAACCTGGCTCAGAATTTACCGTCTCTCCAGTGAAAGGTGTTATTGAGGTTCGCTTTACTTTTTTATGCCATAAAAAAACCAAAAGCTTAGTTGACTGTTATATAATTTTTTGGTAATGTCAAAAGTGTTTTGAAAGCTATACTTGTCTACGTTTTATCTGTCATAGTTTCTCGAAGGACCAATGAGTTGCGTTTATCTTCGGCTGTTCAGTATTACTCTGGCGACTGCAGGGATCCAGAGACCCAAAGAGCTATTAAGGAGGCGTTTTTCCAGATGCTACCTTCTCAAATGGACTTATCAGCCAGTTGCAGTGAATCTTCGGAATGTACAATCGAGAGTTTGTCAGTTACGTGTGGCAGGAAACAGCGTCGGGGCAAACGAAGCATCAGTGCAGCAAAATGGAATTATAGAAGTTCCCGTGAGGTTGTTAACGATCACGTTTTACTTGGGAGGCAATCCAATGACTATTTTCTAAAAGACAGTCGGAATCATATAAAACAAACAAGGGCACGAAAAAGGAAAAGTGAGACAGTTGGACGAAAAAACGGGAATCAACATTCTAGGAACGTCCGCAGTGTCGGTGACTTCGTTATTTCGGTGTCATTTGATTTGGTAGTTAGCCTTAACGTCACGGAAAACGCAACGGATTATGAGTACGAAGACGGAGTATACGCTGCGATGGACTCTCTTTACTATTTAGCCGAGGACCTAGAACAAGAAGCAATGGCCGGCAACCTAGTTCCAGTGGTAGGTGTTTCATATTCATAACAGGATGTATTGAAACAACTTTGAAACAAAGACATGTGGTAGTTGCAGGGGGTTGAATGGAGTTAACTCTTCACTGATCCTACATATAAACATACCCCTATTAAAACAGGAAGCAACTTATTCTTGCACTAGTAGCACAGGTTAAATTTGTTCCTTAGAATTATGATACAATCACTTTTTATTATACTTGACAAGAATTAGTGTGTTCAGTATCAATAGTCTCCATAATATCTAAAACTGATTATGTCTTCATCTAATGAGTAGATACCTGATCTGGACATGTTTATCGACGGAAACGCGAGTTTTGTGTATGAAGACCCAGTGCCAACTTGTGATGAGGGATACGGAATCGTATTGACATCTTTCAAGTGTGGTGAGAAAAAAATTTATTTAGCAAAGTCATTCTACATTTAACTCAGGTGGGTTTAATCGAGCCTATATTTCTATAATGCCAATGAAACGATAAAAAATGAAATTAAAATAAAAGACATCTAAACTGCAATCAGTTTTCTTTTTATTTGTACTTCCAGCTCCTTGCGTGGCGGGGACATATTTTGACATGGAATTAGGCGACTGTTCAGTTTGCCCGATTGGTGTATATCAAGATACTGAGGCTCAAACCATTTGTGAAATATGTCCACCGGGAACCACGACTGAAAATGAGGGCTCACAGAGCATTGATGATTGTTTAGGTAATTACTTTTGGGTATGAAGCAAGCCTTTTATAACCAAACGTTGAACATGTTGTATACAAGGAGATATTGTTTGCTTTTAGCGGGTTTAGCTATTTTTGGGTTGTGTAAATGAAAGTATTTGAGTGGAGTTGTACTTAGACAAATAGTTCTACAAATAAACAAACATAATTACATACAAAAAGATGAATAAACTGCCCACTACACGATGTTTGTTTAATATTTCACTGGTAGATAAAAAACACGACCAGTGCTTAATGGAATTTAACTTTGCCAGATTAAAGGTTGCTATGAGCATTTAAATTTCCCCGAAAGAATTATTATTATTATTATTATTATTATTATTATTATTATTATTATTATTATTATTATTATTATTATTATTATTATTATTATTATTATTATTATTATTATTATTATTATTATTATTATTGTTATCGTTATCGTTATCGTTATCGTTATCGTTATCGTTATCGTTATCGTTATCGTTATCGTTATCGTTATCGTTATCGTTATCGTTATCGTTATCGTTATCGTTATCGTTATCGTTATTGTTAACAAGAGACCATATACGGACCCGTTCATGGGAACAGGGTATCCAGCAATCGATTTAATTAACCTGAATGAAAATGATACGAGTGAAACCTGTTTCTAGTAACAAATTAACCTTGCATGCCCAGACGTTCACACGGAATCAACGGTCATTGGATTGGCAATGGAACAGGTAATCACAGAAAATATCATACTCACGATTGAATAGAATTGGAAGGAGTTTATCCAAGGGATAATTTCCAGAAAAAAGCAATATTCGAGCTTGTTCTTGCTAAACTCGATTTCTGTGGAAGCTATTGTTACGCAAGGTAGTGCGCAGGTTATGCGATTTATAAAATGATGACTGACATGGAATAATGATGTACTGTACAAGTTGAGTGAGAAACTAATTGAAACAGCTTCAGTACAAGCTCTTATTCTTGCTTATGGAGATGCGAGATAATGACATTATATGAAGGTCAACGATTGTTACTGGTAAATGAATCTGCGTACATCCTCTCATGTGTCAATCTGCAATTGATATAAAAGGCAAAGCAGAATAAAATGGTGTGCATGCTTTTTGAAATAAGTGATCTTTGTTCAAGTGGTTGTTATTAAGTAGAGATCCATCACGACCTTTGTGCTCATCAGTAAAAGCGGAAAATCACCAAATAATATTAGCGTGGGACTATGGGATGTACAAGTGCATTCTCTCGCGTGATCAACATGGTGCAACAAAATACGACTAACAGTTTAAAAGGGAAACCTGCCCTTCTTTTAACTACTTAATTCCTAACGTCTGTTCAGTTAAGTGAATCATAAGTAAAACACACAAAAGAGAACATTGTCGGCAGCTAGTGAGGGTCAAAGAAAATACATATAACGGATCGCCAGCTATCCTTGTATCTCCCAACCACGTCTTTATGCTTTGGTGTGCCCAACAACATTAAACTGCGTCAGGAATAGGTGGTGGAGAATTAAAGTATAGTTCAACTTATTTGGTAAATCACATGCAAACAGTAGATCAATTACAAATCCTTATGCAGACTTTGTCCAATTGGCGTCAATAAGTTGCAGTATGTTATCAGCTGTTAGATAAAATTCTTAGTGCTTTTAGTAGTTCCGTTCACATAATGGTCGGATGAACGCCTCTGCTTTGCAAACTATTGCACCGTGACGACCATTTCAGGTGTTATTTAATCCAAGCTTTGCACTCGAAATATCAAACTTATGTACCCTGTTTAGGGAGGAATTTCCTGATTAACTGTTGCAGTTGTATTGTATTGATTCTGTTCTTTGTTATGGTTAGGGATTACCGCTATCGTTAGCCAGATAGGGAATTCTTTCCTAAACAGTGCTCATCGATCCGATATATTATGAGAGCTTTACCAAAAACATTGTTTAATCCATTTCAACAGCCCACAAATATCGGACGCAACTGTTTGCTGAGATAATCTCTTGTTCATTAAATTAGCATTTCAAATGATTGAACATCGCGTTGAGGAAGGGGTATCAATTTTTTGTTGATTGGACATTGCTAAAGTCAATATGTTGTGAACATTAAGGGAGAGAAATTTTCCTCTTTCCTTGATTGTTCAGCTTACTGTCTTCCTGGGGAGTATTCGAGTACAGGTCTAGAACCATGTGCGAAGTGTGAAATTGGCTTCTACCAACCGTTACAACAGCAGTTTAATTGTACATCGTGCCCACCAGGTTACACCACCTTAAGAAAAGGATCTTCATCCATTACTGATTGTATCGGTAAGGTCGTAGAAGATTGAAGGAAACGTTTTTCGAGTCATGAACAGCATTCGATATTTACGGTGGCCAAGGAAGGCAAATCCAAAAAAAAAAATGTTTATTGTTGTATCCAAATTGTGACTTTTCTATCGCATTAATCTGATGTCTTATTTCTAAATTTAAATTATTATCACAGAGTTTTCACTAAATATTTCAAAAATTTTGACTTCGGCTGTCATCTTCAGTCTTTAGTCACAACTCCAAAAGGCCAAGAGAGCCATCACAGAGTAAAAGTCTTCAAATAAGGCTAGGCTCTATACCGCTATAGTGGCTGGCCTGTAGTTGTCTATCTACGATCAATGCATCAAACCAGTCTGGTTTAACTGTTACATCCGATCATATTAAAGTCAATTAATGGTAAACATATAAATAAAACGGCATGAAAAGCGGTTTAGCAATAATGTGTAAACTTTCCTAACCACTTCAAATTGTCCAATACATAGCAAAAGTTTAGACTGGGGATCATTAGACTATAAGTAGGCGACTGCATGTACAATGCTAATTGAAAAGAAAATCTGAAACAAATTTTTTCAGCTCAATTAATTTTAAAAGGTATCGGTACCCTTTTCTATATGGTTGATATTAAATACACAAATGTACTTATTTATTCTTTGTTTTGGAACGTATGCATACTACCACAACGTTACTTAAATACTACATGCTTGCAAAATAAAACGAATCCTGATTGTCGACAGCAATAGTCTATGTTTGATTTCAGCCAACATTCAACTACATTTCAATGATGTCTCATTTTTGTCATATGCTAGAACTTTGCCCTCCAGGATATTGGTCAAGCGATGGCTTTCAACCGTGTCACCCGTGTGCAGTAAGGTATTATCAAGCAAACTATGGTCAAAGTAAATGTTTGCCATGTCCAGGAACAAGTACTACTGACGGAGAAGGCGCCATTTCAAAAGATTATTGTAATAGTAAGTAAAAATTCATTTGTGCATTTCTGTGGAGTGAGAAGTAAGTGGGAATGACACTCTTTTTCACTTTCAACACATCGTTCCTAAATTAATTGTCGAACTATTGCGGGAACATCTGGGTTTCACAAGTCATTTAAAATACCAATTACATGGAGAGATAGACGAAAGGAAGAGAAGATTTTATAGTTATACCTCACTTAACTTTATTTGAGTATGAAATTCACTGTTTTTCACTGCTTGACAGATTGTTTAATTGCTTTTATTAGAGAGGTACCTTCTCTTACAGTCCGCATATCAATGTTCAAAATAGTTCATGTTGGTTCATCTTCCTACTGTAATTTCAAATACAACTTTACAAATAATAGCCATTAAACACTGGTTAGGTAGAATCTTGTTCACCCTATTAAAATGGTACTTTATTTTGAAAAGACTGGACACCCTTAAAACTTAGGTGTTTCTTTTAGAACTCGAAGAGCTGCTTCGTTTTGGAGCAGTTGTATAGTGGAATGCAACCCAATTGCTGGAATTGTTGCGTAAGAGCTATGGGTGCTAATAATCTGTAATAAGTACTGCATCCTTAACATGATAGCTAAATACTACCTTATCCTTTTTTATTCTAAATTAAGTATCAGATGCATGATATGGTAATTGTACCCTGAAGCTGGGGTACACTTTGAACACAGCAACATCCACAAGAAACTGTTTAAAACGTAGGTAAAGGTTCTATATACATATCAATTATAACAGTAGAAATCAAATAGCGGAAATGTACTCACTATGTTACAGAAATAAAAAATTCAAATCTCAAAGGTTATTAATGGTTCTGACCACTTTAAAGCAGGACAAATTCTCGTTTGCACTTAAACGTTTAAAGCCCGAAGTAAACATTGCATATCTTCAATAGCAATGCCCTTTAATGATTCGTCTACTGTGCTGGTTTTTCTCCCAAGTTACCTGCAATGATATATTTTTTCCCAATTTCGCCGATACAATGGAGCACCAAATAATTTCCAAAAGCTGCCAAAGCAGTAAAATGCAATTTAATTTTTTAATTGCACTAAATACTATACATACTTTATCCCTTTAAATTGTACTGTGGGCTGGGATGCAGAGTATTGCATTCAGTGTCTATACAGTTGGAAAGCAGACCTCACATTTGTGACGGTTATTGCGCAATCTTTACAACCTCAGCACTCGCGGTGAAATGCATTCTTGGGGACCGTACTCGAGCTATCCTACGCTGAGCGAAAACGGACACCCGTTAAAAATGTCAATTAGTCTTATTCAAGGTCTTACGTAATTGAGTATTTTTTGGCAATTGGAGAGAAATAGAAAGTTAAATATTCTAAAGCAACTCGTTTAAGTAGATAGCGTGTGTCAGGGGTGAACTTTGGCTAGAGTCTTCTTCATAAGCTTTCCGAGGAAACCGAAGGAGCGAGAGCTTACTTGCGAAGTTTAAAACTGCACATTTACTGTCTAGTATATGTTGAAATTTCATTTGAAAGAGAGAGAACAAAACTTCCAAAATATAGTGTTTTTTTTTCTTTTTATACTTTTTCCTTCACTAAAAGTGCTATAAAGAACTCTGTGTGTTTTTTCTGCTTCACCTTTTCATTATATGTACATACTTTAGCATCACTTTCGTATTTGCACCCCGACCATGCATTGTGTATCGCAGTGCTGCAATATGCTAGGTACCGTCATTCGTTGCGTCTCAACATGGCTGACTTACTAACATGTGTACTGCAAACAGATTCGTAGCATTTACAAAGCGGGATTAACCGTCTTCATGAAAAGTGAATAATTTATCAACGAAACTATATGGGAAAGTATATTTCGTGATCAAATTCGATCATTTGGTAATTGTTGGGCAGCTTCGGGATGATTTCCGGACAAATTTGTAACCATCTCTCGCCAGCGTTAATAAAAGTTGACCTAAAATCTCTTGGTGATTCTTGCGCCTATTAGCCGACAATTTCGCCTGAAATTGGTGATATGATAACTTGCGAAGTGATTCTGGTAAGTGGCAAAGTTTTCTGATTCGTGATTGAAGGTACACAGAATTAAACAGCCATTCTTTTTTTCAAGTGTAAATTTCTATAAGCGGCTAAGATTGAAAATTGTGTGACGTCAGCAGAGTCCCGAGGTCAGCTACCCAACTTCACACAGTACGTATGCAAAACTTATCCCGTCTTTACTAAGAATGTTAAGTTACCAAGGTTATTGTGTATAATAAAGTTTCTTAATTCATGTATTTTTAAAAAGTGACCGCGGTATGTGCTGAAGGGGATTGCTTCAACGACGCATTTTGTGAGTCTTTTATCGATGGACCCCGCTGTACATGTGCTGCCGGCTTTACTGGGGACAGATGCGAGACAAATATAATGGACTGCCACGACCAATCTTGCGAGAACGGGGGAACGTGTGTCGATCTTGTGGATGCATTTGCCTGCATCTGTTCAGCCGGTTACGACGGTACAAATCCATGAATTTTGTATACTAATGAATGAATATCACGGTTTTCCAGGTTAGATCTGTAAGATGAGAACTTGGCACAGTTAATTTACTATTTTTTATTGTTACCAGCCAGACTAATTTTTTTAACATGCAAACCAGTCCCAAATCAACTGTACTTATTCTTTTGTTGTAGAAATCACATGTATTTTTTTTTTGATGGCAGCACAATCATATCTTCTAGCTGTTAGTTCATATTAACTACTGTAAGTATCGTGACTTTCCTGATTTTTTCCGCAAATTTACAATTGATATCCTCTCCTTAGGCGACGATTGCTCTGAGGACATAGATGAATGCGCAAGCAATCCATGCATTAATGCTGTATCATGTGTAGATATGGTGGCCGACTTTGCCTGTATTTGTGTGGAAGGATACACCAACAAAACATGTAACGAGGAGATTAGACCGTGTGAGTCGGAACCATGTCAAAATGGGGGCACCTGTCAGAGCCAACTTACTCAATTCAACTGCACGTGTTTTCCGGGATACAGTGGCGATTATTGCGAGGTGCATTAGTATTTTAGTGACTTAACTATTGTTAAACTAAGGAAAAAACACACAAACACATAAATATTGTTTTATCGACTGTCCGATCCACGTCAATGGCTTCAAGATTTTTTAATTGTTCTGCCCTATGTAGTGCCTAATGGACTGAGATAACTTCCCTTATGTTACAGTCTTTTTTGGCACCTTTTGTATAAAAGTTAGTACATGCTGTTATTTGGCATTTCAACCCTTACGGGAACATGGGACAGTCGAGTCCGTCACGTTGCAAGAAACATCCCGGAAAAAAGATCAAACCCACGCCCAAGATTAGACTAATTTTGTAAGACCTAGGTATATGCAAGAGTCCCTATAGGTTCTTGTGGAGAAAATGGTCGAGTGTTTCAACACAGGTTCAACTTTGCATACATTACCAAGGAAAAAAATATAATTTCCAATTGCTTATTACAGATTGATATCGTAGAATGTCACTCAAATCCGTGCCTCAATGGCGGTACATGTCAAGATCTGCCGAACGGTTTTCAGTGTGACTGTATCAATGGATACAGTGGTGTAACCTGTGAAGAGGACATCGAGCTTTGTAACCCTAATCCCTGTTTAAATGGAGGTTTGTGCGTGGAAGAAGATGACAGTTATTTGTGCGTTTGCCAACCAGGTAAGATTCAAGTCGAATGCGTTTCTTTGCATCGCTCTCTGACAGTGGCAAAGGGAGTGAGGGGGTGATGGTGGTGGGAGTCCCACGAATCTCAAGGGAAAACGTAAGATGAGGAGTTGGGACCACGGGGATAATTTCGAAGAATTTCGAAAACTTAGTGTAGATGATATTTATCGGTCCACATGTTGTAAACTTGGGAAGTGGGTTTTCCGACAATCGGGTGAATTAGGTCAGGTAGGGCTTAGCCCTGGACAATCTAAGTGGGGCTTCACTATTGGCTGGCACCGGGCAAATAAGAGTATTATTTTGATTGAACATACCTCGCTACCACCCCCGCCAATGATCCACAACTGGAAAAATCTTCTGGACGTTGTTAGATCAAAACTTTGGGGTTACAAGTTAAGATTTTAAACCATATTTTTTTCGTTTGGCCGATACTGTTGTCTGTAACCGCTCAGTTATACCTTATCAAAGAATCTGCAAACATTCCAAAGAAGTCTCTTGATGGCAACATGAAAAAAAAGAAGCATTAACGCTGTTTTCTCACACAGGTGGAGGTATTCTTCCATTCTGCAGGACGAATCGGTAGATAAACATGAACGTGGCAGTGCTGTGTCTTGCTAACTTTCTTTCACCATGTTGTAGAGATGTTTCGTGATTATTTAACTTGTTATCTTTAATACTTATAGAATGCTTATTTTAAAAAGAGGTCCCTGGATTACAACCTTCGGGTAAAAACTGTGATGCTCTAAATTTTTGTCACAAATGTTTTGCCTGTGTATATGTTTCTTGGCATCTGACAATTGCTTGTAATCATCGACGATATCTTAAAGGGAACAAGTGTGAATGATTTAATACATAGTGGCTATTTCCGTATTGTGACTAAATTGACATCAATTTATTTTGGTAGAGCTCAAACATATTTCAATGGGGGAATGAGCAGTAAGGTTGATAAACTCTTCCGGGTGGAAATGGTTTTCTCCCGATCGGGGGGAAAAAGCTCATGGGTGGCGCCATTTTCAAATTGCTCCCTCCATACTTTGTGATCCTACCAGGAAATGTGAAGGGAGACGAACGTTCAGAACACCTGGAAAATTTCATCGACCTTAGAAAAGAGAAATTTTGGAATATTTAGAAACGAATTGCTAGGAGAACAAAAGAGCCGGATCTGTTTGGTAGTTCACCTCGCAAATTTTGAGCTACCGAGCAATTTTGACGTGTTTTGTGTCCTTAACTTAAATTATAGCCTCGACACATTCGCAATATCAGTGCAATTTTTTCTACACAAAGGTGTGTATGTTACTGGTGCTTGCAATTATGTTCATTAATTCGTTGCTGAAAGTTTCTTGTGATGTCGGTCTGTGGAGCCTGAACAATTACTTTGTATTTGTTTATACCCACATTCATAAAACAAATCGACGACTGTTAAGAGGAACATACTTAGTGCCCATGAATATTCATGCTGCAAATGTTCCCTTGATCGGGTGAATTCTCATTTTAACCCGGAAACGGTTAAATCTACCGAACCTTTGAGGTGCAAACGTGAAAGCCAAATAAACGATAAGAAATTTAAATAAATTTCACTTTATAAAGTTAGTAAACTTCATGGAAGAAAATGGATGTAATTGATTTGAATCCAATTGATTTGATAGGATTATATAACAGTCTCTGAGGAATAACAAATATCAACTTAATATGTTCAACGTATTGTCACAGTTTCTTTAGAGCCTTATAGTATTTATGAATACCGTTAGGGTCGTTCCTGCTTTCCATAATTCAATGGCCACGAGGACAATCATTTGGGCAGAGAAGAGAGTGAAGGAGAGGGGAAGGGGAGCGTTGGATGGGGTAACTTCTAATTTTAATCTTGTAAAGTTTTTTTTCGAGAACACTGGTCCACAAAAGATTTCATTTTTGACCATGTTTTATTTAATTTACTCAATTCTAAATACCTTATAAAGAGATTACGAACAAAAAGTAAAGAAATCAAGAACTATGCCAAGTTTCTATATTTTGCCTTCTCAAATTTTGTATGTGCAGGCAAAGCTGGGATTCACTGTGAACGAAATGCCACATCTTGTGACAGATACCCCTGTTTTAACGGAACATGCCACGAGGTTAATAGTTCTCATTCGGAGACAGGACTAGACTACAGCTGTGAGTGCAATGCAGGATTTTCCGGTATCAACTGCGATATTCCTTCGAGTAAATGCGATTCATTACCTTGCTTCAATAACGGTACTTGTGAGAATGTCCACAACGGTTTCGTGTGTCACTGTCCTCTATCTTTCACAGGTAATCTGTCATATTTATAGCCGGTATGAACTATTCCCTCGAGGAAACATTCGTGGTTTCTTACCGCTCTCAAAGGTACAAATATTGAACCCTCAGAAAAGATGTTCTTGCTTCATATACCTATTTGTGAGGACTTCCTCCTACTTTATCACGTTTTGATACCAGTAAATAACGGTAGCTTTTTAGTATAGTCCCCTTGGTTAATGCAGACCAAGAAGTTGATCTGAAGATAGTATGCTCCAGCAGACCTCATGAGTTAAGGAATCTGTTACTTTAGTACAGTGACACATCACTGTCGATTATCTTCGTTTGCTGGCAACACATTAGCACACACAGCATATTTAAAAAAATGTGTTAAACAATGACGTTTTAGTGGAGTTATAATAAAATTAGAGACACATTTACAATCATAGAGTGATTCTTAATAAATGAACTATTTATTTCTTCATCATAGTCTTTAGGTCATCTCATAGGCCAAATATTGTTTTATTTAAATTGCTGGCAGTAATCTTGTCACATTTTTATCCTGTAAATGTGACCTTTTCGTAAATTATTCTGTATGTAAACTGCATTCTGCTTCTATGGCAAACTGTATATTTTTCTTAAAATTGGTATCATTTAGATCATGGAAAGTAGATAATATTGCCATAAGTATGCCTTCGAAATAGTGGCAAGACATTTGCACTGAAGTTCCTCATTGCGAAATAAGTATATCTTTCCAACGTGGTGCTTTTTCATGCTCCCACCGAAAATTATAAAGCCAGCTAACTCCAAGGAGTAAAAGATGATTTTTTATGTATACGTGAAAGGTACCACAATTGCATTCCTAGAAAAATTGTCTCGAGTAATCATTTAGACCTTTCCCTTGCCTATGATTGTTTATCACTTTTCGCAGGAGATTATTGTGAAGAGATGTACAACCTTTGCGATGCGGAACCATGTGGAAATAACGGAATATGCATACAAAATCAAGCATCTTTTTTCTGTATTTGTTCTCCTGAGTTCACCGGCTTAAGATGCGAACATCAAATGTCCCTGTGTCATGAAGAGTTCTGTCAGAATGGTGGTTACTGTGCTCCGACTAACAGCAGTAGCGTGTGCGTTTGTCCTAGTGGTTTCACAGGTGAAAATACACTTGTAACATACAGATTGTTACTTCAGGAAATCCATGTTATGTATTCACCTAAACTTTACCAAAACATTTACCGAAAGCCTTCATTCATCACAGGCATATTTGGAGATGTCTAGATTAGTTGAGTCAATATGACTAGCCTACTATTCATGATCATCTGCAAAATGAGATCAAAACAGATTTTGTAGTAACGTAAAACATATTGTAAAATGTTCCCTGAAAGTGTGTTCAAAGAGCATTATGCTGTGACAAGTAATTTAATTTCCCTTTCAATTCATTAAATACTAACATAGCCATAGCCATGGTAATAGGTAACTCTGTTTTTCTGCAATTGCATTTATTACCAGGGACAAGAGTCAACAAAATATTTGGTTTCAAAGCGGCTATCACGCAAGCTGTGGGGTTTCCAATAACAAAAGCAATGGGACTGAAGCATTTGCCTGTCTTTAAGCCATCATATGAACAATAAAAACAATGGGATTTACATTTGGAACATTTGAATAACAACCTGACCGACAGGATAACACTAACTATGACATGACACAGTTTCCGAAAACGATATGGAACGCACAAGTAGTTTTACAGAAAGGAACCACGAATTATTTAACACGCATTTGCGCGAGGAAATAAGAAAAATGAGGTTATTGAAAACACTTAGTTTTCTAGTATCCCTTTCCTTGCATGTGACCACAACACCGTACTCCTTCGTTACTTCCGCCATTTAAGCCATATTCTGGACAAAAAATATTTCCTAGTCCCCAAATGGTACACCATGTGACACTAGCGTGTCCACCAGCGCAAGAGAGGGCTTTTTAGTATTCAGAGGTCCCAACTCATGGCCTATCAACTCGAAGTCTATAGCTCTACGGACCCCTGAGCAAAACCATTGTTATATTGAAGTACTGGTTCTTAAGGTTGCCCATATGTGGTAAAATGAGTCTAAACTATTATAAAGGTCCCTTCTCTGTTGTCTTATTATCACCGGAATAACATGCTTTCAACATGAAAAGTTACAAGGTGTTCATTTTGACGAAATATTGAAAAATAAAATAGCGGCATAATTTCAAGTTCTTTCGAATTTCAAGGTTTGGCGTGTGAGAAGCGGATCAATATGTGTGAATCACAACCCTGTTTGAATAATGGACAATGCATTCAAAGAAACACTACCTATACCTGTCAATGCCAAGAAGGGTATACCGGCGAACATTGTGACGTGAATATTGACGAATGTTGGACAGAACCGTGCATGAATGGCTACTGTGAAGATAGAATAAACGATTACTACTGTGACTGTTTCATAGGTTTTGAGGTAAGTTATGAACACGTAACACTTTTATGTTTCCCGAAGCAAATCGCATCCCTTCCTTTAAACAATAATTTGTGACAAAAACACAAATATCACCCTTGAAGTATGGTGTAGAACTGTGTAACTTTATATGGAATGAGGCAATTGGTGATTTTTGCTTGGCAATGTATATTTTTATTAATCTTAAAGGCCCAGTTCTCTCACCCCAAACAGTAACAATTCTCCCAACCTTCTTACTTAAGCCCCTCCCACAATTGTCTGAAATTCATCCTTATCCAGTCACAATCTCAGTTTATTGTTTTCAGGGTGAGTAAAGAAAAGCTCTGTGTGTATAACCAAAACACTCTCAGTAAAGTTCATGCTGTGTAATATAAGCTTTCGTAATCTGCATTGTTTGAATTAAGAGTCAATCAAAAAGGTAGGCCAATGGAGAGTTTCTGTACCCCCCTACAGGAAGTGTAGTTTGGGGTGAGAGGATTGGCCCTTTATGTTCTGTGTCAATTTTCTCTCATTTCCACAAATGTCATCACTCATTGCAACACTTTACGCTGAGAGTGTAACTCAAGTCAAAAAAATAAACAATATATATATTGAAGAGCATTAAAAATGAATTCTTACAGTCCAACTCCAATCTTCATATGCCTCCTGTGCTAAGATATAAAATGCTGAAGTTTATTCACTTAAAACAAATTGGTCGATTGCGCAATAATTTGTGACTTTTTTATTGTACAACTTACATAACATGCTTTGTTTCCCTTTAAAAATTAAAAATGTTTTCATGACCTTGAACACTTCCTGTTTGCTTGCATAGCATATTGCACAAGGAGCCCTTAATTAATTACATCATCTCATAAGCGAAAGAGTGCTATCACACCTTGACACAAGGTGCAGTAACATTCGGGAAAACAAAGAAATACAAAGATTGTAATATAAGTAGTAAAAGAATGACATCACAAATTATTGCGCAATATACCATTTTTAATTTGAGTGAATAAGCTTCAACATTTGATATCTCAGCTCAGGAATATCCTATGAAGATGTAAGTTAGACTGTTAGAATATATTTTTCATGTTCTTTAACATATAGAATTTTTTGACCTGAGGTACACTTTAAGTATTTTTTTTAATTCCTGCTGCATGGCAATATACGTGTTCAAATACGGCATTTCACATGCTGATTTGCACCCAACAGTAATTCTGCTTACTTTTTATGTACACTTACTACACTATCTTTCACTAGTTACCCCCTCCCACGCATGTTAAACTTTTCCACTTCATTCCCCCCCCCCCCCCAACAATTCTTAAAAAATAAAAAGAGAAAGCTACTTGATAACATTTAAGGGGTTTGGCGCTTCGCAATGATTTCAACGCCGTATTCAGTATGCACAGTTGACTGAAATAAAAACAGAAAATTTACACACAACCAGGCCGAGGTAGTCCGAAGAGACAGCAGAATATGGAGAAAATCCGCCTAGAGGAGGACTCTTATAGAACGGTCAGAAGACACGTCAACGCTCTCCCCAGTATCCAGTTATCACTAGTCAGCCTGAAAGCAGAAATCAACCGCTTGGATACACTCCTAGAAAAGGAAAGTGTAGCAACACAGCTCCAGGTTCGAAGAAGCCGGCCCAAGTTGCCATGTAACCTTCACCACTCGGAAGAGTTGAGATCCGCCTGGGATTCTCATCTCGACCGAGGAGGCAGGAAGCTCGGTATAAGTTGGCGACAGGAGCTCTCCCGCCAATTCAAAAGGCAGCGTGACAGATTTCTTGAGAAGGGAAAGAGGCCAAAGCATAGATTGAGAATACAATCGATTCTGTTCAAGCCCTTTGCCTCTACAACAAGGTTTTAGAAGGCAACTCCAAGAAGAGCGAGAGGAAAATATTTCACCGCCATCGAAAGGCAGAAAGGTGACACAACTCCAGGAAGTAGGAGAACCCGGTTCATACAAAAACCAAACAGCTCTTTTAACGGCTATCCTACAGAAGGAAAGGCTCACTACCTCTACAAACATGCTTGTGTCTGTGTCTTCTCTTTCTTTTTCTAAACACCCGGTAATCGAAAATACCAATAACCCCACGATTAAACGTGCAAATAAACCCGCGAAAAAAAGGCAAATGTGTCCGTCCTCTTGGAGCTACTAAAAGCATTAACCAATCTCATACCCGCCAAAAGAAACACGAGGCTGAAAGTAGTCTACTTAATGCCCACAACTTTAAACTAAAGGCGAAATGCTCCCTCAAGTACGTCAAAAATCTCTCTGATAGGAAAATATCAGATATAGAGAATATTGCGTTGGGAAAAGGTCTAACATTCATAATTACATCCGAAAAACCTTCTAGAATCGATATTCTCAAGTCCTTAAAGGATCTAACAAGAAAAATGAGAATACGATTCGCTATGCAAGATAAAGAGCAACGGTTATTTCATAAATTCCGACTACCGTCGACTTGGTCACCACAGGTGACATATAGTCGCAACCTGGAAGACTATCTCGAAGCTACTAAAAGAGAACTTGCGGAAATACCTATCTATAATGCCCAAAATAACATTTCTAAGGCCGAAAAGGTTGCTCTCAGATCGCTGGCTAAAGACAGGTCTGTTATCCTTAAACCCTTTGATAAAGGCGGGGGTATTGCAATTCTAAATCGCACGGACTACTAAGTCGAAATTAAAAGGCAATTAGAAAGTCCTCATTATTAAAAACTTGATAGCGATATAACCCTCGACACAAAACAATTAGTGCTCGAAATTCTTCGAGATATGTTCTCCAAAAAAGAAATTGACAAGGAGATTTTCAAATATTTAAATCCACTAAACCACACGATCCGCACCCCGGTCATTTACGTACTCCCTAAAGTACATAAACCCCGTCTACTAACTCAAAATTTGCTGGTCGACCAATAATTACCGGTAACGTATCTCCCACAGAAAAAAATATCTGAATTTGTGGATTATTTCTTGCTTCCTATCGTGATAAAACAAAACACCTATGTTAAGGATACGAAACATATGATTGGCTTACTGGAAACTACACCTCTCCCAGAAAATGTCATTCTCGCCACTTTGGACGTTGTCTCTATGTACAAAAACAACCCACAAGACGAAGCTTTAGATCTTGTTCAGAAAGCCTACTCCGAAGCCACTCAAAGCCTGTGCGAGATAAAGAAAATATCTCCCTGCTCTACGCGCAGACTGTCGAACTAATTCTAACCAAAAATTGTTTTGAATTTGACGGCAACTTCTACCTGCAAAAAATAGGTTGCGCCATGGGCAGTCAGGCTTCTCCTGAAATCTGTGACATTGTTATGCATCCGTTAGAGAAATGCATAATATCTACAGATCCGAACATTATAAAATGGCTTGGGTACAGGGATGATATCTTACTGTTGTACAAAGGAACCCCAACGGAACTTCAAAATCTAGTGGTGAACCTTAATACTTCTCACAAATTTTTCAAATTCACTGCTGAAACATCCTTTGAGGAAGTCATATACTTCGATCTCAAAATATTTAAAGGTGAACGTTTCCGCTCTAGCTAACCCGGTCTAGCTTGATAATAAGAATAAAACTTATTTGACACTCCGCTTGTTAAAAGCGTTTTTGCATCCACCGGCCAGCTATTGTGGAACATTGTGGCCAAACTATAAAGCCTAAATGTTCTTTCGCTTGAGTCACACGTATGACTCGGGCGTTTCCTAAGAAAAGTGCGGTTCGACGGCTGTTACATGACGTCAGATGGTGGCACCACCTACCCCTATTTTACTTTTACTTTTGGTAAGGTAGAAAGTCGCTACTTAAAACGAAGGTGTACTCCTTCAGTCCTTGAAGTCCTTTATTGATTCACAACTTTAAATAACTATAACTGTGGTAGTTTTGTAAATTGACGATATGTTTACATTTTGACAGGGAAAAGATTGTGACATCGAAATTGATGATTGTTTAGACCATGCATGTGTTTATGGTGAGTGTTTGGATGGTAACGGTACTTACAGCTGCCTTTGCCAACCTGGGTACAGAGGAAGACGTTGTCAAGAAGAAGTCGATGAGTGTGGCTCCGACCCATGTTTTCACTCAACCAATTGTGAAGACCAAATAAATGCTTATCGGTGAGATTCAGTATTTGAAAGTACTTTAACAATTCAAAACTATAATTTTATGGTTGTAATGAACATGGTAATATGGTTTCTAAAAAGAAGGTAACAGGGAATTCTTTTACGGACTGCGGTTGATCAAAATTTCCGGTGCAAGTGATCAAAATCATGAGGGGCCAGATTCCGTATGCTTAGCACCAAGCACAATAGCAGTAGGTTCCATTTTGAAAGTTTTCGATATGACGCTGCCACGGTTCGAACTTTAGACATCTCGGCTGCACGTTGGATGCTCTAACCACTTGACCATGCAGTTGGTGGATGTAACTGGGAGAGCGTCAGTCCGATTTCTTATGTTTTCTCTAACAATCTGAAATATTTAGATTATGCATGGAACGATAGGCGAGATTATGCAATTACCGTATTAGTATTTATCTGGCATTACAGAAAAGTCCATTCCGATATGAGTAACACTTAACTACATTTTTAAAACATATTTTCTATAAGGTTTTAATAGGAGATCATGTGCATGATAAATTTTTCTTCATGATGAAATCAATCTTGCACCGTTAGTTACATAGTTATCTTAAACATGCAGCAGGGGAGGTGGTATAAGGTCACAATTTTGGTTTCACATGCATTTTATTGTTAGCATTAGTGCATCTCTAGATGGAATCCGGAGATGTAAACCGCGACCTGAAAAGAAATTAAACAAATTATGTTGTATATGTAGAATAGAACCAGTTGATGGAAATCTCTTTAACATGGTACTGAACAGTATAATGAACAAAAAATGGCTTCACTGGAATTTATGACCATACGTAAGGATGCATTTTTCACGAGTAGTGCAGCGTGCTTTAAGTCACTAAGCATGTGTAGCGTAAAGGTTAGTGTACGTGTTGCCTTACTTGTGTTATTGTGTATACTTGTATGGATGTTTTAAGGTCACGTCGTCTCACCTCGGCGGAACTGCTTCAGATGTGGCTATAGATTGTCATGTGGTAAAAATGGTTTTCATCGACCAATGATAGTTTGCCAATAATTTGCGAAGTTCTTATATTTGTAGTAAACATAGTTAAATTGGTACCATGGCTCGAGCGTAAACACGCTTAATACTTCAGGAATATGTACTTAAAATACAGTTGGAAAGATCGAGGATTCATGGGTTGGGTTAAGTTAGATGGAGTTTAACGGCCCAGTTTCCAACCTATTGGTTCAAGTCGGTCCGGCGAAACTACATGGGAGGAAGGGAAGATGTGGTATGCTAACCTCATTCACTCTTACCACTGCCACTCAGGCACGTGTGGTCATTACTGAATATACAACTTTACTCAATTTGACTTTGAAAAAAAATATTGATTTTGTTCTGGAAAGGTGCACTTGTGAAGAAGGCTGGACAGGAGACAGGTGCGAAATCAATATCGACGACTGTTATTCTGGTATCTGTCGAAATGGGGGAACATGTGTAGATCACATCAACAACATCACGTGTCTTTGCTTACCAGGTTAGATTTAATGGAACGATTTCGAAAATTATAACCTACTCCATGTTAGCATGTCCACAAGAAAATCTAAATGAAAATCCAGAATTTCGTGCTTGAAAGTGATAATCCACATGATCATTAACCCTGATCAATTTACTATATCGACATAAATGTCGTGGTTACTTTTTCCCGAGTGTCTTTTTCTTATCACTAGGCCAATGTTTGGTGTGCATGTCAACACAAATACGCTTTGTATAATAGCAGACATTTTCTTGCAGGATTTTCTGGGGAACATTGCGACATAAACATCAATGAGTGTGAGAGTGTGCCTTGTGAAAACGGAGGAACTTGCAACGATATGGATGGCGGTTATATGTGTTCGTGTCAACGAGGTTGGGATGGCGAAAACTGTCAAATTAAGATTAGCATGTGTCAACCAAATCCCTGTTTAAATGGCGGCATATGTAATACTACGGATTATGGGGATGGTTTAAGCGGCTACACATGCTATTGCCAACCTGGTCTAGAGGGAGAACATTGTGAGTTCGATGTCGACGACTGTGAAGAAAACGACTGCGTTGGTGCATCTACGTGTTTGGATCTGGTGAATTTTCTGTTCTTTTTAATACGAAACTTACTATTCAGGTTCAGGTATCAGTTACATTTTGACCAAATCGTCTCCTTTTAGTCATAGTTAACCCTTTTAAGGTATACTGATAATTTTTGTGCAAAAGAAGTTTTCGAGTTGCAGCATTATGATTATTATCAAACTGAATAAATGAAGAATACCTCGTTTTGCACAACATGTGCTGAGTGAGTTCTTATTGTAATGAGCCGCGTAGCTTCCATTACCGGTACACAATTTCATTTTCGGATGTTTTTCTCCGGGATGTATGGGAAAAGATGGTGAAAAGTGGATAAAATTGTCAAATATGTATCTCTGTCAGCCCAAACGTCCGTCGGCGAACATTCTAAAAGCTCATAAAATGCACAAAACTGCAATTACAAACCACCCGTAAACATGGATGCTAGTAATTTACTTAAATGAGACCAGCCATATCGGTGTTGAAAAGAACAAGAAAGCAGTAAGAACAATTCAACTTGCACTTGAAGCTGTAAGAAGACAATTAAAAGGAGCGGGGGGGGGGGGTCGACCGTGTAGAATATGAGTGAAAAAACTCGATAATGTAAAACTGTAAAAATAAACGCGCGATAGTTTCTTTAAAATTAATTTCAGCAGTCTTTTGTTGTCCAAAGTAAATCTTTTGCTTTATGAGAACAGCTTTTCATTCTCGCTTTCAAGCAAATATCTCCTACTAGTAGTTTATTCTTATCTCAGACCTTGTCCTACCATTTTATATTTTACAGCTAAACGGTTACAGATGCGTTTGTCCACCTGGTTTCATCGGTGACACCTGCTCAATTGAAGAAGACCCATGTCATGCTACACCATGTCTTAATAATGGAACGTGCAACCGTACACCAGGAGAAGATGCAAAGATACCTTGTCTCTGTCCCATTGGTCAGTAATAAAACTGAAGTGTTTTTGAAATCATTGAAAGTGTCACAACCGTTGTCTTACATGCACCTCATTTGTTAAGACTAGATGTTGGATCATCCCACAATATTTAACTTTTAATCCCATCTAAACCTCATACTTTTTATATTTTGTTTCATGCGCTCTTAACCTCATTGGTGTCGCACTTCACAGCGGATCACGCATTTGCTCTAGGGGCAGGGCATCAGCTTCTAATGCTTCTCTCCGCAGAAGGAGGAGAAACAATCCACTGCCCCACAACTGAAAAAATGTAGATATTGTCTCTAAGTTGGTGCTCCACAATGAAAAAAATTGGTGTCCCACAACTGAAAAAATGTAGATATTGCCTTTGAATTTGTGCCCCACATTGAAAAAATGCAGGTATTGTCTCTAAATTGGTGCTCCACAACCGAAAAAATGGTGCCCACCACCTGAAACAAATGTAGATATTGCCTCTTAATTGTACAAGACCTACACAATGCGTATACTACGCAAACAATAATCAAGGAGCAGCTAAGATTTATAGTATATCTAGTACACGGATATAACTGGGTGAGTCTGTGAGTTAGATTAAGCTTAGTCTTTTCGCAAAAGACGAGTTCGAAGTTTATATCTGTGCGTGAGTAAATGATGTTTCTGTGTAAGCTAACTGGTAACAAAACGTGCGCTGCAGCGGCCGCGCATAGCATACTGTTGAACGTGTGTTTAAACTCCGCCATCAGCTTAAAAGTGTGACCCGTGACCTTTGACCTATTGCGCAGTACTGACTCTTGAAGAGGGGTTGAGCTGGTCTATTGATTTGAGTAGGGTCGACCATGGACCTTTTCCAAGCTGTTGGTCTCCCTAGTTTAGTTTCCCGACTCCATTTTGTATTCTTAGCACCAGGCACAATAACAGTAGGTTCCATTTTGAAAGTTTTCGATAAGACCCTGCCATGGTTCAAACTTTGAGCATCCCGGCTGCAACTGCTTGATGCTCTAACCACTTGACCATGCAGTTGGTGGGTGTAACTCGGAGAGTTTCAGTCCATTATCTTACGTTTTCCCTAACAAATCAAAAACATTTCGACTATCGTGGAACGGTGGGCGAGATTATGCAATTACCGTATTAGTATTTATCTGGTATTAGAATGCACTAGTTTACTCCAATATAAGTAAGACTTCGATAGATTTTTCATATATATTTTCTATAAAGGTTTTAATAGTAGATCATGTGCATTATAAAATTTTCTTCCCTGCGAAATCAATCTTGCACAATTACTTACACAGTAATCTTAAAATGCAGCAAGGTGGGTCGCATAAAGTCACAAGTTTGGAGTCACAACCATTTTATTGTAAACATTAAGTGTAAAGTCGTTCGCGTCTCCAGATGGAATCCGGGGATGCAAACGGCAACCTGAAAGGGTATTAAACAATCTATGCTGCACAATCATGTAGAAGAAAAGGTTGATGGAAACCTCGTTTACATGGTATTGAACAGTTTACTGAATAAAATAAATGGCTAAAATAGAAGCTATGACCAATATTTAAAGATGCATCTTATCACAAGTAGTACTGTGCACATTAAGACCCTAAGCATATGATGCGGGAAGGTTAATATGTGCTGCTTTACCTGTGTTTTCAACGTTTTATGGTCACTTTGTCTCACCTTGGTGGGACTGCTTTAGATATGTGAATAAATATTCATTGGCAAACATAAAGATGTGTTGATTTTGAAACAAACATAGGAAAGAGGGACCTAGATGACCTAATAAGGATAAACATTTGATTGTCCCTAGCGCACTAATTCAGATCAATTTGTCAGTAACATTTGAACTGCACATACTACAGATCATGTAAAAAATGATTAGAAATCACAGTAAAATGATATAACTTAACGACAGGCTCGCGTACTTCCAAGTAAAACAGTATTAAGTAGCAACGTTCGTGCTAGCAACAGCCATGGAGTCGTAGAAAGTTTCAAGACATGGTGTAGATAGTGAACGCCCAATTCAAATTCAGCGCATTCTATCATGAATGCTAGTCCCTGTTGCAAAGAACACAATTCATAATAAAACTACTATACTTGTTCAACCCAATTGCTCAGGATTTCGGTATCTGATATTTGAGTAAGATTTATGTGAAAAAGATGTGCCTTCGGAGACTGTGTGTTGGAACATAAACTGTTAACTGAACATCGATTTCACTTGGGATCGACAATTAAAAGTCAATATTCAGTTTAGATAGCTTAATATTTATAGCGAAAATACCTTTTCTATGGTAAATTTCAGTTGCTAAAAGAGACTTTGAAAGGAAGAAATGGGAAAATATTCTTTTACCTCTTAAAATGATGTGTTTACGATGCAGCGTCACTCCCTTCTACAGGAATAAGCAAATATGTTGTCATGACTGCTAAGGTGGGCAGCTATGTTTAGTCTTTTAGAGCAGGGAGTTGTTATTTTGAAGGACATCCAACAAAATTCCTTCCTCTGAAGCTTACTTGAAACAGCCAACATTATCCGGCATTAGTGCATTTTGGGGCCTTTTAGTTTCAAAGGACTTTGCTTTGGTTTATCGAGAGTGCTAAGGAAACGTTATATACTTCTTCAACATTGCAAGCCATCATAAAAAATAATTTATTGTGCCTTTTGATGCGTTCTGACTTTTATATGAGAGTACCAACTTGGTGTTATACATTGTGGTGAATCCAAATTATTGTTTGACATTTCCCGAAACTTCTCTAACTTTTCCCCAAAGAGCTTAAAGAAATTACCCTTTGCCTCTGGAGCTCATTTGCATAATTTCCCTTGTTGCAAAAGCCAATCAGACTTATTTCCATGAAACAGTCAAGTTTAACAAAACAAACATTTAAAGTGGTGGCGGTCTCGGGTGAGATAAACGCATTGCTGTATTTATTCCTCATTGATTTTGAAAAGCAAGACCTAAATAGTTCTTCTAGGAAACCTAAATCAAAACAAAACCATTCAGTAGTGGGAACAAGTTATAGTTGGGCTAGTTCCCAGGTAGTATGAGATAGATAGGTCGGTTTTTAGTTTTGTCTGTAAAGTTTCTCCTGATAAAGCATCCAAATTTTGTTTTTATCTCCAACTAGAACCTCAACCTAATAATTCACATATGGAGCTGAAACCTTTGCACGGTTGCAGCTCGAGTCTTATCAATATTTTGTACTGTCCTAAGATTAAAATTAAAGAAACGACCAATTTTAACCAAACGTTATCGTTAATGTTACATTCTTCAGGGTACGATTTCGACAAACGTTCTAGTAAGGCGTTATGGTTTACTTCCATGCCTGAGGATACTACCGTTTAAAAATATTTTAAGTGTTTTATTCTATTTATTATCGTTCTCAAAAGTAGCAAGTTACAGTGACTCTTTGTTTTCAAATCACTTTTTATGGAAAAGAGTGAATATGCTCACTTATAATACACAGATAAGTCAAATGTTTCAACTTCTCCCTTTTTCAGGGTATGAAGGACAATATTGTGAACGCAACGCAAATGATTGTGTCCCGAACCCATGTCTGAACGAGGGGAAATGTGAAGATGGATTCAACACATTTATTTGTCACTGTCAGCCAGGACTAGCGTAAGTAGTACAAATGTAATGTAATGTGAATGTAAGTAATGTAAATAACCTCATGTTCTTACGGCGGTATCGGCTCCCTCGTCCGGACTGAAAATTCAGGCTAAACATTATCTATCACCTTAGAAAAACTCTTACAATTGATGCAAAACTGTTCAACAAACATCACAAGTCGCAAAAGGGAGAGTATCATACCAACAGAACTACAACTACTACAGTATAAGAATCACCATCTACACAGACGAATCTTACCTAGAGAGCACCCCAAGACCAGAAAAGAAGCCAAAGACCTTCAAAAAGAGAGTCGAATACAACTCGGAATTACTCTTACACAAGAGTCAAATCAGTCTCGACTCAACAAAAAGTAAAATGCCATCTCTGTGTCGTTAATTCTACGATACTAACGTCTAGGTAAAGACTTACTTTACCTGCAAGGCCATTAAAAGTCAAATTTTGACTCACTCTCATGCCCTAACCAAAAGAAAGAAGACGGCTACAGGTATTCACTTGTACATATATAACCTAACAGGCGAAAGACCCCCAAAGTACCATCATAAAGTCTCTTGAGGTATAAATATCGGTTACAATATTAGGAATTAAATAAAGTAATAAAATACTTAAATATAAGAAAACTAAACAAAAATGTTTGAAACTATTCGCACCTAAAAGTTACTTTCACATAACAACCATTGGGGGTGCACAACAGAGACCACTCCTCAGCTGGATAGCGCTAAGTAAACCTCGGTGCAACACTCAAAAGGATTGACAAATATGAAAATGCCTAATTCTTCCTGCTGTGTGTAATACCCTTCATAATGAAGTTCGTTTCAAAGTCAAATCAAAAGCGGTCTTAACCAAACCTCCTTTACAAACCCGTGCCAATAGAAGTACGAACTATCGGAACACTGCGGGATCCCTTATCATGTTATTTTGAGGCTAAAAAAATGGGCGTCAATCACATACACTTAAAAGCTTTGCTTGAACTTCTTAAAGGTTTGAGTTAAACGCACGACTGCACACGACGGTTCTCTGGTGATGAACTTGCTGCAGTTTTATAGCAATAAAACCAGACAAGATAAACCGGTCTAGCATGGTCAGAAGAACCAATCTTTCTTAACTCAAGCGCCTAATATCTTGTACATCAAACTACACGCAATGATTTTTGTCTTTCCTAAAACATGTGCTAGTTTCACTAGCTATGATACCGCAAATGACACATCATCTGTTCTTACTGTACTTTAAATGCCCGTGTCCTACACTGCTGAAGACACTTTGTTGCTCCGATTTCCAAACCATTAGGGTTCGATTCAAGGTGTTAAACCGAAGTAAATAGTATCAAATAATAAGGTTGCTTACTTGCAACTTTGAGTCCGTGACATACCTTGTCACGTTATCTGAAATATAAAATCGGTAAGACTTCCTAAACGTTTTTTTCACCTTGGGAAGTATGTTACAGATAGCATTTTACAGCTGGAAATGCAAATTTTCTTAAGGCATCGATTAAGCCTATGACCACTTTTATTACTTGGATTAGCGACACCAATGGATATCATATCTACTGTTGCATACACGAACGCTATTTAATGATTGGCAGGTGATGTGACAATAACTGTGAGAATATATTCTTATACCTCCTTTGTTTCAATTTCTCTACAGAGGGACACGATGTGAAGAAAATATCAACGAATGCCAGTACAACTCCTGTGATGAGATAGGGACATTGAGATGTCAGGATATTCTTGATGGATATTACTGTGTTTGTCGTCACGGTTTCAAAGGACGACACTGCACAGAGAGTAATGAACTATTCTTACATGATATTTTACATGTTTCAATAAACGTTTTAGTTATAAGATTTCTGTTCATGTATTTAAGAGAGTTGATTTCGTTTTTTGTTTCAAAAGTTAATATAAACAGAAGAAACTTGTCAACAAGAATAACTAAGATAATAAATTACATTTATATTTATCATTGCAGGAATTTCGTCAAATTTTGATATCGTATTTCCAAAACGTTCGAAGAAGACCTATATTCAGTTACAAATGCCTCCTAGAGAGCTTTTAAATTTCACGTTATCCATATGGGTCCATCCAGAAATTGAGGAAGGTAACATCCTTTCGTACGAGTTGCAAACAGGTGGAGGCATTTCTATTTTCATGAATAAAATCTTCAAATTAGATATTGCAAGGTTAGTGAAAATGTGTGATGAGAAGTAAAGGTTTGGGTAAGTGTGTGGTGATCTCGCAGATAGGAGTTAAAGGTCAAATTAACTGTTCCTAATATTGCAGAAGATAAGTTTACTTAAAAAAATACAATTGTCGCAGTAAATATTGAGTAGTAGTTTTGTTTTTTCCAGAGGGTTGGGCACATGTTAGCTCATTATCGTGTGTAGTTGATGATTTATCTTAAGTTGGTTGTCTATCAACATACACCCTAAAAATTATTGCCCAACCTGGACAAAAAAATCGCCCAACCCTTGGTTCCGTATGCCTTCTGACCGGAACTGGTTAAAAAACTGTCCAAATTAGTTGGTTAAGTGCTTTACTCATTAGTTGGGCAAAAGAAATTACCCAACCATATCACCCCAACTAATTTTGCCCAACAAATGGTAAAAATTTTGTAACAACACGTTTGCCCAACAGCTGTACCGTTGGGTGCTTGTTTGGAATTCAATATAACCTGATATATAATTATATGATATGGGCAGTAAAGAGATAAAACAAAGCACCCTAAAATAACACCGTTTTGGTTTCTCTTAAGCCGGCCCGACCGTCTGGCAAAGGGCCGTCTACTAAAGGACAATACGTGGCCAACCTCATGACCTCCAGACCATTTATATGATTAGTCTGTCATGCATGGCTCCATTATAGACTGGATGAAAAGAACTGATACTGCACATGATTTTAGCCAAAAGGCCGAGAACCATTCAGCGTTTGTCCTCCAAGAGTGGTTGTGGGCACCAGCGACGAAGGATTTGGTTAATAAACAGTACTAGTTTGAAACAAATTCAATTGTGAACTTTGTATTTCTTCTCCCATTGATTACGTAACCGCAATAGTTAAAACTCTTTTTTTCATACGACCACTGCTCTTTAATTAATTTCGTCTGGAGTTTTACTATTATTTTACCGCTCCCTTTTTATTTACCAAATTCAATCGTATTCAACCATTAAATCTCAATTAACCATTTTTATTAACATAATTATCTGTGAAACTCAACTGATATTTTACTAATCATCCTGTTGGTCAATTACTTTTAGCTCAACTGTTGGGGACTTTAAAACTTGCCCCAACACCTTTTACCAACACCTGGATTTTACCCAACCTAAACTTGCCCAACAATATGAGAGTACAGCTGTTTAACCATTTACTGGGCAATAATTTGCCCATGTTGGGCATATTGTGGTTTGCCCAACGCCTTTTTCCCAACTGTTTTTAGAGTGTAAGTTACCAACGCATTTTTCTTAACCGCGTTAAACACTTTTAAGCACCTGCTTTGAATTCAAATCAGAACTCTTGCTTTAAATATATTATTATAATACACCTTTTAACGTCTGGATGGTAATCTTAAATGAAGACATCGTTAGGTTGCACAATGGATTTAGCAACGGTTTCTTTTAATATCTTGCAGAAATATTATAAACACAACCGAAACCGTTACCAAATTTCGATGGCACCACATAGCGGTCACGTATAATTATGATATTTCCACTGCAACGGTATACGTGGACGGAAAGGATACTGAAACACAACATATAAAGTTGAATAACGCTTCTGGAGGTGGCGAGTGGAATATCACTCTCGGAGGGACTTATCGCAGAAGTATTTCTCTGTTTTTTGTATTTTCATTATAAACCTACCTTTCACTTATGGCAATGACAAACCACATAGGTATGAGAAGTCTAGTATTTACTATGTTCTAGGTCTTCAGCCAACACTTTTAGTATTCGACGGTTGGCTAAAAGCGACTTGTTATATTGATGTTTTGTCAATATGCTGCTTTTTGGAGCTGGCGATACTTTCACCGTGTAATTCAAGCAAGTGTAATTATTGTTTAAATGTGAAAATAGTAAAATATTTAAAAAGGTCTAACGTTAGGGAGAGTCGGCACAAACCCAAAGGATTCAGATGTTTTACACTGAGGGAAAATTACTAGAGGTCAAAGTGAAAGGAAGCTGGAGTAGACACCGAAGGAAATAAAAAGCACAGGGTTTGTAAAATAGATATATACATGTTTTGTGCTTACATGTCAATCTATTCTTGTTTGATTTTTCAGTGACAGGAGTGTCCGGTTTGAGGCAATTTGAGGGTCGTATCAGTGGTGTCAATATATGGGATGAAGTAATGTCTTCGAGTTCAATATCAGCATTAGCAGAGAATTGCTCTGTTGAGATTCCTGGTAATGTCCTTATGCTGGCTGATATCAACGTTGGTGTAGACAATGAAGTCAGATTGGATCGAAAATCTACTTGTGAAGGCAAGCAAATATATCAACGCTTCATAAGGCTTTTTTAACCATAGATGTTTTTGTGATGTATTTTACACTGTTTCCAAAATTGCAAACTGTCTTGATCTGTACTTATTCCAGACTAGAACCATGAATTGTAGAAAAGGATGCCAACTTCCCTATGTTATGAGGTTCTGGTGGTAAAGGCTCGAAAAAGAAAAAAAATTAAATGGAATTAATATTAATTTGTACAAGGGGACGAATATAAAGATTGGTTTGGAGTGACAGTTAGTGGGCTCACTAATTTCTACTTCTTCCTTCCTTTTCAAGTACATTAAAGTTTACCTGTTGGCTTTAACCTGTGCAATTTGCATTTACAAATGCAATATGCCAGTTCTTCTTTTAAAGTTTATATTTAACAGCAGTTCTAACCATTTTGAAAAATATATCATGGGATATATTACGATAAGAAACACACACTTTTTAGAGTCGTAGAAACACGCACACCGTAACAGTGGGGGAAAATGTTCACGGTCTACCTTTGGATCTTTAAAGGAAACAGAATTCTTTTGCTCAAGTATTACAGCTATATCATTCTAGGTAAAGTGTATAATGTTAAATTTACTTAGCTTTCTAATGTGAGTTCATTATGGTCTAACTAATTATGCAGGCATGGATGGGCTCTGTCCTCTTATAGCAATTAATGTATACGACGACTTGGTAAAATGGTTGAGAAAGACCCTTTGGGGCTATTTGATGATGGCTCCAGTGTTCAGAATGACGACTGTCTTAAGCTATTTTTAAGACATAAGCAGTTGTAAGTCAGCTTGAAATTTGGCTTTAATGCAACAAACTTACTCTACATCTAGGCAAAACGATTGTCTCAATTTCTCATTCCAGTAATGGGTTGCTTAAAGTAAAAACACGAAAACTTCGTAGTTGGCTTGTATTTTGCAGCAATTGTCAAATTGGCATGAATATTTGTCATGTTATTAGCTCATAAGATGTCGAAAAGAAGAACGATATTTCAAGTTAGGAATAAAGGACTCGTTTCATACTTGGCATAAAAGTTTAAATTACAGGGAGGAAACTTGCCTTCTAAAGACTATAGGTCATGTGAAGTCTCTAGATACCAAACATTTCTTTGCTAAGGGCATAATTTCAATGTAGGATTTTTGCATTTTTACATTCATTGCTGTTACATTAGTTGTGGTGACCTTCATGAAGTCCATTTTTGGATAAATGTCACGGTATGCAAATTGTGTTGATGAAACAACCAAACTTAAGAAAGAGTAAACGCAATTCCTCAGATGCAATGACTGACACATTTTACTTCTTTTCAGCAATTAATTGCTATGTCAATTGGGACACCTTTTCCTTAGTGACAAATTTATTTCTTTTCGTTCGTTTCTGATATCCTTTAGCTTTCAACGACTGTGCCAGCGAACCTTGCGCCAACGGCGCAACATGTGTTGACAGATTTCAGAGTTTTGAGTGCCTTTGTCCTGAAGGGTTAGAGGGACCGACATGCTTGGAAAACCCTGATGATTGTGAAGGAAAAAACTGTCTAAATAATGGGACGTGCGTTGATGGTTTGGGTAATTTTACTTGCATGTGCTCTTCAGGATACACAGGGAAATTCTGTGAACTTAACATTGGTGAGTAATCGAAAAAATGCAGAGCAGATTTTAGTCAAATTTGAGTACAATTAAAAAGGACAAGGCCTAAAGGGTGAACTTGACAGTTTGCCTGCTGTTGGAAATATTTTTTCCCATTTCAATTGATAACTGTAACACGTCAGTATCACCTTATATATATATTCTGTTAGGATTTATAGACTGAGGTTATTAAATTAATGTCGTTTTCCTTCCTTTCTGGTTTTCTTCCTTTTTTTCTCCCAGATTATCGTATTCCTTACACTTATCTTAATTCCAAACTAAATTTTATATGCCTCTTTTGTTTTCATCGACCCTGTGTGATGAGTTTTAATACCAGGGAGATGTGAAAGCCCTGACTAAACACACCATAGTTGTTAGATCAAGGCTGCATACCCACGCATTTTGACTCTCAGAGTTAACATGTCAAAATTGGTGTGGTGACCCCTAGTACGTCAGTCTGTAGGGTACCTTAATGTAGTTATATTTGTTTCTTGGTATTGAGTTTCTTTGGTTGTTATTGCAGTTCATGGTGGATGGAGCGAATGGTCGCAGTGGTCGCAGTGCACAAAAACTTGTGACGTGGGAACTCAGACTTCGTACAGACAATGTAATAACCCCAGACCACAAAATGGAGGCTCATATTGTATAGATCCTTCACGAAGAACTCGAATTCAACCCTGCAACGTACATCCATGTCCGCGTAAGTAACAAGAAGTTCTTGACAATGACAAAACAGAAAAAAGCTCGGAGCTTTAAAGAAACTGGTCTTAATGTTCAGATGGTAATTCATTAGATAGGCATAAACGGCTACTGGGCCTAATAGTACCACACTGGTGTAGTAAGGCCGAAAGTTGTTTAGTTAAAGTGTACATACAATTTTGTTTACTTACAGGCTGTCAAAGATTTGTGCCCCCCAGGAATGGATTTGTGAGCAGAATTTCCGACGCCTTTTGTGAGGATTGCGAGCAGAAGTACCAAGTGTTCTGTCTTGATGGCTATGATTTCTGCCGTGCGCCACGCTATGAATACATATGTGGTCCAGCAACAGGTTACAAGTGGAACCATGGGGCTGCAAATCCTAAACTGAGAGTTCCTGGCTGCACAAGTACGTATCTACTATTTTAATTTCTCTTTCGGAGGAAATCAAAAGGAAACATTTTATGGCCTATATACGGGAAGGTGGTTTTGAAGGATAACCGAAGGGCGAAATGCATCATATCATGACCAGACTGAAAACATTGTAGTTATTTGTCACTCGTATTTCAAAGTTTTCAGTACTGTTCATTTTCAACCGTTTCTAAGCCAGTGAACTGCATAAAAATTGTAAATGAAACGTATCATAAATGATTTTCAGGAACAAATTTTACATCAAAAAGGGAATATATATATAATCATATATATATATATATATATATATATATATATAACGCTAGATCGACCTGTTAAGTTGATCAACATCGAAAAAATTGCATAAACGTTATGTGGCAAATCGGACTTACGTTTAGAGTTACGCATTCCTTTATAAAACAGTATGTAAAACGTTAAGGCGAATCGGTTTTCCGCCAGAAGGTCAAGTTCTCCCAACAGTCGCGTTTTTTCACACTATATTTCGCCTAAATCCCAATATATAGAAATATATATGTATACTATATTTATATATGTAGATAATGTAGAATATATGTGTAATGTTCCTCCAATTCCGTTCCTAAATTCTTAAATATTAGTCTATGTAGTTTCATATCTCTGTAAATTTTGTTTTTATGTTTAGAGAGAAGCAATCCACGAGGGATACAGATTACTTTGGAAGGGAAATATTCGGGAGACGTGTGTACAGAGAGTGATAATAAAAAGGAGGCAACTGTTTTGGAGAAGATAAATCAAGTCTCTACTTCAAATGGTCAAAGACAGAGATGTGTACGAAATGGAAAATGTAGATTATGGATCAAAACTGAACCATGTTCTTGGTCTTCACAAAGCAGACGTGTGCGCAGACAGGAGGAGCAGGCTTCTGCCACAGTAACGATGAAGTTTACCCAACTCGTTAATGATTCATTGCAAGAATACTTGGATACACTTGAAAGCGAAGATGGGAGCATTCCTTGTAAGATTGCATTTGATATTATTATTTGATAATAATATTGTACTTTGGAGAAGTTGCTCTCTCCATTATTATTATATATAATATTATAGTTCTACAAATAAACAAACATAATTACATACAAAAAGATGAATAAACTGCCCACTACACGATGTTTGTTTAATATTTCACTGGTAGATAAAAAACACGACCAGTGCTTAATGGAATTTAACTTTGCCAGATTAAAGGTTGCTATGAGCATTTAAATTTCCCCGAAAGAATTATTATTATTATTATTGTTGTTGTTGTTGTTGTTGTTGTTGTTGTTGTTGTTGTTGTTGTTGTTGTTATTATTATTATTATTATTATTATTATTTTTATTATTATTATTATTATTATTATTATTATTATTATTGTTATTATTATTATTATTATTATTATTATTATTATTATTATTATTATTATTATTATTATTATTATTATTATTATTATTATTATTATTATTATCATTGTCATTGTCATTGTCATTGTCACTGTCACTGTCACTGTCACTGTCACTGTCACTGTCACTGTCACTGTCACTGTCACTGTCACTGTCACTGTCACTGTCACTGTCACTGTCACTGTCACTGTCACTGTCACTGTCACTGTCACTGTCACTGTCACTGTCACTGTCACTGTCACTGTCACTGTCACTGTCACTGTCACTGTCACTGTCACTGTCACTGTCACTGTCACTGTCACTGTCACTGTCACTGTCACTGTCACTGTCACTGTCACTGTCACTGTCACTGTCACTGTCACTGTCACTGTCACTGTCACTGTCACTGTCACTGTCACTGTCACTGTCACTGTCACTGTCACTGTTACTATTACTATTACTATTATTACTACTTTTTTGAAACTTATTTTCTTCATCTCAATCTTTGCAATAACATAATTCAACAATGACATATATACATAAATCAGAAAAATGATGCATATCATCTCTCGATAATAGAAAACACTACGGAAAAGCAAGATTTGTTACTATTTACATAATTCCAAAATCTCTTGCTATATTATAGTACAATTGTTCACATTAATTTTTCATTCGTGATAACTCAGAATACCCAGTCATTACAAGGCATAGTTACAATCCAAAAGTTAAAGGCAAGCAATACCTGGAAAGACATGACCACGAGATTTAAGTTAACAGTGGTTTATGCGGTATTCACAAATCAATTTATTAACCTAGCATTCCACACTGATATAGCACTTTTGTAAAAGCTCGCATTTATAAGGATTTTCATCAATGACCATAATGAAATAGACAAGGGAGGGGCACTCTTTATAAAGTAACACAGTACATCACTGCAGTCGGTATACAAACAAGAAATACTCGAACTTGGAGGAACATAGTAACCTTAACAATGTAAACAACCTCTTAATAACTCAATATCGTCATAATGTTTTCCTTTTGACAAGATATACGTTTCAACCTGTATAAGAAATTTGAGTTTATACTTGAAGGTGTCATAGTCTGGATGTTTCATATTCATTCTACAGGTATAAAAATATTGCCTTGCATAAAAAATTGCCATACTAAACCACTGCCAACTTTTTCCGTGAGGGTAACCGAAACATATATTTTCATACTCAATTTTTACTTTTGAACGAAAAATTTCAAGATACATTTTGTCCCAAATATTCCCCACTTTGCTACATCGCCAAAAAAGGTGATCCAATGTTTCGTCAGAATCGCCTCAAAAAGTGCAGCTAGGGCTATCGATAATATTAATTCTGTGAAGAAAGTAACTAGTAGCATGTATGCGATGAATAAATTTAAACTGGAAGTTTCGTAACTTGGTATCCCTTATCGTAAGACAAGTCATAAAAATATTTTTCAATTAAGATCATGATTTTTAAATACAGTGACCCACTTTAAGCAGCAACGTGGTTAATTATTCAAGCTTTTAATAAACTTGTTGTAAGCAAATCGACAAACCTTCAGGATGCAAGAAAAGCTAGCAAGCATAACCTGCTGACTTGACGGTTGTCTTGACAATGATGGCATACGTGTAGATGGCACCCATGAACGAGGAATAGCATGCAAAATTCCACTTAATTTTGTAAAGGGAAAGTTGGGACAGTTATACTTAGCGATAAATTCAGGGTAGGAGAGAGGTCTCCCTAACACATCATAATAATCTCCAACATAGATTACATTTGATTCATAACAATTCTTATATAAAACAATACTGTTATCAATCTTAATGAAGCTGTTGTTCCACACAATCTGGTCACTATAGTTGGATATTGGAGTTTCAAAGGTGAGATCACTCCAAGCCTTACAGCAATCAACAATGAAATTATTCTTAACCTTTTTAATAATGTCCTTACCACGAAAATTGCAACTGAAGAGAAAAGCTTATAAAAATGGTCAAAAAAGGTTTTTCAATGACCTGTTGTATGATCTGTATACCTTTTTACCCAAGTAAGTTTCAAACTTTTCATAAAGTCATGAATATTAATCATATTTAAACCACCACTGACATAGGGTTGCATTAATACCTTCCTGTTAATCTTCTCCCCCTTTCCACCCCACAGAAAGTTAAAAATGACACTATTCAAGTATTTGAGAAAGGATTCAGGGGGGTTAGGCAACACCGTTAATAGGAAAACAATTTGTGAGAGGGCCAAGCTTTTTGAAATAGTTATCTTTCCATAAAAAGTAAGATCCCTTGACGACCACATGTTCAAAATACATTTAAGGCGAGACAACTTGGGTTTATAATTCAATGGAAAGAGTTCATCACCATCATTCGATACTATAATGCCGAGTACTTTGATAGGTCCATAGGTTACGGGAATATTATGAATATTTCGAGTTTGATCTGTGTTATTCGCCTCGCCCAAAGGAAAAATTTTAGATTTATCAAAATTTACTTGGAGTCCTGAAACATCTTTAAAATCTGTAAAAATCTTAACGACTCTATTAAGTGAGTTGACCTTATCGTCTAAGAAAATTGTAGTGTCATCGGCATACAGGGACACTTTTATGCTTATATTTCCTACTTTATAGCCTACGAAAGTACGGTCGGCATGTAATTTCAAAGCTAAAATTTCAGCACACAGAAGAAATAGGTAGGGGCTTAACGGACACCCTTGGCGAACCCCCCTTTTAACCGGAAAATAAGATGTAGACACCCCGTGGTTCAGAACACAAGCAGAACAATTACTGTAAAATGTCGTTACCCAACGTATAATGCTGTCCCCAAAGTTAAAAACATTAAGAGTATAATAGATAAAATTCCAACAAACACTATCGAAAGCCTTCAAAATCAACAAACATAATATGACCGGGCCCTTTTTTCTTCTAAGCATACTTCATTATTGTTAACTGTTGCAATAATTTTTTCCTTTTCCTTGGGCTATATTACATAGCAATGAAAGATACCCAAAACATTGTTTGATTTTGCAGCAAATGTAGAAGAAGCATTTAACGAAACAGCAACAGAGTTGTCAGAGGTTATTCAAAACATTGTGAGCAGTTCGCAACGTGGGTTGTTCAAGATCTCGTCTGATGGCCAACTGCACGATATGGAACTAACTAATGGCTACGCAAAGTTTGTTTGTAAAGAAGGATCTGTACTGAAGTACAACACAACAATTTGCGGTGAGTGAATTATTTGTAAAATGTTTCATTGTAATATTTAACCTGCTTTTCCAGCTTGTGCGCTCCATGTTTCTATGCCTGTGGGAGATGCATTTATTCCTTGCATGCTCTCGTAAGCATTACTCTTTAACAAGGCTTTGGGGTCAAGCAACATTGGTGAAGTTTCCGAGTCTAGTGAAAAGGCCAAGACAGTAGACAAAATATTATAGCACGGTGTAAAACGAAATCTCGATTTGTCTAAATGTATTTTATTGTTTTGTTACGTCGAAGTTTTCAAAAGGGTAACAATTGCACAGTCTTACTAACGAAAACTAAAAGGTAGGAAGTACTGTGGGCTGCATTGCCGTGCTTAATTCCTAAGTCATTTCGAATGTAATTGTTTTAATTTTGATGGGCGCCATTATCATGAGAAAACTGTTGAAGACTACCGCAGCAATTTCTGCAGCAAATAACTGCAATAGCTTACTGGAGTAGATAATTGTAAAAAGAAGTCCTTATCTGGGGGTGCGTACCGTCACATAAGGAGATGAGAAACGAGATATAATTACGTAACACTGTTTTGTGTTTCATATACACTTTCTGGGGTCAAAGGGGGTTCTGGGGTCAAAGGGGGTTAATTATTTAAAGTGGCGAGGCCAACAGTAGTAATAACACGTTCTAAGTGGAGTTCACCATCTGTTGGTGCGTAGCCTTCAGAGAAAGTTGAAAATATCTCTTAGATTGCAAAAAATATCATTTCCAAGTTTCTCTGGCAATATAAGTTTCAACTTATTATTCTTCACTTGTATAAGAAGAAATGGAAGTTTAAACTCACGTTATGGCATTATTAATGTTGTGAAAGTGAGGTTGGAAAATGGGACTTTTCTTTTCACAATCTGATCGTCAGAATTTCATTCCGTTGTAGATTTGTGTCAATCTGTAAGTGTGTATTGTGCCATTTGGGGTACCGATTTTCTTATATGCAAGATTTACGTTTCGTTGATGTCAAAAAGCCGACACGTTTGGTCGTAAGTTAAAGGTTCTTTTTAAAGGTGCTTCATTTTATTCCGCAGAACAAAGATTTGCAATTTCTGCCGCAGTGAAAATTCTATGAAATACGAGCTTTAAAAATTGTCTAAATTTTTATTTCAATGCCTTATTTTATTCTCTAATTTTGATTTCGTGGCTCATATTTCTTGTTTTGTTGTTTAATAACTATTAAAATCCACAGTTGACTAAAGGAATCGAAGAAGTTTCGCCAAATATTTTTACCTCTGAATTTTATATGGGGGCCATGTGGGTCAAGGCATTTGACTAGTAATTGGGGAAGTTCCCGCACCATTGGTTCTTATCATGACGCAAATATGGTCAACATAGATAGTAAATCTGATGAGACTGATTGGGGAAGTGAACGATCACGGCATGGGTTTGGTTAGTTTGTTGGAGTTTCACGGCTAAACTTCTAAGTTGGTGTAATCACGGCAAGGAAAAACCACGGGAGATAAGGATGTATGTAGTCAGAAGTACGTGACACCATGGGAAGAATGTGTGGGCACCATGCTCATGGTATGATGTCTCAGGACTTCCTAATATCTTAATTTGTGAACATGAGCTCTAGACGCGCTCGATATCTTGTTGAAAGTCGCGGGAAACAAATATTTCCAAACCTGTTAAGTTTTCTTTCACATGGTCAATCTTAAACAGTCCTCATCTCCTCCACACAAGTAACTGTTCATTGAGTGGGTACTAAACAATTCAAATCCGTATATAAAAAAATCGTGACCAGGCCCTTCAAAGCTCCTTTTCAGCTATCGATATCAACTCTGTGGCCCCTTTAAATATGCTTTTATTATGTGTCATATTTGCTCTTCAATTTATATATCCCTTGAATTTATCCCCTATTCACACCAAACAAACCCAGCAGTTTGTTTGTCGAATTTTCGATCACTTTGTACTTCTCAATGATTGCTTTAATCGAATTAAACATTACAATGCAAGGGAGCTTAAAAAAGCGACAACTTAAATTCTGCTTACAAGCCTGGAGAATGTCATTCCGGCTGTGTTGGGATTTTTTTCAAATTATCTTTATGCTCCGAGGCAATCGAGCCAACCGATTGTGCGAGGGCCGGCTAACCTTTCGAACAGGACCCTGTAAAATACGATTGTTCAACCGGGACAAAGGACACCGAGCCGTTGGTTCCGTAAGCCGGATTTGGGGGAAAACTACCCAGCATGGTTAAATGTGTACCCAACACGTGTGCTCAAAGAACGATGCACAACAGTCCTGGGTACTTCTTTTGATTCTCATATAACTAGACATAGGCGGGATTACAGGGGGGGGGGGCACTTGCCCCCCACTTTTTTCCAAAACTTAGTTTTTTTACGCCTTAGTCTGGTTGCTTTTGCTACAAAAATACAAACTGGAACTGACAGAGCTACGCGAGTGATACTTAATCAAGTTGTATAATGTTTAAACAGGTCATATACTGCCTTGAAAACTAAATAAAAACAATATTCTTCCAATAAATGTCTCAGCGCTGTTTTTTTCGACACGTTTCGCGTGCACCTGTTTTAAATATGTCAGGATTCGGGGTTACTTGTTGTAGAACACCTCTTCCATTGTCACTGAAACTTATCACCAGTGCCCGCGCCATACACAGCTGAGGGTCTACCGTAACTAGTGAAAGGGGGAGGCAGGGAGGCGGCCGGTCGTCTTCTGGTCACCTTCTCTGACCAAGTGCCCCCAAGCTTTCTGAAAGGACGATGATCTTATTTGTCCCTAATCTGGAGCTCCACTCTTTTTCGGCTGAAGTGAAAAAGGGCCCACTCTTTCTCTAATTTCCATTAATTTCTCTATTGAGATGTCTCAAATGTCCATTTTTCGGTGTGTTCTGCGCGTCCCATCACAGAAAAGGACTCTATAAAAATCTCATGAAAAGGACTCTGTAGGAAACCAACGGTGCATTTTTGCTTAGTACAAATATCCTCAGGGGTCACCCTTATTCAGCTGTAGTGAAAAGGGACCATTCTTTGTCTAATTTTATTTCAATTTCGCTATTGAGATGAAGTAAAATTCATTTTTGGCGCGCTCCGCGCGCCCCTTTACAGGTAACTGCTATGTGAATGTCACCTGAAAAAGACTTTAAAGGAAACCAGAGTATGTTTTTGCTTCAGTAAGAGTGTCTTTAGGGGGCCACCGTTATTCAGCTAAGGTTAAAAGTGGCCCATCCTTCCTCTAATTTTCATTCAGTTTCATTACTGAGGTGTCTTAAACGTTAAATTTTTCGGCGCGCTTGGCGCGCCTCATCATAGGCATCACATGAAAAGCCCCCTAGCTTTCTGAAAAGAAGATCTGGGGCACCAAGGAGGGAGCCCCTGAAGAACCTCAATTTTATTTAACCCATTCTCCTTCCCCGCACCCTCTGTATTATCCGGCCGACTTTAATCATACGGAGTAAGGATATTATTGAAAAAAGTCAAATTGTGATATTTGTGTTCTGTTAAGTGCAATTAAGAGTTGAAGATAAAATGCATCATTTTAATGCCTACAATTTCGTAAGTACCCAGGAGCTTCCGGGGGCTTTGCCCCTGGACCCCACCATGGGCCCTAAGGCGGGCCCCTGGACCCCACGCCGTTATGGGGAGCGCTTCGCGCTCCCGCCGCGCCTTCGGCGCCGTTTGGTAGTCTGTCCGAATTTGCCCCCCCCCACCACTTTCAGAGATCAAATCCCGCCCCTGTAACTAGATATAATTATTGTATTATTTTAGCAAGGGGAAGAGTTTACAAAGTAATCTATAACCTTAACCGTTTACCCTCCAAGAAACGTGGAACCCACTGACCATACACTTGGTTTAGTAACAGTGAAGTTTATAGTTTGCAGTTGGAATTCCAATTGCGCAGTTTGTGCTTTTTGTCCCATTGATTACGCGATTACTCCCTAGTGAATACTTTACTTTCCGTAACACCATTGCTCTTGAAAAAACCTTAACTTTATACCAAATCCAGTCTTATTCAACCATGAAATCTCAATCAATCACTCTTGTTAAAACCACTATCTGTGAAACTTAACTAGTCTTATATTTATCATCTGGGTGGTCACTTACAATATACCCAAATGTTGCGTACTTTAAAACTTAAGACCGAACATCTTTTACCAACACTTCGATTTACTTAACCATAATTTGCCCATTTGTTTGGCAATTATTTGATTCGTTTGATTTTCGCTCAACACTCTTTATCCAACTGTTTTTAGAGTGCGTTGATTACGAACTAGCTAAAATTTATTTTCTGTACGACCATTGCTATTAAGTTATTTCGTCATGACTTTAATTGCTATTCTACGGCTAACTATTTATTTACCAAATCCAACCATATTCAACCATGAGATCTTATTTACTACTTTTATCAAAATAATCTCTAAAACTTTACTGATCTTATACTTGTCATCTGATTGGTAAATCAAATTGGTAAATCAAATCAAATGTTGGGTACTTCAAAATTTGTCCAAATTCTTTTACCAGCACTTGCATTTTATGCAACTGTAATTTACCCCCAAAATATCGGCAGATTGTTTACAAATTTTTATTGCAATAATTTGCCTATGTTGAGCGCTTTGGATTTTTCCCAACGCTTTTCACCCAACTGTTTTTAAAGTCCTCAAAAACGTGACTGCTTAGACATTTCGGGCGATGACCGTATTCGTGTGAAAATGGAGTTTCCCCAGATCGGGGAAAAATTTGCTATTCTGAACAGTATGGAAAATTATGAGTAACTATAGTGCCTTCATCTTTGCAATCGTATGGTTTTTAAAACGTATTTATTGTATGCATTTAAATGTTAGATAATAGTAAAGACACAAGAGGCGAAACCAAAAGGGATCTTTTGCAACAGATGTACAAACACAAGTGTTGGCACTCTCCACTTGCACGACTTCATTTGAAAAATAGTGCACAAAACTGGCGATTGTGTTGGGTCTTTATATTAAGGTTAGGAACCCTTTCAACAAAGATTTTAAATATGAGTGAATTTCTCTTTATTAAAATCAATAAAAACTGTCAGGTTGTTTTGAAATTGATCTATATTGAATTTGAATGGTTGGATCGTAGGGCATCATGGCGGATATGTGAATATGGTTCTATCCATCACGAAATATTTCCCCGAATTGAGAACTCCCGAACTATTAGATTCTGCTAACAAGCTCTGTGAAAGGCATATCCGGCTGTCTGAGGGGTTGCGATTCCCAACATTTTCTAAGCGTTCCAACAAATATAGATAATCTTTTGGGAAACGTCAGTTCTTTCTGTGCAAGGGATTGTGAGTATTGCAATTTTTCTAAGTATTCGCTCCTCCTGATGGTAACATTCCACTTTAATAGTCCTTCCTTCAGGATTACAAAAATTTAGCAGCAGTTACTGCAGATGTTCAACCCTCTTGATGTAAGGACCTGTTCCAGGAAAACTAGACAGTTATTACTAGTAAATTTGATTCCACTATTGCGGAGAAATATTGTCACACCATTCTTAAGAGATAATCATGAAAGGAAAATCTAATATACAAATTCGAGTTGAGCAACTGCACTGCCCCTTAAATAGAAATTATTCCAAGATATTACTTCCTGAATTGACACCAGGCTTTAAATGAGTGAAATAGAAATATTCAACATTCTTAAAGACTTTTGCTTTAAGTAGATCAGGAAAACAAGAGATGAAAAGCAAAACATAGGAACTTCCAGGATAAACAATTCCCCGTTGTATGCAGTGTCCTCACAGAGCAAAGATCATTGTAACAGATGTACTCGCAGAGATGTAGGCATAAAGTATAAAGGCAACGTTTTAGCATTCACTGCCATTAAATTACATGAATTGTAAAAAAGACACCTGCAACTATTATATAAACCATGCTTCTTGAGAGTACTAAAAACAAAGTAACTGAACATTTTATGGTCTCATGCATGGGTTCGCCATGTTGTTTTCAGTTAGTAAACTTTCACATCTAGATAAAATTAATTTAGGCTGAGTATCATGTAATGTAACAAAATTATCCAAGGAATGAGACTAGAAAAGGAACAACGAATGAACAGAAATATAAAAAATAGCCAACCGTGACCATAGTTTGTCCAAACATGGAACCAATCGTAACATGTAGGCTAATGACATTATAATGTGGCACCTGAACAACATACAGATTTCACAAAAATTGACCTGCAGCTACAGATAATGAAAGCTTTGAAGAGAGACGGACAGATATCTCATCCAACGGTACCACATAAGCTCGAACCACTTGGTGTGTTTATCGAGTAATGACTACCTAGGTTCCACTAACAAGCCAGGGAATGAAATGTCGCGCTGTCTGAAGGATCGAGATTTTTCGGCCCCCTCCCCAGACTGCTGCCATCCGTACGCCTGTGCATGTTTTACCCCTACTTGAGAACATTCAAGAGATACGTTTTAATACCTGTGACGTATATATACACATTAAACATTAGGAACGTTTTAATAAGACGCTATGTTACAATTGTAAGAGCTAGTCTCAAAATGTGACATTTTAATTAAGTCATTGCATCAAATCAAAACTAATACCATCATCTTTCATACTTACACCTTTCCAAAAATGCTGTTTCAGGCACTAGAGAGGGTCTGATAGCCGAAATTGTTCTTGTTTAGTCAGCACAAGGCAAGGGTGGCGGCTCCCTTTAGATAGCGCTACTGGTACTCACGGCCCCCACATTTTCTTACATTTCGCTACAACAGATCTGAGCCCTCCATATTGACAGAAAGGACTCTATTGTTTTTGAGGGTCAAAAGTAATGTGTGGTCAGCAGTTGACAAAGTCTCAAAACCTTGTGTACGAGATATGTCAAGATTGAAAACTTGGATATATATCATATTTGGTAGGTGGATGCGTTATGGTAAGAAGATGGTTCCTGTTGTTTTTGGTCTAGGACAAAGGTCACCTGGGATCACCGGATTTCAAATTCTGAAAATCTCGTCAACATTATATCTCAAGTTTCATATTCGGTATACGGATGCTATGTGGGCAGGAAATGATCCCTATTATTTTTGGCGGAGATCAAAGGTCATCTGGAGTCACCGGGGTCAGTCTGAAAATCTCGTTAATGCAAAATATTTCAAGATAGCAAACTTGGCCAGATTTCATATTTGGTATGAAGATTCGTTGCGGTCAGAAGGTAATCTCCCTATTATTTTTAGATCACGTGTCTGGTCTAACGGTACAGCATCCGCCTCTCACGCGGAAGGCGCGGGTTCGATTCCAGGTGGAGTCATACCAAAGACCTAAAGATGGAACCTACTGCCATTGTGCGTGAGGCTCCGAATAAGCAATGGATTAGGGAAAACAAGCCAGTAAGCCACAACTGGAAAGAAGGGCGTGGCCGGTCCAACTTGAACCAATAGGTTGAAAACTGGACCGTTAAACTCCATCTAATTAACGAAGTAACCCTGTTGTTTTTGTGGAGGTCAAATGTCATCTCGGGTCACCAGGGGTAAAAGCCTGGTAATTTTGCTGCCGCTGCAGGAAATATTAAGAAAAATTGTTGGTTTTACCCTACGTTTGGTCAACACCAATGTTGGATCGGCAGAGAAAGATATAAAAACATTCCAACACCACCAACTCTCAAGGACAAACATTACTACTATAAAGAAACACAAACGGAAGCTTAGGCAATGTGCCCACATCTCATAGCTTTCTGTGTCTTTCCTTGGAAGTAGAGATATTTAAAAAAAAAAATCTTTAAAGTGAAACATCTTGAGTAAGGAAAAGGGTTCGAATGACACGGTGTGGAATATGTTTGCTTTAGTTAGAAGACCCAGTAAAGGGAAACGCCACCATAATATGCCTTTCGTGGCAAGAATGAAGCATAATCATCGGGATAACCTTATTCCATTACATATTCCTAAAAATATACTCATGGGCCGGAATTTTCTCTTCTCCCCATGACTAAGCATTAAGCAAATTTCAGAATTCTTTATTTTCAGTGTGGGGGCAGTTGCAATCGCCCCATCCCAAGTCCACGTAGCTATGCCACTGTGTTGTTATAACGTTTACTGTTCAAACCAGGTTGCCTTTGTTTTCTATATCCTGTACAGTACCATGTGAACCAGGCACTTACCAAGAAGAAGATATTTGCGTACAATGTGATGCTGGGACATACCAACCTGATGAGGGAAAGACAAGATGTAAGGCCTGCCCAAATGAAGACGCAGAATATTGGACAGGCTTAGGAGCTGTTGAAAGGGAAGAATGTTTTCCTCCGCTGAACGCAACTCCCTAAGCATTTTTTCGTTGTTTTAAGTCTTTAGATTAACCAGCCGTTCAAACTACACAAGAACACTTGGTTTAGGTTAATTGTAGTAATATAGCCTATCATTCTGATTTATTCTAGAAACATTGTCATCTGTAAAAACGTTATTGTTTAATCTGTGTTGCTAATGATATAAACATCTTTTCTAAGGTTTGAAGTAAGCAACTATCATGATATTTTGGCTTTTTTTCTAGTGTCAAGCACACTCTTTTGGCTTGGAGAGGACACCATTGTGTTTGCTTAAGACCTTTCATACTTTTTCTGTTCTTCTTTTATATGGGAGAAAATATTTAAGAAAACGAAGCTAACTCGCTTCAAGCAATTACTTATTACAGCCAACGGACAATATGTTTGAAAATGTAGTATGCCTGCACCAATATGAGGTGTTTTACTTTGTTTCCTGCAGCTATTGTTCATCACTCGAGCTCGGTGGTCTGCTTTTCACCACTAGAGGTAAACATGTGATTGCCAGGAAACTAATACAATGTAACGGTGTAATAATCAGATAACATTACTTTCGTAACTTAACATTAACATATAAAAGAACGTCCATATTCATGATGAAGCAAAATTTCAAGGTCCGTTGTAAAACAATTTGACATTTCCGGATAACATCAAACATATGTTTGTAAAAACATTTTTAAAACGTAGAACAGAAGATAATTTGTAATTTTTCATCGCAGTTCACAATGTTTTCTCTTTCTGTATAGTTGAGCATCGCAAGCAGAGCTAGTGATTTCAATTCAGTAAACCACAGCCCTATATATGGCCTAAAATGAGCGGTTTTTATTTAGGCATTTATGTATTTTATTGTTGTGTAAAAGAATAATTGAGTAAGTCAATTTGAAAAAGTCAGTATGCTAGCTGTTGTTTTATTGTTTACTGTACAATATACCTATGTATTAAAGATTTTGTCATCAAATTTCCTTCATTAAATTAAAAGAGATTTATTTGAAATTGATTTTTGGCAAATAGCAGTTAATCCGTAGTCCAAGCGCTAGCATCTGTATATAGTACACTATCTCATCACATAAGGGCCGCATTGTATCTGTAGTATATAGCATACATTGTCGCTAAACGCTAACAAGCTACAGAAAATTGTAGTTTTGTTGCACTGTCGTATCTCGCAAGAGTTTGTCGTTCGGAGGACAGCCATTACATTTATGTACACATCTCTAGGCCTAGGTTTAATCTAAGCATTTGACGTTAGCTCTATTGTTATATTTCTCCCTTTGAAGCAGTTACGTAAGGCTTAACTAAGGCTTGCCAAACGCTTAATGTATCTTAAGAAGTAATAAGAACTTATCCTGCAGTATGCACAAAACCGTAGCAGGCAGCCATATTGCTGTAATCACACGTACAATAGCTACAATATACGCACAGGACGTTAATGCAGTCTACACCTTCAATGTATGTAGGAATTCTGAGTTTTATATAATGTAACGCCGGGCTAAAAGCCCTTGTTGTTTTGTTATTTAAGCTAGGCTTGTTGTATGCTATTTGAAAGTTCTCGAAGCCTTTCTGTCTGTAAGAGTTTGTTTGTCAGTCTGTGCAGGCTAGCTTTACACTAGGAGTGGGTTTTTCTTTGTACTTAAATTTGTTTGTCAGGAGGATTTACTTATTTTAAGTACTTTGGCTATTCTTCCATTTTTGCCAGTCATGGTTTAATCATATCACGTCTTTTGGCCATGTGTTATTACAGGCGCCAGATTAGTGTTCGTTGCATCACGGGGCTTGAATGGGCGCACTAATTGGATGTATTGTGTATTCGCCTGGGTGTGTCTGGCCCAGAAGTTTCGATGTATTGTTTACGATTGGTTTTTAAGGGAATGTCGCAAACAACTCTGAGTTGGACGGCAGGCTTCACGTCCTGAAGTCGTCAACTTTTAACTCCATCCGGCTGGTTACAGAAAAGTGGTATTGTCTTATATATTTTTAAGTTTTCGAGGAGTTCTTCACTGTGTTTTATTGAATATCCATCATCATTTTTAGTGTAACTCAGTTTTTAAGAATACACAGACCAACCGTGTATCACTTTCTGGAGTCATTTTTCCGGTGTTCCTGTTTCTGGCCGATAAAAATACCACACCTCACATCCAAGATTCCCACCCCGCTGGTCTCACGCTACCATTCCTAGAAGCAACCTTCATATTCGTTTCAATAGCTTATATTGTGTCATAATAGGGTGGGGGCAATACATTCTCACCATGTATGGTAAAAATTTGGACTTTGTTAGTGACTAAAATCGACAGATTTTGCAAGAAAGTTTCGGGAATAATGTACGTTTAGGTCAACATGACGCTAGATTCGAATAGCAAGTTTTAGCCATCTCAAGGTAGCAACCAATAACCCAGAATCTATCAGAAAACTTCCTGTTCAGGTTTCTTGAGATCAACAAAGTTTAAGGGGTTTGCCCCCTTCAAAGACTATTTGCACAATAGAGCAACAAGGTTGGTTAAACGGGGTTAACTTTTGCAATTACAGAGACAAGCTCACCCGAGAAAAGGCCATTTTCTTGGGTAACATTGGCTAAAACGTCCTATTCAATTCTCGCAGCATGAAATAACCAAACGAATTGAAGGATATATTGTTTCCCATTCACGTTCAAATTACGTTTGAAATATTGCAGTTTCGTCGTCAAATCGCGCAAAAGGTAAAGTCTTCACCGCTGTCGTGCCACTTTGCTACGTCGTTTTGGCTCGAACGGTGGCCACCAATTTTTGCATGATCCCATACTCATGTTTATACATACAGTATATATAGCAAATCCTTGGGAAAAATATATGCCCAAAGGCCCACCGCTGCTTGTGTATATTATCATTTTCAGAATAATGGTCATTCTCAGAATGGGTCTATACTGTTATTTTTGTCTGCTTTTAGGGTTACCCTAGGCTATTCATTTTCTCGCAAGGAGGAAATACATCGCCACCCGGGTGAAGAGTTCTAAGAAGAGGGAAGGTGGGCAGTTTTAATTGGAAATGTTGTTGGTTTTCAATGGTGTCCAGGTGCAACATGGTGCAATATTTCTTCTTTTACTAGAGTTTCTTTTAACTTGATTGAAACAAAATTAGGGAAAACCTGTCAGATCATGTGAAAAATACATAAAATCCGGACATACTGGGCAGCTTTACAAAAATAAAAAAGACGTTTCCTGGTAAAACCGAACGTCTGGTAGCCCTACCTGCAGTGCCAATGTGAGCAGTGTACTTGGCTGCTTCGGGTTGATCACTGCTGTTACACCGGCATTGCATGAATAGCCTAAAGGTGGTGATTTCTCTACTTAGCCTGATAAGCGTTATAAGAAGTAGTGCAGTCCTGTATCACGAGATTGCGAGTTGAAAGTAGCGAATCAGCCAACACAGCACTGCATTGATTTTATTCAGGTATGTCACATCGGCAAACAAACTTGAAAGAACGATATGCTAAGGTTTAGTGACGTACCAAAGTACTTTGACGAAGAAACCATCATGAACAGAAAGTGGTTACGATTTCTGTAACCGCATTTTCTAGTTGATAGAATTTGGAATCTTATTTCAGAAAGTTTATGAAAACAGTTCATTATAGGGGGATGATTTCCTAAATTGTCTGTTATGGAATCCAATTTTTTCAATATTAACAAATAATTTTCCAGTAAAATGGGCTTAACCTATATCGTCGTCTTTTACTTTTCGGAAACACTGTACTGTCTTTTGTGATAGTACCGTAACTTTTGATATTTTCCACAAATTGGTTGCCCGGACTACCACTGTTATACAGTGAGCTTTCTAACAGTTGGAGAGGGCATATGTGCAGATCTGTATGGAATCGATTGCACCTCCATGGGTTCGAACATTTTCCCAGGCAATGCAATATTTTCCTTGTTAGGCACATTTGAAAGACAACATAAATGCAGAGTACCAATTCAGAAGGCCGTGTCAATTGAAAAAAATGATAGATTCCAAGTTAAGTTGCAGTTTGAGGTGACGAATGTAAGTCTTAAGTATAGTTTAGTAAACACTACAAAATTGGTAAACACCTCAAGGAAACTTAATAAAAAAGCATATCAATGCATGATGGTTTTAGGAAAGGTCCTCAAATAAAATGTCCGTTACACTTTTCTGGATACATTGTACCATACATCTTCACAAACTTGCCCATTTCTGACTACATTATCTTTCTACATGCAGTGACGCGGGGTGCTGCAAGGAGGACATCTGGATAAGTATAACTTTCTGTATTAATAAACCGTAAAAGGGATTGTCCTGACATTAGACAAGTTAATGACTTAAAAACATGCGGAAAATCTTTCTCCTTAGTTGACTCAGTGAAGCTGCTTCTTAATAGCATGTAGCGTTGGAAGATACCAATTTGAAATGAAGTCCACTTTTTTCTTGAGGTTAAGCGCATTATACGATTTTTTACTTCATGGCGGCACATTGATTTGACATTGGATTCAATCTGTTCACAATTTCGACGCGGGTTCAACACTGATGATTATAACCTACATTCCTTGGCTAAGGGCCAACATCTTTACCCAGTGACGTGTGCAGATTTTAGTAGGTGGGGTGCACAACCCTATGATTCCTCCTACTGACACGGAAGAGAACCACCAGTGCACATGGGGTGCAACATGAACGCGAACATGGGGTCCAGGGGCCCGCGTTAGGGCCCCTAGCTGGGTCCAGGACCAGAGCCCGGGTGGGGGTCCAGGGGTTGAACCCGATGGAAACTCATGCAATATAAAATGATAGGACAGGCGGAAATTTCTCCGAAAGGCACTATTTATCAAGTTTTTTTTTTATTTTTAGGGTGAGGTTAAGGATGCGTTATGATTCAAACACTGCACGGGGGTGTAGATGCATGAGGCGGGGTTAATTATTTCTTCCAGTGGAGAAAAAGTTCGACCACTCTATAAGTAAATCTCTTTGCCACTCATTGCAGTGGTCTGTGCATGATTTCAAAGGGGGCACAATTCCAAATTCTCCTAACTTATTCTATCAACAGGGGATGTTCTTATTCATTTTGAAAGCAAGGAACAGACATATCAAGTTTTACTAACAGGGCTATAACGCCCGAGTCCGGGCTCGGACTCAATTCCGAACTCGAGTCCGGTTTTCCTGGACTAGGAATTGGCCCCGTATTAAAAGGCCCTGGAATCAGAACGGGCTGCCACTGGAATCGGACTTGAAGCCGAGTCCTGCAGCCAAATCCACTTTAATGAAAATTAAATGCCTCCTCAACATACAAGCTCAAATTTACCACTAGACTATCAGCCAATTAATTGTATGGGAGAATTGTCCAAGCTTGGTTAAGTAGCAGATGTGGGGACATGATATTTAGCCCAACCCATAAATATTGGGGATCATCAATTAAGCTATTCAGGATTGAATTTGGGGTAATTAAGGGCAGCTACTGTAGGCCTAGCTTCTTGGGGAAAGGAATTCCTACAATAGTCAATTAAAGTTTTCCTGGGCTGGAACTCAATCTTGGATACCCTATCTGGGCAATTGTGGCCTGGTCTTCTACTCAAATCCAGTCTCATAAAAGTGCAATATGCTCTCTACATGCCATCATGTCAGGATTTTGTAAGGTAATAGGGCACACAATGATGTTGGGAAAGGGGGGGGGGGTGTATGGTGAGTAAATTAATCATTTCACCTCAAACCAATCATTGAAAGGGTCATGCATATATATAATTTACAAGTATAAGCACATAAGTTGGCCTGATACAGGCATCAGCATTGGCTCTAAAGGCAGGATCCTCTCACCTCAAATAGTTCCAATCCTCCCAACCAAGGCAACTAACTCAAGCCCCTTCCGCATAATGTTTAAAATTCATCCCCACTCCAGACATAACCTCAGCTTATTGCTTCAGAGTGAGTATAAAGGGCCACTGAATCGATACGTTGGTGTTTAGACAGCTGTAAGAACGAATGACAGTCGGGGACACTGGAACCCCCTAGCACGATGAATAACTGTCTTTTAAGCTTCGTCTAATTTTTTAGCTAGAATGAAAAAGTCAGAACCAATGAAAAGGCAAGTTAATGTAGTTAATGTAATTTTCTTGTTCTTTGAGTAAATTATCCGATATCCGTTGACCCTGGATTGGCAACTCTGATATTTACCAAGCTATTTTTAAATCTTTAATACCATGGTAACTTTGGGAACTTTGTTTCAAAGCGATATATTTCACATAAAACAGATTTTACATAAAAGACTAAAGAATACAACGTTTAGTTGTTAAGTGACAAATACCTGGTGTCACGGGCCTGTATAGGCTTCCGTACCATATAAGAGAGCCTCGTATTTTATGGTCTTGTGTTATTTAAATTACGTAATTGAAGCGGGAAATTTGTTATTGTTGTCAAGGAAACAGGAGAACTGCGGGGTATGTGGGATATAGGGAAGTATAGAAAGGGTAGAAAGCGAGGAAAGCTGGAATCAGGGAGAGGCAGGAGGAGGAGAGTGAGAAAAGGGGTGTTTGGAGGTGAGATATGTTAAAGGGATATCAAGGAAAGGGAGGATCGAGTGTATACATTCTGAGGCGGGCACGTCTGTCTGGAGAGAAAGAATATTGGGAAGGATGATTGCAGCCGGATTGCAGCCGGTTAAGCGTATTTTCCAAAGCAGGATTCTAGGAAGAGTGATAGTGTTACCACAGGCCTCAGGCAGGTACAGTCAGTTGTTTACATATGAGAGTGGAAGTTTGCAAGTGTTTGGTGAAATGGACCTATGATAGATTTTTAAAGACTGTATATGGTTTTACGGGAGAAGGCAGTTGCATTTATATTATTCATGTTGTATTATGCGTTCACCTCTTTCTTCTGGGGAGAAGAAGCTGGCTTTGAAGAAATAGTGGCTGTTGCAAGGAAACCTATGGTTATTTGTCGTTCTTTGTGTACTCTATGGACCCGTGTGACATTTTGGGGGCCTATCTGGACTTGCGATAAGTCATGTACGAGATGTGCAGTTAACACCGAGCCGAACAAACCAAGTACGTATTCTGATAATGTCTATATTTTATAATTTGATATCAACCTTGCTATTGTGTGTAATTTGGATCTCATTGATACATTGCCCGAGCCTTAGAACAAATAGCCACTTAAACATGGATGTCGAAAGGCTAAGCAAAGTGGGCAAGGACTTAGGGCTGGATGGCCAAAGCCTTGTTGATTTTATATCACGGGAAAGGGATATTGAAAAGGCGGAAAGAGCCGATAGCGAAAAGGCTGCTAAGGATGAACGGGCGCACCAGCTCGAATTAAAGAGACAAGAGAAAGAAATTCTTGAGATGAAACTTTCGCTACAAAAATCGAAAGATGAGGGCGGTAAATTTACTGAGCAGGATTTAGATTCGAGACCAAAGGCAAAAGTCCCCAAACTGCCTTGTTTTGGGGACAAGGAAGACTTTGATGCGTATCTCAATAGATTTGAGAGGTACGCTTCCAGCCAACGATGGGCAAAACAAGACTGGGCAATAAATTTGAGCGCCTTGTTGACTGGGAAAGCCCTGCAAGTATTTAACCGTATGCCAGTCGCCGATGCCGGTGATTATGAGAAATTGAAAAAAGCACTTCTTGATAGGTTTCAGCTGAATAAAGATGGTTTTAGAGTTAAATTTAGAGACGCCCTGCCAGAGGAAGATGAGGGCGCTCCGCAGTTTGCGACAAGACTTAGTAGTTATTTTGACAATTGGTTAGATCTGTCGGGAGTGGACAAAAATTTTAAAAGCTTAGGGGATTTTATTAATCGAGACAGACTATTAAGTGTTTGCGACGAGGATCTTGTTATATTCCTTCGGGAAAGAGAGCCGACCTCTGTAGAATCAATGACGAAAATTGCGGAAAAGTTCATTCAAGCAAGAGGGAGTAAATTCGCTCAAATGTGTAAGGGTTCTGGTATATAATGTGCACGGAATAACACTCTCAGTAAAGACCAACGAGCACCATCAGTTATGAGCAAGGGGGCTGATCCCAATGTGAACGGCCAATCATCATGGCCACCTAGAAAATGTTTCCTCTGTGGCAAAAACGGCCACATAGCCAGGGAATGTAGGTGGAAGGGTACTCTTTCAAAGGTGGCATCAATGCTTGAGTGTGACATCGCTGAAGGTGAGAGCGCAGTGTCGGGTAGAGGCTATCAGAGTGCCCTTCCGACGGCAGCAAATACGGAAAATTCCACAAATGACTATTGGGACGTCAATGAGGATTGTGAATGCAGAACGCCTGAGAGTTCAGATTTGGTCGCTTGTATGGTGGTTACGGATGGAAAAGGTATTGGTGGAAGAGTTGATAAGGGTTTTGTTAGCTGTAGGCTAGGTCACAAACTACCAGTCCTAAGTGCAGCCTGCGAACCAATGAATGTAAAGCGCATGCCTGTAAGTGAAGGCACAGTTAATGGAAATAAGGTAAGCGTTCTTAGAGAAACTGGTTGCTCTGGAGTTGTCGTGAGACAGAGATTAGTGTTGGAGGATCAGTTTACGGGTGAGACAAAGAAATGTATTTTAATCGACGGTACGGTCAGAACCGTTCCAGTTGCTTATGTCGATATTAAGACTAAATATTTTTCTGGTCTTACAAAAGTATTGTGTATGAATGACCCCATATATGACCTCATTCTAGGAAATGTTGATCAAGTGCCCCAAAGAGTGACATGTCAAAGAGACAAAGAAGCATGCAAGCCGGTGTTACCAGGCGAACCGACTATGGCGGTTCAAGCGCGCATGAGGATGAAGGAGGGAGACAAAACCTTACCTAGGTTAAAGGTACCAAAGCCGGTAGGGGCTGATGTAAGCCGTGATGAGCTTGTCAAGTCACAGCACGAGGATCCAACGTTAAAGAAGGCCAGGGAATTTGCTGTTGTAGGCAATACAAAACGAAGGGCAAGAGGGCAATCTAGGTTCTTTTATGATGGTGGGATACTCTGCAGGGAATATGTATCACCCAGGCTACACCATGGTGACCCTGTAATTCAAGTGGTTGTGCCAGAAAAGTATAGGGTTAACGTTATGCAATTGGCTCATGAGGGTATACTTAGCGGGCACCTTGCATCTAAGAAAACTACTGAAATAGTCATGATGTCATTCCATTGGTCAGGCATAGGGGCAGATATTTTACGGTACTGTCGATCTTGTGAGGTGTGCCAGCGGACTCTACCGACGGGCAAGGTTTCCAAGGTACCATTGAGTAACATGCCTTTAATTGATACCCCGTTTCAACGAATTGCGGTTGACATAGTGGGGACCGATTTGTCCAATGACAGATCGCAAGAATAGGTACATTTTAACCATTGTAGACTGTGCAACTAGGTATCCTGAGGCAGTGGCTTTACCCAATATAGAGGCACAAACAGTGGCAGAGGCACTTGTTACCACCTTCGCAAGGGTGGGGGTACCGAGGGAAGTTTTAACGGATCAAGGGGCCCAGTTTACGTCCGAGGTAATGAAACAAGTGAGTCAACTCTTGTCTATAAGACAACTAGTGACGACGCCATACCATCCGGCATGTAACGGATTAGTGGAGAGGTTCAATGGAACGCTCAAGCAAATGCTGAAAAGGATGTGTTCCGAGAGACCGAAAGATTGGGATCGGTATATCGATGCCCTTTTGTTCGCCTACAGGGATGTCCCCCAGGAAACCTTAGGGTTTTCCCCATTTGAGTTATTATACGGGAGACAGGTGAGAGGGCCTATGGGTATTCTACGTGAGCTATGGACAGGCAAACATGAAGAATCTGAGACAAAAACAGTGTATCAATATGTTGTAGATCTTAGGGATAGGCTAGCAGATACATGTCAGCTGGCGCAGGATGAACTTATTAAATCTTCCCGTAGATATAAAAAGAATTTTGACATAAAAGCAAGGAAAAGATGTTTTGCGCCAGACGACGAGGTGCTATTACTCCTCCCAACTGACAATAACAAACTTCTCATGCAGTGGAAGGGTCCATTCAGGGTAATTGCTAAGATAGGTGACACGGATTATCGTGTGGAACTGCAGGGCAGAACAAAGGTGGTTCACGCTAACTTGCTTAAAAAGTATTTTAGGCGAGACGTGCCAGAGGCAAGTAAGGTCAGACAGGAGGTAACAGCAAATGTGTTGGAAGTGGTTTGTGTGTCTGTGATTGAGCCAGAATTGGGTGGTATGGGCGACCCAAGAGATGCTCAATTCGAGATGGTCGAGATGTGTACTCCAAACGCCCAAGCCCAAGAAACAATGGCAGATGTTCATATTGACCCTCGGTTAACAAACAACCAGATTATTGAGGTAAAACTATTACTCGACGAGTTTAGGGACGTGTTAACAGACGTAACTGGGGCAACTACTCTAGGGGTCCATGATATAAAATTGACATGTAGTGATCCTATAAGGTGTAAACCTTACCCTCTACCCCATGCGCTGAGAGGAACAGTGAAGGATGAGGTTAAGAAAATGCTAAAGTTAGGAGTGATAGAAGAGTCATGTTCCCCTTACGCGGCACCAGTGGTATTAGCGAAAAAGAAACACGGGACTGTACGATTTTGTGTGGATTTTCGAAAATTAAACCAAATCACTGTTTTCGATTCTGAGCCGATACCTGATCAAGAGGAGATCTATAAAAGAATCGCGAATAAGAATTTTTTCTCTAAATTTGATTTGAGTGAAGGGTATTGGCAGATACCTTTATCTGAGACTGCGAAGCCCCTTACTGCATTTGTTACTTCCGACGGTTTGTTTCAGTTTACGACCATGCCATTTGGGTTAGTAAACGCACAAGCAACATTTAGCAGACTAATGAGGAGAGTTTTGAGGGAGCTAGAGGGAGTAGATAACTATTTCGACGATATTTTAGTGTATAGCACTTCGTGGGAGGAACATCTGATGAAACTCAGACAACTATTGAAAAGGCTGCGGTCGGTTAACCTGACTGCAAAACCGTCAAAATGCTTTATTGGATTTGAAAGGCTAGAATTTTCGGGTCATGTAGTAGGATTAGGGCAGCTTGCGCCAAATCCCGAAAAGGTAAAAGCAGTGCAACAGGCACCAACACCTGAGACCAAGAAACAGCTTCGATCTTTTCTTGGGCTAGCGAACTACTATAGGAAGTTCATACCAAACTTCGCGGCAATTGCTGTCCCACTGACCGACAAAACTAAGGCAAAGGAACCGAACAAGATTACCTGGGGCAAAAGTGAAGAGCTTGCGTTTGTTTCACTGAAGGCAAAATTGTGTAATGCACCAATTCTTCGTCTACCAAATTTAGATTTACCTTTCATTCTGCAAACAGACGCGTCAGACGTAGGCCTAGGGGCAGTCCTACTTCAAGAATACGAAGATGGGAAGTTCCCAGTCGCATATGCAAGTCGTAAGTTATTGCTTAAAAAAAAGGCGTATTCTACAATTGAACGAGAGTGTCTGGCAATCGTGTGGGGTATTCAGAAGTTTGAGCCCTATCTGTATGGCAGACTCTTCATGTTAGAGACCGACCATCAACCACTGGCGTATATGAATAGCACGAAAGTTGTCAACAACAGAGTTATGCGCTGGGCCTTGGCACTGCAGCCCTATAGGTTTCGTATTTTGGCAATCAAGGGATCTGACAATATCGGTGCGGACTATTTAAGTAGAATTTAAGAAAGTGCTGACAATGAGCCATATTTATTTGTGTGTTTGTAAAAACTTGTGTTATACATATATTTTAAGTTTTGTGGTCTATGAAAATGTTAAGATAATGGAACAATCGAAGATGTGTACATTTCTGAAAGGGGGAGAAGTTGTCACGGGCCTGTATAGGCTTCCGTACCATATAAGAGAGCCTCGTATTTTATGGTCTTGTGTTATTTAAATTACGTAATTGAAGCGGGAAATTTGTTATTGTTGTCAAGGAAACAGGAGAACTGCGGGGTATGTGGGATATAGGGAAGTATAGAAAGGGTAGAAAGCGAGGAAAGCTGGAATCAGGGAGAGGCAGGAGGAGGAGAGTGAGAAAAGGGGTGTTTGGAGGTGAGATATGTAAAAGAGATATCAAGGAAAGGGAGGATCGAGTGTATACATTCTGAGGCGGGCACGTCTGTCTGGAGAGAAAGAATATTGGAAAGTATGACCGTGTTGCAGTCGGTTAAACGTTTTTCCAAAGCAGGATTCTAGGAAGAGTGATAGTGTTACCACAGGCCTCAGGCAGGCGCACTCAGTTGTTTACATATGAGAGTGGAAGTTTGCAAGTGTTTGGTGAAATGGACCTATGATAGATTTTTAAAGACTGTATATGGTTGTACGGGAGAAGGCAGTTGCATTTATATTATTCATGTTGTATTATGCGTTCACCTCTTTCTTCTGGGGAGAAGAAGCTGGCTTTGAAGAAATAGTGGCTGTTGCAAGGAAACCTATGGTTATTTGTCGTTCTTTGTGTACTCTATGGACCCGTGTGACACCTGGTACATGGGCATATACTGTTACGTATGCTAGAAACGTATCAGACCTTTACATGAAAACAGTACTAACAGTATATCATTACATTTCATTTATTTGTTTGATTGCAATATATAATGTGAGAAAATCTTTCACATACTTATACTCTTTAATAAAATATGTTGAGCTAATTCTTTGACCAATATGATGCTCAGCCCACATATCCAAATAAGGAAAACCTATGAATTAACACTTCACAACGAAATGCTCAACGTGGCGCCGATGGGATCTCTTTACCGTCGGAAGGGTCATTGTGCTTAGACGTATTCTATTGTTTTTGTAATAGAGGTGAACACCTTAACGTGTTCATAAAATGAGTTGATAAAAATTTATATTAACATTACCGCTCTTCATCCCCTCCTCACATCGTTGGAAACATGTAGAAAATAATGACTTATTACCTAGGAATAAAAAGCAAAAAAAAAAAAAAGGGGGGGGGGGAGGATTTTATTTTTTACAAAATTCCCTCGTGAACAAATAAGACATTCAAGGTTCAAAGGTTTAAGATACAGGAGGCAAAGTTTATCCTGATTGCCTGTCAAAATATATCAGTACCGGAAACACAGCTGTTAAGACAACAATCATAATAAACAAATCTATGATGCTCACCTTGGAGAGAGATTTGTATTTGTAGATATGTACACAATATTGTATATTCATAAGCTATGTTTAGTGTGTATTGACTCTAGCAGAAGGGCCTGGGGAAAAATGGATACACGTGCCCCATGATAATTGCATACAGCGTGTTATGAGGTACAGTACTAGGCTTTCCTGGTGTTAGTGTATAGCTCCTGTATAGCACGTAGGAATCAGTGAATTGTAGGCCTATTCCTCAATTTGAATTACTGATTGATGTAAAGAAAACACCAACAATTACGGGAATGGTAACATGGAATGCCTAATTTCGGTACAATATGGCTATTGATTATAACAAACTTCCCTAAATGTAAAAAAGGAACATGCCATATACTTCACTTCCTCTCAGGATGTTGTCAGTGACTGAACCTGCCTTTAACGCCCTCTTCAAAACTTTCTTTTTAAAATAAGCCTGTGGGGTGTGTTTACCGCAAAGCTGATGCCGCTGTTTCTGCGTGTGTGCACAGCCCCGTGGTACAGATACTTTAGGCCAATGTTCAATATATTTCCAGGAGGGTGGGCAGCTCCTTCAAACAGAAATGTCGAGAACCAAATTTTTGATTGATATTTTGAAGAGGAACATATTCTATGCAATAACTCACTGGTGAAATTTTTAATCATTTTCCATGTTTGGTTATCCAGATATTAGAATTGAAGTTAACATTTTCTACAGAGAGAGAACTTGCAACAAATAGGCGTGATGTCATGTGTTCACATTGATGGACAGTGTTCAGTTGTTTTCTCTAAAATTTACGACCACATTTATACAACTTTACTGCGATATGTTGTTACCCCAATTAGTGCATCTATAGCAATGGAAGTTTAAACACTTAAAGTGGGCATGACACGGCTACAAAAACGTTTGTGTATTGCAAGATTCAGTACAGTATTTTACGCATACCATCTCATACCCCATTACAAACTTGTACAATTCGGCATAAATGATATTTGAAGGAAAACGTACCAAGTCTGATTTCGAAAAATGCCGCAACAGGTCACCCGACTTTAATGACGCAATTGGCGGCACAAACCCCGCCCTATTTAAGGACGCGCATCTTCATGTGGAACTAATGTAACACTCGATAAAGTAATCTTATCTTAGCAACTTCATGAAAATAATTTAACCACAATACTCGTTCAACATACAGAGCGAAAGGCGTTGACCACGATGGGGATTCGGAGCAAATCATTGGCCAATATGTTCGCGTTCATCTGCACGCCTGTAAAAACATTACTGTTTTTGTGCAAGAAAGACGCGGTTCGGGCGGCTGTACAGAATTTACCGAGAAACTTACTTTGGTCTTGTCATGCTCTCTTTACTTTGCCTTAAGGGCAAGATAGCATCCTTAATCAATTCAAGGTCAAACAGACAGCAGGATAAAAAATAAATAGAAAAAAAAACATGATTGTACCATCATATGAATACATGAAATCGCACTTGCTTGGTTAAAGTTTACTTTTAATATGTCAACTTCAATTGTTAATATCTCGAGAACCGAACATGGGAAATGAATGAAAACTTCACCAGAGTGCTTAGAATATGTTTTTCTTTAACATATTAAACGAATTGATTCTGGTCTATTCTTTTTAATTGAGATTCTACTTTGCGACACAAATGTCACATCGTCCTGTAAAGGAGACAGTACATTTTATCTGGTAATTTTCTGATCATTTTGCAATTTGATTTTCTTTTTATTAAAATGAAGATTTTATTGCAATGGAAAGCTCAAAATAATTACTGCTTAAATTTTACTTTCAAGCCTGGCAATTGCAATTTTGGGCTATCTGAAAGTTCGTGATTTTTCAAAATTTTCTGTACGCTCCCCACCAACTGATGGTGGCTCTCCGCTTAGATAATCTTTCGGGAAGTCAGTAACCACTTCTCACACCCCTCCCCCTAAAAATATTTTTGCAAGACATCTCCCGATTATGTTTGAAACGTCTTGATTTCAAGCTGAGTTTGCCCCCAAACAAATTTCCTCATATCCGTCCTTGTTTATATGAGCATTTTTCAATCTGTATTTGAAAGGTGAACACCTCTTTTAATACTTACTGTATATATAAGTTCAAACTCTCTTGCCTCGAACAATAGACTTCATGTCTCGAACCTTTCCTACGTAAAGTTTTACAAATCTCTGCCAGTCTGCCATACCTCCGCTACAAAACTTGAACTCGTATTTTTGCGTGGGTTGTTTGTGCGATACGCTTCAGCCAGAGAAGAAAATTTAAAAATACTAAACCCGTTTCCAGACTTTCACAACAAGGGTGATCATAATGAAGCTCATTTGCAGAACACGAAATTGCCGTTGTAGAGTTAAACAACGTGTGACTACACAGCATTGCACGAAAGGTACACATCAGCACCCTAGTTAATACAGCATATCAGTATTGGGGAAGAAAAACCACATTGTTGATCTATATGTTAGTGTAAATTAACTTTAAAATTTAGAGGGATGCTTTTAATTTAGAGAGGTTCGTTTTGAATACATACTTGTGTTCAAGCTAAAGCAGAATGTCTCAGAAATTTCTCATGGACAAACTTTTATTACGGTCCCCCTTCTATTTGCTATCGAACTAAAAACTCACACAGGCACGTCGAAGAGGAGCTACAGCTAACGGTTGCTCACATTATGTTATTCCATATGATTCAACATTTTTTTTTCCTACTAAGAGTATTTATTGACTAGAGTCCAAGGTCAAAATTGCGAAATATGCGACCATTGGGGCCAAAAGAGGTACGAACATGCAGTGTTTCGACTAACCAGTCGTTTCTTCCTTGTGTGTACTTTCTCTAACAGCTGTCTACTTTGTAGGGCTTGCCTGCCTATGCGGTGCACACACAGAGCAAGATACAGGAACCTATTATCATGGATTATAGGAAACTATTATCCTGCTCTATGGGTGCACACAATTAGCCCCAACGTACGCCGTAACGCGTTTCCAAAACCGAAAGGAATAAAACGCGCACTTTTTATATACACCACAAGTAATTTCATTGGGTGGACTAACGATTCGGGTAATGTGCAGCGCAGAGACCCGCTGCTACAACTAGATAATGATTGGATAACGTTTGTGCGTGAATGCGTGCTCGTCCTTAACAAAACAAAATTAGGTGTGTTTATGAAAGCCTGGGCACGCCTTAAAAAGCCTTTTTTTTTTGTCGTAGCATACAAAGAAGTTACGTGCAGTGTGCAGTTGTTGTTTTCTCGTGCAAATAGAATATACGCTGCGTATATTTTGATCTTGTAAGCAGCTGTGTGCAGTCAGTGTGAAATAATGTACACTTGGCGTTTTGGATATGATTATAGTTCGAGGTCTTACATGCGAAGGTAAGAGCTTATTATCTATTCCAGTCAATATTATCTAAGGTTAACTATTTAATTATCCATTCGAAATCGACACCAGGGTCTCGTAGTGAATCCTGTTGCTAAGGTAACGTTTTTTAGCTTTCTTTACATTCAGGCTGTATGCGTTGTATCAAGTCAAACAAAGACAGTGGTTAACAGTGTCTATGCTTAAGGGAGGCTGCTCAGTAGGCAACTTGGAATCCCTTACCTTCGCTTTGCGACTCTGAAAGTCAAAAATAAATATAAGATATAGGCGACATGCTTCTTATTTGTGATGCCAACTTTTACATAGTTCACCTATATGTAAATGGAGTTCCTACAGCAACAAAACTATTGCTGTTCCTCTACTCTTCGAGAATTGCGAGGGAAAATACACCTCTTCTGAGGTTTCGAAAATCGCCAACATGTTGTTGTCAGAGTGCAACGCCTGACCGTCGGAGACTAAACCATTATATACCTTGTTCTTGCTTTCAATTTGCCGAAATTTGTACTGGGCAGGTATTAGACCTTGGTCTCTAGTTAATAAATACACTTAGTTTTTTCTATTTGAAAAGCGCCCTCGTTATATCGCGGATTGACCAATTGCAGTCATAGTGGTTTGAAAGTATTCACAGATAATGTGAATACACTGAAAGTAATAGGAAAGTTTGTTTAGGTATTAAAACACATCCCTAATTGTATGTTATCCTCAAAACAGAAACTGAAGAGCACCAACCTATATACGAAATCAGTGAGAATATGTTTTGAAGTATTTTAAAGGCAACTGAAGCTAACCTAACAAGTTTCTATAGAAATAACATCAATGTGTTTTTGTATTTTTTCAACGCAAAAGGCTGTCAATCTATATCTTAGCACAATTCATTTGCCCAAAAATTCGCGAACACTTTTCCCACAGTAGTTAAAATAATTCTTAATAATTTGTGTTGTTTTCTACTAAGAATTGGAATAAGTTGTTCCACATGGAACATTATTTCTAAATACGTAAGGTTTGCTAGGTTTGTATAAAATGATCGTCTACTTTTGTGCATTACATGTGCTGCTAAGAATATATAAAAAAGGCAAATTTGACTTTTGATTAAATATCTAACATTTTAACCAGAGCTAGATACCCCTTTTTCGACAAAGATGAATTCGCATGATGCACTTAGCATTGAAAGAAAGAAACTTAAGCTTTCATTTGAAGACTATTTTAGGGTTTTTCCCCCTTTTTCTGTGAAATTATGTTAATAAAATAATTTTTATTTTTTTTTATAATATTTCTGGAATTCAAATAAACATAAAGATTTCCATTTAGAGTCAAGTGTAGGTTGGACTGTATATTGGCTTGCTCGTTACTCTGTCTCATATTATTTAGGAGTCGAAGTAGAAAAAAAATATTGGGTACAATCCATTTTTACAGAAAGAAGTATTACGAACAATACAGCGAAAATGGTTTTCAAACTACTAGAACACAAGTTTAAATCTGCAGGTTAGGAAGTACGTAAAATGTTGTTGTGGAATACAGGAACAAGTTGCAGTTGTATGCCAAATATATAATAATACGCTCACACCTATAGCAAATGGATAATTTAAAGACAACCCCACTCTCCTCGAGACCGTGTGAGAGACTAGTAAGAAACAATGCACTCTGTGATCTTCATACTAGAAATTAACAAATAGTTGACTGATATTTTACGCAACAACTTACTTTATAGGTATTGCGTGTCATAACAGGGAGTACTATCCATGTCAAAATGGTGATTATCACGACAGATGTTGTGCAGTGTGGCCATAGTTGTGGTTGGAACAACAAGCAAATATTTGGGTAGTGAAGACGACTAAATTTGGAGGTTTGCTCCCATAAACTGTTTAAACACTGAAGGGCAATGGAGGGAAAGTCCCTTTCGTACTAGTCTACAGTTAAAGACTTATAAGGAAGGAAGCATTGCTGCTATTATCGTTTCGTTGCTGACTTACTACTACATTAATTGGAAAAGATCGTCAGTGAAAGCCATATTCTAAAACTTACATCGCTGATTTGACTAAGCCCAACGAGCTCAAAATGAAGAAGTTTGCATTATTTTATCTGTTTGGGCTACTTTGCTCTCGAGTGACTACTGTTAAGGTAGGTAGAAATACTTTCGATTATGACCTCGTTAACCATATCACAAAAGTTTTTATTTAGAAATGAGATACGCAAAACGACGTTGTTATAATTTTTATGTTAAGGTAACAATAATAGCAAACAAAATAATTCAATAACACATGGAATGGGTATTGTAGTGACTTTATAACAGTTCATTAAGGACTGATTTACCATACCTATATGAACAGAAGACTGTAATAGCATCTCCCTGTTTTAAACGACAAAAACAGTGCAACGTTTTGCACCATAACAACCTATTCTAAATGTTATGTAGGTTGCTGAAGAAAACCAAAGAAAATGAAATTTCAGATAACATGAAATGCACATTGCATTGCCAGTGCCTAGACATTCCAAAACTCGCGTCTTACGGAACATAACAAAACACACAAATTGGATCTTTGCCTCATGTACCTCTACAATCGTACCAATAGTATTATCTCTCTTTTATTACTTATATATATATATATATATATATATATATATATATATATATATATATATATATATATATATATATATATATATATATATATAAATATATATAAACATATATATATATATCGTCAAATATTCATAATTTAACGAGGATTCGCTTTTGAAGTTTCCCCAAATCAAAACACAAGTATGTGCATCTTTGTCCATCAATTTGCTACAGCTCTGGAATTGTGAAATAGGGAAATGAAAATTTCTTTGTAAAATGCTATAAATCAAAAGCAACAAATTTAATTTTTCTCAAAATAAAAAACATGCCGGATTAAACGTTTTCAAGCAATGTAGATGTTGGTTGTAGTTTCTGCCCTCACAAAAAATTGTGTGGCAAGGGTTTCAGCAAAAGCACCGTTTCAAAAAAAAAAAAAAGCACCGTTGTAAAAGATTGGTGGGCCCCTTGAGAATTGGTAACTGTGTAAAAGATTGGTGGGCCCCTTGAGAATTGGTAACTGTGTTTGCAAGACAATATGTGTTTTATTACGCTTTCAGCCCACTCTTCCAAAGTTCATCTTTGTTCCTGCATTAACACATGTGTAATATGTAACAATGTCAGGAAATACAAAATAGAAGGTATGATATTTGGGCAGGAAAAAGTGTGGCTTTGTATGGCAAGTGCATCCAAACCCTGCTTTGTAACCACTCCTTTCCACGCGTTTCCCCTGACGGAATTTCACTTGATCAACTGTAGTATGCCAAACTTTTTGTCTGGATGACTACAAAATGAAACACAAAATGCAGCAAAAAGGCTTTGTGAAACAGGATAACTTTTTCAAAAAAAAAAAATGGTAGCAAAATTAATGCTTCATCAGGATGTTTTCCAAAATATTATTAGTGTCAAGTCAATGGTCAAATTTCATTTTGCGGCTTTAAAGACTGCAGAAAGAGCTTGAAGCATTTGTTGAAATGGAGAAACTGCTAGTTGGTTTTTAAATTATGGCTTTTCAGCTACTAATTTTCCCTCAAACAAGCTATCTTGACTTCTGAAAAAGTTGTGGTTAGGGGTTGGAATTGCATGATATGGAAGAATATTATCCTTTTGGATTCCCTGAATTAATAACTGATACCATCTCGTTCTGTGTTAATTTCAAAATATATGTAAACCTTAGAAGCATTTGTGACAAATGTTCGAAGATATTCATTTAATTTCGAATCGAGCCGCTTAAAAACGGATAATTATAGTGCATCAATTTTCGAAAAGGTAAAAGAGCAAGAAACTAATGTAATCAAAACTGAAAAGTCCCGCAAGTTGCAACTGTGCAGTCAAATAAGGCTTCCTAATTAAAAAAAAATGGTCTTCGTACAGTCATTGTGGAATTCAAAAGAATGGTCGACTCTCCAGAACTCAGTGGCGTGATTGAAATGATGATATGTCGGGATAAATGGTAGAGATATAAAAAGGGTCAATTTCCCTAATAATGGTGCACAGGAAGGTGGGCTTTGTTTTGCGGAAGTAACTCTTACCAGTGAGTATTTGTCGCCTCTTTGGTTTTACCATTCACACGTATCTTAACTTCAAATTTCATTATAAATCCCAAAAGAATGTCTCCATTAACTCGGGAGATTAACCTATCACGGTTTAGCTGTATCCTAGAAACTTCCTAAAACAGAACTCATATCCTTCTACCGTAAAGCTCTACTTACTTTTGGAAATACCGTTTCATCCAGTTACCTCTTTGCTTCTAATACCGCATTTTTATCCCGTTTGGAAACTATCTGTACCCACAGAAATTTTGTGCTTCATAAATATCCATTCACCCGCGAAATTTATTACCGTTACAGGCACAAACTCTTCTGCTTATATACCACAGAATGAAGCAAGCAATCGTAACATTTCTCAAATTATTCTATTTGTTAGTACGGCTTTATGGGAATGGGTCTGGTTGTTACCATTCAACCGTTTTGTTTTTCTCTTTGCGAGCTATACACACCGGCCTACCGTATATAAGAGAATACAAATTTCGTGATTGATAACCCATACTATTCGTGACATTACGTTGGCATTTCACCGCCGACTTTACTACATCGCTACTGATGAGACCGGGCACTTATCTGTCACGGTCGAAACGCGTCTAGCAATAGCATACCAGCTATGGCTTACTACCAAGTAAGGTCACTCAATAACGTGTGAACCAGACCCACCCCTGGTTTTCTGTTTTACTATCCAATTTACCTATAACATGGTAATTTGACAATTTCATACGATACACTACCAGTATCTGCTCTATCCTGACATATCTTAACTTCAGTCGCGTCACTGAGTTCTGGAGAGTCGACCATTCTTTTGAATTCTGTTTTATGCTTCCCCATCTTTTATGTGGGACGGTCTTGACTGGTACAGTGTGAATCCTCGACGATCCCCAGGTTGTGAGTTTTTTTCATCAATCGAAAAGGCAACCGATTTTTTGATATGTCGCCCTCATTCGGGCAAATATACCTCTGAACCTGTCAATCTTACCTTACTTGCTAAATAAATCGTAAGCAAGCATGTTTTTCGAACGTTTCTGCTGTGCAGCTGTTCATCCTGTATCCGTTCTGTTTTTTTTTTTTTTTTTGCCTCCGCCATCGGGTTGTACTAGTTTTTATCTACACTCTTATGTGTTTTTTAAGAATTCTCTTCTATTTTTGAACACTTTACCGGTCATTTCCTGATCCCAAACTAGAACGAATTCGTTATTTGATACCACTGCAGAAGCACTCAACCGTAACACATCTGGACCCAACCAATCAAAACATTGCTTTTGGGGATTTTCTTTCACGTCCACATTTTGGACTATTCAGGCTGACATCCTCGACTCGACAATAACTCACACGAGTTTCTACACCCGAAATTCATAATGTAAGTCTAAACGCGTACGGCACTTACAATCAAATCGGAACACTGGTCGTATCATGCGTTTTTAATACATTCTGAACATTTATATTTAAAATTTGTCAGAGCTAGCTCCCCATTTGCTCAAACTGAGCATTTGCTACACCTAAAATTTGTAAGTCTTTACGCGCACGACATTTTCCAATTAATCGGAACACTGGTCGCACCATGCGCTCGCAATACAATCTCATAATATCAAGAGCAATATCGTTTTACCTGCTCGACACTTCTTAATTTCAACTCTTGCCTGTTTTCACCTGAAATTTTTAAGTCTTACGCACTCAACGCTTCCATTTTTATCGGAACACCGGTCACACTATATGCGTTTGTTCAAAAACTCTCTTGTAAGTGTCAAAGCAACTTTTCGGAATTTCTTCCGATTGCGAACACACCGAGCAACATTTTCTATTCACATCGGAACATCGGTCGTATCGAAGGTGTGCTTTGTTTTGCGGAAGTAACTCTTACCAGTGAGTATTTGTCGCCTCTTTGGTTTTACCATTCACACGCATCTTAACTTCAAATTTCATTATAAATCCCAAAAGAATGTCTCCATTTACTCGGAAGATTAACCTATCACGGTTTAGTTGTATCCTAGAAACTTCCTAAAACAGAACTCATATCCTTCTGTAAATACAGGAAATTTTCTATACCGACTTACCGTAAAGCTCTACTTACTTTTGGAAATACCGTTTCATCCAGTTACCTCTTTGCTTCCAATACCGCATTTTTATCCCGTTTGGAAACTATCTGTACCCACGGAAATTTTGTGCTTCATAAATATCCATTCACCCGCGAAGTTTATTACCGTTACAGGCACAAACTCTTCTGCTTATATACCACAGAATGAAGCAAGCAATCGTAACATTTCTCAAATTATTCTATTTGTTAGTACGGCTTTATGGGAATGGGTCTGGTTGTTACCATTCAACCGTTTTGTTTTTCTCTTTGCGAGCTATACACACCGGCCTACCGTTTATAAGAGAATACAAATTTCGTGATTGATAACCCATACTATTCGTGACATTACGTTGGCATTTCACCGCCGACTTTACTACATCGCTACTGATGAGACCGGACACTTATCTGCCACGGTCGAAACGGGTCTAGCAATAGCATACCAGCTATGGCTTACTACCAAGAAAGGTCACTCAATAACGTGTAAACCAGGCCCATCCCTGGTTTCCTGTTTTACTATCCAATTTACCTATAACATGGTAATTTGACAATTTCATACGATACACTATCAGTATCTGCTCTATCCTGACATATCTTAACTTCAGTCGCGTCACTGAGTTCTGGAGAGTCGACCATTCTTTTGAATTCCTCAAATGGTAGGGATCAACAAGCCAATGCCGCAGATACAACATCTGTTCTAAAATTTGGGTTTACATGAATAGTTGTTGGCATAACTCTTTGTTAATCCGACCATAGTAAGGAGGATTCATGAAACTTAGTGTGCCCCTTTCTAGTGGAACTTGTTCAAATTACTCTTTCGGTGAAAAAAATGCATTTTATCAGGCTTGTATAGTAAAACTGAGTTCCTATTTTCGTTCGGGTTAGCTATTCAGATTTATGCTTAGTGTTGTATGCACTACATAAAAGAACGCATGGTAACGCTGTACACTATGTACTGACTGAGCTAGGTTTGTGTACCCAGCGCTATGCTCCACAATTCCATGTTAAAACCAGGGAGTTGTCAGCTGTTCCAACGAATTACCGAACTACCTTATTATCTTTTTGATCTTGGAAAGTTACAATTTCCCATGTAAATAGACGTAACCTTCACGATTGGGACAATGGCGTATCAAAAGCATAGTAAAATTTTGAAAAACATACCGATTGGTACAATTTTGTCAGATAATTGTCTATTTTGAAAATTGTTCATGCAGCAAATGCTGAAAAATATAAAGCCGAGTTGACACCTCATTTTAGTAACCTTACTTGTGCGTCATGCTACATACGAACAACCATAAATAGTTTCACTCTGAGCAAGCAGGATTTCAGTGCCTTTTGAAGTAGTGGGTGTGCAAGTTAATTGTAAGCAATTGATATTATCCATAACAAACGACAAATATGTATTTGGGTTTTCTGAAGACGTCTCCGGTTTTCTAGTGGGGATTTCGTTGAAAACATTTTTAAGGACGGGATTGTGTGCATTTTCTGTACGCGAACAAAAACGAAAAAGATATTTTTAGGCGTTTTGTTTTCGTTAGGAAGAGTATTGAATCATTTTATTCAGACGTTAAATTTTACGTGTTTACGCCGTTTCGGTTTGAAAAAGTTCTTTTGGGACTGCAAAGCTAGAACAGGTCAATTTCCAAACGTTTTTATCCAGGTCTTGAGGACGAAAATAAAACAGACGAAGTAATCCAGAATCGCGAGTTTTTCGGACGTTCTACGTGTCCATATTTAGTTTGACTCTTTCACACAAAATGCGATCGGTGGGGGGGGGGGGGCGAGAGGGTCTCTGCCACGTGCCCCCTCCCCCTGAAAAATGGTGTGCCCCATGTGTTCATCCCAACTGAGATTTGAGATTTTCCCAAAAAATATGTCTCCTGTAATCAGAATGTGACTATGAATGTTTTAGGATTCGATTCCTCTGTTGGCAAGAAAAGCCAGTAATTTTTCATGTTTTCCAAACGAAAATATCGCAAAAAAAAAAAGGGAAAAGCCATTTCCGACTGTCTTCGGGGCTGCGGGCCGTCTTAGGGGTTGCGTTTTTTTGAAGGTGCCGGCTCAGTTAACTGTTCAAACAGGATTAAGCCTACATTTTTCCTTACGAGGACCATATGTAATTGCCCATCAACCAGTGGCGTAGCCAGGATGGGATTTTTTTTTTGGGGGGGGGGGTAGGTCACAAGTGGGGTACAAGTGGTACCTCCGAGGGTCAGGCACGGCAAGACTATCCAAGCGGTGCGCCACCATCAGTTGGCGCGGAGCGTATAAGAAAATTTGGGGCTTTGAAACCCCTCCAGATGGCCGGGAACGGCACTTCCCACGTGTTTTACACTGGGTGTACCCAGCCGCAAATGCGGCAATATTTGAATGAATTTCAGCTTACCTAAGGCAGTACCTTAACCTTTTACAGGAAAACCAAAAGTAGTTGTGACCCCTCTGAGAAACTTTCTTTGCGTTAGATTTCCTAGATGCAAAATGGTGCTATGTTTGGGAAAACTTTGAATTGATTATTGGCCTAAGTTTTAGGATCTTCCCTTTTTGGGGAGCATGAAAAATATCAAAATATTTTTAGTTTTTGTAGAGATTTTACAAGAGACATACATACTACCAAAGAAACAATGTGCAAAATGGTGCAGTATTTGTTCATCGGTACATTACGTAGTCAAAATTAAAATACTACGAATAAATCTCTCAAAATAATTGAATCACAAAGCAGAAGTACGGATCATGTAGGAAACACATGAAATCCGGACCTTGTGGACATTTTGCAAATCCCCCGGACGCCAGTGCCAACTAGTAAAAAAGAGGACTTGTCGAAAAAATCGTTCTCAGTGGCACTTGTCATGGGCAGGAGTGAGGCACGACATTGGCCTACTTTTTAAGGATGGAAGAGAAGAATTATCCGAAGGCAGTACCTTACCTTCACCAGCTTACGCCATATTTTGTGTATGATAAAGTATAGGAATGGTTGTGTAAGGGTGGTCTCCAGTGTAAGATTGCCTTATTTTCAGTAAATCAATCAGCCATCCGAAAGGTAGAAAGGGTCTTAACCTAACAAAGTCACATTAAAGTTTGTCGTCGAGACTTTCGTTCCATCTTCGAAGTGAAATGCAATAAACGATAGTGCAGATCACAAACGGTATGTAATTTAGTGAAAGTAGGCATTTTTAATCTATTAGTTGATTTCATACGTGCGCAAAAATGTGTTTTACACACATTCATCTATGTTTTTTTTTAATTTTTACACATTTTATTTATTTACTGTTTTGAAGGGAATACTTCAAAATTTGTTTCCGTACAAGCATTTTATTTTTTTGAATTACTCTATCAGGACGCAAAAAATCTGGGGGGGGGGGTGACTTTCGTGACGAAAGTCAGCCCCCCCCCCCCGCGGCTACGCCACTGCATTTAATTGCCTTCTCTTTCTCTTCCTAGTTCAGCTCACCTTCTTCAAAATGTTGTCCGGATTTGCTCTTGATATAAAGTTTCATTAACGTTACGAGTATTGTTACCAATAACAAAATCTTACTTGAAGTTTTTCTGTGAGTAATTTTTACACAAGTGTAAACGCAACCCTTAGAAAACAACTTTAATACCTAACAAACTGGCTAAAACCCAGGAGTACCCGGGTGATTCGCCCCCTGAACCCTCACCAAGACTCAAATTGAACTGCCCATCAATTTCTTTCCCTTTAGTTCATCTCCACCTTTTTCAAAATGTTGGCGGGATCCACTCTTGGTAGTTGAATTAGTGTTTTGGTTTTTTTTACAGTTAGTCTGGGGTAATTTTCAGACCAGTGTTAAGTCAATCAAATTACCCTTAAATTACGACTTTAGTACCTCATAAACACTCTTAAACCCTGGAGCTTCCTGGGGCTTTGCCCCCTGGAACCCCACAGGGGCTTTGCCCATGGACCCCGCAAGGGACCCTAAGGAGGTTCCCTGGACCTCACCTGTTTGTGGAGTCTAGCAGTGTCCCCTGCAAAAAAAAATTTTTGCCCCCACAGTGCCTCCTAGAAGGAAAAGCCTGGTGACGCCAATGAATGCGATATTTAGGGAGTTTGCAAACAGAAAAAAATCAGCTTCTTACTCCTGATTTGTTTGAACTGTAATTTTTTTCACCGCAGCACAAGAAACATGTCCAGAACGCGACCCCAGTCGACTCGATTGTGAGAAATTTGTACACCGAATCCTGACAGGAATGGAGGTTGCAGAGTAGCGAGAATGTGTGAATGTGATGGAACATGCGGTTGGTCCTGTATTCGGGAAGGTAAAGTATTCACATTCGATGATAATTACGTTAAATGATAAGACGCATATGAAATCGTGTACCTAAAGCTACTGGATGGGTCGGAGTTGAGGAGGGGTGCACGAAGACGGTACACAGATAGAAATATTGGAAGAAAAGGGGAAGTGGTCCGGTGGTTTCGAGGCCACTGAGATCTGCCCGGATTCTAGTATAGTATGATTTCACTCCAGAAAGTCCTGCTTCAGATGCGGATAAAACCTTCGATATGAATCTACACGAATATAATTATGTTCTAGGCTTACAAAAGTAGAGCGAAAAGAAGGCTGCATACCTTTTTTTCAAATTTTACTCATATATATAAATGACAGCAGCAGTTGTTGCATAACATATCGGCATGCTAAGGAAACAAAGGGATGACACATATTTTGATTATGATTTAATTGTCGTGTGGGGAACATTGAACCCGGCGACTGACTTTCTAATGGGGGGGGGGGGGGCAATTTAGGCACTTAATGCAAACTGTACAAAAGTACTCTCAAAAGCCAGAATACACCCTGAAGAAATAGTATTGTTTTAGGTCTGGAAGTCAAGATTACTTGCCGTAAAAGCACTGCATTTAATTATTGTAAAATAAAAACATTTGAACTAATGCTTTGTTCAAACAGGTCAAACTTCATTTGTCGTGGGCAAACTTGAGAATGTAATCAAGCGTTAATGATCTTTGGTGGGAATACCTGAGATACATGGGGTAAAAAAGGGTATTCCCTTTCACCTTGTAATTTTCTGCCTACATACCGAGTCAGGCTCACAGGAACGGAAAGTGCAATCTGGGTGCAATCTAGATTGTCTAAGCGGAACGCCACAATTAGCTTCTGCATAGCAATTGACAAACATTGAAAGAAGGAGGGACTCAGTACCCAAATATTTCATTAGGGTGGATCCCTAAGCTTCCTCGGTTCTGGCAAGTCGGATTTTGTGCAGCGGTCCTAAGGAAAAGCTACATTACGAGTTTAGCAGGACAACGACTTCGAAATAATAAACACAGGGGCCGTACCATGGGGGGGGGGTGTTAAATTGTCCCGCCCTAGATTCCAAATCGTTAATACATGACATGCTTCATGATGGGACTTATCAGCAAGACTATTCTGCACGAATCTTAGCTTAGCTTATAACTTTCGTTTCCACATTCTTTCAGGGTGCCCAAGTGTCAGTGTCCCAGTAAACGGTGAAGTGGATGTTAATCCGGTAAATAGGTAAATCTGGTATGTTCGATTGCAACGTTGGTGTGCGTCAGGGTGAAAATCTATCACCAATACTATTTTCGATATTTTTAAATGACTTCGGTCGTTTCATTAGTCAATACTATAATGGTCTTGATAATTTATCTCACTCTTTTAGGGATCACTTAAGCAATGACGAAGTTGATATTTACCTTAAATTATTTACATTGTTATACGCCGGTGACACTATTGTATTAGCCGAAACTCACACTGACCTACAATTTGCATTGAATGGTGTTAAGGACTATTGTAATTTGTGGAATATTACTGTAAACACAAGTAAAACACAGGTGGTTATTTTCTCTAGGGGTAAGATACGACGATAACTACACATACCTGGGAGTTACATTTAATTATAATAATAAGTTCATTAAAACGAAATGCAAGCAGATTAGTAATGCAAAGAAAGCCATGTTTAGTCTTTTGAACAAGTCTTACAACCTTCAGCTACCTTTAGATCTATTACTTGAACTCTTTGATCAGTTAGTCTCACCAATCCTTCTCTACGGGTGTGAAGTTTGGGGCTTGGAAGACATAAAACAAATTGAGGCTTTCCATCTGAATTTTTGTAAGCGAATTTTAAAGTTAAAAAAGAGTACTCCAAACTGCATGGTATATGGTGAGCTGGGTAGACACAAACTTGTTAAAGTAGTTGAGAGTAGGATGGTTACTTTTTGGGGCAGAATTGTGAATGGTGACGGTAACAAGTTGTCTTGCATGATGTATAAGTATCTTAGAGTTCTCCATGACAAGGGTATTTACACCTCCCCCTGGCTCCTTAAAATTAAAAGCATTTTTGAAAAAACTGGAACACCCTTTATCTGGGACACACCTCTCTTTAGTAATAATCGTAATGATATACATCACTGCCCTTATTTAAATTTGCCTTGGCTTAAAAAAACTATTGATCGTAAACTTGATGATATCTATACGCAAGAATGGTGTGTGGAAGTTGATAGCAATACTCAGTGTAAAACTTACCGTATTTTTAAAAAGAATCTTACATTTGAAAAGTATTTAGTTAATCTCCCGTTTCGGAACAGACTTAGCTTCTGTAGACTTCGCTGTAGCAATAGCAAAATACCAACTGTGACCGGCAGATATAGGAATATTGTTTTTCATGACAGAATATGCACCCTATGTAATAAGGAAAAGTTAGGAGACGAATTCCATTATTTCTTCGAATGTAATGCATTATCCCAAGAAAGGAAAAAGTATATACCCCCTTATTTTCATAAAAACCCAAACACCCTGAAAATGGAAGATTTATTTCAGACAAGTAATAGGAAGACTTTGCTAAAGATTAGTTTATTCTGTGGAGACATCCTTCAACGATTCAATTAGTTAGACTTAATCCCCGACCCCGAATTGTTACTATTGCTGTTACGAACACTATTATTATTTATTTTTTTTCTTCTTCTTCTTTTTTTTATTTTTATTTTTTTATTTTATTTTATTTTTTTTTTAATTTTATCCTTTCTTTTTTTTTTTTTTTTTTAGTTTTTTACTATTGCTATTGTTATTATTATCATTTTTATTATTATTATTATTATTATCATCTTTATTATTTTCCCTTGAGTGTCTTGATTTACTATCTGCACTGTGTCAGTATGAGCGATGCTTTCTTTTTTCCCCTTTTTACTATTTTCACTTCTTTATTCCTTCTTTTTCTTTCTAAGTAATAATTGTGTTTACCTTGTTTGTTTATTATGTTTCTCAGTCTCTTGTACCCCATATTGGGGTGTAATAGAGAATACATTGAACTTGAACTTGAACTTGAGGTTCATTGGGTCTACGGTCACTTTCATTTGCCATGGTGGTTTCAATCTTCGGGGAAAATCAACCCGTACGTGCCAAGAAGATAAAACATTGAGTGAAGGAGACGACGTTTCTTGTGGTAAAGTTTATTCAGTTTCAGTCCATTTTCACACCACTCATTATACAGATTAGACAACAAGTTGGAAAAGAACAACAACAAGAAGGAAAAGAACTTAAAAATCATGAGCGTGCACGAACAGACTCCTTGCATATGTGCTTCTTAGAAGGCGATAGATTGAAGTGGAATGTTTTACTCGAAAAAAAAAATGTACAATTTCCAAACCAAAAACGTTTCTCTTTTTATGGTGTTTTTTTTTTAAGTTAAGATTACATTACCTTGGTTAATTAAAACTGAATGTACTTTGTACGTTAATTCCTAATTTTATTTTTCTTCCTGTCGAATGTATAGTGTGTATGTTATTTGCTAAATAAGTTTTGCATCTCTCTGTTCTGTACTAGTTTTTGATCAAAAAGGGTTAGAATGAAAGCATTTGCATGTCCCGATTGACTTTCAAAGTAAGTTGTGTAAGTCTAATTTTAACGGAGGATTTCAACATTCGGAGATAACATACCGCTAAATTATGAATGAGCTTGACCCTTCATCCGAAGAGACTGTAAGGTAGTCATCAAAGGTTTTCTCGATTGAGGGTATCGCCCTATTTCATCTCGTAAACCATTCCATTTACGAATGAGCATACGAGCCTCTGTGCTGCAAATGTTTCTTATGAAGAATATTTTCCTTTCTTTGTAAGCGTTAAACAGACAGCGCAATATAACATCCAAAACGTCACATTGAAAGCAGTTATTCATCTTCCAGACAATTTCAATTCTCAACCTTTTTTTAGTTCAGCAAAAACTTACCTTACACTCATACAAATTCACACTTTATTGCTCCAGTGCATATCCTGGTAATCATACAAACCAAGGCCCTGATGTGTGATTCAAAACACTGTCAGTGCAAAAAATCTTACATGAGCTTCTTTCATATGTTTTAATTTGATGTCAATCAAAAAGTTGGACAGATTCAGGATTTTGGTAACTATTCAAAGAGTAACATTTTAGGGGCGATGCGCACTGTTTGACAAGGAATTTTCTTAATGGGCTAACGACATCCCTAATCCCTAACTTAATCCCTAACCTTAACAAAGAATACGTTCCATACAATACGATGACAATAGCCAATAAATAAACACCTCGTTAAACAGTGTGCATCTACTTACATTTTAGCTTGAGGAGAGACTCTATTAAAATTGCCCGGCAATTTATATGGACCCAAAGGGACGCTGTACCTGCATAAACTGCTCAACTGCATCACAACCGTGCACAAAATCGAGTTGGAAATAAACACGTCTTATTTTATTCTTCTTACAGAATGCACTAGAAATGAAGAAGAAGTAAACCGCTTAGGCCTTTCTTGTGGAAGGCCATGTCAAAATGATGGAACTTGTTTAAAGGCAACCTTTCCATGTATTTGTGATGGATATTGCGGAATGTAGTGCATAGACGTAGGTGTTATTAGGTCTACCAGGGAGCTGTTTGGATGAAAGTCTTACTCCATGGGCGGGGTCTACAGTATGTTACCCGCCTTAATGTCCTAAAGGTCCGATGTTCCTCGCTTTCATTCTATTTCAGAGGACAGATGTTGATTGAAAGATTCGTAATTCCTAGGATTCCGATTCATGTTCCAAGACTGGGAACATCAAACCATCTCGCCAGTGTGTATTGCAAATTTGTGCCAAAAATTCTTTGCAATTCATCACTGTCCTGAAATATATCCCCTCATATTAAAGAAAAAAATATAGATTTATTATGCCTATCAGTAGCAGGTTTCACATAACCTCACTGAGATACTGTGATGACCATGCCTGGAAACAGTTTGCAAATGCACTGGATGCTTGATATGACACACTCTGTCAATAGGCCAGGGCAGTAGACAAGGCGTGGCGTTTGGGGGCACAACGGATTAGTGATCGTCGTCCTCGAGGAGGGGTCCAAGGGGCCTCTGGAAAAGTTTTGCCTATTCGAAGAGCTAAGATGCAAAATGGTGGACGTTCTGACATAAATTCACTGCTATGTGAAAGTCTTTTTTTGTCCTAAACCAGTGAAATTTTCGTAGTCATTGATGTACGGTAAGTTGAATTATTTTTACTGTCGCATTTGAGTAGTATCATTTCATAACAAAAAGGGCTAACTGGTACGTACATTCTTCCACATTTTTATTGTCAACCCTTCAGCTTCCTTTTACAAAACATTTTTACAAAAGATTATACGATCTTACCTTTTGGTTCTGTTGACTCGCTTCTCAACCAATATTTTATATATATACATATTTTTTTGAAGGGGGGGGGGGTGACATGTGCCCCTGCCCCCTTCCCGCGGCTATGTGCCTGCAATATGCCATTGGTACTGGGGATGTAATGTTTTTTATCTTCTCGAATTTGGGAGGTAAATTCGTTTCCCTGACAATTGCTAATGGGGTTGTTCGACTGTAATGTGAGTGGCTATAACTGGCAATATAAGAATGGCATCGTGCCCTTGAAACATTGACATATCCCCTCTTGTGAATACCTCGTTTACATGAGTCGGTGTTAGTACAGAGTCATATGTCTTAATTTATGTAATATTAGCCAACTATTCGATTTTGCCATTAATTTGACTTTCTTAAACAGCTACTCAATTTCTCGCCGGGGGATAAACTCATTGGCGAGAGTAATGAATGCATTTGTGTAAGGTCCTTCCCAGCTTTGTTCTGTTCAGACCACGTAATGCGCAACGGAAGGTAAAAAACATCAAATAAGGTTTTTATTTCTAATTTCATAACATTGAGACGAATTAAGGGATTGTGGCCTAGTCGGAAGCAAAACTTAATGGGGGAGGGTACTTTGCCGATTGACTTCCGAGCTGAATTTTAGTTGCTGTTAGATAGGGAGACAATTTAGGAGTGATCTTTCTACATTTTACAGATTCCATTTATGTCGCTTAATCGGTTGCTGTGGTGAATAATGTTAAAAATCATTTACTCAATTAGAAATTGTCAAGGCTTCCTAATAATTTGCGATAACCTACTGTACAAGTTGCAACTCACATCACCTACTATGTTTCCTTCAAATGTTGTAGCGATTATGTAAGCTTGAAGGCTTTCCACACTCTTGCTCAGGGACCTCGGAGCAAATTTTGAATGAGGGGAGGGCTAACCACCAAAACGGCCCAATATGTTCAACAATATAACTAATAGCAATATAAGGCGTCCCAAAATGCCTATGGCAGACAAAAATTTAGCCCCTAGGCCCCCTGTCTCCGCCGGCGGTCCTTTTTCACGGCAGTGGTTTCCAACCTTTTGGGCTACGCGTATCTTATTTGTAACAATTTCTCCTGACTACCCGCTCCTCGAAGTTAAAGAATGAAGATTTTTTAAATAATGTTTATGTTTTATTAAAGCGGTCGCATGGCGATTGCAATCATGTAGCTCTGGGGCTCTATGACGCAATCAAACGCACTGAGGACTAAAGGGCAATTAATTTGAATTGAAAGGGTTGAGTTTGGTTTTTATATATTGACTTGTACGGTGAAATTCTGATGCGCCCTGCATAACAAGGAATTTTTAAACTACCTGCTGCCATTGCACAGTATCGATTGTAATTCTTGTATGTGATAGGTATAAGATGAGGAATGAGATCTATCGTTAGCCAGTTAGCCTTATTTGCTTTTATACAGCACGTATCGACCCAATATTGTTTCCAACAAATAAGAACGAGGGGAAAAACGACTCTTACACCGCAAAAAAGGAATTAAATAATTATAGTTATCATACATCAACGTTCCTTATCAGAGCTTGAAATTATGTACTGAATATGGTCAGATAATCTACCAAATCAATGCACCATATCATTTTATATTTTTATCGTTATTGGGTGCTCGGTTTATAGACTTTGCTATTGTGAACTGCTTGGGAGGAAAAGCGGCCACTGGCTAATATTTTTTTCAGTTAAATAACGTCGGTGCTTAAGAGGTCCTGCATTACTCAATATCAAAGTAAAAAAATACACATTTCACAACAGAGGTGGATGAGAGGGGGTATAGGCCAGGCATTTTGCATCTAACTGGTTATGGGTTTTTTTATGTAGCCCATAACCCGTTCACATGATAACCCTAAAAAGGTTGCTCGAGGCCCGTCAACACATTGATCTTATATGGTTGGCCATAGTGGACATTATTCACCCATTTATGGTACCATTTATTCGAATATATGTGCACATTTATTCGATTTAATGGAGGGATAAATTCTTAACCAACCACATCGCTCTTTATATGGTACCATTAATTCGAAAATTTGTGGATATTAATTCCATTATATGTGTACATTAATTCCAATATATGTGTACATTATTTCGAATATATGTAGACATATATTCTAAGATATGGTACCATTAATTCGAATATATGTGCACATTCGTTAATACATGGTACCATTATTTCCACCAATTGCTATTTAGTTTTAAATATAGGGAATAAATCAAATATATGTGGACATCAATTGGAAAAAATGTGGACATTAATTCGAATATATGTAGACATTATTTCGAAAATATGTGGACTTTAATTCGAATAGATGTGGGCATTACTTCGCATATATGGTGCCTTTAATTCGAATACTTGAAGACACTAATTCGAATATACGAACATTAAATCGAATATAAGTGGACATTAGTTCGAAAATGCGATACCTTTAATTCGAATATGGTATCAATAAAATCACCAATGGCTACTTAGTTTCATGTGTAAGGATTAAGTATAATATATGTGGACATTTATTCGAATATATTTGGACATTAATTCGATTTATGTAGACGTTATTTCGAATATATGTCGACATTAGTTCGCATATGTATGTAGATATCAATTCAAATATGTATGGTCCAGTGCTGTCAGCTTCCTCCGAAACTTCAGACATTTCCTCCAACAATGCAACAACAGCCAATCACAGGGCGTGTTACATCGAACAGATACACCGCCAAAATGACCCAATCATAATGTGTAAATTTTCATGTTCAGTGCGTACTAACAAACCTGATATAATCATCCGTTCTCAAAAAATCGCTTAAACAGCGATCTCGGTCGGTTATCCTTGCCGTTTTTCTTTTTCTACGGGGAACAAGCCGATCGAGGACCAAATAACGTAAGGCCTAGGCCTAAAGGCTGTACCTAAAGCTAGGTCCTATTACCAAGGCAATCAGCCTTTGAAATTTGTTTCTGTGAACAAACATACAGTTCAGAATCGATCTTTCGGATCAGACATAAGCCGCGCGTCAAGGTAGTTCATACGACCCAAGTAACACGGTGTGTTTGGTATCATAAATTATCCCACATTTTTGTCCATTTGAAATTGAGTGACAGAATATATAAGTTTCAATAATTGCACATTAAAAGTATCCTGCGACGGGCTTTAGACAATTTAGCTTCAGTAACACAAATTTTGAATACTTAAATCTAAGAGTAAACTTTTTGCCTTACAAGGGTACATGAAGTGGCTGGTTGTAATGTTGCATGTTTAGATTAAATAGAATCTGTTTCCACCAGTGGAGAATCCGAGTAAATCGCACAAGGACTTCTTACAAAAAAAAAGTAAAAGAAAAAAAAAACCGATGCTTCTTCTTCGATTTTGTACTGATCCTCCTTTCTTAGGTAAAGAAAATTATTGCAGTACTTCTGATCTCATTGCGAGTCATGCTACATACACCGTAGACCCACAGACCGCAGAGTATGGAAGTATCGCCAAATACACATATAATGATGGATTTTCTCAAGAGGGTGGAAACAGTGTACGAACTTGTACTGGAGGGAGAAGGTGGGACGGAAGTGTAATAGTCTGTTGGCCTAACCGAGGTAAGGAGATTCTACTTTACAGTTTTAAAAGACCTATAAGACATACGAGACGGGGGTTGGGTGTAACCTGTATGCTGAAAGAAATGAAAAGGTGGTTGTTTTAAATGCAAAATTATTTCGTACGTCACTCGTGTCGTTTGATTTTGCAACCATACAAAGTCTTTCAACTTGACGTTAAATAATTTGTTGGTGCCATGTTGGGGCACAAGACTTCGTAGCAGACGCTCGCACTGCAAAAAGAAGAAGAAAGAGGAAAAAAGGAAAAACAAAGACTCATGTTTTTGACGTTAATGTCCTCCAACTTGGCGAATCCCTGTAGTGCTTGCTTATCCCCTATATACAATGAATAAAACAGTAGTTGGGTTGTCGCTTTATCTTTGCATAGCAAATGTGACCTGTTCAGTTGCATCTTTTACTGGTTGGAAACTGGTCTGTAAAACTCCATCTTATTAACATATTTACAAACTAACTCAGAAGTAGCCTATATTAGTGGCTGACATGTCAAGGACATACTAACTAGTAAAACTGACCATCGTCAGGGTTGGCTAATTGGAAAGTTCAGGCAATGAATTAAGATTGTTTTGCAACCCATTGGGAGATTTGTCCTTCTCTGCTACCTTATTTTATTAGTTTCCCGAGTTTGATCTCTGTGGGTGCTTGCCGTGTATTAAAACACAGACCGTTCCTTCAAATAACATAAATAGCAATTATAGTGCAACGATTCCTTATTCCAAAGTCCCGACCATCTGGTAAAGGGCCGTTCGGCTAAACTAAACTCTAACCTGCTTCCCAAAGGAACACTTTTTCTAAAGTTCTTCCGCCTTCCTGGAAAAGAGCCGTTCGGTGAAAACTAACTATTAAAGAAGCTACGTCCACTAAAGGACAACACCGGACCCACCTTATGGCCCTCAGACCATTTACGTTATTGGTCTGTCATTTCACGCTTCATCCTAAACTGGTTGAAAAGAAGCTATACGCCCACTGAAGTACAGCACTTTCTTTTTAAAACGTACATAGAAACTTAAGTACATCACTTGACCAACCTTAGTGCAAACATTTTGTCCCAAAGTTCAAGACCCCTGAAACTTAAGCAGAACGAAGGAGAAAAATAAAAAGATCGATATAACTTTCACCTGATGGACTAGCTTTATGACTTCAAAAATTGTTCTGTTGTTAGGTGACGTGTTTTTTATATCTTCGTTTATTTTCTGATGTAGTTATTTGCTGCAAGTTTATTTTAAAAATTCGGGTTTGCTGTGTGATACTAACATTTCTATATCTTTCAAAATATTCAGCTCCATCTCTTAGCATTAGACTGATTCATTGTCATCAAAGGTAAAATAAAAAGGATAAGAAGGTTGGTGTGCCGTAGAGGACTGACCGAACGGAAGACGTGTACTTTTCATTGCTCCCCACTTGTTGTGCAGCCCGTTGTAGAGCGGAATGGTTCTTTCGATATACATCTGGACCCCGAATAACGGAAAACCCATGTGAAGATTTTTATTGCAGCTACCAAAAGTTGAATTTACTCTGGCATAGAATTGGGAAGCACAAAGCGGTGGTGAGGTTCACCCGTTTTACTGAGGGATAACGTACCGTCCCATCTTAAAATTTTCATATGTATTCGCTAAGTGTACTTTCGTTTTTCTCTCTAAGGGTTTAAAGTTAAGTTTCTTAACAAGGGCAATCTGGTTTGGAAGGCGAATTTTTTAGGCCAATGTATGCTCTCGTTGCGTTCATGGCGTGTTTCTGTGACTGGCTAATCTATGTTATCCGTGAGACATGAGCAGTTGGCCTTCGCTTAAAATTAGTCCGCTTGACTGGGGGCCATTGGTCCATGCCCCCTCCCACGGAAACCGACTATTTTAGATCCTAAAAAAACGTTCTTTGGTTACAAAAATTTCAAGTCCCCCCCCTTGAAAACCTACTTTTTTAGATCTTAAAAATACGTACTTTGGTAATACAAATTTTAGTTAAAAAATAGCGTACTATGGCACCAGATTACATGTAAGCATGGATGTAATATTGCGGGAGTAGTACTTCCATGACGTAAGGACACCCGATTTCACAAAAAAAGTTTCAAAGTTGAGGGATTGTCTCCCCAGGGCTTCCTCAGTGATGTACAATATCAGCTTTCATCTGATAGTTTTGTGATGGCAAAGCTCTGAAAAAGACAGGTGGCATTATTTAGCCACTAAGATTTCAATGTACAATTTCAGTTTACATCTGACACTTTTGTTCAATCACGTTTCAAGAAACTGAAATATGTTAATTTCAAGACTTATGGCACGTTAGGATCTTCAGTGCAATTTAGTGCAGTGGACTGTGTCTTTTGGAGTAAAACATTTTAATATGCTCTAAAGAAAGATTGTGACCGCTATTTTCGCTCAGGTTGGTTATAGTACCCTTAGAAAGTGTTGTGGTCACTTACTGATGAAAAGGAGGTATGCTGTGCTCTATGTGCTGAGCTCAATTTGTGTATCCCACGATGTATCTCACAATTCCATGCGGCAACGCATGATCACCAAACAAGCTTATTCAGCAGCTGTCTCTTCGACTAGAACTGGTCAGGGAATTCATTGGTCCTTTTAAGGTGCGTCGAGAATCGCTTCTTGTAGACAGTACGTTTTGTGATTCTGTTACGGGTCAAGTCTCGAATCTGAGACTGCTTTAATAAGATAATTTCTTGTCATTATGTCCATTTTTGCCGAGCGGAAGCATTAAATAGTTTATTAAAACTGAATTTTTAAACGTTTCCTGATGGGTAGAGCACCCGACTTGTATCCGGAAGGTATATGCGGCCATAGTTCTGGAATTCGAGTCCCAAGCCGGGTCATACCGAAGACTTTAAATGGAGCCTACTGCCATTGCGCTTGGTGATCAGCAAAAGCAATAGAGCAGGGAAAACAAACCAGTAAGTCACCTTCAGAAATTGAACCTTTGAAACTGACCTAACTGACTCCCCAAACGACTCAGGTGGAAAGCAGACCTCACATTTGTGACCGTCATGGCGCAATCTTTACACCATCAGCACTTGCGGTGAAATGCATTTTAGGAGACCGTACTCGAGCTACCTAATAATACAAAAATAAATGTTTTAAAATATTTTTATTCAAGGTCCAAACATAATTGAGTATCTTTTTGGCAATTGGAGAAAATTAGAAAGTTAAATATTCAAAAGAGACACGTTTGAGTAGATAGCGATTGTCAGGGGGTGAACTTTGGCTAGAGTCTTCGTCATAAGTTTTCCAAGAAAACCGAAGGAGCGAGAGCTTACTTGAGACGTCTAAAACTGCACATTTTCCGTCTTCAAGGTGAGAATATGTCGAGATATCATTTGAAAGAGAGAGAAAAATAACTTCCAAAATACAGCAGTAGCCTACCTTTCTTTTTACCTTTTATCTTCACTAAAAATGCTATGAAGAGCTCAGACTGTGTCTTTATTCTGCTTCATCTGTCATTATATGTACACAACGTTTGCATCACTTACGTATGTGCATGCCCGATGCATGTAATTGTGTTGGATCTTGTATCGCAGTGCTGCAATATGCTAGGTACCATCATGCATTGCGTTTCAAGATGGCTGACTTACTAACATGTGTAATGCAAACAGATTCGTAGCATGAACATAGCGGGATTGACTGTCTTCAGGAAAATTAGGACAAATTATCAAAGGAACTATGAGGGAATATATATTTCGTTCAAATTTAATCATTTGGTAATTGTTGGGCAGCTTCGGATGATTTCGGGACAAATTTGTGACCATTCGCCAACATTCAGAAAGGGTGACCTAAAATCCCCCGTTCACTCTTGCGCCTTTTAGTCGACTATTTACCCTGAAATTGGTGATATGACACACGATAAATGATCTTACACCAGATTTGCAAAGGTTACGTCTGCACGACTCAATGGGCATTCCCTTTCGGGAAACCAAAAGTTCCACCTAAGGCAAACTTATTTTGAAACAATCCCCTAGCAAGTATAAGATTAAAGAGTAAATTAATGAGATATTGCGGCTGGCTCCAAAGAGGCACCTATAAAAACGACAGACCACTAAACCATATCGTGGTGACTGCCTTTCCCCTTTAACGAGTGGCCGGAAATCTAAATTACTAAAGCGGGGTACTAGTTCCATGGCAAGAATGCTATAGTTCAATCGAACCGTATTTGGTGAGTTCAGGATCGGTGTCGACGTAAAGAGAAGGTCAGATTCTATTGAACTCGTCCAAGGACTTGTTCGACGAGTTACGCAGACTAAAAAGACGATCACTTCATAGTTGTAACTTTGATGTCCTGAGGACTTACGGAACTTCTCGCCTTTCGAAGAAATTTTAGCGCTTCGCTACTCGGTCTTGATTGATAATGAAGGGATAATTTATAATCGCCGTTTTTCTTTAGGCAATTATGTCAACCAGCTTTGTCAGGGGAATTGTCCCAAAAGACACAGGTTTCATCCCGCCGCCTTTTCCTCTAGACGGTATGATATTTTAGGTATTTTGTTTAGAATTTCTTCGTTTTGTCCTGCCTGTTGTATCACAATGATGTAAGCTACACGCCAGATATTCGAAGATTTTTTATTTTTGTTAGTTATTCAATTGGTATCATGATAGTTTTTTGAAGAATTAGTGTATGTGTAAGGGCATGCTGTGCCATCGCTGTAGTGAAGTTCAGGAACCAACAGTTTCTGCAATACAAGTCTACAGTTTGAAAAACCTTTGTTTCAAAAGGTTAAAGTTTCGGCGGACGAGGCCCGTGTTACCTAGGGGAGACCCAGGAGAGTCGAGCCAATTTTTCGGGTATTCGCTGATATTTCCCTTTACACACAAAAGACCTGGCGTTCTTTGTCAATGGAATAAAATACAATTGTTAGCTTATAGTTCGATTTGGTTGAATACTTTTTTCGATTAAAGCATATGTTCAAATTTTGTGGTTCAAAATAAAAATGAAATTGGCAAGGAGAGTTTGGCCTAGACCTGGGGAAAGTTGAGCCATTGCATAAACACTATTAGATAACAACAGTAAGAGATGATGTAGTTCAGTAATGATTCAGTTTATTTTAAGTGGATACTCTAGAGGAATACAGGTTGATTAAAGGATCACTTTAGCAAACAGTAACTAACAAACTACTTTATAATTAAATACAGTTAGGCCTACTAAATTAAAAAAATAATAATAATATATAGTTATAGAATTATACAGAAGGTGTATAGAAATTATTGCCGTGTCCTGTAGGACAGAACGGTAGCACTCTACAGCAGGTGTGTAGCCAGATATTAATCACGGGCAGATTGGGTCAGAGGGGAGGGAGCCCCCATATCCTCCTCGATTTTAGTAGAGGCCTCTGACTTCTAAATGGCACAATAGCCACCCCGGCCTACAGTAACAACAAGTGAAGACTAAACTGGCAGAGAAGTACATTTGTTGTCTATACATTCCCCCTTCTCCTTTGGTCACTAATCTCACCCCACCCTTCCCTGTCTTATGGCTAGACTCTTTGCTCTACTTTTTGCTTGTGCCCAGAGACATGTAAGTTGTCCTCCAAGTGACCCAGAACAAACTTAGTAATCTTTGCCCCCAAAATGCTGGATAGTCACACATTGTTCAAAATTTTAAGTATAAGATATATTCAATGTTGGGATTTAAAATGAGAATTAGTATGAAAGATCTCAGGGGTACAATTAAAAAGAACCTTTTCTTTCCAGTTATGAATGCAGTGGTGCATGCACGCACGATCATTTCAATAAATGCCCCATTTTGCCAAGCTACAGGGGAACTGTAGCTGGGTACGACGAAAGATCCCGCATCATTACGTGATCCCGCAACATCGTCCTCTTCTTTCTGTAAAAGAAATGAATTTTCACTTTTAGTTAATTACAGTTAATATAGGAGAGTTGAGCCATGTTCAAGGAGAGTTGAGTCATGGCTCAACTGTCCTCATGCAGTGTTGCTCAACTCTCCTAACTACGGCCATATTTAAAAAATGCGCTAGTTCCAAATGAAGAATTTTTATCAAGTAGAATATAATTTGTCATATTAATATGCATCCCTGCTGATGTAAAGTGCAACAGGTGTGATCAAATTGACTGCTGTCATATGAGTAATATAAAGCAACATACCTGTTTCTCAGAATTTGTTCAATATGTTTTCATGAAGTTGTTTCTCTGTTCATGGCCTTAGGCAAAATGGCATTGGTGGTACCTGCTAAACATAACATATGCCCAAAGGTGCATGCCACTTCTACAAATGGCAGAAACAAGTGGTGGCTCAACTTTCCCAGTGGCTCAACTCTCCTGGGTCTCCCCTACTAATCACAGAAATGTGCATCGGTTTTAAACAACAACAAAAAAGAAAAAAAAAAAAGAAATGAATGAACGGGGCGGTGGGCAAATGTTGCAGCGATATAGCACATGGATATGAGAGCATTGCAGGCAGAGTACGGTAAACGTAAGAGGGTGTAAGTACATTCATTATGAATTTTGTATCATCTCACCCCATCTAATGTGTAATACAAAAATAAAGTGTAACTGGTATCTGACAGCTGACTGCTAAGTGAGTTGGCCAATAACATGATTATACGATGCTGCATTAGCAAGGAAGGAAGCCCACCTCTGGAAGAAGTGGGGTAACAATCAGTTAGATGGGATAAATCACCGGGAAGCAGTCTGACCGAGACGTTCATCTCCATTTGATTTCGTGCGGGTAGCGAATACTCAAACCTTGCAAACCCTATGTTAAAACTTCATATTTTCATTTTCAAATGGTTACCACTTACTTTCACGACAGTTGTTTAAAAACGGAACCTACTGCCGTTATGCTTGGTACTCAGCATAAGCAATGGAGTAGGAAAAAACAAGCCTGTGAGCCACAACTGGAAAAAAGTTCGTGGCCAGACCTACCTTGAAGTTCACCAATTGGTTTGAAACAGGGTCGTAAACTCCATCTAATCTAATCGAATCTAATTGAAATTTCAGGACAGTTCTGACATTTCCCAGTTTAACGTTTATCTTCATAATAGTAACTAGGTAGCATCGTTTTTTGTTGAACCGGTTTTGATGGCAAAATCGTTCCGGCGGGTGTCCAAGGAGACGTCTGCTCATTTCAGTGGAAGGGATTCTGTTCAGTAACGGAAACCTTGCTCAGTCGGGCAGGGATTCTGCCCTGGTTCGGATCCCCCTGAGAGGTAAAGTCCGTACTCCCATTTAAATATCTCTTGGGACTAGAGATGGTAGTGCTGTGTCTCATTTATCACTTTGCTTGTTATCTCATTAGTCATGAAAAAGCTGATGGTACTGTAACTTTGGGTCGCAGATGCAATCGTCAAGTACATCACATGCGCTGAAGACGTTACCTTCTTCGACTCAAGTTCTTGAAAGCAGCTCTTAAAATAACAGTTCCCTGGTGTAAGATACGTTTAAAGTTTTGTAAAAATTTTCAGCCATCCTCAAATAATAACTGGTGCCCCTATTAATGCAGATATGCGAATCAAAAGGACATGTCTCTGGAGATCATCTCAGTTGAGATGAGGGAAGTATTAATTCAATCAACCAAAAAAAAATATACCAACGTGTTCATTGGGTGCGCTTGTATTGGGAGATTTAATTGGGAGCCGTTATTCGTTAAGTCACTATACTGCTTGGTTTATGGAGCAGAAATGATTATCTTTGATCGATAACGTCACGTTTATTATCACCGTTGTTCATTCAAGATTTTTACTTTGTTGTTGCTGTTTAATCAGCTATGAACCAGACCACCAAAGGCACACGTAAAACACCTTTTCCATTTGAAGTGATAGTAAACCAGATCTTGTTGCTAGAAACGTTTTGTCTTTAGGTAGGAACCATGTGTATTAGGATCAGATGATCTGGCAGAGTAGTGAGATGTACGTTAGTTCGTTTGCTTTGTTTGTTAACCCCTAAAGTCCTGTTATGAGTGTTTTCATAATGCCCCTGGTATTTCTTCCACTTTGGCGGGTACTACTTGGAGAACCTCTTCGCCAACTATTCTGGCCCTTACCTGTGGTCTAATGTCAAACCGAACTCTAACTTTTGCCAAATTGCAAGGTGGCTGCTGAGTCTGCTTATCATGTCAAGTTATTAAGGAACCTAATGTTGTTTCTTTCAACAAAAATGTGAACCAACATTTTCTGTTAAGAGCATACGCAAATCCTAACCCTAACCCCGACCATAACTCTATTGATCGTATCTTTGGGGAAATGCCCTAATGTTTATTGTACTATTCTTTTTCCTGAAGACTTTTTGAAGAAGTCTTGTTAAAGATGATTTGTCGTCTCACAAAAATGAAATTAAAACGTATGTCGGATTAACACTGATGTCACACCAAACCCAGGTATTGACTTTGATTGTGAATTGCTTGGATAATGACACATCAACGAAAACGTATGGGAAACATTCTCCTTATCAACGGTGCAACAAATCATTTCGCAGATGAGTTTAAGACAAGTTTGAAATGCTGTGACGTCATCAAGAACAGTATAGGTTTTATTGCATTTTCATGAGGCGACAGGTCATCGCTTATCCAATATCAAGCTCATCGTTATTCCCTTTCTTACAGGCTTCCTTTAAGTAAACCTCTCTCAAATAGTGTTCGAAAGGTTCGGTATGTATAATATGTATTAAAGTTCATTTTTGGAGTCCATGTTCATTAACCCTTTACCGTTGTTTGGGTCCTTTTGGACCCATGCGGAGAGCTCGGCTGTCACCCATCTTTTCTGTTTCACGCGGAGTTCGAAACTGCGAGTAGCTACCCGAAAATTCGGCCACAACAACGAGAGAGACAATAGTTTAAGGTCACGGGGTCAATGGCCTACGGAAGCCGATGCGGGGCGGGCTACGTCCGCTTTTCCGCCCACTCCCGAGGCGAGCAAATATGCCCCGATTGGAGCACAACGGTAAAGGGTTAACCCTTTCCAGCCACGTACACAAATCACTTGAAGGGAACTGTAGTCCTCCAACAGAAGTTATGTTAAACAGTAAATAAGAGCTAAGATACTGCTATTAAAAGCTGAATTTGAATTTTTAGGACATAGAAAGGAACGCTTGCCTCTCTGTGTTGAGATAGAATTTGTTTTAAATTTTGTGTCATTTATATGTTACGGTTGTTGAGAGTGTCGTGAGTTCTGTCAATATAGTAAGACTTTTCCGTCATGTGGTCTTCAGATGGTAAGAAAAATAATGGGTTTCTTATATTTTTTGTTTAGTCAAATCTGATAACTGCATCTGATCCTCTAAGAAAATTTCGGAATTTACGCCCTTTGTGCTTTCTTAATTTACCTTCTGATTAATTCTTCTTTCCTCTTACTTCAGCCACGTAAGTGCAGAAGCACTCACTGGGTTCGAAGTTCTACACTAGTAATTATTCTTCTAGTTTCTCCTTTCCTTTTCACTATGTTTATATAGACAATGCGAGTAGATGAGTTGAAGGTGAGTTGGGTTATACTTTCTAGCTCAAAAGTAAAACTGAGAAGAAAAAAAAACAATGTGGTCACCAATAGCGTTTTTTAATGTTATTAAACACAACTTGAATACAACTTGAATACAGCGTAACTTAGAACTTGAATATAACTTCTCTCTGAAAACATCTTGTCGTAAAAAGAGTATCGTACCAAGCCCCAGCCATGATTGTAATAATTTTCCAATGTGATGAGGATTAAAAATGATTTCAAAAGGAACTGTGGCGTCCAAACTGTATGGATTACATTAGATGGAGAATTCAGTCAAGTCCTATCACGAAAACTATACATGCAATTAATTCAAAGAAATAGTTCAGTTACATTTACGACACCAAAAGAACTCAGAAGCGTGAGTGACATCATACTCCCACTCTCATTAACTGTGTTACACTTTGCTTTTGACTTGGCATCACATAATAGTCTTTCATAATCTGATCAGTTCATGTAGAAATCAAATGACTGCATTATTGGGGTAGTAATTGAAATATCTAGGACTACAAATAAGATTTGCATGAAAATCAGTCTCTCTTAAATTAGGTCTCTCTTAAATTAATTTGAAAATTGCCTCTTCCATGAGTTGTATCTAAAATGTTTTAGTGGACCACTCTTTAATCTTCACTGCACAAAATTGTTCATATTTACCCTACGTAAGACACAAATAGCATTGACCCGATGACTGTTACAAGTGACACACAATCCCTAATTCATTTAATATGAATCTGTCGAATGATAGTTGAAATATTTTGGATCCCTAGGATAAGAGTGAGACAGTGCAAAATCTAAAATCACTACAGGATTTCCACACCATTCCTCCACCATTCCATCATGGCTAACATATCACATAGAGTAAATTCTTCAGTTAAATGGCGATCATTACAAATTACCACCATCACTGGTAACTACTTAACATGGTTGCCAGCTACAAAATTATATCACATACAATTTTTTCCACCAATTCCTTTTTGTCTGACGGGGTGCCCTGAACTTTGAAGGTTTGGAGTTGTCACTTTCTTGGAAAGTGGTCCAAAGATCTTTTTTTCAAATGTTTACTTTCTCTGATGACTTGTAACATTTTGGATGGTCGACAAACAATGCCAACAATGATATTTTTGCCTTTTACCTCATCAGAAGGATTTGAATTAGTAGGGTTTGCTCAGATGGTTCAACTTTTGTCACGTTTTTGACTGGGCTTTGAAGCACCTTGCTTGTGTTATCCGGGCGTCACACCCTGGCGAAACAGCTTGTAAAGAGCCATGCAAGGTATGCATGTAGGAAGAACTATTAGTGCTTATGCAACGAAGAGCTACGAGTTACCAACAAAACTACATCGGACCTAAGATCGTCAAAGAGGTCGTGTTATTTCAAGAAATGCCTAACCTAGGAATACGATACGAATTTAAAATCATATGATCTAGATAGAGGGAAAAATCTGACCCTTTGAAAGAAACAAGGTTTGAAAATCACTTACATGACCCACGTTCTTGAAAGAAAAGCTCATGTCAAGCACAATAAATGCGAATGCTACTACTCAAAACATTACATTGTTCGCAGCGTCTACAGAGCAATGGATTTCCACTCACTTTCTGATTTACTCATTGCGAATAACTTAATAACTTTAACTTCTAATTACAAAATCACTCCGACTATTATTTGCCAGATTTGAATTTCAATATTTTTACTCCAGGTAGAATCAGATTCAGCTGAGGTAGATGTATAGTGATCCAGATCTGAGTTATATCACAACATACGACTTATGGACACAATTATACGATTTTCAAACGAAAGCAACTCTACCTGATTTGTTACAATTACAATTTTGGTTCATCATCTAGAAAACTGAATATTGGAGTTGTTTCATCGAATTTATGTTACACGAACAACTTGCATCTTTGAGAAAGAAAAGTTGCAAAAGGCTAAAGGAAGTTGAAAAAAATGACCATCCCAGAGCATTATATGGCCTCATTTAGCTTACAGGTCATAAACATATTTAAGGGTTGAATATGAATCCTGCCAATGTCATACACTTCCAAGTAATATAAATCTTAAACCCTTTCACATTGGGGTTGAATTTAACATTAAACACGCAACAATTTTTCAAGAGTTAGCTTCAGCTTTTGCCAGTGTTGTTTGAAATACAAGGTTTCATTTAAAGATTACAAATGTCCGTTGAGGTTAAGCTTTGTGCAATCAGCGGACGTTATATTAGTTTAACGCGTCAGTTTCCACCGAAGTAAGTGGAAGAACGCCTATTTTTCAGTCTGAATGATTTCCTTCCCTGCAATACTTTACACCGGTTACTGTCTGGAATTAAAAAAAATAATGATAAAGATTAAAAAAGCTCATAGATATCATAAAAGATGCCACAAAAATATTAAAGAAGATTCTGGAAGTAAACCATACCTATTTTCCGTTCCCTTGTTTTAAACGTACACTTGTGCGGGAACATGGTGTATGACCTCATAACGGTAGTTAAAATGGTGAAGTGACAGTAAATGTTAGCAGGGAGGTGTGAGAATATAGATTGTATATGCGTTAAAATTTCGTATAAGAATGAACTTTCAGTTTTTTCTTTGGCATATTCTATGGAAACCCAGTCTTACCTATACTAGCTAATTATACATTTGTAGGAGAACTCTCCTGCAGAACATATTACAAATGTACCTGTTTTCGTTTAAAACAAACTATGAGAAGCATTGTTTCGCCAAGGTAGAGCTACTTAAACAAGAGACAGCGACAACATCTTGCCATTCCGTTACATTTAAATCGAAAGAATTTATTAATCCTTTATTAATGACGTTGATAACAAAAATGCAAACTCATTACATATTTAATCCAATGAAGAACTGTTGAAAGTTAAATCTCAAGCAAAAAATCGGAGCTTTTGAATCCAGACAAGTTTGGGAAAAGTATTTTTCAAATGATATGAACGCTATCATTTACAAGATGGAATTTTTCAGTTTATTATTGTGATTAGTACGAGGCTACATTTCTTCAGACTGTACTACGCAATTACACGTCCTGACTGTTTATCAATGAAAGCCCACAAGTGCTTTGTTTGGTGCGTCATCCTGTGTTATTTGTTTTACCCTAAACCGTCAATGGGAGAAGGAAAGAAGCAAAATTCTATTTTCATCTGTATTAACAAAATGATGGAGCCACTTTCTTCAAAACTTAGACATGACTAAATAACAAAAACGATGCAAACAAAAACGAAAGCACTTACCACTCAAAACCAACTTTGGTAAAAATTAGCTTGTAGTCCACAGTGATTCTTTTTAAACTAATTACCCAATATTTGGGTATTCATCTCCTGGAACAGACATTAAGAGAAATATTGCTTCAGATTTGTTATTATAGTATTTAGTTTATAGTGTAAGAAAATTTGCACCTTAGACTGGATCTTCAGTGCATAAACACGACAGAATAATCACATTCATTTACATTTAATTTAAATTCTTCAGTACCTACCGCGTTTCAACATACACAAAATAAGGAAGAAATTAGCAACAGATAATTTAAGACTCGGTAAACCACAAACTACTAAGAAGAGACCCGCCGTAAGAAGCTAGTTACCGGATATCCTGATAAATAAGGACAGCATATTTTTGTAAAATTACTGTTTGAGGATTCTTCTTTACTAATTGATTAACTTGTTTCAGTCTGGAGTGTAAATGATGCTAATAGCATTTATAATAGTGAATAAGGCCCATGTTTACAATGTGAATGTTTTATAAAGAATTGACGATTGCTTCAGCTCGTCTAATTTTTTTTGTAAATTTGTAATGGTGCCATGGTAAGACTGTTAAATGTGTAAGATTAGCTCGGTTATATCTAAAGTATCAACTGCTGAACGACCGATCTTTATGGGCCCCTTCCCCTAACAAATCTAATGATGTATAGGTGAAATACGCAATTATCTATTAATCGTTCATTGCCACAAAAAAGTAAAAAAAAAAAAAAAAGACCGGCAAAGTCTACACTCTAGCGTCTAGATCATTATGAATGCAAATTACACTGCAATATATTCCCGCAGCACCTACTGCACCTAGAGCGAAAAAGGATAAAAATGTTGGTTAATTATTTTTTACTTCATAGAAAGCTGTTAATCAATCTTCATGTGCACTGCTTTAGTCATGCGCATTGTGACCGAAGAAAGTTCGTAATCACAAATATCAATTCCAAATTTACCCATGGAGAGAAGAAAGGAGTAACTTTGTGCTAAACAAATTTCATGTTTCGGTGTCCTTGCTAAAACATTGCAATGTACCCGAATTCGACATTTAGAGGGGTGACAAACCTGGATTCTTAAACGGGATTGATAACTTGATGCTCTTTCATCATCTTGAGAAAGAATGTAAGAAACATCTTGAATAGTCAAATAAGCGAGCTCAGCAAAATAACTTCAAAAAAGAGAAAACAAGAATACAGAAGAACACAATGCATAATGTCTTCTCTGTTTGATCAACGAACGAGAAAAAGGCTGCATTTTAGGACTTTGTCTCTAAAGAAGCATCCCAACACATTGTCCGACTCCAAACAGAAACTGAAACAGTTCTACATATGCTACTTTGGTATTCCAGTAAAACACGTTTTTCCAAAACCTTCCAAATCGTCTTGTTCTTTAAATTATCAACGACAGTTATACAGTTCCATTACAGTATTGCATTGTAGAAAAGGAACACCTCAACTTAACTTCGCGGTTTCTTTGTACTTTGGAATAAACATTGAATTAGTCCCCCAGCAGCATCTAAAAGCAATTTGAACCTGTATTAAATCCCCAATTTTAGGTTAAACAGTCTTCCAGTAGTGTAATGGCACATTCCTTCCCTTAACTCAGAAAGAAAATCCACAAACAACCATTATTCCTATCAAAATAAGCGTCCAAATCTCGAAGGACGAAACTGGAAGAAGCAAAATCGCCGGGCAAAAGCTTTTTCTCATGGGACATATTAAAAATTGGAAATCAACTTAACAAATTTCCACAGAAAGTTAATTTTGTTTTTAAAAGGCATTGTATAAAATACAGAAACTTTAAAGTCACTTCGCTATGTAGTAATAAGGCTACAAATGAAGATAATGTAACTAACGATATGAATTATGTCACTTATGAGCTGCTGGGACAACACTTGGACAATTCGAGCGGGTGACGTTTGCATCCTTCCCCAAATCATTTTCCGTCGTATCCAGAAGAATCGCATCCAGGTGGAGAAACTTGTTGCATACTGTGGTGAAGTAAGTGTTGATGTTGAGTAGAGAATTTTACTTGTCAAACTGAAATGTCAATAATTTTGTGAAGATGACATGACATAACGTATAAATTTTATATGGACGACTAGTAATAGCTTATTGTTACATTAGTTTCTAAAATATCTGACTGACCCCTAAAATCCGATACTTGCTAGAATAAAAAACTTTGGCTGCATCCCAAATATGCTAGTAGTTTTTTTTTTAATTCTTCGAAACTTCTCTGTATATTCACTAATGGGGAAATTTCCACTGTACATTGACATTTGTAGAAGATCATGGTTAAGCACAGTCATCAACTTCGTGCAACTATGTAACCCGGAATGCAAATTTCATTTAGGTTTTGATAACAAAAATACTACTCTTTGTTCCAAATAATGCCATTGATTTTATTTTATGTTTGAGGCGCTTGCCGAATGCTATTTTTTACAATGCTCATGTGTTAATGATGTATTTGGCATTCGGATTCCCGCCTAATTGGGCTTTTTATCTTTGGTAACAACAGGAAATCCCCAGGATTCTTGAGTAATGCAGAGTACCATGTTTGAAACTGTTTGATATTTCCAGCCAGCCAGCCAGCCAGCCAGCCAGCCAGCCAGCCAGCCAGCCAGCCAGCCAGCCAGTCACTCAGTCAGTCAGTCAGTCAGTCAGTCAGTCAGTCAGTCAGTCAGTCAGTGGAAATTAATTACTTCAAACATTTAACATATTATTTCCTGTTTATCAGTCAGAGTGTCCGTCTGTTCGACTTGTTACTCCCCTAAGTCAACACTGTCATCTTATGTCTTATTTCGAAGAAACTGAATCCTGTTTTTCAAGTTTCACCTCAAACCTGAATACGATGATCACGTTCATCTTCCAGTCCAACGTTTATCCTACATCGTGTGTAATCATAGGTCCTATGGGGAAAACAATTATTATTCGTAAAAAGTAGATGTACAATCGTTCTGCAGACAGGTCATCTTGTTTTTAGAACGTTCTTGAAATGTGAATGTTGGAGACGAAATGTCAAAGGTTAACATCTCTCTCTTTCATTTTCATACATGGGAACATCATTTCTTATTATGGTGAAAATAATTGGTATCTTACCTAATCGTTCAATTCCCTGAAGAATTTCAGCCGCTGAACAACCTTTGGTTTACGTTCTTCTATCATAGTCTCATTTCTCAGTTGAAAGGCATCAAAGTAAACTGAATTAGCTATTCTATAGACATTAACTTAAGCAGAATGTTTATAATTGCCATAATGAAGATAAAATAATTGGATTTTTACTCGATATGACCTTCAGTCTAACAAAGAATAATGAAATTATAATTTAAGCAGGATTCCTATAAACAGAGCAGGTGGAAAGCCAAGGAGGACTAAGGAGCCTATAAAATGCTCAAACATTAAAAGGGAAGTTATCTTATCTACAACTTCACAGAAGTGGAATCATTTTTTTTTCTTTAATTGGCCAAGTACTTGTTTATGTTTACCTTGAAAAAGTGGGCAGAACGCAGAATTCAGTTTCTACCGACAGAGATTGGCCTACCAGAAACGTGGAAAAAATTGTAAGAAACGTGTCCTTCACAGCAAGAGGAGCAACTGGAAGAAAGGAAGTAAAAAATCGGGGTAACCATTTAACAACTGATATCTTATGTCAAAAAATTGATTTCTCAATCCTTAGTAAATTCATACTTCAGTTTTAACATGAAATCATGAAAAATACATATTTCAGTAGTCAATTACCCCTTCGGCAGAGATATGAATATTTTCTGGAGGAGATATGAAGGAACATGGCATAAGTGATAGTGCTGGTGCATTTATGAACGTTCACTGGATGTAGTAAGGTCTCAGTATGTTTCTTATCAAGCAATGTTTCAATTACAAATAATTTTTGTTAATGGGTGATACCCTGCTAGTCGTCTGCAGCATTACAATTACAATTTTAATGAATATTCTATGTGTGAAATAGAGGTTAACAACTCACTAGGACCATCAGTGTCGATTATGTGTGCAGGAACTACATAGGTAATACTGTAAGCGTGCATTTGCCCTGAGGGTTATCTTTTGAGAAAACCTTTTTTAGGCGCCTGTAATACATGAGGCATCTTATCGGACGAATCTGTAAATAAGAAATTAAATAAAGTATTAAATTCTGCTTTTTTCACCACAGAGGAAACCGGTTCAGTGAACCCTTACAGAACTTAAGATCTAGAGTTGTAGCAAAGACATTCCATTCGGGGGAACGAGACTGGTCTGGTCCATTCACTAACAATTGAAAATGAGTTGAGTTATGCCTATGCCTAGTCTCTGTTGGATACGCATAAGGGTAACTAACTTTTTCGGATATATCCAAAATGCCTCGTTCTAGTTTCTTACAAAGGGCGTGGGTCGCGCAGCATTGCCCAAGGCCTATTCTACATATGTAGAATGAAGCTATGTCTTTAATGTATTTTCTTCGACAAGCAAGTATGGCTATGATGAAACCTCGGTAGGCTACTATATTAAGAGTTAATGGCGTGCTCACTAATTTACACTGCATAATGAAAACATCCAGCACATTATAGGATAGCTATATGAGCTTAGGGCCCAGCCTTGCTAATGTATAGTTTTTAATAGCTCTAACTTATAGTAACACTTAGCATAACTCGATAGGTCAGCTAACGTTTGTCTTGGTTACCATGAGTCAATATTTATAATAACTAACATTGGATACTTCAACTTAAGAATATAGCCTAATTTTGCTAACCCCGCACTTGCCGACAACACTAGACCATAGCCTAACGTTATGCCAATTTTAATCCTTTATCAACGTGTTAGGTTGCGATAAGTATCATATTCTATACGTGTGAGAAGGCTAGACCGGACGCCATAACCGAGGATAATCAAATGATAAGGGGTACCACCATCGCAACAATTACTAAGACAACTTTGTTGAACCTAAAGCAAAAACCTATTCCCATATTCCCAACCAACTTGAACATCGATATGAAAGGGAAGTATTGCGTTTAAAATGTTCTAACATAGCATTAACAATAAATAGCTCTTGTAATTCTCAAGTCATTTGGCTCAACAATTAACCCCAGCACAAGCTTCATCTCCTTGAAATATTGTGCACAAGAAAAATTATGGAAGCTGAATGTTTTGAAATGATGAAAGTTGGGTAAACAATTTCATTTTGAGCAACAAATAACTTAATTTCTATCCCACGGATACTTATTTCTTGAAAAGAAGGGGACCATACTGCTTTATTTGTAATTACTTATCACTCTTGGTTTTAAAAGGATGAAATTTTACTTGTAAAACAAACGCAGTGATTCCCTTTAACGCTATATAAAAAGGAACGTCTGATTCACGAGTTAACATAAGGCATTAATAGTTAATGTTGCGTACGACGAAAGATGACGATTTAAATTTTGATGATGGAAACTGACTACAAATTAGACAATGCCATTTCTCGTTAGATTACCTTTTAAAGTTTCCACCAGTTCGTCCATTAGCCATCATAATACGATTGCTATAAAAATCCATCTGCTATTTGAGGTCGCTGGTCGGGACAATCTTTTTCAGGTTACTTTGTCTCCCTGGCGAAGCCTGTCGTTCGAATGTGACTGTGCATGTGAACGCTGTACTCTATTCTGCCGACTGTGATCATGTACACTAGCTACGTACGTACGAAAGTCTGAGCTCAGTAAACGGTCAAAAGTAACCATGTTTACATACAAAACCATAACTGACTAATCTAATTGAAGGCTACTTTAAAATAGCTGCTTAGGACTTAAACGTTTTTCTTAACAGTGAACGGTCAAAAATAATCATATTTACATACACAACCATAAGTGTTAAATCTAATTGCATTCTACACTCTATAAAAAAGCTACTTAGGAGTTATATTTTTTAATTCTTTATCCCCACTTGGTAGATACGTTTAGATCCTGAACACACACCTGTTTAATACCTGAGCACTTCATTTAATAACACGTTTAATTGCTAAAAGTTATGTTTCTTAGCTAAACATGGATTGTTTAGAATTTAAACGTATTTAAAAATGGGGCAAAATAAACGTTTGATTGATAAACACTCTTCATAAAGTGTACCCATTTCATCTCGACATAATATTAGCCAGATGTTTGTCATTTTTAATTTACACACTACCAGCAAAGCCTGTTTTACACAACCGATTTGCTCAACTGATTTTAGTGTGTTCGCCGTCGTTTACCTTGGCAATACCCCAAAGAAGCACTCCACCTTCCATTGAGTTGGCAGGATATTGACCCGCGGCCCACCAGCGTGTAACGGGGATAGTTGCAATTAAGAGTGCATGTTGTTCCGTAGATGCGTCCATCATTTGTACAGCTAACTCCATTTCCCCCTTTACGTGAACATTCTACGACTGCAAAAACAAAAGGGAAGAGAAACGTCAGTGTGCACATAAGATTTCCTTACAAATGAAACAGATCTCCATCATCAAAGAAGCTTCTACTACAATATATCCCTGTTGACAGCATGTACAACCATAAAAACGGTACTCTAGTACAAGCACTTTGTTAAATACTCGCATGCGATATTTTGATACAAGTCACTCATTAGCCTACTCTCATTCGAAGTTCAAGTTCAAGATACAAAGTGCTCCTTTGTGATATTTCACTACGTACCGTTTGATAGGCAGACTCTTTTTGAGTAAATGGAAGAAATTTTTTCATAATAAATTATCCAAAATATTCTTATTCAAACAGTCCTAAAATGGAAAGAAATATTTTCTTTCAGTTTTACATTCATTTAATATCTAGTGTAAAGAAGACCTTTCAAGATGAATTCTCCTTTAAATAGTGCACAGGGATAGTTTAATTAAACACAATTCCTATTTGAGACCCAATACACGAGGAATCAGCTCAATATTTGGATAGCACAGTACCCTTGAGCCCGTAACATCACCCTACTTGAACAAATGACAAACTTGACAGAGGGATTTATCTAAGTTGGCAAAGTTCATACACTTCTTTGAGTCAAATGATTGTCCTTTCCTAAGACCATAGGGGTATATACCGTACGTAGGAGTTTATGTAGTTCAATGGTTACATACGTTTCAATGTATATTGCTACTTAATAAAAAAGAATGGAGACACATGGGCGACAACGGAAAGAAGTGGTAGAAAAGTTTCACGAGATAAACATGTAGTCTAAATCAAATTTGTGTGTTTTGTTTGCCTAAAGATACATAGCAAAAAAGAAACGACCTATTACCTCGTACTCGAACTTCAAATAGGCAGTGGGCTCTATTGTTTGCTTCGTCAGAGGCAGTGTATTGTATGGTGTAAGTTACACCCGCAGAGAAAAATGATCCTTTACTACGGCTAGTGATTAATTCAATACTGAAATACAAAAAGGAGATTTATGTATGGTTTTCATTAGTCGGTTCGTTGTAAAAAAAACTTTGAGGATACAGAAAAAAGTCAGGAATGATTGCCAGCAACCCGAACTACCGTCTAGGTTGAAAAGGCGGCAACATGGAAACCGCGGAATTGGCTAATAAAATCACAACGACCGTCAAAATGAATTCCAGCGGTCTTACGCCGCGTTTTCGAACGAGCTCTAAGGTCAGTTTGAAAATGCGGTTAACGCTGGCCTTTGCTAAACTTGGAGACAGTTTGGATAACTGAACAGATTCCTAACGTCCAAAGTGAGGTGTAATATTTCTTAACGCCAATTCGAAGGGAAGCAATAAGCCTAACCGTTTACCACGTTTCCGCCGATTTAGGTAACTTTTGAAAGCAAGGAAATCGAAAGGAAGTGTTATTATTATTAAGTGTATTAACCAGAAGGGGCGAGGCGTGGCCACTTCCTTCAGAAGTTCACTGTGAAAACATCTAAATTCAATGTGTTACTTTTAAAAATGTGGGGCATGTCCCCCGCCTTTCCCAAATTAACACCCATGGCAGTGTTGATAACCCCCTAACCATTTCGCAGCAAATCATTTGAATAAAACAAAACTGAAGATCCAAAAAGCTTAAGGCAAAGAGTGTTTACTTTGCATTAATTAAACAATTAGGCTGATGTTTTCTAGCGCCCCTCCCCCTGTAGTCCTATAAAATGGACCGTCTCCCTTCCTTCCGCTCTTTGGACTGAAAATGCATTGGAAGTCGCAGTGTGCGATTTACGAAAAATATATCAAGCGTTCCTTGTCATCAGTCTTCTCTCACCCTCGGTTCACGCCCTCGGAAAAAGGCGAATGTTCAATACCTATCCCTGTTACGTTTTCAAAGCCCAACTGAGACGTAGGCCTATCAAACGATGCGCTATATCAAAATCTTTAAGTCACGCCCATACCCAAGATATAACCTTTTGCTCCCCTAAGGTAACATTTTCCGCATTGTCTTCCAAGTGCACAAAAAAGTGTTACATACACACACACACACACACACACACACACACACACATATATATATATATATATATATATATATATATATATATATATATATATATATATATATATATTTCAACCAAATGGAAAAGCACCACACCAGTAAAAACATAAAACAAATAGTAAAAACTGGTAAAACAAGAGCATATATTTAGCTTTCAGGACCACCGGCCCCTTCCTCAGAAACGTGTTTAGACAACTTGTCTAAACACGTTTCTGAGGAAGGGGCCGGTGGTCCTGAAAGCTAAATATATGCTCTTGTTTTACCAGTTTTTACTATTTGTTTTATATATATATATATATATATATATAAAAATATGACTTGCGAGTTGCTTCATCTGTCATTTGAACAAAGGCCAAACCAACTTGGCTTCATGGCTCAGTGGTTAGAGCGTCCGCACTAGAAAGCGGGAGGTCCCGAGTTCGAATCCCGGTGGAGTCAACATCGTTTTTTCACCTCAGTCAGATTTTCCAGCTTTACCAATTTGATTTATATATTTATACATATATATATATATATATATATATATATATATATATATATATATATATATATATATATATATATATATATATATATATATATCTGTATACAACCAGTACGAGAAAAAAACAATAAAATACATAAGATTATATTTCCCCTATTGGTTTTGAAATACACATGCCCGTTATTTTAATGGCCCCCTCAGTCCTTAGTGTTAACGGAAAGATGTACGTAAGTTGGTCAACATCGAAGTAATTGCAAGACATTTTGTGGTAAATCGGACCTGCGTGTAGAGTTACCCATTCCCATATAAAACAAAGTGTAAAACGTTAAGACGAAACGGTTTTTTCACCCAAGGGTGGAGTTCTCCCAACATTCGCGTTTTGTGGGGATTTAGGCGAAATATAGTATAAATGGGGACAGATGCTACAGTAGATAAAGTAAATGACATTTGCAGAATTACAATTGAAGGGCTCTTGGTGCAAGTTGACGTCGGTTCCGGGAACGGTTACAGCTGTCTCCGTTGCGATGTGTCTACGGCCATTGCAGGGTTTGTTCCCAAGGAGGGGGATTGAGTGGGGGTCTTTGGTGAAAAGTTTATAAAATTTCAAAATACCACCTACTCTTCCTGGTTGACGTACGACCCAACAAGGGAGTCAAATATGTGGTTAGTATCCTTCACGTAGGCTGGTTGGTTTCACATCAGAGGGAGGAGAAATTTGTGTAGAGATTCTGATATTTGTTGCTTTGGGCTACCACAAATAGAAATAATAGGTCTCCCGATAACGACCGATCCTTTTGGTGGTTTTTGTGTAGCTCGGGTAGCAGGTAAAGATTGGTGTACGAATCTTATGGTTACAAGGGTTGAGGTAAGAAAACTTCCTCCGTGATAGGTTTTATGAAGAAAAGCTTACAGACGTAGAGGATAGTTTCTCAGTTCGTGGGTGATGTCTGATTCCAGACATGCAAGGTTGGGATGGTTTATCATGCAAGAAATAGGTTTTTCTCAAAGTACGGGTAAGCTGGTTCATATGTAATAAAGAACACATTTTCGGTTACTGTGATGTAGGGATGAAACCAAGACTCTTACCCAGAAGAAGTATTGCTGGGTCGACAAGGGTTCGTTCAGAAATGTTCGTGATAAATTTTTAGATTGTTTTTTACTTGTTCCTTAGATGAAAGGCTCAATCTCAATTGGCGATTGTACCTTGATCGGTTGCGATTATGGTATGGATGGTTTCAAGTTACCCAATTAAAAAATTCAATCTATTTGACCAAGTTTTTGTCTAACCTGACGTGTCCTCCTCGATCATCTGTCGCTCTTGGCGTCCCCCAGCTCACATAAGCTCCACGACGATTTCTGTCTGGATCGACATTTTTATCAGACGGGCAGTAACTAAACGTTGGTGGTGTTTTGTCTGGTTTGGGTTCTAAATGGAAGATAAACGAGGGTACATTGAGCATATATCGCAGTTGCTTGTCGCATTTCATTTGTATGACTAGTTCCTCCAGAGGGGACAAGTACGTTATCTTTTGACTACCTTCCATTTCAAAAACAAGTCCTTAGTGGTATACATGGCCGCGAGGGACTCTTTTTATGGGAGAGCAGTGGCTTCTTGCAAATCTCAAGATCCCCATTCAGGGAATCATTTCTGCCAAATGATATCATCAAAGTCTGCCCCGATTTAGTAAGCTTTTGGCCAGCTGAGGGCTGCAGCTCGTCACACCCTAGTTCGTATGGCCATATATCACTCTATATTTACGATACATTGTGATTGGATAAGTTATTTGATTGGATGGTTTTGTTTTTTACTAAGACTGCAATGACTTCTTGGGGGACTACATAGAATTCAGAACGTTTACATACAAAACGATTCTTAAAAACCCACATTTCTGGTTTAATGGATAGAGCACCAAGAAATAAGATTTGTTCCGGCTTAATTTTGGCACTTTTTATTTCTTGTTTTTTAAAATGGGAAGAACGTGCGGTACACAATCGCTCTTTTGTGTTACGTTTGGTAAAGAAAATGGCTGTCACCATCCCTTCTAAACTATTTTCTGCATATATGTAGACCTAACATATTATTCAAATACTGTTAATAAGTGATTCCCGTACTAATATACTCTAAATCACATGGGGAGTAAGGTATTGTGAGGACTAGAGTTAATGGAACCAAACACTTTGGCCAGTCCTGTTCTTTATCCTTATTACACAACCCGTACGGTATAACTGCTAATTGAACGTTATATAAACGATTTTAATTACAAAATGTAACCAAACCTTACTTTGCGTGCAACCATCCAAACAGTCCCACCACCTATCTGTTGATGAATAAAGCAAATCGTTTCAGTTAGTAAGATATTGCTGATTGACGCTTACTGCGTTACATCATTTGCCATTCAAAAAAAGTTTTATAGAGAGTCATTCACAGAGAAACATCATACCTGTTTTTCCTATAGCTAAGAAATTTTAGCTGCAAGAAACTTTATCTTATCAGAAAAGTGTGAAGATGGAGATAAAACGTTCCTAGACTCTTTGAAGGCGTGCTCCTTCCTGCCGCTTACCATGCTTTCTTTGTCCTAATTTCTATATCAACTAGAATTAGTGATGCGGTGTCACAATATTAATGGGGAACACACTCTTTTTGTGGATTCGTAAACTTTTCAAAAACATAAAAAGACTAAAATTTTCATCTTGTGCAATGTATTAGCCACCCTTAATACAATGTTATTTAAAGTCAGAAGAAAATTTTCAACGAATTTTTCTTCTTTCTAGTAATAAGTCCGACATAAACAGAAAATTAGGAAAAATATTACATTGAATATTTAAATGCAGACAACGTATATCTATATCGAGGGCACAATTAAAGCAAAATCTGTCTTTTCGTTCCTTTTTGAGGATAGGAACAATCTCCGTTATTTCAGGAACAAATGGAATCGGTTGAAATAGCTCCAACCAAATTTTGACTCCCATTTAGAGATCAGTTTTCAGAAAGACAGTTATTTTGCAATAAAACATTCATGGAGTGCATGGGCAGTCGTTTTTTGTAAATACACCATTTTATCGTCTCAAATTTGTCAACTGAGCAGTAGTGATCAAATTACGTACGTATTGTCTTTGCTACATGATGCGCTATGAAAAGCTGAAAACGTCAATGCCCCCATACGGTAAATCCGATTGATTTACCAATCACCATTCTGGGTCTGTTGGTATTGACTTTGTTACTCCTCCAAAGGCAAGTGTGCTTTATGCATTGTGACGTCATATTTCATGATATTTTTCATGACATTCCATCATATATGCAGAGAGTTAATGGACCTCTTGCAAAATAACAACTGAAAATGATGGTGGGACACCGCTTTGGTGCGTTTCGTTTCAACTCAAGGTAAAATAACTGTAACAAAAATTGAAAGGGTACCAAGAATTTGTCCCAAAATCCTTCGTAAATACTACTTGGAAAAAGGTCAATAGGGATGTCTCAGGTACACTATTTTGGAGTTGTCTTTTAATAATGTTTTGGTGGTGACTCCTCCATTACCTAAATATTAATCTACTACTTTACGTGTTTAGCTATTGAACTTATTTTACCCCACTTTGTAAACACGTGTAAACTTTAAACATTTTCAGCTATTAAACACAGCATGTTTAGTAATTAAAAGTGTTTTAAGACGTCATGTTTAGGGATTAAACACATATTTACGAAGAGTAGCAAAAAAGCCAAAAAAAAAAAAAAAATTAGGAGCACCATTTAAAGTATGTAATTTGAGGCTTTTAACGATTTAAACTGTATTTCTTTCAATGTCGTCACTCGTTTAACAATTTTCTGCCTCTTTCATGGAAGAATGTACACAATGGGTGAATGGTCCAAGGCTGTCCCCTCATCTCAGCCTCAGTATGGGAGGTCAACGCAGGCCTAATGTTAACCATAGAACACCGTAATCTGGTGTTTGCTTTTGCTTCGTAAAACGTTACTGCAAACACATATATAACTAGACTATATTCTTTTCATTAAGGGATTTCTCGTACACTGCTTTTATAGTGCTAAATGCTTCAACAACGATAACAATGCAGTGCCTCTTCAGAAAGAACAGGATATACTCACCCCATCCTCCCGAGACTTTGGAAAGAGAAAGGAATAAAAAAAAAAAAACCTGAAAAGATTGTAGTTTATCAGAGTCAGATTTGAATGAATAAGTCTTATTTTACAATAAATAACATGACTTATTACAATATTCATTCGTCATAATGGCTTACACATAATATAAGACTTTACCAAGTTATAATGCAGTAGTTACTATTATTAAAGAGTTAACCGTTGATCAGTTTATGGAAGCATTCTTAAACTTAAACTAAAGGAATATTTTCAATTAACATATACTTACTAACTAACAGGTAATGAGAACTCGTCGCATATTGTATGTATTGGTCCTTTTATGGAAGCATAGTTTAACTTAAACTAAAGGGATATTTTCGATGAACATATAATTACTAACTAACAGGTAACTAGAACTCGTCGCATATCGTACACATATGTATTCCTCGTTTTTCTTAGTGCAGATTCACTATGATTTGTATTGTGGTAACGAACGAAGGGACTTTCGATGTTAATAACGCTTTAAAAAATAGCACAATACCGTCACACTCTTCTTTTATTTTGAGGCCCTGTATTAATCGAGTCATGTTGCAATTCGTAAGAGCGCCACGTTTACTTATGCTCAGAAATATAGAATTACACAAAATGTTTTCATAAATCTATTACCCAGTTCCAAAGCTGTATAGGACTGAAGTAACAGAATGTACATTTTTTGTATTTTAATCGAAAGAAAAAACGTCGTATGGCGAATCCTCGTTGAAATATAAATGTTTGATAATTGTAGACGTAAACAGAGCAATTATCCAATATGATCTAATAGCTCACGAAACCTGACTCTTTCTCCTTAGCTGCGCTGATGCTGTCCATGATAACGTACGGGTGGTTGAATGACTCAGTGATGCTGGTACAATAAAATGCATTTGATGTTTTTTGAAGTTTTACATTCCGTGGTTTTCTTCAAGCAGCCTACATTTCATTTTTTAAGAAGTTCCTAGAAGTATCCTAGAATCTAGCTAACTACGTTTCCTATTCTCGTTTAACTGGATTTAGCCTGCTTAACATTGTTATTTTCCTAAAATAAAAATTGTGTTAAAGTTACAATATTTTACAAGTTGTATCTATGAACAATCGTGTCAACATGGAAAACTTTTTTGATATAAAGTAGGAGATCGTAATAGAAAATATTTCTACCTACCTTCAACATTAGTCGCTTGGAAGCAAGCTAACAAAAAAAGATAAAATACTGAAAAGTTCTTCATTACAATCCCGGATGCTTTTCGTCAGGTCAGTGATGTAAGGTTAAATGGATTTCACAGACGAGCGCTTTCAATTTTTGTAAATAGCCACCAACGGAACAATAAAACCACAGGACTTCCTCCCTTACGTCTAAAGTTGTATTCCAATCAGAAAAGGATGTTTCCCTCCATTGCACCTCGGTTTTATATAAACACTTTATGGGGCATGAAAGAAGTTAAGGCATCATCTCTGTTTTACAAACATCTGCGTTTGTTGTAGCAACCACAACTTGGCCACAGTAAGCAACAGATCTGTGAAAACTATCACACATTTTTGGCACAGATATCGTTCCATTTTCTCACACACAACTATTTATTGTGAATGAATACCACTTGAGGGTATTACGTATACTTATTGGATACGTTTTGGGTACAAGAATGGCAGTCACTTCTTTGTGAATTCCGAGTATTTCTATGTTACACGGTCTCGAGGAGGACCGGGTGCTACTTGTTATGAGCATGGATTGCACTTTTGTTTGGCATATAACTATAGCTTAATTCCCCTGTATGCAAATCTTATGTGCAGTCTAAATGTTTTTTTTTTTTTTTTTTGCTTCGACTATCATTCGTTAAGGCATTTACGAACAACGGTTTAAGTTAATTCATATCTTACTTAAAGTGAAAACCCTATTTTATTTTGTGTCGCCGTTATTAGGGGAGATCAAACGAAATTTCCTTTGATTAATTGACACTGGTTCATAATAAATATATTAGGAACCCCCCGAAAGGTCAGTGTGCAAGTAAAGCTTCTTGCATGACCCTGATTAGGGAATTTTAAGCCAGTCTATCTCTGTAAAAATATTTAGTAACTAGTCCTGTTAAAGTTTCGAATAGTTAGTCAAATTCCGAAATAACAATTGTATATAATTTCAACACTTAATATGATACAAAAGTAGACAAAGTCACGGTGAGTAAACTTTTGGTATTAAGAAACTCTGTTGAATAAAACATTTCTTATTTCCTTCTAAGTAGAGGAGTCAAGTGATATGAATAACGTATTCGTTGGCTTCGAAGAGGGCAATTTATGATTTTTTTTAACTTCAGCAATTACTGGGAGCAAAAGTGTTCTACAGATATTATGTACCAATTAAGGGTGCTAAAATACAGATTGATAATATGATGCTTGAGAAAATGGAAACACTGAGTGATGTTATTTCTATTGAAATCTAAAAATTCACTTTTACTTAACTTGTCTATGAATGCGAACAGAACCTAAGCTGGTTGTTTTCGGTAATGCTTCATTGATTCTTCAGCAGGTGCCAAATGGACAAGTAATTTGTTTCCAGGGTAAAATCAAAGCGAGGGAATGTACTAACACTTACAGTACGAATACTGTAAAATCCCTATGACTGTAAAAGAGTTACTCATTCATATGAGGGCGTTTTTAAGAAAAGCAAAACTGATCATTATGTCTGAAAAAAGACAATGTGAGCATTTGTTTAGATGTAACCACTTTTCGAAGAGCTTGTTTGCATTTATGATTTGATAGAAAGTAGGCAGCTTCAAAAGAAACTAAATTTACTGCATGCATCTGAGTTTAACTACGGTGGATTGGGACACTAAAATTCTTCATCTTTTATAGATCCCTCTTAATTTCAATGTTCACTTACACCAAGTTGCATAGATCAACCGCGGGGAGGAGGGGTTCTCCTTCAAGGCTGACGTGCTGTGGTGACTGAGGGTGCTAACGTGACGTAAGTTTGTATAAGTGCGTTTCCCTCTGACCATTTCCCGTGTCCCCAGCAACTTGCATAGTTGGACCTTCGTCAGCACGGGTGTGTGGTATTTTTTCTTCTGAATGACACTTTTAAAACTAAAGTGCTGTCGCCCAGGTATAGCAGAGACTTCCAAAACTATATGCAGGAAAGCTTCGATACATGAATGTATGAAGGCAGAGGGTCTGAGGTGATGGCATGTCGAGATTCCAACACTCTTTGATCACTAAAAAGAATGTTTTAGTATCCAGTTGTCCCATTTAGCTCCTTGTGCCATTTGCATTTAAAATACATTCAAGACAAAGTTGAAACTTGTCGTCAACTTTTAAGATATCTCATATTTATGTATTTTGACATGGTGTTATCATGATTGTGACAAAACTCATTAATTCTATCCAAGTATGGTATGAAAAAGAAACGGTACCACTTGAGAAGTTAGGGTTCACAATGAAAGCTTTTTGCCTTCACCGCATTCCACGGAATTAAAGAAAAAAGCTGCAATCGGGAAGCTGACTGACTTCATTAGCCTCATTCCTTTTGGAAAATTATAAATGTGTGTCGTTCTGTGTGGTTCCATTGAAATTATTAAGATAGGCGATCTGGAAAGCTCCCCTCAATAATCAGGCGATATAATTTGCAATGGACCTAGTGATCATGGCAAAAGTTGGTTTGTGTCTGTTGCCGATGTACCGGAGAATATTCAGTGTTGTTTAGTTATAATTCTACAAAGGTTGTCAGACTGCTCTCAAATATTTGGTGGGCTAAGCGGTAACCATTGCAGAGGCAAAATATTCCCTGATGTGCTGGACATCAACTCTAGTTGTCTAGTTGTGTGATGGGATCATGCAACTAACTGAAGGTTGAGATTATAACCTAAACAAAATTTGCTCAGTGAGAGAGTTCCAATGTGACCAATCACACCAACATAAACGTTAAGATGATGTCGAGCCATATTCTGGGGAGGGGGGGGGGGGAGTGAGAACCTTTCGTCTGAAAAAAAGTTATTCTTCAGCCTGATTTTCAGCGTGCCTCTTTAGTTCGATAGAGTCTTACGGCCCAGTTTCTAACCTAATGGTTCATGTCGAGCCGGCCACGGCCTTTTCTCCAGTTGTGGGTCACTGGCTTGTTTTGCCCACTCCATTGCTTATGCGTAGCATCACGCTCACCGGCAGTAGGTTCCATTTTTGAGTCTTTGGTAAGGCTCGATCTAGGAATAGAACCCGGGCCTTCCGCGCGAGAGGCGGATGCTCTTATCGTTAGACCAAACAGCGATGATGCTCGAAATGGCTGATTATTATAAAAGTTTTAAATCTTTGCCCGAAGAAAAGAAAACAAATAATGTTCAAACTAAAATTTTCTTAGGCAATTAAAATGGGAAATAAAATGTTTTCCTTAGGCCCACTTTATACTGTAGTGTTGCAAAAATCTTTGCCCGAAGTGGTAAAATTTTCGGGCGAGGGTTAGAAAAATGCTGGTACGTATTCAATTGCAAACTTATTTCAACGGACAGACGGAAGAGAGTTCAGGTGAGTGCCATCATCCTGCCCCTAGAGCCAAAATCGGGTAATAGTTATAAAAATAGGACAATTTACTTTTCAGTACTAATTTGATACAGCGTGAGACCGCCTCCCAAAATGTCTGCCTGAAAATTCATTTAAACCTTTGTTGTAATGTGACATTTTTTTCAAAATGTGTTACTGATAGCAGTAAAATCATTTACAGCGGCGGATCTAGGATTTGACACAACGGGGCCCAGATTAGTTGAAGCAGGACTCATGAATGTGAGGGGGGGGGGGGTTAAATGCCAGCAAGACTATCTAGTGGTGCGCCACCATTAGTTGGGCGCAAGGTACAAGAAAATGTTTGACTTTGCAAACCCCACAGATGGCAGGAAAAAGTACTTCAAGAATGAGAATAATATGCTGTAACTTTATATTTTGTTTTTGCGGCATTACTACATATAACTAAATAGACATGTCACATTTTGAGACTAACACTAACAAATAGCGCTTAGTTTAAATGTAAAAATTATCACTAATGTTTAATAAATACCTCTCATGTATTGAAAGCTATATTCAGAATGTTAAGAGGGTTATTACAGGCATAGGCATAGACATACGGACGGGAGCATTTTAGGTAGGTGATGGGGGCAGAAGATTTACTGCAGGCCAGAAAACTGCATTTGTGCCGAAAAAACGAAGCTTAGCGCAATCTTATGTAAAGGGTAAGCTAGCCGAAAATTTTGTAAAATCTGAACCCTCAAAAAATCCGAAACGGCATTTTCAAGGCTTAGAAGGAGGATCTAACCAGTTGCTATTTTGATCATGAAGGCTCTCAGGAAAAAATGTTGAAGTGAAGGAAATGACTTCATCTTTTCCGGTGAAAAATATAAACGGAGTTAAAAATATGCTAATGTACCTTACCTCCTCGCCTCTCTTGGCTAGACTTAATGTATACATTGAATTGATGAAATTGTCTGTGCGACTGCCGAAATCCCGACTGTGAATGATTCAACCTCTATTAGATACACCTTTTGAAACAAAAGGTATGAGATGGGTTTAAATGAATTTTTAGCAAGGCTTATAGGAAGAGATTATCACATTGTGTTATTGACAACTTAAAGACCCGACTTTCTTTACAGTTGCCCGAGTTTCGGATGAAGGGGTAAAAAAGATGGCGAACTAGTAGGCAATGCAACGTAAAGTCCACCCGTCCGTCGTTCAAACTAATTTGGCAGTTGCAAATATCCTAGAAGTTTTTCAACGTTCTCCTGAGTGTTTTACCACTTCGTGCAAAGATTATGCAAATGAAGTGGGGCTGTGGAAAAACTTATTTTTCACAAGCTACTCGAATTTGTCCCATGTACCACTTTTAATGTTCATGGAAATTTTACTTTGGACATTATCTTTCCTTTGGGGGGGGGGGGGGGCGAAGATTTGAAAGTATTAAAGTAACCTGTCATTTCCGGCAATATTTTGCACGAGGTTTAAGAACAAAAACAGACTGAAGAGGAAATGTTTATTTTAAAAGAGAGACTCTCCAAATGTGTCTAGTTGTTTTAAATCTAGGATTTTTCGAAAATATGTTAGCCTTAGGTATAACACTTTTCTACTTTTATTTATTGGAAAGAATTTGGATACTTATTCGGTCGTTGTGTTTTGTGAAGGACTGTGAAGTAAAACTCATGATTAACAGCTTTTTACCCTGCCCTAGTGAGCAGCGATTACTTTTTAGAATTTTGTTAACTTTTCACGAAAATTTTACCACGTTTGTTCGTGTTTTCTTGTACTTTTTTTCGGGGAATCTTTTTATGATTTCGGGCACGCTTAGGAATTTTTAAAAACAATGTTCTGTAACTCAGGCGGCTGTCCGGATTTTTATCAAATTCCATGCCGAGTTTTTGATTTTGTGGAGGTCTAGGAAGAAGTCTTAGTCCGTTGACTGGAGGGGCCAAAATAATATGAAAAGTAATAATGAAAAAATTAAAACACATCTGCCCTTAAAATCTGGCCATATTTTATTACATATATTCTGAAATTATATTTTGATAACAATTTATTTTTTCTTTTAGAGGTCAACCAAGTTGGCGGAAAAGTGAAATGTCCGACAATGCGATAATTATGTCAGTTTACAATAAAATACAAAAAATAATCATCAAAAATTCATTTCAATCAACATTACTTAATATTTTGATATAAGATTATAGAATATTTTTGACAGTTGATTTTTGATAGTTTTTGCAGGACTTCACTCTAACCAAGATGGGGGAAATCATAAAATAGCCGCCAAGGTAACAGTAATATATGAAGTTCATAGGCAAAATAATCACTTAAAAAAGTGTTAACATAGGGGCTCTTTTGTATAGAACATATAATCTGGAATTTTATTTTGGTAACACTCTTGTTGGATTTAGGTCAACCAAGATGGCGTAAAAGGAAAATGGCAGCCAATGTGATAATTATGTCAATTTACAATAAAAATACAAAAAATAATCTTTAATCGTATATTTCAATCGAAACCCCTAAATGTTTTTGAAATGAGATTATAGCATAGTTCTTAGCCAAGTTCATTTGCCATAAAAGTTGTCCAAATATCGAAATTTAGGAGCATCTATCTTCATTATACTTTTTATGAATAATTGTCATCACTGTAATCATTTTTACAAAATACCATGAAGTAGAAATGAGGAACCAGGATGCTATTACTTGCCATCTTGGTTGACCTGCCAGACTAAAAGATAAACCTGCCTACAAAATACTTTTTGATAGTTTTGTTTGGATTATGGACATATGTTATTGTTAGTCTCAAATGAATAAAATCTGTTTTTCATATTCATTCTTATTGTACTTATGTTTCAGGCAGCCATTTTTGTATGTTTGCCATCTAGTAGGTCCCCCTAAATTCCAATCACAGCACTGCAAAACTTTACTTAAACTTTACTGAAAACCTATTACTTGGCATAACGCATTGTTACTTTGCAAAGAAGTGTGACCTTCGTGTTATTCCACTTCTTGCAACATTACACTGTTATTTCAACATAGGTGACATTTTTGCTTTAAAACAGTATCTTGCTTGACCTGGATTAGGGAGGACATACTGAATATAATTATGGATAATTTTTCATATTATTATCACATTTTGGCATTCTTTGATCTGCATTCCAACAAAACTGTTCTGAAATACACATGTTTACTTTTTGACATCAATTTTGGCCAAATGTGTAAGGCATATGTGACTAATCAATTTTTTTGTAATTAATTCTTATTTTTAGAATTGACATAATTAAGCCTTTGGCGGCCATCTTACTTTTTATCAAATTTTGGTTGACCTAAATTAGACAAAAATGATATCAAAAATATAATTTCAATTAGTATGCAATGAAATATGGCCAGATTTTAAGAGCTGAACAATGTTTAAACTATTTTAAATGATAATTTTTGTATTATTTTTTTAAATTATGGTCGTCATTTTGGCGGCTACTTTGTCATTTTCGCCATCTTGGTTAAATTGAGGTACTGCAAAACTATACAAAAAAAAATAAAGTTTTAAAAATTTTGGAAATCCCAGCCCCTCAGCCAATTAGAAATGGCATTGCAGTCAACGTTATTTTGTGCTGTCTTTTTTAAATGAAATCTTTAAATCAACAAAGAAAATGAAAAGTGCAAAATAATCATAAGTTTGCCCAACAAACTGCGGGGGTAATTAAGCCTTAGGGTGCATAAAGTGGAAAAAGTTGAAGAAAAAAATTAGGGAAACATTAGGCTAACTCCTCCGATGCTCCAAAAACCCCGATTTTGAGGCCTTTTTCAGGGTATTTCCACTTCATTAATTGCGCATTAAGATAAAGACTCCCTGGCCCAGTGGACCATGAAATTGCAGATAGGGTGCCAGAAGACTCTTCTCCATAGAGACATAATGTTACTACATAAGGAAGCTTTGTGCTGTTATCTCAGTGTAGTCAGTCAATGAGCAGAGTGGTCAGTGAGAGATGAGAGCATTATAACACTTCACTTAAGCAACCGTGAAGGTGCTATATGGAGAGCATAGGGCTGGATTTCATCATGGATGCCATTTAGCAAATATTACGCATCACATCTGTCGATATCAGTTGAAAAAGGCCTTATTTTGTTGAATGAGGTAAGATAAAACTTCAACCCCCTTTTTTTGAAGGTGAGGCCCTGGCCCCTGGCCAACTAAATCAGCCCCTGATTTATATTCGGGAGTTCGGACAGTCACAAACACAATGTCGTCAATTCAATTTGTACTTAATTTAGCCAAGAGTCGTAAAGGGTAAATGGTACCATTTTTATTCCGTTTTATAGTTTAGATACAAGACCGTTTCATCCAAATGAAGAGATCCATTTTATCTGGTAATTTTATGAAAAAAATAGCGACTGCTTAGATTCTCCTATGATCCTGAGGAATGCTATTTTCGGCCATCTGGTCCGATTTTTCCAAATATGCACGCTCTGTGCCAACTAATGGTGGTGCCCCGCTTAAGCAGCCGTCTAAGCAGAATCTTAGTTTCAAGTGGAAATTTTTTGAAAACTAAATCTTAATAGAGCGATTGCTTAGATCTCCCATATATGCCCGGGAAACGCTATTTTGGACTCAGGTCGGTATGCCTGGAAGCATACCACCAAGCCTTCTATCGTAATCGAATCACCCTCAGTACAGTACGGACTCTGTAATATGAGCTTTGTTACTTCAGTGCAGCTTTGGCATAGTTTGAACTAGCTGTCAATCAAAGAGCTGAGCCAATTGAGAAATTTTTAGGCTACTACAAAAATTGCAGTTTGAGGTGAGAGGATCAGCCCTTTAATTATGACCAGATTTTTTTTCAGGAAAATGAACATGTCATGACCGCATGGTAAAGTGAAAGAGCTTGTTGGCAGGCTCTGTCTCTGTTCATATTCAGGACCCTGATTGTACTTTGTGTGGCTGCCACAGGCCTCTGCCATCTAGCTGGCAGTATGGTTCATCTAGTACTAGTAAAAATCTACAAAACCAAATTGACAATGCCCACGCAATGCCAGCTGCCATTTAATGTTTCATTAATGTATGTACAATGCAGTATTTATCGTAGTATACAGCACACAACAATAAGCTACTGAATGCAAATAAGCTACTCAATGTTAACTGTTTTACGTATAGCATAGACCTATTTCCAAACAGCAATTACAAAGGATCGTGGGATAGAGTTTTGGTGTTTGTCATTTTTGTCAATGGCATTTTTATGTGGTGAAAATTGACGTACACCAAAAACTCAAAAAATGCAAGGCAGAAGGTGTGAAAAAATGTAGAAAAAACGAATTCCTACCAGTTCCGCGATATCTTCATTACCATAGGCCATATGCATAAATAACAGTTAGGCCTAGTGTGTAATAAGTATGTAAAACACTGTACTACCGGAGCCGACTTAGGCCTAGTCCTGGCCTTGTGTGTACGGTAATAAGGCCAGGCCTAGCCTAGGCTTATAAACCTTTGTAATCCCCAAATTCCCAAACTCAACTGAAGGAAACAACCATCACCTAATGAGCCCTGTACTGCAGGGCTCATTAGCACTACCTCAGTCATAGGAGAACTTGGATGTTAACCCAACCACAGATGTGGAGTTAAAGGGCCAAACCTCTCACCCCAAACTACAACTTTGGTACTGTACTTGGGTACCGGAATTCTCAATTGGCTCAGCTTCTTGATTGGCAGCTAATTCAAACAAAGCAGAGTACCAAAGCTTATATATCGCAGCAATGTGTAGTATTGCAAAGCTTCAGTAGCATCTCACAATGGTCTTGTAAGCTTTTGGGTTTTACTTTTGAATTTATAATTGAAGCAAAGGTTTCCCTGTAGGAAGAAATTTGTAAACCTGGAGCATGTCCCCTCAATCCTTCTCAACCTTGGAGAGGTTAGCCCAAGATGTTAATAAGTGACAAGTCTAATGTGATAGATTTTTCACCCCGTGTATGAGGGGAATGGCTCTCCTCCAGACTTGCTTTAAAAAATTTTGCAATGTCCTTTTCATTTCTCATTTGCAGTGAGATAAACTGCAAGATGCAAAGTAAGCAAACATCTGTCAACAAAAACTGCATTAAGTCACAATATACCAGCCATCTCTCATCTGAGGAGATTGCAAGATACCAGGTGAAAATTATTCAACTTGGAATACATAAATTATTCAACTATGTACTGGAAAAGTGTTGAAAGCTTATAAGAGCACTGATGAATACAAGTACTTCCAGTCTGGATGGGTTCAAGACCTTCTCCTTTGGCAATTGAAAGGAAATAATCTATTTGTTATGAAGGCAAAAGGTATATTTTCAAGTGTCATTTGATAGTTATATGTTTACAACAAATTTTGAATTGTTTATGAAGATGAGAAGTAGCCTTCATCCCTCATCGCTTTAGTCTTTCTCAGGAATGTGCTATTATTTCTCTTGCTGCATATTATGCAAGTTGCATTTGTTCCAGTTCTAACATATATGTGGCCTTTCACATGTGCATAATTTAATACTCCATTTTTGTCTTGCCCAGTGCCAGTGCATCAATGGCCTAAATGTTAGTGTTGTTGCTATATGAAATTTTTGTTATCGATATCAGGAAGTAAATTCATTCAATAGCCAAACGATATCGAGATGCAATGAAAGTATAACCATACCTGAAAACACTGTGGTATACACTTAATAATATGTACAAGTAAGCTAAAGCCTAACTCTTATGTGTATGCAGTATTCTGCTGCTGTACAGTGATCATTTTGTACAAACTGTACGGACTCTACTATTTAGTCGATTCTGTTCATTGATAGTCCGTACTTCCGCAGATAGAGACCAATTCTTAAATGTGGCTTATAGATTTTTTAAGAATCCTTGCAAATTTCCTTCTCTTTGTGTCTATTCATATTTGAAAGAATCGATAGCTTCTTATAATTAAAATTCCACTCATGAAGCTTGTGCTTAAGTTTGCGAGGCAGTTACATCCACGAGTTTTAACAATATCGCTTCTGCCATTTCATAAACAATATGGCAAGCAAAATAACATCAATATTTATGCCGATATAGTGATATTCAAATTACAACACTACTAAATGTGTTTTGAAATTTTGAAGCAGATCCGACCAACCATGGAAAAAATCTTTCATCACTCCATTACAATAAATTATTTAACATATTGTATTTCTACTATTTTTTGTTGGCTTGATATGAAAATGGAAAACACTGAGATTTTTCTCAATTCTGAAGGAGAACATGATGGATGCAACATGCATTGTTGCAACTTTCACTTAACATGAAAGTATGATTCCTTGTAATGCTCTTACCTTTTTTTTACTTTTAGTACGGCATTCTCAACGCCTGAATGACCCATTATTACATCCTTGGGTTTCGATCAACAAAGATGGAACGGGAATATCTGGCCATTGTAATTGCATGGCTGGTTTAGGAGAGGCATGTTCACATATAGCTATAACACTCTTTGCTGTATCAGCTGCAAACAGAACATTTTAAAATCAGAGCTGTACATCACTGAAATGTGCTTGGAGTCAGCCGAGTAATGAAACAAAGGAGGCAGCCCCATATGAAAGGGGAAAAGATATTAATTTCTCTAGTACTTCAACTAAGCGTAAAGAATCACCATCAAAATCACATGTTTCAAAACCTACCAAAAAGAGCAGGGTGGACTTTTATAAAGCTTTGCATGAATCAGAAGCCTCAGAAAAAGTACCATGCAAGTCAGCCATATTAGCACTTATGCCAGAATATGCTGATGAACACATACCAAAGGCTGTACAGTTCCAAATACATCCCTCCCTTGCTGAAATGTATGAGGCAGAGAATTTACCACTTATGCCGCAACAACTAGTAGAGAAAGGCAAGGCTGTTATGCAGTCAATCAACATCAGTAAAGAACAGGTACAGAGTTTTTAAATCAACTTTATTAGTCCATATGGTTCCTCAGTGTATTATAATGTAATGTCGCTTGTTTATGAATGATTCCGTAAAGGGAGTCAATAGATTTGGTGTCCCACTTTATTAAACCTAACCATTGTTATGTATTTCAACTTCAAATTAATTGGTAGTGAATAAGAACATTTAAGTATAGGGAGATGGTCTCACTCACAAGCCAGTGGTGTATTATATATGCTAAAATGTACCTAGACTTATCAATAACTCGTTTATATGATATTATGTGCCAAAATCTGATACTTTACCATTGTTACGTGGAACACCAAGGGCGTGATATTTATAACGAAGACCTGTTTCAAATTTTCCACATAATTTTCACCTTACCCATACGAAAACACAATATGAAAAGATTAAATTTCTTTTTAGCCTCTTAATCATGGGAACTGGAAATTTTACCCAAATGTCACATGTTTACTCCCATATTTATGGAATCACCCTTATTTCATTTTTATTGGTTGTGAGGATTTCTCAGTGTGTTGGTACTGAGGGTGAAGGCCAGTTAGGGTGTCTGTAATTCAAAAGGAACCCTTACACTTAGGGTTGGGCGGTATACCGGTATTCACCTGAATACCGGTACTGGTGTTCCGGTGATGAAAATATCGAAGATATTGTGTTACTGATACCGATTCTTGAAAAAATTAGTGATACTCGAAAAATTTACGGTACTCATTTTAGTAACCAACGAAAATAAATATGATAGCCTATTTTCGGTCTACAGAATTCCCTTTGAGGGACTCATGAAAAATGTTGATTATTTGTACGATGTAATGGCTGGAGTGCATTTATTATGATTCTTCATCACAAATCCTTACAGATTAAAATTTGGTAAGACAGTGAGTAGTAAAGTGACAACTGCATTTAGTTTCCAAAAGACCATTCATTACTATAAGTTGAATATTGCAGGCTTGCTTGGTTTAAGCTCCTTCCTGCTCGATTGCTCCACCCACGATTTACCGGAACTGTCCTCGATACCCGTACCGTGTACTTAGCAGTACTGGTACAAATATTTTATGATATTGCCCAACCCTACTAACACTATACATCCTGTAACAAAATTTTACCAAATGTTACTCCTTACATTTTTAGGCTGATGTAATTGAACAGGAGACGAAGGCACAGAACTGAAGTTTGGGGTGAGAGGAATGGCCCTTTAAAGGGAAAAACCTCTCACCCCAAACTACAATTTTGGTATGAGGGTACCGAAATTCTCAATTGACTTAGCTCTTCGATTGACAGCTAATTCAAACAATGCAGAGTACCAAAGCTTATGTTACACAGAATGAACGGCACTGAGGGTGTTTTGATTATATAAATTGAGTTTTTCTATACTCACCTTGAAGCAATAAATTGAGATTGTATCTGGATGAGGATGAATTTCAGACATTTGTGGGAACTAGGGCTTAAGAAAGAGGGTTAGAAGAATTGGTACTGTTTGGGGTGAGAGAACTGTGCCTTTTATTTTGCAATATTTTAGTCTTCAAATATTATGAAAGATACCTTGAAGAAAAAGAAAAAGAAATCTGTGAAATTTAGTGGTTGTTTCATAATACTGTAGGTTTGGGGAAACTGCCCTTTACCACAATTTTCTGTAATGCTGGAAAAACCAAAATACTTTTAATGAGTATAACACTGTGTACAGTGTAAAGCAGAAGCCTCCCAATAATATTGTAGGCCATACAACTCCAAAGCATGATGCTCATTAGTCATAGATCACATAAAATGACATAGCATGACATAAATGGATTTTTATCACTTTGAGACTATATTTTGATCACACCCACAGTTTCAGCTCCTAAAGTTGTAGCAGTCTAGTAAAGGTGACTGTGGTCTATATTCTCTCTATGCTACTTATGTCAGCCTGGGACCATCATGGTCAACCTGTGGCTTACACTGTATTTCAACTTTTTGACATGCATAGCCATGATACAGCATACAGTGAAAGTTCTGATAGTATTATATGTATTAGAAGCCTGAACACATTTACAACATTTTACTAGAAATTCCCATAAATGAATGCCTCTGACCTGGTCTGCAACTGATTTTCATCAGCTTGCTGTAATTAGCTTTGGATGCATGCTTTACATAACGCAGTATAGTAAAAACTGTGATAACAACAGCCAGCTAAAAGATAGTTTTATACTTGATTTAGATCTCAGCCTTACCCTCAAAACAATGTGACATTTGTGATAAGTCTTCCTCTGAGCAGTAATGCCTGCCTGCTTTTTTTCAAAAATTAACAAATCAAAGCTGACTTACAATTCACTGCAGTATAGACTGGTATCAGCTGTTCGGTATTGATTGCTAAATATTCACGCAGCTGCAGTTCTTGTTCGTAGTTAAGGGCTGATAAGTACTAAAGGAGAATTAAAACTTGATTGTTTGGGGATTAAATCTTAAACACTATTATTTGGTGTTTTTTCGTGCATATTTTGGAGGTATTTATGAATGGGGATAAAAGCAAGGACGCCACAATGTAAATGCGAATTAATATCACCAGACCAGGCACTCTCACATGTATCCCCTAATTATTGGTAAGGAGTGTCAATAGAATTGGCTCCTTGATTCCCTTCCCTGTCAATCTGATGGAACAATTGAAGGGCAGACATTTGTGAGAGCACAACATATATGAACTATTTTATCAAGATGCATAACATCATCAGCTGCACATTCAAAAAATGACATTTATATTGGACCCCTTAAAATTGAATACTTTTGACGAACTGTACCAATTACCCTTTCTACATGAATTCGTACAGCTGATAGACCCCTAGTACTTTCAATATCTAAAGTTTATAACTGTTTTTCCCTCTAGTGAAAGCTGGAATTTTCAGCTGTGCTTGACACACACCAAAAGTATCATGCATGTCAAACCCTCTGTCAGCTAAAATTACATCACCTGGCTGGACAATGTTCAAGAAACCAGAATTCTCAGTTATAAATTTGTCACTTGTACGACCATCCCACCCTAGTGAAATAAAGGAAACAGTGCCCTGAGGTGTAATTCCTATCAAATATTTGATGGTATTTGTGCAATTTGTATGAGGAATAAGTCTGTGCCGTTGCCATTAAATTTGCAGGTCTGTCAATAAATATTTCAAAACAATCTATTATGCATGCACACTTCTAAGAGGCAGAAGTACGAAAAGATAATGGAAGACTTTTTTAAGTTCAATACCATCATGCCAGAAAACTAGCAATGGCACAAGGTGGATATACATGATGTCAATACAATGGTTGAAAACCCTAGAAGCTGTGGGAACTGAAATGTCAAATGTTAATGCAAGATAAGTTAAAGCAACATTGAATCTGAAACGAATCAAGGTCAGCAATAATTGTTTAAATGGATCTATTGATGAAAACACTTTGAGATATGGCAAAACAAGATTGAAAATAACCACCAGTTTTGCAAACGTTGGCAGTCCTGTTAAAACTTTTTCCCTTTCATCATTCCTGGAGAGAGAATCAGGTGAAATATCAAATGATTTCATGTGGTGTTTTAAAGCTAAATTTTCTGATCTTAGAGACTTACATTCATTCATGAAGTCTCTCCAAGGCTTCATTACAATGGGAATTATTAAAAGTCTGAGTTGAGTGTGAACTGGGGAGTCTTTCAGATGCTGGTAATACCAATGAAGGTGGTGAAGATAATAACGGTGATGTTGTTGATGATGATGATGTTCTGTTTGTCAATTTTATTAGCCCTACAGCAGCTTGTTATTTACTCTCCTCTTCCATTCGCTTTCTCTTTGTATCAATGGTACGCTGGTACTTGTCAAGCCGTCTTTTATTTCTTTTGGGTGATTTCACATGATCAAAGACGGATGGAACATAATAAGGTGAGAGGGGATCATCACTTTTTTCTCCTATGGAGAGATGAATATACAATAGTTTAAGGTGTGGATTAATGCTCGTTTATTCACAGTGAAAAAAAAAATCCCCCTTAAACTTTTTGTTGGGGGGGGGGGACGTAAGCAGAGGTTGGGCAGATATTAGGTTTTGAGTGTGTTTCAAAAAAATTAATGTAAAAACACAAAAGTTAATGGGAGTGTTCTTTGACAATGGGGTGCAACCTCCCTATCCCACTTCTCCTGCCCCTACATGTGGGGATGGAATACTTTTCCTTCTAGCTTACCAGTGGACAGAACTGTCAATTTTATTCACCATGAGAGAAGGTGAGGGCATCATACTAGAGACTTATCTACTGAAAATAAATTGACGAGTACAACAACTTTCTGGCATCTTTTTCCTTCATTTTACAATTAAACTCTATAAATTCTGTAATGTAGTACAGGAGCTCCCCTCAAAAACTTTGAGCCTATCCGAAGATCCAAAATTATCATTTCCTTAAAGGGAAAGAGCAGTTGCCCCAAATTAATTTGGAAACAACCACTTAATGTCACAAATGTCTTTCTATTTCTCTTCCAAGTATGTTTCTTGATATTTCAAGACTTCAATAGCCTGCTACATACTAAAGGTAAACTAAGGGTTTACTTGTCATAAATTTCACAATTTTGAGAGAAAAAGATTACCACATGATTGTAAACAGCCATTCATGAGATGAGGATGGACGAGTGAAGTAACTCTAATTGGGGAGATTGCATTTTTCCGTTAAAGCATTTTGGTATATCTTGGCTCCTAGCTCCCTGAAGCTATCCCCTCACCCAAAGCTACCACCACCAGCTCCTTATCAAGCATAAAACCCGTGTATTCCACCTTTCCAGCATAGCAAAGAAATTTAAACCACATGATATTTTGTGCAATATTTGCTAGATCAGATGTTCTCTTTCAGTATGGGAGTGTTGGGGAGGGGGAGGGATCAGGGTAACTGCAAGGTAAGAAGCATGAAGGCCACAATTTTTTTCAAATCATACAGAGTCTGCATTTTTTAAGTTTGCTTGTATACTCTACAGAATACCGAATTGAAGTTCCCTTTATTACACAGCACAGCCTTTAGGCTACCCTTAGCTTTCATACCCATTTACCAAGTCAGGAAAGCAACCAATGAATTTCACTTGCCCTGTCATTTTTTCACTTGCCCGACAACTCTTTACAGTTCAACTGATAACAGCAGTTCTCCAAATCAGTCTTTAGAAACCGTTCTTTTGTCCTAGAAAGAATTTATTGTTGAACATCTTGGAATATACCATAGGTACAGGATGCTGGACACTGGGATCCATACAACAAAGCCCCTGCTTCAAACTGATTAAACTAATCAAGCACTGACAATGAACCTCAAGGATGCCAGTTAGGCGTGAATTCCAGCAACAACACACAGCAGAGATAAAGCTACATATACAGGCATCAGAAAATCAGAAAAAGTTTACAAATGTTCCACAAAGGTTTTGGCGGATGCAATTGAAGGAATATCTAGGGACATATTTTTGAGGGTGGCATGGGGTGGAATCTACATTGCTCCACTAGCCTTATCATAGTGTAATTAAGTGCAATAACCGAGGGACAGGCTATAGGAAAGATTTGAAGTCCCTCAGAAGAGTACCGAACTATACTGGAATTCATGACAAATTTTAATTCATACTCGAAATACCTTTTCTCCTGAAAAGAAAAAATATATATTACAGAACATGAACAATGAATTCTAAGAGTCCAACTCCCATCTTCATAAGATATTTGTGAGCGGAGATATAAAATGTTGAATTTTATCCACTCAAGTTAAAATGGTACATTGAGCAATAATTTGTGATATCATTGTTGTATTACTCAAATTACAATCTTTGTATTTCTTTGTTTTTCTGAAAGTCACTGCACCTTGTGCCAGGACAGCGCTCTTACTCTTATGGGATGATTAACTAAGTCCTTTCTGTACAACATGCTATGAAAACAAACAGGGAGTGTTCAAGGTCATAAAACAGTTTTAATTTTAAAGGAAAACAAAGCAGGTAATGTGAGTTGTACAACAAGAAAGTCCACAAATTATTGAATAATGGACTAATTTGTTTCAAATGAATAAATTTCAACATTTTTTATCTGAACCGTGAGAATTTCTTTTTCATGCTCTGTAACATATAGTTTTGAATTTTTTGACTTGAGGTACAGTTTAACTGTTAAGCAAGAGAGGGCGTCTACTATCCCAAAGTTAGTTGTTGCCAAAAGCAGGTCAGAGCTTGAAGTAAAGGATGCAATTGGCGAGTATGAGTTCAGCAATACCCCACCGTCAAATTTTCACTCACATGGTTCAGTGAGTGTGCTCTCTGGCAAATTCCAAACAGTCAGGTTGATCATGGATCTTCCTCTACCAGGTAATGTGCAGGAACCCAAGAGTGAAGACAGCACTGCATCAACAAAGCAGATCCTCATTATAGATGCAATGTGTACCGTTAACATAGTAACCAAGTCGCAAGATGAGAAATTCAGAGCATCAGAGTTCAGAACTCGCCATCAAATTTCTTGATATCATCATAAATTTCAGTCGCACATATAATGAAGTCCATAGACAGGTATTAGACGGAAGGCATATCTATCGAGGTATCGAGGCTCACACACTTACACTCATAGCACTTCATCATTTGATCATCCGGGTAGTCTTCCCAGAAACAGAAATACCTAATCTAGTCTCAGATACCAAGGGAGCCGTGGATGCATTTGGGTCATACCTCAATTCACCTGATTCCGAATTGTTTGAACAACAAATATGAAGCAATCAATCTACTACTATGTCACGCAAATGTCTTCGAACGCATTATAGACTGGAAAACGCATAGTACAGGAATCCAGAAGTTATTAACATATTACATGGCTCAGGTGTAAGCTCTCTTGATGTTTACTGCCGCTAAAAAGAAAAAAGACTGAATATATCATCTAGCCACTACTGAAGATGTTGGGGTCCTCTCTACGTGGTTGATATGCTTGAGTTACACACAACTGATCCAGGGGAGGGTACATGACATTAGATTGCATAAAAAGACAACAAAACCTTCCTTTCTGTTCCTGTCAAAGTGAAAAATCTTGCACCATTTTACATCTAGGCTCCTTGAAAAGGCCAAAAATTTTCAAAGGGGGAGAGCGACAACCTATTCCCAGGCCAATTATCACCCAAGAACACAGGAAAATTAAAGCCAAAGGAGAGTTTGTTGGACTAACAGGAAACGAGGCTGCATTAGCAAAATACGCCATCATAGCACCTTCACTGACCAGAATGTTACCCCTTACTTCCTCACAGGACAACACTCATGCGAAAACAAGGAGAAAGACTATCCATCTGGGACAGCTACCAGAAGAAAAGTGCTGAAGCACTTATAGGATGGTATGCTTTTAAAGGCACAGACATCACAGGAACATTTGCTGCCAAGGGCGTGTCAAGCCTTTTCAGGGCATTCCTGCAATGTGATGATACCACACTGGATGCATTAGCCATCTTTAGCTCGACAGAAAAAAAAAAACAGCCTATTGGTCCTGGATCCTAAAGGAAATGGCGAGGTATGTTTGCCTACTCTGCAGCACAGCTAGTACCAAATCCGCGTCTTCAAAGGAACTAAGGTGGGTGTTGTTTGCTCAGAATGGCAAAGGGGGCTGACAGCTGCCCCCGACTCTTGTACTCCGAACCACACACAGAAAGATCATTCTTCATGGCTCTTAGACGATGTCCTGAAAGCCATGTCCTTGCATTCCTGCCCACACAGAGTACTCCTGGAAATTGGTAGATGAACAATTAATACCAATTCTCTGTATTAATCCACCGGCACCAGAGGCTTTGCTAAATGGTTGCCGCCTGCAAGACCGAATGCCCGCGAGACTGAACGCGAACGAGACCGAAGACCTGTGAAACCGAAATACCCCCGAAATCCACCGCACATGACGCTTCAGACCAGCAGAAGAGATGGAAGTCCAAGGGCAAACCTTTTCTTAAAGAAGGCTCGAATTCAAAATCTGATCTCGATCGTCATGGCTTCAGTTCGCCCAGTTTAAGCCCTTATTCATCTATTCTTTTGGCTCCGACTCCAAGCCGCTCGCAACCAGTCTCTAAGGCCTCGTCAACTGTTATCTCACTGACTGAGGGCAATCTCCTTCACAGAGCGTCAACTGAAACCCTATTGAACATGCAGATATCCATGGAGTCGCTAGTACGCAGGGAGTCGCTCTCACAGTCGAGAGGCAGTCACCGGATGAGACAGCGGCGAGAACGTACCCCTCAGTTAATCTAAACCGGAGGTGATCCCCGCAAAAAGGCCGAGCAAGTCTAAGGGCAGCGATACCAGATCCCTCATGACGGGTTTCTTAAAGCAGCTTTCCGGGGTTCTTTCTCACAATACGAGTATTCCTCCTCCTTTGGATCCTAGTTCGGTACCGGGAGTCAACACCCTTCGTCGGCGGCAGGTCCCCACCTGGACGTTGAGGCTGAGCCGATTCCACCTCCGGGGGCCGCGGGTACCTCTGAACCACCAATTTTAATTCTTTCGGTCTTGCGGGCCTCCGGTCTCGCGGACCTTATTTCCCTTTCGGTCTCGGGAAACTTAATAAGCTTACAATCACATGTTAAACAAGTTACCGCTTCTCCCATAAGCTGCAGTGCAGGCCTTCGCCCCCTTCATTGTATCCGAGTTTTAACTTCATCCCCATTCTTATGTGAAAATCATACATTGCTAAATGATGCTAATAATGACAGATGTGATCAAAGTTTACTATAACCATTATTAGTCTATTTTGTTAAATATTTCTTGAAGTGGTTTAATATCAGCTCCACATTCAAGTAAAGAAATGTAAGTAGATTTAAAGCAAAGTAAAAAACATGGCACGTTCAAGAAGAAAATGTTCCTGTAATAGACAAACAAAAGTGTGTAATATGTGGTTACAATAATTGTTGATGGAAAGATTCTAATTGGTCCACAAAACTCATGTTTTGTAAAACAGCGCCCTCAACTAATGGAATACAACTTTTTACTCAAAATCAAATACATAGCGTGACACATACAATGTATTGATGGGTGTTTCACATTCTTTTACTGTGCTTTAATGGTGGGAGTTAAGCTTTTTAATGAATTTTTACCGATTTTGGCAGCCATTTTGAAAAAGCGCCCTCACTCTGTCAAGATGGTCATTAGAAATTTGAAACCAAGTTGAAAGTTGTTCCTTGTGATGTCATCAAACACATGAAAGTGAAAAAACAGACTTGGCAAATTTTCTGAAGTAGATGACAAATGCTGCCTGACTATAAGTCATATTTAACGATTAGACCTTTACAGTTTAAATAGGATTTATAACGAAAAGTGAAAAGTCGATTCACTTACGATCGGGAGGGCTGGATCCTTTTGCCAAGTCAATCAAAAACTTAGTCAATATTACTAGGTCTGAATACTTCAGTGTGTATTTTAAGACTTTTTCTTTTTCACAAACCATTAAATCCCCTGAATGAGTGATTTTCGCCTGACTGATTTTTGAGGTAGGGGCTAAGACCCCCCCCCCCCCTTTAACACGCTACTGTCTTTTACTATTAATTTGGAATTGGTTTAAAACTTATCTCCATGTTAAGCGTTGTTCCCATATCTTCACATAATAGAATAATAAATTTTAAGTCGCAAACTGTTTTGTGGTAGCATACTTGCTCTGTATTTTTAATGGTGTATTCCTAGTTTTGGTTTTGGTACAAGGGAATTTTTTAGCGTTTTACCTAAAGATTGAATTTTCTTTTGAAATAGATGTTGTGTGCTTACTTACCAGATTTCCGATAAGAACTTAGCCCTTGCATACATAAACAATCTCGACCATTTATGCAGTCGTTTTCAAAATAATTACTTCATTTCAGGATATACCTTGTTCGGCTTAATATCCGTTTAGGAAGGTGAGAATTTCGAACATTTTGCCAAGTACTTTATTTTCCCTATCAAGACGAATGGTTTTCAACTTTGATCCACCAACCCATTTTATAATTCAGGCTCTCATTGTACTTCCTCGGGTTCGAGTTTTTATTTTTTTATTTCTGCAAATTTTCAAACTTTTTTCATGTCTGTCAGGATATTCTTTGGGACATTACATATAACCCTTTTGATGTGATATTTGTTTTGATAGAAGGGTCACGCTGTAAACTGTTACCTTGCAAGTGAGTCAGTCCAATTGTTATATTACAACTGACATTGTTTCCTATTGTTCCCATTGTTTCCAACCCATATTGACTTGGTTGACTAATCTGCTGTAGTTTGTGAGCTTATTTGTTGATCCTCATTTCTTCTTTGAAGTTGGATACATTTCAAGTGTGTCCCAAACGGTACATTTTATGACCTCTGCTAAGCAAAAGCAAATTCTTTGCTGCACCAAAATAGTTGCATATACCAAGTGGATGAATATTCACCAATCTTCAATGATCACCTGAGCAACATTATCAGCTACAGTACATACATGTTTCGATATGCACTGTTTATCACCTCTTAAGGTGTAGTACTTAGTTTTCGATTATAACGGAAAATAATAAGTTCCGTCGTCTCGTTATTTTAAATAGTTACCAATTTGAGAATTCGCAAATTGCTACGAGGATAGGCCCAAATGCAAAATGGTACTGATTGCTTCAATATTTGGAGTTGTTATGAAACTTTTAAAGCTTCCCAAAAGTTGGGTGTTTTTAGTGTCTGAATAGTTTAGTTACAGAATTATGTCTAGGGGTTACGGTCGATTGTGCTTTTAAAGTGGTCAGCAGAATAACGAGAAAATTAGCCCGCGGAGCGGATGTAGTCTTTTTGTTCAGCTCATCGCAATAAAGAAGGAAAGAAAAGGAAAGGAAAGGAAAGGAAAGGAAAGGAAAGGAAAGGAAAGGAAAGGAAAGGAAAGGAAAGGAAAGGAGAGGAGAGGAAAGGAAAGGAAAGGAAAGGAAAGAGAAGGAAAGGAAAGAAAAGGAAAGGAAAGGAAAGGAAAGAAAGAAAGAAAGAAAGAAAGAAAGAAAGAAAGAAAGAAAGAAAGAAAGAAAGAAAGAAAGAAAGAAAGAAAGAAAGAAAGAAAGAAAGAAAGAAAGAAAGAAAGAAAGAAAGAAAGAAAGAAAGAAAGAAAGAAAGAAAGAAAGAAAGAAAGAAAGAAAGAAAGAAAGAAAGAAAGAAAGAAAGAAAGAAAGAAAGAAAGAAAGAAAGAAAGAAAGAAAGAAAGAAAGAAAGAAAGAAAGAAAGAAAGAAAGAAAGAAAGAAAGAAAGAAAGAAAGAAAGAAAGAAAGAAAGAAAGAAAGAAAGAAAGAAAGAAAGAAAGAAAGAAAGAAAGAAAGAAAGAAAGAAAGAAAGAAAGAAAGAAAGAAAGAAAGAAAGAAAGAAAGAAAGAAAGAAAGAAAGAAAGAAAGAAAGAAAGAAAGAAAGAAAGAAAGAAAGAAAGAAAGAAAGAAAGAAAGAAAGAAAGAAAGAAAACAACTGTGATGGCAGCTTAAAAGGGGTTGCAGCCACAAAGGTGGTACGCAGGCTACCGAAGAATTTGCAAAAATCCTGGAATCATGTGTGATTAACATGGTTAAAATAGATCCATGACGTGGTTAAAACACTTCAACATACTTTAGAAAAATCGTAAATAGAAGAAAACTAGGTAGTGATAGCACGATGGTGTTACGTAGGTGCGTCGATACTTTTTCACATAGAAACCATTTTATATTTTTCTGAAAAAAAAGTTGCATGCAGAAATCTGCACCAACAGATTAAGTCCCCTTAAAGTGCATGTGCAGCTTTGACTATCTATTCAAATATTTAAAGGTTTCCATTAGACATATTTTGTAAAATGCAAAGTACGGCAAAGTACGGCAAAAATTGCCCTCCTGGAAATTGTGCTCCTAAATGACACAACTATACAGCTTATCGTGACTGACCTTTTGATGTAGGTCAACCAACAATGTGAATGTGGAAGACACTGCCTATATTAAGTCAATTAGAAAGACTGCAAGTCCATGGGGAATTATGGTGATCTGTAAAGTAAAAAAAACCTTAGTACATGACCAATTGGCGGGCTTGCCAAGTAGGAGTATTGGCTGACACCATTATTTATTACTGTTAATAAAGCACAAGTCCTACATAATCCATATGTAGTTTTTTGGTAGTAGCTCACTTTTTCGTTTTACAGAATTGTTTTACAAACTTTTGTGTAAGTGTCCCCGCTACCGGTTAATCATAAAGGGGCGGAGAACATTATGTACCCCGAAAGAGAGCTCCAGTGTTCAATTGACTGTATTCAATCTCTATTCACTCTAAAATCAAAAGAGTGAACTCATTCACTCTTTGATCCAGTGAAAAGTGTAAATTCACTCCATCAGAGTGACGATTCACTCAAAGAGGAGTGAAGTTCCCTCCGAAAAGAGTGAAGTTCCCTCCAAAAAGAGTGAAATTCCCTTAAAACGAGCGAAGTTTCACTCTTGACGGAGTGCCCACGGTGATCGCTCTTAAAAAGAGAGCGATCATTGCAGGCACTCGTGGAAGAGTGAATTTTCCCTCTTCATCTAGTGAATTTCACTCTTTTTGGAGGGAACTTCACTCTTTTCGGAGGGAACTTCACTCCTCTTGGAGTGAATCATCACTCTAATGGAGTGAATTTACACTTTTCACTCGATCAAAGAGTGAATAAGTTCACTCTTTTGATTTTAGAGTGTTTGTTAGAATGGGTAGCTGCCTTGGGGTTTCCAAATACTCTTTTCAGGCGCCCCTGTGATCCAGCGAAGACAGTACATAGCTGTACAATTTCAATACGTTACTAAATGATGTATAGTACAAACGTTGTAGGCCTGTATACTATACCTTGGAGGGATCAACATTCGCAAACATTAGCGTCACAAGCAAGATACCATGTTTATCGGGTATTTGAACACTTGTCACGAGGGCTGTTGGAAAGGTCCATTTCTTTACTGTTGAAGGGTTTCCCGCAAGGAAATATGATGGGACTAGGAGCATTCAAACGACCTAAGAACTCATCGGTCTGCATTTTGATGAGGAATTTGTGATTATTGAGACATATCATTGCGAATTGTCTGATTCTTTCTTAGCATCATACAAAATTGCAACTGCTTCGTCTCGGCAAAATTATGACAAATATCTGAACTTTTTCATTTTGACGAGATGTCCTTACTTTCCAAAATGACCATAATTGAAATTTTGTCTATTTGAAGAGATGTCCCAACTCGTCAAAATGACGATATTCTAATTTTTTCATTCGATGAGATGTTCTACTTTTGCAAAAAGGCGAATTTTTATGGCGATTCTTTTATTTTGACGAAATGTCAACCCACGTATTAAAAATGACACTGTTTTATTAAATGTTGTCTTTGTCTCGTCAAAGTGTCAATTCTCCTAAACTTCGCCCAGTTTAAAAAGATGCTAAAAGATGCCAATATGACAAACCTTAGATTTTGGTCATTCTGACACCTCAATTAAGTCTTCAAAATGTCAATTTTATCAAAATTTTATTTTGCCTTGATAGCTCCTCTCTTTTGCATGTCCCCTCAACGCTTCTGTAAACCGGAATCCTATTCGGTGTACTCTCAGGTGAACTTTATACGTTGCTGTTTTTACAGCGTTTCACATACTGATATATTGTGCCTCCTCAGGATATACTTGACGACCTGTAGCTAATACTTTACAACCTTTGAAGTGCGATTTGATAAAAGGGAATTTTGTAGATTAGTACCGTTTCTTATTTCTTTTTCCTTTTGTGCCTTTGACCTATATAGTATTCCTGGCTGCTAAGTCATTATTTTGATCATGTTTTCTGTTATCTGAGGAAAGGTACATGCACTACAATTAATTGTTTTGAAAACGTTAAACTGACGGCAAGAGCAGTCACCAACTGTAGTGTAGTAGGATGTACTGTTTTACGGTTGGCTGTTGAAAGTCATGTGACAACTTTTCCCTTTAACTGGAAAATTTGCTAGAAATAACTGCTTGATTTTCATTGGGTATTCAATATTACAGTCACAGTAGAAAATATGATGTAAGATGTATACTATATGAAAAAACAAGAGAAAACTGTGTGATATTTAGCTGTTACTTCAAATAGGTTTGGGGGACTGTCCTTGACCTTTAAAGTGTTCACGTTAACGAAGAAAACAATAGCCTACGCACAATAATTCTTCAGAAGGGAAACGGATGACATTGGGGCCACTGCATGATGTTGTGTCTTGTCAATCAATATAACTTCAATCGTTATTTAGTTATAGCCACTATAAGTTTGCCTTATTTGGACATGCGGAATAAAGTTGGTCAAAGAACTAGCTTAGAGTCGTTTATACAAACACATTCCGCACTAAAACTACTTATTGTTTAAAGTGTGTTGGACATTTTAAACTCATACTTCTTAACTTTGGCTTTGTTAAACCAATGCATGTGATGTGGTGTAAAAGATTTCTCTCACATCATATTTTGCAATGTAATGGGATGTTACAAAAAAGGGATTTTAAAAACTTTAAGTATTGTTCCCTTGAAAAAAGCTTGAAAAAGGTATAAACAGATTTGAAAAGATGCCTTGCGAAGGGGTCAGCCTCGAGTGCCTTGGAAAGAGTTTTGGTGGAGAGCAATAAGTACGTACATGCTTAATTTTAAAGACACCCACCCTTACTTTTGCATAAGTTTTAAGTTTGAACCTCCCTCTCCTGATATTCCTAAGATTCAATATTAATAAGTGGCACTAGTAGAGATTAACCCTTTACGGTTGTGCTCCAATCGGGGAATATTTGCGCGCCTCGGGAGTGGGTGGAAAAGCGGACGTAGCATGCCCCGCATCAACTTCCCTAGACTATTGACCCCGTGACATTAAACTATTGTCTCTCTCGTTGTTGTGGCCGAATGTTCGGGTAGCCACTCGAAGTTTCGAGCGCCGCGTGAAGCAGTAAAGATGGGTGACAGCCGCGCTCTCCGTCTGGGTCCAAAAGGACCCAAACAACGGTAAAGGGCTAAAATAATCCCGTGGAGTGTGTTTACTGAAAAGCTGATGCCGCTGTCTCTGCGCATGTGCACCTCCCGTGGTGTAGATACTTTAGATTAAAAGTCACCCTGTGAAGTGTGTTTACTGCAAAGCTGATGCTACTGTCTCTTCGTGTGTGCACAGTCCCGTGGTGCAGATACTTTAGATTAAAAGTAATCCTGTGAAGTGTGTTTACTGCAAAGTTGATGCCGCTGTCTCTGCGTGTGTGCACAGTCCCGTGGTGCAGATACTTTAGATTAAACCTTTACCGTTGGGCTCCAATCGGGCATATTTGCGCGCCTCGGGAGTGGGCGGAAAGCGGACGAAGCACACCCCGCATCAGCTTCCGTAGGCTATTGACCCCGTGATCTGAAACTATTGTCTCTCTCGTTGCTGTGTGGCCGAATTTTCGGGTAGCTACTCGCAGTTTCGAGCTCCGCGGGGAACAGTAAAGATGGGTGACAGCCGCGCTCTCCGCCTGGGTCCAAAATGACCCAAACAACGGTAAAGGGCTAAAATAATCCCGTGGAGTGTGTTTACTGAAAAGCTGATGCCGCTGTCTCTGCGCATGTGCACCTCCCGTGGTGTAGATACTTTAGATTAAAAGTCACCCTGTGAAGTGTGTTTACTGCAAAGCTGATGCTACTGTCTCTTCGTGTGTGCACAGTCCCGTGGTGCAGATACTTTAGATTAAAAGTAATCCTGTGAAGTGTGTTTACTGCAAAGTTGATGCCGCTGTCTCTGCGTGTGTGCACAGTCCCGTGGTGCAGATACTTTAGATTAAACCTTTACCGTTGGGCTCCAATCGGGCATATTTGCGCGCCTCGGGAGTGGGCGGAAAGCGGACGAAGCACACCCCGCATCAGCTTCCGTAGGCTATTGACCCCGTGATCTGAAACTATTGTCTCTCTCGTTGCTGTGTGGCCGAATTTTCGGGTAGCTACTCGCAGTTTCGAGCTCCGCGGGGAACAGTAAAGATGGGTGACAGCCGCGCTCTCCGCCTGGGTCCAAAATGACCCAAACAACGGTAAAGGGTTAAAATAATCCTGTGGAGTGTGTTTACTGCAAAGCTGATGCCGCTGATTCTGCGTGTGTGCACAGTCCCGTGGTGCAGATACTTTAGATTAAAATAATCCTGCACTCTTAAAAAAAAGTGGGCAAATTTTGCCCAACTTTTTGACCAACACTAAGCAATCTATTCAACAACCTAAACAGTTGGGCAAAACTTTAACCAACCAAATTTGGTAAAGTTTGAACCCAACTGTTGGGCGGGAGATTACCCAAATGTTTGGTAAATTAGCAATTAAAAACATACCCACTTGTTGGGCACTTCTTTTATTCAGCTGTTGGGCAAATGCATTAACCAAATGTTGGTTATATGTTAATCATCTTTTCCTTAACCGTTGGTGCTTTCTTTACATGTTAGGTTGTAGGTTATGGCAGGGAGCTGCCACTGCAGCTCCCTGGTTATGGCAACCCATCGGTCCCAGTTAAAAGACCCTGGCTTAATAACCTATTTGGTTTGTCACTGAGTTCCGTATAAGTACGTCCAAAACTATCATTTTTAAAAGGCACTTTATTTTTAAACTGTACTGTAAAATGATGTGTGTAAATGATGTGATGAAGTCTTGTAGTTTCATCAGTGCATAAATATGAACACAAGGGCAGCATGAGAATTATCTGGTCCGTAGCTCTCATACACTGTTATCATGGTTATGAGACGGGTTTCTTGTTATGCCGAAATGTTTCAAATAATAATTTATAAATGCTCATTCGGACGTAAAAGAAAATATCCCAGATCCTAACCTCTCATTGGATAGCAGTTTTGGGCCAAATACGAATCATGGAATCTCATACAAATGTGTTCTAGTTCGTAGTACTATTTAAAGAATTTTATGGAAATAGAGATCGATTTCATGGTCTAAAACAATGTACGAGTTTAGCTGTTTGGCCAATATAAAAGATGCCAAAGAGAATTTTCAGATTATGGTACCAGGTCTGATTATGAGAAGAATTGTGAAACAAATCGGGTCAAGTGTACCGTTGTTTGGTGAAAACACTGCAACCAACAATATACCCAACAAATTGGCAAAAAATTACCCAAGAAGTGGGTAAAGGGAAAATATGCTCAACTGTAGAATAAAATCTTATCGTCATTTTGACCAGTCAGTTCAGGTATTACAGTATACGCGTGCATGGAAGGGGAAATTGAACCATTTTGTGAGCAAAGATTGACCAGCACTTAGGCCATTACTTTTACTCAACAAAAACTTAGCCCAGCGTTTAAACAGTGCACCATTTAGCCCCAAAGTTGGGCAAAGTTTTACCAACACATTTCATAAACTTCTTTAACCAACGGATATTTTACCCAACGTTTTAAGAGTGGGTGGAGTGTTTTTACTGCAAAGCTGATGCCAGTGTTTCTGCGTGTGTGCACAGTCCCGTGGTGCAGTTCCTTTAGATTAGTCCTTTATCGTCGTGCTCCAAGCGGGGCATATTTGCGCGCCTCGGGGGTGGGCGGAAAAAAGGATGTAGCACTTTTCGCATCAACTTCCGTAAGCTATTGACCCCGTGATCTTAGACTATTGTCTCTCTCATTGCTGTGGCTGAATTTTCGGGTAGCCTCTCGAAGTTTCGATCTCGGCGTGAAACAGTAGGGATGGGTGACAGGCACTAGCGTAGCCAGCGGGGGGGGGCAGGGGGGCAGAGTGCCCCCCCCCCACAGAAATTTTGGGGACGCGATGGGCGATGTTGAAAAAATGAAGGAGATCAAAAAAAAAAAAAAAAAAAAAAAGATAAACGGCAAGAGGAGGGAGGGAATCGGGGGCATTTTTTTACAGTTTTTCGAGGGGGGGGGGGGGCTCTTAGCCGTTACGATAAAGTATGCAGTCCCCGACGGCGGCTAGTGTCCCCGATGGTTTACCTGTTTTTTTTTGCTCTTAAGGGACAATTTCCCTAATAGGAACCCCAAATTTTCGGCGCGCTATGCGCGCTATAGGTTCACTCCAGTTTTTTTTAATACTTCCAATCCACATATCTAGAGAGTGTAAGTCCTGTCAACCTTACCAAGAAACAGGGAGACAAGAGTACACAGGTTATTAAGAGGTCTAAAATTTCATCCCATATCACAAAACCTAGTTGTTGTTCTCTCGTGTGTGTAATGCGATAGGTCAGTTGGTGAGCGACTCACGGACAGACGGAGCATAGTTTGGTTATTGTATCGGGTATTCCAGGTGTTTTCGACGCAAATTATGTTATCCCCGATACGGTCTACAACCCCCACAGTTTCTATTTTTTTTCTTTTTGTTTTTAATGATTACATAGGCTATGTTGCTTTTGTAAGTCTACCAAAAATTTTCACGCGCTTCGCGCGCTTTGCAATTTCACGATTCAGACTCAACAGAACACTATCACTGCGCAACTCGGCTTTTAAAATATTAAGTGATATTGTGCAAAATGTGCCAAGGGATGCAATAACATGGGATAGTTAGGCTACTTCATATCCCCTTCTCACCACCACCTCGACATAGGGGCCGTCGGAACTTGTGGTCACTGACATGGCCCTCCCCCTGTCGGGAATAATCTGTCGCCTTCCCACGGTCGGTTTAATTATTTTGGTTTTCAAAAGAGTTATTTCTGCGATAAAACCCAAAATGTTCAGAATGCTTTTCACACTCTTCCTCAGTTCCGTTACCTAGAGCTAATAAATCACAAACCCTTCCCATCTTTTCAAGTAAATTAATATGTAGAATAAATGGATTAATGAACATGTCGGGAATTTCATCTCATTTCGCTAAACCAGGGAGGTGTGATCTCTTGTGTCAGTCGTGCGGTACGGACTCGAAAAGGGAAGTACAATATAAGTTGTGCCCGATAGGGCCAAAAGGCCGTGACAATTGATCTATATAAGTTTTAAATAAGTACAGATTCTTTTTAGTGTAGGCTAACCCCAAAAAATTTCGCCCGCTTTTCCACGGTTAAATCAGTGCGGAAATATCTTCCTCTAGCATATACAAATTTTATGTCGTATATGACTGGCAATGGCAGGTATAGTGCACAGGTTTTCTTCAAATCTCCCTCACCAACTCATCGACGGCGTCCTGGCTGTCGGGGCTTGGGGTCGCTACCCACCCTACCCCTCCCCCGTTCGGAGGGTGGCCCTTCGTCGGGCAAATCCTGGCCCCAAGCCTGGGGGAAGACACATTTTCCAGTTATGACTTGTATATGTGTAATGAAGCAATGAACTTAAGATGAAAGCTGCATTTTTTGGAGAGCGGCAACTATTTTGGAGGGGCGGCCATTTTCACTAGGAGGGCGTGTCGCCCCTCTAAAACCCCCCTGTGGAGAACACTAGAATCTAGTATAAAAAGAACAGAATATAGCACCATGTTGCATCTAAGCTCTTCGAGAGAGCAAAAAATTCCAAAAGGGGAGGGGGACACCCAGGAAGACAGGCCCGTAGCCAGGGGGTTCGCACTTTTTCCCGCCCAGACCTATTTTTTATTATTTTTTTTTATTTAAATGGAGTTTTGGCGTTTTTCAAGGTAAAATGTCAATTCCGCTGGTTTAGCCAATGTAAGTCTTATGAGTAGCTGTTTTGTTGCAGTGCAACACAATTTCCTAGGGCCCCATTGACTCGTTCAGTAACCCTCTTACAGGCACACACTAACTCTCGAGGGAATAAGGAAAACATTGATACAAGATTGAAAATGTCCAAAAATTCCAGCTAAGGTGTTCACCAGATCGCTCAATTTTGATGTAAAATTGCAACATCTCCTTGAGGTAGGAGTGGGAGAACCACACCCTCTCCCCGTTCGGATGCTGGGCTCCTCACTTGGGTGCTTCGCTCCCTCAAGTAAATGCCACACCCCAGTGGCGGCGATGAAAAATGAAAAAGTGGGGGCTAAAGGTATGTGCAGCCCCTCAATATTTGTCAAGTGCTCCAATTAAGAAGCGGGGAGGATTTCAAAGTTGGGCTGAACATATTCTTGCTCTGAACTCTCGGGAAGTGCCGTTTCCGGCCATCCGAGGGGTTTGTAAAACCAAAAATTTCCTGGTTCGCACCGCACCAATCGATGGTAGAGCTCCGCTTAGAAACAGGTATTGACATTTTTTATAGATTGTTTTTTTTTTTTTTTTTTGCATTAATTGAGAAATTTCAGAAATGAGATCCATTTCCAGGTTGGGAACATACATCATAAAACCAAAAATTTTCTTGTACGCTCCGCGCCAACCGATGGTGGCTCTCCGCTTAGATAGTCCTGTCGGTCAAGATTGGGGACGATGAGTCGACTTTGCCCCCCCCCCCCCAACAAGAAAATCCTGGCTACGCCCCTGGTGACAGCCTCGCTCTAAGCCTGGGTCCAAAAGGACCCAAACAACGGTAAAGGGTTAAAAAAAATCTTGTGGAGCTGATTCCGCTGTCTCTGCGTGTGTGCACATTCCCTTGGTGGAGATACCTTAGATTAAACCTTTACCGTTGTAATCCAATCGTGAAATATTTGTGCGGCTCGGGAGTGGGAGGGAAAGCGAACGTAGCATGCAACGCATCAGCTTCCGTAGACTATTGACCACGTGGCCTTATACTATTGTCTCTCTCGTTGCCTTGGCCGAATTTTCGGGTAGCTACTCGCAGTTTTGGGCTCCGCGTGAAACAGTAAAGTTGGGTGGGCCGCACTCTCCGCCTGGATCCAAAAGGACCCAAACAACTGCGAAGGGTTAAAAAAATCCTGTGGAGTGTGTTTTGCCGCTGTCTCTGCGTGTGTGCACAGTCCCGTGGTGCAGATACTTTAGATTAAACCTTTACCGTTGTGCTCCAACCGGGGAATATTTGCGCGCCTCGGGAGTGGGAGGGAAAGCGGACGTAGCATGCAACGCATCAGCTTCCGTAGACTATTGACCCCGTGATATTAAACTATTGTCTCTCTCGTTCCTGTGGCCGAATTTTCGGGTAGCTACTCGCAGTTTCGAGCTCCGCGTGAAACGGTAAAGATGAGTGACAGCCGCGCTCTTCGCCTGGGTCCAAAAGGACCCAAACAACGGTCACGGGTTAAAATAATCATGTGGAGTGTGTTTTGCCGCTGTCTCTGCGTGTGTGCACAGTCCCGTGGTGAAGATATTTTAGATTAAACCTTTACCGTTGTGCTCCAATCGGGGAATATTTGCTCGCCTCGGGAGTGGGCGGAAAAGCGGACGTAACACGCCTCGCATCAGCTTCCGTAGGCTATTGACCCCGTGATCTTAAACTATTGTCTCTCTCGTTGCTGTGGCCGACTTTTCGGGTAGCTACTCGCAGTTTCGAGCTCCGCGTGAAACAGTAAAGATGGGTGACAGCCGCACTATCCGCCTGGGTCCAAATGGACACAAACAACGGTAAAGGGTTAAAATAATCATGTGGAGTGTGTTTTGCCCCTGTCTCTGCGTGTGTGCACAGTCCCGTGGTGCAGATAATTTAGATTAACAATCGGCCGTCCTCCGTTTCTGCTGACTTTCTGTGGTAGCTGACATGTACCATGAAGTGCAGTTGTAGCCCTATATAGCTTTATCACAGTTACGCCTTATTGGGATATACTATACAGAACTAACTCCACCTTTTAATTTAGGGCAGTTAAATGATGGTGCCAAGTATATAGGGTGGCGGTGGGGGGACAGTTTGTCGGCGGTGGGGGGGGGGGGAGATTGTTCGGGCGGGTTTCTGGGGGTTCTAGGGGTCGGGTGGGTGTCGGGGGTGGGCGGGTGTCTTACTATATCCCCCCCCCCCCCTCAAAAAATAGTCAGAGCGACGATTGCTGGAAAATCTGAAAGTCTAGTTGTGATTTTCTCATAGTCGGTATTTTCCGTTTTTATGAATGAGCGTTTGACTAATTTTGCAACTAGGTTATGTGCCGTAGACTCTTCTCACCTATTCCATTATATGAGTTAGCACCATAGAACCCCATTTTTGCGAATCCTTCACAAAATTGCCAAAGTTTTCAGTCCCATACCATTTCAAACATACACAATCAGTTATGCAGCAGCCCGATTATGGTTGATTGTACGGGTGCATAGGCTGAGAAGGTGTCTACATGACGGAGCTCATCATTCCTAATGATTCGCACTTATGACCATTATTAAGGAAACTAAATAACCAAGAACTGCTAGTGGATAAGACACTTATCGAAAATTGAAGATTTATCCTCAAATTACTTACATCCTCTGAATATAGGCCTACAGTGACCCTGGTCTCTGAACGAATATACTAAGTTTCTTATCATTGTTTTCTATATGATGCTGTTTCTCAAATTACCAACATGTTCAGGCAATTATTCTTCAGTTTACCGTCTCTGTTGCATTCAGATTCTCAACGCACATAGTTTTACAATTGTTGTTGAGTGACCAGGTTTGTTTACCTACGACTAAGATACACGGTCCGACCCACCGCAAGGTTGAGTCCTGCCCGCCAGAAATCATCTATACACGAATCCGGACAGCAAGTGATGGTCTGATTTGAGTCGGCCATAACTGGAGTCCGTCACCTTTAAAACTGTCGATTTCCTTGCTGACCTCTATCATGAATGGTTGTACACGAATTTGTATCTTGAATTCTCCAATTTTACTAAATATGAGAGTTTGAAATTCATGTAAACAATACATAAAGACGATTTAAGGCTGATGGACCCCACTAATGGCGGCCTACAGTCTCTAAAAACAAGCGCTAATCGGATTCGTCTATAGTGCAATTAAAGTTTTCTGTAAGTACATTTACTGGGTAGATGCGCACTGTTTAACAAGGTGTTTCTTGATTGGTTGTTACCATTGTATTGTATCGCTTGTATTCTTTGTTAGGGATTGGGAATTAGGTTAGGGATTCGGCTGTCGTTAGCCAGTACGGAAATTCCTTGTTAAACAGTGCCCATCGCCCCATTTGCTGATAAATTCATGCTACACCGTCCATTAATCAATACGGCATGCGATCAACCATTCCAATCTTCCATGAAACTGCGTAGCCTACACATTTAGATGCCTTCAGTGTCCGTTTGTATGTTGTGTGATACTCTCCCTGTGTATATCATACACTCAGTTAAAATTTTGCCTGTAGATAACGCGGACTAGAGCATTATCTACTACGTACGTCAAGTTCCCCGTTACGGGTTTTGTGTTTCCCACCCTCAATGACTGCATTTTGATGCTTTGGGTTTCTGAAAAAGAAAAAAAGACGGGTAGGCCTATAGCATGCGGTCCCGGCCCTTCATATCCAATGGGTATGCAAGAAAAGTGGACAACTCTGGATGAAAATGTGGAATGGGGGGGGGGGGGCTAACTTCCAAAGCGGTCGAATATGTGCAACAACATAGTTACAAAAGGCGGCCCAAAATGCCCAGGGCTAAAGATCCCTGCCCCCCAACCTCCCCCCCCCCCCGCGTCTCTGCTGTCCTTGATTTACACTGCACACTCCCACTTCATCGAAGTGAATGAGCGTGCATGCCCCCAACAGACATTTAAATTTTATCAAAGGCATAAAAGCTTTATTTCTGTACGGGTATAGGTAAGTTTGAGAAGGTTTTTCGAACGAGAATCAGTTTTAGCCATTTTCTTTCACAAATGTCTATCAAACAACCCAAAGTCATGGCACTTCCGCGCGCTTTAATCAAAGTTACCGTTACTGTATAAATCAATATACTTTGCGATGACAACTCACGCAGGCGCATAGCAGAAAAAATTAAAATCATTTTACGAATAATGAGAAGAGGAATCGCTTCGATTCTTAATCCAAGTTTTTTCATTGGTACGAGACCCTGTATTGGTTTTCAGGCCGCCCTTTTAAAAAATATCAAATGTAGGAAATTTACATCTCCTCTCTCTTCCAACGGCAAAACTTTACCAAAGGGGACAGTGTTATAGTATCCAGTGAGAGTATCGACTCCCATTGACCTTTCTCGAGGAAAACGGTATCTAACCCTTAACCGTAAAACTAACCCTCCTTAAAACTTCATAAATCATAATGCATTTGTATCAGGGCTTGGCCAGGTTGGACGAATTAGACGTATGTCTTCTTCATTGGTCGCCATCGGTGTTTAGATACAAGAGGCATATAATGATATCTGATATTAAAAAAAACAAGAAGTGACCTCCTTTTAGGCCCCAGGTTCATGGGTCAGGGGTGGACTGTCTCCCATATTTCCCCAGTCTTACTTCATAGTTTGAACATTACTTTGCAAGACATGGTAGAATATTGTTCTAGAGGAACTTGCAAAAAGTATTGGGACTCTTTTGATTGCAAGATTTCACAGGCAGACGGAAGGGTACCCAGATGTATACACAGCCCGACGTTTTGGCCGGAAAAATGAAGTTATACATTTTGTCTCCTAATTTTTGTCATCGTATTGTTGTTTGCTCTTTTATAATAACAACTTCTAAGAGTCACCGACAATGCTGGGAAACGTCATATCTGGCTTTCTGAGATAATAAATTTTAAAACTATGTGTTTGTTCCGCGCCAACTGGCATTGCCCCAAAGATAGTTTGGGCGGTATCATACAACAAACTGCGTGTCCCATTACCCTTGAAGATACATTCTTTCTCAAGACTTGCCCAAGTCTTCTGCTAAGACTTTTGTGCGCTTCCTTCCCCTGAGCTTTTGTACAATATAATCCCTTAAGGTAGAGCCATTCTTTCTCTGTGCACTGTATCATGTTTATATTTTAAAGCGAATGAACGAGACACAGTCGGAATGTGCTTCAAATATGTCACAAATCTTCAAATATGTAGCGGTAAATTTTATCCTATCGTTTTTGTAACCTAATCCAATTGAGCTTGAGCTTGGAATTTCTGATATAACCAGAAAGAAGATTTGTAAATGTGCACTGGGAGTTTGCATCATGACAAAACTTCCTTACTGGAAAGGGATTAAGTGTAATTTAGAAGTGATACTTGTTTCTTACAGCAAAGAAATGATCCCGATAAATTTGATCAGTTTATTATACCCGATCCTCTTTAAAAAAGTCTGGTCAAAGTTTGTGATTTCTTAGCGAGAGAGTTCCGCCTAATGACCTCCTGTTAGACTCATCTCATGGTATGTTGTGGAAAATGGCAAAGACAACTTTTTAGGAAACGCACGAAAAAGTGGGCACAACAGTTCACTGGAAAACAAAATTAGGAGGTGGAATCCGATATCCGTACCGTACGCGTAATGTGTTTAAAGGAACAATATTTTTCTATGCGTTCGTACTGCTCGAAACTGATCTCATTGTTGGTTTCTGCGTTCAGAAAGAAAAAAACAAAACCAGACAGTCGAAAGTTTGGATAACCTCAGCCTCTGAAAATGAGACCATAGCGACGGCCCTACAAGGTCACGACAACATTACTCCTTGACATGAAAATGTTACATAATGCAGGATGGACGAAACTACAAGCTTTGCTACACTCAAACGACAACAACGAAAACGAATAAAAGTCTGTATTATTGTTGAAACTGATTGACTTAATCAATAACCTAATTCTGGTAAGCGTCTTAAACGATAGTATTGATGGATTCATGCTGACAACTTCCAACGCTTAAGAGGACTTACTTTGGGAAAGGAAAAACTTTTCGAACCCAGACCAGATTCCTCTTCAGCAGTAAGGCTCTCCTTCTGCCTCTACTGGAAACACAGACAAGAGCAGGACTGTGCTATTTAGAGCACACACTCATACACACACAAGGAGAAGAAACAGCTTTCAAAGTCATGCTTGATTGAGCTTTCTTTGTGTATAACTCACATTGGTTGTGAAAGATGATAAGTTCAAGTGCAAGCCATCGCTTTACAAGTTAAAGGTTAAAACAGTTTAAAAAAAACAGCTGTACAGGTGCAAGGATCAATTTTTGCTGCCACTTTTAGGCCCTCGGGCAATTGACTAAGTTAATCATATATGTCTTCACTAGCATGTTTAATGGTATTTGTCTGGTTTTTTAGGGGCTAGGGACATTTTAGGGTTCCCCCGCAAGGGAGGGTGAGTACCAGATGTTGCAGTTGTTGCACATTAAACATGTTTTACATCATAGTTATCAAGATACTGAATGTGATATTAAACTCATGACCAGGCGTAGCTAGATATTTTTCCATAGGGGTGGCACAAGCACCCAACTTTTCCGATTTTTTTTCCCAAAGTGTGAGCACCATTGTATTACTGGCGTCATTTGTGACGCGCTAAGCCCGCCTAAATTTTTGCCCTTTTCATAACGAATATTAGGAAAAAGGGAGTTTGTATTGCAGGAAATTTGGATTCAGCCGGGGTTTCCTGTATTTAAATCTGAAAGTTGGGGGCTACAGACTGAGAATCTGCGTTTCACCCAATATAAGAATGCACGGCAACCAGACGTTGTTGCTTCAAAGTGTTTCATAAGGCCTGAAAATTGAGGCTCTCCAGCTACATTTTAAAATTACAGATCTTTTTGGAGAAAATTCGGAATTTTATGAAAAAGAATTTTTGAAAATAGCAGTGTAGTTGTAGTTATTTGATGATCTGATGATATGGTAAGCATCCGATAATGTCATTTTCAGAACTCGGAAAAGTTTACCAAACTTAGCTTTTGAGTCAGCACTACTATATTTGCAGCACGTGAAGCACACAAGGAAAGTTTTGCTTTTTCAGTGAAACAAATTTTACAAATAAAGAGGGTTTATTGGTGAATATTTGGAATTTAAAGGAAGAAGAGTTGGAAAATCACACTGTAGTTGACTGGTGTCACAAATGGCAAATTTTTGAATTTTGCATGTTTCATAGCCAGGGAGGAAATCCCCCTTCTCCCATGTAGATATGCCACAGCTTATAACTATCAAACTCATGACTACGTGATGTGTTTCCTAAGCTTCCTTACTATTTAGCTTTGAAGGCTGACTACACTAAACTTTGTAAGCTACTATAAATTGAACAAACAAGCCTCATGTCAAACTGCATGAAATTATACTACAAATCGGATTTCAATGTGCCTTTCGCACATCCTTTAAACTCCTAGTGTAACCTAAAATAACCTCTTCACATCCTTATCCTACATACTTGGCTCTGGGTGATCACACTCTCCATATCATGCCTAAAGGCGCATAAACTGACTTAGTCTGTCGACAACCGACACACTTGGAAATGATCAAGTAGTCGTATTCGCATAAAGATTTGCAGGCCCAATAAAGAACTGTATCCTTTCCGGGAACAAGGGCCCAAGCATATGTTGAGTGCTGGGCTTTTGTGTAGATTATGAAATTTGAAAGTGTAGCAGAGGAAAAAAGATGCCGAATTGAGGGACTCGAATTTAAGTCCAAGCCAAAGCTCCAGTCTCCAGTCCAGAAACCCCGAGTCCAAGTCCAAGTCCAAAGACCCCCGAGACCACGTTTAAGTACGAGTCCAAAAAAGTGGACTGCAGTCCGGCTTCGAGGTCTAGTCCGGACTCGAGTCCTCCAGCCCTGGTAATAACTGTCTCTCAACACTTGCAAATGTTTTATTTCCATGTTTGAGTGAATTCCTCCTTTCAAACTTCGTGGTCTATAAAACCATGCACAAAGTTCAGTTCTCAACCAGAGCTGATAGCATCAAAAAAATAGACAATATTCCCTTAGGCATAGTGTCAATTTTTCATGAGTAAAAATTTACCCAGGCAAAAAGGATATAACTGAATTAGTCCTAGAAATGAGGCGAAACCAGGTTTTGAAAGGACAGGTTTAAGTGTCACACTTTTTGCCCCAACGTATGCTAATTTAAGATGGTTTCTCCGTCTTTATTCCACAATTTAGGAACATTTGAATTTATTTCCTAATTGGTTCATCCAGATTGATGATATTGATGTTTTAAAAACATTAAGCTGACCTACACCCATTCAATGTCCATACTCACAATTGGTCACCAAATAAGTGAAATCACCTATTAACAAGGAATTTCCAACTTTTTCCTATCTTGTCTTGTTCTCCTCCAAAAGCAATGAACTTCTTCCTCTCACAATGATAGCTGTACACACACATTATGGCAAGTTTAAGTAGTGCTGTTTTGAGATATTGTGTTAATGAGGTTTTTCACATTTAGCTCCTGTGATATAAAATTCCTTTTGGCCTCTACCTAAACTATACGGTTCGTCATCATAGCATTGCAAATTTGTAGATCGAAATTAGAATTGGCCATCATTTCTCCCTTGAGAAAATATGTTTATAGACCAATCAGGCCTAAAGCCTGGTAAGATGGTAAAGGTGGAGGAAACTTAACTGGAGGGAGTGTATTTCAGGAAGCAAAACGAGCAAAATGTTTAGAGCAAACCCCAAGCTCTCTAGGTGTTGAAGATATTAAACTGAAGTAAATAACATGGTTTTATCAGTTTTACCCCTTGCCAACCCTGGTGACCACAAATAACCTTAGACCCCTACCAAAAGCTAACGGGTTCTTTCTGGCAATATTTAAAAAAGAGACTATATGCAACATATTGAAACTGTGGTCATTCCTGTCTGGAGATATCGTGTTTACAAGTGTTGCAAACATACATCATCACCCCGGCACACACCCACACTCAATGCCTCATTGGTCCATGAGACCAAGTTCCGGTAAACTTGTCATTTGAATTCCCTTGAGCACGTGAGCGCACGCAACACATGAAATGATTGAGAAAAGGGTGGCCTTCGGATTACCATGTGACAGAAGTCATTGCTTTGGCAGGATTTTCGGGTAGCTACATCAGGCACGAGGACCGCGTGAGCGAGAAATGGCCTTTGAGCTCGAGATCACGCGAGAGGCCGTGGCCTGCTAAGACAGTGTTATAAGTGCACGCGTTCAGGCACTTGAATTAGCACAGAGTGGATGCAGCGCATTCTCACAATCAGTGCATTATCAGTACCAGGAATCAGTTCCCGTAAGGAAAGGGAAAGTTCTTCTGCGACCGGTGTGAACTGCAGGCTTAAAAGAGGAAGACGTAAAATTTTATTGTTCCGCTTTTATTAACTATATATATTGACAGCGCTCGTCAGTGAAAACCATTTTTTCTTACTTCACTGGTTTGACGAAACGCAATGGGTTCATGATGAACAACTTTGCAATATTTTATCTTTTTGCGTTAGCTTGCTTCCAAGTGACTATTGTTGAAGGTAGGTAGGAATATGATTTTCTATTACAATTGCGTTTGTCATATCACAATATCTTGTCAAGTAGACACAAGGGACCCACATTTTACACATAAAGTAATTTTGCAACGGTTTTTAAGTTATGAAAATCCGTTTTTTAATACTTTCTGCAAACCTTCAATCCCACACTTGTAATACAGTGTAAAACTGTGTAAAAATGTGGTCACGTTGGCCTTAGAAATTCTTAATTGTTTACCTGAAATGGTGTGTTTTTGTTACGTTTTCGATTAACTCTTCCAAAGTGTCATGCTTTGTCCTGCATTACCACAAATTTGCTATTTTGCAATGTGAGGACAAGCAAAAACAAACATGTGTGACATTTAGGTAGGAACAAAGAAGTACTACCATGATAACAAAAGTTAGGTTTGTGTGTCATATTGGTTTCAATCTCGCGTTTGTGCCACCCATTGCCACATATTTCCATGTATGCATTTTTATGTGCCATGTCCCATGTAATTTTCATTTTGTGACTTTTCATTTAGCTTATAATACTTTGACAATTGTTTCCACTTGGTTTGTTTATAAATTTATATTTCTGTGTTCGATGTTTTGCCTTATAATATGTATTTTCCAGGTTTCCTCGTTTTCATTTCGATGTTGCAATTTTCCTTGCTGGATTCTTGCTGTTATAAAACAGGTGGTGGCCTCCAGGTTTTCAGTGGGTGATATGTGTAAATCTGTATTAGGTGAATAGTGTATTGGGAAGCTTTTTCATGTTTAATATCTGCAATTTCAAAAGGAGTCCGAGGCGAACTTTCTTTCATATAGAAGGTCCATGTACAACACTTGTATACTCTCCATTTAGATCGATTATGCTACAAACAGAGTGCGCAAAACCGTCTCTTATTGTTTTTGAAACATGAATATAATTTTAAGTTCTTCCCTTGGAACTTTAAGTCTACTAAGCAAATTGCGCAAAAGATCCCAAGATCGGGGTAAACGATAAAGAGAAAATCAAAATGGTAGGGTTAATGCGGCATGTAGGCATCATGCACCAATTATTATAGTATTGTGTAACCGGTACTTTTATAAACCCAAATGGAACTCGGTTATAAAGGAGGTAGGCCTAGAATGGCCAATATCATGCAGTTACCTTACCCAAAGTGTGATCTCCTGTGACCTTTGAATACCCACCTATAGTCTCCCCAGATTAAAAAAATTATCCACTTTTTTTTCTTATTTTTCATTTTTTGTTATTTTTCCTAAACATATCAAATGTATCGCGTTTTCCTTGAGCAAATGATTAGAGTAGGTTATGTACAATAGTAACACAACCGGTTAATGTTGAGACCGTTAAAAAATTATAAGAAGACGTAGGAAATTGTTCCAACCGAATTAAAGGGGAGTTTCATATTTCACGATCAACCAACTAAGTAGAAGTTATGTCATGCCGTGACTTTTCTTCTTACGAACCGAACAAAGACGTCCCACGGGGTCCAATTTAGGCGGTTTGGAGTGTAGCAGGCATCTGACTTCTATGTCTGATCATGTCAATAGTAAGTTAAAAACTGCTTATTTTCTAATATAATACTAGAAAGTATACTTAATTCCTAAGAAAAGCCGCCGTCATTGCTCGTCTGAATACACTGTTTGATAGCTGTATCGACTAATATTTTGCTAACTGGTTTTCCAAAATGTATGTTTTACAAGATACTGCTCGTGTAAAATTCCGCTGTCAAAGTAGTTTCTAACAAGAAAATCGGGTTTTTCCCATCTTAGCCTTGCTGAAGGAAATGCATTGACCCCAGTTCTTCGTAGGAACCGATTCAATACCTTGCTTCCTGTATATAAAGCCCTACGCAATATGGCACCACTTTACCTTCCTAATATGTTCTCATTTAAGAAAACAAAATATGAATTCAGATCTGATTGTTCCTGGATGTAAATACATGTTTGGTGAGCGCCGTAGCTGTCCAGGGGCTAAGTTTTGGAATGATATGCCCCCATTGCCCAACTTTTAATCAAAATTAGGTACATATGCGTACCCTCAAGATTTCCCGGCAGTAGCCAGGTTATTCATTTACCAAAAGGTTGATAAAATGTCTACCCATAATTCGTTAATTATTTCTGACAGGTGGACAATTTCTTGCCCAAGAGGTGCAAATGCATTCAATTATAGAGGGATCCGGTTAGCGCTCGCGTTTAGTAACTGTAGGCTGCCACTAGTGGGGTACATAAGCCGTAAACCGTCTTCCTTTACTGTCTACATGAATTTTAAACCCTCATATTCAGTGAAATTGAAGAAATCAATATACATATAAGTGTACAACCACCCATGGCTAAGGATAACAAAGAAATTGAAATATTAAAAAGTGATGGACCCCAGTTATGGCCGACTGAAATCAGACCATCACTTGCTGTCCGGATTTGTGTATACTCGGGCACTAACTAGTGCTTTTATGCTTTTCCACTTCTTGGACTACAAACTCCCCACAGTATATTCTCGAACAGGAGCACTTCAGAGAGGTTGACTTTCGAAAAAGATTTAAAAGTAACCGGCATTGCGTGCTAGTCGCTTTTTAAAAAGTAGAAGGATTTCAACTGGGAGTTCATTTATTATTAAGACTAAATTTGGTTAAGATATTTCACGTATTCAATGACACCTTTTTGTTTTTATTAACGATCAAAAATGCAATTTCTTCATAATGTTTCATTTTCTTCTTCTTTATGGTGTATTGTGCAATTGAGAAACGTGCAAAAAGCCACCATTTACAGCTTAAATTTATTTCAATAGACCAGTTCAATAGACCCGTTGTGATAAACACGAATTTCCTTTGAGAAATTAGGAATGCTTTGTTTGCGTGAAAGGTATATAAACTGCAGTGTTCTACTAGAATTTTAAGGCATCATTTTAATTAAACATTACCGCGGTAAAGGTGAATGTTTTGCAAAAAATACTGTGAATGTAAAAAACTTAGACACAGATGTTATCAAAACAATTTGACCAAGTTTCGGTCAAAAGAGTTCCGCAGTCTGTTAATTTGCCCAATACTGGGAAAACTTCAACCAAAACATACATTGCCCAGAAAATTTTACCCAACTTTTGTAGACGGAATCTGTCGAAACGTTGAAACATTTATTTGAAAAGAGAGTCCTATACATTGAAATTTTTTAGAAGGGATTGAATGAATTCCGTAAATGGAATCGTTTGTCTTATTCTTAACTAAATTTTATGCGTTCAAACCTAAATCTGATGACTTACAAAATAATTATTCATGTTTCTGTTTGATTTCTTTTTCTTTTCATGAAAAAGTTTCGGGAGGATGGTGTAAGTATTCTACATTTTTCTTTGCAAGTAGGTCTTCTAAATTCTTGAGCAAGCATTTATTGGCAATACTTGTGATTTTTGCGGACAGGGGAGGATGGGGGGGGGGAGTAGATGTTAAGTTCGTCGTTAACACATTAATGACCATCCATATTCCTTATATTGTGGGTTAACTCTACCCTTTGCTACTGCTACATACACTTCAGTCGTTAATGTAAAGTTGTTAATAGGCAAGGTAGGTTATTGGAAATTGCGTTTCAGGATTACGGGAAACCCCAGCTGGAAACTAAATTTCGGTTATATCACTGCTTTTAATTACTTCAGAGGCCGCGAATATGGTCGAGGTGTAAAGTACTTCAGAACTCTTTGAAGCTTACTTTGAGAATAGGGGTGGGGGCTAATTAGGGGGTTAAAATTGTTATTTGTGGGCAGGCTTCCTTTGGCAGAGGTCAAAGAATCGGTTAAGAGTTAGTTCACGTGCAAGGTATCTGAAGTCTTGATTCCAGTTTTAATCAACCAGTTTTCCCCTTCCGCGCTCAGATTATAGAGATTATTAGTAAGAATAGGTGCGTTCGACTGGGTGACTCGAGTCTTGACTCGAGACACTTTGACGTCAACAGTTTTGGTTTATACGCATCCGTGTTGAGACAGTGACACGAATGGTAGCTCCAGTCGAAATCGGCTTGCTTGCTATGCACGTGCGTGCTGTCGCCATCTGTGTTTACATCAAGTACAGAATTACATGATAAAGTAGCCTTACCATCTACGTAATACAGCAGGAAGGACATGCCCAATGGGGAAGGGCTGTCCTCCTACGGGGAGAAGATCTAATTTTGTCTGGGAGACTATCTGCACAATAAAAGAAGTACGCCCAATAAACTTCCAACTTTCACCCTATGACGGTCTTCACGATTACGCTTAAATCAATGATAAACTTGGCAGGATAAAGTTACAAAGAAGCTAGGGTGAATCCGTACTACATGGGTATAATGGTTCACTGTTAATGACTGTTATCTGATATCTGTGAATGACACTTGATATAAAGTAGTTAGGGTGTTCCAGCCGTTTTTGAAGCCTTCACAAATACAAGAGAATGATGGTTCACTGTGAATGACTGTTATCAGATATCTGTGAATGACACTTGATATAGTGTAGTTCAGTGTATATAACATTTATTACTCATATATACCATTTGCTTTCTTCGTCAACAGCAAGGTGGTGGGATTGCCTGTTTGGTTGCACGCCAGGTAAAGTATGACATAATTTTGTATATAACGAAGCAAGGCAAAATGGTTTACAAAATGTACATTTTAATAATGATACTCCGTCGCAAAGTATAAAAACCAAAATTGTTAGAGCATATAACCCCATTAAATCTTTACAACACTTTACTCCCCATATTCCTGATATAGCTTACGAGAATTGGAAGCACTAGTTAAACGTATTTTAATAATATGCTATATAGTAAGGACATAATTTGGGAGGAATAATAAACACCGTTTCTTCCATAATAAGTTCCACAAAATACCGGTTGTAGTACCACACCTTTCTCCCATTCTGAACTACATCTTTATCCATCAAACAAGAAGGTAGTAAGTTGAGACGTAAAATCGTATCGAAATAAATATATCCATCGATTAGCCTTCTCGTTTTAGTTCCTTGATTCTATTTCTTAACTAAACTGCAATATTTATACAGCATCTTAAATGAATCATCCTGCGAATGTTTTGAATAAAAGGAGAAATTTAACTGAATTGCTTGTCACTGCAGGGAAATCGCGTAGGGTATTAGACGAGGCATATGAAGTGATGAACAAAGTCATAGGCAAACGATGGATAAAGACTCGTGTTTTGAGGTTCAAGAATAGATTTCATATGTGCAGATCATTTCCCAGGAGAATGGAAAGCAGCGGAAGACGTGAATGGTTAGATAATTCTTGGTTTAAACCTTCACCCTCCTATATCGTTCACCCTCCTACACCCTCCACCCTTCTACACCTTGGTATATGGTAAGGGAAGGCTGCAAAGAAAAGTAGAACTTTGCATGTTCTGAAAAATTTGATTAATGGTACTAACAACCGTCGGTTTCTACAAGGCAAGCTTTTGGGTACGTCTTTAAACTATAGTTTCGGGGCTCACAACTTTTTTCCTGCAGATTATGTTGCTTGCCATAAATTTGTAAAAACTTTTGCTTTCTCATGGCAATGGCACTATTTTCCAGATGATCATACAGAGAGAAGTTACTACATCCCAGACATTTTCGAAGTGCCTTTCTTGTCGATTGACTCCGAGCAAATTTTCAAACATGTTGTTTGTAGGTAAAATGCTTAAAGCCTTAAAGGGATTCTTTGTGTTTCACCAAAAGGAAATATGTTGGGTTTTTTGTTAATCATGGTTGAAATCTTTCATTATTGATGAACCATAACAATAAAAGTAGTCAAATTTAGAAAAAGTAGGATATTACCGAAGTGCAGTAAGCGTAGGCCCTACGGTTTTTTATGGTAAGGCACATGATGGAATTTGAAATACTACCTGCTCATATATAAGCTTAGGCTATATAGATAGCGAATTCATGGTAAGCGGGTCTTCCCGCTTCCGGGTGCAAAATGCCAGACTATGGTGATTGAATAAAAACCGAGTAGGTCTACACATGGCGTTTTGTTGACTACGTAAACTGAAAAGTTTACTCACGAGTCAGTTCTTTGTGAAAAAGTTGTGCATGGTGTGTTTCAACGTTCTCTTCCCTGTGTGAAGAATTTGAAATACCTACTCTGACACTAAGGCTTAGAGTGTTACTTTAACCGTGAGAGTACCCAAGCTCAGATATCACTTACACATTGGGCAGTTCTGTTGATTGTAAGAAAATACCGTTTTCTCTTCGAGTTTTCTTCTTTATGTCTTCGCATTAGAGCCAGTGAAGGTTCTGGAGTAGTACCGAACATAGAAGTTTGGGTAACATGCAGAGTATTAAAGGACCAACCCTCTTACACCAAACTGCAATTATAGGGGGTTACTGAAATTCTCAATTGGTACTGTTTGCGGTGAGAGAAGTTGGCCTTTAAAGTGGTATTAGCATAGCACCTCTGGTGCAGTGCTCTTTCTGTGTTGTGTTATTCTGTTGTACTGAAAATTAATACTTGTGCAGTCTTGTTGGTTGGGATACTGACTGGTGGGATGAAATGGCAAAAAGTTTGCTGCTTCCCGTTGTCGATTATTCAATCTTTTGTCGTTATTTGTGTATAAATTGAACAAAACTTGACAGAATGTTTGTTTCGGGGACTGTTTATCCGTCCTCATTGTTCGTATGGACTGTTTAAACATCCTGTGAAAAGTTTGGTCAGATTAATTTATTTTCCTTTTGTCGAACAGAAAGAATAAAAAAACAACTCCCTCTTTTGTCGAACACAAGGTATCAAGAAACAACTCCCTCTTTTGTCGAACACAAAGTATCAAGAAACAATTACTCCCTCTTGTTGAGAACCCTTTTGGAGAAGGAAAATGAAACTGCTCGCTTCCTGCAGTCTACGACATGGTAATTGTGCTCAACGTAAGCAATTGAGTAAGGAAATGAATTGACCCACAACTGGAAGGCCGCGATCCGGCTCGATTTAAGCCAATTGGTTACAATTACATAAACTCCAACTAACTGACTGACTGACTGACTGACTGACTGGCTAACTGCGGCTTTAATATCTTTAACACCTTTTTGAACAGGGTTTATGTGTAACATTGTGAACGAACGAACATTGCTCCTTATCTCTTCATGTCCGCTTCTGGCAAAGCAAATTAATAATACAACCCCCAAAATGATTTCCCTTTGGTGGTGTGGTTCCAACACAATTGTACAAGGACTTGAAGCTAAAATTCACCAAGAAATTACGTAAAAGCACTGTCTATTATAAATGCACAAACAAATCTTCTTGGAAGGTTGGTAAATTAAGCATTCTTGTAGGTGTAAGTAATAGTTAAGAGGTACAGTAAGCCATTTGTTGCTCCTACAAATTCATCTGATTCAAAGATTAAACCATCCAATCAAATAAATTATCAGAGTACAATGTGTGATAAATTAACAGTAATACTCGCACTGGAGGCTCGGTTTGGAAAAATGATGGCATTTGAATGATGTAGGCACTCGTTTGTTCAGACGGTAGGAGTTTTATGGGACTTGTGCATCTACGTCACTGCAATGCGCATCTCTCTTTCTTTCCATCCAGGCGTCCTTTTTACAACAGTGTTAGTGAGGTGCTATTGTACGCGCGTTGCGATAACACAACGACTGCCTTTGGTCATTTCCATCCAGTAAAATGCGCTGACGTTAAGTTATTAATCTCTCACGTGAAATACGATAGCAACTGCAATATATTCATAATCCACTCTCATGACAATCGTTTCTTATCCATTCAGAACCAGACAAAACACCACCAACATTTACGTACTGTCCGGACAATATACACGTTAATCAAGACAGAAATCGACGTGGAGCTGATGTGAGTTGGGTATCGCCAAAAGCGAAAGATGATCGTGGAGGAAAAGTGAGGTAAGACAGAAGCTTTATCAAAGAGCTTGGGTTTTTAAAATTCAGGTATATAGGCTATGAATTTGCTTACCAACTTCTGTGGTCGAGGAGGAACAAGCAAATAACAAAAGGGAAAGGAAAATGGGTGTGAGGATCAGTGGCGAAGCCACGGGGGTAGGGGTTGGGTTAGAACCCACCCTCGTGACTCAACCTTGCAATGCAAAAAACACCAAAATACCCCCTTTTCTCTCTATCCTTAGACTTTTCCCTCATGTCGTGGCCCATACCCCCCTCCCCCTCCCCCATGAAACCAACCTTCACCGGAATGACACCATCCCTTGCTACGCGTCTGGTGAGGATTATTTTGGTTCGCACCTTAATTACCTCAGAATACGGACTTACTACCTCTAACATTGCATATAGGAATTCCGAGACAGACAACGCGTGCGTACAGTGGTGAATACGTATCGTAGTTCAAACAGTTTGAAGTTGCCTTTTGCTTGTCATGCGTGCTTCCGATCCATTATACAGTGCAGTGTAACCCTGCCCAGTGTGTGGTGATTGCGAGTTTGTAGTTTTTGAAGACTGGGTCACAGCTCGGGTATAAAAGTGGTTCTTTTCCCTGTTATAATACCAGCTTCAAGTCTTTCTATTATATCAATAAACTACACGCGTAAATAAATGAACTCTTAACTTGCTTTCAACTAAAAATCATGGCAAATGATTTTATTCAAAGGAGGTCAGTTACAAAATACCCCCTTTTCAATTTATTATTTGTATGACTAACGGTCGGCCAGGACTGATAATGCACGACCGGAGGAAGAACCGAAGCACTGCTTATCTTCTAGGTTTCCCTGGGCCTTGGAATAAAAGGTCTACTTCTGAGAATATGACTAGATCTACTCAGAGCTGGTGTGCGAAAAGTGAGCTGAAAAAGTTACACCTTTTTGGGCTTTTTTATCGATTTTACGGGTAGGAGCAATTATGGGAAAGTTAAAAAAGTGTCCTGGAGGAGAGGGGTGCTGCCGCATTCCCTCGTCTTGCTAAGCACCTGTCCCATGTTACAGATTGAACCAAAATATTGCACTTTTCGTGTCTTAAACTTGCATCTAAACAATATTTTTAAAATCTGTAAATTAACAAATATCGATTATGGTAAAAAAAGGTTTTGAAAATTCCAAGGGAGGGGGTGACTTTCCCCCATTTGCTGTGTGCGGCCATGTGGGTGTCATCGGTTGTCCAATAATAATTCAAGACTAACTAGTTTGCCCGAAACTGTGATAAGCAAAACACTCTCTGAGTCCCAATACAATAATTTTACACGTCAAATGGATGCCCGCGAAACGCCCTAAAGACTGAAACAGCGTTTGAGACACTTCATTGTAGGCTATTGTCTTTCTTAGTTTTAAATGCAGTTTTTCTTTACCCAAAACTTTCTTCAGATGCTCCTTCCGTGTGCTTAAAACTGTTTAAAGGGCAGTTTTTACTTAAACCCGGGAGCTGTAAATTGGATGAAGTGAAATCTCCCTGCATGAACATGGCCAAAGGGATCGCTAATTAAGGCGCCAAGGAAGCAATATTCATCGGAGGCTGAACCTTAAGAGGATGGGTCGGCCGACTGCCTTTTCTTAGAGTTCAAAGTATACCTTAAGAAATCAACATTCTGTCAAGAAATCGTAAAGACTACCCACAAATGCCAACTGTCTCGTTTACACCTTTTAGCAAAAAAAATTTTTCGTTCCAACTCTTTTATTCAATTTCAAGTTCACATTCACCAAGCAATATGAACACAGAAATAAAAACATCAAAATAATAGCATGAATGAAATAATTGAAAGAAATTACGGAACGAAATTTTTCTTCGCCTTTTTGACATTTCAAGACACTTTTCAGATTCCAAAGAAAACTTAAATTTTCAGAAAAATTGATTTAACCGAGTTATAACTTGATTTCGATTGGAATTAAATAGGTAGTATTTCAAATGGAGGATGAAGAAGTTATGAGGGTGACGTACAAGATGTTTGTACCCAAAATATACATCCTGTTTAGTCAACACAAATTGTCTACCAAAAATACATTGTTCAACCTATATAAGACAAAAAAGAAGTTACACGACATTCCCAAAATAAATGTTCCAAAGTTTCATCTTGAGACCCACAGAAGTTATATACACCTAGAGTTTTCAATAAAATTCATGTCGGAGAGTAAATGATTTGTTCCCAGTATTCGATCGAGAAATCGAAGTTGAAAGAAAAGGATTTTGCTCTCGGAACATGAAACAAACGGGGTACGAAACACAGTCTGCCATATGCGAATAATTGAGCACCATAGAAGCGTTCTTTTTTGAATAGAAGTTGGTGGTTCACGTGACACGCTTTGCTATAGACCAATGTTATACACATAAATATCATCTAGTAAATCACTGCTTTCCTGTGAAAAATGACATTCCGATAATTCCTGAAATAATGCCATAGTATAACGTGAACGGAAATCTCCAGTTAAAAGCCTTTGTGTAAATCTGAAACAGATAATAGCTGATTTGGGTTTTCATCACTGTAGGTCGACAACCTTAAAGACACTCTTTTCATAAAGTAAATTATAAAAGACAACTTAAGAAATAACTTTAATCAAAAAATTATTCTATATAATTTGATGTTTGAAGCCGCCAGTTGGTTTTAAGAAGGAGTAACCAGACCACGCTCTTTATACATAATCCAAAAAAAATTACTCGCAGAAATATATCTTGCTTGAAAGTTACGTGAAAACAGTAAAACCTTTCCATATTGTTGAAGGTTAAAGTTAAAGAATAACTTAATTTCAGATATCTCTATTTCTGTTTCAGATATTTCTTACCCTTTTTCAGATATCAGGAATTATGTTCCAGATATCCCGAGGTCGACTTTGAATATCTCTAATTCTATTTCAGATATTCTAAATTGAATTTTAGATATCTGGAGTTCTATTTCAGATATTTTGAAGTCAATTTTTTTTCCGAGTTCTATTTCAGATAGCTCTAGTTGAAGTTCGGATATCTCCAATTATTTTCAGATATATGGAATTAAATTTTACATATCACAAATTCCAATTAAGATATCTGGAATTTTATTTCAGAAATCTTGAAGTCAATTTTAGATATCTCCAATTCTCTTTCAGATATTTCTTACTCTATTTCAGATATCACGAATTCTATTTCAAAATTCAAAGAATTCTATTTCAGAAATGTTGCAGTCATTTTAATTTATCACAAATTATTTTCAGATATATGGAATTAAATTTTACATATCACAAATTCCAATTAAGATATCTGGAATTTTATTTCAGAAATCTTGAAGTCAATTTTAGATATCTCCAATTCTCTTTCAGATATTTCTTACTCTATTTCAGATATCACGAATTCTATTTCAAAATTCAAAGAATTCTATTTCAGAAATGTTGCAGTCATTTTAAGATATCTCGAATTCGGTTTTGGACATCTCTTATTCTTTTTCAGATATCTCGAATTGAATTTTAGATAACTTTTATTATATTTTAGATTATCCCGAACTTAATTTCAGATATCTCTAAATCTATTTCAGATTCCACGAATTCTTTCTCTGAAAAAAGTAATTCATTTCAAAAATCTATTTCTGATATAAGCAATTCATTTAAAAAATATAAAGTCAATTTTAGAGATCTTCATTTCTAATTTACGTATCTAGAAATCTATTAAAGATATCATTAATTCTAGTTCACTTATCTTGAAGTCAATTTAAGTTTACTTCAGATGTTTCTAATTCTATTTTATATATATCTTTAACTCTACTTCAGACATCTAAAATTGTGCAAAATTTTATGCATTTGAAAATAATTCGATATATCTGAAATTCCTGATTAAATGTTAAAAGAACTTAAAACGGTGTTCAGTACGCACGATTGTGGCTCTTCAGTCCATACGTTGTTAGTGACCGAGCCTTAAGTCAGTAAAGGAATGAAACGGTGATTTGTCGGAGTTCGGGAAAGTCGTAAGTAAAAAAAAACCCTAATCGGCCACTTCGCGAAAGAGTTGGGCTGCGTTACATACTGTATTCGGCGATCACTGGAAACTCACACAAAGTAGGTTAGGTATACATGTTATGCAACTGTTTCGTTTGTTGAAAGTATTTCTCTAATAAATACAGCTCATACTGTACAGCTACCCCGCGGAGCGGACTCGGTTTGTTCAGTACCCCTTAAAGGCTTTTGGAACTGTAACATAATGAATGGACGAGGAACATGCAGGACCGTCTGCTGGGTTGGTAAATGTAAATCTTGCTCTTGATAAACCTACATTCGCTTCGTTTCTTATAAGTAAATATGACATACCTCTACGTAATTTAATTCACAAATAAATCCGTGATATTAGAGATGTTGGTCAGAGAGGGCGAGGATACCATAAAACTAAAAACGGCGACAACTTAGGCCGACATGCATAGAGCGACGTATACTCATGGCTACAATACCTGAATGTGTTCGACACTTAAGGGATTCCCACGTTCTCAACATGTCCCGGAACAATCAAGAACTGGGTGTCGAATCATAGTTATTATACTATTCCCTGGTTTTGAAACTAAGAGTGTGAAGGTATCATGTTGGAATCCGCATATTTAGTGGTCAGGTGACGGTGAGAGTGCGCATCCCGCTAGCACAGCAATAGTCGGTACTGTATTATACAATAAACACTGCAGTTCTCATCGTGTCGAAGGCAGGCGAAAAGGCTCACAATTAAAAGAAATAAAGTAGTCCAGCTCATTCAAAAAGACAGACATAGTGCACGTCATAATGCGCGAGGTTGCCGTCCAAACGGCACAGCTAGTGTATACAGTTATACAGTGCAGTCTCGTCATTACTTCGTAACGTAATAACGTAATATTCTAGCCAGCACATAGCAGTCTGTAAACAGCACTGAGATAATTCCTAGTTAACGTAAAAGGAAATTTAACTCAGAATACCGTTTTTCCAGCCCTTAGCCCCAGTCCAAACAGGCTAACACGTACATGATAACATGGCATACTCCGGTTGCAAAGTGATCTCACAGGCTCGTCGCCGTGTCTCGACGTCTTATTTTAGAGAAGGCCCTACACAGATAGGCAAAAGAACTTGAATGGCCTCTTTGGGTGCATGCGAAGGTGACCACTTATTTTTGGTACCTCAGTTCACTCAAACTCCAATCTATCAATTCGTACTTTTTTGCACTTTTTTCTCTTGGTTGTTAATGCAGTGTTTACACGCAAGTCGATCGTGTGCACCATTAATGTCACGTGACTAACTTTTCTTAAGTTCTCAACATGCATGTTCGGGTTTGTGCGTGTGTGCATACAGGTACACGTTACGTTTCCAACCAGGGCAGTTTATATTGACAATGGTCGAATACAGCCTTAGTGTAGAACTTTTCCCGATAACCCAGGAAAAAGAAACTGTCACGTGAAGTGAACCTGGTAAATAGCAATATGTTTCCGACGCTTCGCTTCCATAGGCATAGTTATTGGTGGGTGTAGGTACTTGGCACAGCTCAGTAATGTGAGTACATGCATGTAATTTTTAATTTGAGTGAACGGATAGTTTTCTCCCAAAACATCCAGATGGAGTAATCTCTAGATTGAGATGGAAATATCCTGCTAATGGAAACTTGAATGTTCCACTTCTTTAAAATCATTTCCTACCCGCAAAAGAAAATCGTGCTTGATTTTGCGCTAACCGCGAACTTTTGGTACCCAACATTAGTTTCGCTTTTTCTAAATCCTAAGGGCGGAAAATGTCGCTTATCACGAAGTGCTGGACATTTTTCAACAAATCCCACTATATTTAAATGTTAAGCAGGCTATTTACAATATTAAGTAAGATAATTACAATATCAAGTAAGCTAAATACAAAATTAAGTAGGCTAATACGTCACAGACTTTTCAAATGATGTAGTCACGAAAGAGTGATGCTGTCCTACTTTCATATATACTTTTAATATCAATTTGTTGAGAACCATTTGGTAACCAAACTAATTTTATATTCGAGTTACAAAGTGATTATAAAAACATTTGAATCAGTATTAATACATCCGTATATTTTTCTTTTGGCAATTTCTGGATTTTCATCAGAGCCGTATGCTACGATTTTTCTGTTTGAACTGCTGTGCAAACACAGCTTAGGAATGTACAATGTGTACAATAGTAGCATGCAGGTATAGTGCAAATGCTTGGTTGGGAGCAGCTTTTATTAGGAAGTCAGTATGTACGGTCCATTGCCAGCCGTGTACAACTTGGCGATGTGACTTATGGAACGGAAGTTTTCTAACGTGTTGAAGGTAAATATTGGTAGTCAACAAAAAGAATTGCACATAATGTCGTTCAGAGAGAGAGGGCAATCAAACCTCAAGTCGGAATTTTCAATGCAAATATCGTATTTTAGGATATGAAAACCACGAGGTGCCTGATTTGCATAGGCATTTGCTAATGTGAAGTCAAACGTAAACATATTAAAGCGGAACAACGAAATCTCTGACGACTCCCAACGGCAAAGAACAAGCTTTGCTTTATGTTCTTCACACAAAAATATACTGAGGAATTAGCTTTCTGGCGGAAAAGAACTATTAATAGTGTAGGAAACAAATAACAATTAAACCAGTTACAGTTACTTAATCGACTGTTGAACATGCAGCTTGTTTCTCCTCATTACACTAATCAACGACGAATGTTAGGCTAGGATGTGCTCGTTGTACGAAAAATGTATATCTATAGGGCCTTACTGTTCATTTTAAACCTATAGTCTAAGCCTACAGACATGCTTCCTCGCTGTGTCAGGCAACGTTTAGATTGAAGGTGAGGCTTTTTTTATGTTATTGGGCAACAAATGTCTGTGTACAGGGCATCCGTCGAAGATACAAACAAATGCTATGCGCTGATTACATACTTTGGTTAATTTCATTTTTAGTTGAGCATGTACACATGCCACCGATAGCTGTTTATTCATGAATAATCGTAAATAAACATACTTTAATTGGTTCATGCTCCTGACTGATGGGATCATTACAAGAAAAGAACTAGAATTTCATTTGGCAAACCGAATTCAACAACTTCACTTCAGACAAAGATTACTCCCAAAAGAAGCTGAGGTTGTTCTTCAAAGTATGTTAAAACGACTTAAACAGTTTCCAGTATCAGCTATCAGGCTCTATCACGAATTTTGGACGTTTAGGTGTTTCTTTATTACAATTTCGTAGTTCCACTTTAAATAAACTGTACATACATTCGAAGGTTCACTTCATTCTGGACACTCATTCTTTATTAGAACCAAAGTTTTTAAATACTTGCTGTTCTCCTCACTTGTTGGACTGGCGTCGATCATGGGCAGGTGACAGGTTGGCAATTGCGGCCTCAATAAAAATGTTGGGTGAACAAATGTATTATTTTGCCGTTCAGTTATTGAGGATAATTTAGAATAGCAAATCACAAGACATGCAATGGTTAATCAATAAATTTCTTTAAAAAAAATCCATAAATTTCAGTAATAGCACGCCAAATGCTGTCAGCAGAATATGTACTAGTACACTGTTAAAAATTTCTCTGTAAATTTACATAATTTATATGGCAAATTTTTTTCCAACCAAATAATGTTTTTTTTACAGCCAGACTGTAATCATGAAAAAACATTAAGTGTTTGTTTTTTCTTTACAGTTTTTGCATGTAAATTAGTTTACAAATGTCTACTGTAAAATCGAATTACAGAATTGTTCTGTTTTTTTTTTTACCTTAATTTTATGTGAATTTACAGCCTACTGTTTTCATTCTCGGCATTTTAATATTTATTATAATATCGCTTGTTTTCCTTTCATATATTATTACGTAACATACACTTCACCATTACGTAGATCAGGTATTTGCTTATCAACGTAATGTGTCGTTACGAAGTTGTTTTCAATCAAAACACAATGAGGATGCTTTGTTGTCATATTGTTGTCAAGTAGACTGCTATCTCTAGGAACTTTGTAACTGGAAAGTCACATTTTTTGTACAATATAATAATTGTTTTTAAAATAAATATGACAAAGAATGCAAATACATTGGTTGCAAACATTTCCAGACAAGGTAAACAATAAGTTTATCACTTCCTGATAAAAAAACGCCAAAAAAGATATTATTCAAAGCAACAGCAATCCTTTTGTTAGGAAAATGCCTACAAAATAAGCTCCACCCATTTATGCAAAATGAGATATACGTCATAAAGTGGTAAATTTACAGGCTCTTTCAAGTAAATTTGTGAAACGTTTTTAATTCGATGAAGTGCATGAGCGCCTGTGGCGATGAGTTGACATCAGTATACCAATTGTCAGTATAATAAATGTTAGTTAATTTTCAAATAGGGCCATAAATTTGCCAAAAATGTTTTTTTTTTTTAACTGAAACTTCGCAGAACGATGCATGTTATATATTGAAAATTTTCTGTCTATTTCTAATTTGTTTGTTTGTTTGGGCTTATTTTTGTTTCTTTTTCAGCTTAAAAACAAAATGAATGTTTGTTAAATGACAGTATATTTATGTTAAATCAGAAAAATACAAAATACTGTTAAAATTTCTGTAAATTTACAGAAAAGGTTCTACAAAGCAGTAAAATTTGGTTAAAAAAGCAGACAGAAATGGTTTTTCAAATAAACAGAAAATACATGTTAAACAACCTTTTTTATTGTAGCAATACAAGGTGTCTGTAAAGATACAGAAAATCTCTATTAAAAGTAAAATACAAAAAGTTTAAGTTAAAGAAAGTCTGTAAATTTACAGAAATTTTTAACAGTGTAAGCATGGGTACATTTCCATGTTCGTATACAAACATAACCAAAAACTACAGCTGACTCTGTATCCGACAAAATATTACTCCTTGGCAAAATTATACTTCCAGCAGATTAAGAACTTCATTGTGAAAATTGATGTACAGGTCGGTTGCCTGACATAGATTTTCGGCAGTGGGGTAGCTACGAATGGGGGGGGGGTAGAGGTCGATTTCCCCATGCTCGATAAGAGTGGAAAAATCGGAAAATTGCTATTTTCTTTACGAGTCAACTACAGTCCGGCAGGGATGGCGCCAGGATTTGCCCTACAGGGGGGAAAAGTTCCCCGACATGGGGGGGGGGGGGGCAGAATTTCAAGGCCCAGACAAAGGTAATGTTTTTTCCCGGTGGAACGTGACTTGCAAAATCTGAGAAGCTCGGAGCGCACCGAAATTTTGGCCTTTATTTTTAACAAATACTTAAAAATCTGGAGTTTATTTGAAGTAAAAGGTAAAACTTTTGAAAGAAATTGGCTTTTGTTTGTACTAGAAACAATTTTGGGTGTTCATTGAAGAATCTGTGCTTCATAAGTGAAAAATCGAAAACGTTATATGGGCGACAGCTGAAATTTTTTTGGGGTCAGGCATTGAATCGTACAAGACCTACGAACTAAGGCTTCGAGATGAGACTAGAAATTTGCCCGGAGAGTTTCCCCCTTTTTTGAACGAATCTTTGAAAATTAAGAGCTTACTATAATGGAGAAAATTTGGACATTAATGGAAGATTTTTTCTTGGGGGGGGGGGGGTAAGGTAAAAATGGAGAGAAATTAGGTCATGTCGGGTGATTAACAGAGTTAGCTTTGGTTATTTATCTTACGGAGGACCCATCGAAATTGGAAAATCTAAAGCTAATATTGGAGAAAAATTGTAATTTTATGACAGTTTGGGGGTTTTATAGTGGAATCTGACGTTCTCATGAGGAAAATCAAGTAGGTGGTGATGTGTAGTTTTGTTGAGGTAACTGAATATTTTCATGCAGATTTAGGCCCTCGGACCATATTGAGGCATTCTCCCGAAGAAAAAATTTGGCTTCGCATATATTTGAAGTTTTATATTTTATTTATTGTCATAGTTGTACGGATGCGTGTAAGTTTGGGAGGGGGAAGAATTGTTTTTTGTCCGAAAAAAAATTAATAATATTCAGAAGATTTTCTAAGTCGTTAGACATTTTCACTTCATAATACTGCCCTAAAAGGAAGAATAATTTACAAATACGCATTGTTCCTTCCAATTATCTGTTCGACTAAAACACTATTTGTGCCGGGCGTACATAAAATTTTCAGTCTCATAGAAACAAAATCCGCAATATTGCTGAAAGTGCCAAGTGATCAGGAAATTACCAGATGAACAATAACGAATGCGATTGGATGAAATGTTCTTGTATCTTTTCAGGGGAAAAATATTCTGCGAAATATGTCAGGTTACGACGTGTGTTTCAATAAATTTCCAGCAATACTATTGGAGAGATATTCCCACACTATATTATTATGTAACTGAAAAGAGTCTACTAAATTGATTATAGTTACCCGAACTCGAAAGTAGGGGCTTGGGTAGATGATAAATTATTGGGCATTGCACCTTAGCCTCCTGTATCTCCGGGAGGGGGGGGGGGGTTAAAACTCAGAACTTTTTTAACCTTCGTCCGAATATTTTACCATTCACGGCAAAGATTTTACAAGACTACAATATGAAATGAAACGCTCATTTTTCCATAAGCTGTCCAAATGTGTTGCAAATCATTCATTTCAATGAAAGTAGTATTTAAAATATAGCCATTTTTCGGACAAATCCCCCCCCCCCCCTCCAATAGGTCATTCTTATCATATTGCGCAAGATGAATAATAGTTTTTCATAAAGGCTTAAGGCTTCCCAAATATGTCGCGATGTTTTCCTTTCTTTCATATTTTTCATAAAAACGCTTCCCTGACTATGATTCTTCTATTTTTGTGTTTAAATTTTGGTGTAATGAAGAGAAGCAAGGAGCTCTCTCAGACGAATAAGTTGCTTACCCTTTACAATCTTCTAATGAGTATGTTAATAATAAATTATCAACATAATCAGAATTATTTCAAATAACAGTTCCCTGGTTAAATGGCATTGAAATGTGATCGGAAAGTGTTTGACATTTGTTCTCAAGGAATCTATAAGTCCCAAATGTTAGCCGTGCAATGGCGTTCTCTGCTGCTTTTTTTAACGGTCATGCCAAAGATGTTTGACAAAGGAGTATATCACGACTGTCCGTTTTTTCGTATTTTCATGGTTTCTAACAAAGGACAAACCAGGGAGCTGTTAATAATAATAATGGGCTGAACAGTCTTAAACTCAAAGCGTAACTCTGCTCTTTGTATTTCAGAATTCTTTTAAATAACCCTGACCGTGGGAAAGGATTCTTTTTTGCGGGTGAAAAAGTCACTGTACGTTACACTGCCTTTGATGATGCCGATAACAGGGACAACTGCATATTTACAGTTTACGTAGAAGGTAATATTTTCGTGTTTTCTTTGCTCTATTTCCTTAGGCAAGCAACAACAAGTTTTGTTTACACCACATGTAAACTTCCTGTAACCTTACCATCACGTTCCTCTGTTTCCACGACGCGATTTTAGTCTTTACTTTTTGTAAACTAGCAGCAGACATTGAAACGTATGTAACCATTTCACTCAATATTAACAAAAGAATGTTTTGATCGTCACAGGTCGAAGGATAACAGAAATGTAGAGTCACTCCGACAGAACCCTTCAACCTGTAAAGTTTTCCCATTACTGCCTTCAGGGTTGAGAAAATTTTATCAAACCATTTGGTTCGGGCTTCTCACTCACGAACTCTCTTCCACGACACCCCTAGTACCTTTCCCTGTAGCCGCCTGAGGGGTAATACATGCTCAGTTGTTGGAAAACACAATCTCGTCATCATTTAAGGCCCTTACAGCTTCACTGACAACGCTTTTCTTGTATTTCCTCAAATGTGGTTTACATTTTAGTTTATGGGTATCGTAACTCGCAGTATGAGGGAGAAACCAAGCGTCCGGATAGGATATCCGATGGGTGCACATTCCAAACCCCCCTCACCACGTTTAATACAAAACTTGACCATTACGGCAGCTGCGTGATGTGCCGAGGCTCTGACCGTCGCCGTCTGAGTGCTGACAACCGGCTAATCATGAGGCTCTCTAATGATAAGCTGGAACTCTCTCCGCAAGGCATCAATGGTAGAATAGATCTTTTGTAGTTTCAACACCCCTTTGTTCCTTTTCCGCCTCAGTGAACCAGATTTTTAAACTCCGGAACTCTTTTTGGCTATTTTATGGCAATTTTATTTCACTATTTCGACCGTGATCGCCTTAAGTGCGTAACCTTTTTGCACAGACCTTTCTTTTTCTTTATACTTTGTTTTGTCTTTCACAAGTCGAACTCGTTCTTTTTAAACACATACTTTCGTCCAGTTTTGTTTTAACACGGACCGGATCGGATTTGCTTTGTGTTTGTCTATTTTCACATGAAATTGCGTATTCAGTTTTTGATTAGATTTGCTATAAACGTAAGTGCAGAGACTTGTTAAATTTCCTCAAAGAGAACCAAATGAGAATCCAAATTTTTCTGCAGTACTGTTCGAGCTCCATGATTTCAGGTACACCTTTTTGCTGAAAGAATACATACGTTTCGGTGCGCCTAACGCGCTGTAAAGTACGACCCTGATATATTGTTAGAACTTTAAAAAATGGAAAATTTGGGTGCTTGACATGGGAAACAGCTTGAGAAGTACTAGGGTACCGGGTGCATCGATGGGCGTTTTAATTGATGCTAAAATTGAAGACTACTTTGTAAGTTTGCAAACCAATCGTACGGTACGTTCTAACTGACGTTTATTTTTCTCTTTTGCCTTGATACAGCCGTTGAATGTTCACGTTTAAGCGTGAGTAATGGATTCCTTAACTGTGGAAATAATGGACTCATTTACGGAACTACATGCACACTCACCTGCTTCCCAGGTTTCGTACCAGAAGGCCGCACTGAAACAACTTGTCAGGAGAATGAAGAGTGGAGTCCTACTCTAGGATTTTGCACACGTAAGCAATGGTGATAAAAATAGAAAAAAAGGAACAAAGAATAGGAGGGATGTAACGAAGTCGACCTGATTTCAACGAACTATGTGTCAATTCCATGTCCAGTAACCTTTTTTTATTTCAAGAGGCACCTGGTAAAAGTGAATTGGTATTATTTTCATTCTAGTGGTGAACTTGATATCCCTTTTATCTTTTAATTCTGTCCATTGGACTGGATCAAACAATATAACATCTACTCTTTTTTCTGTAATGACCATGTCTTACCGAAACATTCCTAGAAAGCTTTCATTCGCCAACTCAAACTTCAAGTTTAACCGAAGACTACCTAAATTCTCAATTAGCACAGCTCTTTGGTTGACATCAAATCAAAAAAAAAATGCAGAGTAGCTCAATTAACCCAGCTTGTACTGAGAGCGTTCTGACAACACATTTATGTCGCGTGTATTCACTAGGGTATATTCCGAGACAATAAACTGGAATTGGGAGTGGAAGAGGAATGTTAAGTAGATGTGGAAGGAGCTTCAAAGAAAAAAGTCAAAAGTTGGGATAATTGCAACTGTTTGGGGTGATGGATAACTGCATTGGAGTCAAGACCATTGGTGATAAATGCATTGCAGTTGTGCTGTCATGATGGCGATTTTAATGTTAATGAATATGATGGTGATGGTTGTGATGGTGAACGTTTCGATTATAACAATGGTCAGGACAGTGATGGTTATGATAAGGATAAAAATGTTGATGACGCTGGTAGTTGAGACCAGAGCCCTCGCATCCGGGGTGTGTGGGAGGATGTTCAACCCCCAAATATTCGTCAGAGGGAAGATTGTTGGCAAGTGTGAAATTCTAGTTACAATCTTCTCATACTCCCGTCTAGCTAGTTTTTCCGACTGGGCTCATGTCGACTTTTCGAAGTGGATCAAATGCCGTAGACTTTTCTCACTTATATTAGCATCAAAGAGCTGCACTATTTTCGCGAAACCTCCAAAACATGCTTCAATTTTTGAGCGCTTTGCGCGCCTCAGTTTCACCGATGTAGTAAAACATTTCAGTTCAAACATGGCTACATTATGCATCATTCCAATTGATTGTGCTTCTGCATAACCCCTGCCCCTCGATTCCCAGTTTTCCACCGAAAGGCATTGAAGCTATATTTCTTGAGAGATAGGATTAGACGATGTAAGAAGAATTTTTTCGACGAAGAATCAATTATTAAAGTGTTTTCTCAAATATTATCAAATAAAAGAAATTTTGGCGCGCTCCGCGAGTTTCAGATACTTAGAAATACTTAGAAGAGGTCTTATACGCAATTTCTAAACGATTGGCCACGTCCCTTTTTCCACGTTCTTCCGACCTTGCTCAATGTTGTCAAGTATACCCTCTGATATAACAACTCACGCAGACGCATAAAAGCAAAAAAAAAAAAAGCATTTTACAAATTCGGTATACGGTTCGCCTCGTCATCTCCTGATTAGCAGGTGGGTGTTGTTGTGGAATGATGCAACTGTCTCCGTGAAGATTCTGAAAAAGGCAACTTTTTTTCTTTTTTTTTTGGTGCGCGAGCCTATTTTTTGGGTGCGCTAGCCTAGACTGGGTTATTCGTGATTGAATATGCCTATCCAATGTAGGAAATGTTGAATTCGATCCCTTTTCCAAAAGCCAAAATTTTCCAATGAGAAGTGTGTCCAAGGAGTGTCCCCTCCTCTTGACCCCTCTTCCCATGACATTATGTATCAGTATCTGCTACAGGGATGGGTCAGGGGGCGGAACGCACACATGATCCGTGTATTGGGCCTTTGAAAGGTTAAAGTCGGTTAAGCAAGCCTGTCTGGGTGTTTAGGTTCATGGAGTACACGTTCTCAAAAACTAGCGTAACCCACACCTTACAGATTGGTTTGTTCCTTTAAATGTGTTAAATATTTCAAACAAATTTTTAACTGAAAGATACTTTTTTGGTTCAAATTTTGTTTAAAGACCCCCAAAAATTGGGAGGGTAAAATCCCTCCTCCTTAAAACCTACATCCATGGGGCAGGGAGAAGACTGCCTCCCAAATTTTCGCACGATCTGAATTTCGGGAAGAAGTTTAAATACATCTGAGATCCATAATAAGTCTTAACAAAGCTGCTATGCTTTTAAATCACTTAAAACTGAGCATGTCTGAATTCTTTCCAGATTATGCTAAAAAAGGGTGTATAGTCACTGTAAAATTTTTATGAAATATTCCAAAACAAAATGAAACTTGGCCGCACATGCTGTCATCCCATAAAAGTCAACTATACCTACCCAAAGTCACAAAGTTTTCAAAGGAAGTGTACAGCCATTAAAGGCAAAATAAAAACTGCCCAAATGAGTCTAAAGGCAGAACAATCGGAGCACTTCATCAAAAACCTCTCCGACAGATCTCTGTCGGACATAGAGAAAATAGCTCTTGGTAGGGGTTTAAAGTTTATAACTACCCCTACTAAACCTACCAGAGTGTCAATCCTCACCGCCCTACAAGGTCTAATTCGAACAATGAGGATAAGATATACTCTGCACGGGAAAAACGCTAGAAAACTATCAAAGTTCCGTCTTAAATCTAATTGGTTGCCTGCTGTAACTTATAGCAAAAACCTGGAAGATTATCTCGAAGCCACTAAAGTGGAATTGGCTAAAATGCCTATACACAATGTATCAAGCAATACCTCTAAGGCAGAAAAAATTGCCCTACAGTCCCTCAAAAAGGACTGTTCCGTGGTCTTAAAACCATTTGACAAGGGAAGAGGTATCGCCGTGATTAACCGCTCCGATTATGTACATGAAGTCAACCGACAGTTGAATTCGGTGCATTACGAGAATCTAGACCAGGACATAACAAAAGAAACAAAACAGCTAGTTGTAGCACAACTTAAAAGTATGTGGCTCAACAAGGAAATCGATGAAACCACTTTCAACTATCTGAACCCGAATAATCACAAAAGTCGTACTCCGGTTATCTACGTCCTGCCTAAGGTGCATAAGACACCCCCGATAAACACGAAATTTATCGGTAGGCCCATAATAAGTGGCAATGGATCACCGACCGAACAAATCTCAGAATTTGTAGATTATTTTTTGCTTCCAGTCGTGAAACGACAAGAGACTTATGTCAAAGACACAAATCACATTATTAGTCTTCTGGAAGCCACTCAGCTACCCGAAAGCGTACTTCTAGCAACACTAGACGTGGTTTCTATGTATACTAATACTCCCCAAGAGGAGTCAATAAATGTTGTCTGCGAAACATACCAGAACGCAAGCCAGAGCTTATACGAGATACCAAAAATCTCAACTGCCTCACTACGCAACCTCCTTAAACTCATTTTAGAAAGAAATTGTTTCGAGTTTAACGGAAATTTTTATCTACAAAAAATCGGTTGTGCAATGGGCAGTCAAGCCTCGCCAGAAATATGCGATATTTTCATGTATAAACTTGAAAAAGCATTATACCGACTGATCCTAGAATCATTCGCTGGTTTCGTTATCGAGATGACATTTTGCTGCTCTACAAAGGCAACATTTCGGAACTCTGCTCACTAGTGGAAAACATGAATAAAATTCACGAAAGGATTAAATTCACGATGGAAGCGTCTCACGAATCAGTCACATATCTAGACCTAACTATTTTCAAAGGCAAGAACTTTGAAACCCACGGGTGGCTGGACACAAAAGTCTATACAAAGCCTACAGAAACCTATCAATATCTTGATAGGACTTCTGCCCACCCACTCTCTACCTTTAAAGGGTTTATAAAAGGAGAAATATTAAGATATGTGAGATTGTCAAACAATGAGAACGATTTCATCTCTAAGAGGAACGCTTTCAAAGAAAAGCTCATTGCACGTAACTACACGGGCCAAGAATTTGATCACGCCATTAAAGGCATTAATTTTAAAGAACGATCAAATTATCTTTTGCCCAAACCACGTGAAATAAACATTCCACTAGTTTTCAAAATAAAATATACACCCCATTTGAGAACCAAAGAGCTAAAAGAAAGCCTGCTAAGACACTGGCACTTAATATCGGAAGATACGAATTTGTGCCAAATTTTTCCAAAGCCACCGATCCTAGCCTTTGAGAGGGCCCCCAACTTAAAAGACTATCTAGTTAATTCTAGATTGAAAAATGACTGTGAATTGGAAGTAAATCACGAGGACGAAGAAGAATGCTTTCTCGATGCCCTTATCGAGGCGCTCTGAAAGACCTTAATTTTTGAAAAAAATTCTTGTTTTCGAATAAAGACCAGGACAAACTGAAAAGTCCGACTACTGATGAAGCTCAACATCTAAAACCAAGAGCAGAAACATGTCTAGTTAAAGGTTTGAGAAACCTAACAGAGCAGTACTTCAAAGTATCTGCGGTCTTTAACCCCACATCACAGCACAAAGATGCTACCTGTCTAATTACAAGACAGAATGTCCGTTAAGAACGCATAAAAATGTAAAAACTTTTGAAACAAGGGACTGAATACGTAGTATCAGATAATGCCACCGCCTACCCTTTTTAATTTTTAATTAAACAGTCTCACTTCAGAGTTTGGACATGATCTTGTCCTACATGGGAGAATATCGTTCAGGTAGAAGCTGCAAAACGTTGTGTGATGGTTTCAACCGGAGAGGTATTACAACTGTCTGTTTTAAAGCGGAACTACGACATCTCTGACAACTTCCAACGGCATGAAAAAAGCTTTGCTTCAAGTTTTTCACACAAAAATATAACGAGGAGTAAGCTTTCTAGCGGAAAAGAACTATTTATAGGGTACAAAACAAAAGCAATTAAAACGGTTACAGTTACAGAAACGACCGTGGAGTATGCAATTTGTTTTCTTTGTAGGCAGTCACTGGCACTTTATGAAAATTCATATATCAGCTGCTTTCGAGATCGCATCGAACACACCGTCAAGATGCAGCGAGTGTACACTGATACTGTACGTACGCAATCGCGTACCATATTTTCATTACACTAATCAACGACGAATGTTAGGCTAGGATGTGCTCGCTGTACGAAACATATATAGCTATAGGGCCTTACTGTGCATGTTCATACCTGTAGCCTGAGCCTATGCTGCCTTTCTGTGTCAGGCAACGTTCTTTACCTGTTCCATTTATGATGTAAGGTGAGATTTTTCTCCTTTTTCATGTTACTCGGTAACAATTTCGATGGCATGGGTAACGTCTCTCAATACAATTAAAGGCCAATGCCTTAGTAACGTTGCACTAACCTGAGTATAGTCCTAGATTGTTTGTGTACAAACGAATACAATGCACTGTTTACGCACGTGTACCCATTTTACTTTCAGTTGGGCATGTACGCATGACACCTAAAGTTGGGCATGTACGCATGACTATAGTTGTTTATTCATGAATAATCATGAACAAACATACTTTAATTGGTTCATGCTTCTGACTGATGGGTTCATTACAGGAAAAAACTCGAATGACATTTGGAAAACCGAATTTATCAACTGCACTTTGGACAAAGATTACACCCCCCCCCCCCCCAAGCTAAGACTGTCCTTCTAAGTATGTTAGAACCTATTTCATAGTTTCCAGCTTTAGCTATCTGGCTCTCGTGCTATCACGAATTTTGGAGGTTTAAGTATTTCCTTACAACAATCTCGTAGTTTGGCATTAAAATTGCACAGGCAGACAAGAGAGTACCCAGGTGTAAAAAAGGGCCTAAAGGCTTGACGGAAGAGGAAGTGGTACGTTTTATCCGATAATTTTCTGATCGTATTGCAATTTGTTCATTTGTTATTGAAGTGGAAATTTTATTGCAAACGAAAGTTCAAAGTAACGACTGCTTGGAGTGAACACTTCCTGCGAGTTACTTACAAGTCTGGAAAATGCTTTTTCGGGAATTCTGAAAGGTCGCTTTTTTCCAAACTCCTTTGTCCGCTCCGCGCCAACTACTGTGGCGCTCCGCTTAGATTTTCAAGACAAAGATTTTATACTTTTTGTACAGTAAAACCTCTGCCACAACTTACGACATAGATCACTGTCGATGTTCTTAATTTTGTTGCCGTGAAAATTCAATAAGAAGATCATTCGACAAATTTTCTCGACCAATACATCTACACATATCCCCCTTTTCGTCAAAGCCATTGTAATCATTTCAAGTTTCATTTGAAGCAACTGTAAAACGAAAAGATAGCTAAGGCTTTTTCTCATTTTATTTTCCTTAATCATACTACTCTTCATCTTAATTTCAAGCTGACATCAATATTTCACCAAATGCGATCTTCCCTGTAAGTTTTCGCCAAAGCAAAGTTTTATGTACGCCCTGCGCCAACCAGTGTTGGCACTCAACTTAGTCGTTGGCTTTGTCTTCAAAGGTTTCTCTCCCCCAAAAGCTGTTGTGTTGGGAAATGCCATTTCCGGCTATCTGGGGGTCGCGATTTTCCAAAACTTTACCGTACGCTCTGCGCCAACTGATTGTGTCCCTCCTCTTAGATGGTCGTTGGCCTCGTCCTTAAAGGTTTACCCCTCCCTAAATGTCACATCGGTAATGCTTCACGTTAATTTGCCCCCCCCCCCCCCGCCTAAAATGTCTGTGAAGGCCTTGCTTATACAAGCAGGAAAAAAAGCTGGTTCAGGCACCATGAGAGATCGCCATTTTCAAAATTTTTTTGTGATCATTGCGCCAAGTTATGGCGCTCTGCTTATACAGTCTTCAGTCTGGTCCTCTATAACTAATCCCGTGCATCAGGCATTTAACGCTTCATGTGTCAATAATGCCCGAAATTGGCCTTGTGGTTCTTTCATACAATTGGAGAAAACATCCAGCCAGTCGGAATTTTGGGCAGCATGACTCCCCGCTAAAATATGAGACCGTGGCGACGGTTGTGGTTTAGAAGGTAATAGTTCTGATGGTCATGGAGTTGGTGACTGTTGTGGTGATTGGTTTGATGTTGACGGTGGCAGTGATGATGACGTTAATAAGGTGATGGAAGCAGCGATGGCAACGGCAATAGTGATGACGACAGTAGCGGCCATGTCAGGGTAGTGATAATAATTAAGCTGAGAGAGATGTTTATGTTAACCGTGAGCGTGGGGATGCATTTGTGTCATCAGCCACTTGACAGTCGGCAAAACATCACTTAAAATCCCCACGATTGTTTTCTGTAGCCGTTTTTGTCAACACCCTTAGTTGGTGGCATTCTTCAGTCTTTATGTTTTAGTTATGTCGCAAGTATTTGATCTATTCACGAAAAAAGTAAGATAGTCGTCCTATTATTGGCCCAATATTGGGAATTGGAACCATTTTTATTGTTTTAGTTTTATCTTTTATAGGATACGTTAGATTCTATCATACTTGCATGATTTAGTTCCTAAATGACGTTACTAGCTGTGTTACACATATTATTTATATAATACTTAACTGCAGGTGTTACTTGCGATGCTCTGCAAAAACCCATTAACGGCACTCTCAGTTGTGAGAGCGGAAAATGTACCTTTGGATGTAACCCCGGATACTCCATTCACAGAGGAGGCTCGGACAGAGTGTTTTGTAATATGGAAGGAGAATGGTCGGGTAGGACGCCGGTATGTGAAGGTACGTAAGTATAATGTAGCGTTTCATATAATGCATTCCTGCATGTAATTTCAAATCCTTCCTTACTCTCTTACGCAAAAGACCATAGCAGTCACCTAGCCTGCTACGTCTTTACGCACACAAAATGGGGTAACGAAAAAATAACAACAAAAAAATAAGAAAAAGAATTCGCCCTGACGTCTAAACATTTAAACAACGTTATTTCAATGGCCAACCATCCTTTCGTGTAAACAGCTAGGTGTCCGTAAATTTGACAACTTTGAAGTAATTGTATCTACTTTGTAAATCTAGGAGGGCGCCCTTGTCCGTTAACTTATTCCTATAGAAAAAGTGTGTAGAAACGTGAAGGCAAAACTTATATTTCGCCCCAAAAAGGTTTCCCCCCTAAGGTCGACTTTTCAACATCAACTTTCCCCATAAGTGCCGAATTAGGCATATATACATATATATATATATAAATATATATATATATATATATATATATATATATATATATATATATATATATATATATATATATACATATATATATATATAAATATATATATATATATATAAATTGTGGAATCAAGGGAAGTTTTTGGGCAAAATATCAACAGTAGGGGGAAAAATTACTTTCCCCTTTACGTTTTCACACACTGTTTTAATCGAAATATGTTAGTGTATAGTAAAATACATATGGGGGTACTTAATATACCTAATTACTTCAATGTTAACCAGATTACGGACGTCTATTTCTTAACACGTACAGCCAATGGACTAATCAATTAACGTACATATGTATGTTTTTCCTTAAGGGCGAAATATACAGTTGTGTATTTTATTGTTTATATATATATATATATATATATGTTTATAATAATAATAATAAATGAAGACGTTTAAAGGCTGATGGACCCCACTAATGGTTACCTACAGTCACTAAAAACAAGGGCTAATCGGATTCGTCTATGAGGTGAGAGTGCCTCATATATAAACTTCAACAAAGTGGTGTTTTAGGGTTTGTAGTTCTTCTTAATATTCTGGTTAGAGTCGTTGTTTTCGTTGTTTATGTGTTAGAAATTAAACCATCATCCTTAACCTCGTAAGCGGTAAGATGAGGAGAGTTAAACACATAAAACAGGGGTATTTCAATGGTGGAGAGTTTGCCTGTCAAAGACAGTCACTAGTCATCAAAAATACAATTTTGCAACGAGTCTACCTATAATTTTTGTTGGCTCAACTTTTTGATTGACATCAAAATGAAAAAAAGAAAATGCAGAAAATCTCAAATACTACGGCGTTCACCAAGAATGTTCTGGTTTCACAATAGAATTTAGAATGTATGCCTTTAAATTTTATAAAAATCTTCATCATTTTATTCTTTCTTAGACACGTCCAAACCTAGAATTACCTGTCCAGAAGACGTGAGAACCAATGTAGAAAAGGGAAAGGATTACATTGTATATGACTGGGCGGATCCTGTAGTTACGGATAATAATCAAGCGACTTGGGAAAAGTTATCAGACATTACACCGGGGGAAACACAACTTGTCAGAGGGAGTTACCAAGTCCACTATAAGGCGACAGATCCAGCTGGAAATTATGCAACCTGTTCCTTTAATATATTCGTTTCAGGTATGTCCATTGGTTGTGAGTACATAAGACCCGCGCATTATGTTTCAAATAGCTTTGTCGAACGTCTTGCGAAAGGATAAGCTTGTACCAAGTGTATGTCCATCTTGGGGCATAAATGTTGAAAAAGGTATCGACTGTAAAGAAAACGACTTTTTAGACTCGGCACAAAAATTTCTGTGTGATGTGAAGATGTTAGAAGCATTATGAAATAAGAGTATGGGGCAGAAATTATCGCTAGACATGAAAGCGTTTTTCCGACGCTTGCGCCTACGGGAGTATTTTGCTGACGAAGACGACCTAAATTCTCCACCGGACAACAATATATCGTATCAATTTAAACCAAAAAGCACCTGGAACCCACCAAAGGGGCGTTGTCCGCAACTGGAATCATTTATTTGGGCCATTGAAGAGGATGTGAAAAACCACACCCCTTCCCCAGATCTCCGCGACAATCTCACAAAAAGTGAACGTCAGGCCATTCGAAGTCTACGGCATCGTGATGATATCGTTATCAAGCCGGCTGACAAAGGCTCTGCGATTGTTGTAATGGGGACTAAATTTTACAGGGAGGAAGCCCTCAGATTACTTGGCAATCCCGATCACTACAGACGTCTAGACTCAGATCCCACTTCGGAAATTGCGAAAAAAGTGGAGGCGGCCATCAAAAAGATGGTTCGCAACGGCTCCATTGACTCTGAAACCGGCCCGAATCTCCTCCAGGTAGATCCTTAACCAGGCCGTTTCCATTTTTTGCCCAAAATTCACAAAACGGGTAGTCCGGGCAGACCAATTATTTCCGGCAACGGGACTGCCACGGAAAAAATTTCAAAATTTGCTGACCTGCTTATCCAACCCCTGGTTCCAACCCTTCCCTCCTACGTTCAGGACACTACGGACTTCATCCGCAAAATTGGGAAGATTAAAAATCTCCCGTCGGATACAATTCTGGCCACTCTTGACGTGTCCTCGTTGTACACAAACATACCAAATGAGGAAGGCATCTCCGCTTGCACCCACGACTTCAATCCTATTCGGGGCAAAACTCCCACCAAGAAAAACTTAGGCGAACTCATGCATCTGATTTTGACCAACAACAATCTCATTTTTGGTGACCACCACTACCTCCAAATTCATGGTACAGCCATGGGAACCAAAATGGTTCCCTCATTTGCTAACTTGTTTATGGGCAACTTCGAGCAAAAATTTCTGTCTCGACAAAATTTGAAACCACAAATTTGGTTACGCTTCATAGACGACATCTTCATGATCTGGCCCCACGGTGAAGACTGTCTAAAAATTTTTATTGAAAACATCAATCCGTTCCATCCCACCATCAAATTTACGGCCGACCATTCCAGGTCCAGTGTCCACTTCCTGGACACCACTGTAACCATAGAAAATGGTTCACTCAAAACAGACTTGTTCAACAAACCAACGGACAAGCACAAATACCTTCTACCCAGCAGTTGCCATCCTCCGCACTGCACCAAAAACATTCCGTACAGTCAAGCACTACGCATAAAACGCATCTGTTCCTCTGAAACAGATTTTGACACTCGGGCAAAGGAACTCTCCGGTTACCTCCGTAACCGGCAATATTTTCGGGGTTCAATTGAAAATGCCATCAAAAAGGCAAAAGAAACCCCTCGCTCGCAAACTCTGACGTACAAAACTCGTCAGCGCAATTCCGACAGAGTGCCATTGGTAACTGAGTACCATCCCGGTCTACCACCACTAGCCAAATTCATCAAAAAGCATATGCCCACACTTCAGAGCACCGATCGCCTAAGGTCTATCTTTCCCCAACCCCGCGTTGTTGCCTTCAAGCGGCCCTTAAATTTACGGGACATTTTGGTTCGGGCAAAATTCCAGGACAAAGCCTCAGTCGAGGAAAACAACGAAAATTTTGGTTGTTCACCTTGCCCTTCCAACTGCAAGACGTGCGCCCTGGTTTATTCCACAAAAGGCTTCCAGAGCATTAAAAATGCACGCACCTTCCAAATTAGACAAGAAATTAATTGTCTTTCCAAAAATGTCATTTATCTCATATACTGCAATTTATGTGGTGTGCAGTATGTCGGAAAATCTAAAAATACTCTTCGAATGAGAATGACACAGCACAGGTCAGCATTAAAACCAAAAAGGTTGAACAACCTGTTGCAAACCATTTCAATTTGCCCCATCATTCTATCAAAAACTTACGGGTCATTGCTATCGACCAAAACGATACATGGACCGACAAAGCTAGAAAAGCTAAAGAAAATTTCTGGGAACTCAATCTCAAAACCACATCGCCTTTCGGCTTGAACATCAGGAACGATTTACCAGCTTGCTGATAATACCAACCAAAATAATCCGATCAGGCCATTCCGGCCTAACAATTTCTCTAATTACTTTCAAGAGGATTTTCCTATTGTTGATGGGTTACACCCGAGTAGTCCGATCAGACCCTCCCGGTCAATCAACCTGCTCAATTGCCTTAAGAAGGATTATCCTGTCACAATAGAGGTGAGACCATTGTCAACACCTTTAAAAGCTTCCAAAATTTCTCACTCCTTGTCATTCTCTGACCAAGAATTGACAAAGAGGTAGTATTCCTCAAAAGCTCTACTTCAAACCTTTTGGCTGTTTAATTTGTCTAAATTGTAGCCTTCCGCTATTTGCATCTCCTCGGAGATCCAGCCTTTCAATTCTGTAGCATCGTTGTTTTACAGTTTCTCCGTCATGTTTATATATAAATATATATATATATATTTATATATATATATATAGTAAAACAAAAACCCAACACACCAAGAGTCAGTTCAATTTTCGAGCAACACAGTACCTCTGAACACAACTCGTACAACACTAAATCAAAAGGCGAACTGTACAAGCCTTAAAACGGAAGAACACACAAGTATACGTACATAGAAACGGGATTACACGCCTTAGTGAATAAGAAGACTTAAAAAGACGGGAACGCTACACAGGAAGAAAACTCGACAAATAACAATTAAAGTGGAAAGGACAAATCGAAAAAGAAAGCTCAGTTACGTTTTCGTCTGCTGGAACGGTTTTGAGAGTAAAACATGTCGGCAATGTCTAAGCCATGTGAAACCAAAGTGTTCAATTCTAAAGTGTTCAATTTCAATGTATCAAGATATACAAATTTTCCCCTAACGTTCAATCTAATGGAATATATATATATATATATATATATATATATATATATATATATATATATATATATATATATATATATATATATATATATATATATATATATATATATATATATATATATATATCCGATATATATGTCATTAAAATAGCAAATAACAAATTTAGCAAATAACAAGTAACATTGTTTTAGTTTGCGTTTTAATTTAAGCTTCCGCATAAATATACAATCACTTGTTTGTTAAAAACTGTTTCATGAATATTTTTTTACTTTAAAGGAAAGAAATCGCATCTTACAATTGTTTTCGGGATTTTCTATCCCGGTAGCATCCCGATGACCTGAGAAGCGGAGGGAAGCTGCCGATACATTAATTATTCCGTTTCCAATACTATATTTCAGAAAATAGCATACTGTTCTTTTTCTGTATTTTTATACGTAGTATGCTTCTTCGTTTATTTCAGATATTCAATGCGACTTTATGGATTTATTTCCTGATTATTCTCAATCTGTCAAGTGCTCTAATCGAAACAAACTGGGATCGATTTGTACATATTCATGTCGGAATGGTTTCATACTAGATGGAGGTAGCAACACAGTTGACACGCTTGAATGTTTACCTCCTGACAATTCAGCAAACTCAATTAGCCGGGGAGAATGGAGTGTCACAAGACCAACTTGTTCCAGTAAGTTGCTTTCAAAAAACGTTTTTTAGCGACGTGGTTCCGATTTATGGATGCATTCTTTACTACATCATATCACAACAACACATTTTTTCAAACTTTTCAAACTTTTTCTTAACCAGAACTGACGTGACTCCGCCCTTTTATTACTTTCCTTAGTAATCAGACTGATCCGTTGCTAGTTTCTCTGAACTGCTGAAAGATGCATGCACGCGTATGCACCATCATACATATTTATAAAGCTTTTTCAACTAATCATGAAGTATATAAATATTAACAAATTAAAAAAAAACTATCGAAATAGGGTTTGCAAAGCCTAACCCAAACACGGTGAAAGTGAGTTACAGCTGCATGGCAAGCATAGACCAAATTACATCAGCGCACAACAAATACATACTAGCCAAACAGGAAGCACAACCAGCAACGCAAAACAACTGCAATTGCAGAAAGCAAAGTGAGTGCCCATTGGAACACAACTACCTCACGAACAACATTGTGTACCAAGCAACTGTTACACGCCACGAAAACCACACCGCCTACAAGTCTAGCTTCAAACACAAAGACGAGAAACGCCACCGCACTCAGTAAATACATCTGAAAACTAAAGGATTCAATGGAGAACACTCCCTTAAATGGAAACTCATGAACAAAGCTCGCGCATACTCCGCATCACCTAAAGCTTGTAATCCCTGTTTGGAAGAAAAGTTCTTCATCATACTCAAACTTTCCCCAGCCACTCTAAATAAAAGAAACCAATTCATAAGCTCTTGTAGACACAGGAATAAACATTTGCTGTGTAATTATTGTACTGTCCATGACGTCATGGACAGTATCTTAGGCACGCTTCACATTTTAGAGGGGCAGTTCTTTCGTTCAATGTTTCTTGAGTCTCAGTGAGTGGTTTGCTTTACAATCGAGCTCATCATGTAGAGTGAGTCATGTAGACGGGAGCGAGACTTCATGGTCACTTTTGGTTACGATATGGCCTAAAATGAGCTGGTTTGATTTTGGCATTTATGTATTTTATTGTTTTGTAAAAAGATACTTGAGTAAGTCAAAGTGTATACAGGTTACTTGCTCATCACACAACGGTCGCATTGTGCCTGTAGTATATCGCGTACACGCACAGTGTCGTTAAACGCCGACAAGCTAAAGAGCATTGTAGTCTACTAGTCTTGTGACACACACTGTACTCTCCTATGATCTCGCAGGTGCTTGTAGTTTGCCGCGGAGAACAGCTATGGCATTTATGTACGCATCTAGGCCTGACGTTAGGTTTAATCTTAGAATTTGGCGTTAGCTCTCTTGTTATATTTCTCTCTTGGAAGCAGTTACGTAAGGCTTAACTTAGGCTTGCAAAACGCTATAGGTGTATCTTGAAAGGTTATAAGAACTTATCCTTCTCTACGCACAAAACCATAGCAGGCAGTCATCTTGCTATAATCACACATACGGTAGCGACAATCTACGCATAGAACGTTAGTTCAGTCTGCTCTGTCAATGTAGGCCTATATAGGAAGTCTGAGCTGTACATAGCTTGTATTGGGTCGAGCAGTCGGTGGCATCTTGCTACGTCTTTTTGGTTCGAACAGCGACGACCAATTTTCACATGATCCTCTGCCCATGTTTATATAGGAAGTCCGTGGGCATAACATACGTCAAAAGGCCCACCGCTGCTTGTGTATATTATCATTCTCAGGATGATGGTCATTCTCAGAATTTGCAAAGGGGTCTATACTGTTCTTTTTGTCTGCACTTAGTGTTGACATATAGACCAATTTATTTTCGCCACCCTGGTGAAGGGTCTAACAGGAGGAGAGAGGTGGGGAGTTTGGAAATTTTGCTGGTTTTCGGTCTTCCGGATGATCACTGTCGTTACATCGGCATTGCATGAATAGCCTATAGATAGTGATTCTTCGATTAGCCTGATAAGCATTATGGGGAATAGTGCAATCCTGCATCATGCAAGTGTATCACGAGATTGCGAGTCGAAAGTAACGAAGGATTGATATCTACAACAAGCAACCACAACAGTACCGCATATTCAGGTATATCACATCGGCCAACAAACGTGAAAGGACGGTATTCTAAGCTTTAGAACGTAGCCTACCTAAGCACGTTGGCACAGAAACAATCATGGACAGTAAGTGGTTACGATTTTCGTAACCGCATTTTCTAGTTCTAATAGATAATGCACCTTGGCTCGCTGTATACCTTTAGTGCCTGTTCCGAAAGACAACGGCCGGAACACGTGCTTTAAAACGAACACGACAGAAAGCAGCGAAAACATACGTATTCGTCGTTATTGACACCATTCCACTTCAGGTTTCTGAGGAGTGGGGACCTACATTATTGGCCCTTACGAAACAGTTCTGTAAAGCTATGTTGTAAAAGCCTATTGCAATTTTATCAACTTATATATATTTATATATATATATATATATGTTTTTTGGGCAATTATTTGTATTTATATACATATATATATACATATATATATATATATATAGCTATGTTGAAAAAGCCTATTGCAATTTTATCAACTTATGTATATATACATATATATATATATATATGTAAATACTTTATCCTATTGAAGCCGGACCTATGCACCCTGAACAAAAGAAACGAAATAATGACAAAATGTAGACACCAAAACAATCATCTATTAAGCGCAGTGACCTAAAACATGAACTCGGTATACGCAGTTTTATTTTAGGCACCGAGGAGTGCACTAACCGTGTACGAAACAGTCTGTCTGCCTTACCTGTAAACTCCATCCTTTATTATTATCATACATAGCTCTTCTTAAGAATCGAGCACTGTTTTGGAGGTGTCAGCCGAACTTCTATGCTAGTATATATGTAAATATATATATATAGATATATATAGAGAGCTAAATGCGGGCTATCGTGGACATTGCGCATGTAAAATTGAGTCAAATCGTGGACTTTGACATTAAGTGGACAATTTCGTGTCCACGTATTGTTCAGGGCTCTCGGAAGAGTGTTTTCTGGAGAGTGAGTGTCTCCAAAGTATGACTTCTAATAATACAGAGCAACATCTATTTTGTGTTAACAAATGGACCCGATTCAATCATTCCCTCAGTAGGCATCAGTGGTTGAAATCAGCAAGATATATATGTTGCCTGTTTTATATTGGGTCAATTTGTCGACTTCAAATAAAGGTGACACACCTTAAGTGGACACGATTTTATGTGAAGCCAACATTATATCTCAAATACAACATGGGACTTAAAAGCAGCCCCACTGGAGTACTGGAGACATGCCATAGTGGTACTAAACACCATGCAGTATCACTCTTACGTGCCTGAATGGTGCATAATACATCTACCATAGTACCATAATAATGTGTCCACAAAAGTACCCTTTTTAAAGCATGTCCACCTTAGCCCGCATGCAGCAGTACATATATAAAATATATATATATATATATATATATATATATATATATATATATATATATATATATATATATATATATATATATATATATATATATATATATATATATATATATATGCGTGTGTGTATATGTGTGTTTATAATATGATTAAAATATTCAAATATATTTTTCTTTTCGGAAAAAGTAAGATTTTTTACATCTTTCCGAATCAACAATGAAAGAAAATTTGTCCCCAAACCCTGCCTAAGAACGTGAACGCATTGTTTTGTATTGGATATAATAACTCAAAACACTATCATGCTTTGTATGTATTTTGAATCTACAGGAATTCCATGCGAACGCCTTAATGTTCCCATGAACGGATCACTGGCATCGTCATGTGGCTTCTATCATGGTGACTTTTGTAGAATTGAATGCGATGATGGCTTTGAAGTAAGAGGGACTTCATCTAGACGTTGTGTTAATGGAACATGGGATGGGGATCCCGCATCTTGTGAAGGTAATTCCTTCCTTAATCTCAAGTTATACCAAATAACCCACTATGAGCTGAGTGTGACAACAATATCCAACCTAAGTTGGTTAAAACGTTTGACGAAGCCAGGGAGCTGTTAGCAGCTCCCAAATTAAAAATTAATTGCAACAATTAATCAATGATCACTTTACGAGACTATTTTGGTAGAAGTTTATGTGTACGATGAAGTTCAATTTATTTTGCAGCTCGCACATGCCCACCACCGTATATTCCCTATCAGTCTCATATCCTGAATCCAAAAACCTGCCTTGTAATTGGCACTGCAGCAGTTCACACCGTTTGTGAATATGGATGCAACGCTGGTCATGTCCTTGCGGGCAACGCCTCTCTACAATGCGATGAAAACGGACGATGGTTTCCAAGGATTCCGCCGAGTTGTAGAGGTGAGAATGAGTACTACATCGATGGATTAACACATTTTGACATGAAAAAGTTGTTGCTATCTTGAACTTGTTTTATTAACTTTTGCAGGAGAAATTTATTTCGAGAAGAACATAAGGTCAGCCTCTTGCGCAGCGCCCACCAGCTCGTCACTCTCATAAATTTTGGTAACTTTTGTCGGGTAATTGTGCTTATGACCAATGGTGGGCATTCTTTGAACCAACATGTAACCTTTTAAAAAGGACAATAAAGAGTACTCCGGGAAACATTATGATTAATTTTCCGGCCACATGCGCAAATTTGTAAAAACTATTGGACAGCAGGCTTGCGAGAATGTCACATCCACATGTACACATGTCTCGTTCAAAGTCATAGATATTCTTCGAACGAAAACAAACTCAATGATTTAAGTCTCTAATCACCATAAGAAGGGAGCTTAAAGGGTTGTTAAACGAAGTAGTTGCTACTGCAAGCAACCCATGACAAAAGTCTAGACTCATCCAGGTTAGGATAACCTCCCCTAACACTGTGCTTAGGCTTCTGCCATGTATAATATTGAATTATGCTAACCTATAGTAAAATTGGACATTGAACAATCGGAACATTGAATATTGCTCTGAATGATATGTAGTCATAACTGCATTAACACAATATTTGCATCTTCATGGGCTCATACTCTCGGATAATCTGTTAGATGGAGCTTTAGGGCACAGTTTCTAACAAAATAATTTAATTTTAGCCGGTCAGTGGCTCATTGGCTTGTTTCCCCTACGCACAACTGTAGTAGGTTTCATTTGTAAAGACTTCGGTACGACCCGGCAAAGAATCGGACTGACTCCTGACTTCCCAACTGCAAGTCTGATGCTCTAACCACTTGACCGTGCATTCGAACCTTTTGTTTTGACACAATATTTGAATCTTCAAAGGCTCATATTCTCGGATAATCTGAAATTTTTACGTATCTGCATGTAGGTAATAACCCACAGTTTAAAAGCCCACCGAAAGAATCGGAAGGCTGCATTCCGTAATTTACGGACCATAAATAACCCAATAAAACGTTGATAATTGACCAACTGTTATCACAAAATTTTAAGAATTGAAGGCATTTTTACAGCTGATTTGGTACGTAATGGTTGTTTAATTTTTAACATTATATTATTAGCCAAACTGCTAGCCTTACTATTAAGTGAAGCCATTACCCAACCACCATTCGGTATTATTTCCCCAATATTGGTCTAGACATATATATTTGTTTAGAGTTTGCGAAACATTGCCCAACTCTTTATTTCCATTTTGAGAAAATATAACAAATTTCTTACTGTATAATTCTGTTTGCATAAGTATTGTTTTGGAAGCAGCCAATTCGTCGTCTCTGTAGAGGCCAACATCATTTTTTGTGTACCTGCTGCAGTATATTCAGTTATACCGATTCACAGAATTCAGCGCCATCGACACTGTCGATTGTTACATCAAATAAAAATTTGGCACCACGTTAAGCCGGGAGTTAGTGCAGGTGACTTCCACTGGTATATACATGTATTACCTGACACCTAACAACACCCTCCACCCATCATAAACAAAAAAGGAAGTGTCTAAAAATTAATCAAACCTGCAGAGACAACAAACAAGTATAAGTATGAGTAACAACATAGACACTAAAGGGAGACGTAACAGAAAGAAAGCCTGGTTTAGCTTTCATTCAATGACAATGACATCTCCAATATGATCAATATAAGCAAGAGAAGACAGACACATCGTTACAATGGGCTACATGACAAAAAGTAACAAATATCATCGCAGAACAAATACATACTGCCCAAAATTCTTATCAATTTGTAACTAGCCCTGAAAAAAATTGTAACAGAAATGTTTTCAATTGTATTGGCTTCAGAAACGTAGAGCATAAACCCGGGAAATTATGCAAATAAATGTCCGAAGCAAGAAAAGAAAAATGAAAATTATCAAGAACTTCCCATCCAATTCGGTTATTTTATCGAAAGGGGTGCCTATAATCAGGTTCAATCGGTGAATGGAACGACGTTTACACCAAATCACCATGGGTATCACGTAACTCGGATTGTGCAAATTACTGTCCGCCATAGCCAAAAATGAAAACTAGGTTTCGCCATGGGCAGTCAGGCTTCTCCTTAAATCTGTGACATTGTTATGCGTCCGTTAGAGAAAGGCATAACATTTACAGATCCGAACATTTTAAAATGGCTTCGGTACAGGGATGATATCTTATTGTTGTACATAGGAACCCAAACGGAACTTCAAAATCTAGTGGCAAACCTTAATACTTCTCACGAATTTTTCAAATTCACTGCTGAAATATCCTTTGAGGAAGTCCCTTACTTAGATCTCAAAATATTTAAAGGTGAACGTTTCCGCTCCTGTGGTATCCTAGATACAAAATTCTTTACTAAATCCACAGAAACTTACCAATACCTTGATCGAGATTCTTCACACCCCTTAGCCACTTTTAAAGGCTTTATCAAAGGCGAAGTACTGAGATACGGCCGCCTGTGCAATAATGTGAGTGATTTTCAAGAAAAACGTGATTCTTTCAGAGAGAAGTTATTAATGAAAATTATTCCCGTGTTGAAATAGAATCCGCCACCTCGACTAGCAAGCATACAGAGAGAGGCAATCTATTAACCACGGAATCAAAAACAAACACTATACCACTGGTTTTTAAACTGACCTACACACCACATGTTCGGACCACGCATATCAAATATGCCCTAACCAAACATTGGCACCTTATTTCCGAACATGAGTAATTAAAAAGCTATTTCCGAAAAACCCAATAATTGCCTATAAACGGGCAAAAAATCTGAAACATCTCTTAGTGAGGTCACGTTTTGAGAACGACTCAAATTCTGAAGAAATGGCCTTGGGCGATACTTTCCTCGATGCTCTAATTGAAGCAATCGAGAAAGACAATATTTAAACATTTTGAATATCCCAAACCTACACAGAGTAAAAGGTTTGCTACTGATGAAGCTCCGCTATTATAACGCATGGAAGGAGAAACTGGTCTAGCTTGGTCATAAGAATCAAACTTATTTCACACCCCGCTTGTTAAAAGCGTTTTTGCATCCACCGGCCAGTAGAGTTATTGTGGATCATTAATATCTTACAACCCCCGGCCAAACTATAAAGCCTAAATGTTCTTTCGCATGAGTCACACGTATGACTCGGGCGTTTCCTATAAAAATGTGCGGTTCGACGGCTGTTACGTGACGTCAGATGATGGCACCACCTACCCTTATTTTACTTTGGGTAACACAGTTAGGAAACCTATCAAAAGGGGGTCTTTACCCATATTTTGATGGTCAATGAATTTAATGAAATTACGCACGCACTTACCATGTGCATTACATGACTAGGACTTTCCTAATTGTCATACGCCATTGCCTATAAGTCGAATGCTCTCATATCTTTGGAACCAAGACCCATTTTGGAAGTCAAAGAATTCCATGGTCATAATATTTAGATTCCCCAACTCATGTCATATATTTCCTGGATAAGTATTCGTTATCATGTTGATTATTTCATCTCATACTTTCACAAAAATTTTGGAGCATTATCCCTTCCATTCCAATTCGTTTCAATTATTTGTAGTTATAACATGTGACGGTAACAAGGTTCCACCGCCAGCGAATGGCTATAGAAACGGCTGTTATAATCGTGAAGTAATGGTTGGAGAAACCTGTACACTTGGTTGTAATTATGGCTTTACCGGAAGACCTGCCAATACGTTAAGAGTTACTTGTATCGAAGATGAAAATAGTCCAGGGGGGCAAGGAATATGGGACCACAACAAGACCTTGACGTGTGAACGTAAGTATATTAAAAGGAACTTAGTGTTTTGGCACATATATGCTATGATATGAGTAACTCATAACATCGAACTCACAATCTGTTGACCAATTGGTTGACACATTTCCCTCTTTACAAATAAATATCTATGACTACAACGCAATCTATTTATGTACAGGGCGCCATTCATCCACATAAACACGAGATTGTCTAAGAAAGAAAACATGGTTGTCTTTGTACATGATGAACAGATGGGTCACCTTGTGAAATGCTATGTACAGCCTATTTCAACTGAGGCTACTTATGATTGATGCCAGATATCATATCAACCACCTTAAACAACAAAACACCTTAATTTGAAATGGATTCGTCTACATGCACAAACATCTCAAAATTGCTACTAAGAACTAAATTTAGCGTGACGTTGTAAATCAACTCCAATGGCAGACCATTGTTTCTTCGGCTAAACAAAGTCTATTTTTCAGGATTACTTCTTTCATATAATGTTTAATTACTTTTGTTTGGTTGAATTAAGGGCAACGGTAATACTTTTTTATTTTAAAGCCGTTGAGTGTATACCCTTTTCGAGTCCTAGAAACGGACGGATATCCGAATGCCGTAAAGGAAACACTTCTGTGGATGTTAATTCCACACAGAGTTACGGTTCTGCATGTACTAGCGAATGCTACGATGGATACACTCCCTACGGTACAGCGTCTAGGACCTGCACGATTAATGGAAATTGGGACGGAATACCTTTAACGTGTAAAGGTAAACTAGCCTATGTATTGTTATTTCATATTTCTCAAGTTGTCACTGAGGTCCTTACTGCTCATCGAATAAGTGCGTTTCAATTTAGATAAGGTGCAAATATGGTGTGCTTCACCGATAGTCCATAACTAAACACAACTGGTAATCCGTGTTTCCCTTTCAGTGCAATCGACTTTCCAGTCCATCTCATACTATTATTCTCTGAGAGTAGATATCTTTTACCATAATATGCCGACGTGTTAACCGTCTGTCGTAAGAGGCGACTGAAGAATATTTTTTTTAAAATTGCTTGAATCCGAACTTGAACTCTTAACCTCGTTTGCATTACTATAAACTCTTTGCACGTTAAAGGCAAAGTATGGTCAATTTGGAACCCCTGTTCTTCGATTGATTTATGTTTCAGATGATACCCCTCCGAAAGTACAATGCCCTCCACCGAAATTTCAGATTGCTAAGCCACTTAACAATTACGTTACTATGGACTTTGAATGGACTCCAATTAAGGTAAGGAATACAATTCCTGTCAGTATTGCGTTTGCACCATTACTCATTTAAGACGTAACTAGTGTTGCAAAGTTTAAATACCTTGCAGAGATATGACCCCATCTTGCACTAAGTTTAACAACATTAGAGCATTAGAGCGTATCTTTCAGGGATCCTTGGTGAAGGTCATTTTGTGGTTTGGCGCTAGTCATTAAGCATGGTAGACTGCTGCAGCTGATGGTCACGCAGTCGTGACCAGCATTCATTTGATTCCTTTAACCAGTATTTCTAAGTCGTTTTTTGTCCATTTGTCCGTTTGGCTATGCGACTTGCACTGAGGGTCTGAGTAGTTCTTCATATTCGTCGACCCAGTAACACCGTAATAGGGTCGCCGTTGTAGACAATATTTTGAAAGCTCTTTTCTTAAAGACCAACATCAAATCCAAAGGAACCAGTGGCGCAGCTAAAAAAAAATTCATTTCTTCCGGAATCCAAATGATCCGAGTTTATGGAAGTGTGAACACCACCGGCTGTGTAAGGGACGTAATATGCTTTTTTGAAAAAATAACTACAAATAATTCCAAATAACAAGTAATTGCAAATAATTCCAAATTACAAATAATGACAAAAAAGTACAAATATGGAAACTGTAATGGAGACGATTCGGAATTTCATTAAAAATTTAGTTAGCTTGCAAAAACCATTCTGCACTTGACTGGTGTCACCTATGGCATATTTCCTCTTTTTTCATTTTTCAAACCCATGGAGCGATCGCCCTTTCTGCCCCTACTCGTATCTACGCCACTGCTTCCAGCCAATGATATATCCTTTACTGTTATTCCCTGGCGATTACAGGTTTTTGATGGCAGTCTACCATGGACATCTTCTCTGAAGAAGATTAACTCGAATCCAGTAAATTCAAGTAACATTCCTCGCGTTTTTACAGAAGGAGAATACCTTATGGTATATTCTGTCGCAGATCGAATTGGCAACGAAGCGTTTTGTACGTTCGATTACAGAGTTAAAGGTAAAGCTGGATTCAGTAACTAAATCTGTAGTAGGTATTTATCACACATGGTTTTAAATTATTTGGAAATCGTGGCGGTCTGTGTTAGATTCTGACTTTAGAGGAAAACGAAAAAAAGAAAAAACAGATTTTAGTACAAATACTGTATTCATTCCAGACAAGGTAAGTAAACGTTTGTGGACACAAAGGCAAAGAACAAATCTTAAACATTATTTATGTAATTTCGTCTGACAATGACAAGTCGTGGCAGCAAAATTCTATAGTCTAACTTAATGATTTGTTGAGTTTGTAGTTCCGTTCACACAACTGTTTAGGAGGGTCTACTGCACAGTATTTCAGTGCATCATGCAAAAGTAAATTTCAGATTAGCAGCAGCAGGATTCAAGACAAGGTTTTTGTCAGCCAGAAAGATGAGCTTCACAGTGAGGCTGCTGAGAGGGTAATTTACATTGAAATGTTTTTAATCTGGAAAGTGAATATTCGCTGTAATGTTAGACCATTTTCAATAGTGGCAAACCTATATTGTAAGAATATATAAACCAAGGATGGTGAAATTTGTAGGCGTGTTCAAGTTGAAAGGATTCCCAGGGCAATTGTTTGCAAAGTAAATTATTTGTTGTTATAAAAATCAATTTATCAGAAGACTTTTAAGGTTAATATAGATGCTCCTTAATTAGTGATATCATAACAAACTCGATAAAATGCGGTTATTATAAACCATGAGTTGATATTTTTAGAAAATGAATGTTAAAATGTAGTTTTCCAATGGACAGTGCCAGGGTATTTTAATAGGGAGCACACCATGTGTTCACTGCTCCCTTTCTTTTTTCCCCTTTTTTATGAATATAGGGGGTCGCCCTTTGCTCCCCGGAGCCGCCCTTGAGTTGTCCTGAAAGAAAATTGCTTCATCGCCTAATGGTAACAAGTTCTCAATACTGCACAGAGGGAAAAGCTAAAAAATCTAGGTTAAATTAAACGAGTATTGACAGTGAGTTTCATTGTTTCTGAAACATTTTAGTACTGCGTTGTCCGGCTTTTTTCGCTCCTCAATATGGTGAACTGGAGCTAGTGAAAGGAGATGGTACCTGCGTTAATGCTGTAAGAGGATCTGTTTGCCGATTGACATGTGTAGAAGGCTATCACCTAAGTAATGACCAAGATGAGCAAGAATTTACGTGTGTTGTTGAGGATTCCGACGTCAGCAGAGGTTATTGGAATGGGACATCTTTGACATGTGAATGTGAGTTGAAGTTCTCCCACCTTCGTTGCAAAGAGGTAAAATATCCAGATGCTTCCAAACATAAACCGTGTTCATAAGCCTTTGAATGATAGAGTTTCTAAAATATCCTGAAATTACTAAGTTGCCCCCACTCATATGGACGATAACGAGAACTGTAAGTTACTATTATAGGTAATAAAGCTTTGATTGCACGGGGATGTTACTACAGACTTGCAATGCCATTGCAACACAAAACAGCGAAGCCAGACGCACCTCAAAATTAACCACAAATACTACAAAAATGACAGAAACAATAACCAACTGTTGGAATAAAAGACAAAAATGAGACCTAATATGATAAATTAAAGCAATACCAAAGAGTGTTTAATCTCAATGTAAAAGGGTAGGATAGAGACAGATCTCTAGAGGAGGAATATCTAAAAGTTTGGTGTTGTGAAAAAAAATCTGACTTATATCAAGTCATAAACAAAATTTTTTTTATTGAAGGTTCATAGTTACTTATCAACCATGAAAAATGGTTATTGCTACCAGAAAGTTTTAGGATAGCCAAATTGGTCCCCTCTAGCACATGAGAAGTGAGAATAACAACATTTAACTATAATCTATGATAACTGCACATGACGCTCTGGCAGGAGAGGAGTACCGTTGATTTTTATGACACATAAATTCAAATAAAACTTTGTCAGCAGGATTTTGTTCATGTTTGTAACCTATTGATAACACCGGCGTACAACTAACTAGTTTCATTACTGATAACACTAAAAGTAAGGGAAAGGAAAAAGTAACGACACGCTCCAAAAGTTTAATGCTTGATTTTGATTTTCACATTTTCTACATATCTTTTTAACATAGAAAAATCTACATTTGTCTAGATCGGCAGAGTTGTAATCATCTACTAATGATAACATTGTATTATTCTTAAATTTATCAAGTTGAAAGTGGACATAAATAACTTTATAAATCCGATTCCTCTAATTCCAAACTTTGAAACAAACGACGGTTTTGATCATTAGTGTTTACCATGAAGTTTGGCAACTTCTTTAAGACTTACAAATATTTTTTTACAGCAAATGTTTGCAATGTTCCCGCCGTTAAAAATGGGTATATATCTGGTTGCCTTACCCCTCAAGTCGGCTATCAGACTGTTTGTCAGTTTGCTTGTAATATTGGCTTCCAGTCCCCCGATGATGGTGTTACCTTCGTCAAACGCACCTGTCAAGCTGACGGTTCATGGAGTGGACAAGATTTAAATTGCACAGGTAATCTGTTTTGAACCATGATGAATTAACAAGCTAAACGGGTGAAATCCTAAACCTTTTTTTCTTTGTGTAAGTGTGGTTGAAACCGGAGGTTTGTTACTTTCATGAAAAAAGAAAGGTTATGCTTATGTAGAAAGGTTTGCCACGAAAGTATTCTACTCTCGTTGAAACGAGAGTACTCTTCTCTCGTTGAAAAAAATCTTTGCTGTAATCTCAACATCCATTTCTCTGTTTTGGTTAAAGTGGTTTTACAACGGTGCTTTGCATGCTGCGCATTCTATGGCTAGGGTGTTGTGAATTATTTTTTTTCTATGGGGGGATATGCATGTTTGCCTTTTAGGTAACTAAGCAAGGAAAGGATTGAAGTGGACATGTGTAATGTTAGCTACTTATGTGCATTGAAGGTTCGTTGTATTGACACAAAAGAGTCCATGTCCTTAATTACAAGAGTCTCCCTTGAAAATTGAAGAGTCCGTGTAGGTGTGAAATGAATATTGCGATTACAGAATATTATCCAGTAATGGAACCACTGTTACTGCCTCCTACAATGCAGAAAATGCGTACCTTGTCATGTCTATACTGCTTTCTAAGGTGTAATTTCAAATCGCAATTTAATATTGGTGGGGAGTCAGGCGGGAAATGCTCTCTGCATCACTGTGGGGTAGATGGGGAAGATGGAGCTTTACGGCACAGTTTCTAACAAAATGGTTCAATTTGAGTCGGGCAGTGGCTCATTGGCTTGTTATCCCTGAGCACAACTGTAGTAGGTTTAATTTGTAAAGACTTCGGTACGACCCGGTCAAGAATATAACTCCCGACTTCCCGACTGCAAGTCTGATGTTCTAACCACATGACCGTGCATTCGGAACTTTTGATAAAATCCCTTTAAATGTAAAGACCCCTTTTTTTAGAAACTGAGCAAAGAATTAGGGCTTAAAATGATTATTTCTCCTAGTGATATTGCTGTATTGTTATTGCCATTTTGTTGAAATTCTTAGCTCTCATATAGCCACTGACTACTTTAACTCATCTAAAAGTTGCGGAGGACTTAACGCACGGTAGTAAATCAACGTACTAAGGGAATTTCTCCTCATTCAATATCACATAGACCTTGCATTCAAATGGTGACAGATTAATACCGAAATTTTTATTCAATTATTTATCCCCAAGCCGTTACCTGTCCAGGAGGTTTCCCACTTGAGGATGGAGATGTAACGCCTTCGATTTGTACAACCGGCGAAGATGTGCCTTACGGCACAGTTTGCCGTTTCTACTGTAAAGGTGGCTACCAACAAAATGGCCCCTTTTCAAAACGTTGCGGAAGGGATGGTCACTGGGAAGGTGATACCCGGAATACAACATGCATAGGTAATGCACAACTTAAAAAACACGTACTCTTGTACATTATTGTTGAGCTATATACAAAGTTTTTGACACTATTAGTAATGTATACTTTCTAGTAACGCATTCGGGATGGCATAGCATACCGCTGCATCGTAACTACAACAAGCAGACAGGTATCGTTTGGTATGGGCCTTGAGTACTAAGACATACAATCGGCCGTTTGCCATTATCGATGCCAAAACATTATTATTGTATATTATAAGTTATTATTATAGTAGTACCGTGTCTCCTTGTAAAAACTTTCCAACGTATAATTACTTTTATTCATTCGTATTGTAATTAGCAATACCTTAGCATCATTCAAAAGAAAACTTAAACATTACTTTATTGATATGCTGCCGTAATTCATCTATTGTCATAGGCAAATTAATATACTTAACCCTATCTTGTCCCGCTTGTCATTTTATGTTTTTTATGTATGTTTTTGCGTTGTTTCCTTACTTAAGGGCAAGGGCCAGACTTGAAAAGATTGCTACTTCTGGTCCTTTATCTTTTTTTGTTTAATAGCTATGCCAAACTAATATTTTAAATGTAGTTGTTTTGTATTCTCTGATACTTTAATGTGGAATTTTGGCTTGTTTGTAATATAAATCAATTGGAGATATAAATAAATCATATAAATCAAAATAAATCAAATAAATAAATGAAATAAATTATTTAAGCTTACTTTTAGTAATATTTCTCAGGGAACATACGTTATTACCATACAACATTTGTGCCTAAATTTGCCTATGCCAGTACATCATAAAGTGCGCCCTTAATCCCCTACCAGCAGCAGAGTTAACGTTCTTTTGTGTATGGACAGATCTTTAATCCTGCTGAAATAAGACAACCTTATACAACTAACACTGAGACGCTCTAGGACTTGACTTAGTATAAAATTAATGTTGCTATCATCGAACCAGGGAGCTTGTAAGGCTCTGATCGAACTACCTCCTTTAAATCTAGGCGTATTGTTGAGGTGGTTTTTTGTTCATCAATGCAATGGACGTAAACAGGTTTGTTGTAAATTGGAAATATGTCACCAAGTTAGTCAAAACTCTAAAACTCCCAATAGCAAGGCACGGGTGTATATCACAATGTATATACTTTTGGAGTTCAGCTTACGACGTGTATCACACACATTCTGCTGGTAAATTCCTTTAAATCAAGTTAGTCGTCAATATGGGAATACTGTCAACAGTTATTCATTCTCAACCAGGCCTTCGGTTAACATTTATGTATATCAAACCCTTGGTAAGAGACCTTACATGTGTCAGTTTTTTTCAGTTTCACGTACCCCCTCATTCGGCCTGTTAGCAAAAAGTGGTAACGATGTTTAATACACCATTTGCCTTGAGGTAGACCCATGAAACGTTTAAAAAATGACACGTCAAACATTTCATGTAATAAAGCACCCCTTTAAGGGAAACATTAACCAATGGAGTGGGATTAAAGCCTGTTTGATGACAGCGATTTCAACTTTTTCCTTATTCTTTTTTTTTTTTGCATTTATATTTAAAGACAAAGAAGCCCCTAGATTTACCACGAAATGCCCATTGTACGTCGAAACCATTGCAGTAGAGGACAACATTATAGTGAAATATGACGACATTAATGCCACGGATAATGCCGGTAATGATCAAGTAACAATAACGAGGTACGGAGAGTTAAACGTTTTAACGTTTTATTAAAATGTTAAGAAAGAAATAGAAAAAGGTCAACAGGTCGCACTTCCGACAATTGATCCGAAAGTATGAATGAAATAAGGGAAAACTAAAAATATCAAATACTGTCGGGTGGCATTAAAATAAAGCTTTGGATGATTGGAATTGATTTCTATAATTATGATAACTTGAGGTATAACGTTTAATTGATACCAAATTGGTGGCAGTATACGTCCTTGCCTACACTCCGCATTTAAGCAAATAATGACCGTGACGTATGAGCTAAGCACTTTTAAGACCAAAACTTGCTCTACTGTTTCCACGAATTTTAGTGTCCTCTAAAAAGACGGAGACTTTTTCATCGTGTTAAACATAAGCAAACGCTTACACTTGCACTTCGCAACTGGTTGAAAGAATTAATCACTGAAGTGACAAATGTGTCCATTGGGGGGTTATTGTTGATGTGGATCTAGTAAAGTACTGTTATTGCTTGTCTATTTACCACTTAACAACAGAAAAAGTAAACAACTTTGATTTTGGTTAAAGGATGGTTGGTTACGTGTGAAATGATGCCAAGTATATTTTTCATAAACAATAATAATACAATAAGGTTGCAGTTTTATCTTTAGTCACATTATCTTTGTGGATATTAAAGCAATGTCTTAAGTCTCCAATTACAGCAAAGACTATGTCCTTGATGAAATTCTTTTACAAAACAAGATTTCCAGTAGATAGTCCTGAAAATGGAGGAATTTTCGGCGAAGGGTACCATATTGTGTCTTACACAGCCCAGGATGAAGAAGGAAATTTCGCAAAGTGCAATGTGTATATTTCAGTGGTGGGTAAGTCTGCAAGTCTTCTCAGTACATTTAATGTAGGCGTTTTTAAGGGGTTTCTCTTCTAGTTTAATATTCTACATAGTGTGAACCTTAGCTTGCGTTTGACTGATACCTCCAAATTCGAATACTCTTGACACTAGTTTAAGGACATCAATACGGCAAACATAAGATTCACCAAGATAATCCGCAATGAAATGTCTTTTACGTCGAGTTCACTACACGTGCTTTAGTGAATTCAATGATTGTTCTATTAAGTATGAAGAATCGATTTTAAAGGTTAATCCTCAATGTTACTACCTACGTATTTACGGTCAAGACATTAAATGTTTTTATGCAATCAACAAGTTGTTTTAATAAACGCACCGTGGGCCGACCAGGATTCTTCTTCAAACACCCCCTATATTAGAAAAGAACAGCATTCATGACTTATCACTCAGAAAATTGCGTTTACTGATTTAAAACTTTTTGGCAGTTTTTGTTCGTAATAGTCTTTGCTCACTTAAACAGGGATTTGATGAAAATCGCATTTTGGAATTTGAAGTACGGACAAACGTATAGCATAGTGATTGTTATCATGACAGTTTTGAAGAAAAGATCATTAGAGATTAGAAAGATATTATTACAACCAACGATTTTCATGTAGTGCCATGGTTAAGAACTTTACAAGAAAGAGAATGACGTTTTTCGACCCATATTCCTATTTTAGGTTTCCAGCATTGAAAATCAGTTCAGAAAAAAAGTTGAATGACTTGCAAATTACTCCTTCATCTTTCTCGCCATTTTAAGACAATAATACCTGGAATCAGCTGTGCGCAATGACTCATGAAGTCGTGTTGATGCTAGGCTAACCGCATTTTATCCGCCAGGATTTGCCCGACGGAAAGGCCAAGCTCCCTGACAAGAGGAGAGGGGCAACACTTCGAGGCCCCCTCCCCTTTCAATTAATATTACAAGGATATTTAAAAGCTTAGTGTGGAGTGTGTTATTAATCAAATATAAAATGTTTGAAAGAAATTTGTCTTTTTGTAAGGACCATAAAAGTTAGAGTGTCCATATAAGAGTCTGTTTTTCATATGAGCAAAATCAAAAACGTTACGCCACTGGGCGACAGCAGAAATTCTTTTGGGGTTACTTATTTTATTAAACTAGGTCGACGTATTAACACCCTCAGTCGAAAGGTAAAATTTGCCCGAAAACTTTTTCCTTCTTTTGTACAAATTGAAATTCAAGAGCTCATTATATCGGAGAAGTTTTGCAATGTAATGAAAGAAAATTGGTTTTCGGTAAGTTCTTAATGAAAACCCCGTTTTTTCAAGTGATATGCCTTTCAAGAGGCAAATGACGTAGAATGTCGGAGTGATTGATAGAAGTTGGCTTTGGTTTTTATTGAACGGAACATTCATCGGTACTGGAAAATTTGACCATTATTGTTTAACAAATATTTAAAAATTTAAAGCTTATATTAAGGAGAAATAAATTATTTTATGACAGATTTGAGGGTTTTAAGGAAGAATCTGACCTACTTATGAGAACAATGTTTCATTCTGTTGGAGTTCCCGAATAAAATCATGCAGTTTAAGGCCCTCGCAACATATTTGGAAAAGGTCTGGGTTGCTGTATGTTTGAAGTGTTATAGTTTATTAAGTGATAAGGGGTACAGGAGCGTTTCAGTTTGGGTTAGCGCGGACAGACCTTTCTATATTCGAAAAATTTAACCCTTCCCGAAAGACTATGTAAGCGGAGCGCACAATTTTGTAAAAATTGATAATTCCAAGACAGATGGAAATGCCATTTCCAAGGCTCTTTTCTATAAACAAAGAAGTACTTATTTTGGGTTTTCTTTCTCAATAAAATTTTCACTTCTTATTTCCCTCAGACGCTGAATAATTATCAAGCATGCACTGCTCTGTTGAGTAATCTTTTCGACCAAAAGACTACCAAAGCGGAGCGCCGCCATCAGTTGGTGCGGAGCATACTGCACATTTTCAAAAAAATCGAGCCCGTCATGTAGCCGAAAATGGCATTTCCCAGACTAGTTACTACCGTAATAATTAAGGAGTCGTTTTGGGGGGTTTTCTTTCTGAATTAAAGTTTCACTTCAACAGAAAAAATGATTTGTTTAGTGATTAGGGTTAGAAAAAAGGTACCAATACCTTTAGATGAAATGGTCTTGTCACTTTTCGAGGAGAAGTATGGTACTATGCAAAGGAACTGAAAAATGCCTCAACAACCTCCCGTCTGTTCTTGTATAGAAAGTTGGCAATCGAGAGTTTCCCTGAAGAATATGGTTATGTAGTAAGTCTGCACATAGGAATTACAGCTTCATGGTGCGCAACACAAGTCTTGGTTAAGGTTGAGCTTGAATGCACGGTTTGAAGATGGGACAAAAGCTAGTGATTGAAACCGATTCCTATGTTAGATTAGTTCGTGATCATGCATCCGGTAACTTAAATCCGCAGGGTTTTCTTTTTTAGCCCCCCCCCCCCCCTCAAAAAAAAATCGCCGTCCTCCCCAGATGGAAAAGAGATGGGACAACGTATATGGAATGAGGTATAGCAGTGAGAGAACAGAGCTACGAAGAAGTCATTTAAGAACGATTTCGATATGTATTAGAATAGCGTTAGTAATTGCACGTCTTGTGGGTTTTTATTTATTTTTATTTATTTAAGGTCTCGCCGAGGAAACCTTCTATCTTTCGCGACAGGGTTGGGGGAGGGCAGTGTTCCCCGATGGAGGGGCATGGTCCGCGACTCTCCTCTGGCGCCGCCCTTGCGTATTATAGAACCTACACTGTTAAAAATTTCTGTAAATTTACAGACTTTTTTTAACTTAAACTTTTTGTATTTTACTTTTAATAGAGATTTTCTGTATCTTTACAGACACTTTGTATTTCTACAATAAAAAAAGTTGTTTAACATGTATTTTCTGTTTATTTGAAAAACCATTTCTGTCTGCTTTTTTAACCAAATTTTACTGCTTTGTAAAACTTTTTCTGTAAATGTACAGAAATTTTAACATTATTTTGTATTTTTCTGATTTCACATAAATATACTGTCATTTAACAAACATTCATTTTGTTTTTACGCTGAAAAAGAAACAAAAATAAGCCCAAACAAATAAGAAATAGCCAGAAAATTTTCAATATATAACATGCATCGTTCTGCGAAGTTTCAGTTAAAAAAGAAAACATTTTTGGCAAATTTATGGCCCTATTTGAAAATTAACTTACATTTATTATACTGACAATTGGTATACTGATGTCAACTCATCGCCACAGGCGCTCATGCACTTGATCGAATTAAAAACGTTTCACAAATTTACTTGAAAGAGTCTGTAAATTTACCACTTTATGACGTAAATCTCATTTTGCATAAATGGGTGGAGCTTATTTTGTAGGCATTTTCCTAACAAAAGGATTGCTGTTGCTTTGAATAATATCTTTTTTGGCTTTTTTTAATCAGGAAGTGATAAACTTATTGTTTACCTTGTCTGGAAATGTTTGCAACCAATGTATTTGCATTCTTTGTCATATTTATTTTAAAAACAATTATTATATTGTACCAAAAATGTGACTTTCCAATTACAAAGTTCCTAGAGATAGCAGTCTACTGGACAACAGTGTGATAACAAAGTATCCTCATTGTGTTTTGATTGAAAATAACTTCGTAACGACACATTACGTTGATAAGCAAATACCTGATCTACGTAATGGTGAAGTGTATGTTACGTAATAACATATGAAAGGAAAAGAGCGATATTATAATAAATATTAAAACGCCGAGAATGAAAACAGTAGGCTGTAAATTCACATAAAAATAAGGTAAAAAAAAAAACAGAACAATTCTGTAATTCGATTTTACAGTAGACATTTGTAAACTAATTTACATGCAAAAACTGTAAAGAAAAAACAAACACTTAATGTTTTTTCATGATTACAGTCTGGCTGTAAAAAAAAACATTATTTGGTTGGAAAAAAATTTGCCATAAAAATTATGTAAATTTTACAGAGAAATTTCTAACAGTGTATGCATACACACAAAACATCAACATGTCTAAAGTTATAACAGACTTTCGCTAACCTTTTCAGCTGTAGAATGGTTCGATCTCTTTTGGCTTTCAGATGCACGTTCACGTTTCTTATCTAATGTCCCAACCTTTTGCTAGAAACCCTAACTTTTGTAATGGTTATACTTCTTCACCCTTCTAACCGCTCAGTGTTTTAGCTGAACCACATGTCCCCCTAATTGACTTTTTCCAGCTGCTTGTAAGGATTTGGAATTCGTGGAAAAAGTGTTTCCTCCCCACATCTCTCCTTGGTAATAATTTCAGCCCAAGGTTTTCCTTCAAACAACTAATAGCACTTAAGTAGTACATTGACATGGTTAATTGATTGGAAGCACAGGAGATTCGAAGGGTCGAAATACGTCAAATTTAGTGATCTCATCTTTATTGAAATAACGATGTTTTCAATGCTTTTTTCCCCGTTTTGCTCAGATTATCATCAAGTGCGAATGACACTTAAGGGAATAAATGTTCTATAAGAAACAACTTATAAATGTCTTGAAATAGACTGTATACCTTTACTGTCTTTAAAGTGTACCTAAAGTCAAAAAATTCAAAAATATATATTAAAGACCATGAAAAATAAATTCTAACAGTATTACTTCCATTTTCATAGGACATTCCTGAGCTGAGATATTAAGTGTTGAAGTTTATTTACTCAAATTAAAATGGTACATTGAACAATAATTTGCGATGTCATTCTTGTGCTACTCAAATTATAATCTTTGTATTTCTGTGTTTTTCCGAACGTTACTGCACCCTGTACCAAAGTGTAATAGCACTTTTACTCTTATGAGGTGGTGCAATAAATTCAGCCCTCCTTGTGCAACATGCTATGCAAGCAAACAGGACGTGTTCAAAGTCATAAAAAAATTTAATTTTAAAGGAAAACAAAGCGTTTTATGTGAGTTGTACAACAAGAAAGTCACAAATTATTGCACAATAGACCAATTTGTTTTAAGGGAATAAACTTCAACATTTTATATCTCAGCTCAGGATGTCATATGAAGATTGGAGTTGGACTGTTAGAATTCGTTTAATTTCATTTTCTTAAATATATAGTTTTGAATTTTTTGACTTGAGGTACACTTTAAGCTATATGCTGTCCAGTTTTATTCAAAGTTTACAATAAAACAAGTGAAAATCCACCACTTAACCAGGAGGAGCAATCTGTTATTAGGTGCAGGGTGTATGATCCATATTTTGTAGTCAACCAGCAATTTACATGGAATGGGTAAATTTACGTCTTTTGCACAAATAAAAATTCAAAATCGAAAGGGTTATTTCATTTAAGTGTGTCTAGTAATTGTCTACTTTTTATATTTTAAGGCGAACTGTTGGTAGTAATTGATACATTCCAGTTAAACAGCAAACTATGAGCGAGCAAACCTTAAAGAAAGCAGCTTCGTCTTATTTTGTTTTGATATTAACTTATTGCTTTCAGTATCTATGGTATTACTTCCATCAAATTTCCGTTTTGATGTTTAGTAAGATTTAGCTGCCTCTAATTAGCATCAAAAGGAAAAATATAGAAAGCGTTTTTCTGTTTGGATGAAACCATTACTTTTACCTAGCAAAATCGTTTTAACCTTTTACCGTTGTTTGGGTCCTTTTGGACCGAGGCGGAGGGCGCGGCTGTCACCCATCTTTACTGTTTCACGCGGAGCTCGAAACTTCGAGTAGCTACCCGAACATTCGGCCACAGCAACGAGGAGACAATAGTTTAATGTAACGGGTCAATAGTTTAGGGAAGTTGATGCGGAGCGTGCTACGTCCGCTTTTCCACCCACTCCCCAGGCACGCAAATATTCCCCGATTGGTGCACAACGGTAAAGGGTTAATCTCTGCTAGTGCCACTTATGAATATTGAATCTTAGGAATATCAGGAGAGGGAGGTTCAAACTAAAGACTCATGCAAAAGGTTGGGTGGGTGTCTTTAAAATTAAGCATGTACGCACTTATTGTTCTCCACCAAAACTCTTTCCAAGGCACTCGAGGCTAACCCCTTCGCAAGGCATCTTTTCTTATCTTTTTACACCTTTTTCAAGCTTTTTTTGAATATTACTTAAAGTTTTTAAAATTCCTTTTTTGTAACATCCCATTACATATCAAAATATGATGTGAGAGAAATCTTTTACACCACATCACATGCATTGGTTTAACAAGGCCAAGGTTAAGAAGTATGAGTTTAAAATGTCCAACACACTTTAAACAATTAGTAATTTCAGTGCGGAATTTGTTTGTATAAACGATTCTAAGCTAATTCTTGGACCAACTTTATTCCGCATGTCCATGTAAGGCAATCTTATAGTTGTTATAACTAAATAACGATTGAACTTGAATTGATTGACACGACACAACAACATGCAGTGGCCCCAATGTCATCCGTTCCCCTTCTGAAGAATTATTGTGCGTAGGCTAGTGTTTTCTTCGTTAACCCTTTACCGTTGTTTGGGTCCTTTTGGACCCATGCGGAGAGCTCGGCTGTCACCCATCTTAACTGTTTCTCTCGGAGCTCGAAAGTGCGAGTAGCTACCCGAAAATTCAGCCACAACAGCGAGAGAGACAACAGTTAACGGTCACGGGGTCAATGGCCTACGAAAGCCGATGCGGGCGGGTTACGTCCGCTTTTCCGCCCACTCCCGAGGCGCGCAAATATGCCCCGATCGGAGCACAACGGTAAAGGGTTAATCTAAAATATATTTGCACCACTCGGTCGGCTGTGCACACACGCAGAGAGCAGTGGCATATATCAGCTTTGCAGTAAACACACTCCACCTGCTAATTTTAACCCTTTACCGTTGTTTGGGTCCTTTTGGACCCATGCGGAGAGCTCGGCTGTCAACCATCTTTACTGTTTCACGCGGAGCTCGAAATTGCGAGTAGCTACCCGAAAATTCAGCCACAACAATGACAGGGACAATAGTTTAAGGTCAAGGGGTCAATGGCCTACGGAAGCTGATGCGGGGCGTGCTACGTCCGCTTTTCCGCCCACTCCCGAGGCGCTCAAATATGCCCCGATCGGAGCACAACGGTAAAGGGTTAAACAGTCTTTGAAAGATCATGTTCATACGCCCTTAGTCATAAACATACGTACTTGCGCTAACACTTTCTTTCTGAGCGATCTATTAGGGTCCTTTGCCGGAAATGGAATGTCGTTTCTTTATTTTAATGTTTTCGTTGAAACTGATACGCATAAGAACATTGTTTCCATTTCCAAATAGTTTTGAGATGTTTTGTGTTACCTGGTATAAAAAGTGGGTCAAAGTCCTGCACGGGCAGAACAAAAGGATCGACCTGTGAATTCACGTGCAACGAGGGTTATGAAATATCTGGACAGTCCAACCTAACTTGCTCTGGAAAAGCTTCAACGGCTACATGGGACCACGAACCTCCCTCTTGTATTCGTGAGTAAAAGTTGCCTGTTCCTGATCATTTGAAATAATTGTAAGATAGGAACCTATGTGTATATAATTATAAAGGTCTGTACTTTATGCATAAAATTCATGATCGAATCTAATGCTGTAAGACTTTCGACCTACACACTCTTACTTAGACCTTCCAACGTCGACCTGCTGGTTAACCATTCCTTTTTATTTTTCAATATGTATTTATACATTAAATAAGACGAAAATAGCAATGTCTTTAACATCAACTAAAAAAAGGTACACTGTGCGACAATCTGTGTTTTGTTAAACGAAAAGCAAACAGTTACCAATACAGAATATGTACACACTGAACGTTTCGAACCTCCTCGGTTCCCTGTCGACAGTATAAGAAGACCGACAAGTTCACGAAGGCGAAGTGCAGGTGACCTGATCAACGATCACACTTGTTCAGTCTTTGGACGCAACTCTTACACCTAAAGATTTGCCTTAATTCTTGTTTTTTTTTTTTTTTTTTTCTTCGTGCCTCTGTTGTAGAAAAGCCTCCCATCAATATAGCAAAATATAAGTGATTAACGCTGTGGATGGCTGTGTTAAAGTGTTCTGCAATAAGAAACCTAGTGCTTTTGTTGCGAATGCTGGCATTGTGGTTGCTGAATCTGAGTCTAAATTTGGAAGAAGTCTCACCTATGTAACAGATCATGGGACACTTACACCACAAAATAAGGTAGATAACGTTAGAGGGATTTCGAGAGTACGGGCCCTGTGATAATTGGATTACTTTAGGAAGGATCATGAAAATTGTACTCTCTATGATCATATGGTTGCATACTTGACAACGTTCATTACCGCAAGGGAGCAGCCAAGGGAAGACCAAGCCTGGTGTGAACCAGGATTCTGTGTAAATTAGGAGGTTGGACAAAATTTATACACACAACCTAGTAATCAAATATTTCAGCCGTTTTCCATCATTTTGGGCAAAAATGTGTGCTCCAAATGGTCTATCACATAATGCATCATAAAATTGATTTCATGTTTTTCTTTATCCAGCTGTTGAATGCCCAGTACTTCGCCATGACCCAAAAGCAATCAGATCGGGTTGCAGCAGTACATATTATGGAGATGAATGTCTTTTGGCCTGCCCTTACGGATATCAGAGTATTGGCAGCCCAAGGTCGGAATGCCTAGCCAACAAGACGTGGAGTGAAGACAACTTTTCCTGTGAAGGTACAGTGTTAAAACTGCTTCAGATTCAGAGAACAAAACAAACAGATAAGAACGAAAAAATGAAATGAAATAGCATGTAATTATATATGATATGGTGTGATTCTATGTAAATCACTATGAAACAATACCACATAATGTCAACTAGTGCTATGCAACCGAGTCTATCATTTTTTATTATTATTTTTATTTTTATTTCCAGAGAAGAGTTGTCCATCAATCGATTTTGGCAGTCATTTAATTGTCACACCATCTAACTGCGGTCAGAATCCAACATTTGAAGACACGTGTCATGTACAGTGCTCTAAAAAAGGATACAGTGTGTTTCCAAAAACTCATTCAGATATAAGATGTCGTGGCGATGGCAGATGGACCAACGATATCAGTGATATAAAGTGCAAAGGTTATATATGATGTGATGGCATATGCGGAATTTCTTCCGCATATGCCATCGCTGCAAGAACATGCAATGAGCTAACCTGATAATCAATGCCTTGATTTCGTTCAAATCTCTCCTGAAAGTTCTATATTTATTTCAAAAAATAGTTTTTAAACTCGATTATCGCTGTTAGACAACCTGTATTTGTACAAAATCTTAATGAAAAATGATTGACTGTTCATCATATCAGATACAAGAATTTTTTTTATTTTCCATCTCAATGATGATTTCCTTCTTTAAAAGTGCAGATGTCCTGTATGAGAAACATCACTGCCGTTTTATTGCCTTTGTAGTTAAGATTTTGGTCGATACATGTAAAACGTTTTCAAGGCGTTCAATCAATAAACTGCTGAGCTCCTTCCAAGTTTACTCTATTCGATTTTCATTCTATCTGGTTTTGTCAGCAAGAAAGGAAGGTTGATATTTCAAACGACTTTGAATCATTTCCAAAGAGCAAAAAGGATGCCTTTGCTACAAATTAATAGAGATGTAATTCGGCCTTTTCAAAGGTGACCCCTGTGGAGAAGTGATGAGATAAAATTTTTCTCTAATTGACGGCTGGTAGAGTGAAAATAGTGAGAGAACTCATCCCATTAACTCATTCAAATTTATAAGGCAAGGAGGGGTAACTGCCTTCACACTCTGATAGACTGATTCAGAGTTTAAAACAAATAACCCCTCGGCTGGGCTTTAAAAGAGTAGGTAAGGTAGGCTTACGACTCGTTACATTCAAATCTAGGTTCCAATTCGTCTACTTTTTGAGTGCAATCGCGCATGTGTTGACAGTTAAAAAAAACTAACATACACCCATGTGCGCATGTGCGAATGATCTTTGCCAACCAATGCCAACTTAGCTATTTCAATAATATGTTTGGTTATTTCTGTACAGAGGTTTGGATGTTCCTTGTTTTATGGTCTTGTTTGATTACCTCTTTATCGGTTTGGCTAGTCTGGGTTTGGTATCTAACGAAAGACTCACCTGAAAGTGTATCATCAGAGGATGTAATAATATTTCGCAAACACTTTTTTTTTAGTTCAAAACATATATTGCGACGAAAGATATCATTGGAACAATTGCATACTAGTTAGTGACGAAATAAATGTTATATTTATTTATTGCAGATGAGGAGCCACCAAGGATAATTTGTCCCTTGCATTTTTTTGCTTACCCTGAAAGAGGCGAGGTTCTCACTATCGTTTCTTGGAACATTTCAGTAGAGGACAATTCCGACGAAAACATCATCGTGTCTTGTAGTCGTGAGAGCGGAATAATGTACCCGGAAGGAAGGTACGATGTTTTGTGCACAGCCCGAGATGCTGACGGAAATCTAGGATCATGCACATTCGAATTTTACGTACGAGGTGAGATGCACGGTTTTTTTTTAAATAATTAACACTAGTAAACCTTGTTAATACGAGTGATAATAGTGAAGAAACCGTTGAGATACGATAATTTGCAGAATTTCCTGAGAAAATCGACATCCAGTGGCGGCACCAGGATTTGAAAAGTGGGGGGGGGGGGGGCAAATGAAGGGCAGAAGTAAACGTTGGGAGGAAAAATTTTCGCGCGAAGCGGGAGATTTACCGGGTGGGGTCCAGGGGCCCGCCTTAGGGCCCATGGTGGGGTCCAGGGGCAAAGCCCCGGTGGGGGTGAAGGGGACGAAGACCCCGGAAGCTTTGAGGTTTTAGCAAATCTCTTGGTAAAAAATTAAGTCTCAGGGTAGGTGTATTTTGATCCATAATGCATCATCCAAAGCAAAGATTCAAAATGATTTTAATGCAAGCTAGGCTTATGTGGCTATTACTCTCCTAATTAGCTGACAACATGAAAAGTTGGAAAGTGACAATATGTTTAAAAGCTACTTATTAGAAATTGTTTGTGAATTATTTTGCCTTGAAAACTCCTGAAAAGACACTATACTTCAGGAGCTGAGTGGGGGGGGGCAACTGGGGGGGAGTCTCTGACTGGGGGGCATTTGCCCCCCATCCCCCCCCCCCTTGGTGCCGCCCCTGTCGACATCTGATTCGATGTTAAGAACTATTTCAAATGATTATTCAATTGATATGCACATAAGGTGTACAAACTTTTTAAAGCATGCTGCTTTGGTCATTGGTCACATAAGAATGACCTCATTAAATGCATAGACGAGGGTAACTCTTTCAAATTCATGTAAATGCTTTTGCGGTTCGATGGATATAAACTGCTTAATTAGCCTCTGTCGAGTCTTTCCGGAGAAATTTTGTATTTTCGCTCCCCCTCCCTCTGGAAACTCATTGACTGCTACCTCCTCTGTTTTACACCCCCTGGAATCGCTTCACAGGAAAGCCTCTGGACAAAGTTAATTTTATGCACAAACTGCTTAACCAAAACATGTAAAAATCTACAACCAAATTGTTAGTGATTAAGGGAACCAATCAGAGAGCCTCTTGTTTTTAGGAGTTCATGAATATGCATAACTGTACCATGCCTACAGTTTCATGCGAACATGGCGTGTAGCAAGCGAGTTGATTTGATTTTAATTGCACAAAATTAACCAGCTCAACTTGGTGTAGACAAGACTTCATTAAAAAATCAGCAGCTTGAAGCCATTGTGTCGATATTAGAAGGGAATGACACATTTGTAAACTTAGCGACTGTATTTGGTAGGAGCTTAATTAACCAATGTCTACCGCTGTTTCCTCCAACCCCCGACGTATGTTACATCAGTAGTAGCGCAACGGGGACTCAGCTGGTTCTGAGAGGATCGAAGCACATGGGATTGCTATTGTCATAATGATAGTCACACTTTCATTGGTAAAGTATAGTTTATACGTCACCACGACGTTATTTTCGTAAACACTTCTTGAATACTTGACTATTCAAAAATACATGTATTAATACTTTGTCCGAAGGCTTTGAGGCCGGGCAGGTCAGAGGACGAACAGATATGTGAGGCCACGCTACAGTGTAAATAAAATAGGAAAGATAATTGTTCGCCGAAAAGCCTCGACAAAGGCTTCTGTTTAATCAAAAGGTCCGAAATCGATTCCAAGGAAGATTCTTTTGCAAGACCTAAGTAATAGATCAGAGGCATAGGAAAGATTTCTCTGAAGGGTGAACCAAGCTTAGGCATCTCTGGCCTTGGAAGGGGTCTAAGGGGAGGAGATTTTAGAAAACATGGTGTTCCTTGCATACAATCTGGTATTATGTACGCTAACTTTTTCAACTAAAATTCGGAGTGTTACAAACTGCAAGTATGTTTGAACTAAACTTTGAAATTGGCATCAGTGAGGGGCCTTGGGGACAAAATTCCCCCTCCCCCTTTGAAAATTTTGGGAAAAATTATTGCCCATATTATTTCCCAACAAATGGGTAAATAATTTAAAGTATTTTCGGGTATATAAAGTTTGGTCAAATCCTTGTGTTGGTGAAAGGCATGTGGCAAGTTTTGAAGTGCCCGGCAATATTGCTCGGCAAGTAAAAACTGTAATTGACCAATCAGATAATTAGAGCAAGATCAGTTAAGTTGTTTATGTATTACTTTAATAAAAGTGACTAATGAAAATCGTATGGTTTGAAAAGGTTGGATTCGGTAAATAATAAAGTCAGCCGTAAAATATCAGCAAAAATTACAACGAAATTACTTAACGTGCTATGGTCGAACAAACAATAAAGTTGTAACAACTACGTTATTTACTTAATCCAAACTGCAAGATTTGGGATACTTACTTCATACTACAAACTTCATTTTTTTTATTAACCTAGTGCCCGGTTAATGGTGCTTTTAGAAAAAAGAAAAAAGATCACGGCTCTTTAAGGGAGCAGAACTCCTCCGGGGGTAATCGTTTGGTTTTCACCCCTTGGCTCTTCGCCAGAGAGTCGTGTGGACTTTTAGAAAAAAGAATGATCACGTCTTGACATGGGCATGACGTTAAACTGCATCCAGGTTGTGGCTTCTGTTCTATTCAGCCAGTCTAGAGCAGGACCACTCAGTGTTTGCCCTTTGAAGGGCGTACTTGTCCATTTGGGACGTTAAGCTCCTTAAGGGAGCAGAACTCCTCCGGGAGTAATCGTTTGGTTTTCGCCCCGTGGCTCTTCGCCAGAGAGTCGTGGGGACTTTTAGAAAAAAGATCACGTCTTGACAGTCTGAAGGCCTGGAGGTTGGTCAAGTGTTGTCCTTAAGTGGACGTATAGGATCTTCGTGAAGCAGCTTAAAGTTTGGTTTCGCCGAACGGCCCTTTGCCAGAGGCTCGGGAGGACTTTGGAAAACATCTTGTCCTGGGTAAGACGTTAAACTGCATCCGGTTGTGGCGTTTGTTTAAACGTGGGAAAAATGAGGTTTCCCTTTGCTACAACTGCCTCCGGGGCACCCTTGGGCAAGGTGTTGCTGTATATTTGCCAAGTGCTTTTTACGTATTGTTGCCTTCGGGCGTGGTGTTGCCTTTGGGGCGGTGTTGCCTTCAGGTGTGGGGGTGATCGTGAGGCGTGTCGTGGGATGTTCATAGTTTTTGTTGTCTTGGGCGGTTGTTGGTGTTGGGGCGGTTGTTAGTGAGTTGGCGGTTTGTTTGGGTGTTGGGGTGGGGTTGGTGCGACTTTCCCACTCGTCACAAACCGTTTTGTTTCATGTTTTATGTGTGGATGGTTGATGGTTAGCGGTTGTGTTTTTGTCCAGCCGGTTTCAGTTGTCTTATTGTTTCAGTGTGCCTGTTTCTATATACGTTTTAAAAGAAGACGTTTTGTCTTTCTTCGGAAAGCAGTGAAAGTTTTGGTTCTGCCGAATGGCCCTTTGCCAGAGGGTCGGGAATTTAGAGAGAGGTCACATATTGTCCTTCAGTGGACGTAAAAGCTTCTTTGGGAAGCAGTTAAAGTTTAGTTTCGCCGAACAGCCCTTTGCCAAAGGGTCGGGAGGACTTAAAGAAAAATCACGGTTCGGAAGACAAAGGTGTAGTTACAGTACATTTCAATGTCTAATTACGGCAATCTAAACAAAAACCCAACACTGGTGGGCAAAGCCATAGGCAAAAGTGTTGTGTAAACACATCCAGTTGTTGGGCAAAGTCATTACCCAACATCGTTGAGCACATTCTTGCCCGGAAACTGTCAGATAGCAAACGTTCGTACTTAAATGAAGTTTGACAGTCCAGCGTTCAACCCATTGATTCAAGACGAGCCGTGTACGACCTTTTGTCCAAGTGTGGCTCTCTGACTTGGTTTCCTAATCCATTGCTTTTGCTGACCATGAAGCACAAATGCAGTAGGTTTCGTTTTTCAAGTTTTCGGGATGACCCGGCCAGGACTGGAACTCCCAACCTCCGGACTGCAAGTCTGATACCCTAATCACTTTACCATGCAGTCGTTCTTGCATACGGGCCCGACGGTTGGTAAATCAAACGATGATGTTTTGCAGAGCGGTTTTTAGAGGGAAATAATTAGTTAACCTCAAAATACGGATTTTTATTACTTTACAACCCTACGCGAAAGGCCAGGGGAAAATATAATATAATATATAATATATAAGGTCCCAATGTGTTTAAAATGTGTCTCATGGTTTCGTTAATGATTGATTTTGAAAGGTTGTGGTGTTTTAAAAATTTTAATTCTTCTGTTTCAAAAATAAGCCCAAGAAGACCTCTTTTTACTAAACTTAAGTGTGTGCATGCTTTATTCCGTTTTATTAAGATCGGGTTGTTCCTTGGTTGTGGGTGATATTGTTAGAGACTCTGGTCAATTTAATGGCACATATTTCAAAGTAACGTCTCACTTTAAACTACATCACATTGAAGAGAAGCTCTAATGGAAGATGTAATAAAAAGTCCATAAATCCGCTTTTTCGAAAGAAACAGAACTGAGAAAATAATAGACAAAAGCCAAGATAACTTTAACTTTTCATTAAGAAATTATATCTTTATGGAAAATATTTTTCCGATTTAGGCACGATCGTTCCAACAAGTTTTTTTTTTTAATTTATTCATTTACTGTGCATGAATTTTCATTCCGACAGCTTAAAGGCCTAAATCGGTTTTAACCATTGTATGAATTTCATTATTGTGAATTGAACCATAATATTCTCATTCAATAAAGTTACTCCTTAAAAAGCGTTTATGATCATTTTCAATGTTTGTTCATTCTTAATTGTTAACGAAGGCCGAAAGCTTAATAACCACAATATTTTCAACAGACGGTGTTTTGTGGGACTGGTGTTATTCTTTGCGCCAACCACTTGTTCTCATTTACAGTTCGAAGTTGCCGTAATCTCGCCTTACCTACGTATGGTAAATTTGATGGACAGTGTGACTCACATCATGGGAGTATTTGCGAAATTAAGTGTGAAGACGGCTACGAAATTAGAGGATCTCGAACCATTACCTGTGAACAAGAAAACAACAGGATGACATGGAAGACTGAATCTTTCCCCAGCTGTGTTGGTGAGTCATCACATCAACGTTATTTACTGTCGGTATATTACTCGTAGGAAAGTTAAAGTAACTAACTTTCGTTTGTTTTATACAGGCATTTGAAGGATATTGTACGCAAGATGTGCATATGTTAATGTCATTAGAGTTGAATAGCTCTTTAAGGATTCATGTTCAATTCAAGAACTGGAAATCCCTTCCCCGAACGTGAAAGTTTCTAGACCAAGTAAAAAGGATGAAAAATGTGGAGTAAGCAGCATTTACTCTAATTTAAAAATTAACTTTATGGTAGGGTGGTAGTTAATATGAAGTTCACTCCAAAAGAGCGAAAATTTGCTCCAAGGAGAGAATTAAAATTCACTCCAAAATAGCAAAGTGTCACTCTTGACGGAGTGCCTGCAGGAACCACACCTTAAAAAAAGTAATCAACGTGGTCACTCGTTGAAGAGTGAATTTTCCCTATTCTTGGAATAAAGGCCACTTTTCTTGGAAAAAGTTTCACTTCGAGTGGAATAATACAATAATTCAACTGAATTCACACGTATCGCTCTCTGAAGGGTGACTAAGTTCTCTCTTTCGTTTTTAGAGTGTAAGAAGTGTTTATAAATGCTGTGCAATGACCTCGCCGGTGGTAATAACAGACACATAATTGCCTTATTGCATCAAAATGTTCTACGACAGCATCGGCAGAAAAACATCTACCTCTTTATGAAGCTAGATCTCCCGAAACGTTACTGCTGTGAGGTGCGTTACGTTTAACCCTTTACCGTTGTTTGGATCCTTTTGGACCCATACGGAGAGCTCGGCTGTCACCCATCTTTACTGTTTCACGCGGAGCTCGAAATTGCGAGTAGGTACCCGAAAATTCGGCCACAACAATGACAGGGACAATAGTTTAAGGTCACGGGGTCAATAACCTACGGAAGCTGATGCGGGGCGTGCTACGTCCGCTTTTCCGGCCACTCCCGAGGCGCGCAAATATGCCCCGATTGGAGCACAACGGTAAAGGGTTAATCTGAAGTATCTGCAGCACGGGTCTGTGCACACACGCAGAGAGAGCGGCATCAGCTTTGCAGTAAACACATTCCACAGGCTTATTCTAAGAGAAGGCAAATAAGAAAGAACTTACTTTGGTTGCGTTATTTCTTGATTTTGCAGCCAAACGTTGCCCACCTATCCCTGCTGACATCATTCCTGCTGACGTTGGAATAACACCATCTTTATGTCAAGATAAGAAACCTCCGATGTTTGGACTGGAATGTCGATTTTTCTGTAAAAAGTATGGCTTTAGACCTGTCGGTTATTTGGATCCCATTACGTGTGGTAATGATGGGAACTGGAATGTTGATATCAGGACAATATCCATTCTGTGCGAAGGTACGCAAAACCAAGTTCAATTAAAGTATCGTCCCGAAGCGTAGGAAAATTACAATATTACTTATAAAAGAAATTCGTAAAGAAGAACATTAGTTTGTTTTCTTCAATCCAAGTCTTTTTACATATAGAGTTAAATGACACGAATCGGATTTTTCTTCTTTTATATTTATAAGAAATCGAATAAATATTTTTTCTTTTAAAGGAACATTAGTTGCGGAGACATGTTTAAATGCAAATGTCGACAGAACATTGGTGTTGGCTACCTTTCGCACATTGCTTAATTCGTTATAAGCTCACCCCGATAGAAGCAGAACATGGAGGTAGAGATGTTTTGAATTGTTTATCGTTGTGAAAGTGCACGCCTTCAAATCTACTGGTTATTATTGTAACCCTCACCATTTAATATACGATGGGGAAAATCCCGAATAAATAACTGCAACTTAGGGTGGGGAAGACAAGTATTTAGGGAGTTCTGTTTCCTGGCCATGTGAGCAAGGTGAATAAATTTTGTCCATGGCACCCTTTATTAGTACACTGGTGTGGTAGGTAATTATCGTGGGTATGCACGTGGGTAAGCACGCAAGGGAAAAGCTGAACATTTTTTCTAATATTTTCAGATCAGGGGTCAAAGGTCACCAAATCTAGGTCACATTAACTGTTTGAAACTTTAATTTGCTATGTAAATTAACTGTTCCTTTACATTATGGACCCTTCACAGGCACGCATCGTGACCTTCGCGTACACATTTGAATTATAAATTAGGACGATGGCAACTGACACGAGAGCATATGTCATTTTCAAGTGTTACATCCTGCTGCAAATTCCCCCTATTCACCAACACAGAAATATTTCAGTTTTAATGGGAATCAGCAGAGTCGGTGAAACGTCTGCTTCAAATATCCTCAGTGTTTTAAATGGATGGTAATGGGGCGATGGCCACTTCGTTGAAAAAAAAATCCATGCTTTACAGAATTGGTTATTAGTCAAAATCTAACGAATTATTAAGAGCTTGCTGATAGTTGTCTATTTTGCGAAAAAACATGCAGATATTGCTCTTGGGCAAGGCAACTCCCCCCGTTGAAGGATCAGAGCAAGAGATCATCATATTCTCGCAATAACGTCTCTGGATTAAGGTTTCTAGAAAATGTTGAAAGGCCTGTTTTGATGGTTCTTAGATTCAATTTGGTGGCTTGGTTAAGCAAACGCTACGTGGAAGTATTGAACTGCTTTCTATTATGGAAAAGAGAAGAAAACTACCATTCCCAGACCAATTTGTAATCTTTAGATTTCATTTCTACGAAATTCATTTTTGGGATAGGATGGATGTATATTCGGACGAAGAAAAAGAAGGAGTCGGGCCCTGTTTTTAAGATTTTTTTAAGTCAGTTTTAACACTTCCTTCTTGTGGTTTGAACAGATTTTATCCCCCCTGATGTCTCAGACTGCCCAACTAACATGTTTCTTACACTGTCGGAGGGGCATACAGAGTTAGAAGTTAATTTTATGGAGCCTACAGCAACGGATAATTCGGGAAAGGAGCCGGCATGTGTAAGATCACCTCCGGATGTGACATCACCATTTCGTATTGCCCGTAGTACAGCTGTTACTTACAGTTTTAAGGACGACTTCAGCAATACCAGATCTTGTACTTTCCATATTCACGTCGAAAGTAAGTCATTTTGGAAACACATATCAATTTATTCTGAATTTTCGTTTAATTTTAATAAAATTGACAAGTTACATATTACGAGGAGTATGCTGATTTAGTTTAGCTCCTAGACAGGCACGAAGGTGAAGAGTTGAGTCTGAACCACCATATAACTGCGTCATACTAATCCTTTGTCAGCCCAGTAATGCAACTTTGTGACTTCATTAAGCTTCCACCAAATATGTACTTGCCAACAGATTTTTGGTTTTAAGTTCTTTCTAGCATTCATGTTCATGTTCATGTTTTGTGTTGTTTGTTTTCTTTCTTTCAATGGAGCCCGTATTTCTGTTTGCTCTTTTACAGATGACGTGCCTCCCACAGTTGTGTCTTGTCCAACCGATTTCGTAATTGTTGCTACTGGACGGGACACGGCTGTTGCGTGGGATAATCCTGTTTTCTCGGACCCTCTTGGAGACAATACTGCTATACGACAATCATGCAACTACAACTCGGGCCAAACGCTTCCATGGGGAAGCCACAACATCGTGTGCACTGCTGTGAATACGAACAACAACAGGGTTGCACGATGCGTCTTTGTTGCAGAAGTCAGACGTAATGAATTAATACCTTAACTTTGCTTAAATTTCGCACTTTCATAATAATTTCTTCTGGCCGCAACAATCACAGATAGTAAACTCTAAAAACAGTTGGGTAGAAAAAAAGAAGTGTTGAAAATGGGCACGAAATTGCCCTACAAACAGGTAAACATTGTACCAGTGCGCATATTTGTTGGGTAAATTAAGATTGGGGTAAATTCAAGTATTGGTAAAAGGTGTTGGACACGTTTTAAAGTACCCAACACTTGAATAAAATGTAATTGACCAATCAGATAATTAATAAAAGATCAGTTAAGTTTTACAGATACTTATTTTTATATAAGTGGATAATTTAGACCTCATGTTTGAATCAGGTTGGATTTGGTAAAAAAAAAAATAAAAAAAAATAGAAAAGAGAAAAAATAAAAAGAGGAAAGCAGCAAAAAATCTGGACGAAATTATTTAAAGAGCAATGATCGTATAAAAAGGAAAATTTCCTCTACTACGTAATCAATGGGACAAGTAATAAAAAGTGCATGACTGGGATTATTACTTTAAATTCAAACTGCATACATCATTCTCTATTCACCAAGTGCATTGTCTCGATCTTTTTGCTAAGATTACGTGTAGTATCTGTTCTTTTCATCCAGTCTAGAATGGAGCCATACATGACAGACCAATGATGGAAATGGTCTGAAGGTTGTGAGGTTGGTGGTTAAGTGCCGTCCCATGGACGTAATAGCTTCTTCGGGAAGCAGTTTCAAGTTTTGACAGAGGGTCGAGAGAACTTTACTGAAAGCATTGTCACTCCTCGAAAACTTTCCCTGCTTCCCGAAGAAGTTATTACGTCCACTGAAGGACAATACGCGTTGGTTTCGCCGAACCTCTATTGGCCAGAGGGTTGGGAGGACTTTAGAAAAAGTCTATTGTCACTGGTGCCCAAGCCATTCCTGGAGGGTAAACGGTGTAATTTAAGGGTACTTTGTTGGATCTCATTTTTGTCCAAATCATATTATAATACTTGTGGTCATATGGGAATCCAAACAAGCACTCAACAGCACAGCTGTTGGGCATATTTATGACGGCATTTTTATTTCTTTAATTCACCCAGCTCCAGACTGCCAACCACTTCCAGCACCAAGGAATGGTGCTCTAGCGTGTGACGAGTGGGCATATGGTCATTTCTGCAACCAGCAATGTAATGAAAAGTATGATGTGCCACCAGGCAACTATCAGCCGTATTTCATATGTGGAACAAAAGGACTATGGAGTCCGCCAAGGGTCCTTGATTGTTCAAGTAAGTCACCTCATTTATTATTCATTAAACAAAATCCTAGAACAAGTTCTTAAGCACTTGTGACTGTTTTCATTGCACAAATCGGGTACAGCTAAACAACGTGCTGTCTTGTGTAATACAACAGGATAGGCAGAAAATTTAATTTTTATAGCCTGTTTAAAGTTATTGTAAAGACTGAGCAGCTGGAAGAACAACCCAATTCCAGTATAGACATACCACTAAAATACGGTATACGAATAAAATGTAAATGCGATGCAATATAATAGCCTGTCAATTTTCTAGCCAATCTCATTTACCCGACAAAAACACTGCATTATAAAGAATGCAAACGTCATCAGCATTAGTTAGAGGTGGAGTCAATTAAGCTAATTGTTGCCTCGCTAGCAGACACCTCTTTTTACTGTTGTATTTGTATGACACAAGTTAAATACGTGCAGGACGCCGGTTAACGTTGTACGGCTACATTAGTCTTCATAAACCTAGCTTCCAACGAAGCCTCAAGTATGTTATCGATTCAATTGTTAAGAGTAGGATAATTAGCTGAGGCAATTATAGGCTTCTAACTCCCTGTTTGACCAGTGGAAACATTAGATAATGCGTTCGTGGAGTATAGGCGTATTCGCCACTCATTTGACAACTTAGATAGAATTTAGCTTCAGTATGCAGCCAATATAAGGCTAAACAATTGACCCCAGTTAAAAAGACAGAAAACAGCTTCTATTCCTGACGGAATCCCTTCTAATTACTAATTAGCCTAAAGTTACTACGTTGGGTCTGACTTTTACTGCAAGGTTATCTCGATATTTATAACCCTATACATTATAATTACCCACCTTTGTATGGTATCACTGTATTGGATATGTTCGTCTTTGCTGATGGTTAATGAGGATAAAATTTTGTGAGATCTTTTTGTGATTTGCTCTTTGAATACTCATTTTTAACGCAAAACCTCGGATGATTGCAAAGGAGATCTAGACGAATGTTTGAAGACTTTGTATATGGTTAAAAAAAACGTGTTTGAAAGGTTTCTGAGAGAGTGCCAACTCCCGAGTCTGCTTCTCTGACTACCTTTTTGAAGGTAGTTAGCTAGTTAGATGGAGTGTAACGGCCCAGTTTCCAACTTATTGGTTCACGTCGAGCCGGCCGCTGCCCTTTTTCAGCAATGTCCTTTTGATGTTCAAACAGATTTTGTTAATTTTCACCTACGGCTGTCAAAACGAATCAATTCTAGAATAAATTTTATATTAAAGTACATAGGGTAGGGACATCAGATTGTCACACCGTGGATATTGCTCGGAGGTAACCTTTCTTACAAAGAAAAGTACTCGCAAAAAAAAAAAAAAAAAATCAATGGAATGCAAGATTTTCGTTCCACTGAAAACAAGGTCTTCCTCATTGAATCTTATATTCTTCTTGCCACAGTTCTTCGCAGGACAGACAAATTCCATTTGTCATCTTCTATACAATACTACACTGGTAATTGTAATGATCCAGACACACAGGAAGCTATAAAACAAGCATTTATTCAGATGCTGGGTGATCATGACCAACTGTCAGCTATTTGCAGTGGAAACTCTGAATGTACAGCTGAGCATGTGTCTGTCCGATGTGGCAGGACACGTAGCAGTCGCGGAAAACGTCGCATCAGACGAACACAAAATCCCAGAGAATTTTGGGTTGATGATTTGAACTTAAAGGACTTTCTTCTGAAACAAAAGGCCGAAGATTTCATGAAAACAAATGAAAGGAAAAGCAGAATATCGAAACTGCGACAAGATAGAAAAAATGAACGAAATCTTCGGGTGCTGGAAAGAAACCATCGGCACACAAGAAGTCTCAGCGTCGACGACTTCTTCATTACAGTGTCGTTTGATGTGGTTGCTAAATTCAACGTTACGGAGAACGCTACAGATTACGAGTACGAGGATGGAGTATATGACGCACTTTACTCTCTTTATGATGTGGCTGATGCAATAGAAGAAGAGGCATTGGCAGGAAACTTTGTTCCGGAGGCAAGTTTCTTACTACCTTAATTTTGATCAATCTAATCATTAACTCCTTACTGCTCATTTGATAAATATTCTATTTAAAGTGTTAATATAGACCCGGAGCAGATATATGTGAAAAATATTGACCGGCACAAATTAACGGTATACCGTTTAAGTTACTATGGACCCGCTACAACATCACCAGGGAATAAGCACAATCATATTGTGGTATCAAATTTTTGCTACAGCATGCTATATATACATGCGCTGCATATACAAATCTCACAATTAAGGGTTAAGTTTAAGCAATATTCTGCTACAATGTGTTCAATAAGCATTTTGGTATCGGTCTGCTGCTTTTTAATGTCTTTAACAGATGCATGCATGTTAGTCACCATCTTACTCTAAGCTGATGTGACCTGGGGTCAAATGTCAATTGTTTTGGCAACTAATAGCTCTAAATTTAAGGAGTGGGCACGAAAGAGTGTTGATATTTATTAAGGCCTTATCCATTACACAAATCATATGGGAAACAGAGTTGTTACGAAACACTGAATTTTACCTAAGCGTTGAGCCTTTTCCTATTTTTAACGTGACTTGAGTCCTGTCAGCGACTCGACTCACTGTGTCAATTCTATGAGAAATACCGCGATGAAATTCCTCGTAGAATTTCCCTTCGCAAAATTGGTGACTCGTTGCAACTCTGATGACAAGTGATGTAACGTTTATTCCAAAGGAATAAACATTACCATGACTTGCCACTAGAGTTGTAACGAGTAATTTTTAGGAATTATATTAGCATGAAACTTGAGTGAGTGAGTTGATCTGCATCCTCTTAAGTAGTGGCGTAGCCATAGTGGTTATTTCTCTCTATCCTTAGACTTTTCCCTTATGTCGTGCCCCAACCTCCCCATGACACCTGAACCCCTCCTCCCTCAGGACACAATCCTGGCTACGCGCCTGCTTTTAAGATATATGCTCCTCTGCAAAGATTGATGAACTACGAAGTGTCTCCATGTGTAAAATCATCCAAGTTGAAATGATCCGTCGTCAGTTTTGCTGTAAACGTTGTCAGCAAACTTCGCTGATGACCTGTAAGAATCAAAGTTCAAGAGCATCTGGTTCTTTCCTGGGTCCAGAAGTTCCCTCCTTAAGCTGAAACGTTCGAGGTGTTGAGGAGGAGCCCCAGTACGCATGATGCTAGCGGTCCGCTGGCGGTATATGGCAGAAAAACGCTGGCGGTTTAACGCTGACGGCCCGCTAGCGCACCGACAGACGCTTTTGTGCGGAAAACCGCCAGCGGACCAACAGTGGACCACTGGTGAAATTTTTAGTACAAAGTACATGTTTCTGTTCTTAGAAAATCTATCAAACTACCAACTTCTGAAGACTTTTAATAAAAGTGATACTTTTAGGCCTACTTCTGGTAGGAATTGTTTCACATAAACAGGTCAGCTTGCCTACATCCTTAGCTGTACTTCATGCACTGAGCTCATGCATTAACAATAGTATCCAGGAAGTCCATTGTGATTGGTCAGTGAAATTGTGTGTACAACACAAAGGGGCTTTCAAAGTCAAATGCAAGTTCATTGACATTGTAGTGTGAAGCTTCTGGTGGAGTATGTTGGTCTGTATATAGGCTATTCACATAACAAAGGCAGTGTATGGATTTACCATTTGCTGGCGGTCAGTGTACAGGTACAGTATAGCAACTTCTGCACACAGTTGTTTATGCAGTCAGTGAAAAGAACACTACTTTTGTCAAGCGGTATTTTAGCAGCCATCATCGTAGAGTGTTGATGGTAGACCTAATATTGTTGTTGGAACTTACCTCATATGGGAACGATCAGTGAATTCTCTACTGCTGGCCGTACAAGTTCTTTGAGACAACTACTGTAGGGCATGGCCGTAAAACGGCCTAACCGTTGCTGAAGGCCAAACCACTGCTGAAGAATTACGTACATTTCTTTTTGCATGGAAAACAGAACTTGCAGGATTTACACTTTTTTTTTTTTACTTGTGAAGATCTGGAATACTTTTTAGAGCTGTTACTTGATGGGAGTCTTACCCCTATAACTAAATTCTGTTGGACTGAACTTTTGGACTGTAATAAAGCTGACCAGTTTAAAATGAAGGCCATTTTGCATGATTATTTCCAGTTACAGTTTGAAAGCATTTTAATACTGTACTGGCATAGACACCATGTTGTTTGAAACGGTCATGATCTCCTTTGGGGCCATTGTAACAAGCAATCTGTGTTTAGCTAACTCTCTTGCAAAATGGACAATGAAGGAAATGAATGAAATATCATGATGAATGAAAAATCACCCTCTTTAAAATTATGGAATCACCCTATACTACAAGCCTATTACAGCTGGTGATCCGCCAGTGGACCACTGGCGTTCTCTAGCGTTTTTCCGCCGGAGGACCACCGTAGAAAAGCTGGCCATTTCGGCGGCGAACAGCCGGCGTTTTACGCTAGCGGCCCGCCAGAGTCACTGCCGGCGGACCGGTGGAGGACCGCTAGCATGTTGCTAACTGGGGCAGACGCGGGCAGAAAAATTGACCCCGCGTATTTCTCTTCAACTGTCTCCATGACGGGAACGTGGCTGCAGAGTGCGTGAGCGGTCGCCGCTAAGGATTTTTTTTTAAACAGTCGGTTAGCTTTTTCCGCGCTTACCAGTCGCTCAGTATTTATTCGTCATTTTGATGGAATTTGTTGGTTATGTCATGTGCTAATTTCTTGTACAGTTAACTTCTCTCAGAAGGTGGTTACCGTGGTTGGCTATGGTGGGATTAAAAGAATGAGCAATTTTCTTTAAATTTGGAAAAATTCCATGACGTTATATTGCAAACGATTTTAACAAGACATCAATAGGTCAAAATTCAATGATGTAGAAATATAATGAAAATTAAGACACTTTTTGATAATGTCTAAACCCTTTGGACAAAATATCCCAGAGTAAAGGTATAAAAATAGAATACGTGCAAAATTTATCAAAGACATTCATCCGCAGTGTACATTAATTTGACATTATTCGCTAGTTAAATGAAAGCAACAGTGGAGAAATGCGTAATTGAGCTACACTAACCTCTTAATTTCAAGATTTTGCAGGTTGAACAATGCATGTACTATAACACACTGCAGCAAAATAGTGGTATTACAAATTGATTGTATCTGGTGTCGGTTAAGGATTCCATGCTATCTTGCTATGGTGTCAAATGTTGGACATGGCGGTTACATAAAACATTAATTAATAGCTCCTGAATCTCGGATTAAAAGAATTACACTGTTTCGTTTTTATGGATAGGTACCGGACCTGGACATACTTATCAACGAAAATGCAAGTTTCGTTTTCGAAGACCCAGAGCCAACATGCGATAAAGGACATGGAGTAGTGTGGGCAAGCTACAGCTGTTGTGAGTAATTTAAACTTCCAAAGACTATTTTATCTACAAATGCGATGCCCTATCAATACATTTCATAATAAGCACCTCTTCTACTTAAATTCCTTTCATTGTTCATATTTTAGCTCCTTGTGTGGCAGGGACCTATTTCGATGAAGAGTACGGCGACTGCCTATCTTGTCCGATTGGAGAATACCAAGATGCTGAGGCTCAAACGTCTTGTAAACCATGTCCAAATATGACCACTACTGAGGGGGAGAGCTCCCAGAGCATTGATGAATGTTTAGGTAACTCGTGCTTGCACATGAAATACTTCACGACATGTAGAGTGATGTTAAACTTTTACTTATATCCTAAGATTAGTACGAACTATGGGATTTAAAGAGCGGATATCATGAAGTCAAACATCGTTAGACAATTTAGTTTTATAAAAAGATTAGCCAAGACACAGTCTTACATTCCAATCAATCTCATTACCCTAAACATGTGACGCCATAAATTCAGCCAAATAGGGGAAGCTTAGTTTTATCTTCCTTCTATACTTTTACTGAAGTAAGTCCACTTGAATTCATCAAAAAGTGTGACTGTTATTTTGTCCCTCATAACCAACAATGTAAAGCTTTCAACATTTTGAAGAACCTCCCATGCATGGTGTTGTCCTCACAATGTAAATTTAACTTAATTAACCCGTAAAGTGAAAAAAAAAATGTTTTGGCAGGACGTGATGTATCAAATCTGGTACTTTGCCCAATGAACCTGACTTCCTAAACACTTTCCCTATAATCACCTGAGTTCGCAAGGTGTATTTTTTCCTTTCTTCGTCTTCATTTAAATCGACTTAAGTAAAGATACTTTTTAAACTTTGCGATCCATCAAACTTTTTATCACGAAAATTCGTAAGATTTACTTCTTTAAATTCAATTGTACTCATGGCGCAGGCAGAACTTCAATATAATAATCAATAGAAATGACAGTCATCGGGAATCTCAACATATTTCATTGACATAAAATTTTTGCATAGTATAACAAAGTTTATCGTTTGATTATGAGGAGCCATTGGCGTAGCTTCCATATGGCCGGAGCGATTCCATGGCCTGCCGGCGCCATGTTTAGGCTTTTATTAGCCACCTCTTGCGCCCCTGTGTCGACAATCCCCCCCCCCCCTTTGACTTGCTCTCTTTGTTCCTCTACTGTGAGATTAATCTGTTGAAGATATTGGTATATTAAATACCTGCCAGAATCAATGCCAAAATTGTCAGTTTTGCCTAACAACATCAGTTATTAAAAAAGAAAATAGATATATACAACATGTTACGGTCGATTTTGTTTCTCATTAGCTTTCTGCCGTCCAGGAGAGTATTCGAGTACAGGCCTAGAACCATGCGCGAAGTGTGAGGTCGGTTTCTACCAGCCGTTAAATCAACAAAGGTTCTGCACTGAATGTCCACCAGGTCACACTACGCTAACAAATGGATCGTCGTCGATATCTCAATGTATCGGTGAGTTGTTTGTAGGCTTTAGTCTTCAAACAACACTTAATACCAACATATAACCTTCGACTTCGTAGCTTTAAGAATAGTATGTCTTCGATATTGTCTGATGAAGGGAAAATATCAACTTTAACGAAAATAATGGGAAACAAAAAGAAAACAAATGATCCGAGTTGAAAATAGATGAGCAATATTCAAGATGAAAGTATTCATTTAATTTCATCTTTGTCGTCTTTTTAGGTACGGCAATATGTTTAACGAACAGACCTATTTTAAACAATTTCTTTGATTGTTTTAAACATGAATCTGGTTTACAAAAAAATACAACCGTAATAAACTGATACTATTTATAAATGCAACTATTTCTTTTATTGAGTACTGGTTTTTTCAATTATTTGAAATGTTTGTACCTCACATCTTTTAAACGGAAATGTGGGCAAGGTCGACTACATGTTTCTGATATGAGGAATGACTCGCTGGTAACCAGGATTTCTTGTTATTATGAAGGAGAGTCACTAGCCAAGTGTAGTTTTTGTAGTCAGAAGTGATACTATATGGTTACCACTGTTTGCAAGAATCACATGATATCCCACGTCCTTTATTGGAAGTCTAGAGCTGTCGATGAAGCAACTGTTGTACTCATAAGTGAGGTCACTTTTTTCTTTTGGTTAGAATTTCCTTAATATTGAATAACATCATGGTTAAGGTAGTATTAACCTTGAACGATTCTTTAAAGAAAACAGACAAAACATAAATTTTGAAACAAATTTGTGTCACGCGGACGAGTTGAAAACAAGTATCCCAGTCGTCACGCTATGCATGAACTCAGTCTAGTACCCAGGAAGGTTGCTCCAGAAACCCAAGGGGTGATGCATGGAAACCAATTTTGAGTGCTATCCTAGCTTTGGATGGAAACGTTTACTGCTTTAAAGTTTATTAGTTTATTCAACTTCTACAGTGCGTCATAGACCTACAGATATAGGTATGTGATATGATATACCCTATTGAAAACATATGGCGGGGAAGTTCTCCGTTCCCACGTGGTCACTGCCTATAAAAGAGGGGAGAATTATTCAAATACTTACTGAAAGTATTTATTCAAAAATGTTGTGGCACACTCTACTTTTTACTTAAAACACTGGCATTATAAAACATTAATAATGCTTTTGCTTATCAGTCCAGGCGATCGACGCTCTGGGGGAAAGTGGCCTTTCATTCCATTGAAGGACCATCCGGCTAATAATGGCTCTAGATTAAAAAGTCTTCCATGATGCTTTGCCATTTTACCGTACACATTCAGCTAAGACGGACACACAAAATATTGAAGTTTTCAATGATACTAGGAAAAAGAAACTCTGGTATATTTACAAGCTTTGGTGTAAGATGATAAAAACCCGGAGCATGTTTAATAATTTAAAGCACGAGTTTTGAGAATCGAACCAAATGTATGAATTTGGGATAAAAACATCTTACCGGCAGTCGAGATGTCAGAAGTTTGAGTCCTGGGCTTTTCATACCAAAGACTTTAAAAATAGAACCTACTGCCATTGTGACCGGTACTCATTTTAAGCAATGGATTTGGGAAAGCAAAGAAGAGAGCCACACTAACTAACTAACTAACTAACTAACTAACTAACTAACTAACTAACTAACTAACTAACTAACTACATAATATGGATATGGAACATATTTGCTACATTCAGTGTCCTTAGGTTCAACTATAGACTCAACAAAGCCGCGAGATTCGTGCAATGGATTTTACATAAGGGTATGCAATTTAGTTACTGTGACTGCTCCTTTAAACGCGTTGTGGAAATTTATTTCTTAATTCCGTTGGTTGCCCTTAAATTTACCTATTGGAATACGCACACATTTACAAAATAATGCGATGGCACTAGGTTTTCATCAAAATATCCGTGATGAAAATTTTCAGACAAAATTTATCAGCCCTACCAACAAACAATAGAATTGGGATGGACGATACACTTCATTTATATATTTATTTGTTAATAATTTTGTAAAATGCAACCTATAGTCATTGACTGGATATGTTTGCGGTCATCCACCCTTATGTTCACTTGCCACTATCTTATTTGTTAGAACTCTGTGCCCCTGGCTATTGGTCAAACGATGGCTTTCAACCATGTCAGCCATGTAATGTGAGATATTTTCAACCCAAACATGGTCACAGAGGATGCCTGCCCTGTCCAGGAACAAAAACCACATCCACAGAAGGATCTACCTCGGAAGAAGATTGCAACGGTAGGTACTCTCCAATCACCGCAAGCTCTAGAATGTTATTAGTCTTTTCCTAAAATTTCTTCATATCTTCGCTATCTTTAATATATTTGTTAGGATGTTATGATTACTACACTTTGCGGAACACAAGTTCACTGGTATCCCTTTATACCTATTTTGTGGACATCGCTATTTGCAAAGTTTGTTTTGAGTAATAGCAAAGTCAAATTCAAATCACAGTTTTGAAGCATCAATCGTTGATATAATATTCTAAAAAGGTCTCTTGAACTCTTCATTTAATTGAAACACCCCATATTTGCATATCCATATACGCGGAAGAACTTATTCTTAAGCCTTGTTGTAACTTTTATTTGCTCCAACAGCGTAAACACCCTTCTACTGTAAAGCGTTTAATGGATGTTACAGATTCTAAAATGTTTAGGCCTTTATCGAGAAACCGTTTTTATAACTCGGAGACAAACTGGGTAATTTTTGACGGTTGTGGATGGCCCTTTTTTCATCTTCCAATTTTGACTTGACTTTTTGACTATTTTGGTGGGAAATCGTGTTTTACTCTTTATAACGGTAAAAGCAAGACTCTTCGAAAGCTAAATCAAAACCTTCCAAACTTTTCCCACTTTCTTTCTCTTATATTAGGTTCAGTGCAAATAAAAACTAATGTAGTAAATTCTGAAAATATTTCTATCTACCAACCATTTTATTAAATATTTTATTTATAGTATCTGACCATTGTCTCTGATGTCTTGTCATATTTCAGTCGATGCGGTTTGTGCCACAGATGATTGCTTCAATGACGCGATCTGCGAATCTTTCATCGATGGACCCCGCTGCACCTGTGCCGCAGGCTTTACAGGAAATAAATGCGAAATAAATGTTATGGACTGCCAAGACACATCTTGTGCTAACGGGGGGACATGCATAGATCTTGTAAATGACTTTGCCTGTATTTGTACAGACGGTTATGAAGGTAGATAATGGTTTCTTTTATCCTAACGAAAGGTTTTGGTCATCCAAGTCAGAAACCAGTTAGTAAAGGGTAGTCATGTCAATGTTATCACTTAAGGTTGAGATCAGTACTGAAAACTTTCAAATGTTGTATTTTTTTTTCATTCTGCCGGTTTGAATTCGGGTTATCCGCGTTCACAGTGATCAGTATGAATATCACTTACCCCTATTTCTTCCGAAATGTGTAATCCCTTTTTAAACGTATGACTTCCTACGACCTTTTCCAGGTGATGATTGTTCCATAGACATCGATGAATGTGCAAGCAATCCATGCGTCTATGCTCTGTTATGCGTTGATTTGGTGGCAGACTTTTCATGCACCTGCATGGAAGGATATACGAACAAAACGTGTGACGTGGAGATTAGACCGTGTGAGTCAGAACCATGTCAAAATGGGGGCACCTGTCAGAGCCAACTTACTCAATTCAATTGCACGTGTTCTCCGGGATACAGTGGTGATAACTGTGAGGTACATACAGACGTTTGTACCAACCAAACTACATAATACTGCGAAAAAAAAAGATAGAAAATAGTGTTTGTTTTTTTTTGTAGATAAGGTTCTTTTTTATCAGAGCCTACTTCATATTTCTCAAAGTCATTGGATAAATATGCGTGTATGTAAAACCTTTATAAAATTAGTGAATCCACTTATGTGCATGACAAAGTTTTCTTCGTAGTTTTACAAAGTCAATTTTTTCGAAGTGTTCATGAAAGCAAAAAAAGGATGAATAAAAGAAAAATTAAACGGGGAAAGTATTTCTAATATATATGAAAGATTAGTTCCTAAAATGCCTTAAATGTAAATTGTTTTCTGAACATAAAACCTTTGTTGTTGCAACATCTTTACCTGATATCGCAATTTACTTTGATTTATAGAGGAATACTATTCTATTTTGTGAGGTAGGGGATTCTAAAACTGAATTTTTCTTCAGTCTCCTTGTCAAGTTTGGCACCTTTCTGTAAGCTAATTCACTTCAGCTAAGCATTATCAAGTCACAGTTTGCTCCGGAGGATTTTAAAGTTTAGATAATATACTGTCTAACAAGAATTTCCAATATGGAGGGTGAATTGTCGGTTGTTGAAACTTGTATTCCTTTTTAGTTTTTATAAGAGGGGATCAAAACAGTAATTTTTGGTTCAGACGTAAGATTTAAAACAAAAGCAACGGTGTATTTTAACGAGAGAAGTACATAAACATGCGTAAGGATGAAATATCTCACGAAGGAAAACTTTGTTGGGTGATCAACGGTCTTCTGAGCTGTGTCAGAGGATGCCCCTTCCCTATAAAATGCTTTTCAAGAGTAAATGTCCTTTAGTAAAACTCTCTGCTGCAACTTGGGTCCTTTTTTGAAACCAAATTTCTGTTGAAACCTATTAATTTTTTTAGTGAACTAAAATAGAGATACTACTTTCCATTATAATACGTCCACTCAAGGAATAGATTTGTCAGAGGTAACTTAGTTTTATACCCATGCACAGGTTGATATAGATGAATGTCAGTCAAATCCTTGCCTTAATGGTGGTACTTGTCACGATCTGCCCGATGATTTTCAATGTAATTGCATCAACGGATTCAGTGGAGTAACCTGTGAGGAGGACATTGACCTTTGTAATCCAGACCCGTGTTTGAACGGAGGGTTGTGCGTGGATGAAGGTGGCATTTATATATGTGTTTGTCCAACAGGTAAGAAAAAAAAGACTAATATTTGTCGACTTTTTAAAACATATCTTTTCCATGCAATTGTCAAGTTGTAACTTTATCTTATGTAATTGAAAAGCTTTTAACAAGTCATTCTTACTCTTGTCTGTTAATATGACCTAGAGAGGTATTACACCTACGCTGCTACTTGAACTCCAAAATACTTGCTTACATATTTTTATATTAATTCAAAGTAAAATTTACATCTTTATAGTTCTCAGTACAATTTGTTCTACGTTCTTTTGCGATAAATATTGTGAAGCTTTAACGGAACTAATTATCTGAATTTTTTAAGGCAACAGGGGCTAAAGGAAAAGTTGGCGCATCACACCTTTTTCGCATACTTAGTAGGTTTTCCGTAATAAAATATAACATCACATTCCAAACATGTCTATATGGGCATAGGTTAACAACCTGTCCTTGGGATACACTTCTTCACTTGGACAATTTTTGATATTCAGGCTTGACTAACTTCTTATGAGGGAGACTTGAAAATTACGAAAACGCATAGCTTACTACTGTTTCATTTTATTTTGTTTATGTTTGCAGATAAAACTGGCTTTCACTGTGAACGAGACGCTTCACCATGTGACAGGAACCCATGCATAAATGGAACGTGCCAAGAAGTCGATGAGTCCGACTCGGAGACGGGATTTAACTATCACTGCCAGTGTAATGAAGGTTTCTCTGGTATAAACTGCGATGTCACGGTGAACAAATGCGAATCATTTCCATGTTCCAATAACGGCACTTGTGAGAACACGAACGGGAGCTTCGTTTGTCATTGCCCTTCATCCTTTGTAGGTGAGAGTTGAAGCAATTGATAAGATGGCTTTGTTTCAATTTCATTTCTTCAATCACTTCAGTACCAGTACCCAACACTCAACAACAGCCTAAACGAAAACACAAAACCTGGAAACGAAAGAGCCCCTGTATGCCCTCTCTTCAAAGCCTTTAACACCCTAATAAGCACATTTCATTAGACTCTTCTGAAGGTAACTTTTTCTCCTGAAAAAACAATCACATATCCAAAAAAACTTGTTTCGTCTTAAAGGTTTACACACCGCTTTAGAAGGGAATTTTAAGTGTGTCACATACATGATGCTTGCAATCTATGTATTTAAGTGTTTTCGCTTTCGTCTTTTCTATTGGAGAAATTAACTTTTCTCCTCTCCCAAGCATCGGGCATAGTTTTAATTTGTTTTTGTAAATAAAACATTGTTTAAATTTCGGAGCGATCTGACGAACACAGGTGCCTTTCTCTCATCGATTCCAGTAAAATAAATACACTACATAAGCCGTTGCACGGTTGAATGAATGGATGCATGGTACGGGTAGTGCTAGGATGCGTAAAAATTGTGTCTGGAATAATAAAATGGTACAATTAACAACTCCAGTTACTTTTTTGTACTGTCCATGACGTCGTGGACCTTAGGCACGCTTCTCATTTTCGAGGGACAGTTCTTTCGTTCAATGTTTCTTGATTCTCAGTGAGGTGTTTGCTCTTTAATTGAGTTCATAATGTAGAGTGAGTCATGTAGACGGGAACGAGACTTCATGGTCATTTTTGGTTATGATATGGCCAAAAATGAGCGAGTTTTATTTAGGCATTTATGTATTTTATTGTTTTGTAATAGAATGCTTGAGTAAGTCAACTTTGTTTACAGTATGCTTGCCCATCACACAACGACCGCATTCCCGCATTGTACCTGTAGTAAATCGCGCACAGTGTCGCTAAACGCGAACAAGCTAAAGAGCACTGTAGTATTGTGACATGTAGAACCTCCTTGGTAACACAGAGCACACTGCACACACCGAACTGCCTTATCTTGCAAGTGCCTGTGGTTCGGAGAACAACCTTGACATTTATGTTAGCATCTAGGCCTATGTTTAATCATTAATGTTAGCATATGACGTTAACTTTCTTTTGTGTTATATTTCTCTCTTGGAAGCAGTTACGTAAGGCTTGACCTTGGCTTGCCAAATGCAAGGTGTATCTTGAGAAGTTATTACAACTCATCCTTCTCTAAGTACAAAACCATAGCAGGCAGTCATCCCGCTATAATAACACGCACGGTAGCGACAATCTACGCATAGGACGTTAGTGCAGTCTGCTCTGTCAATGTATATAGGAAGTCTGAGTTATACCAGGGATATGTCAACAGCTCCCTTGTCCTTGTTACACTTAGCTTTTGTTGAGTCTAGCACGGTGACAATACATTATCACCCATGGTTTTGTGTAAGAATTTGGACTTTTCCAGTGGCTAAAATCGACAGATTTTGCAAGAAAGTTGTTACGTTTTGGAAATAATGTAGCACGTTTAGATCAAAATTACCAAACGAATTAAAAGATATGATATCGATTCCCATTCACGTCCAAAGTTTGTTTGAAATCTTTCAGTACTCGAAGTTCGTCGTCAAATCACGCAAAAAGTTAAAGTTTCTCGGCGGCCGTGCTATCTTTTGGTTCGAAAGGTGGCGACCAATTTTGCCATGATCCTCTGTACACGTATATGTAGGAAGTCCGTGGGCATAACATACGCCCAAAGACCCACGGCTGTTTGTGTATTTTATCATTCTCAGAACAATGGTCATTCTCAGAATTAGCATAGGGTCTATACTTTTCTTTTTGTCTGCACTTAGGGTTATCATAGGCCTATTTATTTTCTCTCAAGAAGGACATGCATGCATGGCCACCCTGGTGAAGAGGTCTAACTTAGGAGGGGCTTGGGTGGGGAGTTAGGAATCTTTGTTGGTTTACCGCATTGGTGTCTACATGCAAAAGATGGTGCCATAAGTTGTTGCTTTTACCAGAGTTTTTTTAAACTTGATTGAAGCAAAATTTGGGAAAACCAGAGATCATTAAATACATGAAATCCGGACACTAATCGTGGCGGTTATTTTACAAAACCGCCTGGACACCAGTACGAAATATAAAACAGGACGTGTCCTGGTAAAACGAACGTCTAGTTACCTACCTGCAGTGCCACTGTGAGCACTGTAGGCTTACTTTGCGACTTCCGGATGATCACTGCCGTTACATCGGTATTGCATGAATAGCCTAAAGGCCCAGGTGTTGCTTTATCAATTAGCCTGATAAGCGTTATGAGGAATAGTGCAGTCCTGCATCATTCATGTGTATCACGAGATTCCGAGTTGAAAAGTAACAAACGGTTGATATCTACAACAAGCAACCAACACATTATTGCATTATGTTTAGGTATATCACATCGGCCCAAGCTTTAGTACGTACCCGGTTACATTGGCACAGAAACAATCATGGACAGTAAGTGGTTACGATTTTCGTAACCACATTTCTAGTTTTCATTTGTCCCCAAATGTGAGAAGCGTGGAGGACAAGAAGAGACACTAGAAGTGGGGTAACGTCTCACAGCTAAAGGGGATCTTCAAAAAATTTCAGACAAAGACATGCCTGCCCTAAGATTACCAAAACCTGAACGACTTCATTTATATAAGTGTTCTGTTTTAGAGGAATAGTAAATAAGAAAAGGAATATGTGTGCTTCCAACTATAAGTTTGTAAGACAGAAATTTGTCCTTGTTGCAACCGGAAGATTTACCTAGAAAAAAACCAACGAGATTATTAACATGTTTTTCGTATTTGCACTGCGTAGAACAAATGTACTTGATTCTGATACATTGAATAAATGAAACTTAAAGTGGGCATGACACGGCCACAAAAAATATTTGTGTATTGCAAGATTCGATACAGTAGTTTACATATATCATCTCACACCCCATTAAAACATGTACAATTCGGCAAAAATTATATTTGAAGGAAAACGTTCAAAATTCTATTTCGGAAAATGCTGCAACAGGTAACCTGAGTTTTATGACGCAATTGGAAGCACAAACACCCCGCCCTTTTTAAGAACCCGCATCTAGATTTGGAACCAATGTAACTCTAGGTAAAGCTATCTTATCTTAGCAGCTTCATGGAAACGACTGCATCACAATACTCGTCCAACATACAGAGCGAAAGGTGCGGATCATGGCGGACATTCGGAGCAAATCATTGTACGTACTTCGGTGTTTATGGACATAATTTAGTAGAGAAAACATTTACTTTATGTCAAAGTGTACCCAAAGAACATTTAGAGAGAAACTTACTTTGGCAGTGTCATGCCCACTTTAAGTGAGAGCTCTTAAAATTAATAGGTCTCTTGTTTCATTGTAGTAAGACAATAAAGGACTCGACATTCCATTTGCAGGCAATTATTGTGAAAATTTTTACAACCCTTGCGAAGAACATCCATGTGAAAATAATGGAATTTGTATTCAGGAGGAGGGGTCGTTTTTCTGTTTATGTGCTACTGAGTTTACCGGCTTGAGATGTGAAGAGCGATTGTCCCTGTGCAACGATGATTTTTGCCAAAATGGTGGCTACTGTGCAGCAGCGAATAGCAGTGATGTATGCGTTTGCAAAAGTGGTTTCAGTGGTAAGTCGTCAATCAACATTTGATCGTTCTCCTAAAATAAATCTGTGAAGGGAGACTTTACTTGATTTACTTTCGTTACTTCATTAGTAGCTGAAAACAAAAGGAATGGTCAGTACAAGACCGTTCGCACAGTAAGATTGAAAATATTACTATTAACTCCTAAGCATGTATCACGTAGGTATATTGTTGGTCTCCGTATAAAGTATGTACCTAAAAAACACACACGTAAATAAATAGCAACCTACTTTTGAAAGTTGAAGATAATTCTATAAAAGGCCAGCGAAGGCCAGGGTCGTTTAAGAAATGTTGTGTATTCTTTTCGTCTGCTGCGTATATGTCTTATGGTTATTATATGGTTTTATGTTTGTCCATGGTCATAAAATTAAGCTACTTGTTCCAGTGGATCACGAAATCGCTTATAGGGTAACCAAAACTATTCTTGTGGCTGCAGAATGAATTCAAAAATCACTTTTTGCTGTTTTAACCACAGTTAATATTCAGTTAATGAGGAGTATGGTTACGTACACTTGACAAAATTCATCATGAGGTGTTACAAGAAATCGGAAACTTCGCGCGAGCTTCCTTAGTGTTATGTACCATGGTATTACCATCAGTACTTTGAATTTAACCATTGATGAATGATGGATGATTTGAAGTTAAACTTATTTTTTTACTAAAGGTGTAGCATGTGAGAAACAAATCGATTTGTGTGAATCATTACCCTGCCTGAATAATGGAGATTGCATCTCAGGAAACAGTACCTTTTCGTGTCGTTGTCAACAAGGTTACACCGGTGAAATCTGTGAAGTTAATATTGACGAATGCTGGGCAGAACCTTGCGTTCATGGTGAATGTGAAGACAGGGTAAACGACTATACATGTCACTGTTTCCTCGGATTTGAGGTGAGTCCTGGCACGTTTCGTTGTTAAGTACTATTATTTATTATCTAAGGGAAACTTAACTGCAATATTCATTCTTTTTCCAAAGGAATTCTCCCTGAGCAGTATTCGACAAAGGACACTCTTTGAGTAATGTAAGTCTAAGTCTTACATGCCATTTCTTAAATCAGCCTTTGGTAACTTAGTATAACATGTATATTTCTATGAATGTGAGGCTTTTTTGTTCAACACCAGGGGACTGATTGTGAAATCGACATCAATGATTGCTCCAACCATTCTTGTGTTCACGGGGAGTGTATGGATGGTAACCAAACTTACATCTGTTCTTGTGAATCTGGATACAGAGGACGGTATTGTCAAGAGGAATTTGATGAATGTACATCTGATCCTTGTTTCCACTCAACTGGATGTATAGATGAAGTAGACGATTACCAGTAAGTTAAGAAGAAGAAAACCAAACAGTCAGATCAGTTTCAAAGAATCTCCGTTTTCAAAAACATTCCTTTGCCTTCCAAAAAGAAGACCAAACAATATGACCACAACTGTAGCATTAACCGCAATGTTAAAGGACTTTTATGATATTGGATATTAGATTTAAACTTTTCAGTTTTACTTGCAAACTTGCAAATAAAACTTGCAAACTTAAAATTCATGGAAACCAATAAGTTGTCTCCAACATTTTATTCCATTTGTTGTAAGTTAAACTACAGTGGCATGTTGTTCCATTTTACATTATAAAATATATAGTACAATAATTAAATAAAGTAGTTACACATTGTAACTTTTATGGTCACTCTAGGATCATAACGCACTCTTCAAATAAGGTGCATTATGTTTAATAAGTAATAATACCACGCTTAAAACAATACCAGTACATATTTCTTTTCAAGTAATGGAGAACTCCTTAATTACAGGTAACGGACAACAAATAAATCCATCCCCTCTTTGACGCTCATATCATAGCTAGGCTACCGTGTTTACATTGTTATACCATGTTTTTAAAAATGCATATTAATGAAATTAAAAATAAAAGCATTTTTAGTGGAATTTGTACATTATTTGACAGAAGAAGTGTAAACCGTCTTTTTTGTGTAATATTTGTTGTTCGAAGGTGTATCTGTGAACAAGGCTGGACTGGCAATAGGTGTGAAATTAACATTGATGACTGTTCTCCTACTACCTGTTCCAACGGAGGAACCTGTGTTGATCATCTAAACTACGCCAGTTGTCTCTGTTTACCAGGTAGGCAAGTTTTGTTACGGCTATGTATGCCCTGTTAGTAGCAAGGATAAGTCTACCTTTACTGTAATAAAATTATAGCTATCCTGAGGCTTACAAACAAGCCAAGGAGACAAACCCTGCCAACATTCCCAGTTGGAACCCAACTGGGCCCCTGCTGGGCTGCACGCTGGGTCCCAACTGGGGCCAATCTGTGTTTGCCAGGTGTAACCAGTTGGGCCTCAGCTGGGCTAGCCCATCTAGGCTGAAGTCGGGCCCTAACTGGGTCCATGCTGGGCTATATACTGGGCTTATGCTGGGGCAAATCTGTGTTTGTGAGGTGTTCCCATTTGGGACCCAATTGGGCTATCTCATCTGGGCTGAAGCCGGGCCCCGATTGGGTACCTGCTCGGTTACATACTGGGTTTATGCTGGGGCAAATCCGTGTTTGCCAGGTGTTCCCAGGTGGCCCCAACTGGTCTTTCCCAGCTGTCCTTAAATCGGGCCAAAGCTGGGCCCAACTGAGCTACCCTTGCTGAATTTGGTCCCAAAATAAACCTCGAAGATGAATTTCTTTTCAAATACACACGCCTACCTTTAACCTTAAAGCGCCAATGATACAAAAAGTGTACAATAGGAATTTTATACCAGTGAAAAATCATTCATATATGAATGTGTTTCCCCAGCTGGGCTCCAGTCGGTTCCTGTTTGGGCTCCTATGGTTTGGGAAACCCAATAATATCCCTCCTCTAGCCCAATTAAAAGACTTGAATTATTTTGTCTTGCTGTTTTATTTCCCAAAAAACTTTCGACGTTAAATTTATTGTAAGAAAAGGCAAAAAAAAAAAAAAAGAAAATCAGTTGAGGGCCTTTAATTCCAAGCGTACCAAGTTGGGCACCAACTGGGCTATTGCCGGACTCCAAAGTGTAGATAAGCCCAGCAAAAACCCAGCTAAAACCCGGAAAAATGAAAACGATTCCGGACAAAGGATTACAGAAATAAAGAAAAATTGTTTTCCAAAATCCCATCGTGATATTAGCAATTCTGGTTTGTTCAAAACACCAATATGCAAATTTCATCCGTCAGCCCACCTAAGTCAGCTTTTCCATAAAAAACCCCAGCTGGGGCCCAGCTGGGCATGTTGGCTAGGAACATGTGGAAAACGGCGCGTGAAACAGTTGGCGGGTTTAGCAACCTTAAGTTGGCCCACTATTTCAAAACAGAGTGTGTGAGTTTGTTACATCATCTGTTTCCCCAAATGATCTATGCTTTCACACTTCGTGAAAGGCAATTAACACATGCTTGACTGGTCCCTTAGCCAACCCCAAATGTTACGAAACTTTTGGTGTATTTTAGTATATTTGTGAATGTCAATTAGTTAATGACATGTGAAACCTGACTATATCAAGTGTATATATAGAGTCTGCTACGTTTACTCCCTGAGACAATAAAGTGCAAGCAGGCAGGAAAGGACGATGTTACAAAGGGTAAGAAGAAAAATTCCATAATGTTCAATAATTACTACAACTACATACCCTCAGACCGTTAAGCTGAGGTTTCAAATTTTGGCTGGAACTTTGCAATCCCTTAAACAAGGACCGCGGAGACGGTTTGGGCTAGGAGGGCTTTAGCCCCCGCTTTTTTTTTTGGCTGTAGGTATTGTGGGCCGCCTTAAACTGCATTTTTAGCCGCCTTAAACTGCATTTATTTTAATGGACGTATTGGACCGCTTCGATGATTAGCCCCCGCACTTCAAAATTGGCTCCGCGGCCTCTGTTTAACTGGTGAGGAAATTATTGGCCTAAATTATTTTCGATTTTCGGAATTTTATTTGGATTTTCCAAGGGTTACGCGGATTCCAGTGTAGCAGTTACTTGTTAGTGATCTATCATAAGCAGCTCTAAAAACTGTGTGAGTGAAGTTTCAATAACAGACTTTAAATAACTGTCAACCGTTTTATTGTGGTGGAGTGAATGTATTGGTGATTTTTGCATGGTAATGTGTTTTTCCACTTTCTATGTTTTACCGTGTAAAAACACATGCTATGTACGTGCCAATGTGAGGAAACGTAAAAAGACACTTCTTTGATCCACGCAACATGTAGCACTCTTAGGTAAGGTAAAGAGGGTGCGAAAGCAATTGCAAAAGTCATTCCAACTAATCTAGTAAACAATTTCAATTTCCATTGTCACTCTCTTCCCTTTGGAACATTTGCTAATCCTAACTCGTGTGTAATCTAACACAAGGATAAGAGACATTTGCTATACATATGATTCCCACCATCACTCATGTTTTTGTGACTTGTTCAACATAAATTCTTCGAAATGCAGATTGAAATACTAATGTAAAATCTGAAACTTGCCAGATCCTGCACCTGACCCACATATTAAAACAACTCGATCATAGAGATAGTCATATATAGATATAGTGTAGTATAGAATGAAGATATAGTCAATATAAAATTAAGACTTTAAGGTGGAGGTTTACCGTTTGGATTTGTACTTTGAATTGTCTCTTGGCTCAAATTCGATTTAAAACATATGTTCTTTTAAATTAGGTTTCTCCGGGGAGCGTTGCAACATAAACATTAATGAGTGTGAGAGTACTCCTTGTGAAAACGGTGGCACGTGTCATGATTTGGATGACGGATATACTTGCACTTGCCAAAGAGGGTGGGATGGCACCAACTGTCAAGTAAGGATCAGTATGTGTCAACCAAATCCCTGTCTACATGGAGGTGTGTGTAACACTACTGACTATGAGGAAAATGAGAATGGGTACACATGTCAGTGCCAACCTGGTCTCGAGGGGGAACACTGCGAAGATGACATTGACGACTGTGTTAATCATGATTGTTTCGGTGCAGCTACCTGTATTGATTTAGTAAGTATGGTTAATAGTTACAGGCTAATATTTGGAAGGAGAATACACGGTTAAATTTATGCCAATTCGGCAATCCGAGGAAATCTTCTTTAAAAAGCTTTTTATTTAGCTGAGCGAATTCTTTCCTTTTATTTGTTCAATACACTGGCAACATGAGGGGTTACTCTTTCACAGTTTGCTTACTCAAAAAATGATTGGGGATAAAGTGAACTTCAATGGGGCAATCACCTTCTCACGAGGAGTATAAGTAAAAACACATTCAAAGGTGAAAGTTTAAATGAAAGAAATACAGAGAGGTCAAGAAGCTTTGATCGTTTAATGTCTTATTACTGTCTCTCCCTAATCACCGGCTGTGCGCCTGTATTCATCCTTTGATCCGTTGTAGAAGACTGAACGAATAGCCTAAAGCTTCATAGCTGGTGCTTTTTCTCCATCTTTTGCCTTTATTTCACTTCCACCCTATTTTCATTCGCCGTAAACGAATACGTCTAAGCATCTGGAAATCCATTACAGCATAATATCGAAAAATGGTTTTTCCGCACACTTGCTAATTTTTCCGTATTTCCTAACAATCAGGTACATGTTGTACATGTTGCGGCTGTAAACCTGTAAGTCTTTTTTTCCTTACCTTATGATTAGCTAAACGGCTACAGATGCATATGCCCACCTGGATTTATCGGTGACACCTGCTCAGACGAAGAAAATCCCTGTGAAACAGTGCCATGCTTAAATAATGGAACATGCAACCTTACACCGGGGGAGGATACGAATACACCATGTCTTTGTCCCATTGGTTAGTTACTACTATTGAATAATAATTATAATTTCCTTTACTTGCCGCAAAACCTATCGCCTCTATTCTCTATTTTCTTCTTCAGTTCAGAGATACAGATATGTAAATATAATAAACATAAAGCATAATGCCGGAAACTGAAAGTGACTCAGCAGGAAACCCCAAAAAGATCCACAGATCTTTCAGATTGGGCCGTTCCTTAAAAACCGACATACACTCTTAAAAAAATTGGGCAAATTTTGCCCAACTTTTTGACCAACACTGGGCATCTATTCAACAACCTAAACAGTTGGGCAAAACTTTAACCAACCAAATTGGGTAAAGTTTGAACCCAACTGTTGGGCAAGAGATTACCCAACTGTTTGGTAAATTAGCATTTTAAAACATACCCACTTGTTGGGCACTTCTTTTATTAAACTGTTGGGCAAATGCATTAACCAAATGTTGGTTATATGTTAATCATCTTTTCCTTAAACATTGGTGCTTTCTTTAAATGTTAAGTTGTAGGTTATGGCAGGGAGCTGCCACTGCAGCTCCCTGGTTATGGCAACCCATCGGTCCCGGTTAAAAAACCCTGGCTTAATAACCTATTTGGTTTGTCACTGAGTTTCGTATAGGTACGTCCAAAACTATCATTTTTAAAAGGCAATGTAAAATGATGTGTGTTAATGATGTGATGAAGTATTGTAGTTTCATCAATGCATAAATGTGAACACAAGGGCTCCTTTCGAATTAGCTGGTCCGTAGCTCTCATACACTGATATCATGGTTATGAGACAGGTTTCTTGTTATGCCGAAAGGTTTCAAATAATAATATATAAACGCTTATTCGGACGTGAAAGAGAATATCCCAGATCCTGACCTCTCATTGGATAGCAGTTTTGCGCCAAATACGAATCATGGAATCTCATACAAATATGTTCTAGTTCGTAGTACTGTTTAAAGAATTTTATGGAAATAGAGATCGATTTCATGGTCTAAAGTAATGTACGAGTTTAGCTGTTTGGCCAATATAAAAGATGCCAAAGAGAATTTTCAGATTATGGTACCATGGTCTGATTATGAGAAGAATTGTGAAACAAATCGGGTCAAGTGCACTGTTGTTTGGTGACAACACTGCAACCAACAATATACCCAACAAATTGGCAAAAAGTTACCCAACAAGTGGGTAAAGGGAAAATATGCTCAACTGTAGAATAAAATCTTATCGTCATTTTGACCAGTCAGTTGGGTATAACAGTATACGCGTGCATGGAAGGGGAAATTTAACCATTATTTGAGCAAAGATTGACCAACACTTAAGCAATTACTTTTACTCAACAAAAACTTTGCCCAGCGTTTAAACATTGCACCAATTAGCCCCAAAGTTGGGCAAAGTTTAACCAACACATTTCATAAACTTCTTTAACCAACGGATATTTTACCCAACGTTTTAAGAGTGTAGTGTCTGTGAATAAAACAACTTCCAAAAGTATCGTAGAGCAGAAAAGATGTGTAACTGCTAACGGAATCTGCGTCAATATTGTTATGGATGACAATAACTGTACCAGTTTCAAAGCTGCTTGAACAGTTCCGTGCTGAATGCATAAAAGAAATGAGTAAATTAAGGGGTCACTCCATAACACTTCCCGCAACTTAACTAGGATTTTTCCAAAATATGGGTAGAAATTTTTAATCCATATGTAACGCGAAGGGTTTTCCCTTTACTTGTGAAATAAAAGTGAAAACAATTTGGATAAGGGAACTGACGATATTAGTCAAAAGAGCGCACTGGATAATCTTGCGTATAATTATAAAGGTTTGAGACATACGACGGAGAATACTTCATTGAACACAAAACCAGTTTTGAGGGGATAACGAATGCTAACATCATTGTGACCAATTCGATTGATTTCTTTTTCCCCTCTCTCATGCAAAGTAGAACCAATGCAGCTGTAGGTTCGAAAAAAAAACATTTTAAAAATTTAGCGACTTTTTTTGGTTTTTACTTTTACCGAAACGTACGGCACATATGCAGCGATAATTGAAGTTAATGCATCTTATTCTTCAAATTCTTCATTACTTCTTTCAGTTTCTAGTTTTTTTTTCTAGTTCTTTTCATTTCACCTTCTTATAAGAGTTTCCGCTTACACATTTGACTAACACTATCACTGTGTACTTAGGTATTCAATTTAGCATGAATTTATAAATACCTTCGCTGCTTATTTGAAACAATGAATTGAAAATGTCATGTTTTGCTCTAGGTGCAGTTCCTACAATTTTAATGGAATAATTTCAAGTACAGACTTAATCTTGCATGGTATCCAATTGCAAAGAAAGCAGAGTATTGGAAAGTTAGGCTCCGTTAATCTGAGTCACTTACCACAACTCTTTCCAATTATACTCTCCAGTGGCGGCGCAACAGGGCGGGGGGGGGGGGGAGCAAGAAGGGCCTTCCCCAAGATTTTGGCGTTGCACGCCACTTGCTCCCCCAACTTAGGTCAGTTCGTAGTTTATGTAACCGAAAAAATAAACAATATATCTCTGCAGAGATTTTTCATCAAGAGATATGCTATAAAACCTCTGATCTTCTGGAGACTTCGCTCTCTGGACCCCACTCCCGCTTTAACTCGGTTTCGAGTTGTGTCCGAAAATATTTGCGCCTAAACATTATCTTTGGTCTCTAGTTTGCCACCCTCCAATTTTGACATTCTGGTGACGTGATTGGTACTTTAATAAGATGTATTATTATTTTGAAGGAGGAAAAAATAAGAGGCTCTTTTTCTCCTTTATTTTATAAGTTTATTGATGAATAAAAGAAATTCTTCATCTCAGGGTACGAAGGACAATATTGTGAACGCAATGTAGATGACTGCATACCACACCCCTGCTTACACGATGGCAAATGTGTTGATGGACTTAACGAGTTTACTTGCCAATGTCAACCAGGATTTTCGTAAGTACAGTTAATGCATACACTTGCACTGCAACAATTGTAATTGGGAAGAGGATTAATGCTCACCATGACGGGACTGTATAGTACGTTAGTACTTAGAAGTTTCCACCAGCTGGTGCACCGCAAAACGTGGAAATGTATGCGTCGCTCCAGAAACTAGCAGCATTTTCATATTCCAAAAATTAATTTGCATTCAATTTTGAAATGAAAACGTGTACACGTTTTTCCATGTTTTTCTGCCAGTTCCTTGTTACGGTTTTACATCAAATTAGACACGCCTTAATAATAGACTATTCCTTTCCCCTCGTAAAGGTTTTGAAACTACCCTGATTAGTTTGCATGGTCTGTTAAGTTTGCTTCGGATACAATTTAAGCAGTATTGGCCCACGCTTAAACTTTTAAGGCAAGTATTCTCAAATTTAATTCTATAAGTGATGGATTGGTTTCCTAAACAAATGAACGGCTGGTCTAATGTAATTATCAAAAGGAATAAAATATATTTTTCAAACAACCATACCGTTTCTAATTATCTGCTAACAAATACAGTTTCGTTGACTCCAACATTCATTGTCACTCTTTTGTACTTAACGCTCCTAAAGTGCATAAAAGGCAAACTTTTTCGTCTGTTTTTAATTACAGAGGGGAACGATGTGAGGAAAACATTGACGATTGTCAGTATAACAATTGTGATGAAATCGGGACATTGCAGTGTCAGGATGAAGTGAATGAATTCGTTTGTATTTGCCGTCACGGGTTTCTGGGAAGAAATTGCAGTGAAAGTAACTACATGATTTGACACTATTGTTACCTCTGATAAGAGCATTAAACAAGATATTTCTAATGGAAAATTCTACACTTGATTCTGCCTAATTTGAATGTAAATGGAAACAAAACTCCAGTAAGACTCGGTTGTAGGACAATTTTGCATTGGCATTTTAATACCAATTAAGTTGTTCCGCAACCGTCGTTTTTTTTTTTTTTTTTTGATGTTTGTACGATGAAAAATACCAAAATAAGCTACTTTTGGCATTTGTTGAACCTTTTGAACAATTTTTCAATGCATGATAGAACGAATTGCTTATAACACCAAAATCGCTTTCTTAATTTTTCTTTCTTTCTTCGCCCTAATTTATTCGTTTGCCCATTGTTAACTCGTTTACCAGCATGAATTAGCTGCCTTTAGTCACGTACGTTTTTAAAAGGACCAGAAAAAGAGGGGAAAGAAAAAAAAACCTGTCATTCCCCTGTATGTTTTTGAATTCTTCGTATGAAATCGCCTGTAGCCATTGACTCGAGCTCGACTCGAGTCACGCTTATGTTAAAATCGTCTTCGACCCTAGGCACTGTGTCAGTCACTAGACTTTGGGTCGATTCTAATTGATTGGAATCCATTCGGAATTGAAGCGATTGACTCATTCGATTCCCAAATCTCAACTCAAAATTTTTTGTCACATTTGATATTTGTCCAACTTTCGTTTGCTTCACTGTATAGGCCGAAACGTAAGCGCAGCACCGTAGCATTGCAACGTAATTGTTTGTACATTAAATTTCTCAACGTAGTTGTCATGCATACCTTTTGCCTGGGGCATGCAACCACATTTGAAAACGAAATTTTAAATGTTCGAAGCATTAGTAGTTTGAATCACGTTTGGATGTACTCTGAAAACAGTTGAGCAAAACTTTCTTCATTTTGGAGAAACAAAGCACCGGCCACATATTTAATTGAGCTTCGCTACATGTGGCCAGTGTTTACAATGATTGGGGAAATAATGATGGTTTGGTAAACCTTTAGCAGTTTTATTCCGAAAATATTCAGGTGCTATGTTTTCTCAAGAGTGCACACCAAACCTTGTTGTAAAGGTTATGTCATTGGAGAGTACAACAGTATAGATTGCTTCGGTAATTGCTTGTAAACATGTTACTCGAGATAAGAGTTATTAAAATATCTTGTATTTTATAGACCAATAATTCTAAAAGAACGAAACACTTTTGCGACTGCGGATTACCAGTCGTGTAACTTTTATATTGTCAACTAAACGTAGGTTTTGAAGAGTTACAACCTTGTCAAAGAAATCGTTTAAGGAACGAAGCAAAATGGGGAACTCTCCACTTTTGTCAATTTTGATGTCGTAGATTAATATGATAAATATCAGTGAGCACTGTAGAGCTCACTGTGAAGTTACTAAAGGTCAAACGCCGAATCCTTGAAAACATTATATCAAAAGTTAAAGATAAGTGTTGCATTAATGGTTTGGTATAATTGTTTATTATATACATAGGACGAGCACTAAATTTTTGTTGCAAGGTTATTGTCACCTGAGATCATCAGAGGTAATGAACAAAAATCAAAATATCGAAAAAAGGAACCGTGCATTACTGTGTTCATACTACGCCTGTGAAAGTGTTATTTTCAAAGCTTTATACCTGTTGTTTTTATGAAAGTCGAAGGTCTTATTAAGTCTGCGTAGATATTAAAGGATGTCCCAGCTACACTCAATAGTACATGTAAGTGTATAAAAACGCAATTAAGTTTCTTTCGGCAAGGGACAGCTCACCCTTTAGGCTCCATGAATGTCGGATGTTATAGCATAATTAAAAGTTTTATTTGTTTTCATCTTTGCAGGAATATCATCTGATTTTGACATTGTCTTCTTGGAAAATGTGAAAAATCCGTATTTGCGATTGCACATGCCTACAAGGAAAGCACAAAATATGACGCTATCCTTATGGGTGCGAACCGAAAAGTTGGGAGGACATATACTCTCTTTGGAGATGAAAATGGGCGATGGTTTTTATATATACACGGATAAAGTCCTCAAAGTCAAGATTCTTCGGTACGTATAAGTGCATAATTCAAATTATTTTTACACTAAAATATCAGACATTTACAATCAACAAGACAGAGGAGTGGAGGAGGTGGGCGGAAGCAGAATACTTATACCAGCAGCCCAATCAAAAACTATAAACAAAAATTAAATATAACAGACAAATAAAGAACAATAAAGAACAAAATATAAGCTTCAATCATTTTTTATGTTAAACGCAATTGTCTAATTCAAGTAGAACACAACGTCAATTCACTTAACAGGTTTTATGGAATGCAAAAAAGGGGACTGGGGATTTATAAAAATACGTAACTTCTCGTCACTCACCACTTTCTGTGTTGAAGTATTCTTCTTATTGCGTTTAATTTTTTTCAGTAGAATAAAACTTTTCTTTAACAGATTAAAGACATTAAAGAAAAGTGATGAACCTTGTGTGTCAAACATCCTTATAAAATTAACCCCCTTTAGTGTTTGTTCTACTCTACCGAATGTGCGATGTGAGTGTAAAACCTGTTTAAGTTTATTTCTTCCGTTTTAAGTCTAGTGCACATACATTGACAAATTCGGTTTGTATCAAATGTATAGAAGAACAACCATTGATCCGTCAGTAAACGTGCAAAGCACCATTGACACGCCAGTGACAACCGCTGATAATCGATGGCACCACGTAGCTACAACATTCAACCACGGCATTTCAACTGTTGTGGTCTATGTAGATGGAGTTGAGGTAACGTCACAGCCATTGCCTTTGAAAAGATTGTTCTTACCAAGCAAGTGGATTATTACACTCGGGGGAAAATTCGTTCCTGGTAAATTGTACATCTTAATTTTCACTTTTTAGTGATAACCCAGGAGAAAATTTCTTTTGAGACCTGTTGAAATTCCAACAGGTTTGAACAAGTATTCACAGGTATAAGCAGGCAATTTTGCTATTCCTTTTTGTAGTGATGAAAGTCAACAGGTGTCAACAGGTAACACAGAAAAAGGTAACAGGTCCCTGTTGGCACCTGTTGAAATCCTGTTTAAACCTGTTGATTTTGTTTCCATTTTACCTGTTGTAACTTTTTAAACCTGTTCAACAGGTTTCAGATGTAATTTTCTCCTGGGAAGCGACACTCTTTTAGTTATTTCAGGTGTCAGAGTGTAAGATGCATATTAAATGTTAGACACCAAGATTTTCCCTACGTAGTTCAGTTCCAAGTTGCAATAATATGTATTTGTCTGGTGATATGTAAATGTAGTTGATCGTTTTATTCATAATGAAGGTCTCTATAACCACATTTTTGTTTGAAATTTGTCAAAAATTCAGCATTTTTGAAAATGACCCTCTATTCTGCAAGTTAATAATTAAATGAAAATCCTATAAAATACTATTTTGGCATATTGACAGCGTTTGAAACAACTTGCCCTATTTTAGTCCTTTCATTTTGCGGTTTACATTTTAAGATATTTAATAGTTTTGAAGTTAGAATTTTAATCTTGAAAAATATCGGTGTCTCACCTCCCAAAATATCTGTTAATTAATTGAGAAATAGTTAATATTTATTTTTCAAATTTCCAACAACGTGCAACAATTCAATTTTATGACTGTACGTAAGGAATGTGCTTCGTTATGAAAAGCTTTAATTTTGTTGAAGAGGTAAACAAGTTAAAAAAAAAATTAAAGTTCTAAAGTTTAAGGTGACAAAATTTTGAACCATTCTCTTGGACATATTTCACGCTTAGAATCAAATACAGATAGATGTTTTGGAATTTTATCTTACTTTTTAATAAATAAATACCTGTTGTTCAGCCTCTCAATAATAGCTTCCTTCTCAGAACTCGAGTTGTTTTGTCTAGAGGTCATATAAAATTACATCATAATATGAAATGCACCCCTTTTCTATATCTGCATTTAAAAAAGGCAGGGAATATTTTAATTTCCCACTACAACTAAAATGCACGTTTTAAAGTCCTGTAAAAGAAAACCAATTACTTTACTCAGACCTAGAGCTTAATGTTAAACGTTGCAAAAAGGGTTCAAAAATGACAGTCCCCCCAATTTTTTGGAACAAGAGCTAATAATCACAATTTTCTTCTTCCTTTTTTTCACAGTATATGTTTCATAATATTTCAGGACTTTAGTATGGTATAATCACGATAAACCAAGCAGTTGCTTCTGGAAAAGTTCACATTGGATAGAAACTATGTAGTCACGTGACTCACAGTATTCAATCATCAAACAGGACAGTCTACTAGACTACTTCAAATTGGAGTGACTGTATTTTCCCTTTAATCGATAACTACCACAATTAACAAACATTGGAGAGGTCCATCAAGTCATAAGAAACGTAAATTCTGTGTTAATCACTGTGGAGTCATTACAGATACAAAACTAAGACGCTCATCTTAACAACAATGACCGATTGAATTCTGTGTTATTCACTGTTGAGTCATCACAGATACATAACTTAACACGCTCATCTTAACAATGACCGATTGAATTCAGTGTTAATCACTGTTGAGTCATCACAGATACATAACTAAACACGCTCATCCTAACAATTACCGAATGAATTCGGTGTTAATCACTGTTGAGTCATCATAAATACATAACTAAACACGCTCATCTTAACAATGACCGATTGAATTCTGTGTTAATCACTGTTGAGTCAATGCAGATGCTTAACTAAACACGCTCATCCTAACAATTACCGAATGAATTCAGTGTTAATCACTGTTGAGTCATCACAGACACAAAACTAAGACGCTCATCTTAACAACAATGACCGATTGAATTCTGTGTTATTCACTGTTGAGTCATCACAGATACATAACTTAACACGCTCATCTTAACAATGACCGATTGAATTCAGTGTTAATCACTGTTGAGTCATCACAGATACATAACTAAACACGCTCATCCTAACAATTACCGAATGAATTCAGTGTTAATCACTGTTGAGTCATCATAAATACATAACTAAACACGCTCATCTTAACAATGACCGATTGAATTCTGTGTTAATCACTGTTGAGTCAATGCACATGCTTAACTAAACACGCTCATCCTAACAATTACCGAAGGAATTCAGTGTTAATCACTGTTGAGTCATCACAGACACAAAACTAAACACGCTCATCTTAAAAATGACCGATTCAATTCTGTGTTAATCACTGTTGAGTCATCACAGATACAAAACTAAGACGCTCATCTTAACAATGACCGATTGAATTCTGTGTTATTCACTGTTGAGTCATCACAGTTACATAACTTAACACGCTCATCTTAACAATGACCGATTGAATTCTGTGTTAATCACTGTTGAGTCATCATAAATACATAACTAAACACGCTTATCTTAACAATGACCGATTGTATTCTGTGTTAATCACTGCTGAGTCATTACAGATGCAACACTAAACGCACTCATCCTAACAATGACCGATTGAATTCTGTGTTAATCACTGTTGAGTAAATACAGATACATAACTAAACACGCTCATCTTAACAATGACCGATTAAATTCTGTGTAAATCACTATTGAGTCATCAAAGAAGCAAAACTAAACACGCTCATCCTAACAATGACCAGTTCAATTCTGTGTTAATCACTGTTGAGTCAATACAGATACAAAACTGAACACGCTCATCCTAACAATGACCGATTAAATTCTGTGTTAATCATTGTTGAGTCAATAAAGATACAAAACTAAGCAAGCTCATCACAACAATGACCGATTGAATTCTGTGTTAATCACTGTTGAGTCAATACAGATACAAAACTAAACAAGCTCATCACAACAATGACCGATTGAATTCTGTGTTAATCACTGTTGAATCATCACAGATGTAAAACTAAACACGCTCATCCTAACAATGACCGATTAAATTCTTTGTTAATCACTGTTGAGTCATCACAGATACATAACTTAACACGCTCATCTTAACAATGACCGCTGACGCTCTTGAGTCAATACAGATACAAAACTAAACACGCACATCCTAACAATTACCGATTGAAGTCTGTGTTAATCACTGTTGTCATTACAGATGCACGTGTGCGTGTGCGCCCGTTTGCACGCTGGTATGTAGGCTGTAGACATTGTGCCCCTTTCAAAAATGTTGTTAGCCCCCCCCCCCTTTTAAGCCTGATTCCGCTGACTGGATGACATTCTTTCATATTAAAATGTACAGCCGTAATGGGGTGAAAGAGAAAGGTGAAGGTGAAATTGTATGAAATTTTGCAAAAACAAATAACGACTCTCTCTACTTTGAACTCTTATCATTTGATATAGTGCTTCAAACACAGAAATACAAACACCGACTGGTCAAACAGCAAATTTATTTGTAGGCTATGCAACTATTGGATAATTTCAATTCCATCCGTGAAATAACTAAGGAATAAAAATAAGTATTGATTTTACTCCATGTCAGGAGTTTTGACTTAGACAACACTCTCTGGTTGTGAGTTGTTGTCTTTGTCTGGTTGTGAGTGTTTGTTCTTATTGCAAATTTGGCCTGAGTTACCAACCCCTTTAAGTAATCTGTCATTCACTATTTTTGTTGTTTCTTTGGATCAACTGTCCGAACCAATGAGACGGTCTAATTATTGTATTTTTTTTCTATATGAACACCTCATCACAGGTATCGGTCTACATAAAGTTTAATAATTATGTGGTAAACAAAACGAATTACAATATTTTTTTAACCATTTCTGAACACTGGAATGAGTTTTAGATCTGTTTCTTCCCAAAATGTGTTCTCTTTTAGGAAATAAGCATTTGAGGCAATTTGTGGGTAGAATCAGCGGCGTTAACATCTGGGACAAGGTGAAATCCCCTTCAGAGATATCCGCCTTATCAGAGTCGCGCTTTGTGGAGATTCCCGGCAATATTCTTTTTCTTGCTGATTTCAACGCCGGATACGTTGGTGACGTCACATTCGAACAGCCATCTACATGTGAAGGCAAGAAACCATGTTTTCTTTTTTTTAATTTTTGTTTGCGCACATTTTTAAAACAGTAGAAATTTTTTGCAGTCTCATTTTTAGTTTGGGGGAGGTGGCTGATATCATGTAAAGTGAAATTTACCTTGTACTGGAAGCGTTAATTTACCTGAATAAAATTTAAAGAAAGACCTTCAGTTGATTATAAATGGTAAAGATGAGTGCACAGACAGCAACGTGTTGTAGTTAATTTAGGGAACAGGTTCTTTTCTCCGAAGTTCCGACTTCGATACTCATTGATACATGGATCGGAACATTGACGACCGTAAAATAAAACTTATACCACTTCTGAAAGTAAAACAACATTGGAAACCATCCAGTAAACCAAGCACTGAAAGAAAACAATGATTTGAATGTAGTTATGTGTTAGAATGCAAAGCCAAATATTCTCTCTAACGAATTGAATCAGCAATGCTGTATTGCAAAGGGATCGTAGGATAGGTAGGATCGTTCCCCCTCCCATCCCCTTTATACATTTTTACCCTTTTAAGTTGTCCGGATGCAAAACAATTACAAGGTGTTTGACTCTCTCAGAACTTGAGGTTAATTGTTAACCTACGTATGCTGTGCATGAACGCAGGGGTATGTCTTAAACACTTTATTAGTAGATATAGCTTTCATCTGAATCTGCGCATGGTAAACCATAGGCTACACATTGGCAGATGTAACTGTTTCAAACGTTATTCTAAATATCTCGGAAAAAGTCCAGGAACATGTGTTGATATCGGGGAAATTTTGGAGGACACTTGCTCAGGGAGGACAGAACACTAGAATCGGTAACTATATCCCCAAATCGGGGATATCTCATGACCCTACATCTAAAAAGATTATGGTTGGTTTAATATGTTACGATGAACAACCAAACAAACGTCTGTTGTTGCTTTTATTTTTAGCTTTCGACGACTGTGTTAGCACACCTTGTACCAACGGAGCTACATGTGTCGATCTGTACCAGGGATTTCAGTGCATTTGTCCATTTGGATTAGAAGGACAAACGTGTTCTGAAAATCCTAACGATTGCTCAGAAAACTCCTGCCTGAACGGTGGGACATGTATTGACGGTTACGGTAGTTTCACGTGTGTATGTCCTCAAGACTACACCGGGTCATCATGTGAGCTGGCCATTGGTAAGCACATTGTCTCAGCAGTACCAACTTATTACGCTACATATAAGCTAAACATATGTAAAGTGCATTGGATGTCGGGGGACAAAACATAGTAGTGATACCACAGCCCTTTGTTATTTGACAGTATCGGAATAGTGCGTACCATCAATATGCTTAACTCTTGATCACGTCAATTCAGTAGGGCACAAGATACCTCCTAGGGTCTTATATACATTAATTTAAAAATCACTTTGCAGAAGGTACGTTTGTACTTGTTAAGAAGCATTTTGTAACTGGAAATTAACTTAAAAGTTACAATAAATAAAAAAGGAAATCCAAAATGTAGTGCATTGGCTTCTTGTCTAATTGTTCATATAGAGACAAATGAAACCATCTTTCGGCCGTTGTTGCCATAACGATTTTCATTTTATAAAGCTGCATATGAAGCCTTTTCGGACCAGTGAGGCAGCTAAGAGGCAGAAAAGGCTTCACAAACTGTTTTGGCAAATGAGCACTTCCAATCTCTGTGAGGAGGTAAGGACCGGCACATTGTCCATCCAGCCCATCCGTTTGAAACGTCACTGTCTGTATGAGAAATCGGAGCATGGTTGGACAGGGACATGACAACGAACATGCCCCACAGTCCAGTAAAAAAAATCTTGCATCTAATTTATTAATTATTATTCAGTGTGTAATGTGCAATACACAGAAATACTTACCCTTCTTATGAAATTACTTGATTGTGATGTTAACATTTCTACTAGTAACGATACTCCCAAGTAATTCCTTAAAGTTTTAAATTTACTTAGGCGTACAGGAAATCAAAAAGCTGTTTGTAATAAGTATTGTTTACAATTTTTAAAAACGGAAAATAAGAGTGTGTGCAACCCTCCCACCCATCGCTAGAAAATGTACATCTACGCTGCTGTATACACGTAATATGAGATGTTCGTACTAAAAATAGATAAGGGTAAAATGCTTGAAAAATTTCGGAGCGTTAAATTTCAGGTTTGAAAAACCTGTCACACCACATACGTTACCCCTGAGTAATATTAGTTCACCAGCAATTTTGGGGTTAGTGTGGTCGCAGGCAGAAATGGGGCCTCCGCCATATACCCCCGAGCGTCATGTGCTCCTAGAGAGGTGGTTTGGTTCTCTACACTTACTTGCGTCATTTCAACAATTGCCACGAAGATACTACGTTCCCGAATTCAAGACCTAGTTTGGTGACTTCACAAGAGGTTCATATGAAGGAAACTATTTACTCGACCACTTACAACCAACCCTGTAGCGATACCTTTTTTCTAACCGCTCAACACAGGATACATGTTTATAAAAACTACATCCACTTCTCATAATGTTTATAGAATGTTATGTGAAGTGAACACATTGGGTCAGGTTCCTTTTTCTTTGTTGCTGAATATTGCATGTAGCTGATCATAATTTAATTTTAAGCAGTTTGTGGTCAGAGTAATTCAAAGTGCCCAATGGCCTTGAAGCAGTTGTTTTCGCCGATATGCCAGACCTGTATATTATGTAATAAAAAGGACCAGACCATAAATCGTCATGGCCGAGACATGCTTTATATGTATGCTAGATCACAGAAAAGATACTGTGATTTTGAATATCCAATGTATCAAGCATCTAAGCATCAAGCCATTCGTCAATTCAACATTGCCTTGGAGGGGTTTTCTACACACAAACAACACAAACAACAAACAAAGAATATTTTCTCACTCTAACTTTCAGGTTTTAAGTTTCCAATCTTAAACCTCTCCTAAAATAGAACCAGGGACTCCTAGATTCAACTGGAAGCAACGGCCCAAGAGTGTGCGCATGCGATTACAGAAAGGCTAGTTGTAACTAAGCAAACATGATCGCTCATAATAGGTCTGTAAGTGAAGTTTACTCGGTGTCACGTTCTGAGTAACGTTTTCCAATTTTGTTGCAGTTCACGGTGGATGGAGTCATTGGTCAGTTTGGACCCCTTGCTCTCAAACGTGTGATGGCGGTAACCAAACTGCTTTCAGAGAGTGTAACAACCCACGGCCACAGAATGGAGGCAGAGATTGTGACCAAACCCAAAGGATAAGAACTCAAAATTGCAGCACACACCGATGTCCAAGTGAGTTAATCCAAGTCATTAACTATCCCAATCAAAAACTAACGTTCCCTTGACAAGTGCATCGGAACTGTTTCCTGAAGCAAGGAAAATTTTGTCCAAAATGAATCATAGCCTGTGAAATTACATCTCTCCAAAGTTGCGATCCCATTGCACAGAACTATCTTTTAGAACAAGAACGATCGTTAAAGAATAAAGGATCATTTAGTTATAATTTTTTGTTCGCAAATTTTATGCTTCATCTTTTCACATGTTACAACAACGGATGGTCATATTTAAAATTCATGTACAAAAACCAAAGGTCGAAAGCAAGTGATGGTAATCGATAGCAGATCGTGGTTTTGAATAACACTACCGAGCCCACGCATTTATTTCGTGAAATCCTATCGAGATTTTATTTGGCTCCCGTGTTTCCTTACACGCCCTTTAAAGGTGAGTTTCCGAACACACTCTTTAAAGGTGAGTTTCCGAACACACTCTTTAAAGGTGAGTTTCCGAACACACTCTTTAAAGGTGAGTTTCCGAACACACCCTGTAAAGGTGAGTTTCCGAACACACTCTTTAAAGGTGAGTTTCCGAACACACTCTTTAAAGGTGAGATTCCGAACACACTCTTCAAAGGTGAGTTTCCGAACACATTCTTTAAATGTGAGTTTCCGAACACACTCTTTAAAGGTGAGTTTCCGAACACACTCTTTAAAGGTGATTTCCGAACACACCCTTTCAAGGTGAGTTTCCGAACACACTCTTTAAATGTGAGTGTCCGAACACACTCTATAAAGGTGAGTTTCCGAACACACCCTATAAAGGTGAGTTTCCGAACACACCCTTTAAAGGTGAGTTTCCGAACACACTCTTTAAAGGTGAGTTTCCGAACACACTCTTTAAAGGTGAGTTTCCGAACACACTCTTCAAAGGTGAGTTTCCGAACACACTCTTTAAAAGTGAGTTTCAAATGCACCGTGGAATAAAACAGCAGGATATTGCAAAGACAAGTGAACCTTGTCCCAAATATTTTTTTTTTTTCACTGAAGATATTTTTAGGGTTTTTGCAAAATCCTGAATGCTAAATGAAAGTTTGTTGACCCATTGGCATTTTTACTCTTACTCACAGGATGCAGAGAATTTGTACCACCGAGGAATGGCTTAGCTCGTTTAGTTTCAAACACCTCGTGTGCTAATTGCGATCTTAAGTACCAGGTTTTTTGCAAAGAAGGTTACGATTTTTGCCGCTGGCCTCTTTATGAATATGTTTGTGGACCAACCACAGGATATGTATGGAACCACGAGTTCACAAATCCTAGACTGAGGGTCCCTCGCTGTGTTAGTAAGTTTTCAGAAATTTACTTCTCTTATAGCATGATCATTTGACGAAATAGTTTTCTAGTCAAATACTCGGATTAATGACCCAATTTCTTCCTACTGTATGAAGGTGACCATCCCTCATGCCAACCACAGTAAATTGTTTGTTACGATATTAGTAGGTGCATCTACAATCCATCTCGTTAACTTACTGAACATCAAACATAAACTTAGTTGTCCCATTTGTTTTATTAAGCAAAGTAGCCCTTAAGACTGGTTGATGCGATATTTTTCAACCCAATGTGCATATTTTCAAGTCAATTGTGTTTTTGTAATTCACAAAGAAGGTCACATTAATTTTCCCAAAAACAAAACTATCCGGCCAAGCCCATGCATTTGAATTAGGTAACAACCAAACCTGTATCCATATGGTTCATCAAAAACATGCATCACGCGAACAAAAGTTTAGGCCCAGTGGTTGCATTAAGAGGGACCATGCTCGTTGCACATAACTGCCGATAAACCTAGCTTTATTAAAGCGGTCAGAACGAACATCACAATAGTTATTTAAGGAAAAAAGCTTTGCTCATAGCTTCATTTTTATCCTCAAAATACTTGATAATATTCGTTGTTTTGTGGTTTGCCTTCTTACATACTGGTACCCTTGTCTATCGAACAAATCAATAAAAATACATTCAGGAGAATTTTTCCTTATTACTTTGAAAAATGTTTTTAAATGTAATTAAAATTTATTGTCATTCTTTTTCAGCAATCTTGATCCACACAAATAAAAAATCAAAACTTTCATTTTATATATTTTTTTAACGTCTTAAGTTTTTGAAAACATGTACAAAATTCCCCCTAAACATCCTTATATCAAAAGTAGTGACTTAATTAATAAAGTCTTATATTTTATGGCAAATAACCGAAACTGATGCTCCCATGTTGTTTTTTTTTTTTCGTTAATTTGTTACTTGACATAGTTACCCTTGAAACATTGAACAGAGAGCACGACAAATTATGAATCTATGCGCCTCATATATTGATGATTTCATTACTTTAAGGTGGCAATTCCGTTTAGTAAAAACGAAGTCATCTGAACATTGTCTACCAAAACAGCTAGATATGAAATATTATCCAGAATTCTTTAAAAAAGCATGGCGGTTATATGGTTTCGCCCCAGTTTCCAACCAATTGGTTAAACGCGACCTTTTTTCCACTTATGGCTCACTAGTTCGTTTTCCCTACACCGTTGCTTATGCTGATCAGCACCAACAACACCTTGGCAGTAGGTTTCGTTTTTAAGGTCTTCTATATGACACGGCCAGGATTGGAACTCACGTCTTCCAGGCTGCAAGCCTGATGCTTTAACCACTTGACCAAGAAGTCGGTCATTAAAAAAATTCTGGGAATGAGGGAGTGTATGGGGTGTTACTATGACAGAATAACATATTATCAAAATAATTATAGTCATTACGCGTTATCAATTAATCACTAGTTTTAAAATCTATACAGGATTACAATATTCCTGAAGTATAGAAGGAACTTGCCAGTTGCTTCAGCTGAACCTACTCAAAAAGTTTTTGATTTATTTTATACGTCATGTTTGTTTGTTTGTTTTTTTTTTTTTTCGTTCTTTCTTAATCTAACCGTAGTGTGATATCAATCCCTGTGAACTCCCTTTCGAATAAACAAATTGATTGGAAACCTTCTGTTTTCTTCTTCAGAAAAATCAAATGTAATAGGCGTTGAGATCATCATATCGGGGGAGTATTCAGGAGATATATGCAAAGCCAAAGATGCTAAAACACAAAGGGATGTTGTTCAGAAGATCAATAAAGTCACTGCATCAAATGGCCAAAGACAAGCGTGCGTGAGAGAAGGAAAGTGTAAAATGTCTATTAAAGCCAAACCGTGTTCTTCGCCTTCACCAAAAGGCAGACGAAGCCAAAGGGATGTGGATCAGAGTTCAGCAAAAGTTACGATGAAGATAACACATATTGTCAGTGATTCAGCACAAGATTATTTAGCAAATTTTGCTTCTGAAAATGAAGTCACTAATGTTTCAGGTAAGGACGTACAATTTGAAGTAAAATTGTACCGAACAATGTTATAACCTATATAGAACCTGTTACAAAATCTTCATTTCATTGCGCGGCTCCAGTATACCCAAATGATGGTTGTTAAAACTCTTCACCATTTTAAATAGTTTGGTTGGTCAGTAAATCCCTTTTCACGCCTTCTAAGACTCAAATCGTTTTTTTTTTTTTTTTTGTTTTTTTTTTTAATTCTAGTGACCATCGAAGAAGAAATCAATGCAACCCTGTCAAATATGTCGACTGCTTTTGAAAATATGATTGAGGGCACCCATCGTGGTTTGTTCCGGATCTCATCAGATGGTGACCTGTACGACATGAAATTTGTGAACGGTTATAGACAGTTTGTTTGTCAGGAGGGTGCAATATTAAAGTTCAACACCACAACATGCCGTAAGTACAGTTACAAATACGTTTATTAAACAGAAATGCAAGTCTAAAGACTCCGGTTCTACATTTAGTAAAATCTGTGTATGCAAATGTGAAAATCTTTATTCTTTCTCATAATGTACCAACTGCACCCGACTTGAAGTCGGGAGGTCGGGAGTTCAAGTGCTTGCCGGGTCACCCCGAAGTTTTTTGAATTGAACTTGTTGTCATTGGGCTTGGTTTCCAGCATGTTAAGTAATGTAATAGAAGGAAACAAGTGAGCCACAAGTGGAAAATGCACGTGACCGACTTAAACCTATTGAGGTCAACTTACATCAAATTGGTTAGAAACTGCGACGTAAAACTCCATCTAGATAACTAATTTACAATGAACAACTGCACTATAGATAGCTTGTAATTCCCGGTAGTTCATTACTTTAAAATAAAATTATCAGAGAGTTTTGCAATTAATTTCAAGCTAGTGAAAGAATTCTTAAAGTATCTCTGACTCTTGCATTTTCAAACTGGCAATTTTCTTCAAAATAGATGTTACGTTGATAACAAGGTGATTCTTTTCGCAGTACACAATGATTCCCTCCCAACAGATGCTCGTAAAACTGTCCTGTCCAAAAGTAAGTAACCTTTCAAATGGCCGACGAACATGGCAAAACCTGTTTTAATCGTTTAAACTTGTTATAAAACCTCTTATAATACAACGTTACAAGGTTTACACTCTTTACATTTTGGCGAGGTAACATATCAAGGTCTGCAGACACTGACAAGTTATTTAGCATTCAATGTTTAATTTTTGTCGCCCTATGAAAATGAAAAAAAGGAAAACACCTTTCAAGTGCTAAAAGTACACTTGTCGATAGAATGTTAACCCCAAGATATTTGGTTTTCTACAGTATGTGTTAATATCGGCAGAAGGAAAAATTCCCAAACACTGGCCGACCAATAATGCATCGATGTTCAAATCAGATTGTGGAATATTTTCGCCCTCACAAATTATAAACATAGCCACCTTAATGGGCAGTGACTGGTTCCTTAGAGAGAAGGAGTGAGTGTGAAGGGTGATATGTGTGAAAACATGAGAAGCATGACCGGAGCCATGTGATATTGTTCCGGGGAATGGGTTAAGGGGTTATTTATCCCCGAGAGAGAGGGGTACCGCCTCCCATTTGAGATTTTTTTTTTATAAGCGTAGGCATCCTAGAAGCAATTTAGTGCTATGGTTAGCAAGCACTCAACTGATTATCTCCTTAAGGAAATAAATACATGCAAACCTACCTAGCTAAAATTCCCGCCGGGTAAACGTACCGAAACTTCGTTGTTTCAAATATGCCAAAGTTAAATTTCACACATTTATTCCACGACCAGTGGCAAACGAAACTCGAAATGCTTTAAAAGATTTCTGAATTAATTAATCGGTTTTTTTTTTCTGGTATTGCCATCCTACTCAAATAAACCAACCCAACATTTGCTTTCCTTTTACGATTTGAATCATCCTTTAGTTTTCTACCTTTGACCTTCATAAGCAGACAAGTCCGTCTTAATGATGAAATATTTGGACAGTCCATAAAATTGCGTATTAGAAGTAGATTTCTTGGTGTCCAGTTTTTTCCTACCTTAAGTAACAGTGATTTGATTCCCATTATCTTGCAAAAGGACTTCTTCCACGCATTCACCTGAATTGTATAGGTGCTTGCCATTGTCATGCAACCTTAAAAATCAGTGGTTGGCACAAACTTCTCGGATTTTGTTATCCCAACTGATCATATAAGGTTCCATTTCTTTATGCTATATTGGCAGGCTGAACAGCAATTGTTGCAAAGCTTGGAACAAATCTGGGGTACTTACCATACAGCAAGAGACGGTCGTTCCTCTTTATGTACAATTAATTTCAAGTTCGTCATACTTAGGTCTGCATTTTTTTTCATATTCACATAATGTATCAATAATTTCACCTCTAAACTCCCGGATAAGGCAACATTTCACTTAATTCTTTAGCCCTAACGAGGTGCGGCTCTTATGGACATGGATGTCTTAAATACAATTATCGATAGACGTCTCATTATCAGTGGCGTAGCTACTGGGGGGGGGCAGGGGGCAACTTGCCCCCCTGGAAAATTTTTTTGGGAAATTTGATGAAAATGGGGAAATTTGATGAATCTTCTTGTTATTACAGAAATTTCTCACATTTTTTGTTAGAATAAGAAATTGTGAGACATTTCTCATACATAATTCGTATTTTCATGCGACAAATTAACTCAGATTTCGTCAGTGTCTCATGAACCGGCCCAATTCGCGTTCCACAGAAATGTCCTCTCCGCGTAGCAGATTGAATGTTCTCTTGTGCTTGTATACGCATGGGGGTTATGATCAGTGCATTTCAGTGCACAGGAAGCTGTTATACAGGTGATGCTTTAGGAATTCAGTGAAAGGATGTGAAAACTGACAAGTCACTACCGTAGACCCGAGGTTGTTATGTTCTTCTACAAGCTAGCAGTAGCTGTACGATTTTACTCTGTGTACATAAGGATGGATGGGGCTGAAACATCCCATTGCCATCGATAAACTTAAAGTTAATCTAGAAATTAGAGTTATCGGGATCCGTTGGCACACTTAGATTTTGTTACTTAGCCTAATCCTTGGAGGCTTACAAGCTAGTTCGGGAAAATAGCTTTCTGCTCACTTTGAGTGTAACAATAAATGGACAATGAGTACCTTGTAGCCTACTACACTTAACAGACTGCTTTTCGAACAGGATATCGTGTGATCGAGCCACTATTAGGCCTCCTTAGTGGCGTGCGAAGGGGAGACCATTGGGCCATTCCCCCCTCACAGATGCCATTTTTTCTTTGTTCTTAAAAATACGTAGTCTAACTTTATTAACACAGATTTTACTTCAAAAGATAGCATACGTGGCACCAGATTGCTTATAAGGACACCCAATTTTCAGAAATTTTCAAAGGGGAAGGATTGTCCCTGCAAGGTCTTTCAGTGATGCCAACTTTTTTTAATTCCTACAAATAGAACTAGGCAAATTCTGTCAAAATCCAATTTTTACTAGTCTTAAAAAGGTAGACTCTGCTTCCCACTGGTGGCATCGATAAAAAAGACTACATGTTTAGATTCTCTTTACAAGCATAAATACGCTATTTTGACCATCTGAGGGGTCTGATTTTTCGAAATTTTCTTTACGCTCCGCGCCAACCAATGGTGGCGCTTCGCTCGGTCTTTTGGGCAAAATTACATTTTTGGGGTAAAATTAGCTCTTAATTCTCTGATCATTTTGCAGTTTGCGAACATATATTGAAGTGAGCATTTTATTTCAAACGACAAAAGAAGAAAGCGACTGGCTAGATTCTTCGTATTAGCCTGGAAAATGCTATTTCCGGTCATCTAAGGGGTCTGATTTTTCCAAATTTTCTCTACGCTCCGCGCCAACCAATGGTGGCGCTCCGCTTTGATAATCTTTATGACAAAACAACATTTTGTGGCCAAGAAAAACCACAAATACCGATCAATGCTCTCTTATTTTGACTCCTAAAAGTGTGCAAATTTAATGACAAGTTTTTTCTCCGTAAGGTAGCATAAATGGCATAAGGAAATGCATGTCAAGACACAAAAGTTTCAGTTTTATCCCCATGAACCACCACGATTCAACTTTTAACACTGTTCCTGTCAAAATCGAAAATCTTGCACCACTTTGCATCTAGGCTCCTTGAAAAGTCAAAAAATTTCCTCACACCCCTCCCCTTAGACCATACTGCATGCCCCTCCCCTTTCAGAGAAATCCTGCGTACGCCACTGCGTTAGTACATACAAATAAACCAGATATTGTTTACCAAAATAATATACTTTGTTATTTCCGATTGCTCTATGTTTTACTTTAAGATTAAAATGCAGGTAATATTACAAAATGACATGGTAATGTTGTTATACTCGTAAGTTTGCATGTTTTATATGAAATACATACACATTGGCCGGGAAAAGTTTTGGGGAAATTTCATACCTTTGCCCCCCCCCCCCCTGGAAAAAAACCTAGCTACGCCACTGCTCATTATGCAACTAAAACTTGGACTTACATTAACGAGTCCGAACAGCATGTAATCGAGCTCTGTATCAAACAATATTAGGGATTTTTATTCTTTAACTAGAGAAACCTGTCAATATTTCTTAGACAATCTATATTTGGCAAAGCGTGATCTCCAGCAAGTTGCGTTAATATGTCTCCCTGATTTGAAATTTACTGGACATAGAAATGGTTATCAGCCATATCTACCTAGAACAGTTGGGGCCCATCTTCTGGGACTAGTTGACCGTTGTGGACTGTTTGTCGCTAATATTCAGCAGGTGCTTGACTTCCTCCTAAATCTTATACCTAATAGCATGAGGTAGAAGGTAAGGTTTACTCCTTAAAGGTCGATCGCTCTGGAAAATTCAGATAAATATTTTAATTGCAATCTGCCCCGCTCAACATGTGAGAACGCGCACTTACATTTTATCTGTTGAAATGGTGAAAGGTGAGTGGCCAATTTCGTCGAACTACGGGCAGCCTTTCACTTGGACTCAATGGTCTCTCTTCGTGGCACTGCATGCATACACCGGTAACAATGAACGCGTTAATCAGCCACGTGTGTGTCCTTTGTAGAAACCTATGATGCGGTCTCACAAAATCACGGTGAGTCAGGTCAAAATGCTTTTAGCGGCTTGTGTATACATGTGCACTCAATCGTGCTCGGGGGCTCTTCGTGTGCTAAGTCTCATCTAGATCCCAAAACCCTCTCAATGTGAGACATGAATGCAACATGAATACTGTCAAAACATTACGTGTTAAGGCCAATGTGGATTTCTCTAGCAAATACCGACGCCGACAGTCTTTTGAAGTAAATAATACTGAGTCAGATAACAGTACCAGATAACAGCTTTTTGATCCTGCCCGCCTGGTCACACCAGCTCACCTCCATTTACAAAACTTGTGAAGTGTGAATAAACTTTTACACTGTCTAGCATCTAGGGAGAAAGTTCTCTTATCAGAGGTTGTTCTCAACAAGACAATGGACTGTTTTGTGACAAACTGAGGCAGCAAAGCTGGTTACTCATTGCCCGGTGAAATCTGGGCTAATTAAATAGGATCATCTATTTCATAGCTCATGCTTGATTAGATGATTTAGTGAAAACAAGCGGAAGGTGCAAGCTTAGTGCCCTTCGGAGAGAACACGTCATGGTTTACAAACTTGTGCATTTTCAAAGAGGAGTCTTGAAGAAAAATTGGAAATCAAACGATTAGGACCACATAGGCCGCAAATACTGTCTGTATAGTCTTCGCGTAGATTTTCACCCAGCTGGTACACTAAGTACAAATGATGATAGGTTAAACGCTTTAGCTATGCTATTAATTGAAAAGAAGTTTATAAGAGAAAATTCAAATTTTAATCAACGTGTAATTGAAATGTTTGCTCATCTCAAAGAAAGACGGATGCATTGTCATAGCCACGGAAACCGTGAGCCAGTTGTAAGACTAAATTCAATGAAATAATGATGAAGTTTGCAGTCAGTTTAATACTCATCAAATGCCATGTGAAGGCAGAGAAATACTTCGTTCTATAACCCCAATTTTGTAAATATCGCGCAGCCTCCGGGGGCTTCGCGCCCTGGAACCCCACCGGGGCGTTGCCCCTGGACCCCACGCCGTCGGTGGGAGCGCTTCGTCTTCCCACGGCGCCTCGGGCGTCGTTGGTTTATTCCAACCAGTACCAATTTTCCCCTCCATGTATTTAAACCACGACCCGCCACTGGCTGTCGTCACACTCAACAAAATGTAGTTCTAATAGTCTCACCAGTTATCCGTGAGTTCTATTTGTATACATATATATATATATATATATATATATATATATATATATATATATATATATATATATATATATATATATATATATATATATATATATATATATATATATATATATATATATATATATATATATATATATATATATATATATATATATATATATATATATACGAGTTATATAAAAGTCTGCCCCCCCCCCCAGGCCCCCTGGGTAAAAATCCACTGAGTATGTGGCAATTTAAAACGCTGTAACATGAGATTATTGTGATAAGTATGGGATAACCTTTGAAATTCCAGCAACTTCGGTAACCGGAGAAAAAAACAAGGACATCTTCTTTTACATTACATCGTATTTATTTTAATTAGCTCTACCATAGATTATCTCAATATTTTAGCCAGCCTTTGTATTTGAAGATAAAATGCTCTAATGCCATTCTCAGTCGTGCTACATCTCAGAAAATTGCGTCCATCACGCTCACAAGAAAGGTAATAGTCAATAATAAGGCAGTTACTTGAGACCATTTCTTCCGCCATATTTTTTTCTGTAGTTACATGTGAACCAGGTACTTATCAGAAAGAAGATGTGTGTGTACGTTGTGACATTGGTACTTACCAACCAGAAGAAGGAAAGACAAGATGCGAGCGGTGTCCAAATGTAGACTCAGTGGTACGGACCGGTCTAGGAGCAGTTTTGCGAGAGGAATGTTTCGCATCATCGTCGCAGACGTTGCTCTAACTAACGGAATTACAATGAGAGTCCTTTAAAATTTGTTGAAGCATTTGACGAAGGCCTCCTCATCATGCCGAGTGAATTCTCTCGGCATGCTTTTTATTTCTATTCTACTTCATTTTTTTAATATCAATGACAGCCAACATTATTTAGTACGTATATGTAGCAAACTTATATGCATCGCTCTTGTAGGCTTTTCAAGAGGAATGTGGAACAATATTGTTGTATAGAAACTGTCCATTCTTGGTCTGCTTCTAAAAGTATAAGCATAACCCCAAATAAAGGAGTCATATATCTCACGATCAGGCATCACACTACATCCTATAACACAATGTCATAACTTAACTGGTTAAGAGTATCTTGCTCTTAAAAAAGGTGTCATTTTACAATTAACACCTTTTACCTGTTTTGACACTTTATTTACTGTTTTTGCTTAGGATAGTTGGATATTCGTTGTATTTTCTACCAAGTTTCAACTCAAGTGGTCATTCACTGAAAATTAAGCTTCATACTTACCAATTATCCTTTGTCACAACAGGCTTTAGCCACCTCCAAAGGAAGGATTATCACGTCAAAGGAAAGAGTGCCTTCCCTTCCCTAGTTATTCAATTACTTTCCATTTTACGTTGAGTGTTTCCATGTTTAAACTTGATAGGAAGTTGGAAAATTTGCTTATGTACCTGAGATGTACCTGAAAGTTATTTTCCGTGTTAAATATCTATTTAAAATTTATCTACCCATTTACATATCAAACGATGTTCTTGTTTTTTTTTATGTCAACGTTACAATTTAGTTGTACCAAATAAATCGAGGCATATTTCCTGTCCTTTTTTTTTTTCTCATTTCTGTCCTTACACTTTTATTAGTTTTGTCGGACAAATTTAAATCAGTTTTATTAATAACGTACTTCTATGACAAATCAAATGAAAAAGGTGTTCTCAAATATTTGTGTAGGGGACTGAAGAGGATGGTCAATGAACTTCTACACAGTCCTATGTAACATTTGATTGTTTGATCTGTTACCATGGTAACTGACACATAGTCAATTTTCGGAGCGGTACCATCAATTTTTCAAAACCGGCTGAATTATTTAGGGATGATCCAAGGTCTCTGCGCCCCTCTCGATTAAGTGTGAAGAAACCGTAGTAGGTGGGGACTCTCCAGAAAGGTTTAGTAGTGCCACATGTGAATCCCCAAGCAGAGTGTGCAAGCCTATGAACGAACTACCGTTCTGAGGGCTTTTGAATTTATATATCGTCGGATAGGCTGGAATACAGGATTAGAATCATCATAAAATAAATAAACCCATGCGTTGACTTACTGCAAATGTATGTTGATCGAATATGAAATGTTCTATACTACGTTAGATGACAACTGATGTTCTCCACAGAAAGAGGCGAAGATTATCAGTTTGCATAACACACAGCCTAAAGTGTTTCTAAACATCCACAATCTAAGAATATGTGTTTCTTATTACAATATTTATGTGACTCTTGTGTTCTGCATAAAATGAAGTCATGATCCGACATGTCAGTCCAGAGTCCCCGTTCAAGTTTACCTCGAGTCCTCCAGTAACCGTGCAGGTATACAGTATGTTAGTGGCCCAACTTACCTGCGGTTGATCAACTAACCTACTTTAACGGCTGAAATTACCCCACGGGTAAGGTAGGTTGTGCCATATTTTGACACTTTTGAAGGTTGTAAGTTATTAATAGTAATTAGCTTCATGTAATGTGATCAAAAGTTAGAAAAATGTTTATAGTAGTATATTTACCCCACATCGGCTTCAAAAGTTTATATTCTCAGTTTGTTCAAATTGCCCAAATGTAAAAAGTGGCTCAACTAACCCCGGTCTCCACTACTTAGATTTAACGACACACAAAAAAGAATGTGTTATACATATATTGCACTTCGGACACACTCTCTAAATGCACAACACATTTATTCATACATACAGCTGCCTTATGACGTCAGGACTACTGACCAATCACCATCAGCTGCACCGAGTCTCATTAAGAGTCCAAAAACCGGCCAGCATGCCCTCCCCAGAAGCACTCTAGTTCTCGCGCGCTCAACATCAGCTTCTTGTGACTACTAGCAAGCCCCACTAGTAAGCCAACGGCTTCTCTTTAACCAGCTACCTTCGAGGATATTTCACTTAGCTAACTAGGTCTGTTTTTTATTAGAAGTCCACTACTTGAAATCTCGGAGCGAATTTCACCGATTACTTGTGTCCGTTTTAAAGCACGTAAAAAGCACCCTATCTGTTCCACCAAGACGGACAGTCTCGTTCGAAGGGCAAAAGCTGGCAGCTCGTTACTCATTACAGGTGTGTGTTCAAAGGGGGGTCCTGGGAATCCGGACTCCCCTCCCCCTGCTCGGGCCGACCTTAAGATTTTTTGAAGGATAAAACTAGTCCGTTCCTCTAAAATACTGATTCGTTTTAAAAAATCATAACTTGGTCATCCAACATTCATGAGCCTTGATTTATGCACTAAAATGATGCAAACTGAACAAAAAGATTTGTTGTATGCCACACAAGCGCCAGGGTTTCTTTGAGAAAGTCATTGTCATTCTTCCTCCAAGATGGAGATGAGGGACAGCTTTCACGGCATCAGAAACTAAAGGGATTCTGTAAGACAAGATGGGTTGAAAGATGAGAGGCTTTTGAGAATTTCATCGACGTGGTGCAACTTGTTACGACAACAGGTGACATCATTGTCAATCCCCATTTGTACCAACAAGATGAGGAAATCGAAGCAGTAGTTGGCGAAAATTGGAACTGGGATGGGGAAACTTATTACAGGGCCAAGGATATACTTGGAAACTTTTGGCAGTTTGAAACGTTAGTGTCCCTTATCACTTTAAGGAACGTTTGGGCGTCGTTGAGGGAAATAACCCACAAGATAGTATTTCCAGTGTAGCTTGTCTATAATATTACCGACTAAACGTAACTCGACAGGATTGCAGGAATACCCATTTTCCAGGAACCGCTCCAGGGCAAAAATGGTCTGCAGGGGCGCTTCGAAGGAGTAAATACCCTTAGCCTCAGCACGAGCGAAGCCACGGCTTTTCAGACTTACTTGATTTTCCTCACCTGGTAGAAGACTTTGTCATTTCTCCTCAGCAAGTTTTTTGTATTATAACATGTTTGCATGTTCTATCCATGGGCCTCCGCAGAAGAAAATTCGGAGGGGGAATTCTTTTGGGGGGAACGCCACCATGAGCTGGCGCGGAACGCCAGAAAATTTCGGCCAAAAATGCCTCTCAGGTCTCTGGATATGGCATTTCTAAAGCCCATTTACCGCATTTAAATAGAGAAAAAACTGAGTGAACGGTTAAAAAGTGTCGATGTTAGATTTTCGTCTTCTTTTTCTTTATGTTTACTTCGTTTTTCAGTTTTTTTTTATTTTTCAGGGGAGGGCAAGTTCTTCCCTTGTCCCTACCTGCCGACGCCCATGTTTCTATCCCTCTCTTTTACGTTCTAGTATGACGACGCCGGCGGTCATTATATTATGTGTTATGTCAGGTCTCGATTTAAGATTTAACTGTAATATTGGGCTACTTTTTGAAGATAAAGATTAACTCTGGTAGAGCCAAATAGCAAGCAATCTTACAGAGGGGAAAAGTTATGGAAATTAATCAACGTGAGGTGTACATTTTTGGTATCAGGAAATCAAAATAAGTACCCGGAGAAACATTAATTGACGTAATTTACATCATAGGACCACTCTGAAATAGCCATTAATTAAGTACATTGCAAGAAATAGCCAAGACAAAAGGTCTGCTTGGCTCCCTAGAATCGGAATTCATAATAAATAAAAGTAACCTAAATTCAGGTTTATTAGATGCAATTTTCCTGCTTTTGAGACCACGAAAGTACAGAAACAACCATTTTCAATTAATTTTTTCAATCGGAATTATCGTGCAGTGTCAGAAATACCCATTTATCATGAGAATGGTCACTTGAAAGCAAAATGGAAACTGCCCATTAAAACTCTTTAACCATTACCACTATCATGATAACAGTTTTATTTTATTTTAAACTGAATGTTCCCTTAGTTCAAATGATTTTGAAAAATGTTGTGGAAGCTATTTTGGTATCTCTATAAACTCCTTTAACTGTCTATGTTGACAATTATCCCGTAAACAAGAGGGCTATTTGTCCTGCAATTATTGCTGCGCCCTTTGAAACACCTTTCATAAGCTTACAATCACGCTTGGTGTAGAAGCAACTAACTTAGCAGGTCGACAACATTGATTAGTGCGTATATAAAGCATGAAGATACGTTACGGCAAAACCTATCCCTATATTACAGAAGATGACCCTTTTCACCAGAATAAAGTACAGAGAGTACAGTTACTGTTGGCCGTTTGGGCATTTTGTTATTTGGGCCTTAAAAAACGCTCTTAAATTATGTCATTTGCCAATAATGGTGCAAGAGTAAAGTTTGCTAAAAACCTAAAAAGGGCGCCGACAAACGATTTTGGTCCGTCAGGGAGGGGGGCGACCGCCTCCTGACCATATGGCAGCTCCGCCACTGCCACCTCACTTTTGGAACTGTCTACCACCTGCCCATCTTTTTATACCTGACACTCTGGAACCACTGCCTACCTACTTTATGTCATGCTACTGTTGAGCCGCGAAAATAATCTTTTCGGGCGAAACGCGTCTGGCAATAGCACACCATGCTATGACTAGTTACCTTACAAGGTAACAAGGTTACAAAGCTTAATCTATCATCCTGGTTAAATTCATGAGCACATTGGTCTGTGAACACGTCACTGAGTTTGGAGAGTCGGCCACTTCTGTTTATTTCAAAACCCATCTGATATGCACGTAGGAAGCGCCGTTTCCGGCCATCTGGGGGTTTGTTCAACCAAACATTTTCTTGTACGCTCCGCTCCAACTGATGGTGGTGCTCCGCTCAGATAGTCACTCACATATATTTTCCCCAAAGTTGGAAAGTCTGCTGACCCTCCCTGCTGAAAATCTTGGACACGCGCCTGTATTACTTTACTGGGACTGTAGTGCTGAGTGAAGCCAAGGTGTTGCTTTTGCTTCTTTACCAGCCGATGTTCTTTCGCGAGGAGGATGGACACAAGGTTCCGCTGTGACGCCATATTGTTTCAGCGGTATTGACGGAGCTACACAGAACACAACCTGAAGTGAGACTACCCAACTTTATTTGTCATCTCTCACACCTCCACTAAACATATAGTTTTGTCAACTCGAAAAAAAAAAAATCAGTTTAAATTTATTTGCAAGTATGGTTACGACAGGCGGGAAATACCTTGAGCATATTCTACATCCCCCAGTCCACAAGGGACCCTTAACGATCAAGGACATTGGATAGTTTGTTACTTTGAAACGGTTTTGGGTGGCTACCTCGTCGGCGTCGAGAGGATTCTCTGGTAAGCCAGTCTCGCGTTCATAGTTTCAGTTTGACATTTTAAACAAACTACTTTAAGTCTACAAACTTCACCATTCCTTTTGTTTAGCCACTCAAAATTGACTGGAAATTCGTCACAAGGCTTCTACTGCCTTATTTTATTACTCTTGCCAGTTGTAGGTTTTTACCCCTTATTTTAGGGCTGAGCGACATGCAATTTATTCATTTAGGCTGCAAAAATTAGCTAACTGACAAGTATAGTTTACAAAGGGGATGTATTTCATGACTTTTTTCAACAATTTCATTCTTTCTGAACCCAATATGACCCAGAGAAGAAAAAAAAATGTAATAGAACACGATGACGGTACTGGTCGATTGCAAACCCGATAGGACCCAGAAGAGCAAAGTTTTTAATTTTTTTTTTAATTGTCACTTATTCCATTGTTATAATTCATAAAATGGAAACATACATTTACTTCAAAACTGGATCCGTCAAAAATGATAATGAATTCAAGTTGCACTACGGGCAGCCCTATTCGGGGTAAACATAAATCAAACTGACAGCCCGACAGTAGTCCGAGCCCAATCCAGCCCAGTCAAACAGACAAAATCCCAAATGAGGGCCAAATTAGGGGTGTTGACTGGGAGCCTTCTGGCTCATCGTCAATACAGCAAAAGTACCCAGGGTGGAAACTAAATGGTGGAAACAAAATATTAATTTGTTTTAAGACGAATAATTTGGTAAAAAAAGTTTATCACTTGCAATAACAAAATAATACTTTTTATAGCTGCAATGGTATCGATGGACTTCCGTAGATCTGAAGATTGGTGATGGGTTTGGAACATCATCTCAAAACACGTCGTCAACTGAATTAAGGCTGCCATTACATTTTAGGTTTCCATTCAATGTAATTGTGCGAGTATGTTTTATACGTCGGACGCTGCTTTGAAAAAGAGCACTGTTTACATACATTACACCACCATTAATTATTTTTAGTGGGCTTCGCTTCAATGAGGATGCTACCAATTCCTAAATGAACGTTGTCGCTTACAAACAGAGCCGTTAAAGCTTTAAAGTCGACCGCTTACTGTCAAGCGCAAAGACGCTGCCTTCATTTTATTTTGCCCTTCTCCTGCTGGGCAGGACGCGAAAAGGGCAAACTGTGTTGATAACGGCCTTGGAGGGGCTGCAGTGTGTTGTGTCGCCACTTAAAAGTGGCCATTGATTGATTCTGCGTATTCACGACCTAGTAATCGACCTCCAATATTCGGTTATCACTTTCAGATCACCGCTACCACTTCAAGGTCGAAGCTGACAATCTTAAAATAGTCGTTATTGCCAACATTTGTTCTTTTCACGTTCCACAGAAGGCCAGCAGGGAGGCCGGACACATGGTAACCACGGGACAGAACTTGGATTAGCCACTATGGACAGCCACAGTGAGTGTTATGACTGCCCACATGATGCATTTATACCTGTCAGGAGACATTGTTCCAGGGTTAGTCCACCGGAGATTGGGGTAGCTTGTTCAAGTGCACTCTGTGACCTTAGAAAGCTATTCCCCCGTCAGTCGGAGAAATTTTCCAGCCCTTTCCGTAAACCAGAATGCAATGCCTTCATACTCCCCAATGGAGACGGTCTTTACCGGTTCTAGTGATATTAATAAAAAGTTGCTTAACTAGCAACTGCCAGAGGGCAGTAGGTTCCATTTTTAGATTCTTTGGTATGACTCGACATGTGAATCGAACCCCTGTCTCCCGCGTGTTAAGGGGGATGTTCTAACGTTAGACCAAACACGTGAATTTTTTATAATGAGGAGGTTTGCGAATTTCAGAAAAATATATCAGTATTGAAAATTTATACAGGTGCAATATTAGTAATGGGAGGTGAGAGAAAAAGAAGTGTTTATGATACAAGCTCGAGTTTTAGAAAAGTACATGTGAGTGATATGTTTATGATGATGTTAAAATTGACTGTTCAAAACAAGTTTTGGATGATATTATCTACTAGATCTAGAAAATAGACGTGTTTAGATTGCAGAAGAATAATTTTATTAATAATTTCCGCCCGTAGCCAAAACTGTCAGAATTTCACCCATTTTAATTGGAAGTTCAAAATATCAAAATCTCCTCACGAATGACCCTGGCAAATTTAATATTTTTTAACTTCTTTAGTGTTCTCAGTATTATTCGATGGCAGTGCCTGTTACGGTTGGGCAGTTCCACCGGATCACCTGTGAATGCATCGCATGATCACCAACAAAACAAGCATATGCTTTCAGATCAGAAGAGATGTAACCAAGCTATTGTCTTGGCTAATGAGATTTCAGGGTAAAGAAAGATAACTACGCAGTCTTTTATTTTGCTACTCCTTATCAGAGATCTTCTCTCTTCCCATCCCTACTGTAATTGTCAACAACAAAAAACAGTATAGAATAGGCTCGCCGGCCTCCTCTTTCTTTGGTTGGATAAGTGCGCAGCTTGTGGTCTATTCCCTAACAGTGCGGTTGCTCAAAGGAGCCGTTTTTAATTTGTCTTACAAAGTTGCTAAATCTAATTATACCATGCCGTCAAGTACAGCCACCAATGAAAAAATCTAATGTGAGAATATTTACAAAATGCAGAACAAAAAACTTGGGTTGGTGTTAACTAAGTTTATTTGGATGCGGTTAAGCATACAGGTATATAGGTCCTGCGCATGGCACATTTGACTTTCAACTGAAACACATCAAAATCTCGAAATGGCTTTTTCAAGCTACGATAGCAACTTATATCATCAACTGTATCATATGTCGTTCGGCTGATCATGTGGTCACCGGCAAAGCAAGCGCCTATTCGTAAGGGCGATTCAAAACTACGCAGTTAATATTGCGCAATTTTCGCATCCGGGAGACTGCGTTTTCTTATCCGTTCTCTATTCCTAACCATCTGTGACGGTCTTCAGTTCTAAACAAATTAAAATATAACTGTAGTTTGTCGCTATTGTTACAGTTATTAGTTGCTTCATTATGAAAAGAAATCCCCCGTTCAATGTTTTTTTAAAACAACGCCTAAACTTTTAAGTCAACAGGTTGCTCGGATGTTTCAAACTGTAAGAAAAAAAAGGGTAACAACCATGTCAAAAAGGACGGCAGTTGACAAAAACTATTGAAAGGGCTTCTGAGAACTTCATACAGTCGTTCCAAGAACCATGTGATTGAAATATCCCTCAAGTAATACGCCTCAGCGTGTAATGAAACCAAAGACTTCCTTAAATAAATTATCTGCTTTCATGGTTAACGCCTTTTAATTAACAAACACTTACAAAGTAACAAAACCAACAAGTTACAGGTTAAAAACACTGTAACAAGTCCACAAAGCGACTGCTATACTTCGCATTCGCTCGTAAAAAGGGGAGCCTTGGTAATCAAAAAATATCTAGAGTCGTAACGACACTTTGCACTAAGTTCGGTTATGCTCCTGGGGGAAACTCTTTACTCATGAATTTGAACGTTTCTTATGAAAGCACTAGTGATTCGGATTTTCAGCCCGATAATCCAAATTTTCCAAATTGTTGAAAAGGTAGTCATAAACTTGAATGTTTTGGTTACAAGGAGTCTTTAGGACCTACTTTTGTTTTGAATTCCGTCTTCAAGTTTAATGCGACATTTCGTCTTTGTCAAGGCTTTAATATTTAGGTTACTCTCTCCCTCGGGAAGCTTTAAGGATCTCGTCTGTTGGACAAATCTTGACGCTACCTCTTCAATAAGAGTATTGCTCAAAGACTGGAAAATGAATATTACAGTCGTGTAATACTGGAACCGATTCTTAAGCCAACGGACCCTTAACCTATGCTCCTTATGACTGTAATTTATGTTTCCTGGAATCCCCACCCTTTATTCCTTACCCTTGTCCCTAACCCGTAGCCCTCGATTTCATCAACTAATAGCAAAGAAAAATTAGACGAAATTTGGTTGCATTTTTGAGCAAGTCGTTAAAGCCGTTGAAATCAAATTTGGGCCCCCTGCCTATGGTTGACACAGTAGGGCAACATAAGCAAGAACGAAAAATCTAAAATTCGTATACAAGGAGACGATTCGTTAATAAAATTATCGTAAAACTGTCTAAATAATTCTGCCCATCGAATTTTGTCTCTATGATCCTAATGTAATGTTGATCCTTGATAAGGCATTGCCCACCTCATAAATGAGAGTTCGGTAGTAAATAACCAGGGAGCTGCAAATAACCATAGTCAAGTATGAGTAGATCGCGTTTTAAATTTGACAGTCGTTCAAAGGGTATTATTACACATTGGTCTAAAGTACCGCAACGGTTACATTCGTTCGTTTTCAATTAACCATTAAAGCGGCTCATTGAGTCGTTACATGATATTCAACATTTTTTTTTCAAACTTGTTAAGTATTCTTCACATACAAGTGACAAGTGAACAAACTTAGATCATACCCAAATTCTACCTGGGGGTGGAGTTGGCTCGGTGGTTTGAGCCACAGGCGACCTCTACATGGGTTCATATATAACACACACTGTATAATGTAACACGGAAAGGTAGGTCACGTCACTGCAAGCTCGAAAAATGAAATTGAAGTTATTGACAAATTTACCCCACTTTTATGAACAAATTCGTCTGCATTAAAAATTCCCCTCATAGCTTCCTCAAGGTAGTCCTCTTTCCCGAATTTCTTTACAATTTGCTGAAAAATCTGCATTTTTCTACTTTTGTTACATTTCATCGTTTTTAGTGGATTAATGCTGCTGACACGTATAATTCAGCACTGCCACACTTTTCGGTAAATGTCCTGCCGATATTATCCAAAGTTCCCCAAAATATCAGGATTTTCGTTGTATTCATTCATGTTTATTAAATATTTTCAAAATTGTGGTCAATAGACATAGATCATCACTTACCAAATGTTAAAATTTTTCAACTTCGAAAGAAGTGGAAGTGTTATTATTTTTACCAAGCCACTTACACTGATGTAGATCTGTGTGCGGTTACAGCTGCTGACCTTACCGGAAGTATAGCAGAAATATAGGTCAACAGCGGGGGCTTGAGCGTACTGCCTTGCATGCTGAAGGTCCCCGGATCAAATCTCGGTTGGAACCACTTGGAAATTTTCCGGGGTCTGAAAAAATGGCTTGTTCAGTTCAGTGGCTGTTCACAGTGATGCTGAGGGGTTTAAAAGTCAGTGAATTACAAAATTGGGTATTTGGTTGTCCGTTTTAGGAATCTGTCCGTTTCAGGAAGTCCAGCTGTTGAGCAGCAATGCAGAGCAAGTAACCTCCACCCTACCCAGTCTTTGGGAAAGTGGCTAAAGACTGTGGATACGCTCAGTCCGTCGGATACGGACGTTAAATGGCGGTAACGGGAGCAGGATTGGGACCAATAAGTACACGCCTGCCTCGTTACCTCTGATTTCTTGTAGAAAAGAGAAGGCGAAGTTCGCCGGTGTTTATCCACGCTCACTCTGGCACAGGGTCCTCGATGAGTTAAAAGGCTTCCTGACCCTCAAAACGTTATATTAAATTAAAAAAATTATGAGTGAAAAGTCAACGGTTCATACCGGTTTTTTAAAGTTCAAAGTTTTGCCAAACAGAGCACCGTTTTGCATCTAGGAAATCTAACGCAAAGAAAGTTTCTCAGAGTGGGGCACAACTTCTTTTGGTTTTCATATTTAAGATGAAATCCATTCAAATATTGCCGCATTTGCGATCTACGTCCTCCTGAAGTTTTCAACTTTTCTCAAGGGAAAGGGAGATACCGGTTCGCTTTAGTCTCATACCACAGGCCACAGATCAGAAATACCTAACTTTAAGGTCCCTTAAAAGTGTCTGTTTTTTTTTTTTTTTTTTCATTTTTCAAAGATTGAATTTTTCTTCATTATTTGAGAAGTGGCAGACAAGTGAGATTCGTATTTCAAGGCTGGGTACATGCAGCTTAAAACACGTGGGAAGTGCCGTTTCCCACCATCTGGAGGGTTTTTAAAGCCCCAAATTTTCTTCCTCGCTCCGCGTCAGCTGATGGTGGCGCTCCGCTTGATAGTAGATAGTCTTACCGCGCCTGACCCTCGGGGGTACCAGTCCCCCCACTTCTTGCCTAGCGCCCCCCCCCCCCCTATTAAAGTGGTGAAATGTTATGAGAGATGCTTTGAAGAGGGATAGGAGGGAAATTATGAGAATTAGTTGCTGCTTCAAAATAAGTTTGGGGCGACTGCTTTTGCCCTTTAAGCGAGTTTCTTGATTCAGTAGTTAAAACGGCGTATAGGAAGCCGGAGGAATGAACCTTCGAATAACTTAGTACCACGAGCATGGTACCATGAAAATCAGTTTCTTGCTTAACAAATGTTACGAGGGTTCTTAAAACAGTCGATCTCGTTGTTCATTTTTGAAGATTTCCCAGCTAGAGATATGTGATTAGAAAAAATGACCCTTGACACGATCGTAGTACTCAGTAGAGGTCAGTCCAAGACTGCCCCACATGGTTCAAAAATGAATATATGGAATGAAAACCTAGAAAAAAACTTTGGTACAGTTTTAGTTATATCTTATCCAAAACTGAGAAGTTCTTTGACTGCAAACGCATAACTTTCGAAAACTTCTCCTACGACAATTTAAAGTACACGTGTTATGGGTTTTGCATATACACGAAGCTGATTTTACTGCAGTTTTTTCACACATCGCTTGCCATGACCTAAGGATATTATCTTAATTGTGTACTGTATACAATTTATCGCCAAGGTGAACTTTCTGAAGTGTTTTTGTACAGCTGTTTTTTCAAGTACTGACATATGTTGTTTAGCTCAACAGGATATACTTGACGACCTTTAAGGTCAGGTTTGCTAAAAGGGAATTTTGTAGATTTCTACCGTGTTTTTCCTGTTATTTTTTTTTTGGGGGGGGGGGATGCCTTTGACCTAGTATTCCTAGCTACTAAGTAATTGATTTTTGCTTTTTTTCTACGGTTGGAGAAGAGTTGTTTTGTACACTCAACATATTTTTTTCTTTCGTTTCGAACACGGCTTTCACGTGAATAGTATAAACAACAGTAGAATACGTCAACAAGGCATTAGACGGTGTCTCAGATCTCACTAGCGTTTCTTTGAACATGTACTAACTGTTATTACCTTACCTAGTTGTAACTTTTGTAATGTACTTATTGTAGTGCATTTATTTCGGTTAAGTGCTTTTCGGGGAGTGTATTCTATCCAAGTCCTCAAGTGTTTTTTAACACATTACCCTTTTCACGACATTTTTGGCTTATATGATGTAATGAATTATCTTTTCACATACACGACATACTGTTGTTAAAAGAAACAACAAAAAGGAAAGGAATGAAATAAAATCAAAACACAAAAAGAAATGTTAATCCACTTAAGTACTAAATGGCTGAACACAACGTCTTCATTTTAATTTAAGCGCTACAATTTTTCTTTATTTGGACAGTGTAGACACACTTTGGCAAACGAAGAGTCATTATCGCTTAAATACAACTTCCCTACCTTAATAATACTCTAAAAACACCGGAGCAAAACTTAACCAGGTATCCGTGTTCTATTCACTCAAACATAATCCTGGTTAAAATTTTTCATGAAATTTTAATTAAGCTATTTTAAATCTTTAATGAACTAGCACAAATTCTTATACAAATTTAACTACGGAACTTAACCAGGAAGGCCTTGGAGTGAGTAGAACACCGTCCCTAGTTAGTTTTAACCACGGTGTTGTATCGTTTATGTGAAGAGCCTTAAAAATTTGTAGTATGCGAAATAGTCTTTGCTCATAGTCATTTGTCATTTGAAGTTATATTTACTTCATCCTAACTCGTCAGAGACTGTTCAGTTGCTAATTTCAGCTAACGTTTCTTCCATTTTTTTTTGTGAAATGCATCGCTTTAAAGTGAATTCCCAAAGTTCATATCGGTATGAAAGATTGGGAAATAAAGCGTGGTAAAATATCGGAATTTATTTACTAAATCAACAAGAAAATATACGTTCAACTTGATTGACTTTCCGATACATCTATTGAGACATTTTTACGAGATAAGCGGCACTGTAGAAGCAGTTATGCATAAAGCATGACGTAGATACGTGCCCCAACCTACTTACTCTTAGACGCTCCTATAGATGTCTTACGTATCCTGAGGCAGCAGTCCTGGTGCCACGCATACCATGTGAGCACAAAAGACCGTAATATGTTTTAGTTTGTTAGGTCGATACCAATCATACATTTGTGTTAATTGAAAATTTTAGAACGGATTCAAGGTACAATTATTGAAGTTTGCGGTAACGTATGATTGTCTTTTAGATAAGTGGAACGCGTACAAATTTCCACTGCCAAGCGTAAGAACTGAAATATTATTTATCCTTACCACTAGATGAAAACGAAAGGTGTCAAAGTTGTTTTAAAATATTTCAAATATAAGGTGATGGAATGTTCTTGTTAAGACATTGGTGTCATTGATCACTGTTAAACCCAGGTCACACTACAACGATATCAGATCGGATTACTATCAATTTTTTGTGAGTTTTAGTTAAAATCTCCTCCATCCATTGTCGAAAAGAACTAAAAATTTATCATCCTGTGAAAATGTATGATCGATATGAGAGGACCACTAAAATGAAATGAAAACTATTTATTTGGCGACGACACATTTACAGACAGTTTTTATCGCACTGCGCGAATCCGATAAAAGCTGTCTGCGGATGTGACGTCACGGAATAATAACTGTAACTTAAATTTTCCTAGTCCTGCAATACAATTCATATCTTTACACAGATTGGCAAATTTTTGTCTCTTTTCCACCAAAAATGGAGGAGATTTTAATTAAAACTCACAAAAAAGGAGCGAAACCCCATCCGATATCGCTGTATTGTGACCTGGGCTTTACAGTAGCAGTTTATGTCTGGATTGACTCTTGATTCTCCGTTCTCGAGAGCAATCCATGCCTCCAAAACTTCATGAATAAAGTTGTAACCCCTCGATTAGAATTTCTGTCTCGGCCTGTCATACTCCGACGACAACATTAGAACTAACTAGGGGATAACCCACTAAATAACTTTTAGAAGAATACCGCACGTCGATGTTAACGAAGGTAAAGCTACTTAGGTGACAGGGGGCATAGACCGTGGTCAAATGGAAAATGCCATACAGCAGAGTTTGCGATGGGTTTGGGGCGGCATGCTTAAACCATAAAACGCAAACGGTGAAAACATAGCGCTCTCATAAATTGTCTCCTTCGAAACCAGCGCTTTCTTCTGATCATATTGGACTTCATATACTAACCGTAGAAGGGAATACGAAGCTTAACGCTGAAAATTATTTCTATATACTTTAGTTTATATAAAATGAGCATTGCCTATTTTACATTTCATTTATTGCTGAATATATATAAAATCATAAACTCTTTGATTAAATATTAAGCACTGTTTAAAGGGTTAGATACTACGTTTTCGTCAAGATAGACAAATGGATTAAGTTTTTGAATCAGAACACTGAGGAATGGGCCAAAAGTTCTATTTGCAAGCATTCTAATGTTTTCATCTCCTTTTTTAAATCATGTGAATGAAATCATTTAAATTTGACCTTCGGTCATAAAGAGGTCAATTAAAAGTCTAAGGATATTCAATTAAATTCGATTGTCAATTGGATGGTACCTTAACTTCTTTTTTGTAACTATGTCGTTCCATCTTAACAGATATGAGTCGAAGCAGGAAAATTACTTGGTAACAGCTCTAGTTTATATCCCCCTACACACGTTTGTCATTGACTTCATACATTTGTACACATTTATCCCCTTCCCCTTGAAGAAAAAAAACCGCCCAGTGGAGATGAACCCTTCGGTGCCTCGTCTGACTTAGCCCAAGTAAAACAACTTTCAGCAGGGCTATTCAGGGCAGTATTACAAAGATATCTTAAAATTATTGAATTGGGAGTTTCAAGGAAAAAATAAAGTAAAATGTTTCAGAAGAATCCAGGGCAATGAACCTATAGTTGCATTACAGTCATTGAAATGCAGTCCACGCTCATAAAAGAGTGGATAATTAAAAAAAACCACTCTATTAAGAACATGTGATATGAAACGTAATGCATTGTGTAAACTTCATACCTGAAATTAAAAAATACTGGCAGAATGACATTTTCTTTACCCAAGAACTTATTATATAAGAACACGTACTACCTTCAAATACTTAGTCTGCCCTACTCAATTGCTGCGTGTGGCAAAATTTGGCAGTATCTGTGTCACAAATGGCTGATAACTGTCACAGATGTTTTTTACTGTGTTTAAAGTGATGGTTAACACAGCAGACACAGAAAACTGTTATAATAAAAACGATTTAATCATGAGGCCATATTATGATAAAATAAATTGTTGTAAGAGGTAGAATAAAGGGAAAGTCCCTTTCTGTCTTCTGGTGTACAACTGAAGATTTATAAGCGAGGAAGCTATTCTGCTTTACTGTTCCGTTGCTGACAAACTACATTAGTTGAAAGCGATCGTAAGTTAAAGTCACTTGCCCTTACATCACTGATTTGATCAAAGGCAACGAATTCATCATGAAGAACTTTACATTATTTTTTCTCATTGCGTTAGCTTGCTTCCACGTAACTACTGTTGAAGGTAGGAATTAATATTTTCTGTTACGATCTCGTTAGTCATAGCACAATAGCTTTTTATATTGGAACGACAAATGCAGCTTTACATGAAATAATTTTGCAACAGTTTTTTTTTATCGAAGGGAAATAAAATGTATAACGTGCTATATTTTAGGCGATTTTAATATTAATTTAATGGATGCAGGAAACAATCACCAATGTTCTGAGTTAAATTGATGTGTAATTTCCTTATTCATTTCTGCCAAATATTGACGTTCCTACCAGAATCTTCAGGATATCTGCTACTCTAATTGATAACATAATTACAAAGGATAACAGTTATATAACTTCTACAGCTATAAGATTTGATATCAGTGATAACGGTTTCGTTGGTAACTAATACTACTTTTGAGAACATAGATAATAACAACAAAAATTATTTCTTTGTCATATGAGAATATTGAAAGTATGAGATCACGTCTAGGACAGATTGGCTGGTCTGTTCTTTCCAACACTGATGTTAATAATTCTTGTAATAATTTTTCAATACGTTGCAATGAAGCTTAAGATTAGGCCTATTTTTGTCCATTTGGACGATCTCTTTAAGAAAAAAGAATTCGTCCACTACATTGATTTATAATCCTATATGAAATTTTATTCCTAAGAAAAACAAACTTTACAGGTCTTTCTGATATCATCCTAGTGATGCGAACAAATTGATGTAAACGACTTGTAAGAATGTTCTGATCCAAGTCGTTCGCACTGCCAAAACTGTTAAAGTAACCCACTTACCTGAAATTGCAAACACATTAAAGCTTTCCGGACCGGTATCACTCAGTTTCTTTCTTTAGGCCTATATATACCACAAATATTTCTGAGATTATAAAAATAGTAAATTACTAAGGGTGTAACAAGTCTCCTGGTTTTGACAATACCTCCGCACATGTTATGAAAAGGTTATCGGTGTAATGTATAGAATTAAGTCTTACGTACCCAAAAGTGTCTTGCTCTCTACGTTGCCTATGAAATTCCTTGTTCTACCACATCTTCATTTTTGTGTTATTTTATGGGGCAATGCCTCAATATATTTAGTTAACAGCTTCCTTATGCTTCAAAGAAGGCCGTCCGAATGTGTTTTATGTGTTATGCTAATGGTTATTAGCATACAGTACCCTCATTAGCATACAACACCTTTGTTAAACGAGTTGAAACTGTTTACGATATTTGAAATTCCTAAGATTCAATTAGGAATATTTATGATTAAATGGTGCAAAAATTTACTACCCTCTAACTTTTCCAATCTATTGACTTTTCCTAGACGTATCCCCTTGCATCCTAGGCGTAGTAATTTATCAATCTATGTACCCTATACCCACTCCTCCATAGCTTCCTCTACTATTCGGTATTATGACCTTAAATGTTGGCTTTGCTTCGGCTTGGTCTCCTCCATTTCATCTTGTAAATGATTCAGATTATGTTACAGAAATAAAGAAAACGAACATTAAACTTAAAACTTCACATATAAAAAGAAGTAATTCAATTAGACGAGAAAATGTTGTCTTATGAAGTAGCCCTAATAGCAGTTTATTGGAGACAGAATTGACCATACTCATGAACGCCAATGAAGTAAAACAACTTTTTGCATAATTCTAACTTTTTTAAAATAGCAATGTAGATTTTGGAAGGAAACCAAAACAAAAAAGGAATGAAAATTTCAAACAACTTCAATTGCACTGCGTGTTACTTTATCCTCATCGATACATTTAAACACCCTTGTGTTAAATTAATATGCATGGACAACAAAACTAGGTACTAGGTTACGTGAGCTATGCGAATAAATTGGATAATTTATTCATTTACCTCTACAGTTACCGAATATTTACTTTAAAGAAACTCGCTTTACGAAGTTTTTTCCCTATCAAAGCAGGGAGTATGCAGATTTTTGCCCATCAATTAGAAACAGCTTCGGAATTGTTGGATAGAGACATAGACCCCTCTCGTATGATTCTACAAATCATTTCATAAATGATTCTTTTCAAAATCTAAAAATGATGAATTTAATATTTTTAAGCAAGAGGTAAACTATTTTCATCCTATCTGCCCTTTTTCTTTATCTCTGTTACTTTGAAGATAAAAAATAAAAAATTGAAGCAACCTGATGTTGTGGCATTGACGAAACTGCAAGCTGTTTCTGAAAGTATGACCCATGATTTGTGATTTCGATGATGTATCCTCAAAAAAGCTTATCTTGACTTATTGTTCATGACTGCGATTCTGAGATTTAAACTGCTTGGAATAACAACTGTAAATTTTGTTTATTCTCTATAATAATAACTGGTATTATGATGTTCGGGGTAGATCTCGAAATATAACTGTTAACATTTTTCATAACGTTAACAAGCAGTTGTGACAATATGTTAATCGATTTTCATTTTACTTCTACTCGAACTACTTAAAACGAATAATGAAAGCGCATTTATGTAAACACAAAACCGTATCAAATCTTATTGCATCTGAAAAGTTGCAGACATTTGTAAAAATGTAGTTAATTAGGTCAATAAATGAGATTAACTGCCTTAGTGCCACTTCAGTGTTTCAATGTTGTGCTGTTCTTGTTAAAATTTGATGTTTTTCTGATATTTTTTATGTGTTGTTATTTTCTGTTCATATGCTTCCACTTTCGTTTCTCTATGTGCACTTGTTCGTTGATAGATATTTTCATCATTTAATGATGACATGGTTTCCTAATTTTTTTAACTTGGCTACGATATTCAAGTTTTTGTTTTTATTTGGTTTTGTAATATTTTGACATATATTTCTGCTTGTTGTGTTTTTATACTTCCATTTTTGGCTGTGTTGATTTTTGGAATCGATTTTTTACATTTTATGTTTCAATTTTAAGATGAAATACAGTCCACCCTCTCTTGATAAGTCTAGTAGAATGTGGTGTTCGATATTGGTATCTTGATATTAACGTTATAACGTTTTGTTTTGTTTGGGTTTTTTCTCCTTAGTTGGGAAATTTACTAGTACCTATACGGCTTTGTCTACCTTAAATTTGCAATATTAAGGTTCTAAAAATTATCTAAAACACGTTGAAGGAAAATAAAAAGACAAATGTGAGATTAATATCTTGCCCAGATTCGGGCGAGTGCTCTTGGTCTTTCCGTTTCGGCTCCAGAAAAATTTAAAAGATGCAATTTATACACTTCAGGTTTGATTATTATTTTGTTCTCTTTATTTACTCGTTACTCGTAACTAATTTTAACTTCTTTTTAAAAGTTAGTTTGTTAGTTAGATAGAGTTTTCGGCACAGTTTCCAATCAATTGGTTAAATTCGAACCGGCCACGGTCTTTTTTCCAGTTGCGGCTCTCTGGCTTGTTTTCCCTACTCCTTTGCTTGTGCTGAGCACCAGCACAACGGCAGTAGGTTCCGTCTTCGGTATGACCTGTCAAGACTTGAACTCGCAATCTCCCGACTACAAGTCGGATGCTCTTACCACTTGACCATGCAGCCGGTCACGTTGTTGAAAAGTAAAACATGGTTTCACTGTCAAAACGTCTTTACAGCTTACTGTTTGCGGCGATTGAATACCACCGAGACTACACGTTGCCATTCAGCTGCATTAGATTAACGTCCAACAAGTTTACTTCAAAAATTGATAGAATTCCGCTTTTTATTAATTGCTTTCGTGCATAGGCACAATATCGTAGCGGGGAGTGTGTAGTAAAGCGGAGGAATGAAATGACCTCCAGGTTAAAAACGATTTCAGTAGGTAGCACGTGTGAAAATGTATTAGTTCAACGTTGACTTCAAAGACTGCCGGTTTTAATTCGCATTCTACAAATGCGTCCTTAACATTGAAAGTTCCTAATTTGTTTCCACAATATACATCATAGATATTTTAATAATGAAAATAGCTTAAAATAAATCGGTGCCGATTATGGTGGCAGTTATGTCTCGATTTAAAAAATATTCGCATGCCTTAGGTAACTTGTATTATGTTTCTATCGTCTGATCAGTTGTTAGTTCTATAATAATTGTAATCACTAAATTATGACTTCGTAAAGTATTATGGTATGTGGGAACCTATATGATGAATGAATATTGTAAATGTAAACGTGTTTCTTGTTCTAGAATAATAAATATCCATTTTATTCTGGCTCTAATGACCTTAAACATTTTCACATTTTTCTTCTTTTCATTTGTTTTTCTTTTCTATGAAACGTTTCAGGAGGATGGGGTAAGTATCTTCTTTTCAGTCTTAGTTTGCAATTAGACCTTCTACTTTCTTGTGCTAGCAGCCATCCGCTACGGTGGTTAAATGATTATTATTAATATAATCCTATCTGGTATCTCAACACGACCCTATATAGGTAGAATGAAGTCAAGCATTAATCTAGTGCTCGTGTTAGGGAAGTAAATTGATGGAAATTGCGTATCAGGTTTACAGAAAACCCATGATGGAAAAATGAGTTTCAGTTAGGCCTACATCAGTGCCGGCAACTACTTTTTCATTTTCCTTATTTCGAGCTTTCGTATCCAATGAAATTGTCACTGCAAGAAAAGAAAATGGGAATATCGCAAGCTAATAAGAAAATTAGGTTTACTAGATGATTGTTACCGCTAGCATTAGGAGAAATTGTAAGGACACGCAGGCTAATCATTTGAAAATTATCCTATGTATGAGGTCGTGTCATAAGTAAACAATCAGATCGGCCTTTCTTTCAAGAGTGATATCCACTGTTAGACAACTAACGTAAATGGCAGGCATTGGTTCGCGGGGAGCGATTTTTGTCTAAAATACCTCTAGATTGCTCTAAATAGCACTTCTAGAGCATATCAAGAATATCCTCTTTCAGATTTTTCATGCTCCTGGAACTTTCAAAGAAGCCTGCTGAGGAGCACTGGTTGACATGTATTGCTCACCGCCTAATATATCCTGATAATTGAGGTGAATGAAACCCATAGATATGTAAATGAGGGAATTATGCGTTTAGGGACTTTGGGGTTGCAGCTTACTATCAGCAAGCAACCATCCATTAGCGCATCGAGAAATATAACTTATGTTTGAGAACAAACTGTTTAACTGACTCTTTAAAAAGAGGATACGATATTCTCAGGGAACTGTGCAACAGCCTGGCTCTGACGGACCATAACATTCATTTGCTCATTGGGTGTTATAAAACAAACAGGCAAACGTCGACATTGTCACTTGTTCATAAGCGACAAATCCACATCTGCACGACAAATCGCCTTCGTTTTAAGTGGACTTTTTTTCATTTGATGGAGACCTTCATTGTAGAAGGTTGAAATTGCGCGACTTTTAGGCTGAACGCGTGAGAATTGACATCCGTTGGGGCAGCTTTGCCCAGTTCATGGAACTAGCTAATCATTCTAGCAGGGTAAACGTTTTATCATTGAACTTGATTTTCCAAAATCAATTGACTTCGCATAGTACCTCGACATGTTAAGGGTTTTAAAATGCCTTTTCAGACAAAACTTCATGATAACTTTTGAAAAAAATTTAGCCCCAATGGGCAAGACGTGTGTGCTGACATCCAATGCCTAATTGAAACTCGCGCCCTCAGCAAAAACCTTTAACAAGTTATGATTACAAATAAAACAATGAATTTGTCAGCGGTGTGAGCGCTTGGCGATGATATAAGAAATTTAGTGGGTTTCTCTTTTGTTATTTTTACTGTATTTTTTTTTCAAAACTTTGTAATTGTACTGCTAATGATATGTTTGTTAAACCGCGCACTCTCTGGGTACGTGTAAAATGATATCTTCTGCGTTTACCCATTAAGATTTTTTTTTCACAGGAGTTAATAAACTATTAATTGCACAAAAATAAAATAAGAGGCAAATAAACACGTACTTGTTTATTTTAAATGTTGCATTTCAAAAAGTAGGCTCGGAGTAGCGTTTGTACATACATTCAAGACTGGGAGCACTGTTTAATATCTTAGCGTTAAAATATATGCGTTATGAACTTCACTGTCGCTTCATCGATTCAGAGAAGATAGCATATACCTAGCATCATAAACAGCAATAACATTTCAAAAGTCTTTTTTCCCGAAAGTATTTTAAAGTAGCACATTGTTAAAAACGTTTTAAACGCTGCTTCAATTGAAATTAAAGTACTTATGAGTTACAATGCAGGAGTAAGCCAATTACCTCATTTAACATGAGGTGGTTATCTTTACGGTCACTTGGTTATAATTCCGCCTTCCACTTGCTATAAAACATTTTGGTACAATAAATAACTTCGGAATAACATTGTTAAATGTGATTTACGCACTTACAGAACCAGATTACATCCGCAATAACTATCATAAACATTTTAATTCTTTAATGCGTTAATAGAATTATAATGGAATGAAATCAGTTGTGCGCCTAATACGAATAAGTCCCCAGGTAGGTATGACGTCTTGGACGCATCTGAAGTTGTGACAAATGCAGGTACCACGATTGACTGGACCATGACTGCTATCAGACTGCTGTGAATGACACATTATGTGTCAAAGCTCATAAACAATTACTTACAACTGCATACTGTTTCCTTTATTCATCAACAGGTAGATGGGTAGATTGCCTGGATGGTTGCTCAAAGAGTAAGGTTTGACTAAATTCTCAATGTAACCAAAAAATTAAATCATTTACATAATTGGCAATTTAACAACTGAATTTATGGGCTATGCACAGAAGAATAAGAACATGGCTGAGAAGAATGGGACTGCAACAGGCAGCGTCTTTAGAAAATGACTTATAAATTTCATATGCAGGATATAAGATTGTAGGACCATGACAATCGTTTTCTTGATCATACCCTCCATAAAAACACCGACAGCAGAGACGTGCGTTCCTCCCATTTTAAATAAAAAAGGAAGTAAAATCGGAAAGTTCTTATTCCCGGGTTAATTATTCATCAAACCAAAAGTCCATAAATGAATGCATAAATTCGCATTTAACTATAACTATATCCATCCATTAAGTCTTTGTCTTTGCATAGCATTGTGACGATAGTCAGCGGGGACTGATTATTTTAAATGGAAGATATAAACAAAGTGAATTGTATATTACTATAGGCGGCGGTAGATTTGTTTTATTAGGGGGCCCAAGCTTTCGAGGCCGACATAATGGTGACGTCGTAAGGCGTCCGATTTGTGCGAAGGGCAAAAACCCATTGACGTGAGGTCCAGGGCCCCGCTTAAGAGCCCCTGGTGGGGTCCAGGGGCAAAGCTCCGGTTTGGGTCCAGCGTAAGTTTAGCAATTTTAGTAATTTGAGAAGCTGCAAAATGGTCAAAAATCATATTCAAATTAAGGATTCTAAACTATGAATTTAATTCCGGAGTGGGATGAGGCAGGGGACGAGAATGGAATCAATCGTGAAGTACTATGGCATTTGATTAAAGAGAAACTTACTAGTAATTTTGGGGGGCAAAGCAAAAATGATGAAGCTACTCAAAATTGAACATGTGTCCTTAATTTGAGACATGGCATTTTCAAGCGGTCCAAGGTGTTTTGTAGGCATTTTATCAAGAGGGAGTGCTATTTAAAATCCCGAGGAAAAATGCATTGGGGACAAGTTGCCCACAACAGGGCCCCAGGAAGCTCTGACATTTTAGGCTTTTTAGTGAACTTTATGGAAGCAAAAAGTTCCTTTGTAAAGGCATTATTAATGTTAGAAGTTAATGTAATGCAAAACTAAGTGCCCGTAGCGTGTATATGTTAAAGTGTATATATATTAGACAAGCAGATGAAAAGAACAATTAAGAATCACAGAGAAGATCGTACTCGATTTAGAGACCCTGATTTGAGAAGAAGAAATATCATTTGGACAAGAAAGAAAGCTTGCAAAAATTTTTGTTCTAACTATTTGAACGACGAAACCACACTCTCCTACAGGTTATGTTTGCAACTTTTGCATTCTGAAAAGTAATAATTGAGTCAAGGAAAAGCCGAAATGTAATAAAAGCAACATCAAATTTATTTGGCGACATTCATTTATGGGGGGGCATCCCCCAAATCTAAGAAAAAATTGAGGGGCCAGGCCCTCCTGGCCCTCTGCTTCCCCTCCCTATGACTACATAAGCAAAACTGGGCTTCATAATAGTCGAGTTTACGGTAGAGTGCCTAGTGACATAAAAATTCATACACAGATTAGGCTTACATGCTGTTGAAACCTGGGAAGCGGCGAGATTCCCCAAAGTAAAGTGGAAAAGCAGTGCTCATTTTTCTGTTTCAAAATTTATATCGCATGTGCAAGTTGTTTTCCAGTGGTAAGGAAGACAATAAAACTTGTTGAAAGATTGGACGTTTTTGAGCAAATACTTTACCCTGCTAAGTGAGAAGGAAAGATTTAAAGAGAAAGAAGAATTTTGCCTACTATGAACGATCTTATTTTATTGAATTTCCTAATTTAGGTTGTTATCTACATTGAAAGCTTGAAGTAACGGTTTGAAATACAGTTTTCCTACTTCGCGATTGTTTTCTGCTGAATGCATTACCTATCACAGGGCACAGGTCGTCCTAGCGTTATATAGTATATATATATAAGAAGGAAAAGGTTGGTCACATCGCCTAACACCAATGCAGTGCTTCGCACAAAACTATTCATGATTCCTCACCTTCCACTAGATTTTACCCCTTCAATCCTCTCGAAAACATTCCTTCATCTTTCTCTGATAAAACAAAACAAACGTTGAGAAAAAACTGACATCTAATGCAAGAAATCTTCTCATCTGATTCTTCGTTAACCACACTCTAGATCACTCTTCTCCAATTCCTGACGTCACATTACGTAATGGGAATTGCCCTGTACGAATCCGGTACTCCCTGTTAACCCAGTGCATGTTTAAATGCCGAGAACGCCTGTTGTATGAATGCTGTACGTAAAGACCGCACGTAGGCCACACACAAGTTTTTTTTTTCGTAGCACAGCTTGGGGAATTGTATGCTCGTGTTTTCCATTTCTTGTTCACGTTCCCCGAGCAGAAAAAAAATTACAGTCTGGTCGTTGACAGATTCGAAAGCAGTTCGAACTATCCAATGGCAGAACCGGATTCGTAGAGGGCAATTCCCATTACGTAATGTGACGTCAGGAATTGGAGAAGAGTGATCTAGAGTGTGGTTAACGAAGAATCAGATGAGAAGATTTCTTGCATTAGATGTCAGTTTTTTTCTCAACGTTTGTTTTGTTTTATCAGAGAAAGATGAAGGAATGTTTTCGAGAGATTTGAAGGGGTAAAATCTAGTGGAAGGTGAGGAATCATGAATAGTTTTGTGCGAAGCACTGCATTGGTGTTAGGCGATGTGACCAACCTTTTCCTTTTTATATATATACTATATATACTATATAACGCTAGGACGACCTGTGTCACAGGGTTGTAACAACCCCCACCCTCATTTCCATTGCAGCCGCTGTCTTTCATTGGTTATACAGAGAGAAGTTACTTCATATCCAAGGAATTCTCGAAGCACATTTTCTGTCGCCTTGCTCTATGTATATTTTCCAATATTTTTTTCTTTATTTATTTTTCTTTCATACGCAAACTGCAAATCGATTTACAACCACTGCCAAATTTGAGAAAATATCAAACATATATCTGTCTATAAACTGTACACATTCTAACCCGTTCTTTCCCATCGCTGCATTATCCTACCTGCAACTTTATCATTTTAATGCTTAGGATTGCTACTTAAATGCGCTTTAACCAATCCTCCTGACAAGTCGACAATGAAGAATCATTTTGCGTGTAAAGGCTGTGAAGTCATTGCAGTGCTCCAAGAAGCCAGTGTAGTCCTCCTGCATTTTCTTCTCAGTTAAAGACCAAATTACGCTTCATTTTGAAAATGGATTTTCTACCCCTATCCGGACAGTTCCGTCCATTGATACTTTTTACTGTTTTGAAAAATTTATAGCCCAATTCGAGACCCTAATTAACACATTATTCTGTTGGAAAAGGACCGGCTACTTGCCACACGTGAGACAATGAGTGTGGGATTAATCTCAAAAAAACGTTTTCTCAGACAAGGACAGAGGGCGTGTCGCAAGTACGATTAGTACCGGAGATGAAAGGTTAAACTTGCCGCACGTGTTACAAATAGCCACGGGTTATTTCCAAAAGTGACATTCACTCTGGATATTGTAGACATGAATCCCCCCCCCCCCCTAAAGTAGACATACTTGAAATCCATATTTTATTCAAAATCCCTTTTGACATTGAAACTTATCCTAACCACCGGATCAAATACATTATTTAATCACAATTTGTAATACTTCTAGAAACGTATCTTTTGGAAAATTGAAGGTATTTAAAAGATTACGTACTTACTTGTACTGAAAGAGTACCGTAGGTGATATAAGTGAAATGCGTTAAAAAAATTAAAGCAAATGCATAGTCTACTCTCATAAAAAATGTTGCCCATTCATTTTAGAATCAAACCCAGACAGAACACCACCAACGATTACATACTGCCCGTCCAATAAAAACGTCGATCCAGACAGAAATAGCCGTGGAGCTTATGTTAGCTGGTATACACCACGTGCGACAGATGATCGTGGAGACGTGAGGTTAGACGGAAACTTTATCTAATAGCATGAACTTTTTATTTTTCAAAATATATTTTGCTACAATAACAGTACATCTGACAAGGGTAAAACTTTTGGATCGATTTTACTCTTCTGAAGAAGTTTATAAATATGTAAAATGTTTTGAAAAGAGCTGCATGTTACGCTTCCAACCCACTCCTATCATCAAAAGACAGACCGTTATTGCGTATGAAAAATATCGTAGGTGAAATCTATGAATAATAGGGTTTCATGTAGCGCCTAACCATACCACTTGATTGAAAACGATGCAAACATAAGCAATGTGCAGAAATCCATTCAGTGATTAGCAATATCACACGGCTGTTTTCAGGGTATGAAAGAGTGACCATTGCCATATTAAAATGGCCACTACATGAATTTCTCAAAGCCTTTAACAATAGCACTGATAAAAGAATTTCAAGAGTAATTGTTCACAGTAATTGTTGGCTTAATTTAGAAAAATATTCTCCGTGAGAACCACGATTGCAAAGATTAGTTAGATAAAAGAGTTGTAGGGCCCAGTTTCTAACCTATTGGTTAAAGTCGAACAGGAAATTTTGGGTTGCTGGCATCCTATTCCTTTCTTTTTTTTCTCGAAAGAGTAAACAATGGAGTCAATCTCCTCGGCCTCGCAAACACTTGAGAGTGACTACGGATTGCAAAGTCGTCAGTCACTGTGACTCCCACGTACCACGTACCGACCACCATGTTTTTTACGTATTGCTCGTGGCATTGTTTTAACAAAAATCAAAGCCAACGCCGTTTATCTTACACGTAGTTTGTGGGGTCATCAGATGTCTTAATATGTTCTGTAAAGTATTTACGTGGATAGTTACCTTACCCACCCCTGGACCGAAAATTCGAAGGACTGTTTACGTGTTTTTATTTCCAATGCCTCGTACAAAGGATTTGTCCATGTGTGATGCTGTCGTTGACCTTGCATGTACGCACAATGCAGCTATACGTTTTATTTCAGATATTCTTCTTGAAAATATCAAACATTTTAAATCGAGCGGTTGTTGAAATGTAAGTTGCGAGCGTACGACAATACCTGTACTGGAAGCCTCGGCCAACTAATATCTGCTAAAATGTAAAGTTCTTTATAAAGGAGTTTTTTTAGGGAATGTGTAGGGTATTGCCATTTATCACCTGTCACATGTCTTTGTTAACCGTCAACTTCACAAAACTGCTACACCTTTCCCCATAATGTCATTCTGTGGCAACCTGGCCTTTTGGAGTTTGTGACTGAAGACTGAAGACTGAGGGACACTTGATATTTTCCGGGTGACAAATGTCCTTTCGGGAAAAATACCTAACTTTGGTTTTGATTTGTATTCACAAGGGTTTTTACAAAGAATGGACTGAGTTGATCAACCTCGTTAGTTTCGCCTTTGTTTTTAGTATTGACCAGTACTCTGGCCGTCGGAAAGGATCGTTTTTCCCTGCGGGTGAAACTCATACTATAAAATACAGGGCCAAAGACGAAGCAAACAACAAAGCCTACTGCATATTTAAAGTTTACGTATGTAATATGTAATTTTTTTGTTATATGTATTCAAGCACGCAAAAACAAATTTTATTTATACTCATGAAAACTTGCTACCACTTCCTTCTTTTGTCACCCATGCTCCTAATCATAGGGGAGGGGGAAATGACCAAGCCCTTTGGAATTAAAAAACTAGTTTACATACTTGTTGTGTTTTGTTTTCATTTAGCGAAAGATGATTAAGTACCCTTCAGTTTTTAAAATCTCAAAAAATTGAAAGTTCGTGGTTCTCAAGATATGACTTTACAATTTTGGTAGTAATCTTGTTTGAGTAACAATTTTTTCACCATTATAATAAAAAAAGTTACTTTCATGTACTGAATAAAAGGTCTGCTTATCAAGATGTTATGAACTTAAACATCAAAAACGAGTGCTTTTTATCTTGAACTTGAACTTCGAATGATTGGCTACCGATTGACGAGTATCAGTTTGTCGCATTCGAGTACTTAGCAAAGTACCTGAGAAGTACTATGTGCATGGATGTACATGCTGCCAATATGGAGCTAGTATAGCAGAAGCTTCCTTAATGCCGGGGTTAAAAAACCTAAGCAAATCGTATGTCACCACTGACGTTTTCTTTTCCCTTTTGCGTTCAGTCGTAGAATGTTCACGTAAAGGGGGAAATGGAGTTAGCTGTACAAATGATGGACGCATCTACGGAACTACATGCACACTTAATTGCAACTATCCCCGTTTCACACTGGTGGGCCGCGGGTAAATATCCTGTCAACTCAATGGAAGGTGGAGTGCTTCTTTGGGGTATTGCCAAGGTGAGCAATTGTCAACACTCTCAAAACAGTACACTCTAAAAAATATTTAAATGATTTTGTTTAAAAATTAGGATACTCACGAAAATGAGTATTTCTACTCGAAATAAGTGAGTACTTCAACTGAATTTGTGCAAAATTTTACACAAATTGCTGAATTTGTGCAAAATTTTACACAAATTGAGTTGAAGTACTCACTTATTTCGAGTAGAAATACTCATTTTCGTGAGTATCCTAATTTTTAAACAAAATCGTTTAAATATTTTTTAGAGTGTAGAGCAACACGGTTGTGTAAAACACACTTTGCTCGTAATGTGTAAATTAAAAATGACCAATATCTCAGTAGTGAAGTTCGGATGAAATGGACACACTTGATGAAAGGTGTTTAGCAATTAAACGTTTACTTGCATCCAATCTGTAAACACGTCGAAATTCAAAACATTTCTAGCTATGAATCATTCAACTTTTAGCAATTAAAGGTGCTATGAACGAAGTGTTTAGGAATTAAACACGTGTGTCCATGATCTAAACCTATTAACCGGGCAGGGGTAAAAAGTGTTAAGAAAAGGCAGCTTTTTAAGAGTGTAAACTGCTATAAGATAAGTCAGTTATGGTTGTGTATGTAAATATGGTTACTTATGACCATTTACTGAGTAGCGAATTGTATTTGCGGCGCACATCGCGTACGTACGTAGCTAGTATACATGGTCACATTCGAAATCATACAGTTCTCACGTGCACAATTACGTTCGAAGGAGAGGGTTCATCCGCGAGGCAAAGTTACGGAAAAAGGTAGCCCCTACCAGCAACCTACCTATGGAAATACCAGATAATTTTTTCAGCTATCGCAGAAAGACGGTTAATGGAAGATCTGGTGGAAACTTTAAAAGGTAATACAAGAGAAATTCAATTGTCTCATTTAAAATCAGTTTTTATCATTAAAAGGTAAATCGTCATCTTTTGCAGTACGCCACGTACACCATTACTGACCAATGTTAAGGTTAAGTCAGACTTTACTTTTCATTAAGCGTTAATATCAACTTTAGTTGGGAATATGGGAATAGACTTGGGCTTTAGGCTCAAAAATTTATCGAAATAACGGTTGATTATACTCGGCATTGGCGTCCGGTTTAGCCACTCACATATGTGGAATGTGATATTTATTGCAGCGTAACACGTTTGAAAGGGGTTAAGATAGGCGTAACATTAGGCTTTGACCTAGTTTTGTCGGTAAGTGTAGGGTTAGTCCAATTAGTTTATATGCCTAAGTTGAAGTATAGAACGTTGGTTATTACAATTAGTGACTTATGGTAACCAAGACAAAGTTAGCTGACCTATCGAGTAAAGTTAAGTGTTTGATAAGTAGAGCTTTTGAAAACTACGCATTAGCAAGGCTGGGCCCTAAGCTTTTAGAGATGTATAGTGAAATGGTCTCACCTCCATTAACGAAAAACTCTAATACCAGGGCCGCAACAAAATGGCGTCACTGTAAGGACCTCGTGCTCGGCGATGTAGTGGAACTGATATTACCGCCGCACTCAACACCCTCAGTCCCAAGCAAAATTGTCGAGCTGCCAGCTGCTGCCCGACTACACAGGACTGATGTGTTGGTGAGACGAATAATTTCTTGTAGATATCTTCGAGATTTTGGTAGGTAATTTCAAGTGCAGTAAGTACTGTATTGTCAAAGTCGAGGACGGTCAATTCGGAACTTCGGCGGAGTTGGTGTCCACGTCTTTCCTGCGTCGCTGACTTGATGCTAGTGAGGACCTCCTGACCGTTACATGTCTGCTCAACACAAGAGTCGTATGCGTGATTGGTCAGTCTGGTCCACTGCACACGTAGCTTATGCAAATAACAAGTTGCACTGGGACAACCTATGAATATTTATTATTTTGCACTCGAATGCAATTATTTGAAGTGCAAGTGCTACAAGCTCATATAGCTATCCTATAATGTGCTGGGGGTTTTCATAATGCAGTATAAGCTAGAGAGCCCGCCATTAACTCTTAATATAGAAGCCTACTGAGGCTCATCATAGCCATGCTTGTTTGTCAAAGGAAAAATATCAAATATATAGCTTAGTTCTACATATGTAGAATAGTCCTTGGGCTATGCTGTGCTGCCCAGACCCTATGTTAAAAACTAGAACGAGAAATTCTTTGCTATATCCGAAAAAGTAGTTGCCCGTAAGCATTTCCAACAGACGGAGCCTAAGCATAGGCATAACTCAGCTCATTTTCGATTGTTAGTGAATGGAACAGAAAAGTCTAGTCCACCCGAGTGGATTGTCATTGCTACAACTCAAGTTCTGTAAGGGTTCACTGAGCCGGTTTCTTCTGTGATGGAAAAGCAGAATTAAAAACTTTATTTCATTTCTTAGTTACAGATCGGTCTGGTAAGATGTCCCAAGTATCGCAGGCGTTTATAAAAGTTTTCTCAAAAGATCACCCTCAGGACAAATATGCGCGCTTACAGTATTACCCATGTAGTCCATGCACCCATAATCGACACTCATACGCCTAGTGAGTTGTTAACCTCTATTTGACATATTGAATATTTGTTAAAATAGGAGTTGTAAGATTGCAGACGACTAGTAGGGAATTACCCTAAGCAAAAATTATTTGTAACTGACACATTGCTTGACAAAAAGCATACTAGGCCTTAATGCTTATCAAACACGACAAAGACGTGCAAATTCAGTTAGCTCCTTGCTTCCAGTGAACATTCATAAACTCACCAGTACTATCACTTATGCCTTGTTCCTTCATTGAGACACCTGTTTGAGTAGATTACATGTTCAGGGGCTTTTTCTGTTATTATTTGCCTTTGTATTTTGCAGATTTTTCACATGCTAAAAGAAACTGAAAAGGGATTCATCCGGTTCTTTTCACGTTTCTAGAAGATCATTCCCTTCCGGAATAAAGTCGCACCTACTGTAAGCTACTATTTGAGACACCTGTTTGATTAGTCCTCATGCTTTTCAGTTGTTAAATGGTTATCCCAGTTTTTTAATACTTTTCTTCCAGTTGCTCCTCTTAGTTTAAAAGACACGTTCCTTTCAATTTCTTCCATGCTTCTGGAAGACCAATCCCTTTCGGTAGAAACTGAATTCTGCTTTCTGCACAATTTTCAAGGTAAACATAAACAAGTACTCTGCCAATTAAAGAAAAAATTGATTCCACCTGTGTGAAGTTGTAGTTACGATAGCTTACTTTTTATGTTTGAGCATTTTATAGGATCATTAGTCCTTCTTGGCTTCCCACCTGCTCTGTTTACAGTTACCATGGTTATATTATAGTTTCACCATTCTTTTATAGACTGAAGGTAATATCACGTAAAATTATTTTTTTACGTGATAAAAAAAAAAATATTTTTTTTTCATTACGACAACTTTAAACCTTCTATTTAAGTTAATGTCTATTCTTCAACTTCAACTGCAAAATGAGACTCTGATAGAGGAACGTAAGCCAAAGGTTGTTCAGTAGCTGAAATTCTTCAAGGAATTGAACAATGAGATGAGTAACCAATTATTTTCACCATTAAGAAATGATGTTCACATGTATGGGAAAGAAAGAGAGAGATGTTAACCTTTTGACATTTCGTCTCCAACATTCACATTTCAAGAACGTTTCTAGAAACAAGAGGACCTATTTGTAAAACAATTGCGCAGGTACTTTTTGCGACTAATAATTTTTTTCCTGAAAGAGCCTATAATTAATCACAATGTAGGATAAACGTTGAAATGGAAGATGGACGTGATCATCGTATTCAGGTCTAGGGTGAAATTTAAAAAATAGGATTCAGTTTCTTCGAATTACATAAGACAAAAGATGACAGTGTCGACTTAGTGGAGAAACAAGTTTAACAGACCGATACTCTGAGCGATAAGCAGGAAATAATGTGTTCACTGTTTGAAGTACTTTATTTCCACTGTAACAGATTAAACATCATAACATCAAATAAAACTAAAGCAGATGACGTGGAAGAGACCCAACAGAAGTAAAGCTGTTTGAGGCTAGGACTCATTATGCAAGTAAGAACAAACAAAAACTTTCATTTAAACTAAACATTTATGCGATAGCCGGATAAGTTTGGAAAACTAAAACCGCAATGTCTGGTACATTTGTGAACGGCGTTGCTAAAAATAAAGATGATCTTTTTTCACATGCTGAAAATTGCGTTAACCATGAGGTTTTCACACTGACAAGACAAGCTTAAGGAGTTGGATTTGCTTTAGCTTAAAACATAGAGACTAAGCTTTACACAAATTTGAATGGTCTCTTTTATCTGTTTGAGGGCGTTTTCAGTAATTAATGATGAGATGATAATGTTTTCTGAAGAATTTGGTTTGGATCCTTTCGGAAGAAAAAAATACAGGGACATAATATTTTCAGGGGTCAGTCTTCACTGGACTGGAAACGCTATTCATAAAGAACAGAGTGGTAGTTAAGCCATCGATAAAGTTTTGAAGAAAATACTTTTAGCAACAGGGAATGATGAGAGTTGTCCTTTACAGATTATTAGGAAAATCATGATAAAAGAAATCTGATAAATACATTCAGGAATGGGCGGTATTTAAAATCTTATGGAATGATTAGAAACTGCTTGTCTAATTGCTACAGTACTTAGATGACTTTGACACAAGATCAATTAGGCTTCAAAAAGGGTGTGTATAAAGTTTTTGCTGTTTACGTTTGTTGAATGTGCCCCAACACCGCAGTCTCTCCTACGACATCTGTCTGGTTGCATTGCCTCGTTCAGAAATTTTGTTAAAATATGGTTACTAGACAATTTTGAGAACCATTCCTGAAGACTTAAACAAGACAATGTCACCCGAAATTTACATTGCTAGAAGAAGTTAATAGATGAAGATAACCTTTAGTTAAAGATAACTTAGCTCTCATTTTGCTGCTTGGCTTTATAGGAATATTTTCTGCAAAATATTTTTATCGGTTTTCTAATCTACAATTGATGAAAAAGGACGGCAAAGGAGAATATTGATGAACATGGCGTATTGTAAACAAAACCAGAGGTTAGTGATCTAGTATTCTTCATAACGACCATTTCATTTTGCCGACAACCACTCAATTTGATATTACATTTTATTATTTTTGACCGTGTGGCTCGTAGAGGAATAAAGCTTGTACTTCGATCTTTGATTAGACAAAGCTGTTTTAACTAAATGATCCAATTAATTTTCTGGTACGGCTTCAAAGACAAGAGCAACGTTAAGTTATCATGAAGAAGCAGCTATCGGTCAGAGGTCTGCACAGATGGTTTGACTTTTCATTTACTTACCATTAAGCAGCTGGTAACAAACATTCTGAAAAATTTGATGTGTGGAGGATTTTGCTCCCGTTGCTTATGAAAATTCCTACAGTTCCCAAACTTGTTAGATATAAATACCCAATGTTGAGAAGAAAGACCCTGTTGTTTTTGGTGAAATTCAAAGGTCATGTGGGGTATAGCGGGGTCATGGTTTTAAAAACTAGCTCCTTAACACGAAATCTAAGAATTGAAAACACGACAGATCACTAAAATATTACACAGCTTCCCCTTATCGTAGACGACAAATACCCAATCGTTTTGGTGGAGTTTAAATGTCAACAGCGACCATCGGGGTCAAAGTGATGAACTCCTATATTCACTTTGCTCGCTAACAGCCTATACCAAGAATGAAAGTCTGAACAGAACTTCAACATGTACATGGATATGCGTCGTGTTATGAATAAGAACCCTAAGGTGTCGTGCCGAAGGGCAAAGGTCATCTGGGGTCAACTAGGTAAAACTCTTGAAATAGTGTTCACCTTGCTTGTTAACATAATGCCAAGAACCGACTGCATGGTCAAGTGGTTAGAGCATCCACCTTGCCGTCGGGAGGTTGGGAGTTGGAGTCCCTGCCGCGTCATACCAAAGACTCTAAAACGGGACCTACTGCTGTTGTGCTTGTTGATCAGCGTAAGAGTTGGACAATGTGTTGGGATGCTTCTTTAGAGACAAAGTCCTAAAATGTAGCCTTTTTCTTGTTCGTTGTTCAAACAGAGAAGACATTATGCATTGTGTTCTTCTGTATTCTTGTTTTCTCTTTATTAAAGTTATTTTGCTTGAATTAACTTATTTGACTATTCAAGACTTTTCCAAGATAACGAAAGAGAGTCAAGCAATAAATCACTTTTACGAATTTTGGTTTGTCTCCCCTTAAAAAGTCGAATTCGCATACATCGCAATGTTTTAGCAAGGACACCGAAACATGAAATTAAGTTAGCACAAAGTAACTACTTACTTCTTTCCAGGGGTAAATTCGGAATTGATATTTGTGATAACGAACTTTCTTTGGTCACAATGCGCATTATTAAAGCACTGAACATGAAGATTGATTTACTACTTTCTATGAAGTCAAAAAATAGTTATCCAACATTTCTAGGCTTATTTGCCTATTTGCTCTAGGTGCACTCTTAAAACACTGGGCAATATTTTCGTTGGGTAAAACGCTTTGGTTAAATGTTGGTCAAACTTTGCTCATTTAATGGTAAAAACGTTTCTTCGATTCACGTTTATTCCACTATCCAATCATTGGGCAAACTGTTAACAAGCTTACACTCAACGGTTGGGCATATATTTGGTCTATCTACTTGTTGGGTAATTAATTGCTAATTAGCATAATGTTTGCTCATTGGTTGGGCAATAAACTTTGCGCGTTCCGCATACGTAAATGTGATAAAAGCATTGGACACAATGAACATGTGAAAGTTAAGAACAGGCGTACGTACGTATTTCTCAGTGGTTCAAAGTCATTAGCAGCTCATCAAACGACAACTATCTCGCTGATTAATGTCTCAGATTACCTTGAGGAATGGAGCTTGGGGGGTTCTTGAGTGTGTTTGAGGCTAAATACGAGTACAAGGAGTTGTGTGGAGTATTTAATGTTTATATCGAAGATATAATCAACACGATTTAGGAAGAAACTGGTGCTGCTACTGAGCCATGGCCGAAACGTTCGCCTGCTCATCCAGGCTAGGCTAACATAGCCTAACACTATGTTTGGTACTGTAATGTGTCAATGTGAGTTTGATTAGCCTACAGACTAGGCTAGCCTACATCCTTTGGCTTACTATGGCAGCATCACGGTTTCCTAATCGTTTGATTCTATCATTGGATACTTCTCTCCTTGCCATGTGCTCATATTTATTTCAACACAATCTTCAAGTCTTCATGATACCTTATTGTCGGATAATCTGAGCCTGATTTATAAATGGCCACATTTACTAGGGCAATGCACTAGGGATTAGCCCAACAGTTGGTTAAAGAATATGCCCAACTGATGTTGAAAAAGCACCCACGGTTATGGAAAAGATGATTAACGTTTAACCAACGGTTGGTGAATGCATTTGCCCAACATCTTAATAAAAGACGTGCCCAACAAGTGGGTATGTTTTAAATGCTCATTTACCAAACAGTTGGGTAGTTTCCTGCCCAACAGTTAGGTTCAAACTTTACCAAATTTGGTTGGTTAAAGTTTTGCCCAACTGTTTAGGTTGTTGAATAGATGCCCAGTGTTGGTCAAAAAGTTGGGCAAATTTTGCCCATTTTTTTTAAGAGTGTGCCGTAGGTGCTGCGGGTATATATTGCTGTGTAATCTGCATTCATAATGATCCAGACGCTAGAGTGTAGACTTTGCTGGGTCCTTTTTTTTTATTTTTTTTTTATAGCAGTGAACGAGTAAAAGATGATTGCGTGTTTCACCTATAGATCGTTAGATTTGTTTGGGGAAGGGGCCCATAAAGATCGGTCGTCCAGCGGTTGATACTTTAGATAAAATCGAGCTAATATCACACGTTTAACAGTCTTACAATGGCACCGTTACAAATTTAAAAAAAATGGGGGAGCTGAAGAAATCTTCAATTCAATATAAAACATTCACATAGTAAACATGGGCCTTATTTAATACTATAAATGCTATTAGCTTCGTTTACCCTTTAGGCTGAAACAATTTAATCAATTAGTGAAGAAAAATCTTCAACCAGAAATTCCACAAAAATATGCTCGCTTGTTTCCTCATTTATCAGGAATTCCGGTAACTAGCTTCTTACGGTGGGTGTCTTCTTAATCTTTTGTGGTTTATTGACTCTTAAATTGTCTGCGGCTAATTTCTCCTTTATTTTGTGTAAGTTGAAACTCAGTAAGTACTGAAGAAGTTTAGTTAAATGTAAGTGAATGTGATTTTTCTGCCGTGTTTATGCACGGAAGATCCAATCTGAGGTGCAAATTTTCTTACACTATAAACTAAATACTATAACAACATATCTGAAGCAATACTTCTTTTAAAGGCTCAATTCTCTCACCCCAAACAGTACCAATTCTTCTAACTTTCTTACTTAAGCCCCTCCCACAATTGTCTGAAATTTATTCTCATCCAGATACAATCTCAGTCTATTGCTTCAAGGGGAGTAAAGAAAAACTCAATTTATGTAATCAAAACACACTCAGTACCATTCATACTGTGTAACATAAGCATTGGTACTCTGCATTGTTTGAACTACCTGTCAATCAAAGAGCTGAGCCAATTGAGAATTTTGGTACCCCCGTATCAAAACTGTAGTTTGGGGTGAGAGGTTTGGGCCTTTAATGTCTGTTCCAGGAGATGAATACCTAAATATTGGGTAATTAGTCGAAAAAGAATCACTGTGAGCTACAAACTAATTTCCACCCAGATTGGTTTTGAGTGGTAAGTGCTGTCGTGTTTGTTTGGATCGTTTTTGTTATTTACTCATGTTTAAATTCTGAAAAAAGTGGCTCCATCATTTTGTTTGTACAGATGAAAATAGAATTTTACATCTTTCCTATTCCCGTTGATGGCTCAGGGTAAAACAAAGAACACAGGATGACGCACCAAACAAAACTCTTGTGGGCTTTCTTTGATAAACAGTCAGTAAGTTTAATTGTGTAGTACAGTCTGAAGGAATGTAGCCTTGTACTAATCACAGTAATAAACTGATATATTCAATCTTGTAAATGACAGCGTTCATATCATTTGAAAAATACTTTTCCCAAACTTGTCTGGATTCAGTAGCTCCGATTTTTGGCTGAGATTACACTTTCAACAGTTCCTTTTTGGATTGAATATGTTATGAGTTTGCATTATTGCTATCAACGTCATTGATAAAGGATTAATAAATTCTATCGTTTTTAAAGGTAACGGAATCGCAAGATGTCGTCGCTGTCCCTTGTTTTGCGGTAGCTTTACCTTGGCCAAACAATGCTTGTCATAGTTTGTTTGAAACGAAAACAGGTACATTTATATGTCCTGCAGGGAGTTCTCCTGAAAATGTATTAGTTAGCCATAGGTAAGACTGGGTTTTCATAGATTATGCCAAAGAAAAAACTGAAGTGGCGTTCTTATAGAGTGGATGTTGCCATCCATACAAGATTTAGACGCATACATCATCTAATTTTTTAAATTTACTGTCACTTCACCATTTGAACTGCCGGTATTAGATAATAATTTTGTGGCATCTTTTATGGTATTTATGAGCTTTTTAAATCTTTATCATTATTTTTTTTAATTCCAGACAGTAACCGGTGTAAAGGATTGCAGAGAAGGAAATAACTCAGACCTGCCAAAAATTAGGCGTTCTTCCATTTACTTACTAGGTGGGAAATGAGCCTGAAACTAATATTACCTCCACTAGGTTGCACAAAGCTTAAACTCAACGGAATTTTGTAATCATTAAATCAAACCTAGTATTTCAAAAATCACTGGCAAAAGCTGAAGCTCACTCTTGAAAAAAATCGTTACGTGTTTAATGTTAATTTCAACCCCAATGTGAAAGGGTTTAGAATTTCTTTTACTTGGAAGTGTATGGCATTGGCAGGATTTATAGTCAACCCTTAAATATGTGTAGGACCCGTAAGCTACATGAGGGCATATAATGCTCTGGGACGGTCATCTTTTTTCAACTTACTTTAGTCCTTTGCAACTCTCTTTCTCAAAGTTGCAAATTGTTCGTGTAAGATAACTTCGATGGGGCAACTTCTATATTCAGTTTCTTAGATGATGAACCAAAGTTGTAATTGTGACAAACCAGGTAGGGTCTGTTTCAGTTGAAAATCATACAATTGTGTCCAAAAGTCGTATGTTGTGAAATAACTCAGATCTGGATCACTATACATCTACCTCAGCTGAATCTGATTGTACCTGGAGTAAAAAATATTGAAATTCAAATCGGGCAAATATTAGTCGGAATGATTTTGTAATTACAAAGTAATTCATTGGGTTATTCGCAATGAGTAAGTCAGAAAGTGAATGGAAACCCATTGCTTTGTAGACACTGCGAACAATGTAATGTTTTGAGTAAAGGCATTCGCATTAATTGTGCTTGACATGAGCTTTTCTTTCAAGAACGTGGGTCATGTAGGTGATTATCAAATCTGGTTTCTTTAAAGGGTCAGATTTTTTCCTCTATTTAGATCATATGATGTTAAATTCGTATCGTATTCCTAGGTTAAGTTTGTTTTGTAATAACACGACCTTTTTGACGATCTCAGGTCCGATGTAGTTTTGTTGGTTACTCGTTCTCTTCGTTGTTTATGCACTGATAGTCCGTTCTACACGCATAACCTGCGCTTTCTGTATTCTTCTACCTTCCTCTTTATATGTGATGAAATGTAAGGGAACTTTACAAGCTGTTTTGTCAGGGTGTGAAACCCGGATAACACAAGCAGGGTGTTTCAAAACCCAGTCAAAAAAGTGACAAAAGTTGAACCATCTGAGCAAACCCTATCAATTCAAATCCTTCCTATGAGGTAATAGTGAAATAATGAAACGTTCCTATTTACTTTTTGTTACATTCTCCTTCTCTGCCTGATTACCTCTTATTGCCTCAGGGAGGAAATGAAGCTCACTTCACCCACACTTGATATAGTCACATTTCACGTCTGATTAATTGATTGACAGTAACAGATGTATTAAAATACACAAAAAGTTACGTAACATTTGAGGTTAGCTAACAGGTCAATCAAGCATGTTTTAATTGCTTTTCACGCAGTGTGAATACAATGAAAGCTTAGCTCATGTCAGGGCACAGATCATGTGATAAACTCAGGTATCAGTTACACCCCACATCGCCTTTGATGTACTGGGGTGTCTATGTTGCTTTCTCAAGAAGAGACGTCACGGCATGTGAGTTTCGACCATCCGAAATGTTCCTAGTCATCAGAGAAAGTAAACATTTGAGAAAAAAAATCGGACCACTTGCCAAGAAAGTGACCACGCCAAACCTTCAAAGTTAAGGAAACCCCGACAGACAAAAAGGAATTCGTGGAAAACATTGTATGTGATATTGTTTTGTAGCTAACAACCATGTTGAGTAATTACCAGTGATGGTGGTAATTTGTAATGATCGCCATTTAACTGAAGAATTTACTCTATGTGATACGTTAGCCATGATGGTTGACAAAAATGGAGGTGGAATGGTGTGGTAATCCTGTAGTGGTTTTAGATTTAGCGCCCCCTCTTTTTTAAGGGGTTCAAAATACTTCAACTATCATTCGACAGATTCATATTAGATGAATTAGGGATTAGGTGTCACCAGGTCGATGCTGTCTTGTGTCTTATGTATGGTAAATGTGAACAATATTGTGCAGTGAAGATTGGTCCACTAAAGCATTTTAGATATTACTCATGAAACAGGACGTAATTTTCCGATTCACTTAAAAGAGACTGATTTTCATGCAAATCTTATTTTTATTCCTAAGTATTTCTATTTAAGTTTTAAAAACTACCCCAATGTGGTGGTCATTTGGTTTCTACATGATCAGATTATGAAAGATTACTATGTGATGCCAAGTCAAAAGCAAAGTGTAATACAGTTTATGAGAATGGGAATATGATGTCACTCATGCTTCTAAGTTCTTTCGGTGTCGTGAATGTAACTTAACTGTTTCTTTGAATTAATTGCATATATAGTTTTCGTAATAGGACTTAACTGAATTCTCCATCTTATGTAATCCGTACAGTTTGGACGCCACAGTTGCTTTTAAAATCATTTTTCATCCTCATCACATTAGAAAATTATTACAATCATGGCTGGGGCTTGGTACGATACTCTTTTTGCGACAAGATGTTTTCAGAGAGAAGTTATATTAAAGTTCTAAGTTACCCTGTATTCAGGTTGTGTTTAAAAAAAAATATCGCTATCGGTGACCACATTGTTTTTCTTCTTAGTTTTACTTTTGAGCTAGTCAAAGAAAGTATAACCCATCTCACCTTCAACTCATCTACTCGCATTGTCTGAGTAAACATAGTGAAAAAGAAGGGAGAAACTAGAAGAATAATTACTAGTGTGGAAATTCGAATCTAGTGAGCTCTTCTGCACTTACGTGGCTGGAGTAAGAGGAAAGAAGAATTAATCAGGCGGTAAATTAAGAAAGCACAAAGTGCGTAAATTCCGAAACGTTCTTAGAGGATCAGATGCAGTTATCAATTTGGACTAAACAAAAAATATAAGAAACCCATTATTTTACTAACCATCTGCAGTCCACATGACGGAAAAAGTCTTACTATATTGACAGAACCCACGGCACTGTCAACAACCACGGTAACATATAAATGAAACAAAATTTAAAACAAATTCTATCTCCACACAAAGAGGCAAGCGTTCCTTTCCATGTCTAGAAGTTTCCAAATTAAGCTTTTAATAGCGGTATCTTAGCTTTCACTTACTGTTTAACATAACTTCTGTTAAAGGACTACTTTTCCCTACAAGAGAATTGTGTACGTAGCTGAAAAAGGTTAATGAATATGGGCTCCCAAAATGAACTTTGAAACACATTATACATAAAGAATCTTTCGAACACTATTTGAGAGAGGTTAACTCAAAGGAAGCCTGTAAGAAAGGGAATAACGGTGAGCTTGATATTGGATAAGTGATGACCTGTCGCCTCATGAAAATGCAGTAAAACCTATACTGTGCTGGATGACGTCACAGCATTCCAAACTTGTCTTAAACTCAACTGCGAATTGATTCGTTGCACCGTTGATAAGGAGAATGTTTTCCACACGCTTTCGTTGATGTGAAATTATCGAAACAATTCGCAATCAAGACATGGGTTTGGTGTGACATCAGTGTTAATCCGGCATACGTTTCAATTTCATTTTTGTGAGACGACAAATCATCTTTTACAAGACTCCTTCAAAAAGTCTTCAGGTAAAAGAATAGTACAGTTAACATTAGGGCACTCCCCCAAAGATATGATCAATAGGGTTATGGTTGGAGTTAGGGTTAGGATTTGCGTAAGCTCTTAACAAAAAGTGTTGGGGCACATTGTTGTTGAAAGAAACAGCCTTAGATTCCTTAATAACTTGACATGAGAAGCAGACTCAGCAGTCACCTTGTCATTTGGGTAAAAGTCAGAGTTCGGTGTGACATTAGACAACAGGTAAGGGCCAGAATAGTTGGCGAAGAGGTTCTCCGTGTAGTACCCGCCAAAGGGGAAGAAATACCGGGGGCATTATGAAGCACCCATGATAGGGCTTCAGTGGGTTAACAAAAAAAAAAACAAACAAACGAACTAACGTACTTCTCACTACTCTGCCAGGTCATCTGATTCTAATCCACCTGGTTCCTACCTAAAGACAAAACGTTTCTAGCAACAAGATCCGGTTTATTATCACTTCAAATGGAAAAGGAGTTTTTTATGTGTCTTTGGTGGTCTAGTGCATAGCTGGGTAAACGGCAACAACAAAGTAAAAATCAAAGATAAGAATTCCTGAGTCCATAAACCAAGCAATGTAGTGACTTAACGAGTAACGCCCCCAATTAAATCTACCAATACAAGCTCACCCAATATACACGTTTGTATTTTTTTTAATTAAATTAATACTCCCCTCATCTCAACTGAGATGATCTCCATAGACATGTCTTTTTGACTCGCATATCTGCATTAATAGGGGCACCAGTTATTATCTGAAGATGGATGAAAATTTTTACAAAACTTAAAACGTATCTTACACCAGCAACTGTTATTTTTAAGTTCCCTGCTTACAAGAACTTGAGTCGAAGAAGGTAACGTCTTCAGCGCATGCGATGTACTTGATACGATTGCATCTGCGACCAAAAGTTACAATACCATCATTTTTTTTTCATAATTGATGAGATAACAAGCAAAGTGATAAATGAGACACAGTACTACCATCTCTAGCCTCAAAAGATATTTGAATGAGGGTACGGACTCTTCCTCTCAGGGGGATCCGAACCAGGGCATAATCCCTGCCCGACTGAGCAAGGTTTCCGCCACTTGCCGGGGAGGGGGAGCTGCAGCCACCAATGAACTCATGTACATAAGTAAGTATATGAAAAACTTTATTCTCTAGAGATCTCAAGAAACGTGGCGTAACCATTCTTAGCTTTCCCAAGGAAAGCTCGGTGACGTGAATTGTGAGATTTGGGGGGCAAACACTGAACAGAATCCCTTCCACTGACATGAGCAGAGGTCTCCTTGGACACCGAAACGTTTTTGCCATCAAAACTGGTTCAACAAAAAAAAACGATGCTACCTAATTACTATTATGAAGATAAACGTTATACTGGGAAATGTCAGGACTGTCCTGAAATTTTAATTAGATTCGATTAGATTAGATGGGGTTTTACGGCCCTGTTTAAAACCGATTGGTGAAGATAGGGCTGGCCACGAACTTTTTTCCAGCTGTGGCTCACAGGCTTGTTTTTCCTACTCCATTGCTTATGCTGAGTACCAAGCATAACGGCAGTAGGTTCCGTTTTTGAAGAACTGTCGTGAAAGTAAGTGGTTACCATTTGAAAATGAAAATATGAAGTTTTGACATAGGGTTGGCAAGGTTTGAGTTTTCGCTACCCGCACGAAATCAAATGGAGATGAACGTCTCGGTCAGACTGCTTCCCGGTGATTTATCCCATCTAACTGATTGTTACCCCACTTCTTCCAGAGGTGGGTTTCCTTACTTGCTACTGCAACATCATATAATCATGTTACTGGCCAACTCACTGAGCGGTCAGCTGGAGCGGAACGTCAAAGGAAATTTTAAAAAGTCACGACCCTTCAGATGATCGAAAATGGCATTTCTCAGGCTTGTATGAGCAAAGCCGTATACAGTAATTTTTAGAGGGTTTGCGCAAACTTGAAACATTACAAATCACGAAGTCTTGGATGGGGAATAGAGGATAGGCGTCAACTTCCTTTAAAAACTCCCAAGATAATCCAGGCTGGTAGTCAGATTAACCGACTTAGTGTCGCCCCTGTAGGGTTGCGCCTGCTGGGTAGGGGTCAAACAAGAGGGGATAGCCCCCCCCCCCCCTTTCGAAAATTTTGCCTTTATTAGTAACCTAGAAGACTCTGACAAGAGTACTATTTCGTAAAGGTTTTACTGTGCTGATTTTTCAACTGTATTTTCATTCTTGTGGCCCCTTTGGCTACATGACTGAATTTGCCTAGTGAAAAAATACTATAACTCCTGTTTTAAACAATTGTCACAGTGTCAGGGTTTGCTCAAACGGGGGATAGGGGGAGGGCAAGGCAGCAACGCAAAACTTGAAACTCAATGAGTTACCAAAAGCATAAGAAGGCACAATTTGAGGATGTGGGCCAGTATTTTTTTTTCTTCTTGAGTTTTTAACCAATAGGCCTACACTTGAAAATATGAGCTCAGGCTGATATTGGGAAAAGTTTTTACTCTTTTGAAAAAAAATATTAAAGTGACTTGAAAAATTTGAGGAAGGATTTGTTCTTCCTAAAATTTGCAATCAAAATTTGCCGCGGATGACTAAAAATTACACTTTTAATCGTACGATCGCCTAACAACTTTGAAAATTATGCAGAAATATATTACCTGTTTTAGACAAAAAAAATATGAAAAACTGGGCCTTATAATTGAAGAAAATGCGGAATTGAAAGAAAGTTAATGTGAGTACAGTGCTGTTTAGTCAATTCCTATAGATATATCCACATCGTTTTTGCAATTAATATGTGTGCCCTCCTCTTCTGAGAATGGAATTCGGTGTGTTATCTTGAAATTCAACATCGCATTTGTGATCAACATCTTGTTTGCGATTTCAACATTTCATTTTATACTAAAAATGCAATTTTAAACCTCGAAATGCCATTTGTATTGTCCAAATTTGTGATACTGGGGCGCTCCTTAAGCCATACCAGAGGGCTGTCGAGGATCACTGCATGGTTGTACCAAAACTTTCAACAGTGAAACTTTTGCCGTTGTTATGTTCTGAATAAGCAATGGATTTAGGAAAAGCCCTGTCCAGTAACGTACCATTGGAAAAATTAGGTAAACGCCGCTTAATTAAACCAGAAGGTGGAAAGTTGTTGAGTAAAAATCCAACAGTGACCAATACACAATTTTAATCTTAAATTCTTTAACCCATTCTCTCCTTAAAATGAGGCGGTCTCCGGCTAAAACGTTCTCCTTAAAAAAATGGTACCATCCCCATCTTCACAGGGCATTTTAATTCCAAGATATTAAATAGTGAAATCCAATAATTTCCCTTTAATACAAACAGTAGACTGCGCAATAATTAATCGAAGCCACAGCTTCGATTGTAGGAATTGCTCGTTCAGTCACGTGTTTTCGTGCCTTCGTAAGCGGTCGGTGCGGATGAATATTAAATCATGTTCCGTTTGGATTCATATTGCCATCCCGAGCTGTTCGTTCGTACAATGGAACAGCTGCGCAGTCATGTTAAGTTGTTCCGTAGGGGGATTTTCAACAAAGTTTAACTATTTCTATATAAGGGGATTTGCTCGAACAACTCCTGTATAGTAATAGTAGTGGTAATGTGCAAATAAAGAAGTAGTTCCCTGATTCAAAGGTATTGTTCTGCATTGAAGGCTTCCTCTCTGGTTGAAAAAAGGTGTAAATATAGTTTGAAAACAATTTATACCGTTCAGGGATTTCAAAATAAATTTCAAAGGTTGCATTTTCCAACATATGCCACTTAGTTTTGTCGGAACTGCTTCATCAAGCAACTTCGTCGACCGTACTCATTTCAATGAAAGCAAGTCCACTAACTTACGTTCATGCATAAACGCATGCAGCTAGCTATATAGTGTACGTACTGTGTCGTTAACGTGATGGCGACAGTAACCAAGGCCAGGGAACGATCCACCAATTTTAAGGTATTCAATTTGTCGTTCATTTCCTCACCCTGTATGGGTTGTTAATGGCTTCTCTATTGTATTTTCAATGTTTGAAACAAAGGAAAAGACTGTCTACCCACGGTTGTCGTAGTTCTCAGTAAAGGACTAACGTTATGCATCGACGGTCGCGTAGTTGCTCCCTATACATTTGTATAGGAAGCAATTACGCGACTCTCCATACATACTCTAGTCCTTTAGGCTTCACTGAGGACAAAAGTTGTCGTAGTCTTACCCAAACACAGTTACGAAGGCCTAAAGCCAAACGTTGCAGAACAAAACAACTCTAACATTAACACTTGGTCGTGTCCTAGTGCAAAAGGTGCGCTCAGCGCATATAGGCCTAGACACTGCAGATACAATCTTGGACAAAATAATTTGTTGGGACACCCTGCTCCCCCTTCTATTCCAATGTTGGTTGACCACTGTTATGCAGTTCACGGCAAAGAAACATTCTTCTTGACACAACATTGGGAGGGGAAAAGGGGGTTGCATGTTAGGCTACATCAGGCAGTTTCATGTTAGCCTACTTCAACTAAAATTTACGGATAACATGTGAAGTGTTCCAACCGGCAACGGTCCAAGATTGTCCGAGAATTTCGAGAAGTCAGATAGGTGCGCTGCCACCAGTAAGAAGTTACGCTTTGCTTATGGTTATTTGGTTATTTTATGACAGGTAAATGATATGCTGGTCATTACATGGAAGTATTTCCTGGACCGGATTTAGCTTGTGGAGTCCTGGACCCAGATTATTTTGGACCCTTTTCACAAATGTTGGGAGGGACCTACATGAGAGGACCCTGGGACTAAGCCCAAGCAAATACCACCAAAAATGGCCTGAATACTTCAATTCTTCTGCCACATCCTTTCTTTTGAGCAAAGGGACATTAATGATATTGTCCCACTTGCTTTGCCTATTTTAATTCAGAGATATGGTTGTGCCCGGCCTACCTGCCACCTTGACGAGGTTGGGGATGAAGGCTTAGTTAAAACCAAGTCTACCATTGGTTTGGAAAGCAACTTTCAACTAAAAATGTTAAGAAACTGCTTCGGTTGAAAGAATTTGTTACCAGTTGTAATACAACATGAAAAATACAGCCTGAGATGCAAAATTGGCTGCAAAATGTGTTCCAAACCAACCGTACCTAACAATCTACCAAAGTTATGAAAGAAAGTCTGGCGTGCAGAGTTACTTTAACAATCTTAGGGTAGATCGTGGCCCCTTTTCGATAAATTTCTCGTCTCCAACTATCAGTTTGAAAAAGAATGACTCTTCTATCCAGGAAGAGAATTATTCCACCCGTTGCGATTGTTGATTTGTGCGTCTAAACAATTCATACTTTTGGTTTGTAAAGAAATTTATCCTACGGTCGCCCTTAATTTGTTAAAAATCCTCAAGAGTATAGTTGGCTTCTGGAAAAGGTCTTAAACAACCTTAGAACACTCAAAAAATTAAACGTTTTTTTTTTAAATTCGGTCTCAAAAATGTATCTCTTGGGACCCAGACAATCTTGGACAAAAATTTGTTCGGACACCCTGCTCTCCCTTCCAATGTTGACCACTGTTATGCTGTTCTGGGCAAAGAGTCATGTTCTTCTTGACGCAACATTGGGAGGGGTAAAGGGAGTTCTATGTTGGCCTACTTCAACTAAAGTTGACAAATAAAATGTAAAGTGTCCCAACAGTTTTGTCCAAGATTGTAGTCTACTGCTTGTTAGGAAAGTCAAGTAAGTCTAGGGTCAATACTTTTGCATAGCGCTAGGCCTGTGTCACCACCAATAGTGTATCACACAGTCTCAGGCAAAATGTAACTAGGTACAAAGATTTGGGGGCAGAAGAAAAAAGAAAAAAGGGGGGGGTAGGCGGTTCACTATCTGACGTTATCGAGTCGGTAAACTGTCGTATTTTTTAGGGAAAAAATACCCGATCATGTTAATATGATATAATCAAAAGCTTCAATAATTCCACTCTTTTGGAGGAATGTGGGTTGTTTTCGTGTTGACATTTAGGTGGTTTTGTATAAACCAACTAGACCGGTTTCTGTTCTTCGCTCTGTTGGCAGAACGTCATCAGTAGTAGCCGTTAAGCTTTGTACGCATAGGCCGGGTTTGTCATAAGTATTATAATGCAGCTATAAGCGCATCAAGTAAAATATCGTCATAGCTTTCTTATGTTTCGTTCGACTCCTGGTCTGGGGTTAACCTTGATTTTACAAGTAAATCTTTAAGATTTGGTGCCCTTTTATAGGCTATAAAAGTTGGTTTATACAAAACCACCTAAATGTCAACACGAAAACAACCCACATTCCTCCAAAAGAGTGGAATTATTAAAGCTTTTGATTATATCATATTAACATGATCGGGTATTTTTTCCGTAAAAAATACGACAGTTTACTGACTCGATAACGTCAGATAGTGAACCGCCTACCCCCCCCCCCCCCCTTTTCTCTTTTTTCATAAAATCATACCAACACATCCCAACATATTAAAATGGCTTCGGTACAGGGATGACATTCAACTGCTCTACAAGGGAACGGCACTTGAACTTTCGAGTTTAGTGGCCAAAATGAATGAAATTCATCCATCTCTGAAATTCACGATGGAAGTCTCTGGCGAGGAGATCACGTACCTAGATCTAAAAATCTTCAAGGGTACTAAATTCCAATCTAGCGGCATTCTGGACACGAAAGTCTACACAAAGCCCACTGAAACTTTTTAGTACCTAGATCGTAAGATCGTAGAAGAGATCAGCGCAGCCACTAACGGCATTGTTTATAAACAAAGAATGACTCATCTCTCTGTTGCTAAGAGCAAAACAGCGCCACCACTCGTTTTCAAAACAATCTACACTCCACACATCCAGACAAGGCACCTAAAGCAAGCTTTAATAAAGCACTGGAATTTAATTGCAGGTGACCCGCAACTGTCCCGTCTGTTTCCCGACCGTCCTATTATAGCCTATAAAAGGGCACCAAATCTTAAAGATTTACTTGTAAGATCAAGGTTAACCCCAGACCAGGAGTCGAACGAAACAGAAGAAAGCTATGACGATATTTTACTTGATGCGCTTATAGCTGTATTATAATACTTATGACAAACCCGGCCTATGCGTACAAAGCTTAACGGCTACTACTGATGACGTTCTGCCAACAGAGCGAAGAACAGAAACCGGTCTAGTTGGTTTATACAAAACCACCTAAATGTCAACACGAAAACAACCCACATTCCTCCAAAAGAGTGGAATTATTAAAGCTTTTGATTATATCATATTAACATGATCGGGTATTTTTTCCATAAAAAATACGACAGTTTACCGACTCGATAACGTCAGATAGTGAACCGCCTACCCCCCCCCCCCCTTTTTCTCCAACTTTACATCCAGGATGGGCAACTGATTAAAAATAATAGCTTATTGATATTGTTACATGCAGGTGAATACTTTCATTTAAACATCAGTGTTTAATAGAATATATAATGTTACTGCTTATCTCACATAGATCTCCCCAAACAAGTTGCAAGGAACAATGCCCCCCTTCCCCTCCCCGGCATATGTGGGAAATATTCCACTTTTGTTGGGGAACCAGTTCCAACAATATGCTTCATTTTGTTTACAAGAAAGTCCCAAGTGTGCACATTTTCAAGGCTTCGATTAGTACTTGCCATGCAAGTACAATTGTCTAGTTTCTTATGTCATTGTTGTACTACTCTTATTACAATCTTTGTATAACTGCTCTTCCGAAAGAGTCCATGTGGCAAAATGTGAGCGCGTTCTTACCGCTTTAGGGTGACTTGGCCTTTTAAGCCCTGTCGCTACAGCATTTCATGCAAGAAAACAGGAGTCACTCAAGTCATAATATAATTTTTAAATTCAAAGAAAAACAGAACAAGAAAATATGAGTCGTTTAACAAGAATGTCACTTAATGTTGTTCAATGGACTATTGGAACTTAAGTTAATAAATTATACCTTTCAATATCTCAGCAACGGAAGAAGCCATTGCAATGGGAGTTAGATCAATGAGGGTCACTTTGCAACCTCTACAAAGTATATTTTTTATAGTTTTTAGATTAAGGAAAACTTTTATTTCGGCAGAAAAGACGGATTGATTTCAGAATGGAATCGTGTTCAGCTCGGTTTTCAAGCTTTGTGTGCAAGACATCTTAAAAAAATTAAACTATATGCAGACGCAGCCCAGCGGAAAATATATCAAGTTAGGGACAGAGTTGCATTGAAGACTTTCAAGATACAGGAGCACCACGACCAGTTATCCCTGAGCTAACAAGAAATGTTTTGGTTTGTTGTCATTGTATTGTATCGATTGTATGCCTTGTTACGGTTAGGGATTAGGTTAGGGATTATCGCTATCGTTGGTCAGATAAGACATTTCTTGTTAAACGGTACATATCGCCCCTTGAGGAACACACGGTATTAGGCATCAACCGAAGTGTACAATAAACCAATTGAAAAACAATTGAAACAATGTTTTCTCTTTGAAAAGAAGTAGATTCATACTGTCCTAAATCTCGCATTAACTGAAGGAAAAGTTTGCCAGCGCGTCGTTTTGTGTCTCTTTTTTTTTCTCAATTTATTGGAGAAATTCTGTCCCTGAAATTGACCATAATGAACATGGTTTGGTAAAAGTGGTTTTGTAGTGTGCCAATAAATAAAATTGAGAGCATGTTTTCCCTTTTTCAATACAGAGGATCGTGTAACTTTAGACCTTGCTTAATTAGTAGAATTTGCTGTGATTTTGGCAAGAATTTCATATGTTGTTGTCTTCCTTAATGAAGTGCAGAACTTTGTTAAATAGTTATCACTCTTTGTTAGAGAGTTCGATTATGGCCAACATTGGTTCTTTCTCTCCCTAATTCTTAACACGGACGGAGACATAACTTTCCAATGCTTTCATTTAGTTTCTTCCCCTGGTAGAAAATCATTTTTCTCCAAGAACATAGTTCTATTAAGACTTTTGTAAATTTTCTATTCTTTTCTTTTACAAGTCAGTACATTCTGATACGTCGTTTTTGTCAGGTTATGATTCAAGATTTGATGTAAAAAGAACGAACTTTGTGTAAAATGTCTATGGAGACAAATATATGACATATAATTGAGGGGGCAATTTAAAATTTTGGAACCTAAGCATTGTTATAAAAAAGAGCATTGGAATCTGGGAAATCAAGATAAGCACACCACTCACAACCTTCAGTTTATATAATTTACATTGTTTGACTTGTTAGAAATAGCCAGTGGGCCAACTCAAGTAAATTGTACGAAATGACGAAGCCTTGACCTTCTAATTCTTTAGATACCTTCTGCATGAACTATGAAAGCAAAATTCATTAGCATTATTTTAAACTGTAGTCCAGCTCTAGAGAACGCTATTCAGGGCGTTAAGAACGCACGGGGGGGGGGGGGCTCCGAGGGGTCACCGGAGTGGAGCGGGACCTTGGTGAGCACGAGAAACACATTTCCTTTAACGATTTTGCTTGGCACATGATCGTTAAATTTTACAGTCAGACTGGGTAGGTCAAATACCAAGTGCAGCTAGAAGTCATCTAATGATAAAAAGATGAAGAATTGCAATCACCTGCTCGATTCTTCTGCTAGCTAAAAGCTAGCAATTTTCAAGCTCACTGACGGGAAAAAGTAACTGTTACAGACGTTTGGCTTGTGGGTTTGGGCCACTATACAGATTAACTGCTTCAGAACATCTTTATAGGCCTTTTCGGCGTAATGTAGTGAAAATAAATATAGTTCTCTGGGGCTTGGGCTAGAAGTATGCTGTGCCACACTTGAGTCTTGGCCACACTTCAACGAGTTCGGATCAAGTTTTGGTCAGTTTTAATTAATTTTTAAATCTTCACCTTCTGTGGGTGCAAAGAACCAAAAGTTTGCCAACCATTGTAAATATGTGATTTGCGTCATGTGTCATTGAATAAGCAGTATTAACTGTTTTTTTTTTTCTTGACGTCACACCGACAGGTAGCTCTTATGATCGTACACGCGTAGTCTAATAAAAGCTGTCTGTCGATCGATAAAACGTCACGAAATAATAAGTTCAAATTAAATTTTTGTAGTCCTTCGAAGCAAATCATCTATTTACACATGTTGACAAATTTTGAGTTTTTTCGACCAGAGATAGGGGAAAACTTTATCAAAAACTCACAAAAATCGGATCCGAATCCGACCGTGTACTTTGGTGGCGCCCTTGGACTATAGAAGAACAATATTTGAGATGTCCTCAATTCAGCAGGTCATATTAACACCAATTTATTGTAGGTACTCTTTCTAAACAGATTGTTTTCATAATTAATTGATTTATAAAGGTGGGTGATAAATTAACAACAACAAAAAAGAAATACATCAATAAAACGATTTCTTACTTTCAACTCAAATCCTTATGAACACATCCTTGCTTTAAGCAGGATATAAAACATCCCCTTAAAACGGTTTGCGTTAACGTAGCCACTAATTCCATTGTCCCACGCAGCACGCAATACTTCAAAGAGTAAGCCTTCTTGTACATTTATATGTGCTAGATTCCATAGCAATGTAAAAGAACAAAAAGGCGTATTGTTGACATCAGGTTTAGTCAAATGACGTCATGTAAATCACCTTTTCCAGCTCGAAAGTAACCGTTTTGGGGTGAAATTGAGATATTCACCGAATCAGGGGTAATTTTGCATGACTCAGGCATGAATTCTCATGATCTACTTATATCCCTCCTTTCAGATCATGATCAAACTTCCCTTCTTACTTTTTTGAAATATCGTTTTCTTCTGCCTGATTACATCTTACCGTCTTAGGGAGCAAATAAAGCGCACTACATAAAAACTTGATGTAGTCAGGTTTCGCATATAATTAAAAGATTAGCATGCCAGATATACCAAAGTACACAAAAAGGGGTTAGCTCACAGGCCAAGAAAGTGTGTGTGTTAAAGGTCCAATTCTCTCACCCAAGACAGTACCAATTTTCCTAACCCTCTTACTGAAGCCCCTCCCACAATTGTCTAAAATCCATCCTCATCCAGAAACCATCTCAGTTTATTGCTTCAAGGTGAGTATAGAAAAACTCAATTTGATCAAAACACTCTCAGTACCGTTCATGCTGTGTAATTTTGCTCTGCATTGTTTGAATAAGCTGTCAATAAAAGAGCTGAGCCAATTGAGAATTGCGACACCCCCGTACCAAAATTGTTTATTGGGGTAATAGGTTTGGCCCTTTAATTGCTCTTCACGCAATGTGAACTCTATGGAAGCATAGACCAGTTGAGGTCATAGTTCATGTAACAAGCTCACATATATGTTACACTCCACACCGCCTTTGATCAATGTCATAGAGCAGTGTCAAAGAACAGTGTCAATGTCATAAAAAAGCAACCACATGCAGGAAAACGATGCAGAAGCCTTTCGGCTTCGCCGAGTCTTAAAATCAACCTTCGAACAAAGAACGTAGCTCCATATCTCAGAAACTGCTTCCTGAACTGCCACATAATCCGGGTTTCTTGATCTCACTGTAGCAAAATTTTCGAAATATTCCACGATTTCTTTTTTCCTACAATCGGCAAGAACGGTTGAAATATATCATGGGTTAAATTTAAAAAAAAAGTCCCACCCGTAGCATATTTTCCTCGGATCTGGTAAAAACTTATTGTCACCCGAGGACAATTATCTTTCAAAATTCCTATAGCTTTTTCGCTTTCCAGAATATGTCAATAAAATACTAAAAGTATTTCTGTTTTACCAGTGCTAACAGCTCGGCGGGTTTTCTCTACCACCCCAGATCTTGAACAGATATAAAAAAAATCATGCAAAGTTTCTATCAACACTTCATTCTTTTAGAGCGATTTCGAGTTACGGCACTGATAACCGGTATTTTGCAGTTGCCTGATTGCCTTGCTTATAAAAACAAATAATTCTTGTCTACCCATCCGTAAAATTATCCAGCTCATAAACCATTCATATGAATAATGACGATACTAGAAAAATGGAAACTGGTTTCAGAAACAGTTAAAGGCACGATAAAATTAAAGTTAAGGCACGATAACAAATTTGATTCATGTAACGAAAATCAGTTTATGTGACCATATCTGGCATACATTTATGTTACCAAATTTAGGCATGTTAAGTCCACGGCCATTAAATCTTCTTCGTTTGGCCAGGATTTAATTGATCGATACTAGTCTTCCATTGGTCAATACTGTATTTGCAAACACCTGGACGTTTCTTGGTACATTTCAAGTCGTTCCATTTTCCAGCAGGACCACGGTTAATTTCTATGCAACCCTCCTGGTCTAAATGGTTGTCTGGTGCGTTTGGTTTCCAGTTGGTATAAGACACTCCCATAGAAACTCCTACACGATTGTTTAGTGACCAGATCCAATTATCAGCTATCGGAAGACAAAAGAAATGCGATTATTGAAAGATTACACCAAAGTAAATGTTTTGTTTTGTAATCAGAGTGTAGAGACTATGACAGGTGACCCTAGGTGCCGGTGATTTAAGGTAAACGTTATCACATTTATTCTCCCATTCACCTCATTGTAGTCAATAGATACCAAATCCTGCTTTGATGCCTATGATGCCCACAATGTCAACTGGATGGTCAGGTGACTAAAGCATCCGACTTGCAGTCGGGAGATCGGGAGGTCGAGTCCTGCTCGGTTTATACCGAATACTTTAAAAATGGACCCTACTGGCTTCTGCCTTTGTGCATGAGCAATGTGTTATAACCAGTGAGCCACAACTGTGCAAAAAGGTCGTGTTCGGCTCGACTTCAACCAGATGGTTAGAAACTGGGTTGTAAAACACCATAGAACTATCTTAATGCCCATTTTATTGAACTTCCATCACTTCTTACTAGAGAATCAGTGGATAGCTTCAGGGGGCAGTTGGCAATTTCCCCGACTCTGAGATAGGAAAAGGTCGGAAACTTTGCCCTTTGTTACACCAAAACATCAAGTTACATCGGTCAACTACAGTGTGTCGTAAAAACACTGTTTTTCTTTCGTTCGATACACTTCAGTAAAAGCTCTTTTCTTTTAAATCCTTTTTCGAAAAGGGCAAAAAATTTAGCAAATGAAATCTTAAGCCTTAATGCAGTAGTGACAACTCGTATACTCTAAATAACACAGTTTTAGAAATTGTTGTTTCAGTCTTCCCAAACTCTTTAATCGTAACTGTGCCCTATATGACACCAGAAAATTATGTGTCACTGGTACCTATAGTATCTGGAATTTTACAACAGAAAATGTAGGAAATCAGCACAATAATAAAGTGTTATTTTCCTTAATTTCCTTTGACGAAATTTTAAAATTGTCTTCAAGCTTGGCTCTTGAATTTAAAATATTTGCCTAAGAAAATGCAAACAAATTTAACCCAATTCCCTTGCTCTGGAAATGAAAGAAAGCGGAAATCTGTGCGATGTCACAACAGTGGAACATCTAGTGACAACGAATAACTACAGCCGGTGTCGTGTTCATCAATTTTCAATGACAATTGCAATGTTATTTAATAAGCTCTTGATTTTGAAATATTTGTTTAAAATGATATAGTTTTGACTTTATTTTAAATATAGTCGGAAGGCCTTGATTCGCAGGCTTTAAATAACACTATGTAACAACAGCGCTCTTCAATGGCCGTTCAATATTAGGTTTGCAATTAGAAAGTTCAGATTCTTTAACGATCTTAAAACTTTTCAAATTTCTTCATGAGCATCCAAGAATCCAAAATGCCATACATGCTCCATATTTTCAATTATTTGTTTAAAAAAGCAAACTTTTCGCGCCAAACCTACGTTTCTAATTACTTTGTTCACACTCCCTAGAACATTGACTTACTACGTCACTAAGGAAAATCCTAACTATAGCATGTTTCTTGTTTAACTTCAGCCTTGCAATTTGACGAAAGAATAACGTAACGCACGTATGGGAAACATGCCTGGCCGCCCCTTCTAGATAAAATTTAGGTTAATTCCATTCATAGCCATAAAAGTGAAGTCCTGCTGCATGAAGGTTTCTCTTGACAGGTGGGACATGTAAAGCTTCTTCTGCTTACATCTTAAGAACCGAATATAATAGAAAAATAACACTATGAAAAGGTCTGAATTATCACAAATATTTTGTGCAACTACAGAAGAATAAATAAAATTATTCAAAAAGAATACACAAAAAGTGTTCTCAATAAATTGAAAGCGTTTTATATGTAATCCTTTGTTTTCCTTAATTTTTTTGTCTGTATACAGACATTGTTCCAGATTAGTCAACGGAAGATTAAGCCTCTGTTCTTTACAGCAATGAAATAATATTGATCTAGAAGAATGATTTGACTGAAAAATAAAATTTCCAAACAGAGACTAGTGAGAAGAAAGTAGCCCCCCCCCCCCCCGAAAACAAAATAAGTAAAAAAGCATCTTGCAATATGTCGCATATAACCGCAGAAGTGTAATCCGATACAGCGGCCCTAATTACCCCTCTCTCATGTCCGAACTCGCGGGACAGTGTGGTCTTAATCATACCCAATTTAATGTCTATCCCACAATAGCTGAATCTAAACACTCACTGCCGTAACGAGCTCCTGCAATCCAAGCACGATTTCCACCAGCAACCACTTCCGCGATAAAGTCGTTTTCCGCTTGGCTCTGTACATCGGCTAGGGACGATATTTTTACACCACCAGGAGAGGGTCCTGTCGCCAGACAGAGCTGTTCGATAGCTCCATAATCACCACTTGGAGAAATGAGTTTGTAGCAATGTCTTTCATATTCTAACCATCCGTTACTGGAGTCGCAACCTAAGGGAAAACATACATAGCAGAAATGCTGCTCATAATTATAAGGCCTGTCGCACACGCTGGAGATTGAGCTCAGAAAAATGCCTTGGGGGTCACTTTGCCTGGTTAGTCTCTCAGGCATGACTTCAGCCTCTTGAGACAGTTTATTCAAATATAAAACATTTCTGATTTTTTCATAGACCTGAGAACTTGGCTCACCTCTTTACACTATTGCACATGTCTTTCCGAGACTGCTCCTTCAAAAAGTGTTAAGATGTAATCCAAGAAAGACGTGAACATACGCGAGGCATTTTTCTGATCTGATATCCCCCTCGTGTGGAGCAGCCTTAGCGTGCCACTCGGAGACATCCGAAAAGAGAATTGACAAAATTGAAAATGAAATCTTTGAAACAACAACTAGATAACAATTTATGGCAAGTGACAAAATTCATCCATGTGATTCAATGGAGGATATGTAATCAGAGGTGTCATGTCCATCCAAGACAGGGTGGTATTGGGCCCTTTTTTCCAACTTACAGATATTTGTCTGAAAATAGAATTTACAATTTACTTGGCAGTTGCCTCTATCAACTCCCTGCTAAAACCAGGGAACTGTTACGAAAGGAGATAAAGCACTTCATCCAATTTCTTCTAATCAAACAATATGTGTTGAGACAACTTAATTCTTTTTATGAGAAGAGACTTTGACTGACAGGACCTTTAGTGCTTCTTTTAAGTTTGGTAAACGTAGCCCCCTTACGAAAAATCAACCCTTCCATATAAGTCTAATTCTCGAATAAAGGGCTCATATATATTGACAATGCTTTAGAATCTAACAGAAAAATCGATCAGAAAAGAGGTCTTTCACTTGCTCGTTGAGATAAAAATGTGGCAGTAACTTTACATGCCATGGCGTTGCTGTTGAAGAATGTATTACAGACACACGAGTATATCAAGCGCGGTGTGGATTGTAACTGGTATCTTAGTTTGCAACATGATCTGTGCCCTCGAATGATCTATGCTCTCATTGTGTTCACACTGGCTAAAAAAAAAGAAAAAGGTCATATTAGAGTGGTCTGGTAGCTTACCCCAAATGTTACGTAACTTTTTGTTTATTTTGTTATATCTGAAACTGTCAGTGAGTTAATAAGATGTAAAACCTTACGATATACAGAAAACGAAAGCTGATTTATTGCCACAAAACTGAGTCAATTCGTCCTCAAAGTGACTCATTTGATATAAAGTGGGCCAATGTGGGGGTAAATTGGCTCAGTTTCAGGACAGTAACTCACGTTTTATTTTCTGTGTATATATTGTCTTCGTTTCCTCCCTGAGACAATAATAAGTAATCAGGCAGAGAAGGAGGTTGTTTCACAAGCAAGATATGAGGTTCCGTCTTGGTAATTGATGCAGGAAACCCCCCAGCGAAATAATTCGTATACAGTACATATACCAGGAGAACTTTGTTTTTCTTTCCAATGGTATCGGTTGAATCTGGAAAATCAAACTCTAACTGAATACAACTTCGAAAAATTGTCGTTGAGATTGTTGAGATTTTTTATTTGCACAATGATTTGTCAAATGTGAATCGAACGTACATTTTAATATGATGTATGCTGACGACAACTCAGTTCATTCTACAACGTAATTCTTCTAACCATCATCTAATCGCTGGTCTAGGAAAAGTTCTTTTTTATAAAAAGGTTTAGAGCAAAAAATCTTTACCTCAAAGACAAAAAGTTGTCAAGTCAAAGACTCAAAGTTGTCATGCCATTTCTTGATTACTATAAATCTGTTTAAATGCATAATTGTGGTATAACTTTGCATGGTGGCTACTTTTTCCTCCACTTCTAAATTTTTCCGCATTATTATCGATAGCCGCAAACATTACTTGTTATCTAACATTAATATCATTTGTAATTAAAAGTTCAAAAAGCAGGTATCCTATACAGAACGAGAAATTACCTTCACATGATTGACTTGGGTATTTTTAAATGATTGCGCACTCACCTCTAAACGCGAGAAACTGATTCATATTGTACCCTTTATTAACATAATAACACAAAACGACAACAAAAGTTGCCATGTCAAAGACCCAAAGCTGTCATGCTATTTCTTCATTACCATAAGTCTGATTAATTGCATAATTTTGGTAATACTTTGCATGATTGTTATTTCCATCCACTTTTAAATTTCTCCTCATTATTAATGATACCCGTAAACATTCCTTGTTACCTCACAGTAATACCTTTTTTAATTAAAAGTTCAAAAAAGTAGGTATTCTTTACAGAAAGAGAATTTACCTGCAGGTGCTGAAAATTTCCTCATTATTCTTTAAAACATCCTTATCCTCTGCCTTATTACATCTTATCCCCGCAAGAAGGGAATGAAGCACGTTACATAGTACACAGTTGATGTAATCAGCCAAAGCTTGAAGTCTGACTGATTGATTGGCAGTATTATATGAAAAAAAAAATACAAAAAAGTTAAGGGAGGTTTGGGGTTTAGCGAGCCGATCAGTCAAGTATATGTGTTTGTTTGGAATAACGGCTTTTCACACAGTTTGAAAACAATGAAAGCATTCATGTCTTGAGGGAACAGGCAGGAATCTCAGGATCCCTAAGTTTTCGAACAGTGGGGGTTTGAAATTTTTTTAGAAAAAAATTTTTGGACTGAATTCCCAAAAAAGTAGGCAATTTTCCAAAGACGGTGAGCCTATAGGCTCATACGAGACGTGACAGAACTGGAAATATAAGGTAGGGGTGCGAGGGAGAAAGACTTTCTGAGTGGAACGCCACTATTAGTCCGGGCTGAGCATTCTTGAAATGTTTGACTTTACAAATCCTCCAAATAACCGGAAGGGGCACTTTCATAGTGTTTTAAGCTGCATATACCCTGCCTTAATTTTTTGATCGTCCTTCTCTGCCTCATTACCTCTTATCACTTTAGGGAGGAAATGAAGCTCACGACAGGCACTCTTGATATGGTCATGTTAAACATCTGAATAATTGATTGACAGTTATAGGTATATTAAAATAAACAAAAAACTTGCGAAAAATTTGGGCTTCGCTAACAGTCAAGGATTCGTGAATTGCTTTTCACGCAGTGTGAACACATTGAAAGCGAGGGCAAAGATCATATAACAAACTCAGATACCAGTTACACCCCATACCGCTTTTGATCTACTGGGGTGTCTATGCTGCTTTCTCAAAAAGCAACGTCACAGCATGACAGTCATGGAAAATTGTATTACACATCAGATGGGTTGAGATGATACAAAATACATAATGAATGTACTTACATCCTCTTACATTTACCGTACTCTGCATGCAATGCTCTCATATCCACGTGCTATGTCGCTGCAACATTTGCCCACCGCCCCGTTCATTCATTTAATTTTTCAGTTGTAATCTCCTCGATAATAATATTTGACATTTCGGCATAGAATCCATGTCTCATTGTACTGTCCATGACGTCATGGACAGTACCTTAGGCACGCTTCTCATTTTCGATGGACAGTTCTTTCGTTCCATGTTACTTGATTCTCAGTGAGTGGTTTGTTCTGCAATCGAGCTCATTATGTAGAGTGAGTCATGTAGACGGGAACGAGACTTCATGATCACTTTTGGTTATGATATGGCCTAAAATGAGTGGGTTTTATTTTGGCATTTATGTATTTTATTGTTTTGTAAAACAATACTTGAGTAAGTCAAATTTGTACAGTATACTTGCTCATCACACAACGGCCGCACTGTAGCTGTAGTATATCGCGGCGTATACGTGCAGTCTCACTAAACGCTAACAAGCTAAAGAGCATTGTAGTTGTGGCACACACACTGTATGTACTGTCGTATCTCGCAACGGCTTGTAGTTCGCCGTCGGAGAACAGCCATGATATTTATGTATGCATATTAGCCTAGGTGTAAACTTAGAATTTGACGTTAGCTCTCATGTTATATTTCTCTATTGGAAGCAGTTACGTAAGGCTTAACTCAGGCTTGCCAAACGCTAGGTGTATCTTGAGAAGTAATAAAAAACTTATCCTTCTCAACGAACAAACCATAGCAGAATATCATAAGAAAGCAGGCATCCATCTTCTTGCTATAATCACATGTACCGTAACGTTAACTTACGCATATAATAGGAACTTAGTGCAGTCTGCTCTGTCAATGTGGGAAGTCTGGGTTAGTTGGGTCCAGCAGTTGGTGACATCTTGCTACGTCTTTTTGGTTCGAACGGTGGCGACAAATTTTACCATGATCCTCTGCCCATGTTTATAAAGGAAGTCCGAGGGCATAATGATAACATACGCCCAATGCCAAGGCCCACCGCTGCTTGTGTATATTATCATTCTCAGACTGATGGTCATTCTCAGAATTAGCATAGGGGGTCTATATACAGTTCTTTTTGTCTGCACTTAGAGTTACCATAGATCTATTAATTTTCTCGCAAGGAGGACATGCATCGCCACCCTGGTGAAGGGTCTAAGAGGAGGGGAGGGGGTGGAAATTTTGTTGGTTTTCAATGGTGTCTAGATACAAAATGGTGCAATATTTTTTGCTTTTACAAGAGTTTCTTCTAACTTGATTGAAGCAAAATTAGGGAAAACCTGTCAGATCAAGTGAGAAATACATGAAATCCGGACATAGTGGCGGTAATTTTACAAAACCGCCAGGACACCAGCCCGAAACAATAACAAGAGGACGTGTCCTGGTAAAACCGAACGTCAAGTACTGGTAACTTCCTGCAGTGCCACTGTGAGCACTGTAGGCATACTTTGCGACTTCCGGTTGATCACTGACGTTACATCGGCATTCGGCATGAATAGCCTATAGGTGGTGATTCCTCAATTAGCCTGATAAGCATTATGAGAAATAGTGCAGTCCTGCATCATTCATGTGTATCAACCAACACAGTACTGTATTGATTATAGGCCTATTCAGGTATATCACTTTGGCCATCAACGTGAAAGCCTGGACGTTAATCTAAGCTTTAGTACGTACCAAAGTAAGTTGGCACAGAAACAATCATGGACAGTAAGTGGTTGCGACTTTCGTAACCACATTTTCTAGTTGCGCGATCGGCATTACCTTACCGTCGGTCGATCATTCGAATAACACCTGGAAGAGGTTACATCAGAAAGGGCTGCTCTGCGTCGTAACTCTCTCAAGCCAGCTGAATATTATCTGACGCGGCATACGTGCTAATTTAGAGTTTCTGTTACTCAATTATTGCACTTAGGATCCCACCGTCGGTTCCATTTAATTTACCCAGACATTAAGTGACACTCTGGCACCATTACCTACCTACTTTACTTACCTACCCTTTGATCCGCCCCGAAAAATTCCTTCTGGGAAAAACTCCTAGAAGTAGCATACTATGGCCTGTTACCTACTGCAACAAGGTGACAAAACACTAAAAACTCAAAACGTTGGGTTTCCTATTAATAATATCACTGACTAGTTGCTAAATTATTCTTTGTTTGGTAAAATCTGCCAACATAATGCAAAACTTCCATAGCGAAGTCAAAATATTCACACCCGGCATAAAATTTAAAGCCATTATTAATCTTTCGCATGAGGTCACGAATGATGATCTCGGGCCTTTCCTAAAAAATTACAAGGTTCACCGACTTATATAGGAACGTCAGATGGCGCACCGCCTACCCTTATTTTGCTTGAATTATGCTTCCCTTTTCCTCGGAAAATGGGACGTAGGTTAGATACGCCGAGCATTCTTTCGCGGAATCTCTGACAGTTACCTAAAGGACACCGAAATATGTCCTTTTCTCACCGTAAGGGGGAAACTTTAAACGGAAAAGTCGAAAAGAACCTTTTCCAGAAGCACAACTTGCTATGAGATCTTACTTATGTCCCTATGGCGGCTTCGCACCTCCAGAACGGACCAATCAACTTGCAGAATCGAGGGAGTTTTCTTTCACGTCCGAACGGCATAATAAAAAGCCTCGCTTAGACACGCTCATTTAGTTGCTAAACTGTCATTTCCGGTCTACAAAGACTATTCATACGACAAGCAACTGGGCATGACGTTAAACTGCATCCAGGGTTGGCTTCTGTTCTATTCAGCCAGTCTAGAGCAGGACCACACGTTTGCCCTTTAGAGGGCGTACTTGTCCATTTGGGACGTTTAGCTCCTAAAGGGAGCAGAACTCCTCCGGGAGTAAATGTTTGGTTTTCGCCCCTTTGCTCTTCGCTAGAGAGTCGAGGGGACTTTTAGAAAAAAGCAACTGTACTACCCGAACTAAAGAGTTCAGAACTACAAAGAAAATTCTGTCTAACAAAGGCAACTGCAATTAACCCGGGCAACAAACGTCATAGGGAATAACCAACAAACCAGTCTATTAAAAGACGCGTGTTCACCCGATTTTAAAAAGTCATTTTAAGAACATGCAAAGATCTCACAGCTCGCAAAGGAAGAGTAGACTATACGTAGTCTTTTCAAACGCCCATAACCTAAACGGCGAAAGACCCCCCAAAGTACACTAAAAACCTCTATGATAGACGACTATCAAATGAGATAATTGTGTGATGTAAAGGGTCATGGCACACAAAACAACCCCAAGAAACACTCGAGTACCGACCCTCTCACCTCTCCAAAAAGAGTTAAAGTGAGAACTCGCTACGCAACGTGTAATGCAAGTGTTTAACTTGACTGCTTATGAGCAATCACTCATGTGGGGAAAAGATAGTTGTCACAAAATGCGTGAATTGCGCTATCAAAACAACGAACCCTCCTAACTGAGATACTCAAAGCATTTATTGTGCTGTCAAGACTCTTCTGAATTATTGATTTGATTTGATTTGATTTTCCCGACAACCTCTCATTGCCTACAAAAAAGGCTTCAATCTTATCGATTGCCTTGTATTATTTTACAAGGTTCGAGAGCTACGGGTAAAAAGGCCTACAAAGCAACCTCCGAGAAACACTGTAAGTAGCCAAATCCTCCCATTCAGAAAGGGACAACAAAGGAACAAAATTTCGCTACTTACTGCAAAATTTAAAGTATTGAATCTCATCATTTAACTGCGAATGATTAACACCCAGGTGGAGAAAACAACAGCGTCACTAGTCCGTGGCCCATGCTGAAAATGAACTCTCCTAACCCAAGTGACTCAGAGCGGTTTGCTAATAACCCGGGCCTGCTCCTATCAACACTCTTTTTCCGACAATCTCGCCCGCCAACAAAAAGGCATAAATCTAAAAGATGGCCTTGTAAAATCAAGGTTTGAGAGAACGGAAAATAAAATGGTACAATGATACTTTTCTTACAACTCTATTTGAAGCAGGAATATATAAACCCAAGCCGCAAATGACAGGCTTGCTACTGATGAAGCTGCGCCATTCACAGCGAATGAGCAAGACAGCAGAAACCGGTCTAGCTTGGTCATAAGAACCAACTTCAAAATATTCACACCCGGCACAAAATTTAAAGCCTATTAATCTTTCGCATGAGGTCACGAATGATGATCTCGGGCCTTTCCTAAAAAATTACAAGGTTCACCGACTTATATAGGAACGTCAGATGGCGCACCGCCTAGCCTTATTTTACTAGTTCAAATGGTACAATGGATAATCTAATCCCTGAGATACCAAGTTCTCCAATCTCTAAAGATTTGTTTGAAGACGAAGCAGTAATACAACCCGGCCAGAAAAGCCCGAAGAAGCAGGAAACCGACCGAACCCGTCTGCAAAACGACACCTTTAAGAAGGTCAGACAACACCTAACTGCTCTCCAACAACTGCAAGCAACTGTCATCAGTCTCACCAACGAGATCAAACGGCTCGAATCCCAATTATCACGGACAACGTTCCACAACACCTCCGGGTTCATAGAATTCTACCCGAGCTGCCCTGGTCCGTGAACTGCTCTGAGGAATTGAGAGATTCCTGGAATTCTCTCCTCCTTCAGACAGGCAAGCGGCTCGGCCAAGCTTGGAGACAGGAGCTCTCCCTCCAAGCTAAAAGGCAAAAGGAACGGTTCGAGGAGAAAGAAGAAAGAGCCTTGGCTGATCTCGAGAACGAGCTACAAAGCGTCGAGGCGAAGAGGTTGCTTAAACATTTTCTTCAGAAATCGCTACAGAGAACGGAAGCTAAACTCGCCAACCGACACAACAAAAAGTCAGAAAGGCGCCACCACCCGTACCGAAGGTAGACCAGACCTCGCACCCGACTTTTAAGTCATTTCAACGGCTCTTTTTTAAGGCCACCATGAATTTCAGAAAGAGTGGTCTCTCTTCCTCTAGAGACATGCTTTTGTCTCATGTGTCTCTTATTTCTAAGGATACTAACCCATATACCCCGTCAAATAAAAGACGTAAGTTTTACCCAATCCATTAAAGCTAAAAAAGCAGAAAACGGTCCCATGCCCAGCAAAGGAAAGCTAAGACTACACGTAGTCAAAAACACGCCCATAACCTTAATGAAAAGGCGAAAGAATCCTCCAAGTACGTAAAAAACCTCTCTGATAGACAACTATCAAATATAGAGATGATTGCGTTAGGTAAAGGATTAAAATTTATAACAACCGCCGAGAAACCAAACCGTCTCGAAATTCTCAGATCATTAAAAGATCTAACACGAAAAATGAGAATTCGATACATAATGTAAAATAAAATGCGTGGTTCTCTCTCTAAGTTCCGCCTACCCTCGACCTGGTCACCACGAGTGACATACAGCCGAGACTTGGAGGACTATCTCGAAGCTACTAAGGAAGAATTAGCTGAAATACCAATTAATAATGCTAAAAGTAACACATCAAAGGCAGAACAAATCGCTCTACGGCAAATAGCCAAAGACCAGACGATTATTCTGAAACCTTTTGATAAAGGCAGAGGTATAGCAGTTCTGAATCGCACCGACTACAAAGCCGTAATTGAATGGCGATTAAAAAGTCATCACTCCCAAATCTAGAGGGCGACATAACACCCGATACCAAAATCATGGTTTATTCGACCCTCCGAGATATGTTCTCTAAGAAGGAGATTAATGAGGAGACATTTAATTATCTCAACCCAAATAACCACAAAATCCGTACCCCGGTCATATACGTACTTCCTAAAGTACATAAAGCACCACCCCCCGGCACAAAATTTGCCGGCCGCCCTATCATAGGCGGCAACGGATCTCCGACAGAAAAAATATCTGAATTTGTGAATTATTTCCTGCTTCCGATTGTCATAAGACAAGCCACGTATGTGAAAGACACAAATCACATTCTTAAAATCCTGGAAGCCACCCCCTACCAGAAAATGTCTTACTCGCTACCCTTGATGTAGTGTCTATGTACACAAACACTCCACAAGAGGAAGCCTTGGATGTCGTACAAAAATCATATGCGGAAGCCCCGCAAAATTACTATGATATGAAGAAAATATCACCCCGTTCCATGAGTAATCTGGTCAAACTAATTCTCACGAAAAACCGTTTTGAATTTGATGGCCAAATTTTCCTACAAACAATAGGATGCGCAATGGGCAGTCAAGCCTCCCCTGAAATCTGCGATATTGTCATGCACCACCTAGAAAATCGCATTATACCGACAGATTTCAATATTATTAAATGGCTTTGCTATAGAGACAGCATCCTTTTATTGTACAATGGCACACGAAAGGAACTTGAAAACCTGGTGACCTGTTTGAATGAAGCACACGAACATTTTAAGTTCACGGTAGAAGCTTCTAACATGAAAGTTACTTATCTCGATCTCGAAATATTCAAAGGCGAACGTTTCCGCTCTACTGGCCTCCGTGACACTAAATCTATACCAAGTCCACGGAAACCTACCAGTGTCTAGATCGGAATTCAGCACATCCACTAGCCACTTTTAAACGCTTTATCAAAGGCGAAGTACTAAGATACGCCCGCCTGTGCAATAACGAAAGTGACTTTCTGGAGAAACGCAACTCCTTCACTGAGAAACTGCTTATGCGAAATTACTCACGAGAGGAAATCAACAGCGCCACCAGTAATGTGGTATATGCTGACCGTAAAACCCTCCTAACTGAGAAAGAAAAGGCAGTAACCCCACCACTGATTTTTAAACTTGTTTACACCCCGCATGTTAAAACAATGCAATTGAAACGTGCCTTATTAAAAAATTGGCAACTTATAATCAAAACCCGCAATTATACAAACTGTTCCCCGAACAACCAATCATCGCCTAAAAAGGTCAAAAAATCTAAAAGATTTCCTTGCTAAATCAAGGTTTACGAGTTCTAGGGAGAACGAAGTACAAAACTCAGACGATACCTTCCTTGATGCTCTATTAGAAGCAATCACGAATATTTAAATCCATGTCGCGCACGACGACCCGCTAGTGATGAAGCTGCGCCATTCAAAGTGAATGAGCAAGACAGCAGAAACCGGTCTAGCTTGGTTATAAGAACCAACTAAATATATTCACACCCGGCAATAAAATACAAAAGCCATTAAATCTTTCGCATGAAATCACAAATGATGATTTCGGGCCTTTCCTAAAAAATATACAAGGTTCACCGTCTTATAGGAACGTCAGATGGCGCACCGCCTACCCTTATTTTACTTATTTTAACTTTTCATCACTGTTTAAACTATCGCGAGCATATTGGTCTGCGAACACATCACTGGCTGACTGGGTTTTTGGAGGACTTCTTTGGAATTGTCTTCTTTAAGGACTTTTTTATAATTTTTATGACAGAGTTTATTTCTGAAAAAGACTACAATTTTTTTCCTTTTCTTTTTTCTTTTTTGTTGTTGTTTTAAACCGATGCACATTTCTGTGATTAGTAGGTAACACGGGCTTCATCCGCCGAAATGTTAACCTCTTTAAACAAAGGTATTTCAAACTATAGACTTGTTTTGCAGAAAGTGTTGGATCCTGAGTTTCACTACAGCGAGAGCACAACATGCCATTAGCAATTCACATTTCAGAGGGTAATTAGACGTTGAAAGAGTGAACAGTGGTGTAATTTGCGGCGCCCACGCCGAAATTTTGCCTTGCCAAAGATTTTTCAAACAAATAGACCCATTTGAAAACATGAATTCTGGGTTCCCGTGTAAGGAAATTTGAAACGCGTTGGGGTTATTGGACAATCTCTGTTGCAGTGTTCGCTAATTTTTATGTGCAGTTTTCTTTTTCAACACGCGCAAATACAGCTTTAAGGTATTAACAACCTATAATTTTCTTCGGCAAGTGGGCGGCTTGAGTCCTCAAAGCACTGCCACACCCATTCCCTTCTTGGAAGGAGGTATACAGACTAGGTTCCCATCCATTGCAGACCTTGTAACAGCAACAGATAAAGGTAAGGTTTCCTATGAAGCATGTTAGAGAGATAAGCCGGAGCAAAATTATTCCAATACTTGTGAACATACACACAAATCTTGGAATAGATTTTTCTATGAATAGCGAGCTGATGAAAAGGCACGAATTAAAGAAGAGGTTTTGGACAGTCTAACATCATGGTTGCCGAGAAAATAACTTTAGTAAATCGATTTTGCAAGGATTGAAGGATTTTAAGGTCATTTAATACCGTACCAAATAAAAAGGCATTACCGTAGTGAAACGTATCTTGAAAGAAGAAAATCAATGGCAACAGAGTGACGAGTCTCCTTTTCTAGGTACCGGTCAATACGAAATAAATTTCTGTGATGATAATTTACAAGACGAGACTAGACTATTCACCTCTTTTGTCATTTTAAGGTTAGAGTAAAAAATAATCCCTAAATTGCGAATTTCACTAGATTGTTTGATTTGGCAGGCTTCAACATCCAAATGAAAATAAAAATACAAGTAGTTCATTAATACCTACAAAGATTTTTAAGATGTATGGAATTTATTACTGTAAAAAAATGTAAGAACATTTTACATAATATCTGAAAAGCCATAGATTTGGTGCATAGCCCAGCTCAATGTCAGCGTCAAACACATTGATCGATCAAGTTAAATCTGCTTCTTTTCCGCTCGTGTTTAAATGGTCTGATGGCCGTGAGATTAGATTTGCATTGTCCTTCAGTGGACGTTACAGCTCCTTCAGGAAGCAATATGTTGTTTGGTTTCGCCGAACAGCCCTTTTCCAGTGGGTCGGGAGGACTTTAGAAAAAGTTTTTGTTTTCAAGCACCTTAAACCACTGATGTAAATCAAAAAAGGTTGGTCAAGTGTTGTCCTTCGGTGGACTTAAAAGCTTCTTTGGGAAGCAGTTTATAGTTTGGTTTCGCCGAACGGCCCTTTGCCAGAGAGTCGTGAGCACTTTTACAGAAAGCACTTGTTCGGCCTTATGGTTAAGATCATGTGTAGTATCTGTTCTTTTCAGCCAGTCTAGAATGGGGCCATACATGACAGAGTAACGATGTAAACGGTCTGAGGACCGTCATGTAGGCCTTTTTGGTAAGCCGACTGATTTGCCGAACCCCTTTTTTGCAGAGCGCCGGGATTACTTTAGAAAATGTTCCTTTTTTTAGCACGAAAAAGAGGAAAGGGCAGTTTAGTCCAAATAACAGTTCCCTGCTCTTAGGCATAGAAAATGATGGTATAATCCCAATGCTTTGTTTACAGCGACTACACGACGAGTAAACTACAACTGGAAATTTTACAGGCAAAAGCTGTTACAGTGTACTTTTATCAAAAGAGACACCACTGATGTTCACAAAACGTGTTCTACTTTTCAAATAACTCAGTCACAAACAAACTCACATATCCAGAGATATGCCAAAAATCAGAGCTCCCAGGGGTTTCACCCCTCGGACCCAATGCCCACAGGAACGGTCGCAATGAGCTCGATTTTACGTTGTAACCGAAACATTATCCAACATTACCTTTAGCCCGTAGTTTGCCACGCCCTCCCATTTTGACATCCTGGGGCCACCATTGCTAATGGGACGATTGCCTTTTTTCACCAGATAAGCAGTAAGATTATTACCCTCGAAAGCAAACAAGAAGCATTGTTTTTTTAAACAAACATGGAAATAAGTGTGGAACCTAATCAACGATTATTACTTTCCCTTTAACGAAGTATTCACCGAATTGGTTTCGTACTGAATCGTCAGTTCCCACTTACAACTGCATGGAGTTACGGATACCGGGAGTTAACTGCCGTTTACTCCAATGTATGCTTGAGAGGTACTCCACTGGCATTTAATTCAATGTCTATTTGGGTGTTGGCCTCATAATCCTCACTGAGATAACTTACGCCAAATGTTCATTGGAGTGAACCGTAAGATTAAAGTAATTTGTAAGGTACCGTCTAAGACTGGAGTTACCGATACAGGGAGTTACCGGTACTCAACTGCCATTTAACCCAATGCTTGCTTGGGTACTCAACAGTCATTTACCTCAATGCCTGCTTGGGAGTTGGTCCAATATTCACGGAAGTGGACGATCCAAATTTTTCTTTCCTCCGTTGTAGAAACATTGAATTTTAACGTTAAGAAGAGAAAAATTGTAACATTTTGACGGTTACTGGAAAGACATGGGTATACCCTAACTAGATCACTTTTAATTCTTTAAAAAACTATAATGGTACCAACTGAATAATTAACAAATAAAAAATCTTCGAATATCTGGCATGTAGCTAACAACAACCTCAACAGTGAGGGCAAAACGAAGAAATTCTAAACAAAATACGTAAAATATCTTACTGTCTAGAGGAAAAGGCGGCGGGATGAAACCTTTGTCTTTTGGGACACTTCCTTTGACAAAGCTGGTTGACATCATTGCCAAAAGAAAAACGGTGATTATAAAATATCCCTTCATCATCAATTAAGACCGAGTAGCGAAGCGCTAAAAATTTCTTCGAATAGCGAGAAGTTCCGTCAAGTCCTCAGGACACCAAAGTTACAACTATGAAGTGATCGTCTTTTTAGTCTGCGTAACTCGTCGAACAAGTCCTTGGACGAGTTCAATAGAATCTGACCTTCTCTTTACGTCGACACCGATCCTGAACTCACCAAATACGGTTCGATTGAACTATAGCATTCTTGCCATGGAACTAGTACCCCGTTTCAGTAATTTAGATTTCCGGCCACCCGTTAAAGGGGAAAGACAGTCACCACGATATGGTTTAGTGGTCTGTTGTTTTTCATGGGTGCCTCTTTGGAGCCAGTGGCAATATCTTTCTCATTACTTCATTCATGAAGAGATTAACTCATTGGTTTCATTTGAATACCCAGGTGAAAATCATGAAATATCATGAAAGATACTTGCTAGGGGATTATGCAAAAAATGTGTGAGATCTGGTTGTTGTTTCAAAATAAGTTTGCCTTAGGTGGACCTTTTGGTTTCCCGAAAGGGAATGCCCATTGAGTCGTGCAGACGTAACCTTTGCAAAACTGGTGTAAGATCATGTATCGTGTGTCATATCACCAATTTCAGGCGAAATAGTCGACTAAAAGGCGCAAGAGTGAACGGGGGATTTTAGGTCACCCTTTCTGAATGCTGGCGAATGGTCACAAATTTGTCCCGAAATCAGTCCGAAGCTGCCCAACAATTACCAAATGATCATATCTGAACGAAATATACATTCCTTCATAGTTTCGTTGATAAATTATTCCAATTTTCCTGAAGACGGTCAATCCCGCTTTGTTCATGCTACGAATCTGTTTGCAGTACACATGTTAGTAAGTCAGCCATCTTGAAACGCAATGCATAATGGTACCTAGCATATTGCAGCACTGTGATACAAGATCCAACACAATCCCATGCATCGGGCGTGCACATAGGTAAGTGATGCAAATGTATGTACATGAAATGAACAGATGAAGCAGAACAAAGGCACAGAGTTCTTTACAGCATTTTTAGTGAAGATAAAAGGATAACAAGAAAGGTAGGCTACTACTATATTTTGGAAATTATTTGTTCTCTCTCTTTGAAATGATATTTCGACATATTCTCACCTTGAAAGCGGAAAATGTGCAGTTTAAGACTTTTCAAATGAGTTCTCGCTCCTTCGGTTTTCTTGGAAAGCTTATGACGAAGACTCTAGCCAAAGATCACCCCCTGACAATCGCTATCTACTAAAACGAGTCTTTTTGAATATTTAACTTTCTAATTTTCTTTAATGGCCAAAAAGATACTCAATTACGTAAGACCTTGAATAAAATTATTTTATAACATTTATTTTTTTATATTATTAGGTAGCTCGAGTACGGTCTTCTAGAATGCATTTCACTGCGAGTGCTCATGGTGTAAAGATTGCGCCATGACGGTCACAAATGTGAGGTCTGCTCTCCAACTGAGTCGTTTGGGGAGTCAGTTAGATCAGTTTCAAAGGTTCAATATCAAAAGGTGACTTACTGGTTTGTTTTCCCAGCTCCATTGCTTTTGCTGATTACCAACCACAATGGCAGTAGGTTCCATTTAAAGTCTTCGGTATGACCCGGCCTAGGAGTCGAATTCCAGAACTATATGGCCGCATATACCTTCCGGGTACAAGTCGGGTGCTCTAACCGTCGGGAAACATTTCAAAATTCAGTATTGATGAACTATTTTATGCTTCCGTTCGGCAAGAATAGACATAATGAAAAGAAATTATCTTATTAAAGCAGTCGCAGATTCGAGACTTGACCCTAACAGAATCACAAAAGGTACTGTCTACAGGAAGCAATTCTCGACGCATCTTAAAAGGAAGCTTGAACCAATGAATTCCCTGACCAGTTCTAGTTGAAGAGACATCTGTTGAATAAGCTTGTTTGGTGATCATGCGTTGCCGCATGGAATTGTGGGGTACATCGTGGGATATACAAATCGAGCTCAGCACATAGAGCACAGCGTACCTCCTTTTCATCAGTAAGTGCACAAAACACTATCTAAGGGTACTATAACCAACCTGAACGAAAATAGCGGTCGCAGTCATTCTTTAGGGGCGTATTAAGATGCAAACTCTTTACTCCAAAAGACAATTTAGACACAATCCACTGCACTAAATTACACTTAAGATCATATCGCTGAAATTGTACATCACTGAGGAAGCCATGGGGAGACAATCCCTCAACTTTGATTTTTTGTGTGTGTGTGTGTGAAATTGGGTGTCCTTACGTCATGGAAGTACTACTTCCGCGGAATTACTGCCATGCTTACATGTAATCTGGTGCCATATACGCTATCTTTTGAACTAAAATTTGTTTACCATAGAAGGTATTTTTAGGATCTAAAAAAGTCGGTTTTCGCGGGGGTGGGACTAAAATTTGTTTTACCAAAGTACGTATTTTTAGGATCTAAAATAGTCGGTTCCTGTGGGGGGCGGACATGGTCCAATGGCCCCCTGCGTACGCCAGTCAAGAGGACTAATTTCAAGGGAAGGTCAACTGCTCATGCATCACGAATAACATAGTTTAACCAGTCACAGGTACACGCCATTAACGCAGAGAAAGCAAACATTGGCCTAAAAAAATTCGCCTTCCAAACCAGATTCCCCTTGCTAAGAAGTTTAGCTTTAAACCCTAAGAGAGAGAAACGAAAGCACACTTAGCGAATACATATGAAAATTAAAGATTGGACGATACGTGATCCCTCAGTAAAATGGATGAACCTCACCACCGTTTTATGCTTCGCAATTCTATGCAGAATTAATTCAACTTTTGGTCGAACTGCAATAAAAACCTTCGCATGGGTTATTCGTTATTCGAGGCCCAGATGTTTATCGAAAGAGCCATTCTTCTCTACAAAGGGCTGCGAAAAAAAGTAAGGAGCACTGAAAAGTTCACGTGTTCCGTTTGGTCAGTCTTCTACTGCACACTAAGCGTCATATGCTGCTTTTTGCGAACAAAAGTTTTATTTTACCTTTGACGACAATTAATTAGTCTAATATTAAGGGAGGGAGCTGACTATTTTGATAGGCAGAGAAATGTTACTATCACACAGCAAATCCGAAATTTTAAAATGAACTTGCAGCAAATCACTACATCAGAAAATAAATAAATAAATAGAAAAAAACACGTCACCTAACAACCGAACACTTTTTGAAGTCATAAATCTAGTCCAACAGGTGTAAGTAATATCAATCTTTTTATTTTTCTCCTTCGTTCTGTTTAACTTTCATGGGCCTTGAACTTTGGGACAAAATTTTTGCAATGAGGTTGGTCAAGTGCTGTACTTCAGTGGGTGTTGCCTTCGGGTGTGGTGTTGGGTCCGGACGTGGTGTTGCCTTCGGGTGTGGTGTGGGAGTTTCTTGGTTTTGTGTTGATGTGGGGCGGGTGTTGGTGTTTAGGGCGGTTGTGGTTGGGTTGACGGCTTGTTCAGGTATTGGGTGGGATTGGTGTGTCGTTTCCGTTTGTGACAAACCTTTTTGTCCCGTGTTTTGTGCGTTGATAGTTGATGGTTAGCTTTTGTATTTTTGTCCGTCCGGGTTGAGTTGTCTATTTGTCCGTGCCTGTTTCTATGTACGTTTAAAAAATACTTCAGTGGAAAGCAGTTTCAAGTTTGGTTTCGCCGAATGGGCCTTTGGCAGAGGGTCGGGAGGACTTTGGAACAAGTACTTCAGTGGACGTATAGCTTCTTTTCAATCAGTTTAGAATGGAGCCAGACATGACAGACGAATGATGTAAATGGTCGGATGGCCATAAAGTGGGTCAGGTGTTGTCCTTCAGTGGGCGTAGCTTCTTTAGTTTCGCCGAACGGCTCTTTTCAGAGAGGCGGGAGGACTTTAGAAAAAGTGCTTCTTTGGGAAGCAGATTAGAGTTTAGCTTCGCCGAGCGGCTCTTTGCCAGATGGTCGGGACTTCGGAATAAGGAATCTTTGCACTTTAATTGCTAATTATGTCATTTGAAGGAACGGTCTGTGTTATAATACACGGCATGCACCCACAGAGATCAACCTCGGGAAACTAATGAAATAGGTAGCAGAGAAGGGCAAATCTCCCTATGCGTTGCAAACAATCTAAATTCATTGCCTGTACTTTCCAATTAGCCAACTCTGACCATGGTCAGTTTTACTAGTTATTATATCCTTGACACGTCAGCCACTAATATAGGCTACTTCTGAGTTAGTTAGTAAATATGTTAGTTAGATGGAGTTTTACAGCCCAGTTTCCAACCAGTAAAAGATCCAACTGAACAGGTCACATTTTCTACGCAAAGACAAAGCGGCAACCCAACTACTGTTTTATTCATTGCATATAGCGGCTAAGCAATCACTACAGGGATTCGCCAAGTTGGAGGACATTAACGTCAAGAACATGAGTTTTTGTTTTTCCTTTTTTCCTCTTTCTTCTTCTTTTTGCAGTGCTAGACTGAACACACCGAAGAGTGCGCGCTATTGTATACGCGTCTGTACACATTCATCGAGCAAGCTCCTTAAGTTTCGTCTGCTACGAAGTCTTGTACCCCAACATGGCACCAACAAATTATTTAACGTCAAGTTGAAAGACTTTGTATGGTTGCAAAATGAAACGACACGAGTGACGTACGAAAGAATTTTGTATTTAAAACAACCACCTTTGCATTTCTTTTAGCATACAGGTTACACCCCAACCCTGTCTCGTATGTCTTATAGGTCTTTAAAAACTGTAAATAGAATCTCCTTACCTCGGTTAGGCCAACAGACTATTGCACTTCCGTCCCACCTTCTCCCTCCAGAACAAGTTCGTACACTGTTTCCACCCTCTGGAGAAAATCCATCATTATATGTGTATTTGGCGATACTTCCATACTCTGCGGTCTGTGAGTCTACGGTGTATGTAGCATGACTCGCAATGAGATCAGAAGTACTGCAATAATTTTCTCTACCTAAAAAGGGGGGATAAGTACAAAATCGAAGAAGAAGCATCGGTTGGGTTTTTAGTTGCGGTGCCTGCCTTGCAGGCAGCACCGCAGCTAATGCAGTTACTCTCGCGATGTCAATTTCTGACTTTTTCGGCACTTTATTTCTATCTTCTTTTAGATGCTTTGTGGTATCGAAATACGGTTTAGTGCAATTTGTAGGGATGGTACTTCTCTTTCGTGTTTTTAAGTTTTGGTGGAAATATGACTTTCGTGAGAGTGTAAAATTGGGGTTTTTTTCATGTAAAATTTGGAAACGTGTTCTATTTTTAGTAACAATCTTGCGGAAAAACCAGGTCCGTATGTACTCTGGGGAAAAGGTTGTTTGTTAATTTAACACAGCGCCATCATTTTGGTTGTTTTTTTTTTAATTCATTACAGATTGGTGTTTATTGAATTTTGAGTATTTATATGAGGATTTCTTTGTAGGAATTTATTCTTCTCAAGTGGCATGGTCGGGGTTGCGGTGAAGTAAAAAGTTTGATAGTTTATAGGAGTTTTGTTCACTTTTTTGCGACTTTGAAGGGTTGTGTGAATTTCTCACACTAACGACAATATTCACAAAGTAAGTTTCTGTATAAGGGAAACATTGTTATTGGTAGGTAAATATTATTTGTATAAGTTGGCGAGTATTAATATTTGTGTTATATCAAGGTGTCTGGTTATGGTAAATTTGTTATTTTAAAGTTTAAAATTATGTGGAGAATATTACAATGCCTACGAAGGGCCGTTCAAAGATTTTTAATTTAGAAAGGAAAGGTTGGCAACAAAGAAAAAGAAAGTATGGGGGTGATTTTCAAGATAAAAGTTATGAAGAGGAGAAAAAGATGATATCAGAGTTGGGAACAAACCCCAAAAAAGTTCTAGTGAATATGAAAAAAGTCAGAGGTGTGATGATGGGGAAAGTAGGGAACATGACGATCGTGAGGTATTATTTATACGTTCCGAAAGACCTACATGTACATTTTATTTTTTCGTTGTTGATAGCTGTTGGAGAGAAAAATTTTTAGGAAGCTTGTGTTGATAGATTCAAACATGGTTTTGTGAAAACTGGGGGATTTGACTTGCCGTCTATTGAAATAGGAAAATGTGTTTCAGTTGACAGTAGCCCGATTCGTGTGAGGAAAGTACGTGGAGATGGTAATTGTTTTTTCGGTGTTTGGCATTACTGGTTACAGGGGTAGAAGATAATCATTTTTATTTAAGACAAGTCATTGTAAGTTCATTGTGTAGTTAATCGGGAAAAACGTACCATTTATTTAGTCAATACAGGTGGAGTACATTATGACGTAGTGCTGGAAATAGAAGATAATGAGTCTGTACATGAGAGCAGCGTTATAGAGAATTAGTTGAAGAGGGGTTGTGTTAATGAACATAGTGAAGAATTTTTCGGTGTTAAATGTAACATATTGAAAAGAGGAGACATTTTATTTGAAGAGGAGCGTAATCAAATGTCAATGCAAAGTTATGTGAAGAGAGCAGATGTTTGTTTAAATGAGGGGAGTAATCATATATTAGTGCAAGGGTCTATGGGAGTGACTGAAGATAGGTATAAATGTTGGGAAAGTAAAGGTTTTGTGATAAAACGCAGTGTGGGTATTGCAAGTGATAGTACTAAAATGATGCTTTGAGAACAAATACGTAAGCGTCAATTTAGAAAAGAAGAGGAGAGTCCAATTAGAGAATTGCAACATCGCTTTTGGAATAAAATTATGGAGGGGCCTACATATGTTTGCTTTTATTGTGAGCTGTTATGGTATAAAGAATATGCACTGTGGGTGAATTTAGTTAGATTTAGTGGAACTACTTGTATTTGTAAGCAGGAAGAAGGTATAGATAAAGGATGGGTCTGTAAAACCTGTTTAAAATATATAAAAGAAGGCAGAGTTCCGTTATTAAGTCGAGATAATAATATGAAAATGTATGAGATACCAGAAGAATTGAAATTACATCGTCTTGAAGAAAGGTTGGTCGCTTTGCGAACACCTTTTATTCAGTTACGTGAGCTTCCTCGAGGAGGGCACTTTAGTATTAAGGGAAATGTTGTTAATGTCCCGTCTGATGTGGTGGCAACAATTAAAACTTTACCTATAAGACTTGAAGAGAGCCAAGTAATTCCTGTCAAATTTAAGAGGAAATTAAGTTATAAAACGGCTGTTTTTTTTTCTGAAAATGTTAGGCCTAGAAGTGTTGTTCTTGCTGCTCGCTGGCTGATAGAAAATGAGGATATCAAGATACACAACAATGACTTAGGAAAGGAAGACACGTTTTGAAAAGGATGAACAACTTCTGGTAAGTGGGTCTGCTGCCCCTCTTTTACTAACACCACCATTACTTGCCTACACGATGTTGAGTTCGCGCTAGGAGGGCCTGTATAATAGAGTAGTCAGGTTCCTGTTTTTTGACTCATTCAAAATGCCGTTTTGCATCGCGGAAGGATATATTGCAAAAAATGCCTGAAATACCTTCAATTTTCTTTGAATGATTACTTCAACTACTTTCCTACCACATAGAGATCACAAATTGAACACATCTCTTCACTAACATGGTCTAATCCCCCCCCCCCCAAAAAAAAAGTTTTCTAGGGTGTTAAATTCGTAGGGTAACCTCCTTCGGCGGGATTCCTCTTGAATTGGTGGTGTGCTACCTTCTGTCTTCATTGCAAGGTCATACATATCACTCATCCGTGTCCGTGAAAAACCATGGGGTCGTCCCATGGTTGCATTGGCAGAAGAACTATATCCAAAAAAGGTCACAGCAGGGAGCTGCCTTTAGTAGCAGCTCCCTGGTATTAGCCCCGTTCATATACGTCACTAGCAGACTAGTATCCCTTCCCCAATTATTTCTAAGTTCAGCATTAATCAAACTTGAACGATGTTGTCTTACACAAATCAGAGTGTCGAACCATCCAGTAATCAATCATAAAGATACATTGCATCATTTTTACGTCCTATAATGAAACTTGAATACCAAAATGTCGATGTTTATAATTTATAGCTATTAGCTGCGATTCGTCTGTCATCACGTTATTAACCAGACACGTTTCTTATTACATTCTATAGCAAGGACTTTTTGTCGCTTCTTTGACGATGTCCTTTTACTACGGAAGAAAATATTGTCATTGTAGTAAGTTTATGTATGGCCATGACTTGCAATTGATGAAACGATTACCTAATGAAAGTAATAAGTAAGACAGTTCTACGAATACAAATAAACTGTCGAGTAAAAGATTCCGTAGAAGACGAATTTCATCATTCCAACAACCCGTCTGCAATACAATTGTAGTTTGGGGTGAAAAGTTTGGCCCTTTAATACGGGAAGTTGCAACTTTCTGCTTACTATAAGTTGACCCTTATCAGCTTATGTTATGTGACGTTGACACTAAATTAGACCGTGCACAGAGGGTCAAATTGTTGGTTTACGGACGAAGATTTGAACATTTCAAGACATTTCGTAACTGTAAATTTCTAGCTAAGTGGCTCGTTCGTTTCATCTCTTTGCCCTTTTCGGAAATGGAAAGTTCGCAAGATATTTATGACCTAATTATTCTCTAGTTTGTTATAATTATGTCAGGGAGTTGTGGTGTTATCAGGAAAACGTTTAACTTATTCATCATAAAGTCCATTTTTCTCTTTAAAGTGATTTGTTCAACTATTGCAACTATTGCCAAATACGGGCAATGGTTATGAGAATCGGGTAATCTGATTTTCGATAATTTAATGATGTAGGATGAGAATGTCTTCCCGTAAGTCTGCTTGGAAATTCATTTCAACACACCGTGTAAGGTGACAATTCTGTCAATAAGTGTTACTAATAGAAGAAAAATCATCTACTTCATTTCATCCAATGGTAGTGGTACATTTTATCTGATTCTTCTGATCAAAATAGCGACTGCTATAAGATCCCCATAGGCCTTAATTTTTTCAAAAGTAAAATCATATATAGTAGGAAGTTGGGGCACACAATTTTTTCAATATATATTGAATTTAGCCAAGAGTCGCAATAGAGTAAAATTCATTAGCATGTTTTCAATTCCGGTTTGTAGCTTCCCCGAAATGATGCGGGATTCATCGATTGGCAGTGATACATTTTATCTGGTAATTTTCTGATCAATAGCGACTGCTTAGATCCCCTATAAGTCTGGGAAATGTCATTTTCGACTGTCTCAGGGGTCCGTTTTTTCAAAATTTTCTGTTCGCTTCGCTCCAACCAGCGGTGAAGTTCCGCGCAGATAGTCTTCCTAGCAGCATTTTAGTTTCAAGTGAACAATTTTTGTGCAAACAGACCCTCGAATTGGTGACTTCTAAGACCCCCTACAAGCAAAGGTTTTGACTATCTGAAGTGGTCAGGTTTTCAAAATTTCCTGCACGCTTCGTCCCAACTTATGGTGGTGCTCCACTTACACCGCTTCATAGCAGAATTTAAGTTTCAAGTGATCATTTTTTACAAAAGGAAACTCAAAATAGCGAATGCTTAGATCCCCATATAAGCCCGGGAAATGCCATTTTCAACTGTCTGAGCGGTCGGATATTTGAAAATGTTTTGTACGCTTCGCGCCAACTAATGGTGGCGCTCCGCTTAGTCTTTCTGGCTGAATTTTATTTTGGAACGAACGTACGTTTATCTGCAATTGAAACTTAAAAACGCGACTTCTTGGATCCCCTTTTCAAGGCTGGGAAATGTCATTTTTGACTGTCTGAGGGGTACGAATTTTCAAATTTTCTGGACGTTCCGCGCCAACCAGTGGTGGCGCTCCGCTTTGACTGTCCTACAGGCAGAATTACATTTCTCGGGCAAAAATCATGTGGCCCAAAAGTGAAATGCTCCCCTACGCCCCTGGAAATACTTCACTCAGGTGTGCACTGGAACAGCTGCTTGCAACATTCAGCAGGATTACGGATTTGTGATCCTAGGATACATAGTTCAGTGGAGCAATGAACTGAGCTAATCAGTATCTCAAAAGGGTGTTTTAATCTTAGAAAAATAAAAAATTTTCTCACCAGAATTAGAGACAAATAAACCTGGCAAATGCCATTTCTAGCCATCTGGGAGGTTTTAAAATCCAAAATTTTCTTTGTACCCTCCGCGCCAACTGATGGTGGCGCTACGCTTAGATAGTAAACTCCAGCCACCCCCTACAAAAGTATCCAGCCCTCCATGGACCCCTACCAGGGCTTTGTCCCCTGAACCCCACCAGGGGCCCTTAAAGCGGCCCCCTGGACCCCAGGCTGATTGGGCCAACAGTCTAAACCCTGTAAAAACATGGGCCGATTTTCCTAAATTTTTAGCCAAATCGTTCGTTCATTTCATCTCTTTGCCTCGAATTGACCATTGATTTAATTAACTATGCACCGACCTAAACAATGGTCAAACCATTGACCTCCAACTTTGGTCAAAATTAATTAATTTATGGTCAGATCTAACCATTAATTGGTCACTTTTTGACCATACCATTGAGTCGGTGCATAGTTGACCATAGTGTTTTTAGAGTGTGTGCACTCTGTGGTATTGAGTTGGATTCAAACTCTCTGAAAGGAGGATGATTATTCTAAACAGAGCGTCACCATAGGTTGGCGCGAATTGTACAGAAAATGAAGTAGCCCATGAAGGGAAACCTCCTTAAATATCCTGTTTAAAAAGACAAATATACTTCTTTGTTACAGTAGTAGAGTCCATGCCCAAAGTCCAAAAGCTATTAGTAGCTAACAGTCGTCAAATCACCTTAAAAGTATACGACGACTTGGTTTGTCGGCACCGCAACTCGTCTAGACGTTCGTCTTGTTTTTTTTTTTTTTAACTTTTTTTGTAGGAAGTCCTTGTGCGATTTACTTGGATTCTCCACTGGTGGAAACAGATTCTATTTAAACTAAACATGCAAAATTACAACCAGCCACTTCATGTACCCTTGTAAGGCAAAAGGTTTACTCTTAGATTTAAGTATTCAAAATTTGTGTTACTGAAGCTAAATTGTCTAAAGCCCGTCGCAGGATACTCCTAATGTGCGATTATTGAAACTTATATATTCTGTCACTGAATTTTAAATGGAAAAACTGTGGGATAATTTATGATACCAAACACACTGTGTTACTTGGGTCCTTTAAACTACCGTGACGCGCGGTTTATATCTGATCCGAGAGATCCATTCTGAACTGTATGTTTGTTCACACAAACAAATTTCAAAGGCTGCTTGCCTTGGGAATAGGAGCTGGCGTTAGTTACAGCCTATGGGCCTAGGCCTTACATTATTTGGTCCTCGATCGGTTTGTTTCCCGTAGAAAAAGAAAAATGGCAAGGATAACCGACCGAGATCGCTTTTTAAGTGAGATTTTTTCGAGAAATGGATGATTATATCAGGTTCGTTCATACGCACTGAGCATGAAAATTTATAGATTATGCGTGGGTCATTTTGGCGGTATATCTAACCGTTCGATGTAACACGTCCTGTGATTGGGTGTTGATGCATTGTTGGAGGAAATGGCTGAAGTCTCGGAGGAAGCTGACAGCACTGGACAATTTTGCTTCCATTGGTTGAATATATGGTACCATATATTCGATTTAATGATACCATATATTCGAATGAATGTCATTTGAATTGATGTCTTCATATATATTAGAACTAATGTCTACATATATTCGAAATAATGTCTACATTAATCGAATTAATGTCCACATATATTATACTTAATCCTTACACATGAGATTAAGTAGCCATTGGTGGTTTTATTGGTACCATATTTCAATAAAAGGTAACATATTTTCGAATTAATGTCCACTTATATTCGATTTAATGTTCGTATATTCGAATTAACGTTTTCAAGTATTCGAATTAATGTCCGCATATATTATACTTAATCCTTACACATGAAATTAAGTAGCCATTGGTGATTTTATTGGTACCATATTCGAATTAAAGGTATCGTTTTTTCGAATTAATGTCGACTTATATTCGATTTAATGTTCGTATATTCGAATTAATGTCTTCAAGTATTCGAATTAAAGGTACCATATATTCGAAGAAATGTCCACATCTATTCGAATTAAAGTCCACATATTTTCGAAATAATGTCTACATATATTCGAATTAATGTCCACATTTTTTCTAATTAATGTCCACATATATTTGATTTATTCCCTACATTTAAAACTAAATAGCAATTGGTGGAAAGAATGGTACCATATATTCGAATGTATGTGAACATATATTCGAATTAATGGTACCATATATTCGAATATATGTCTACATATATTCGAATTAGTGGCTACATATATTTGAATTAATGAACACATATATTGGAATTAATATCCACAAATTTTCGAATTAATGGTACCATATAAAAAGCGATGTGATTGGTTAAGAATTTATCCCTCCATTAAATCGAATATATGTGCACATATATTCGAATAAATGGTACCATAAATTGGTGAATAATGTCCGCTACGGCCAACCATATAAGATCAATGTGTTGCAACCTTTTTAGGGTTATCATGTGAACGGGTTTTAGGCTACATATAAAACCAGTTAGATGCAAAATGCTAGGCTATACCCCATCTCATCCACTTCTGTTGTGAAATGTGTATTTCTTTACTTACTTTGATACTGAGTAATGCGGGACCTCCACAGCGCCGACGTTATTTAACTGAAAAAATATTAGCAAGTGTCCGCTTTTTCCTCCCCAAGCAGTTCTCAATAGCAAAACTATTAAACCGAGCACCCAATAACGATACAAATATGAAATGATATGGTGCATTGATCTGGTACATTATCTGACCATATTCAGTGAATAATTTCAAGTTCTGATGGGGAACTTTGGAGTATGATTACTGTAATTTTTTAATTCCCTCTTTTTGTGGTGTACCAGTCGTCTTTCCTTTCGTTCTTATTTGTTGGCAACAATATTGGGTCGATATGAACTGTATAAAAGCAAATTAGGCTAACTGGCTAACGATAGAGCTCATTCCTCATCTAATTTCTAAATTCCTTGTTATGCATTGCGCATCAGAATTTCACCGTGTAAGTCAATGTATACAAACGAAAATTACTGTTTGAACTCAATACATCTGTAAATTATTAGAATTTGTATAATTGAGTTCAGTGGAAAATGCTTACTCTGGGTTAATGTGGAGTATGGTTACTATATCATTATTATTTAGTTGCCTCTCTGTGTGGTGTAATTGTCATTAATCCTTTTTTGTATTTTTGATAAAAATGTGACCATACACGTATTAACAATCATCATCAATTAATATTAAACTAAAATTACTTTGTAAATCATTAGACTGGGTGTATTCGAGTTCACTGGATACTTACTTTGGAGTATGAATACCATTACCATTATTTAACTGCCTCCCTGTGTGTATACTCGTCTTTAGTCTCTTTTTGTTTATTTCTACATTAATACGCAATTAAGTATTACTTCTATCTTCTCGTTTTCCGCCCTTTTTCTAACGTATGCATGGTCTGTACCCTTTATGACATTTTCCTTTATAAGTAAAAACTCTTTCAATTATAAGTATAAACTCTTTCAATTCAAATTAATTGCCGTGTAGTCCTCAGTGCGTTTGATTGCGTCATAGAGCACCAGAGCTCTATGATTGCATTCGCCATGCGACCGCTTTAATATAACATAAACATTATTTAAAAAATCTCTTCATTCTTTAATTTCGAGGAGGGGGTAGCCAGGAGAAATTGTTACAAATAAGGGTACGCGTAGCCCAAAAGGTTGGAAACCACTGCCGTGAAAAAGGACCGCCGGCGGAGACAGGGGGCCTAGGGGCTAAATTTTTGTCTGCCGTAGGCATTTTGGGCCGCCTTACATTGCTATTAGTTATATTGTTGAACATATTGGGCCGTTTTGGTGGTTAGCCCTCCCCATATTTAAAATTTCCTCCGAGGTCCCTGAGCAAGAGTGTGGAAAGCCTTCAAGCTTACATAATCGCTACAACATTTGAAGGAAACATAGTAGGTGATGTGAGTTGCAACTTGTACAATAGGTTATCGCAAATTATTACGAAGCCTTGAAAATTTCCAATTGAGTGAATGATTTTTAACACTATACACCACACCAACCGATTAAGCGACATAAATGCAATCTGTAAAATGTAGAAAGATCACTCCTAAATTGGCTCCCTATCTAACAGCAACTAAAATTCAGCTCGGAAGTCAATCGGCAAAGTACCCTCCCCCAGTAAGTTTTGCTTCCGACTAGGCCACAATCCCTTAGTTCGTCTCAATGTTATGAAACTAGAAATAAAAACCTTATTTGATGTTTTTTACATGCCGTTGCGCATTAGGCGGTCTGAAGGACCTTACACAAATGCATTCATTACTCTCGCCAATGAGAAGATCCTTCAACGAGAAATTGAGTGGCTGTTTTAGAAAGTCAAATTAATGGCAAATGGCAAAATCGAATAGTCGGCTTACATTACATAAATTAAGAAATATGACTCTGTACCAACACCGACTCATGTAAACGCGGTATTCACAAGAGGGGATATGTCAATGTTCCCAGGGCACGATGCCAATCTTATATTGCCAGTTTTAGCCACTCACCTTACAGTCGAACAACCCCATTAGCAATTTTCAGGGACACGAATTCACTTCCCACATTCGAGAAGATAAAAAACATTGCACCCCCAGGAGCAATCTAATGGCCTATTGCAGGCACATGGCCACGGGATGGGGGCAGGGGCTCATGCCCCCCCCCAAAAAAAAAAAGAAAAACAAAAAAAAGAAAAAAAAAATTCAAAATATGGGTTGAGCACCGAGTCAACAGAACCAACAGGTAAGATCGTATAATCTTTTGTAAAAATGTTTTGTAAAAGGAAGTTGAAGGGTTCACAATAAAAGTGTGGAAGGAAGTAAGTACTAATTAGCCCTTTTCGTGCTGAAATGATACTACTCAAATGCGACAGTAAAAATAAGTCAACTTACCGTACATCATTGACTATGAAAATTTCACTGTTTTAGGACAAAAAATGACTTTCACATAACAGTGAATTTATGTCAGAACGTTCACCATTTTGCATCTTAGCTCTTTCGAATAGGCAAAAATTTTCCAGGGGTCGCCTAAGACCCCTCCTCGAGGACGGCGATCACTAATCCGCTGTGTCCCGAAACGCCACGTCTTGTCTACGGCCCTGGCCTCTTGACAGAGTGTGTCATATCAAGCATCCAGTGCATTTGCAAACTGTTTCCAGGCATGGTCATCACAGTATCTCAGTGAGGTTGTGTCAAACCTGCTATTGATAGGCATAATAAATCTGTCATTTTTTTTTTTAATTTTTACGGGATATATTTCCGGACAATTCTACTATATTGCACAGAATTTTTGGCAAAAATTTGCAATAGAATCTGGCGACATGGTTTGATGTTCCCAGTCTTGGAACATGAATCGGAATCCTAGGAATAACGAACCTTTCAATCAACATCTCATGAGATAATCTCTTCCCTTGAAGAAGTGCAGAACGAACTGGCCGACCAGGTCACGAAATGGCCGATTTTTTGATGTCATTTAACCAGGGAGGTGTAACTAGAACAAAGGAATTCCACGTCCTTTAGTTCAATAATCCCCAAATAAAGGATTTCGGGTCCACTTTGGAATCAATCTAAATGGATTAGCATAAATTAAAGATTCGATGGATCTCCATCTAATTACACCTCCCTGATTTAACCACAACGATTGTTTACTTAGTCAGAGCAGGGAGGTGTAACTACACCTCCCTGGTCAGAGCAAATATTTACCCTGCACGAGAGCCTTGAACTGACCATTGTTTTGTTGCAATTTTTATGCTAAAAATTATCTATAATTCCACCAAACCTAGACCGATTTTTCTGGTTAAAAATTTGTTTTAACGTTGATTTATCCATCAAATTCAGCTTCAGCGAATAATTTTGTATTACTGAGAAAATTACGTCATTAAGCCTTAAGCCACTCGATGTCCACTGCAAGTGAGTTAACCGCAAAAATGTGACATCTGGAGATTTAATCCTTGAAGCTGGTGAAGGCAATTTTGTCCTTCCTTCAAGGGAAAGATTCTCTAATGTGTCCTCTGAAATAGAGTGAAAGCGAGGAACATCGGACTTTTAGGACATTAAAGCGGGTAACACACTGTAGACTCCCCCCATGGAGTAAGACTGTCATCCAAACAGCTCCCCGGTAGGCCTAATAACTTACCTACGTCTATGCACGACATTCCGGAATATCCATCACAAATACATGGAAAGGTTGCCGTTAAACAAGTTCCGTCATTTTGACATGGCCTTCCACAAGAAAGACCTAAGCGGTTTACTTCTTCTTCATTTCTAGCGCATTCTGTAAGAAGAATAAAATAAGACGTGTTTATTTTGATGCGCAGTTGTGATGCAGTTGAGCAGTTTATGCACGTACAGCATCCCTTTGGCTCCATATAAATTGCCGGGCAATTTTAATAGAGTTACTCGCCTCAAGCTAAAATGTGGGTAGAAGCGCACTGTTTAACGAGGTGTTTATTGATTGGCTATTGCCATTGTATTGTATGGAATGTATTCTTTGTTAGGGTTAGAGATTAAGTTAGGGATTAGGGATGTCGTTAGCCCATTAGGAAATCCCTTGTCAAACAGTGCGCATCGCCCCTAAAATGTTACTCTTTGAATAGTTACCAAAATCCTGGATAGGTGCAGCTCTTTGATTGACATCAAATTAAAACATTTTAGAGTAGCTCATGTAAGATTTTTTGCACTGACAGTGTTTTGAATTACACATCAGGGCCTTGATTTGTATGATAACCAGGATATTCACTGGAGCAATCAAGTATGAATTTGTATGAGTGTAAGGTAAAGTGTAAAGTTTTGACTGAACTAAAAGAAAGAAAGGTTGAGAATTGAAATTGTCTGGAAGATGAATAACTGCCATCAATGTGATGTTTTGGCTGTTATATTGCACTGTCTATTTAACGCTTACAAAGAGAGGAAAATATCCTGCATAGGAACCATTTGCAGCACAGCACTAGCGTAGCCAGCGGGGGGCAGGGGGGCAGAGTGCTCCCAACAGAAATTTTGGGGACGCGATGGGCGATATTAAAAAAATGAAGGGGAGCCCAAAAAATAAAAAAAATAAAAAAAAAATAAAGAGGAGGGAGGGAATCGGGGGCATTTTTTAAAGCTTTTCGGGGGAGGGGGGCTCTTAGTCGTTACGTTAAAGTATGCAGTCCCCGACGTCGACTAGTCTGACCGATGGTTTACCTGTTTTTTGCTTTCAAGGGACAATTTCCCTTATAAGAACCCCAAATTTTCGGCGCGCTACGCGCGCTGTAGATTCACTCCAGTTTTTTTCAATACTTCCACTCCACATGTCTAGAGAGTGTAAGTCCTCTCAACCTTACCAAGTAACTGGTAGGCAGAGTACACAGGTTATGCAGAGGTCGTAAATTTTATCCCATATCACAAAGCCTAGTTGCTGTTCCCTTGTGTGGGTCATGTGATAGGTCAGATGGCGAGCCACTCACGGAGCATAGTTTGGCTATTTTATTCCAGGTGATTTCGACACAATGTATGTTATCCCCGATACGGTCTACAACCCCTACAGTTTCTATTTTTTTTTTCTTTTCGTTCTTAATGATGACATAGGCTATGTTATTTTTGTAAGGCCACCAAAAAATTTCGCGCCCTTTGCGCGCTTTGCAATTTCACGATTCAGACTCAAAAGAACACTAACTCGGCTTTTAAAACATTAAGAAACATTGTGCAAAATGTCCCCAAGGCTGCAATTACATGGAAAAGTTAGGCTCCTTCATACCACCCCCTCGACATAGGGGCTGTCGGAACTTGTGGTCGCTGGTATGGCCCGCCCCCTGTCGGGGATAACCTGTCGCCTTCTCATGGTCGGTTTAGCTACTTTGGCTTTCACAAGAGTTATTTCTGCGATAAAACCCAAAATGTTCGGTACGCTTTGCAAACTCTTCCTCAGTTCCGTTACCTAGAGCTAACAAAATACAAACCCTTCCCATCTTTTCATGTAAATTAATAAGTAGAATAAATGGATTAATGTTCATGTCGGGAATTTCATCTCATTTCGCTAAACTTAGTTAATTATCTCTTGTGTAAGTCGTGCGGTACGGACTCGAAGAAGAAATTACAATATAGTTTGTGTCCGATAGGGCCCAAATGCCGGGACAATTTATTGACCTATATAAGATTTTAATAAGTACAGATTCTTTTTAGTGTAGGCTAACCCCCAAAATTTTTGCCCCCTTTTCCACGGTTAAATCAGTGCGGAAATGTCTTCCTCTAGCATATACAAATTTGATGTCGTATATGGCTCGCAATGGCAGGTATAGTACACAGGTTTTCTTCAAACCTCCCTCACCAACTCATCGACGGCATCCTGGCTGTCGGGGATTGGGTCGCTACCCACCCTGCCCCTCCCCCTTCGGAGAGTGGCCCTTCGTCGGGCAAATCCTGGCACCAAGCCTGGAGGGAAGACACATTTTTCCAGTTATGACTTGTATATGTGTAATGAAGCAATGAACTAGAAATGGAAGCTGCATTTTTTGGAGAGCGGCAACTATTTTGGAGGGGCGGTCAATTTCACTAGGAGGACGTGTCGGCCCTCTAAAACCCCCTGTGGAGAACACTGGAATCTGGTATAAAAAGAACAAAATATAGCACCATATTGCATCTAAGCTCTTCGAGACAGCAAAACATTCCAAAAGGGGGAAGGTTACACCCAGGGAGACAGGCCCGTGGTCAGGGGGTTCGCACTTAGTCCCGCCCATACCTAATTTTTCTTATTTTTATTTATTTTTTTTATTTAAATGGAGTTTTGGCGTTTTTCAGGGCAAAATGTCAATTCCGCTGGTTTAGCCAAATAAATGTAAGACTTATGAGTAGCTGTTTTGTTCCAGTGCGACACAATTCCCTAGGGCCCCACTGACTCGTACCGAGTAACCCTCTTACAGTCACACACTAACCCTGCTAACTCTCGAGGGAATAAGGAAAACATTGATACAAGATTGAAAATGTCCAAAAATTCCAACTTAGGTGTTCACCAGATCGCTCAATTTTGATGTAAAATTGCAAAATCTCCATGGGGCAGGAGGGGGAGAACCACACCCTCTCCCCGTTCGGTCGCTCGGCTCCTAACTTGGGCGTTTCGCTCCCTCAAGAAAATGCCACACCCCAGTGGCGGCGATGAAAAATGAAAAAGTTTGGGCTAAAGGTATGTTCAGCCCCTCAATATTTGTCAAGTGCTCCAATTAAGAAGCGGGGAGAATTTCGAAGTTGGGCTGAACATATTCTTGCTTAAAACACTCGGGAAGTGCCGTTTCCGGCCATCTGAGGGGTTTGTAAAACCAAAAATTTCCTGGTACGCTCCGCGCCAATCGATGGTAGAGCTCCGCTTAGAAACATGTATTAACATTTTTCATAGATTGATTTTTTTTTTTTTTTTTTGCATTAATTGAGAAATATCAGAAATGAGATCCATATTTCTAGGCTGGGAACATGCAGCATAAAACACTCGGGAAGTGCCGTTTCCTGCCATCTGAGGGGTTTCTAAAACCAAACATTTTCTTGTACGCTCCGCGCCAACTGATGGTGGCGCTCCGCTTAGATAGTCCTGTCGGTCAAGATTGGGGACGATGAGTCGACTTTGCCCCCCACAAGAAAATCTTGGCTACGCCCCTTCAGCACAGAGGCTCGTATGCTCATTCGTAAAGGAAATGGTTAACATGACAAAAGTGAAATAGGGCGATACCCTCAATCGAGAAAACTCTTGATGACTACCTTACAGTCTCTTCGGAGGAAGGGTCAAGCTCATTCATGATTTAGCGGTATGTTATCTCCGAATGTTGAACTCCTCCGCTAAAATTAGACTTACACAACTTACTTTGAAAGTCAATCAGGACATGCAAATGCTTTCATTCTAACCCTTTTTGATCAAAAACTACTGAAAGATGCAAAACTTATTTAGCAAATAACATACACAATATACAACCGACCGGAAGAAAAATAAAATTAGCAATTAACGTACAAAGTACATTCAGTTTTAATTAACCAAAGTAATGTAATCTAAACTTAAAAACACCACCAAAAAAGAGAAACGTTTTTGGTTTGGAAATTGTACAATTGTTTTTCGGGTAAAACATGCAACTTCAATCTATCGCCTACTAAGAAGCAAGTATGCAAGGAATCTGTTCGTGCACGCTCATGATTTTTCAGTTCTTTTCCTTCTTGTTGTTGTTCTTTTCCAACTTGTTGTCTAATCTGTATAATTATTGGTGTGAAAATGGACTGAAACTGAATAAACTTTACCACAAGAAGCGTCGTCTCCTTCACTCAATGTTTTATCTTCTTGGCACGTACGGGTTGACGTTCCCCGAAGATTGAAACCACCATGGCAAGTGAAAGTAGCCGTAGACCCAATAGACCTATTTACCGGGTTAACATCTACTTCATCGTTTACTGGGACACTGAGACTTGGGCACCCTGAAAGAATGTAGAAACGAAAGTTATAAGCTAAGCTTAGATTCGTGCAGAATATTTTTGCTGATAAGCCCCATTATGAAGCATGTCATGTATTTACGATTTGGAATCTAGGGGGCAGTTTAACACCACTCCCCCGATGGTACGGTCCCTGTGTTTATTATTTCGAAGTCGTCCTGGTTAACTCGTAATGTAGCTGTTCCTTAGGACCGCTGCACAAAATCCGACTTGGCAGAGCCGAGGAAGCTAAGGGATCCACCCTTGATGAAAAATTTGGGGACTGAGTCCCTCCTTCCCCCAATGTTTGTCAATTGCTATGAAGGAGCTAATTGTGGAGTTCCGCTTAGACAATCTAGATTACACCCAGATTGCACTTTTCCGTTCCTGAGAGCCTGACTCGGTATGTAGGCATACAATCACAAGGCGAAAGGGAATACCCTTTTTTACCCCATGTATCTCAGGTATTCCCACCAAAGATTGTTAATCCTAGGTTACATTTTCATTAAGTTTGCCCACGCCAAATGAAGTTTGACCTGCATGAACACAGCATTAGTTCAAATGTTTGTATTTTACAATTAAATGCATTGCTTTTATGGCAAGTAATCTTGACTTCTAGACCTAAAACAATTCTATTTCTACAAGTTGTATTCTGGCTTTTGAGAGTACTTAAGTACAATTTGCATCACGTGCCTCCATTGCCCCCCCCCCCATTAGAAAGCCGGTCGCCGGGTCCAATGTTCCCCACACGACAATTAAATCATTATCAAAATATGTGTCATCCCTTTGTTCCCTTAGCATGCCGATGTGTTATGCAACAACTGCTGCTGTCAGTGGTATGAGTAAAATTTGAAAAAAGGGTATACAGCCTTCTTTTCGTTCTACTTTTGTAAGCCTAGAACATTTTTATATTCGTGTAGATTTATATCAAGGATTTTATCCGCATCTGAAGCAAGAGTTTCTGGTGTGAAATCATACTATACTAGAATCCGGGCAAGTCTCAGGGGCTTCGAAACCACCGGACCACTTCCCCTTTTCTCCCAATAGTTCTATCTGTGTACCGTCTTCGTGCAACCCTCCTTAACTCCGACGCATCCAGTAGCTTTAGGTACATGATTTCATATGCGTCTTATTATCCAACGTAATTATCATCGAACGTGAATATTTTACCTTTCCGAATACAGGACCAACCGCATGTTCCATCACATTCACACTTTCTCGCTACTCTGCAACCTCCATTCGTGTCAGGATTCGGTGTACAAGATGTCTGACAATCGAATCGGTTGGGGTCGCGTTCTGGACATGTTTCTTGTGCTGCGGTGAACAAAATTACAGTTCAAACAAATCAGGAGTAAGAAGCTGATTTTGTTTCTGTTTGCAAACTCTCTAAATATCGCATTCAGTGGCGTCACCAGACTTTTCGTTCTAGGGAGCACTGTGGTGGCACAAAAATTTTGCAGGGGGGCACTGCTAGACTCCACTTATGGCTCCAGAAGGCGCCACCGAGGGCGAAGCGCGAGGCCAAACAGGTGAGGTTCAGGGAACCTCCTTAGGGCCCCTGGTGGGGTCCATGGGCAAAGCCCCTGTGGGGTTCCAGGGGGCAAAGCCCCAGGAAGCTCCTGGGTTTAAGAGTGTTTATGAGGTATTAAAGTCGTTATTTGAAGGTAATTTGATTGACTTAACAATGGTCTAAAAATTACCCCCAGGCTAACTTCAAGTAAGACTTTCTGTAAAAAAAACCACTGATTCAACTACCAAGAGTGGATCCGGCCGACATTTTGAAAAAGGTGGAGATGAACTATAGGGAAAGAAGTCGATGGGCAGTTCAATTTGAGTCTTGGTGGGGTCCAGGGGGCGAGTCACCCGAATACTGCTGGGTTTTAGCCAGTTTGTGAGGTTAAAGTTGTTTTGTAAGGGTTGCCTTTACACTAGTGTAAAAATTACTCACAGGGCAACTTCAAGTAAGATTTTGTTATTGGTAACAACACTAGTAACGTTAGTGAAACTATATCAAGAGCGAATCCGGCTAACATTTTGAAGAAGGTGAGCTGAACTAGGAAGAGAAAGAGAAGGCATTTGATGGGCAATTACATATGATCCTCTTAAGGAAAAATGTAGGCTTAATCCTGTTTGAACAGTTAACTGAGCCGTGCGACACCTCCAATTGACGTAGTCGGAAGTGTGCCGAGAATATTTAAAAAAAAAACCGCAACCCCTAAGACAGCCGGAAATGGCTTTTCCCAATTTTTCTGCGATATTTTCGTTTGGAAAACATGAAAATTTATTGCCTTTTCTTGCCAACAGAGGAATCGAATCCTAAAATATTCATAGTCACACTCTGATTACAGAAGACATATTTTTTTTGAAAATCTCAAATCTCAGTTGGGGGGCGCACAGGGGGCACACCATTTTCAGGGGGAGGGGGCACGTGGCAGGGACCCTTGCCCCGCCCCTTGGTGACGCCACTGATCGCATTTTGTGTGAAAGAGTCAAACTAAATATGGACACGTAGAACGTCCAAAAATCTCGCGATTTTGGATTAGTTCGTCTGTTTTGTTTTCGTCCTCAAGACCGGGATAAAAACGTTTCAAAAATGGACCTTTTCTAGCTTTGCAGTCCCAAAAGAACTTTTTCAAACCGAAACGGCGTAAAGACGTAAAATTTAACGTCTGAATGAAATGATTCAATACTCTTCCTGACGAAAATGAAACGCCTGGGAAATACCTTTTTCGTCTTTATCCACGTACAGAAAATACACACAATCCCGTCCTTAAAAGTGTTTTCAACGAAATCCCCACAAGAACACCGGAGACGTCTTCAGAAAAGCCAAATACATATTTGTCGTTTGTTGTGGATAATATCAATTGCTTACAATTAACTTGCACACCCACTACTTGAAAAGGCACTGAACTCCTGCTTGCTCAGAGTGAAACTATGTATGCTTGTTTGGATGTAGCACGACGCACAAGTAAGGTTACTAAAAATGAGGCGTCAACTCGGCTTTATATTTTCCAGCATTCTGCTGCATGAACAATTTTCAAAATAGACAATTATCCTACAAAATTGTACCAATCGGTATGTTTTTCAAAATTTTACTATGCCTGTGATACTCCATTGTCCCAATCGTGAAGATTACGTCTATTTACATGGGAAATTTTAACTTTCCAAGATCAAACAGATAATAAGGTTGTTCGGTAATTCGTTGGTGCAGCTCCCTGACAACTCCCTGGTTGGAACATGGAATTGTGGGGCATAGCGCTGGGTACACAAACCGAGCTCAGTACATAGTGTACAGCGTTTCCTTGCGTTCTTTTATTTAGTGCATACGACACTAAGCATAAATCTGAATAGCCAACCCGAATGAAAATAGGAACTCAGTTTTACTATACAAGCCTGATAAAATGCATTTTTTTCACCAAAAGAGCAATTTGAACAAGGTCCACTGCAAAGAAGCACACTTATGAATCCTCCTTACTTAGGCTATGGTCGGATTAACAAAGAATTATGCCAACAAATGTTCATATAAACCCAAATTTTAGAACAGATGCTGTATCTGCGACATTGGTTTGTTTATCCCGACCATTTGGAGAATGTACACAGCCACAATGACGGTACGAAGACCATTCTTTTTAATTAGGAGGCTTTATTTGACTGCACGGTTGCAAATTTCAGTTTCAATTACATTAGTTTCTTACTCTTTTATTTTTTCGAACATTGATATACTATTATTATTCGTTTTTAAGTGGCTAGATTCGAAATTAAATGAATATCTTCAAACATTTGTCACAAATGGTTCCTAAATTTCCATATATTTTGAAATTTACACTGAACGAGATGATACCAGTGATAAATTCAGGGAATCCCCAAGGATAATATTCTTCCATATCATGCACTTCAAACCCCCGACCACAACTTGTTCAGAAGTCAAGATAGCTTGTTTGAGGGAATATGATCGAATTAGTAGATGAAAATTTAAAACCCAACTAGCAGTTTCTCCAATTCAACAAATGCTTCAAACTCTTTCTGCAGTCTTTAAAGCCGCAAAATTACACTTGACTATGGACTTGACACTAAAAACATTTTGGAAAACATCCTGTGGAAGCATTAATTTTGCTACCAGTTTTTCCTCGGGACAGGGCCGTCGGAAGCGGGGGGGCTGGGGGGTGCAGCCCCCCCCCCCAATAATTTTGCCATATATAGTTTTTTTTTTTTTTTTTTTTAAGTGAGCATTTTATTACAACGAAAGGTCAAAATAAGGACTGCTTAGATACTATTAACAAGCCCAGGAAATTCATTTCCAGCTGTCTGAGGGGTTGGGATTTTTCAAAATTTTCTGTACGCTCCGCGCCAACTGATGGTGGCGCTCCGCTTAGATAGTCAGCCCGAGTCAGCCCCCCCCCCCCCTCCCCAATCGAAAACACCTTCCGACGGCACTGCGGGAAGAAGTTATCCTGTTTCACAGAGCCTTCTTGTTGCATTTTATGTTTCATTTTGTTGTCATCCAGACAAAAAGTTTAGCGTACCACAATTGAACCAGTGAAATTGCGTCAGGGGAAACGCTTGGCAATGAGTGGTTACAAAGGAGGGTTTGGAGGCACTTGCCATACAAAGCCACACTTTTTTCTGCCCAAATATCATACCTTCTATTTTGTATTCCTCACATTGTTACATATTACACATGTGTTAATGCAGGAACAAGGATGAACTTTGGAAGAGTGGGTTTAAAACGTAATTGAAACACACATTGTCTTGCAAACACGGTTACCAATTCTCAAGGGGCCTACCAATCTTTTACACAATTCAAACGGTTCTTTTGCTGAAACCCTTGCCACACAAAATTTTGTGAGGGCAGAAACTACAACAAACATGTACCTTGCTTGAAAACGTTTAATTCGGCATGTTTTATATTTTGAGAAAAATGAAATTTGTTATTTTTGACTTACAGCATTTTAGAAAGAAATTTTCATTTCCCTATTTCACAATTCCAGAGCTGCATCAAATTGATGCAGCTCTGGAAAGATGCACACACTAACTTGTGTTTTGATCTGGGGAAACTTCAAAAGCGAATCCTCGTTAAATTATGAATATTTGACGATTGTAGAGGTACAAGAGGCAAAGATCCAATTTGTGTGTTTTGTTATGTTCGGTACGACGGAGTTTTGGAATGTATAGGCACTGCCAATGCAATGTGCATTTCATGGGGTGTCTATAAAACAAAGACCTAAGACCTATGAAACGAAGACCCTACTAGCTATAAAACGAAGACCGAAGACCTAGATGGGAAAACTTTGATTGTAAGAATTGCTTGCGACGAGTGCCGACATTTTGCAGAAAATTTATTTGTCATGGTAAAAAATGCAAGGGGACTCAGCAAGGGGTTGTGAACGGATATGCCGGAAAGGAGCAACTACGGTAGCTCCCGTTAATGGATACAACAACCCGAATCACCGCCAAGGTTTGCCGAAGGTTTGCCGAAAGGATGCCGAACAAAAGTTTCGACGAGCGCCGGAAAATTCGAAGTTTCGTAGAACAAAATTTGGAAATCTTTTGTTCTTTAATATGGAGGAATAGGACATTTGGTTCATTCAACTCCTCATTCCAGACAGTTTCAATTTTCTCAACAAAGTTACTCCTATAGCCCAACCACCGAAAACCCTACTTCATTACCCTAACATGTCTAGCAGGGGCAAACAAGGCCTTAATATGTAACCAAAACAATTTCTGTGTATGTATAGTGTTGAGCTACTCTGGACATATGATTTTGATGTCAATTGAAGATCATTTAGCAAATGAGAATTTAGCTTTCTATCAACCAAAATGTACTTGGGTGATGAGTCTCTGTCATTCAGAGCAAAACAGAGACACTGAGTGACTGGTCGCAGGGTTAAATCATCCCCACTACCCTGCATGGAATCAGCATTGAAACGCTTAGGAACATTTTTTTTTCTTTTTTTTTTTTTCTTTTTTTTTTTTTGGATGTTGCGCCTGAGTAATGAATCTTCCAAACAGTAACAAAAGAGAACAGAATTACTTCTTATCAATTCAGTATTGTGTTTCTTAAGAATTAGTCACACACAGAAGAGCAACAGCTTTCACCGTTATAGCCCTACTCCAATAAACTTAAATGGGTGTTTTACAGTTTACTGAAAATAACTAAAGCGCTAGTTCCGAAAGAACGGTTAACAGAAGACAAAATATATGCATTATTACTGGGTTCACAGGATGTAAATTATTTTTTTTTATTGATTTTCCGTATGGATGTGGGGGGTACAGCCAGTGGCGGAGGAAGGGAATTCAGTCAGAGGGAGCAAGACTAGCCTGAAGGGGCGCTTCAAAGTTTGTAGGGCAAAACTATTTGGTCAGAGGGGGCGAGAAATAGGATGTAGGGGCGCTTTTGTGTAGGTAGATACATATGTCTCAATACGGTAGAAAGAGTAAAAAGGTCGCTGACAGGAAATTTGAATCAATATCAACAAATACTCCATATGCCCTAGAAATCTTTAAGTTTTGTTTGAAAATTTGTCAACAATTTTAACAGTAGAACTTTTCTGTCATATTGATTAAAAACTTTACATGTGGGAAAATATGAAGTATGTGTTATAAAGTTAATTGAATTGAGACACTGGTACAGAACACTAGAAAGAGTATATGCTATTATAACTTAAAATATTGCAATTGTTTAGGGTAATATTTCTGTCAATTAACTTTTAAGGAACGTCAAGTAACTGTGGAAACATACGACTCATTATTGTGACATTAAGAATTGTTTGAAGAGTGTATGAATGATTACTTTTATTCGCATAGCTTTCGTATGTTTACAAGATGGGGTGGCTACAAATTTTCAGATGTGGGCCCGTATTAAATAAATGGCACGACGAAAACTTTGCCTATGCCAAAGTCAGTCATAGCTACTGTACTTTTTAGAGAAAAAGTGCGGTTCCCAATTAAAGTTGCAACAACTTTTTCATTTCTTCAATTATATGCTCCAATGAGTAGCAGTTTCGTTAAAAACTTTGATGACCATTCTGGTGCAAGAGTAGCCAAGCACTGTGGGGCTTACATTTCAACTATAATAAATTCTGCCCTTGAAATTGAACTGATAAAAGAGTTCAAATTACTAATGGTCATTGAAGATTAAATCAACTTTCATTTTAACCTGAGATAAAAGGGCCATCAAATGTGAACCTTTTTAAGGCTACAAATGCTTAATTGAATGAGCACCTAATTGGTATTAACAACAAATCTTGTCAGGTTTTAGCACAGGAAGAGTTTGCAAAATGGAAAATTTCCAGGATGTAAAAATCTATGTTATTAATTGCCAGTGATTTACAGTAATTTGAATAAATATATAAATAAATTGTAATGTCCTGAAGCACTTCAACCAGGGCTCCAAAAAAGGAGCATCAAAACAGGGATTCTTTCATCAAAATAAAGGAACTTTTTCTGCCAAAAAGAGGACACTAGTAAGTAGAATCGGTGGGACCTGGAAGGGTGCAGCTACTTTTGGGGAATTCAAAAAGGATGAAGTTAACTTAGAGCTCACACCCAAATTGTTCAATTGGGCACTTTTATGGTAACGAGTTCAAATATCATATAGCTAGGATGGACCTAGCTATGATATTTCAACTTTCTTTCTTGGTGGCCTATCTCTTCTACCTTTAGAGTCATCTGGGACATTCCAGAGTATCTAACATGTGACACTACTCAAAGTACTAAATTGGCTGGCACAAACCAGACTATCACAGCATCTAAAATGTGGGGGACATGACCTTGACCGGCATTTTATAATGTAAGCACGAGGGACCTGCTACAAAGCTCAGGAATATTTTGGATTCTAGTCACTCTGTGGTATGTAATCTGATGCATTTCCCACCATTTCATCCATTTTAAGCTCAAGATTAAATTTCCATCTTCCAAACTTTCTACTAAGTTTTTTAATGTTTTTATCATTTTCACTTTCTGCTACAGGTTAGCATGCCAGCCATAGGTCCGCATCAAGTAAGGTCAATCATTCTACAATAAAAAGGTTTTCTTATCTCACCCAAACAATAGCAAATCTCCCTAGCATAACTTTTAGTCCCTCCTCCACTTTAGTTCAAACTTTTTGTCTCGTAGGCCTACAACTCTGACAGAGCCAGTAGCTAGCCTGCACTGAGTTTTAATTGCTATTTTCGGGCAATATTGTCACACAAAGACTCAGTGAGTTTAATTGCAGCACAAACCAGTAACTGAACAAGTCATTGTTGACCTTCTTGGGTAAAACTGTATTGTCAATGTAAGTGCAGTTATCAACTTTTTAAAACTATATTTGAACTCTAGGGTAATTCCTTAATATACTATAAGTTTGGGCAGAGAGAATTGCTAGCAACTACCTAGTTTGGGGGAGTGTCATATCCCCTTTGAAATATGATTTCTGTTTTCAATTACCACAATACAGTCCATATGGTAATTTGAGAGCTGTAGGACTACCATACATATGGGTGCTAAATTTGTGACATTCAGTATTTCTATTATCACATCACCATGTTTTGGAGAAAAACCTAAATTCTTTAGGGAGACCATTAATAAAAATGGCACCCAATCAAATACATGCCTACCATTTTTTTAACAATCTGAATAAAAGAGGGGAAAATGTTACCCCACTTTCCAGCCCTGCATGAAAGGCCACATGACTGTACTAATCATTATTAACCAACCTGAGTGGACCTGTTGTTTGAATTTATATCAATCAAAATTCAGTTGGCAATTGTTTTAACAGCTACAGGACTAGTCCTCAATACATTTTGGGGATCCCACAGGCCCTTTAAGTAGTAGTGCTATTTTTAAGGAAGAGGACTTGCTGTATTTTTCCACTTTGTATCCATATGGATACAAAGTGGACAAACATGCATGTTTCCCTTTGTACTGTATAGCAACAAGTTCACTACCCCCAAAGCTTTTCAACTCTAAATTTAATGAACAAATCAAGTCTCTTCATAACTTGAAAGTCAATAGTGATAATGCAGAAAACGTATTTGCTGGCTCACTAACAATTGGGCCCCAAGTGGTGTACCTATGCATATGGTTAGAGGGGTGGGGAAAGTTCCCCAGTTAAAAAGTGGTGGGTGGAAATATGATTCTGTCCCCTCAGTTGAAAGATAAATTCCATTATTTGTTTCTCCTGTAAAACAGCACCTCCCCAAGAATGGCTGTCTGAAAGAATGTTCAGGGCCAGAATTAAAGAGCTTCCTATGTCTATGGACCTCAGCAAGCGGCTCTGGTGCTGGTTCGGGAAGCAAGACCCCTAGAAGCTATACCATAGTTTCAAAGTGGCAACACTAACATATGTGGGTTTGGTTTTCCTTGATTTCTGAATGGTATTGGGTTTATATCGAGAAATGTTAAAATGTTGTCTTTTTAAATATATAGCAAACAGCATATATACTTTAGGCATGGCACTGAATTATGTACAATTGTAACAATGGTACAGTACCGGTAGCACTTGGACATTGAGTACATGCTCAATTCATGTCAATTAAAAAGACCTGCTATGTACTGTACAGGTACTACTCAAAAATGACAGATAAGAACAGCAGTATACATGACACCAATTCCTTGCAATTTCTTTGACTGTATTTCTCAAAACTACAAGTAGATAAGCATTTGAAATGAAGAATGTAGGAAATAGAAGTACCATGCCATTCAGTGCCATGTTACAGGAACACAGTTCCAGTTAAATTCCGAATATTGTGATAAAGTATTTGGGACTACATAAGTACTGTTTTTCAAGTTGATCAAATTTTAGTATAAAATTAATAACAAAAATAAGGGAAGGAAAGATAAAAACCATGGGCATTGATCAAAAAGACTGAAATCATGCTTACGTCATTAATCAAGCTTTTTGCATTCAATTTTTAGCATATATCATGTCATATAATAGATTCAAAACTATTTCAAACAGTTCTTGATGCATCATATGATTCCAAAGGTTTCTGCAGAACGATAAGTAGTGATCTAAAATTATCTACTGTTTATCACCCCAAAACAGTACAGGTAATTAAAACTTTATATGTGGTACCCATAACATTAAATGCCGCCCCTCCCCCACCCCATCATGAGTTTCAAGTGTCATACATTCATACACAACAACCTACACACAGAGACATGACTTTGCTATACATAGTATAGCTTCTCTTTCCCCTAGATCTGCTCGGCAATGAATCAGTAAAATATGGTACTTGAAAAGAGATGGCTTTAAAACTAAATGTCATCATTTTGGTGAAACTGTCGAAGCATAGTTCTTGAGATCATTGGCAAATGATCAAGTAAATTTGCTGCACAATCCAAAGTAAACCTGAAGCAAGTGGAGCAGTGTCATGTCTCAAAATTGATGGGGAAGACTTTCATAGTCTAGTTTTGCAGTCTCTATTTTCAGTGCCGTTAGAAGGTATTTTGGATTGGGGGGTGACTTTTGCGTGTTGAAAAGATGGACATTTCATTGTATAAAGAAGACTGCATGGAAAGATAATTGGGAGCACCCCCAGTCCCCGCTTCCGACCGCCCTGATTTTTGTGTACCGTACCCTGAAACACAGGGATTTGACTTTAACCAACAGCAAATGAAATGTCTGAAAATTCCCATGCCCCTCACTGCATTCACAGGTCTGACAAAAGTGACAGTATTCACTTGCTTGATTCAAGTACAAAAAGAATTTATATATAAACCATGCTTGATCAGCCTGAGACTAGGATACTGTATGTCAAGAGTGCTTGCTTCAAGTTCATAAATTGGGCTTGAAAAATGTTATAAACTTTATCTGTTAACATGTTGAGCACTTTCTTACAAATTGATTTTACAATTATTTAGATATACAGCAATGCTTACTTTCATTTCTTCTTTAATATTCAAAAATAATTTTTGGTTGAAACAGATGCTCTTATAGGCTAGCTTTCAATTGAAAAGAATGTATACACTTCTTGAGGTGACTGGGATATTCAAAATCATTAAAAATGCAACATCATATGTTCCCTATTTTCAAAACAATAATGCATTACGTGAGTTACTTGAAAACTATAGCAATTCCAATCCTTAATTCATGTTAATGACAAAATATCAAATGTAATACATTAATGGGAGGAATGTAAAATTACTTTCATTATAAGGCTCAATTACCTTGTCTCTGAAGGTGCAGACTCCAAAACAGAACAAAACAGTATTCTTGTACGATAATTTTTTCTTCAGGGTTACTTTCTATGGCTGCTATGCTGTTCTAACTGCCTAACAAGTTTATTTATGAAGATATATTGAGGCCAAACCTATTCTCCTATTTCAAAGTAATATTAGATGCACTGCTCTACGTGCAGTATAACTAGCAGGTGATCCTAATAGGCCCCTCTGCGACATCAAGGTAACAAGGAAATTTATTTGCGGAATTTGCGGAATAGCATATAGTTTTGAACCTAATGTTTGGCCTAAAATAGGCATATTCTACACGTTTATGTTTAGAAAAATTTGACTTGGGTATTGTATTGTTTACAAACCTTAGTAGTGAGTTAAGCCCAGCCTACAAAAGTTACAAAACCATGGCAACCTATTTTCGGGTTCCGTGATTTTTGACTTCACCATTACGATACTCCACAGAAAACGATCGTTTCCATGAAATCCAGAGGCCTGTTCCTATGCAGAGTTATGCTTTACATGAAAATTCAGGCCAATTGTGTTGTCTAATTTGCTAAAGATGTGCCACCATTTTGGCGTGTAAACACTTCTATAGTTCCAAAACATTTCAAAAGGGTAGGGGGACACCCCCTCCCCTTTCACCCCTCACCCAGGCCGGCGATCCGAAACGAGGTACAGCATCCCCAGTCTGGAAAAGCTTCCTACGCCTATGATGTGTTATATCGTGTCAACTATACAAAGACGTAAGTGTAAACATGGTTTCAGACACGGTTAAAGTTCGGCTTTGTTCTGGCCCGTGACGAGTTTTACCATTTGAAGGGAGGAAGGAAGTGTGTGAATCGAGGGGCAAGAACTGTGATTGCAAGGGCACAAAATTTCCTCGTAACACCCTGTGTACAATTTCAGTTTTCATCTGGCGGGGCGGTACATGAGAAAATCTGTCCGCTTGAAGAACGGCGGAACGAACTGGCCGATCAGGGAACGAACTGGCCGATTTTTTGATGTCATTTAACCACAAGTGTTGTTTGCTTAGTCAGCGCAAACATTTACCCTGCACGAAAGACCATTGTTCTGTTACAGTTTGGTGCTAAAAATTTTCTATAATTCCACCAAACCTTGAACGATTTTTCTGGTTTAAATTTCGTTCTAACGTCAACTTATCCATGAAGTTCAGTTTTAGCGAATAATTTTCTATAACTCTAAAAATTACGTCATTATGCTTCGAGCCACTTTTTGTCCACTGCAACTGAGTTAACCGCAAAAATGTGACATCTGGAGATATAATCCCTAAAGCAGGAGAAGGCAATTTTGTCTTTCCTTCAAGGGGACGAAATCTGTAATGAATATTTTTGGTGCAGGATTATCCGGAAAGCCCCTTCCCCCTGTGGCAACGTACCTGGTTTGGTCTTAAACACATCCAGCTCGAATACGGCGCAAATAATTTCCTAAGTCGCCTCTTATATTATGACAGGCGGGGAATACCGCGTGTAAGTCTCCTACACACGTAAGCGAATTCTACTGCGTGCTGTACAATGTTCTATGCCAGGCCTACACAAAAATCAGTGGTCCGTCCGTATGTTGTTATTCCTCCAAACCTGATGGTGTGTCGTCAATGCATAAGGTCTCATCTAGAAATCCCAAAGGTTAGGATTTATTTGTAAGGTCTATGATACGATTACGTGCAATACACTTTTTCATGTCTCCAGGAAGTGACGTTTCTTCAACCGATCCGGTCTCTTTCTTTGCGTAACTATAGCTGAATTCGCAAGGGCATTATTTTCTTGTATGTAGAAGCAACAATTACTACAGTAACGATAATGTTCAACGTTGGTAAAATTGTTAGATAAATGTACAGTGATAGCCTCTGGATAGTTCAGGGAACAAAGTTTACGTAAGAAAAAATTACTTCCGGGTCTTCGTTTTAAAGGTCTTCGTTTTATAGCTAGTAGGGTCTTCGTTTTATAGTTCTTCGTTTTATAGCTATTAGCTATAGGGTCTTCGTTTTAAAGGTCTTCGTTTTAAAGGTCTTCGTTTTATAGCTAGTAGGGTCTTCGTTTTATAGGTCTTAGGTCTTCGGTCTTTGTTTTATAGACACCCCATTTCATGTTATTTGAAATTTCATTTTCTTTGGCTTTCTCCAGCAACCTACATAACATTTTAACAGAGGTTGTTATGGTGCGAAACGTTGCACTGTTTTGGTCGTTTAAAACTGGGAGATGCTATTACAGTCTTCTGTTCATATAAGTATGGTAAATCTAGTCCTTAATGAACTGTTGTAAAGTCACTACAATACCCATTCCATGTGTAATTGAATTACTCTGCTTGCTATTATTGTTACCCTAACATAAAAATTATAACAAAGTTGTTTTGCGTCTCTCATTTCTAAATAAAATCTTTTCTGATATGGTTAACGAGGTCGTAATCGAAAGTATTTCTACCTACCTTTTACAGTAGTCACTCGGAAGCAAAGAAGCCCAAACAGATAAAATAATGCAAAGTTCTTCATTTTGAGCTCCTTGGGCTTAGTCAAATCATCGATGTAAGTCTGAGAATACGGCTTTCACTGACGATCTTTTCCAATTAATGTAGTAGTAGGTCAGCAACGGAACGATAATAGCAGCATTGCTTCCTTCCTTATAAGTCTTCAATTGTAGACTAGTACGAAAGGGACTTTCCCTCCATTGCACTTCAGTGTTTAAATAGTTTATGGGAGCAAGCCTCGAAATTTAGTCGTCTTCATTACCCAAATATTCATTTGTTGTTCCAACCACAACTACAGCCACACTGCACAGCATCTGTCATGATAATCACCGTTTTGACATGGATAGTACTGCCTGTTATGACACGCCATTCCTATAAAATAAGTTATTGGGTAAAATATAAGTCAACTATTTGTTAATTTTTACTATGAAGATCACAGAGTGCATTGTTTCTTATTCGTCTCTCACATGGTCTCGAGGAGAGTGGGGTTGTCTTTAAATTATTCATTTGCTATAGGTGTGAGCGTAGTTTTATATATTTGGCATAAAACTGCAACTTATTCCTGTATTCCTGTACAACATTTTACGTACTTCCTAACCTGCAGATTTAAACTTGCTTTCTAATAGTTTGAAAACCATTTTTGCTATACTGTTCTTAATACTTCTTCCTGTAAAAGCGGGTTTTACCCAATATTTTTTCCTGCTTCGACTCTTATATAATATGAGAAAGAGTAACGAGCAAGCCAATATACAGTCCAACCTACACTTGACTTTAAATGGAAATCTTTACGTTTATTTAATTTCCAAAAATATGATAGAAGAAAAAATGAAAATTATTTCATTAAAAAAAAAGGGGAAAAAAGGGAAAAAACACTAAAAAGGTCTTCAAATGAAAGCTTAAGTTTCTTTCAGTGCTAAGTGAATCAAGCGAATTCATCTTTGTTTGTTAGATATTTAATCAAAAGCCGAAATTGCTTTTTTAATATACTCTTAGCAGTACATGTAATGCACAAAAGTAGACAATGATCATTTTATGCAAAACCTAGCAAATTTTACGTATTTAGAAATAATGTTCCATGTGGAACAACTTATTCCCAATCTAAGTAGAAAACAACACAATTTATTAGGAATTATTTAAACTACTGTGGGAAAAGTGTTCACGAATTTTTGGGCAAGTGAATTGGGCTAAGATATAGATTGATAACCTTATTGGTTGAAAAAAAGTACAAATACACATTGATGTTATTTCTATAGAAACTTGGAAGGTTAGCGTGCGCTTAATTTGTCTTTAAAATACTTTAAAACATAATCTTATTGATTTCGTATGTAGGTCGGTGCTCTTCAGTTTGATGTCATATGGAAAAGTTATCTGTTTAGGGCATAACATACAATGAGAAATGTGTATTAATACCTTTACAAACTTTCCCATTACTTTCAGTTTATTCACATTATTGTGAATACTGTGAAACCACTATGACTGCAATTGGTCAATCCACGATATAACGAGGGCGCTTTTCAAATAGAAAAAGCTAAGGGTATTTATTAACTAGAGACCAAGGTCTTATACCTGCCCAGTACAAATTTCGGCCAATTTGAAAGCAAGAGCAAGGTATATAATAGTTAAGTCTCCGACGGTCACGCGTTGCAATCTGACAACAACATTACGCGTTACGGGGTACGTTGAGGCTAATTGTGTGCACCCATAGAGCAGGATAATAGGAACCTATATAATAGGTTCCTATAATCCAGGATAATAGGTTCCTTTATCCTGATCTATGTGTGCACCCCATTGGCAGACAAGCCCTAAAAAGGAGCCTACTGTTAGAGAAAGTACACACAAGGAAGAAACGACTGGTTGGTCGAAACACTGCATATTCGTACCTTCTATGGCCTCCATGGTCGGACGTCCCGCAATTTTGACCTTCAATTGGACTCCAGTCAATAAATACTCTCAGCAGAAAAAAGATGTTGAATGTGAGCAATCGTTAGCTGTAGCTCCTCTTCGACGTGCCTGTGTTAGTTTTTGTTTCGGTAGAAAGTAGAAGGGTAAAAGTCTGTCCATGTTTAATTTCTGAGACACTCTGCTTTAGCTTGAACACAAGTATTCATTCCAAACGAACCTCCCTAAATTAAACGCATCTCTCTAAATTTTAAATTTAATTTACACTAACATATCGACCAACAATGTGGTTTTTCTCCCCCAATACTGATATGCTGTATTAACTGGGGTGCTGATGTGTACCTTTCGTGCAATGCTGTATTTACACGTTTAAGTTTACAAAGGCAAATTTCCTGTTCTGCAAAAGAGCTTCATTATGACCACGCTTGTTGTGAAAGTCTGGGAACGGGTTTGATATTTTTAAATTGTCTTCTTTGGCTGAAGCGTAGCGAAAAAAAATCCACCTAAAAATACGAGTTCAAGTTTTGTGGCGGAGGTATGGCAGACTGTGCTTAAGTGCTTCAAGAGGTTTCCGCCGTTCAAATACAGATTGACATGTGTTCATATAAACACCTGAACGTTCAAAAATGGAAGAACTGTGTTCAAAACTTTAACAACACCGTTCAAAATATGCTTTGAACGCCAGGACGCCTTCTTTATCTTTTTACTTTTTTGATGTTTCAAAGTTATCAAAGTTAAACGTCTACGTTTGCAGTGTAGGACTGTTGACTCGAGTAAACTAGTTAGATGGAGGTTTGCGGCTCAGCAGCTTCTAACCTATTCAGCCACGGCCTTTGTTTCCACTTCGTTGCTTAAAAGGCAAGAACAGTAACCCTAACTAGAAGCAGTATGGTAGACTACCCTGTTTCATGATTGGCTAGTTAGAGTAATATGACAGTAATTTTGGCCTCAAATGTGAAATATACCAGAAGTCACTGCTTCGTTAATCTTGAACATGTAATATTGAAGTCATTAAACATTATTAAGATACTTTGCAGAGAAATATGAAGGAAATACTGAGATTTAACTGTTGCTTCGACTGCTCTTGACCTTTAAGTATCCTGAGCATGAAGCAGAATGGCGGTAGTTTTCATTTTTAAAGTAGTTTTAATATGATGCGGCAAGATCTCGAGCTTCAGACCTCCTAACTGCTAGTTGTATTCTCTTTCCGCTTGACTACACAGTCGGTCGGACTGCTGGCTGCATACGTAGAAGTTTTGAAAGTGAAGGAGAGACTGCAAGTAAGTAGGTTGGGATAATTGGAAACGTGCGGAGTGATGAATAACTGCCTTCAAAGTAACGCTTAACTCTTTTACTACCATATAAAGTTGAAAGTTCACACATCAGTGTATAGGCTTGCCAGTCAAAGTAGGCGTTTATTTCTTCTACATTGGGAAAATCATCCTACGTCTTGCATGGATATGCAACTTCGATACTTTACTTTGCCGCATTCCTCTACCGTTCAAAACGCCTTGATACAGTATATCGGGAAATCACTTCAAATAGATGCATTTCACATCAAAATTACACAAAATGGTTAAAAAATAATTAGAGATTCTAGCAACTCCATGGTTTTATCGAAAGAGATGAGAAAAATATTTGCAAAACTGGCATCAGTTTCGTAGTCTATACTAAATCAATAATACCTTTTACCTCAAACAATCGCAGGAATTTTCCGAAAACCATATGCATTTGCATTGAAAGAAGTCTCCAGTGCATAGTGTTGTTATATAACCAGGGGTTTTCTTAGGCATCTCCCTGATATAACTACACCTGTACAAACGTTACTTGTAGCTTTTTTATTAACCTGTTCATTCTGTACCATCGAGGTCCTAGACTGATATCTGCCGAGTACTGTGATCATCGATTTGCTCATCACATATTTCTAGCTAGCGAGAAAACCTTCAACAGTAAAGAAATGGACCTTTTCAACAGACTTCTTAGTTCGCATTTGTTAAGCCAATAACTGCTTTGTCTGGTATCCTAATTTATATGGTAATTGATTAAGGTTATTCTTTCAAGGTACCGTTTCGTATGAGACGTATTACAAAAGAAGCACCTAAGTGGAGCTGCCTAAATTGTAAACTAGTTATTTGTCTTCGCTGGAGCACAAGGGTGCCCAATAGTAATCCTTTGTAAAAAAACCACAATGCAACTACATGGCTTAACAAATAGGGACCAATTCTAACAGGTGCTATGAGCCATTGGTAGCCTATAGCTATCCCATATCTCATAACTGTGGACCAGATTTCTTTGCCACTCCACAAAAGAGGAATGCTCGATCTGTTGCGGTGCTTCTGACGATCGTTGTAGGTAAGTATTTAGAAAATTGGAACCGTCTTTGTGCAAGGTACAATATTTCACTCAAATTTTCTCTTGGATGTCCATTAAATAGGTCTATCACTAATTCACTTTACATACATGACACCTCAGAGGATACAGGAAGCCCCGGGGCGCTCACTGAAATTTGTCTACTAGTCATTGCTATTTACACCGAATATACTTAAATGTAACCAGAAACGACGACAGAATGGGTGCATACTGAATCGGGACTAGAGGGAACTAAACTAGTGGATTATCGTGGATGTGCTTCTCAGTTGATAAAAGGTCTGTTTACAATAGACATATTTCAGGAAGTATGTGTCACAACGTAGTTGCCTACACAACTGGGCAAAAACGTTTGCCTCTGTGCGTACACATGTCGCGGATACAAGTTGTGACACATGTTGCCGCTTTGTTTGTAGTTTGTACACACCAGCAACATTTACGGTCACAAAGTGTTTTGGCAACAATTTTAGACGAATGTGTCCTAAAAGTGCCCAGTGTGCACAAGGTGGCCCTGTGGCAAGCCGTTTTAGCATTAACCTCGCAATTCCACTTAAGTGAAATACATTTCACTTAGGTGGAATTCAATTCCACTTCAAATATTTGATTCCCTTTCGTTTAAGTGCTCATTTCAACCTTTTTGGTTTAACTTGAATCGGACGTTTTAAATTAACAACCATCCATTGTTGCACAATTCAATGATGATGCATTCATGGTAAAATTGTCAAATGTAAAACATCCAGTTGAATTTCCCTTTTTTCGTCCCACCATGAAATTTTTGCTAATTAAAAGAAAGCATTACCTCATATTAGTACCGTGTGCAGGAATTTTTTAGGTGGGCCCAGCACTCTTTTAAATGTCCCTACTAACATGATGAAAAGTTGCCCTCATAATTATTTAAAAAATGCTTCTAAAAGAGGTTTGAAATGCAAAAAAGTCCTTCCTAATGAGCAATATAAAGAAAGTGTAATAGCGAGACCGGCGAAAAGCAATAAGAGAAACGAGAAGGTACAAGATAACTCGGACTGACCTGGCTAAGGTACGAAAGCGATCTGTATTTGAAAAGTCATTATGGGCTACACCAAGGGTCTTTATTACATGCCTGGGTGAGTTCCATCTCATAGCTATTTGCATTTTGTTTGGAGTGTTATGCAAATTCGATGGCTGTAAGATATGGGTCATCTGTGAGCAGGATTTTCCGGGGCTTATTATAAATACAACTTCTTACAACAGTCATCTTTCAAAATAGAGAAAGTTCAAGGTGTAATCATTCCATTCCCTCTCGTTCCTTCGTAAGAATGCAACAATAACACTCGTGTAGATCAAAAACGGCGTGGGGTGTTACTGGTATGTAATTTATTACATGATCTGTGCCCTCAGGTAAAATTTGAAATGTTTCAAGAGTAAGAGTAAGTACAGTGAGCATTTCATCTCTAGGGTGGAGAGATTAAAGCAGCCAAAGCAGGACGATGTTTCAATGTTTTCTGGTGGGGAGGAAAATGAGGCTTGTTTCCCCTCTCTCGCTTTTAAAAGAGCTTCGGCTACCATGCAAAACAATCTTCTATTTTCCAGCATTTTGATTTTTTCTTTAACCCGCATTTAGCCAATTGAGGGTGCGCGCCTGTTTTTCGGTCAGCCGGGCCCGGTAAAAGTCTAGTGCTTTCTCCCCCAAAACTAGTGAATCCCCCCCCCCCCCACCTCCCCCGTTGCGTTCCTAATACGTGGCTTGCTGTAAAGACACAACTGGTTTGTTGAGTTCTTAACTGACTGGCAGTTTGATATTAGATCACTTTTCAAATAACAATTGCAAAGACTTGTTGAGGGGTTTGGTAGGGGCCTTTTTTTCCCCACGGTGAATAAGCCCTTTCATGATTACAAATCGGCCTCCCGGGTCAAAGGTCACTCGGTATAGCAACACATAGCAACGCTAGTCGCAGGCCGTTGCCTGTGCATACTATCGTTATGTTAGGTATGTATGACTAAAATAAACAACACGTACGGACATGAACCAAAAGAAGCTTTGAAAAAACACATCTCTTAATGGGCAAAAACTTTCAGTATGCCCAAAACATGTTTAACAGTATCACTCATAAATTTTTCTTAGATACGGGATGAGTTTCAAGTTTTTGAATATGCAAAATCTCAAAGAACATGTCCGTTCCCGTGGAAGTACGAACTGGCAGTTCAAGCCTTCCCTGCTAGGCTAAATACTGTAGGCCTACTCAAAGAATGAACCAGCTATAGGCTCGTATACCAAATTTCATGAAAGAAATACCTAAGCTACAAGAGCTAGGGCGAGTATCAGGAGGTTATTTCTATGCTTGAAGTTCTATTGTCATGTTACATGCTACTAAGGCCTAACGTAGGCTTCGTAAGTTCGTATAGGTCGCCTTTAACTTAGATTTAACGTTACTGGTACTGCTATAAAAAGTTAAGTCTTGGCCTTTTACCTTCATAATAAAATCTCACAGTATATCCGTATCCAAGACTTGCTTCGCCCAGGCTTAGTTGTAACCAAGACTGACCAAGATTGTGATTTGAATTGTAATATGCTAGGGCATGTAACGTAATGTACAACCCCGTTAAGTTCAAGTGCTATAGTAATGTTGCATTAACTGTTAGCACATGTGTGTTCAGTGGATAGATAGCGCGCCTAAGACTGATTGTAATAGACTAAAATCATAGGCCTAGGTAACTCGAGATTTTTTTATAACCATACACCCACACCCAAATTCATTCCTTAATCTTACGGAGTAATAGTAGGCCCTAAACCTAACCTGCATTTTTATCTGCTAACCAAAATCCTGCAAGTCAAGTAAAATCTTGTATAGCCTACTACTGCAAATGTACATACACACGGTGATACGAATGAGCCAGTGATACCGGATGACCTTTGTTCTGTCCTGCGCAGTTGTAATCATGAAAGGGCATATTGACATTGAAAAACTACGGATGTCAAAAGTCTAATCCACAATCCTTTGTAATTGCTATTTAGAATAGGTCCATGCAGAGCATCGTGTCTTATGCAACCTCAGGTATTTCTAAGTTGACTGGTGGACATCATCTTCTTTCACTATATAGTGTGTCAGAAATCATGTTCTTTAGAGCAGATGTTTTAATAGGTCCGGCGGAATGGTAAAAATATTGATGGGTGGCAAGACTGGGCGCCAACAAGACTACCTAAGCGAGGTGCTTGCGTAACTAGATATTCCCCTGTGCCCGCTGGATAGCAAGTGTTCTAATCTGCTCATGCTCTGGCCCGATCAAGAATATTGGCAAACACCGGTTCCTCCGCCAATGGAGTTAATTGATGATTTTTTTCCCGTGATCGAGGGGTTATTTTTATTTTTATTTAGGCATAGCGGTTGTATTCAGCACTGATCAATGCATTTAAGTTGCGGGGCTTTTAGTCGACCACGCATAGACTAAACGTAACTTTTAAAAAGACAGTTTTCAAAGCAAGAGAAACAGACAGTAGGTTTCAGTTTCATTTCTATTTTAAAACCAGTCTATAATAAAAGTTATAACAGTAGAAAGAAGAATAAAAAACTTACTTTACTATTTTTCATGAGGGTAAAAATAACACTAGATCAAGCCTAAGTAATGCAATGAACGTGGATGAAACCCGGGTGCGACATCGATAATCCTCGGGAGTACATTATCTCATACAGTAATCTACATATCCAGCGTTGTTCATTAACATTCATTAACATGCAGCAAACCTCCATTAGGAGGGCAATACAGACCATAGGTAGGTAGTTTTACGCTAAAATCCCGGTCAAAACATATGAAACAAAGCACCTATAACATCATGACAGGGTGGTTTTTGGATCCCAGATTGACCTTGAAGTGCGCAGCCATTCAGTAATAGGGAGCTTTACAGTTCACGACGCCGACCTCTTATACAACTATATAATGTCCTCTGTGCCTGTGCCGCTTCGGCGAGTTCAACGCGAAATAACGTTAAACCAGCTTAGTTGTTAAATGGCAGGGGCACACAGGAGATGAAGTCAGTACGTTGGAGCTCGCGTTCGTTTCGTGAAATCTTTAGTTCACTAACGATTCACCACAACGCATTGCTCTCATAGAATTTTAATACCTAGAACATGCCTTCGCGCTAGCTGTCAGTTATATGTTTTGAGGCGAATTGAAGAAACGTATCCTAACACTAACTTTGCATACAAGTAGTCGAAGTCCATAGACGGACTCACTTCCTCTTTGGCGCAACGCAATCCTGTACATGCAGTCTAAATATGTCAAGTTATATCGCGAAACTAATTTTTCTTTCGTACATTTGTTGCACTAATTATTTTTTTTTTCCTTCTCAATAGCTATACTACGACAGATTTTCCAATATTTTGGGCATCTTTTGGCAAAGTATAAGACTTTTTATTGCACCAGTTTCTTACAAGAAGTAAATTTTATTAAGCCTTTTTACCTAAAGTAAAATGGCAGTGTAAGCCGTCTCTTTTGGGTGCAGCGCAGATCTTTAATTCACCTTAGAGTACATGAATTAGGCTAGTTCTAGGTATAATAATCCTGTGGCTAATTTGTGTACCGAAGCCACCTCCCTTCAATCAGATGGCTAACAAACCTGCTCAAACGTATCCCTGTTAATTAACAGTTCTCACCCCCTGATTACATCACATAGTCCAGTAACAGCGGACAATAATGCCACCTGTCGTTTACTATCACTAGCCGCACCGTGGCAAAACTAACGAATCCTCATGTTGCTGTAGTTGTGCACAGGAAAAAGTTACAGTGAGTGCATCGTAGCTTTAGGGCAGAATCACTCTGGGGGAGGGGTTCTTGTAAAAAATTAGTTGAACTTCAAGCTTGTGGTCGAAAGGGCATAAAACCTTCGAAGTTGTGACCGAAAAACTGGAAAATCCAGTGACCTATTTCGTCAATTTGCCATCAAATTTGGTTAGTCGTTATATAAGTTGGCCATGTAGTCCATTTCTTGCAAAATCTAAGGTATTTTGGGGGGGAGGGGGAGAGGGGTAGGGACTTAATGAAACCATATCTCCAACAAATATTCACTCCTAATTTCTTATCGTATTGAACTAACAGAACTGTTCTGCATGAGTCCCAGAGTTAAGACACAATAACCCAGAGTTAGGTCCTCACAAAAGTAGACGGTTCTTTTAGATGACTTGACATGATTGATACAATACGTTCATGTCATTTTAAAAAAATATATGGTGAAATTTGACCAAATTCCTTGTCAGTATAGAACCCAAACAACCCAGGTCAATTTGACCAGGTAATTTTTATTCAAATTAACGAAGAAAGTGGTCAAATACTAGAAGAATAGCCAGTTATTTAGTTAAATTCACCAGTGTAACGGTTAATGTGACCATGATTTCCTCGTAAAAAATCACCAGGATTGTGCAGGTGCTATATCAACACGGACATGGTGAAATTTCAACAAACGTTTTTAAGACTGGTGTAGTCCCACAAACTCAACGTGGAACCCCTTCTCCACTTTCAATATTGTATCTTACTACTTAACGTTACAACTAGAGCTCATACTTAAACAAGGTACCTTTTTCCCTCCATGTTGAAGCTTTATTGTTTCATTTACTGTTTTCATTGAGTGAGCTCTGCAGTGCTATAGTAGTAGAGTATTACTGCGATCATAAGCCGGACATAAGACTATACTTTAAATTCATACCGAGTGTGTATAACTTTGTATCGTGTCTTTGTCAGAGAATAACGTACGATCGCCTAAACGTTATGGACAATTAGAAGTAGAAGTGAATGAACGAAAGATAAAGGTAATCTGAACGAAATATGGGTATCGTATCGAACACTATTACTACGACATTTAAGGTGGTGATCCAACTACACTACTGTGCATGCAAACAAGAGGTCGCTTCTTCTGGCAATTCAAATCGTTCCATTGTCCAGGCGAACCACGGTTAATCTCAGTGCAATCCTCCTGTCCTAAATGGTTGTTTGGTTCATTCCGTTTCCAGTTGGTGTATGCTAGTCCAGCGTCAGTTATTCCGTTCAGTAAGTTTCCCACCCACTGAAAGGAATCACCATCTGTAGAAATGAGAAATGTCAACTTGGAACAACGCAGATCTATTTCTAAAGGCAGTAAGAGTTGCTGCTAGAGCTTCTGAGTGCGTAGTTTTTAGCCATAGTAAATTCCATTAAAATCGACTCACGCTAACGTCTATCTCACAATCTTTCCGCCGTTATTACCATTTGGAAAAATGTCTACGTCACTCTCACAAAAAACACGCACAAAAGCACACAATACACTTATGCATTAAACTTCACATTCAATCCGAATCAAACTTCAAAAAAGGGAAAAGGGGCGTCACGAAGGATTTATCATGTATTTTTTCTTGAGGGAAAGGAAATGCAAGCGCATTTATCTTGCCAAATTAATGTCGACGGAATACTGTTTGAAATATCTGTTCATCTCAAAAGGGTCACAGCCCTTGACAGAATATTTACAGATATTCACGTTTATGAATTGGAACAATCTTCAAAATTTCTGTAGAAATTTTAAAAATAATTCTCACGTTAAGAAAAGTTTCAAGTGGCATAACTGTAACATTTGGCCCAGGGGAAAACTTCATTCTTTGATCCCATGCAGATGCATACTTGCAGAAATGTACATACTAAGATTAGGATTTGGGGCACTTGAAGCCACATAGGTGCACTTTTATCCAAACTAAAGTAACGTAAGGGATGAAAAAAATCCGTTTGCACTTTTCTCGTTTCGCCAAGTTTCAAGTTCCAATCCAGCTTGATAATGTGGCTGACCTTGCTTTCCAATTAAACCTGCATTTAATAGGTATGCATGTACAAAACACATCCAGTACCTTTTCGTTGCCGTTCTGATATGCATTTCTGTATTGCTCCCCCTAACCTATAGATAGGGTAACCTTGGGTAAGTTTACTAACGCATTAATTGGGTAACCAGTAATATTTTCTCAAACTCTCTCCCACACTCCAATATAGTGCAGAGGTGAAACAAATCTTTAGTTACTCCAAGCTGAATTGCCCGAAAGAAGCTTCGTCCGCTAGATGTACTAAGAGATATTTTGAGACACTAATGATGGCTATTTAAAAATTAAAATTACATGATTCAATTATTTTTAGTTGCCTTAGTAATAGAAAAAATGAAACATGACATTTTTCCAATATTTCTATTGAACTACCTATTGAAAATGCATGTACTTTACGCACATTTATATTATGAACAAGTTTATCAGTAATGTAGTATCCTCAGTGTGAGTGGTACCGTGTCATTTTGTTTCTAGATCGACCCAAGTTCCCATTGCAACAAGATGTGTGTTTCTTAGAAACATGCCAAATGTAATTTACAAATTGATGTCGTCAAGGCTCATTGAAAGAAGTTTTTCAAGTCAAGGTTTGATATATTAGAAGAGTACTAATTTTAAGCACTTCGATGAAATTTGCATTGCAATAACGATGTGGGTCTCATGATATGAGCAACTATAGTTGTCAAATATTCAAAATAATTAGTACGCATCGAATCTTGACATTAATGGGCAATGTTTTTTCAGCCTTACAGCTTATCTTCTCCTCAACAATCCCATACTATCGGAACGTTATTATCACAAATATGGTATGAGAATTTTATAAACTGTTTGCATTCTCTAGAGTGAGGCCCCTAATATTAAGTTCAATGGTAACAATAGAGCCCGATATTTACGATATCGGCTAAACTATAGTGTTGCATACCCTGTAATGGTTGAATGATTAAAGCCGCTGGAGATATAAAGGGTCAAAACGTCACAAACATAGAGTGACTAGCGCTGTCTCAGCACAAAATGGTGGAAAACATCATTTTGACGTCACACTTTATTAACATAGCTATGTTCTTCAATCTTTATTCATATCAATATCGAGTGCGTATGAAACTTGAGGTAACAAGGTAAATGAATAATGTGAAAGCTTCCTTAAAGGGACCCTCTAATTTTCATTTTCCTTTAACCTCTACCGTGTAGGGTGAAGAACGGCTTTCTGGTTAATCCGTAAATATTTACAGGGACCTAAACTTACTACAAGGCTAGTATATCTTTTAAAGGGTATTTGATATTTAGCACCATAAAAAACAGACATGGGGGTTTCGATAATAATCGTTACCAACAGCTTGGTTTGTCTGGTTTCCAATAATTTTCACGCATGTTGATTTTTTAGTAACAGCTGCCAGTTAAGTTTACTCAGTGCCTGGTCAGCGATGATCAGTCTTCAATCCGTAAAAGTTTTTCAAAGTTTGTTCATGATTAGCTCAAAGTCCTAATTCTCTCACCCATGCAATCCTAATTCTCCTTAATTACTCACTTAACCTTCTCCCACAACTGTCTAATATATGTATATATATGATTATTTTTTAAAACTTTTAAGTTTTGAACTCTTTACCTTTTTTAATTTCTTAAAATTCTATATATAATTAAAATCAAAACTCTGCACAATACATGCTGTGTAATACGAGCTTCGGTATACTCTGCAATTTTTTGTACTTGCTGTCAAGCAAAGAGCTGTGTCGCTTGAGAATTTACGTGTAATACAAAACAACTGTAGTTTGGGGTGGGAGAATTGGGTTTTTAATCTCTGAAAGTCACAAGAATTATGGTTGTCTCTGGTAAATGATAGTCAAGGTTAAGTCCCTAGATAGTCGAAAGAGAGGGGGGAGGGGTAGAGACTAAACTTTGAGATCGTTTTTCTAGGAACATGAACATCCTAACATGACTCTTCTGGTTGACACACTGAGAGTAATCATTTCGTTATTTCTAGGATCAGTGCTTCATATTTGAATCAATGTTAAACAATGAATTGTTTGGATTTTTTTCTCTCTTCGTTGGGTCATTTGTTCACGGAGAGGATATAAGTTCAAGATGTGTTTTTAAGGCTAGGCCTTCCAACCTTTACTTTTTTCAGCATGAAGCCAGAATGGTCTCGTCATCACGGTATGACTGACAGTCACTGTATGACATTCGCAAGCAGTCGGGCATGCCATGACACAGTAATTGTGGTGAATCGTGGATTTTTGCCCCCTTTGGCAAAAAACATGGCTACGCCTGGGCCTAGATTATGAACATTTAGCCAAAATTGGCGTATTTGGAAAAAATCAGGTGTATTTGCAACTTCACTCATCAGTCTCTACCTCACCTTATCTTTCTTTAAATCATATGCTTCTGGATTTCCACGCTGAATCTTTTATGGACTGTATGGCATTTTACCAAAGAAAATCAAACAATGAGAGGTTGTTGAGTTATGATTAATGTAAAAGGCTCATTGGCTTGAGCAGAATTCACGTTTTTTTTTTGAGGGGGGGGGGGCGTTTTTGACTACGTTTTGAAGACTGTAATTGATATATCTTAAAAATGCTATCCCAACCCATCTCGAATTATGTCTGTTCAAGTTGGGTTGCAAAGTAACCAGATAATATGATTTGGTGGACCTTCCTAGCTACTCTTTGAGATGCTTAGCATTTTTGCCCACACCGATCATTTCTCATGATCTCTTGGACGGGGTATTTCTTGAAGACCATCAAGCATTCAATGCTGTTCTGTAAAACATTTCCCTATTCAGTTTATAGTATACGTACGTCATTCCGTTTCGCGTCACTCTACTTTGCCATCCAGACGTCCATTGTACAGCAGTTGCTATTAAAGTGCTGCTATGCGCGAGTGTCGGTAACACATCTACTGCACACGATCAGTACCATCCCGTGGGCAGGTGGGCGAAACTGAGACGCGCAGACAACACGTGGGGCGACCTCTATCGTGTAAACCCAACAAAATAGTGGCACGCAATACTATTATGTGATGATTTATAAAGGTCTTTCAATGACCTTAGACAGTGGGATGTTACATGATAGATAAAATTCTCCAACGGTCACTCACAATCTGAGTGACCCAGCCACTTAAATAACTTATATTAAATTGTACAAACTGTACTAGCAAAGATTCTGGTGATACTAATTTCAGCTGCATAAATTGTGACTTGTTGAAATAAGGGTTCCTCCAGAATACTAAGGTCGTATTTTATTTTGTGCCGTAATAATGTCACTGCTGCTGCTGTAACACAAAATAAAAGCTTCAAATGGAAAATTCATTGAGATTATTTCAATATCGTTCACCTTCTCAAGACATACTCCTTTAAACTTTGACAGCCTCTGGGGTAACCAAATGTGACAAGAGAGTGTTGCACTGAGTGCGTTTCCTTTTAAACGTATACAAAATATGCTCGTTCAGATAGCATGCAGTTAGTTGTATACCATTAATGTTTTCAAGACAACACGTTTAACTTCCATAATAAAACTCTAACGTGTCGGATATTTACCTTTACGGAAATCTGGCATTGCTAGGACAGTTTTTAGGGAGCAACTGTGGTTCCCAATTAAAGTATCCTTTTATTGATTCATTGCTCCAATTATCTGCTTCAATGAGAAGTTGTGATGATTCCTTTGTTACAATAGAAGCTTAACAACGTAGAGGGCTGAATGACTACTTAAAGTGTACTTCAAGTAAAAAAAATTTCAAATATTTACTAAACAGCGTGAAAAATGTATTCTAACAAACTCCCATCTTTACAGGACATTCTTAAGCCCGGATATAAAATGCTGAACTTTTACAACATTTACTTTTTAGTGATTTCAATATTTTATGTCTCTGCTCAAGAATGTCCTATGAAGATTGGAGATGGACTGTTAGAATTCATTTTTAATCCTGTTAAATATATCTTTAGTATTTATTTTCCTTTGGCTACACTTAAAAACAAATTTTGAAATAAGTGCAGCCAAAGTGAGATCAAAGCTGCCATGATGCACTTAAGGGTAACATCCCCTTCCAGTTTAATCTAACGTTCTGGGTTATTTTCGAATGCCTGAAGGGGCATCTTATTGGTGTCGAAGACAGTTCTTGACAGAGTAAGATGTAAGGTAAATTTTTCGAAATGTAGGAGATAAACCAATGGCATATGTGCTCTTGATACTGAACTTGTTCGAAAGCAAAGGCTCACAAAAACCATATTGGTAGGTTCATCTTTCAGTACTAAAAATTTGCATAATATTTGCATGCTTATGATACCATTGTCAAATAGAATTAACCCTGTAAAATAAAATGGTCAGAATAGAGGTTAGTTTGGATACTTCTTATACAGAAAGACAACTATATTGAAGTTTTCATGTTACTAGCCCTTCGAAGGTTAATTGAATTGAAAACATTTTTTGGAAATAATCACTTACTCAACAACCCACCTTAAAGAGCAGCTTTTATAACCTTCTCCGACTGGACTAACTAAATTATCTTATTATGAGTGTTTCGTTGATATGACACTTTTCCCGACAACATGCTAACAGCAACAACATTTAATGCATTAATCAGCTAGCTGGACGGTCCATTTTGGTGAAATTTCAAATGAAGGAAAGACATGCAGCTGGCAAAGGATAAAAATCGAGACCTGAGTTATAGTTATTCCAACTTACCAGCGCGCTCACTTCCAATCCAAGCACGATTCCCGCCAGCAACTACTTCTGCGATAAAGTCGTTCTCCTCTTGGTTATTAATTGTAGCCGGGTATGCATCTACTCCTCCGAGTAAGGCGCTTCCTTCATCCAAACACATTTGAGCCATTTCTTCCGCCGTACCACCTCCGTTGGATCCAGTTATTAGCTTGTAACAGTGATCGTTGTACTCCAACCACCCTAGGTCGGTCCTACATCCTAACAAAGGAGCAAATGTAACACAACATTGATGTTACTCAAGATTTAGCACATAAGCTCAAGTATATAATATACATTTCAGATTAAGCTCCCTTGAAACCTGGGCAAAGTTATCATGTCTTTGAAATCCTTGCTTTTTGAACAACTGACAAAAAACCACATTGTAAGTGATTACATTGCACATTGAACGCCTATTGTTGTTTGCGGGTTTCTATATTGTTCAGAAATCGGCAAGTGATGACATCGGCCAAGTCGGAACGTCCATACTTCAAGGGGCAGAATTCTCTAATGAGAGGCGCCACAGTAATTTGTCACTGTATGTAGTACAGAGGCTCCAGGGTTTCTACTTGAAAAGTTTTGATTACGCTTTCCTAACTGAAAAGCAGTCTTTCGTCACGACAAACAATAATTTTACAAGGAACCTACTTAAATTCTCATTTGGCACAGTTCTTTGATTGACATCGAATTTATCGAGAGTGATCTCATAACATTCAGTGGACTTTGAGTTACGTATAAGAAATCTATCGAGTTTCAAACGAGATTTAGAAGAAATGGAAGCCGACAGAAAGTTTACAGAGGAAAGGCAGATGCGTTAGCACTTTGGGGGAAGACATCATTCCCTCCAAATTTATATAAAGGCCTTTTGGTGGCTTTTCCCGTGATTTTGTAAAAAAAAAATATTCCGCACCGTGTACTTCAAACTCCTCAAGATACCTCGTTTTAATGATTGGTTATTCTTGTTAAAAGGTACCGTTGCTTTAAATTTTCAACAAAGCCAAAGTTATGTAGGCCTAATGTGGGCACATGGCTCTGATTCCTTTTGTTTTTCTTTATAATTTGAAGTCCTATTGTCTTTAAATTTAAAGGGAATGTTCAAATATCTTTGCCTGTAGATCAAGCATTGCCCTTCACCATAAATAGAGTACAACACCACTGTTGGTTAATATTTCCTGCAGCGGCATCAAAATTACAAATAAATTTAATATAATGTCAAATTGATGTGCCGCGATTATATCACAGATTTACATGATGCAGCGCATCGAAAGAAAAAAAAGAAAGAAAAAAAGTTGCATTGCTTTGTAAATTTGTATCTTCCGAACGCTATATAAAATTGAGATTAAAATTTCGCTTCCTAAAAAAGAAAAATTACTCTGCATATCTTGAAGTTAATGAATTTTGTCGCCGAAAAAATGAACGGGAGCTAAGTATCCTGTCGGGAAACGTTTCACGATTCTGTTTTGATTGTTGAAAGTGCTGACAAAGAAAGTTGATTATCAGTTCTCTCTCAGCAGTGGCCACATTGCCCAGCACTATGCAAACAAACAGTCCTTCTGTAGAAACTCACCTGTTCACCCAAACTGAAAATCCTAGATTTGCGCAGAATTGACCAGAGCTGTCATTTCATCGTTAAAAAAAACCTCATCCTTCTGGAAACTGTCCTATTTGTACAGGTAATGAAGGGTACCCAATTGGCCAAGTTGGAGCTTACGCTTAAGGGCTTTAGGGAAAGGTGCTTCACACATAGAAAACCCCGGTTGGTTCACTGCGAATCTTTTGAAATGATTTTTCTGAAATATTTAGGTCTTAATTGGGCTAACTTATCCGAACTAAGTCCCACTGGGTGCATCTTATTTTGGCCGTAGAGAGTCTACAGCATTTCTCTCATCTCTCTGTAAAGCCCAACTGAAACCCAATGAGGACCTGGTGTCATTACCAACCTCTAACAAAACTGACCTAGTTTAGGACGGTCCAGGCCTGTGCACACCTTAAATACAGACTTTTAATGATTCCTTATGAGCTTTGACCTAAATAACTAACAACACAAGTCATTCGCATGATGGGTTTGGATAAAAGCTTCCACGCTTGTGATGTAACATTTACAGAGCTCTAAATTTTCGAACTCGAACCATCCAAACTGCTGTAAAAAAAAACTTAAAAAGATAAATATAAACAACACATCAAAGTGTGAGATTCGCCAAGCTTTCCTTAGTTGAGAAAGGCCTGTAGGGCTTAACATTACATTCACCCATTCGCTACTACGACTGCATAGGTTTCTGTTACTTCAAAGTCTCCAAAAAAGAGAGTTTAATCACATTTCAGGCACGTTCCTTAGAGCTAAAGAACTGAAGACATATAACACCGAATTTAAGAGGTCCCTTTAACCGTTACAGCAAAAATGTTCCAGACAAATACCAAACGGAAGATACCCCCTGGGCCATATCCCTGGACGCAGAGGCGTAGATACACTGGGAAGAAGCGCCATGACCCCCTGCTCTGAAAAGTAAATTTTGGAAATTTGTAATTTGTGACACGATCCAACAACAGTGTGGTTTTCTTACATGAAATCCCTCAAGAATTTTTCCGAACTTTGGAAATAACAAATCACCAGATCATCAAGTGGTATCGGTAACTCCAGTGCTATTTTCATGAATTCTGAATTTCCTTAGATTCCTAATTTTCCCCAATATTAGTTCTTGCTTCTCAAAATGTCGTCAAAGAGCATGAATTTGTTTTTTTTTATAACACCATGTAGCAACAACGATCTTTGATCGTCGTACAATCTCAAAAAAATACAGATCTCTAGTAATTCCTGAATTTTTCACATTAGGCTAAATTATAAAGTGAACCAACAATCCAAATATTTTCCAATACAAGCTCCATATTTTCAATAATTTTCTTAAAAAGGGCATAAACATTCTCTAGGGTTACAAATAAGGCTTAAGCTAAACCTTGTTCCATACTTAAACAACTCAATAAATCTCGAACTTTCCTCGAACCACAGTGTAGTTTTGTGGGGAAGATCTTGTATAAATATGCATCTTTGATGTGCGAATTGTATTCTAATTTGTCCGTCTTAAATTAGTATTACCCAGGGTTAAATTCCATTTGAAACCATTTGAAAAAGTTGAATGGTTCCGAATGGTTCTGAATGGACCCGAATGGCCCTGAATGGTCTCAAATGGATTTCAAATGGTATATGAATGGAAATGTACATCTGAATGGTTTTCTGATCGCATAGCTGAATGGAATGCAAATGGTTCGTGAATGGTTTTGGTATTCGCAAATGGTTCCGAATGGTTCAAACTGGAAACCATTCAATAAATGGTATATATTATGTACATCAATGGAACATGTCCAGTTCAACATGCACATAATGCAAATGGTCAAGTTGTCTGTTGGTATAAGCCACCCTGGTGCAAATTCATTTGAAAGGATATGTTAAGCTCAATGAAACAAATTTATAACCAACTGGATTTGATACATCTCTCACAATTTGTACAAGGTACAATTGAAGGTGTAGACAGGAAGTAAGAAACTTTGTATTAACCTTAACTAGTTTAGATTCTTTTCAGCCCGAATATTTCCCTGATCATTTCCCCAGGCACATTTTATTTATAGGGATTTTGGAGGGGCGGAACACAATTATCAAATTTTGTTGGGCTCAAATGAAATGGGGGTTACAGTAAAGCCACCCATAGCAACTCGAGAAGGCAACATACCGCACCCCTGGATTTCCCTGAAAATTTTAGCTTCAGTTTTCCCTAAAAGTATAACCCCCTCCCCTACCTTGGAAAGAATACACAGAGATACTTTAATGCAGAGCACGGATATCAGCTTCAATAGGAAATTCTTCCTGTCATTCCAATACCCGACCCACGCCAGAGACCTCTTGACTCCCTTCCCCACTCCACTTTCTGGCACTTCCTTAGCCCGTACTTGATATCCTCGTATACCCCCAACAACACTCGAAGTTTTTGTTGTTGTAGCTTTCAGCCTGGTATCATCTGCAGTCCAGAGGCACAACCTCCTAAATTATTGTACTCATTTCTTCTCGACATTTTCTCCATGCAGAATTCTTATCCCCCTCCCCACCCCATCATGCTGATGCATATCTTTGTTGACTTTCAAGTTGCTCATCTTTATGATAACCGTGACACTGAACAGGATCAAAGAACAATGCAATGCTTGTTTGAATGGAGCTATTACGTAATAGCTTGGCATGCACACAAAGCATGATACAGCACTGCACCATACAAAGCTCACAGACACTGCACACCCATGTGTGCATCACATGCACAGTACAATGTAACATAACAGGCGCGGGCACAGCTAGTACAAGAGCTTCTGTACTTACATAGAGGCTATGCAGTGGTGTGCAGTTGTCATGAATTCAAGAAACGTGAAGTGAAAGGGCAAGACCGCTTTCCTTAGAGGACATTTATAAAATGCTGAAGCACAGTAAGTAAGGAAACATGTTTTTAAAGTATTGCACCAGAGAGGCCAATAAGCAGATGTTATTGAAAATTAAGAGCCAAAGACTGCAACAATGAATGGTTGCTGCTGTGTTAACAGTCAGGCCTAATGTTTGTAGCAGTGGTTCCACAAGACAATTAGTAGCACTATCTTAGTACTGAAGTAGTATAGAGAGACTAACGTCAATTTATGAAGCAGATCTTTTTAGGGAGGGGGGCATTTTATAGCATACAAGGAAAAGAGGGACAGACATATTATATGCTATTAATACACGTAAAACCCTCTACAAAGAGAACCAAGCTTAATTTTATAAAATCCAAGTGCATTAACCAAATTTAGGGTTTTGAAAAGTCATAGGCCTTTTACTGGCCTCGGCCTAGTCATACTCAAAATAGTTGACCCCAGATAATGTTAAAATTTATAGTTGGAGTAAATTTTTTTTTTCTTTGCGGGGGGGGGGGTGGGGGTTGGTCATGAAGACTGTCTCTTTCATTTTGCTGACTCAAAAATAGCAGGATGGAAAAGGAATTCCTTTTTGCATGTTTCCATTATTATCTGTATGTACAGTTCTGTAGGGTTACCGCCCGGGAGACCGAAGGCCCGCGAGACCGAAGGTCCGCGAGACCGACGGTACCAAAGTACATTTTTCATCGACACCAAAGTACATTTTTTAATCGGCGCCAAAGTCAATTTTCCATCGGCGCCAAAGTACATTTTTTCATCTGCGCCAAATTCAATTTTTTCATCGGCATACATTTTATTATTATTGTTGTTGTTGTTGTTGTTGTTGTGACTGTGACTTTGACTGTTATTATCATTATCATAATCATAATCATAATCACAATCAGAATCACAGTCACAATCACAATCACAATCATAATCATTATGACGCCCTTGGTCAATGTGAATCTCTTCTGGAATACCGTAACGGCAGATGAATTCTTCAACAAGCAACTTAGCCACATCACTTTGACGACGTTGAAAAAATGTACTTTGGCGCTGATGAAAAAAATGTACTTAACGACGATAAAAAAAATGTCGGTCTCGCGGACCTTCGGTCTCGCGGGGTTTTGGTCTCGCGAGAAACCCCCGTTCTGTAGCATCTGGCCTAAATAATAAACAGGTACACAATTTGTTGAAGGCCTAGGCCTACATTTATTTGTGTACGTATGATAAATAATTAGTTTTCGAATTCAACTAAGTCTCCATATATGGCCTCTAGCAAAATTTGACTGCAGGCCTAGGCCTTTACCACAGTCCCAAACAAACAGAGACACCGTCTTTAGTAAAACAAAAGCAGACACCCAGGCTTCGACAAATCCCCCGCCAGACAGCCCGGGGCAAGTAAAAAGTCACTCGGGCAATTACCATGCTCAATGTTGCAGCCCGCTGGGCAAGTACCCAGCCTTAAATTTTTGAGTGGCGCAAAACAGCATTTGTACTTTTAGACTTCAAAAATTATATGTTCTCAACAGATTTGAATTGGACAAGTAGATACTGTATTTATGCGGGCAAGTAGATTGAGAAAACAGCTAGCCCATCGGACAAGTAAGAAAAACTTTGTCAAAGCCTGAGTCACCCCAACTTGAAGTACTGTAGTGCAGTAGACTGTCCTGTTCCATGATTGGCTGTTTAGAGTTATGGGACAACATTGTTTCTCTTCAAATATGAAATATACTGCTTGGTTTACCCAGAATATGCAAAATTGAATTCTTAAAATATGATGAAAGATACTTCGAAGAGAGATAAGAAAAAAGCTGTGATGCTAGCTGTTGTTTTTAAATAAATTTCGGGGGACTGTTCTTGATCTTAAAGGCTTAAGGTTTCTTAAATTTGTCTAGAACATTTTATCTTAAGCCAAGTTAGTTGTACAGTTTTTATATACTTTTAAAATTTTATTTTTCATTTCCCAAACAGAATGACATCATAGTGAAACTGTCTCCTGCACAGCTGACGGAGTTATTTTTCAGTGTGTCTTAAATACTTTTCACATATGTCTGGACTGCTGTGTACCATGTAGCAGAGTCAAGCATAATCATTTTAGTGAGTGAGGAAATTGTACTGCACACATGGAGCCATGAACTGAACAAGTAATCCTGCTATTGAACTGTGACACCAATATGTATTGGTAACCTTTAATGGCCTGCTTCCTTTTGAATAGGGATTTTCTTGTTTGAAACTACAAAGCCTGTTTTTGTTATCACATAATATGAGCAGTCCTGATTGTTAAATTATAACACATTCATGCATGCAGGCTACTGGACCTTTTGATGTTCTTGCTGTGGAGTCAGAATGAGTCCTGAGGTTGGAGAACTACAGAACAGTGTTGAAGTAGATATTGTAAAGCAGTTACAGGACAACTTATTAGAGGCATCTTTGAATTGACCACAACACTCAAGAAGATATTTGCTACAGATGGCTATGGACCAGTACCAATTTACAAAGGAAATGCTGGTGTCCTAGTTTTTGTGCCTCATTGTTATCTGATAAATTGAACGGTCTTGTTTAAAGTGTCAGGATGATGTAATTAAGAAGTGTTGAATCCTTGGTGTGGAATATTTCCTTTACTCAGGAGTCAATGGGAGGATCGGACGAAGAATACAGCCACTAGATTTGGAAACAAAATAAATTTTCCCCTTCCTGGACCTTTCATGTGCCCTGTGTGCAACCTCGAAAGGCATTTAATTGTGTTAAAACATCTTACTCTTTCAACTTGGATAACCATGAGAATATTTTTTCATGGACCAAACAGTTACCAAACTGTGTTTTAGTTGGTAAATGTAAGAAGACTGAAGCCTACTCTATGATTTTTCATGAAATACATTTTACCATGGAAATCCCCATTATTTTAACTGCAAATGTGAAATAACTGGTGCTTAAAGTTACAGTATAAATTACTTGGTGGACCATTTTAATATTTTGACCAAACTTTGATTTTAATTTGAAAGTCAGAAGTTTATCTTTTTTACTCTGGACAAAACATTCTCTTCGATAATTTTTCTACTTTTTCTTCCTTGGAAAGAAAACCTACAGTGTTTTTTTTTTTTTTTTTTTTTCATTCCTTCAGTTTAATACTGAAAGGTGTACCCTACATTTGAATTACAACGAGCTATAATTTTTGTCTATATTGTGTTTGCATATGGGTGCTTATTACATGATTTTGGACACTGTGAACTGTTTTTACATGCGTTTAAGTTTGTAACAAACTTGCCAAGTATAAATTGACTTTTGAATTTGAGTGAAGTTGTACTCATATGGACTATTTATGTTCTTCTTCATTTACCTTGTAAGTACGTATCAGATCCCAACCATTACATGTAATATCCTTCAACTGGGTTCCCAGCTGCATGATGTGCTATCCATTATTACTGTTCTGTAAGCTTAACAGAATACCATCAGGGGATAATAAACGTACACTCTGTTGCAACTATAGTTAAATTCTTATATTGCTTTAATTAATTTTGGTTTTACAGCAACTGTACAGTATTTTCCATCTTGAACTTGCACAAAGAAACCATTGGCAGATCATTTGTGGGTGGTTTCCTGTTTAAATTGTTTGAGATGCATAACATGATGAACCATTCACAAACCATTTGTGAATGGTTCCAGTCATTTCATTCAAAAACCATTTGCATGCCATACCATTTGAAGACCATTTGCAAATGGTACCATTCAACACCATTTGGGACCAGTTTAAATCCATTTGCGTACCACACCATTCGCAGACCATTTGCAAATGGAACCATTCAGGACCATTCAGAACGGTCCAAAAATACAGTGTGAAAAATACCATTCGGAACCATTCAGACCATTCGCGAATGGTTTCAAATGGAATTTAACCCTGGGTAGCGAATCTTAATTTTGTGCACATAGTTTACTCACGTTTTAGTTTATAATTTTTAATTCAAACTATAGAATTCTCAGTTAAATTTCAAATGTCTCCCAACCTGGTGAATCACAAATAACTCCTGCATCCTCATGGTGACCACAGTTATGATTTCTAATATGATAACAGTATGCGAGGTCAGTTTCCTCTCCAGTACATCGTACTTCATCCATATGGATTGGACCAGATCCTCTTCCAAATATTGCATCTTCGTCAGCAAAAATAGCCCCCGGAAATCCCAGTTGACGACACGCAACATCTGCATCTATAATATCCCAGTTGTCATCACACACTGTTCCCCAGGCACCATCCATGTAGATTTCCAAACGTCCAGAAACAGCATCGCCACCAGCCAAACGAAGCTGTGTACCTGATGGAAAGATACCAATATCAATTAAATCTTTCAAGCGAAATGTTCATGACAAAGCAATCAACGTATCGTTGATAATATGCAGGATATTAAACCCAAATACATTCAATGTATTTTGGTAAAATCATATTGGAGTTTCTTCAGCATTTAAGTAGCCATCTTAGTGACAAACGTTCATATAGAGATTAAGCCAAGAAAGGCTTACCTACTAAGACCAAAAGAAAAAAAATCATACTTAACACCTACATACCAAAATATAGATTTGAATGAAAAACAACTTCCAACAACCTGCCGTATCAGTTGGTAAAATACCAAACACCAAAAGGCAAAGTGGCTTTCTCAGGAACAATTGGGGGAATTTCCCTTTCTGATATCAAGAGAACCTGAGATGTTGAGTTTTTTTTTTTTATTTTTTTTTTTATTTTTTTTTTTGGTGACCCCATGTAACAAAACTTAGGGAACATTGCTTTTTTCTCGGGAGGGTTCAAATGACATCTTGTAAATTCTTGGAAATTTCAATTTTTGACCTCTGGTCACCTCAAACTGTGATCCTTGAATTCTTGAGAAATTCTGGTTTTTAAACATTTTTTTACCCCAGATGGACAATCTTTGGCTTCTAGTGACCTAACAATACCGCTGATATCCACTAAACTATTGGATGTACCTCTAATGATATATAAAATCTATGAAAGAGGTTTTCTTTTGCTACTGGGACCTCAAAGACCCTTGACCTCCATCAAAAGTCGCGGGCCTCTCCCTCTCCACTTTGCAAATCAAGAAACCAATTACAAAAAGGATCCTTCATTGCTTTTTTGAAATACCATTTTTAACAATTCTCTGTGGAGGTGGATAATTAAAGCCAATAACGAGGTTTTTCCAGTGTCACCTTCGGTAAGCGCTTTACCCGCTACCACAGTGATAGAGCCATTCCTCTAAACAATTGAAATCCACATAACACATATGAAATTTGTAGGTTATTGCTATCTCGAGATATATTTTTATAAGCCATTTTCTAAGTTTGCCCAGTGTTATTGCTGATGAACTTTTCTGACATGTCTCTTCTACCAAAAACAATAAGGTCCCTCATCTCAACATGACAATCTTGTCAGATTTAATATAAAAGGCCATTATGGTATATTGTGTTCTAAGTTCGCACCATAGACGTGTTCACATAAGTAAATGAGAGCACTTCAGTTGGGGAAGATGGGTCCCCCCCCCCCCCCGAAAGAACGAGAATCTAGACCAGGACTTAACACATGAAACAAAAAAAAATGAGTTCTGGCCCAACTGAAAATCATGTGGCTCGAGAAGGAATAAAGGAAACCACATTCATATACCTGAACCCGAATAATCGTTCAATCTAAACACCGGTTGGTCCTACCGAAGGTGCACAAGACACCCCAAATAAACACAAAATACATTGGTAGGTGTTGCATTGTTTTTATATACTGATCCGTCTATAGGTGAAGAGACCAGAACTATTAGCATTAAATGCATCCCTCGTGAAACTGGGTGAAGGTCAAGTTCAAAAGCTATTGTATAACAAGCAATAATCATCGCTTGGAATGAGATAACCGAAGAAAATTGTCTCGAAGTCACTCAATTTAATTTGTGATACTTTAAAACTTGAACTGCATCATTCCTTAGAAAGAAATTTGTCCTTCAGTCGACACGTTGGTCTGAAATTGGTGATTAATGGTTTAACAGTAAACCAGTTAAGACGTACAATTCATGGTTACTTCCTGGTCACTATCGAGAAATTGCCAAATTGTGAAACGTTTTCAAACACTTTTCGTATTAGAGTATCATCGCTCTAAGATTTCACATGAAAGAGAATGTATGAGGTAAGACAGTTCCGTTTAGACCTAAACCTTAGCGAGATTATATTATTGTTCCGTCGAAGAAACTTGAGTACTACATTGTAGGAAGATTATTGCTGGGGATAATGATCATCGGTGGTGGTAACTTTGGTTACCCTCGAAGGGTTTTTGTGCGGAAGAGTATATCTGGAGGAAACTTGTCATCGGGAGTACCTGTCTGTGGCGTGAATGTTCAGGGAGCATACCACCCGGGGATGTTATTGTCCTGAGAGGTATTCATTCTCGCAAAATTTTCATCCAGTGTTAGTTTTCCCGATGGTATTTGATCAGGGAAATAAGATTACGAGGTTGATGTCCGGGTTATAAGTCCTCAAACCTCAATGACGATTCCCCGTTCTTTACGTACATACTCTATTGTCACATGGATGCTAAAGACAGTTAAATAAATCTCAAATTTTCCTAGCCAGTTCGAGAGATAACGCTTTCGCAAGAAATGGACTTTCACCCAATTGGAGGACTATTTCGTCATGGGTGGTACTATTTTCAAAGCTCACCCATGAAATCCTGTGATCATATGGCGTGAATTTATCGGAGACGAACGTGCAAAACAACGTTATTATTGTCATAGATGATAGAAAAGGGAATTTCGGGCATATTTATAATGTTTGTTGTTAGGGGAACAAAAAAGGCTTCGTCCTTTTTGGTTGTTCACCACGTCGATTTTGAGTAATCAAGAAATTTTGCTGTGCTCTTTGTCCTAAGCTTAAAACAAGTTCCATTTTCAAAATGAATTTTCTAACTCTATCTGGACAGCTCCTTATGCATAACTTTTCCTCTTTTTTGACAATATTGTAGCCCAATACCAGATTCTCATACGCTATTCCATGGAAAAAATGCCGACTTCTTGTCACACGTGCAACAAGGAGTCGACCCCTGTTGCTAAAAGTGGCATTCCCAGTGACAAAGACGGACTCCTTGTCGCACGTGTGACAAGGAGTTCGGATGAACGGACTACCTACTTGTCGCACGTGCGACAAATAGTGATGGGTTATTGCCACAAGTGGCACTTTTTCTGGGTATTGTCAACATGAATCCCGAGGAAAACAGACATATTTGATAAAAATTGTGAGAAGCCATAAATTTTAAAAATTCATTTTGAAATTGGAACCTGTTTTAATGGATAGGCTCCATGCACCCACAATAAGGTGTGCAAGTTGGTCTTGCCAGCCTTACGTTTGTATATAAGTTGTTGAAGGTCCCATGTGGTTTTGTCCTTTGTAAATAAACTACTATCCCTTATTTGATTATATACACATGTATTAGAGAAATTGACCATCGTGAATCGGTACACATTTAGTGCTCATAAATATGCGTACCGTAGTGGCAGGCAAATGTTCCCTCGATCTGGCGAATGCCCATTTCCCTCGAAACCGGTTATCGCCCTTATGGCTAACACAGGGTAAAAGTAGGTCTATTAACAATCTCATATCCACATTTAAATCCACAATGTTTACAACCCCAAGTCAGTTTAAAAGATTCTCAATTTAACTTCAGAATGTCAACCAACCTTTCACATCTACTGGTAGTGAAAAACAAACAACCCCTGCATCTTCATGGTGACCGCAGTTATGAGTGCTATTATAAATACAGTTTAGTATGTCAGTCTCGTCTCCACTACAGTCTACATCATCTAGATGAATTGGACCTGAACCGTGACCAAATGATGCATCGTCGTCAGCGAAAATAGCACCTTTGAATCCCAGTTGACGGCATACAACATCTGCATCTAAAAGCCCCCAACGGTCATCACACACTGTTCCCCACTCACCATCCAGGTAGATTTCCACACGTCCAGCAGTATCATTGCCACCAGCTAGACGGATTGTACCTGAATTTGGTGGGAAGAAAAAATACCAAAATCACTTACATCTTTGAAATGTTGATGGCAGTTTAGCTCTCAACGTTAGTTGATATTAAACAGGAAGGTAGCCTTAAATAAATATATAACATTCACAGTGATAGGTATGAGGTAGCCTATTATCCTCCATAAAATTGAGGTTTCTGGAAATATCTCCAGTACAAGAAAAATGTTAAGGTTAAGTAAGGCATGTAGTGAGAATATGAAATGATGCTCCTTTTCTACGTTTTACATAAACTATTCAAGTTACATAACCTTCATGAGGATTTCTATAGCCATCTTAGAGACAGACGCTTATACATATCCGATGAAATTCCTTTCAGGATGAAACGTTCCCTCCTACTTTTTGTTACATCCTTCATTTCTGCCTGATTAATTCTTATTGCTTCAGGGAGGAAGAGAAGCCCTCTACATGCAGACTTGATTTAGTCAAGATTCATATCTGATTAATTGATTGACAGTAAAAGATGTGTTTCAATACACAAAAAGTTACGTAACATATGGGGTTAGCTAACAGGTCAGGCAGTATGTATTAATTGCTTTTCACGCAGTAGGAACACAATGAAGGCACAGCTCATTTGAGGTCACAGATCATGTAACAAACTCAGATTTTAGTTACACCCCACACCGCCTTTGATGTACTGGGGTGTCTATGTTGCTTTTTCAAGAAGCGACGTCACAGCATGCTGCATACAAGCTTCAACATCCTAAAAAGATGAGTAAGCTGGTTAAATAAATAAATAGTCAGTCAGTCAGTCAGTTAGACCTCTGGAGGACGATCTTAGGAATTCTTGAAAATTCTGCTTTTTGACGTCTGGTTACCCAAGATTGTGATCTGGCCAGGGAACTTTTGTGGGTTTTTAATCCCTGGTGACTCCAAAATTGTGATCTTTGAATTGTTAAGAAATTCTGGGTTTTGATTTCGATGATAAGAGAAACTAATGCATTTATGATGGCGTGTGTGGGTGTGCGCGTGTGTACTAACTTCACTGTCATTCCAAGGACCTAGATATTTTTAGTGTATGTTTGTGACGCTTTGCTCGTAAATACGTTATTTCAAGCAAGAATTATGAAAGAGTTTTACAACTTTGTTCACAGGTGCCCGATATCAACAGGAACTTATGAGAGGGGATTAATGAGATCAATTACGCTAAATGGGGGACCATTGAGACGGGAAACCAATTGAGACAGGGGACTCTAGACCGGACACTTCTCGTCCAACATACAGAGGGAAAGGGGTCGACCATGGAAAGAATTTGGAGCAAATCATTAACCAATATGTGTGTGTGCATATGCGGGTGTGTAAAAACAGTTCTGTTTTTGTTCAAGAAAGATGCTGTTCGAGCGCTATACAGAACAGCTATGAACATGTATGGACAGTCCACAACAAGCGCGTCCCCACTTCGAGCACGTCTTTACTGTATACATGCTGTTTGGTGAATGTACTATTGTGAATACTAAGCAGTCACCGCTAGGGTTTGGCGATACCTTGAAACTAATGGTACCGGTATTGTAAGACATACAGAACTGGTATTGAGGCAGTACCGGTTCCCAACTTTCGGGTAAGGAAGTCGGGTGGGAAGGAACCTAAGCCAAGCATGGCCTCCATGTTATCCTGCACATAAATGCATACTGGTTGTTTCATTAGGTTATAACCATGCAGGAACCTCTGCTCTATATGTTTGTGTAAACATATTAATCATCCACACACGCTAACAGTTATTTTTGTCAGCGAATATAAAGGAGTACAGGTATTTTTTCAAGAACCAGTATTTTCTCAAGAACCGGTATTAGTATTAGTACCTCTGCTACCAGTACCGATGTACCGGTACATTTTATGACTTTACTAAATTGCATATTCAAGGTAAAACAAGCAGTAATTTGTGGTAAATTTCACATTTGAAGAGAAAAAAATCATTGTCACATGACTCCCAACAGCCAATCATGAAACTGGATTCTACTACACTTCTTCCATTTGGGATGAATACTCCTTCCCTTTAAGTCAAGTGTGTAGTTATCACACGTATGATGTTTTCATTATTTAATTTATTATTTGGCTATTTCAAACTAGTTTTCTAATATTGTTTTGTTCTGTTGCATACCTGCTGTACTTTATATATATGCAGGAATTCATGTGGGATGGCACAAGACTAGCAAAAGTGACTAAGAGATATTTTTGGACAACTATGATGGCAGATGTGTTCAGTTTTGTGAAAGGGTGTCAACAATGCCAAAGAGTAAATACTGTGTCGAAACAAGGATCTGCTCCCATTCATGCCATACCTGTCTCTGACACATGGAAGTTAGTGAGTCTGATATGTATCCATGATTGTTTATTAATGTATAGTACCAAGGTAAAGTGTTTTCAGGTACATAACTGTATGTAGCATACACAGTACTCTACGTATGCAAAAGGCCATGGGCAAATAGCACAGTTACATTTATGCATGCCCATCCATAGTTATACATTTTTAGGATGTCATGTCTGGAAGGAACATTACATGGTCTTTTGGATGTTTCCAGTTTTCATGGAATGTTCCAACTGCACCAGGCTAAAACCAAGTTTCAATTTTGCATATTATGGTCATTCCTTATATCATGTTATGCACAGCCAATGAATGTAAAAAATACAAGCCACTAGTTTGTTGAAAATTTAAACGTAGTTCTAATAGAAGTAGAGCGTAAAAGCTGCATAAAACAGTTACAGTTTGAGATGCCTATACATATACTGGAAACAGTAAAATACAATATAAACCACTGTTCGCAATAATATATATAGCAAGATGTCCCTGATTCATTAAAGTTTTGTTTCCAATTACCAAAAAACTATAACAGCAGGGGGGTCACCAATAATTCAAATGTTCATTTGAAGTAAAATATTTGGTTCAAGAGTTATGGAAATTAAGTTTTCTGTTAACCCCAACTAAACACAGCTCTCTGAGGGGGACACCAAAATGCTGTGGACTATTAAAAATGCCATAAAAATGTGCTTCTTTTGACTTGTAGCTCATAAGAGCATGCTGGTGTGAGCTATTGTGATCAGACAGCATCACTCTATCTATCTGTCCGTCTGTCTGTGTGTCTGTCTGTCCACAATTTGTTCAGAATTCTCTTATTCCTGCATGCTTTCACGGATTTGTTTGAAACTAGGACATAACATTTTGTGAGTAGTGGACTATCTGGGGTGTCCAGGAATTTTGGTCTCAAGTTCCCCTGTGGACCTTATGGTCCATTTTACGAAATTTATACAAAAACTCTCTTCCCCTACAGAAAATCTCCTACATTGTTGATGTTTTGTCGTAATGGTACTCTGGCAGTGTTTTGTGTGTGTGTGTGTGTGTATGTATGTGTGTGTGTTCATGATTTTTGGATCTTAGGCTCAGGATGGCCTCTATGGACCATTATGTGAAATATTATTAAATGTTTAAGCCTGTCTTAGGATTATTGTTAAAAGAGTTGGCAGTCTGTAATAATGATGCTTGGTTAGAAATCGCTGAATGGTATGCTAGAATTTTAGGTCCATGCCCCATCTGGGCCTTTTGGTCCTTTTCATGAAATACTGCACAATGCCCCATCTTGTACAAGTCTTGTACAACTCTGATGCTTGTTTTTATTGACAGTCGTTTGTTGTTACCTTCAATTATGCACAGGACGTTTGGATCGAAGGCCCAAAATGTGGTTCTGAGGTCCATTTTGTTAAATAAAAGAGAAATATTATTGAATGTTAAACCCTGACTTTGAATTATTTTAACAAGTGTTGAGAGTCTGGAACAAGGGTGCTTGTTTAGTGACCTCTGAATGGTAATGCTGAAATTTTAGGCCCAAAGCCCCATTTCGGCCCTCTTGAGCTTTTAATGAAAACCTGCAAAATGCTCCACCAGCTAAAAACGGAGCTGAGAGTTTCTAAAGATTTTCAAGAGAGAGTAGCAAATGTTGAACAAACTATAGGGTCTTGATCAAGACTTTGAGTTGTCGCCGACCAGCACCAGACCAGTTCCGTTATTTGCGATTAACAGCCAATATTGGAAAACTTTTGTTACATGCATCGTTTGGCTCGGGACTCTGAGCCTGCTTCTGGTCCAGGACTGACTCTGAGCGCGAGACGTGACTGAAACATCGCCTTCGGGTTATTCTGTGCTTCCACTACTGAGGCCGATCACGAGAAGTTTAAAGAAATGCATTTTTATGGCTTTCACATGGCTGACTAAAAACCACTGATCTACCTACATGGATGTAACGCGTGCGTGCCACGTAACTGCTTGACAACTTGAAGCAACCGGAAGTCTTGAGGTGACCATTTTGCAGGTGGTAAAAACCTTCAGCCATATGTACACTGAGTGACAACTGAAAAACTTTTCACCCAGCCAAATTTTTGATTTTCTGACTGAAATGTATACATTGTATGCAACCTAAATGGAAGACAACAGAAATGTCGGGATCATGTGCTGCTTTCAGCTCCAATTATGCAGCAAGAGATTGCAAGTTCATGAAGTTAGAAACACTGACGCCTGTGCTGGTTTCATGATGCCGGTACGTAGGCCTATACTAAATGGGAGTACTTCGAGTTCATACATTTACAAGGCACCCAAGCAAAGTCTCCCACAACTGGATTCTCCTCTACACAGGCTCCCAAATAACAAATAAGGAATCCCGGTTTAAAGTCAACCCTGACAAGAGACAAGTTTGTTAGGCAACTTTGTTATCCAAGCGGGCCACTTTAGGTGTGGCTTTATAGGGGTAACTTGAGTGACTGCATTGCCCCCAATGTGCCATATACGGTTAATTGACCATAATGAAGCATTGGCATTCGGCTAGTCTTCAGTTGGACAGTAAAAACTCAGTTCTGAGAAAGAGTTGGTTAGGTCGCGTGGTTTATTGACTATATGACTTTATAATTCAACGCTCCTACCTAAAGATCGACTTGAAGCTGTTCACGTTTCTTTCATAAAATGAATATTTAAAGGCGTTTGGCCGCTATGAACAGAGGGGTGGAGTTGTTAGGGGGCGACTTTTTGGGATTGAGTGTAGGGTGAGACTCGACATGCCTTCCCCCCCCCCCCCAAATTGCACTGTGAAAGAGGACTGAGACGTAAAAGTTTTGCGCCCAGTATAACATGATCTTGTTCAATTTTCAAAGTTATATTTATTGACATTTTCTGTTAAAAATGAGCACATACCACAATATATTTGGCCTTACTTCAAGCCAGAACTTCAAATTATCAAAGCATCATATCAAATTGCCTATCTGAATGTGTGTAAAAAGGCTCTGTTGACAGGTTGCACGACGATTTTGCCACACACAATACGCCGGCTCTGTTGCTACAATTTTTCGGCACGGCCTTGCATCCAGGTATGTAGGTCATTGCTAAAAACAGATAATGAGTTCAAATTTTTTACAAAAAATAAGTACCTCCCTATAACAGTACGGTAGGCTAAAAACGTCTTTATGTGACACTATGCTTGTAACCGAGAGCCAGTTAGAAGGAAAATGTTTGATTGTGTCCTTTTGGGCTGAGGTTTAAATTATATCAATCTCAAAAGCAGCGGTTATGACATTCGAAAATTGCAAAATTAGTTTGAAGGACTAAAGTTATATTTACAGTCAAAAAAAGTTGGTGCAGAAGGAAGGAAAGGGCATACTCGGTCAAAGTACTATTTTAACTGAAAGGACAGGGCCTTTCCTTCAACAATTGGCCCAGCACTTTAGTTGAAAGCTATTTCAACCAATGCGAAGTATAAAGCAAACCCTTGTCCTAGGCGGAAAGGTGCGAAACCTGTGGCGGAATGTTACGTCGGAATGACACTTCATGTTTTCCTTTGCCATACACAGATTTTTTTGATTACACATTGGGGTCTTGTGTATAACTCTGAAACAATAAACTGAGGTGTGTAAATGATGAGGATGGATTTTCACAGTTGTAAGAGGAGCTTGGGTAAGAAGGTCTGGAGATATTAGGCATTTCCGGACTTTTGTGGACATATTTTTAAAAAGTTGGTTGCCACGTTTTTGTAGGCTCCCCATTCACTTTACCCCGCAGAGGGGACTCGGTTTGTTCGCTCCCCCATTAAGGCTTCACAAACCACCGTCCGCTCAAACGAAGAGGCCTGCATTCAATTGTAGACGCAGACTTTATTACCATCATATGACTTTTTCATGAGCGAGTGGGTGTATTCTTGTTGTTTTAAATTGAAGGACTAGATTGAAACCTGGCTGGATCACTACTACGTTGCATAACCAACTGTCCAGTGGGTACTACCGGGAAGTGTGCCTTACGATGTCATCCCAACTCTCTGGGTGGCATGGGCTACTGCATGATATAAGCGGGACCAGATGTTGCCTTCTTATATTCACTATATTCGGGCCAGTCTCGAGGCCAACTATTTCTATGAATAACCAAAGAATCTGTTTGTTGTTCACTTTCGCAGACTTGGTGGGGATATGACTGAACAAGGAATATGCCCTACAGCCTGCTACGCATGCAACATTCACTTTGGCCTTGGAAGTACTTTCATGCTTTGACGTACGGTCTGTCTCAGTTCACTTTGATATCCACTGAAGTTTACTTCTGCTCTCCAGCAATAAATTAAGAAAATTTATAAAGTTTCTTCCAAACCCACAAGGCTGTGCATGTTCAATCCAACCGCGTTTTCCGGGGACAGATTTTACTGTTGCTTATATGCAGACATTATTTCCCGGTAAAATTATGTCCTGCAGACACATTTTCCTGCGACGGGTGGACACAATTTCCTCGAAAATGTTGATTTGATGTTTGTCGTGTCCAATTGTTACTGTTGGTTGTTCAGTTTGGTTTTTGCCACCTGATGAAGGGTTTATACCCGAAACGTCGTGGAGTTTTCCGCAAACTTTTAAGCACATTTTACTACCTCTTTTCGACCTACACATTTCAACAGTGCTACGCAGCATTTCAACCTATATATATATATATATATATATATATATATATATATATATATATATGTATATATATGTATATATATATGTATGTATATATATATATATATATACCTTATTGTGGAATAAGGGGAATTTTTTGGGCAAAAATACGTTAGGGGGAAATTACCGTTAGGGGGAAAATTTACGTTCCCTTACGTTTTCACACACTGTTTTAATGAGAATACGTTAGTGTATAGTAAAATACATATGGGGGTACGTAGTATACCTAATTACTTCAATGTTGACCAAATTACGTTAACACGTACAACTAATGGACGATTGAATTTACGTACATGTATATGTTTTTCCTTAAAGGCGAAATATACAGTTATGTATTTTATTGTTTTTTATTTCGCCTTAACGTATGAAGATATACAAATTTCCCCCTAATGTTCAATCTAGTGGTATATATATATATATATATATATATATATATATATATATATATATATATATATATATATATATATATATATATATATTTATTTATTTATTTATATATATATATATTTATATATGTATGTTAAACCACCCATCCATCCATCAAATTCACTTTTTACACCTCTGATGACAAGGGTTCCTTCCTGGATGTAAAGCTTCCTTCCTGGATGCAATGGTAAGCTTAAATGAGGTTTATTTTTTTGTGATGAAGCCGACTATGACATAGATGTAGGGGTCTAGTGTAAACCCTTTTTAGGAGTGACTACCTATAAAGATTAAATTCTAGAGACATCAAACGGGCGGTGGAGATTATTGAGGATAGGAAAGATGTCTCCCGGTATATAGAAAGGCCGTCTTATGTTCCCAAATATTTGAGGTATGAAGACAAAATATGTAACGTCGATTTACATTTTTGTTAAAATTAGTAGTCTAGTCTTTGAATTTCAATTGCTGTATTTCTTTTGCTACAATGATGTCGCTCGATAGACGGTGCTTTCAGTTGCATTTCGTAAAGCCAGAGATCGTTATTTTACCGAAAAATATTTCGCAAAGCCAGAGATCACATTTCGTAAAGCCAGAGATCGTTATTTTACCGAAAAATAAAATAAAGTCAACCACCAACTAAGTTCCATTTTCTGTATGCTGATGTTTGGAAGATTTCTCATTCACACACCACTGCGTAAAGGGTACTGGAATGGGTTTTCCCTGTCGGTGATCCGATGTCTTCGATTTTTTTCTTTAATGGAGTTTGCAGTCAAAATTGAAGTAGGGTAGTAGTCTCCAATTATTCTCTCTTGAGTGTCACTGAATGACAACATTTTTATGACTTTAGTCTACAATGAATATGCAAAGTTTTGTTCCTGAAATATTCTCAAAAATACGAAATAAGAAGAAATCTGTGAGTCTTTTGCTTCAAAATAAGTATTTTAATTAGGACATTAATAACTCCAACAATAATCACACAGGGCAAGCATAACCAAGGTCTCTCACAGTGACGTGCGCATCAGTATGCTGGGTGATTTTTGACCTGGTGAGAGTTCCCCCTTCCCTTTGATAATTGGTCCAAACGTGCAATTTGGTGCTATGTATGTTAGGCTACCTTCTTAAGTCAATTTTTTTACAAAATTTTGTGTACTTTTAGGAACTACGGTAATTGCAAGTGTATTAGTGATTGTCGGCCGTGGTCGAGGGATTTAACGGGAGGATGTACTACTTCCTTTAATTTGCAAATGAACACTAGGTGTCCGCATAGCGTATCTTCAAAGTACAATATGGAGTGTTATAAAATTTGTGAATTTCTATGAAAATTGGCATCAGTGAGGATCCACAGGGAAGGCAATCCCCCTCATATTTGAAAATTTTGAGGAAGTGTTCTTTCATTTAATCTGGTGGTCACATATACTACCTTTAAAATAAATGTTATGTAACTTTAGGAGCTTGAGACATTAAGGGGGAAGCCCAATGGCATCCTTCCTTGAGTACCTCACTGGGCTGTAATTGTTAAATAATCTTTGATTATCATCAGAATAAAACGGTACAGGGTGGTCACATCAGGGGTGTCGCCAAGATTTGCCCGACAGGGAGGCCAAGCTCCCCGACGGGGGGGGGGGGCAGAATTTCAAGGCCCCGAGTCGACAAAGGCGATGTTATGTCCCGATGGAAAGTGACTTGGCAAAATTTGAGGCGCGATGAGCGCGCCGAAATTTTGAGCCTTCTTTTTAACAAATACTTAAAATTCTGTAGTTTATTTGAAGTAAAATTTAAAACACTTGAAAAAATGGGGTTTTGTTGGTACTAAAAAAACTTTTTGGGTGTTTATTGAAGAATGTGTCCTTCATAAGGGGAAAATGAACGTTTTATGGACGACAGTTGAAATCCTTTTGAGGTTACGCATTGAATTATACAAGAACTTCGAACTAAGGCTTTGAGACGAGACTAAAAGGTTGCCTAGAAAGTTTTTCCCTTTCTTGAACAAATCTTGGAAAATTAGGAACTTACTATAATGGAGAAATTTTGGACTTTAATGGAAGAAAATTTGTTAAGGTTAAAAATTGAAAAATTTGGTTTCTTATATTAAATGATATGCCTTTCAGAAGCAAAATTAGGTCATGCCGGATGATTAACAGAGTTGGCTTTCAAATTGGTTATTTATTTTACGGAGTATCCATCGAAATTGAACAATTTCACCACTTTTAACAATCGAAAGCTAATATTGGAGAAAATTTTTAACTTTATGACAGTTTTGTGGTTTTATGGAAGAAACTGGCGTTCTCATGAGGAAAACCAATTAAGGGTGATTTGTAGTTTTGTTGAGGTTACCGAATATCATCATGCAGATTAAGGCCCTCGGACCATATTGGAGCATTCTTCCGAGTAAAATATTTGGCTTCTCATGTATTTGAAGTTTTCCTTTTTATTTATTGCCATAGGTGTACGGGAGCGTGTCAGTTTGGGAGGGGGCAGAATTGTTTTTTGTCCGAAAAAAATTTAATACTGCCCAAAAGGTTATCTAAGTCGAGGACACAGAATTTTTTGAAAAATTGAGAACTCTTGGAAGCAGGAAATGGAATTTCTTGGGCTCGTAACTAGAATTAAAATTTCTTCTTTTCAGATTTTTTTCGTAATAAAATTATTTTCACTTGATAATACTGCCCAAAAACGAAGAATAATTTACAAACACGCATTGTTCTGTTCAGTTATCTGTTCGACTAAAACACTATCTGTGCGGAACGTACAGAAAATTGTTAAAAAATGTAACCCCTAAGAAAGCCGGAATGGCATTTCCCAGGCTTGTAACTAGGAATGAGCAGTCGTTTTTTGAGCCTTCCTCTAAAATTAAAGTTTCACTTCAATAGAGAAAAAACGCAACTTGCTAACGATAAGAAAAGTACCAGATAAAAGGTACTGCTAAGAGTGGATGTAGTGGTCTTGTTTCTTTTCGGGGGGGGGGGGGGCTACATTAAGACTGCATTAAGAATCTTCGTTGAATTCAATTGCAAGATCCACTAAATAGATGGAATTTTATAACGTGACTGCTCGCACTCCAGCCTATAATCGGTTTAACTACCAAGGTATTTGAAAATATGGCACGTTACAAGGTGACTTCAAATTAATTCTCAGTCAGACTTATGGGGAGATTTTCTCACACCACTGTTTATCATTATGTAAAGCTGAAAACGACATGGCCGATACTCATTACATTTGTAAGAATTCGGCTGTCCGTCCGGTCAGACCAGATGACAGACCATTGGGCACCGCACGCACATGAACAACCTCTCGTCTGTTTTTGTAAGGAGAATTCGGAATTATGAGTTTCCTTCAAGAATATGGTCTTCTAAAATGCAAGGTCAAGAAGGTCGTCCGAGTGGCCACAGACCCACATCTTTTATCGTGAGTCTGTAGATGAAGGCTCCCCGACGAAACTGGATTTTCTCAACAACAGGGGTGGATAGCCCGTCCCCGACGGAGGCATGACCTTGGGTGCACGGATTGAAGATGGGATGAGGGATAGAAGAGCTAGTAAGAAGTGATTAAAACAGAGTCAGATATGCTTAAAAATAGCGTTACAAAAGGAAAAAATGTTCAAAGAGAAAATAAAGAATCATGGTCATTCATCCAGTAACTTTACGTTTTTTATATTTAGGCCTGACAGAAAAATTGCCTTCTTTCCCCGACGGCGGAAAAGATAGTACAAGGTACATAGAATGAGGTTTAACAAAGTTAAGAAGTGATTTAAAATCAATTCCGACATGTATTAAAATACCATTTCAAAACAAAAAATATAATCTAGATGACCCATCCAGTAACTTCATTCCTCTTGGGTTTTTTTATTATTATTAGTTTTTTTTTTTTTTATTTTAGGCCTCCCAGACGAAACCACCGACCTTCCTCGACGGGGGGGGGGGGGGGGGTGACCAGTGTTCCCCGACGGGGGACCATGGTCCCCCCCGCTGGCGTCATGCCTGGGTCACATCATTCAACATATACACAGCTGAGTTCTCTAATTACATATTTTGTACTCGCGTAAGCCTCTTAATTTTATAAAGCTATAACCAAACAAAATTTTTACACGGATCATCTGAAAAAAGTGTTTCAAACAGTTTCGGGAAGGGCTAAAGATGAGTTAAAGAGTTGATATTGATAACTTAATGAGAGTCTTAAAGGGTCACTACCACATAATAATGCTTATAGTTAGCATAAAAATTCAACTTTTAAGTCCAAAAGTCACAAAAAACATTAAAATTTTGAACTTTCTAATGTCCTGACTTGTAACGGTTTTGTACAAATTTGAAAAAGTTTCTGGACACGAATTTTGGAAAACTGACTTCATCCGTTAGGTTCTCACTCATAAAACAGTTATTTGTATGTAGGGTATGGGGATTGTCTAAGATTGACAATTTGCCATTGGTGTGTGAAGGAAACTTAACAGGTTCCAAAAATTTGTTGAATTTCATTAACCTACTCAATGAGTCCCTATAAACGGTATATTTGAGACTATTTAATGTACAGAGTGCTTCTTTGGTAACCCGTGCTCACTAAAAGACAAAAATCAACAGTGTTTCCATGCAACAGTGACACGTATGTCGTTAGCTGCTTCTCGGCTAGCTAAACTAATGAGTGCTTCACTAGATCTTATATTTTTGGTTTCTTCTAATTGCAAAAGGAGGGGGGAAAGAACCGACAAGGTTTTGACTACCTCGAGCATGAACGCGCCATCCGTTACACCAAATCCATATATTGACCACATATGAAATTCGATACATGGGCCGAATAACGATGTCATATCTGGACCATATGTGATGCAGACATAGGATTTCTTTCTGGGCCAGTTGAAAAAACTGGGCAGAAACCCAGATCTCTAATCCAGAACCAGAACTGACCCAGATATGGCCAAATGAAGTTTTGTAAGTTATATCTGGATTCATGTAGAAAAATAAAATTGTACTTGAATATGTGCAATGACATGTCAACTTTTGACTCGATATGGCCATATATAGGCGTATAGGACCATTTCAGTTTTGGAGTAGGAGGTCTGCTCGAAATGTATAATTCTGTCTAGCTAAGCGAAGCTCCACCATCAGTTGGCGCGGAGCGAACAGAAAATTTTGAAAAATTGCGACCCCTCAGACGGCTGAAAATGGCATTCTGGCCCAAGCCTGTGCATAGAATCTAGGCAGTCGTTTCTTTGAGTTTTCGTTTGCAACGACTTCTTCACTCTAATGAAAATGATCAAATTAGCCTTCAAAATGAAGAGAAAAGTACCAGATAGAATTTACTTTTACCATATTTTCAGACAAATTGTTTGGTACATGTTTAGACCTGCAAGAACTGTCATTCTGTATAATCTGGCAATTGAAATCATCTTTGAACATTTCTGCAAGTTTCACTCGAATCTTTCACCATTTCGGACATGGTATTGATCAATATTTTGAAGCGAAGCTGAGGAATAATTGTTTTGATAAGCTACCAGAACTAGTCGCGATTTGTGTAATCGTTTTGATTTTTCTAATTTTTATGTTACTACAGTGCGTTGTTTTGTTTAAACAAGGTTTTGAAAGGATTGGGACGTTGTTAAGAGTTTTCAGTGTAATTCGTCTATTCGTCATTCGAAGCTACACAGCAGGATGCAGAAAATTGCCTTCATCGGATGGAGAAATGTGTTGATGAGATTCGTGACTGGATGAAATCTAACTATCTAAAACTGAATGACAATAAAACTGAGTTCATTCTTTTTGGTTCCCCGGTGAAGCTAGGGAAGATCAACATCCCTTACTTTAGAGTTGGAGACTCAGATATTCCTCCGGTTGACCAAGTGCGTAACCTTGGTGTCCTAATGGATAACAAAATGTCTATGGAATCGCACATCAATGCGACTATCAAATCGTGCAGCTACCATATTAGGAACCTGGGCAAAATCAGAAAATACCTCAACCAACAAGCTACGGAGCAATTAGTTCACGCTTTCATATCCTCCCGTCTCGACATGGGAAATGCCCTTCTATTCGGACTCCCCAATGATTTAATTCGTCGACTTCAAATGAAACAAAATACCGCCGTCCGTCTTGTTACTCGTACTAAGGTGTCCATGCACATATCCCCCGTCCTGTCTGATCCTGTTCGTTTCAGGATTCAGTTTAAAATACTTCCTCTCACTTATCGTGCCATAAACAACCTAGCTCCACCATACATAACTGAACTGCTTGTTTTCTCCCAAACACGCCCCGGTTTGAGATCAGCACCCCAACATCTCTTGGCTGAGCCGAAACTTCGAGGTCCTGGGGTGACAGATCTTTCTATGCTGCTGCTCTTCACCTTTGGAACAAGCTTCCCGAACATATTCGTTTAGTGCAACTTTACAGACATTTAAATCTAGACTTAAAACTCATTTGATAGACATTGCTCTTTCTTAGGAATTTATTTAGTTTTTATTTTGTGTTGTTTTTTGTGTGTGTGTGTGTTTTGTTTTGTATCTCTTTGAGCCCTACATGCGCATGAGCGCTTTTTGCGGATGTGTGCGCATTATAAATTTTCATTATTATAAATTTCCATTACTAATTCAAAACATGACAGATTTTATAAGGCTCAAAAATGGTTGCTCGAACTTTTCTCGGCCCTTACCCCGAAATTCGAGTCCTTCGAAAATTAGTTAAGTACCTTGGGTTTCAAAACGTCCACTACTGTAACTACAGATTCTCTGGTTAGTCAGTTAATTAGATAGAGTTTTACGGCCAGTATCCAAACAATTGGTTCCAGTCGCAACTGTTAAGAACTTTTCTCTGCCTTTATCTTTTATCTGACTGACATTCACGGGAAATTTCACTTGAAACTTCCACGGGTTTTGAAAAAAGCTGCAGAACTTTTGTTCTCTCTTACCTGAAGAAGGCTCTCAAAAATCTCATACCCCACAGTCTGGGACAAGAGAGAGTTACAGTCAAGTACACTATTCAATGTCGTTTGGACGGCAAGTATCATAGAAAAGTTTCCACACCCATACAAAAGTTTTCTCTAGAATGCTATAGAAATGGCTATAAAGCTCTATAAAACTGTATAGAATCAACGACTTTTTGGTAGAAATGTTAACAGTCCTCTTTAGAAACTTGAAGTCACTTTTCTAAAGAACCTATATGGGGTTTCTTTAGGATTTCTAAGGAGTTTCTAAAGAGCTGTTCTAAAAAAACTCTATAGAGTTTCAATGAGATTCTACAAGGTTTTCTTTAAGAAAATCTTACAGTTTCTTTAGATTTTTTTTATACAGAATTCTATGGAAGATCGCTTTCATCGGAAAAGGCGTATTAAAAGTAAGCAAATGGATATGTATGCTGACAAGGAGATTCAAAGAACGGTTAGACCGTTGGACAAGTATAACGAAAACAGAATTTATATGTCAGCCTCTCTGAAGCTTCATAATCTCTTTCCATTTCAATATTGTCTTTTTTCTTTCCCTTCGTCATTCCTTTTCTTTTAACCCTAATTTTTCTTTTTTCAAGAAAAAAACAAGAGAAAAGAGGGGAGGGGGCACTTTTCCTACTGCCGTCCCCGACAGGTACGTTACTGCTGAAGAGGCATTTATCAAGTTATATCTGACTTGGCATGAACACATAAAACTTAGTATCATGAATCAATGCACCATATCTTTTTCTGGCTTTGGTGTGAGGGATAAGCACCGTTAGGCTTTCTTGGGCCGGCTTGAGGTATTCTTTGCAGTGACCACATATCTTATATGCATGGTCACAGTCTCTTGTTTGTAAGGATTCTACCTCAAGATCTGAAACAAGTCCCCGCCCTAGCTACAGGAGAGGAGGGTGAAAAACATTGTCTTCTTCAACAAACTTACAAACGTTTACATGTTTTAGTTTTGTCCCTGTTTTAAGAAGTCAAGCTTGTACTAAAACTACACCCGACTTTGCTTGCATACACAATTAACGTGTAAGTCAGCAAATGTTTTAGGACCTTTTATTCTTGTATATTCTTCGTGCCTCCATGTGTCAAAGTAGTAAGATAAAATCAGTAACTTGCTATAAAGTAAAACCGTTGCAAAAATATAACCAAGACAGATGCCTTAGAACTCTGCTGACCACATACCCGGCTAATTAGACATTTGGACGTGGACTTATATTACTTTCAATAACCAAATGCAGCTGGACTTCATCCAACCAAAAACGAGGATAATGAAAACAATTGTTCTGCAAGCTGAAGCAAACTACCTGCCTTTTTCTGATCGGAGCAAGCAACAGGGGGCTATTTTCATTCTCCAACACCCATCTCATCATGGAACGACAACAACCACGATTGAAAAATACTTTTCAATAACAATTGCACCGTTAAAATCATTACATAGGACAAAAAGTCAATTTGTGGGCACTGATCCCATTAGATAGATTAATGCCGTACTCATACAAATTGGCCTTCATGCAAATATTGGACTTAAAAAAATGTAATTCAACCCTCCATCTAAATATGGAATCCATCATTCAGTGTTCCTTTTTTTAATGTTTTACTGTTTCCATGTTTTTGGTACGATGATTAAAGGACAAAGCAAACAACACAACACCGTTGTAGTTGAAACAAGCATAGCGCTTATCCGAGGGAAAGGCCGAGACCAGAAGCAGAACGTCGTGACCGATAACTCCGAGACATATACGGAACGCATTTGTTGCAGTCACTGTTAAAGTTCGCTGAAAATTGTAAATTAACTGAACAAAAAAAAGATTAAAGAAAATAGAAATATATTGGTAAATATAAGCCCGAAACTGACCGTCTGTAATCGTTATTTATCTCTTTATATTTGTTCCCAACAGTGCACAATAGTGTTACGTACACACAGTAATAGATGAACCGGTTGATGGTAGTTGCACTGGAACTACGGGGGAGTACAAGGGTCAAAATAAAGCAAAATTCAGAAGGTGCAGCTGGCTACTAGACACAAAATGGTCTAAAACGTCTTTTAAAAGCGTTTTTTCCATTGTTTATTGCCTAAGCTTTATGAATAAGCCCAGACACGTCATCCAACTAAGTAGAAAACGCCGATACCACATCTTCCCCACCCAGTATACACGAATCTGGACAGTAAGTGATTGTCTAATTTCAGTCGGCCATAACTGGGGTCCGTCAGCTTTAAATCTTTCTATTTCCTTGCTTACCTCTATCATGGATGGTTATAAACTAATTTGTATCTAAAATTCTCCAATATCACAGAATATGAGGAATTGAAATTCACGTAAACAATAAATAAACCAGACGATTTAGGCTGATGGACCCCACTAATGGCGGCCTACAGTCACTAAAAACAAGCCCTGATCGGATTCGTCTATAGGTACTTTAAAACAAGGCGGCACGTAGTCTTTTAAAAAGGCAACGACTCTTATCCGAATTTAAAGTTTAAATTCAGAGGAAACGTGCTGTTTTGTCTCATTAGGAGTGACCAGAAACTGCTGTCTGTCCTGTCCCCTGCCTACCCCGGTTTTGTCGAGCTCACCATGACATTGCTGGAAAATACGTTCTAAAGGCACATTAAACTGATTAAATGTCTGAATATCGGCGTTTCAAAAGGCGGGCGTGCCTCAGGTCAAACTTGTGACTTCGCTGGCCTGAGTCGTGTCGCACACCCTTTTCCATACATCCGAGCAATCACTGCTATTTTGAGTGTAGGAATGAACTGTTCATTTTCATCATAAGCCAGTGAAGAATGACAGACAAATACTTGATAAAAGAAGTGCGATGAAATTTTTGAAGACCTTCGGGTATATCATTTTTGGGATCACGTATTAGAGATGTGGTTTTCTTCCTTTAAGTGAACAGGGGTGTTTGAACAATAAGGAAATCTTCACCATACACGTGCATTAGGCCTATCGTTCAATCTCGCCATCCGAACACTGAGGGTATTTAAAAACATATCATGGGTCCGTTCCGTCATAAGCCAGCTCAGTTTTCATTGAAATGATGCCCAAAAGTATGAAAATCGAGTTGTTCGCTCAATCATTTTCGTTAACTGGACCCCTCCTTGAACAAGCCAATGGAAAGATACAAGAAATGAATGTTCCTTACATAGCTCGATAATGTTTTTGACGCGCATACTTGTACAGATCCGCGATTTACATACAAACCGCCTATCGGTTATGTAGCTTAGTCAGCCTGTGGTTTGTCACGCCTACAGGATGTGAATACGTCAATGAGCAGCCTTTATGGTGTCGTATGCTAGGTTGAAATCTAAAGTCTGGAAATATGCTCAGCCTCGCGCATATCATCCAATGAAAAAACGGAGGGCCAACAAATTCTACAACGAAAAGCAAGCAACCGTCAACATTAAAGGGAATACAGTAAAGAAACTGCCGAGTATACGGGAAGAACAAAAAATGACATTAAGTGCCCGACGTAAAACTGCTAGGTATTTATGATAAAGAAATAACAACGTTTTAACTTGAGAAGTGACTGGTTCTCTTACGTTGCATGACTTTGCTTAAGCTATGCCCGGACGAAAAACGATAGCTTAGACTACCCCATCGCTAGCCTATACCCGACTTCAACTGCCTGTTTAAGAGTAGGACGTAAGCCTAACGTTTAGTACAACTAGCACGTGCTATGCAGAAGCCTAATTGCAGCACAGTAACTCCAGTAATTGTGAACACCTGATCGAAGTAAGCACTGACTACCATGATCAGTCGACGTGATGTGGATGGCTTACATGCAATAACTAGCACCGTTATTAACATCACACCTTCAGGAATTCTCAATTTTTCATGCATTTTGATATTCTTTGCTGGTATTAATTATCAAAAAGGTTATGAATACTGGGCTAAGAGCCATGGCAAGGTGCTTGACTGTAGTGGCAAAACAGATTAGAACATGCAGGTGTCCATCGAACTAATGCGTTTCATTGCAACAAGTACTTTCCAGAAGGGTTAATAGTCCCTGATGTCACTTGGATTCAGCCTTGCTCGAGTTGCCTTAAAATATTGGAATAAATATGTTATTGCAACTCCTCTTAGAGAAAGACAAAAAATACAGGATGAAGCTTATAGTGTATCTCAAGTCAAAAAATTATTTTATTAGAGACCATGCAAAATGAATTCTAACAGTGCAACTCCCATCTTCATAAGACATTCCTGACCTGGGATTTAATATGTTGAAGTTGTAAGAATTCATTTTTATGGTCTTAAATATGTTTTTTTTTTTTTTTATTTTTTTACTTGAGGCACACTCTAACAAGTGCGACCTTTGATTGCAAGTCTAAAAATTTATGAAGCATTCAAAAGTGTTTTACGCAGAACCTGCCCATGCTTGACCTTTCACATGAAAGAAATTTTGATGAAAGCAGGCTATGCAATTTCAAGGCTTAATGGGATGCTTTTTGAAAATGAAAGAGGGTTTAATTGAAAACATCCACTCATATCTTATACAAAGCATATCGTTTCAAAATTGAAAGGTACTGAGTTAAGCTATACATATCTTACCATCAACAGGAGAAGATTGTCCATTCACACCTCCAGCTAAGGCTAACGAAACTGTCACTGAAACGCAGCAAAAACTCAGCAAAACCCCGGAAACTTTCATCTTTAGAAGATTTTTTTAAATAAAACTTTTTACAGATTCGTTCCTGTACGGTTTAAGCTGCAGCTTAAGGGAAAGTTTGGGAACGATGAAGGATGTTTTTATACTCTAGTACTCTACTTTTAAAATACCTCATCTTAAATCAAATTTTACATTTAAACCACTATTTCACTAATCTTGAATGGATGATACGCAAACAAGTTGTAAAGACCAGCACAGGGGAAGTTAAGCAATAATTAAGATAAAAGCACACCTGCTGGTTGACAGCAATTCGATACGTAATCACCATATGTCGCAACTTTATGACGGAACCACCCATTTACACACCGAGAAGGAGACTATGTCTGAAGGACGAGGTTGGCCATAAGGGACTTCAGAAAAAACAAAAAACCTACAATGGTCATACAAGGATGGATCCAGTTTCTAGCCAACGGCGAAGGCGAATGATCATAGACCGGCAGCCCGGTGACTTGGGGGTAGATGAACTAGGTACCAATAACGAAGTATATCACCATGAAGCGAGTCACCTGGGATGTTCAGATATGTCAGTCTGCCGTGCACCATCCGTTGCTAGTAGGTCTGGCGGCCATTTTTCAAAATGACGGCCATGTTTTAGTAGGCATCATTATGTTTGATAAGAAAACTTGCATAAAACCTTCTACCAAAACGTGGAAGGTGTCATATGAAAGACAATTAAATTTCCTGTCAAGTGGTACCATATGTGATGGATATTGTGCTGAATTAAGTTACACTTTGGGGCAAGAAGTGTAATTTTTAAACAATTTTTTCCCGAAATTTAAATTCCATTAATTTAAATATTTCTTCATAATTTTTAAAAATTTCAAGATAATATATTAAAACTTTCCTAAAAATGTTTCTTATAAATAGGTAATATTGTGTCAAAAAACAAGGTAATTGCTTTATAAAAACGAAAGTTACAGTCTTTCAAAGTTAACAATTTGAAATTTCAGGATATAGAATTTTGTACCTAAAATAGTATCTCGCCCTGTTCTCATTTCGCATCAGCTCAAACAGTACAACTGATTGGGCTCAAATACAACCAATGTTGTACACTTTGGGTTTTAAATATAACATTCAGGACTGTGATTACAATATACATGCTTGTGTTGATTTTCAGACATCTTGTATCAAATCCAAATTGGCCGCCATTGGCCAATGCATTTTTGCCCCATTTTTCTTGAATTCCAGCATTTAATGCTCATTTTCGATTAGAACAACGGCGATATTTGGTAAAATGGCACCAGAAGATACAACCCAGGACAAGGGCACTCTTTCCTACACACATAGCTTGTAAACCAAGATGGCGGCTAGGGGTCAATGTACTATTTTCTCCTAATATCTATCTTTGATTCAGAATTTTCGATTAAGAAAGAAATTACCACTCGTTTGTTTGTGCACTGAGATGCAATCTTCAGTAGTCCTATACTTCGTTAAGTACATTTTGGATCTATTCTAAGGTGGCACTATACGGTCAATTGGTTTAAGCACTCCCATCACTCCACCACCCCACACCTTTCCTCGACAGTTACCCTATAGGGGCATAAGTAGCTAAACCAATTTCATTGCTCACGTCGACGGCTTTCAATTATATTCGTAGTGTTTGGACAAAATATGGGCAATTAGAGCATAAATCCGACATGAATAGGATACAGTGTTAATTAATTCCACTATTTGTTTACATGTGTTGTTTTGGGGCCAAGATGGTGGCTAGGGGTCAATGCATTTCTTACGATTCCTCCTCATTTCTATATTTGTGTGGAAGAAGGCAATAACAACTTACCATATAGTGCAACGAATGCATTCCATATGATGTCTAAGCTTTGTTGCGGGAGCAAATTATATCCATTTTAAGATGGTGGTCATAGGTCAATTTACTTTCACCCCTGTTTTTGTGGAATTAGCTCATAACGGGGACAGTGTTAGCCCAACCAAGTTAATTTTCCGTTGATATTGTTTTCGGAAACTTTCAATGTATTTACAGGGGATATATTTGACATTAGCAGAGTTATTATTACCAATACTGGGGATACACTCTAAAGTACAGTCACTTCTTCATTCTATACATAGCTTCCATTCCAGGACGGCGGTTTGGTTTTAATGTACTCATTTAAGGAGTAGAACAGGCCCCCAGAGTACAAATTTGACAGCCTGTAAAATTATCTTCTCCGAAAGATTTTGTTTTATTTAACTTTGTCTAGCATGGTGTGATGAATTTTAAAAAGTCGGGTTTCATTAATAACAGTACTCTATCATGGGAAGTCGCCATTTTGAATTTCAAAATGATAGACTTTATATATTTTTTGACCTGTAATACATGTTTCAATGTTAGTTTAAATCTTTTTATTACCTACTTTGACCAATTTTGAGGTAGATTTGTTTATAAAGAAGACTGAAGATTTTCAAATAATCCTGAACTAGTACACTGTTAAAAAATTTCTCTGTAAATTTACATAATTTTTATGGCAAATTTTTTTCCAACCAAATAATGTTTTTTTACAGCCAGACTGTAATCATGAAAAAACATTAAGGGTTTGTTTTTTCTTTACAGTTTTTGCATGTAAATTAGTTTACAAAAGTCTACTGTAAAATAGAATAACAGAATTGTTCTGTTTTGTTTACCTTAATTTTATGTGAATTTACAGCCTACTGTTTTCATTCTCGGCGTTTTAATATTTATTATAATATCGCTTTTTTACCTTTCATATGTTATTACGTAACATACACTTCACCATTACGTAGACCAGGTATTTGCTTATCAACGTAATGTGTCGTTACGAAGTTGTTTTCAATCAAAACACATTGAGGATGATTTGTTGTCATATTGTTGTCAAGTAGACTGCTATCTCTAGGAACTTTGTAATTGGAAAGTCACATTTTTTGTACAATATAATAATTGTTTTTAAAATAAATATGACAAAGAATGGAAATACATTGGTTGCAAACATTTCCAGACAAGGTAAACAATAAGTTAATCACTTCCTGATTTAAAAACGCCAAAGAAGATATTATTGAAAGCAACAGCAATCCTATTGTTAGGAAAATACCTACAAAATAAGCTCCACCCATTTATGCAAAATGAGATTTATGTCATAAAGTGGTAAATTTACAGACTCTTTCAAGTAAATTTGTGAAACGTTTTTAATTTGCTCCGATCAAGTGCATGAGCGCCTGTGGCAATGAGTTGACATCAGTATACCAATTGCCAGTGCTCTGAAATTAGGGCCTTACAATTTCTTTTTACTTAAAAATGTGTGACAAAACACCAGTTGTATGATATTTATAACTAAGAACGTAATAACTAAGTATGCTTTTATAATAAATGTAAGTTAATTTTCAAATAGGGCCATATATTTGCCAAAAATGTTTTTTTTTTTAAACTGAAACTTCGCAGAACGATGCATGTTATATATTGAAAATTTTCTGGCTATTTCTTATTTGTTTGTTTGGGCTTATTTTTGTTTCTTTTTCAGCTTAAAAACAAAATGAATGTTTGTTAAATGACAGTATATTTATGTGAAATCAGAAAAATACAAAATACTGTTAAAAATTCTGTACATTTACAGAAAAAGTTTTACAAAGCAGTAAAATTTGGTTAAAAAAGCAGACAGAAATGGTTTTTCAAATAAACAGAAAATACATGTTAAACAACCTTTTTTTGTTGTAGCAATACAAAGTGTCTGTAAAGATACAGAAAATCTCTATTAAAAGTAAAATACAAAAAGTTTAAGTTAAAAAAAGTCTGTAAATTTACAGAAATTTTTAACAGTGTATATGGGCTTGAACTGAATACACAGAAGTGAAACCTTCCGAAGAACTGTATAGATATTACTGGAAAGAAGAGTTCTATTAATACTTTTCTTATTTTGGTTCTGCAAAGTATATTTCTACAATAAGCATAGGTTCGAATATGGAAATAGTAAGCTAGTTAACTCAATTGGGAAAATCCAAATCGCCCGCAAAAAATGGCATCCTGATGGTAGGTGGTTTAATACCACTTAAATATTATGGACAGATCAGAACATCTTCTAACACAATCCCTAGAACTCATTACATGCCTTTTGAATCTTAAAATGTCTCATTAGCCATTTCGGTGTCACAGCAACTATATTAGAGGCCTAATTTGTCGTTACTGTAACTATATTGAGCAAGAAACATCCAATGAGCTGGATGAATGCCATGTGAACCCAGCAAAGTATTGTCAACCATGAGGAGTCATCAAAACTATATTGGAGACCTAATTTTTCGTAATTTTGACTTTACAGCAGGTGTGGTTTCTAACATTTTATTACTTGACTTTTGCATGATTCCTAACCCTTTATGTAGTAAATATAGATTCAGGGTGATTGTTATGTCATTATTGGTGTTTTAACACTTATTATTTTGACACAAAAAGTGTAACTGTCTATTACTGTAGAAAATCCTTTCAAAATTGTATTTTTATTTCATTACTTTAACTTTACAGGTTGTTATTTGAATTTGAATGTCAATATCTTCACACGTTTGAGTTCAAAAGTAACATGAGTTTCAATCATATATTATGGACCTTTAGTTAGGGAGGTGGTAATAACAACTCCCTGCTTTAACTAAATGTTTCTTTTAACGTAAGATTGTATTTCTGATTCAATTAGAGAATACATTTTTATAGTTATTTAGGGAAAGTTGGGCTTTAAATAACACATTTATTTTACTTTATGTCTTATAATTTACACATAAAGAGTGGCAGTTTTAAGTTATCCAACTTGCTCCATTAAAATTGATGTCATTTCTTTGATCGCCAAGATATTAAACTCATTAAAAAGCAACAAGTGATGTTTAAAGTACGACTTAAACGCCATTACAATAACTTGTAAAGGTAAAAGTTTGCTTTATGCCTCATGATTTCTAGTTGTGATACCTTTATTTTACATGGATGTCACATTTTCATCTCTAGTTTTGGGGTACTCTTACTCTCAAGCGCAGTTTTACAACGAAAGTCAGGGCCTTACTTTGCGTATCATTTTGGCTTTTTGAATCACACTTAGAAGTTGTTAGTTACATATTAACAACCTTGAAATCCAAATTACTGACTTTCAAAGTCGAAGTGTTACAAACAAATTTGATAGCTTGACCTTTTTGTCGATATTGTGAAATGTAATCTTAAGATTATGCCACTTCAGGTCCAAAGTTACACAGGAGATGCAAGAGACTGTAATTGTTACAAAAATCACAAAAGAAGGAACCTAAAGTTAAAATAATGAAACTTCAGAATGCTATTTTAATTTTAATATGTAAAGAGTAAAGGAGAAAAGTCAAATTTGTAGCACTTAAAGTTAAAAAACACATCTTAGGAATAGTAACTAGATTACAATGTTAGCCTTTCAAGTAAATGTGAGCTAATAGTAGGTCACAAATTTTACGCAAAAGTCATATTTGTGACTTTCGGATCTTAATAAGGACGTAAATTTCAGAACAATGACTTTCAATGTCAAAATTTGGAAAATCAAATTTTGAATAAGAACTTAAATCACATGTAAAATGGAATGAAATAAGTTACATTTAAACCCCAAAGTTTACCACTACAGTCACAACTGAAAATTGAAATTATAAAATGGAACCTGAAATTTAAGGCATGAAAAAGTCTCTTTTTTAATTTCAAGCCTGGATAAAGGCGTTTAAATTGGATAGTGGATACAAAACCTTGAAATAAGAAGCTAAAAACCCCATTATAACATGAATATTCTACAGTTGACATTAAATGTCACAAAATGAAATGTTAAGTCAGCATACTGTATATTCTATTCAAAATCAGTGTTATAACTCTTTTGGTGAGAAATTTTTCCTCAATAATGATTTTAAACACAAGGAATACCACAATATCTGCACTTTCTGGGTAATAGGTAAGGATGGAAATTTCAATAATCACATTTGCATTCAAAGTCAAAATTAGATAAATTAGATTTATACTAGTTATGGTAACACCTGATCATCAAAACGGCTAGCAAGACATTCCTAGGCATTAAAAGAGCTCATAGAACCGTTTGGGAACATGTTTCCATCTACCCACAATATATTTAGCGGTATTAAACTAAACCTAACTGTATAACTGTAAAAGATACCATCAGGCTGACATTCCTTTGGCGGATTATTAGTTTTCTAAATTGCGTTAAGTAGCGCATTCCCATATGTGGTCCTCTGTCTATTGCAGAAATAATATTTTGCGAAATCACAATAATGATAAGTAATTATCATAATGATAAGTAATTACGGAACCCTCCTTTTCATTAATTCTATAGTGCTCCGGAAGTTTTCACTTCTGTATATTCAGCTCTAGCTCATCTAACAGTCTGGGACCCCTAATGGCGTCCAAGAGTAATTGAGAATGTTCAATCTTCTATAGGCTATAAGTTAATCTATCTCAAAAATGGTCAAATTCGGTGATAAAAAGATTGAAACTAAGATTGCAACATGTATTAATGTTCAGAAAATGTATAAAAAATTCTGTCATTTTGAAATTCAAAATGACTTCTTAACGTGATAGAGTACAGTAAGTGAAACCCGACTATTTCAAGATCATCACACCAAACAAAGTCTTTCGGAGAGGAATTAATTCTACAGTCTGTCAAATTTGTGCTCTGGTGACCTGTTCTACTCCTTAAATGGGTTCATTGACCCCAGTCATCCAACTTAGAACAGAAGCCATGTATACAATGAAAAAGTGACTGCGGTACTTTAGGATTTATCCCCAGTATTCGTAAAGGTTACCCTGCTAATGTCAAATATATCCCCTGTAAATACATTGAAAGTTTCTGAAAATAATATCAACGGAGTATTAACTTGATTAGGCTAGTACTGCAACCATTATGAGCTAATTCCACAAAAACGGGAGTGAAAGCTAATTGACCTATGACCACCATATTAAAATCGATATAATTTGCTCCTGCACAAAGTTTAGACATCCTATGGAATGCATTCGTTGCACTATGTGGCAAGTTGTTATTGCCTTCTTAGAGAATTTCCACACAAATATAGAAAGAGGAGGAATCGTAAGAAGTGCATTAACCCCTAGCCACCATCTTGGCCCAGAACAATACATATAAACAAATAGTGGAATTAATTAACACTGTATCCTATTCATGTCGGATCTATGCTCTAATTGCCCATATTTTGTACAAACACTACGAATATAATTGAAAGCCGTCGACGTGAGCAAAGAAATTGGTTTAGCTGCTTATGCCCCTATAGGGTAACTGTCGAGGAAAGGTGTGGGGTAGTGGAGTGATGGGAGTGCTTAAATCAATTGACCGTAAAGTACCACCTTAGAAAAGATCCAAAATGTACTTAACGAAGTATAGGACTACTGAAGATTGCATCTCAGTGCACAAACAAACGAGTGGTAATTTCTTTCTTAATCGAAAATTCTGAATCAAAGATAGATATTAGGAGAAAATCGTACATTGACCCCTAGCCGCCATCTTGGTTTACAAGCTATGTGTGTAGGAAAGAGTGCCCTTGTCCTGAGTTGTATCTTCTGGTGCCATTTTACCAAATATCGCCGTTGTTCTAATCGAAAATGAGCATTAAATTAAAATTAAATTAAAAGTGCATTGACCGATGGCGGCCAATTTGGATATAATACAAGATGTCTGAAAATCAACACAAGCATGTATCTTGTAATCACAATTCTGAATGTCATATTTAAAACCCCAAGTGTACAATATTGCTTGTATTTGAGCCGAATCAGTTGTATTGTTTGAGCTGATGTGAAATGAGAACAGGGCGAGATACTATTTTAGGTCCAAAATTCTATATCCTGAAATTTCAAATTGTTAACTTTGAAAGACTGTAACTTTCGTTTTTCAAAAACCATTAACCTTGTTTTTTGACATAATATTACCTATTTATAAGAACCATTTTTAGGAAAGTTTTAATATACTATCTTGAGATTTTTAAAAATTATGAAGAAATATTTAAATTAATGGAATTTAAATTTCGGGAAAAAATTGTTTAAAAATTACACTTCTTGCCCCAAAGTGTAACTTAATTCAGCACAATATCCATCACATATGGTACCACTTGACAGGAAATTTAATTGTCTTTCATATGACACCTTCCACGTTTTGGTAGAAGGTTTTATGCAAGTTTTCTTATCAAACATAATGATGCCTACTAAAACATGGCCGTCATTTTGAAAAATGGCCGCCAGACCTACTAGCAACGGATGGTGCACGGCAAACTGACATATCTGAACATCCCAGGTGACTCGCTTCATGGTGATATACTTCGTTATTGGTACCTAGTTCATCTACCCCCAAGTCACTGGGCTGCCGGTCTATGATCTTCAGCGTGTGTGAGAGGTAATGCTCAATTTAATTTTGGGGGAGGCAGGAGGACGCTTTTATACTTTGGGGAGCTAGATTGGTAATAGGGTCCAACTGCATGTTGCGAGAGAAAAAAAAAAAGGAATTTTGCAAGACAACATTTTGTTTGCAGTACCATATTGCAGTATAAAATCCTTGATGTAATTAATTGCGGTAATTATTTCCTTGTAATTGATCCTGACTTAATATAAAGATGTGTTAGAAGTAGAAACTTCTTAGTCTGGAATAAGGAATAGTCAGTCTCACTTCTGCCATGTTATCGCAACCAAATTAAATTCTTCAATTTAAAAGCATCAGAAAATATTTTGGAGCAAACCTCCCATTTCTATTATTACATGATTTTTATTTGTTTTTAACTAAACGAAGTAAGAAGGAGTCCATGTAACATTTCCTCCATCAGGGGTCCTGGGGAGAGGGGAACAAATATCTGGAAGTACTGATTACCAGAATCGAAAGGGGGGACGGTCGGCAATGGTTTCAACCAGTGGTTCAATTTTACTTAATCAATTAGTTATGATATTACTGACTTGTAAAGTGATCATAAAAGCAAGCTGGATTGATTTTATTTCATGATACAAGTGTGATAATTTTTATGTTCGTTGTGTATATTATTTAACATATTCCAGTGTGTGGCGTTGGAGAAATGTCCTGTTCATCGCATTTCTCCAAAAATAAAAAAACAAACAAACGGGAGGCTACATTCAGTAAGAGAAACTTAATGTAGAGTAGGCTAGAATGCCCGCGTTTTAAACGGGATCTCGCCATCATCTGATCCTAAAGACAAGGGATTGCATAAAAATAAAAGAGTCAAATATCACTAATAAAGTCCATCATCATTTTGGAGATAAGGGCATTATGGGGAAAGGAGCGATCAGGAACAAAGCAATCTTCTAACCTTCTATCAGAGAAGGGCACTTTCCTGGTGGACACCACACTGTTAAAAATTTCTGTAAATTTACAGACTTTCTTTAACTTAAACTTTTTGTACTTTACTTTTAATAGAGATTTTCTGTATCTTTACAGACACTTTGTATTTCTACAATAAAAAAAGGTTGTTTAACATGGATTTTCTGTTTATTTGAAAAACCATTTCTGTCTGCTTTTTTAACCAAATTTTACTGCTTTGTAAAACTTTTTCTGTAAATGTACAGAAATTTTAACAGTATTTTGTATTTTTCTGATTTCACTTAAATATACTGTCATTTAACAAACATTCATTTTGTTTTTACGCTGAAAAAGAAACAAAAATAAGCCCAAACAAACAAACAAATAAGAAATAGCCAGAAAATTTTCAATATATAACATGCATCGTTCTGCGAAGTTTCAGTTAAAAAAGAAAACATTTTTGGCAAATTTATGGCCCTATTTGAAAATTAACTTACATTTATTATACTGACAATTGGTATACTGATGTCAACTCATCGCCACAGGCGCTCATGCACTTGATCGAATTAAAAACGTTTCACAAATTTACTTGAAAGAGTCTGTAAATTTACCACTTTATGACGTAAATCTCATTTTGCATAAATGGGTGGAGCTTATTTTGTAGGCATTTTCCTAACAAAAGGATTGCTGTTGCTTTGAATAATATCTTTTTGGTTTTTTTTAATCAGGAAGTGATAAACTTATTGTTTACCTTGTCTGGAAATGTTTGCAACCAATGTATTTGCATTCTTTGTCATATTTATTTTAAAAACAATTATTATATTGTACCAAAAATGTGACTTTCCAATTACAAAGTTCCTAGAGATAGCAGTCTACTGGACAACAATGTGATAACAAAGTATCCTCATTGTGTTTTGATTGAAAATAACTTCGTAACGACACATTACGTTGATAAGCAAATACCTGATCTACGTAATGGTGAAGTGTATGTTACGTAATAACATATGAAAGGAAAAAGCGATATTATAATAAATATTAAAACGCCGAGAATGAAAACAGTAGGCCGTAAATTCACATAAAATTAAGGTAAAAAAAAAACAGAACAATTCTGTAATTCGATTTTACAGTAGACATTTGTAAACTAATTTACATGCAAAAACTGTAAAGAAAAAACAAACACTTAATGTTTTTTCATGATTACAGTCTGGCTGTAAAAAAAACATTATTTGGTTGGAAAAAAATTTGCCATAAAAATTATGTAAATTTTACAGAGAAATTTCTAACAGTGCATAAAAGTCATAATGTGTTGTGGAAAATGTCATAGAATAAAGTTTAGTGTCAACAATGAATATGAAATGTCCAGACAAAATGCTAAATGAAGACTATAGCCAGTGTTGAATTCGGAGAAGATTCAACCATAGGCCCGTGAAGTGAATCAATCTACAAAAACCATAATACTAAAAAGCATTTCCAGTACCTTATCAAAGTTTTCCATAAACCTCTTCAGAAAAACTATAGACACTACCCAACATTTTTTATAGAACTCCTGTACAAACTAAAGAACCTTTAAAACCCATAGAGTTTCAGAGAAATATGTTATTTTTCTTACGAACCTCTGTTGGAATTCTCGTGCCGCTTTGCGATCTTGAAAACTGAGCTCCACCATGCACTGTGAAAAATTAATTGCAATACAGAACAACAAAGAGATATCAATTGGGATTACATAAAAGCTTTGGTTTTAAAACCAGAACGTGTATGTAATTTTTACGTTTCTGTTTAGTCTTTGTTTTGTAAATATACAGGGATTTCAGTAATCTTTTTAGTGTAATGACACCCGCAGTTATATGCACACAAGCAATATTCCATAACCGGGTTAATGCATAAGCTGAGATTTTCATGTGTCGATAAATAATACACCGATGAGGCTAAACTACGCAAAAGGGGTTTTAGGATATCTCTGGGTGAAAAATTAAGTCAGGAGAGGTATATTATACATTAAGGGGTAACGTAACTCCCAACTGACCTAACTTGAGGAGGGAGAATGGGAAAGGCCAAAATCTGAGGGATAGGGGAAGTAATTAGCAAATACTTCTTCCTGATCGCAGGAAACTATCACTTCACACGCATCCAACATGCATCTTTGAATTGAGATTCCAAGTTTAAAATTACTCCAAATACTGGAGCAGGAGCTGTGGCAGTGAAATTTCAAATTGTAAACTTTGAAGGACTGTAAATTTCGTTTCTTAAAAGCAATAACCTTGTTATTATGACACAATTGTATCTATATAAAGGGAACATTTTTAGGAAAGTTTCAATATATTATCTCAAGATTTGTAGAAAATATGAAGAAATATGTAAATTAATGTAATCTAAATTTCGGGAAAAATTGGCTAAAAATGACACATTTTGCCCAAAAGTGTTATTGAATTCTGCATAATACCCATCACATATGGTATCATTTAATAGGAAATTTAATTGTCTTTCATATGACATCTTACACGTTTTGATTGGAGGCTCTATCAAAGTTTTATTATCAAACATAATGATGCCTACTAAAACATGGCCGCCATTTTGAAAAATGGCCGTCAGACCTACTGGCAAAGGATGGTGCACGGCAGACTCACATATCTGAACATCTCAAGTGACTCGGTTCATGCTGATAATCTTTCTTTATTGGTACATAATTCAGCTACCCCCAAGGTCCTGGGCTGCCGGTCTACAATCTTCTTTTGGACTAGCTCAGCTACCACCCGGGAAAACGTGCATCTTTAAGCAGCAGGTTATAATGGTCCTTAATTTTTATTACGTGGATTTCGTTGAAAGTTTTTGGGGCTCAAGATACATGAATGTAACGAAGAGCTAAACTGGAACAAACGGTTTTTTTTTTTTTTCTTTTTTTTTATGTTTTTTTTTTTTTTTTTTTTTGTCACGGTAATGAAGGATAGGGAAGTGTTTTATACTTCATGTTGCACTTTCTTTTTGTGTTTGGTGGTCACGTTTATTTGATGGCCACCTGCGAAAGTGTCAGACTTCGTTTGTATTTGTTGTACTAAAGAATTAATTTTGAATTTCCTTAGTTATATGGATTTTTCGGGGTTGGAATTTACTGGTTGTATGGTTACGTTAGAGTTTCTTCCAAACAACGCATTTGGCAATAATTGTATGGCAATATACAAATTCTATAAACAATTTAAACCTGCACTTAATAAATTAATTTAAAGTTCAAACCCAAAGCGTTATCACTGAAATAAGTACACAAGAGATCACGATGGTGTTATACCTATGTAGAAGTAATCACTGCATACAATTAATTACGTTTGAGACAGAAATACTCACCACTTTGCATCTGGAAGATCGTATTCCTCAAGGAAAATCTCATACTCCCCATCTTTTATCAAGATAATTCCAATTTTTCAATATAAGCTCCAAAACATTAAAAAAGTCAAATTCTGCATTTTAACCATACTGAGAATAATATCATGAAATCTAAATCAACTCCAGTCTTGGTTTACCCCAAAAGTAGATATAGCGCCCCCCACATCATTCCCCCAAAAAGGTTGATTAATTTTACTTTACGGAACAATGATGACTACTAAACAGAACTATTTGATGTGTTCTTTATGATTTGCTTAATGATACCACCGCCCCCTTATATTCCTTGACTGTAATCCTTCTACAAACCAGGAATGCATACACCCTGACTTTTATTAGCCAAATTTCTTATCATTTTCATTTTTTTTATTGACTTAAACATTTCATTGCAAAAGTAAAGATGAAAAAACGACTGTTAAAATATTGCTTACAACCCTAGTAAAGCCTTTTCCATTTGTCTGAGAAATTGTAATTTCCCAGCTTTTCCTTAACGCCCTGCACCAACCAATGATGGCGCTAGGGGCGTTTAGTCTTTCGAGCAATCCATTTCTGGTGAGGAGAGATTCCAGTTTCGCAAATTTTCTCTACGCATTCCGCACAATGATGGCGAATTCTCCCTTGGATAGCCTTTCTGGTAGGGTTCCACTTTCAGGTAGATTTATTGGTCTATTCCACCAAACTAAAATGTTGCGGCATGGAAGTCGTAACCTCCTGAAAGCGAAATGCACAGAATTTAAAAGAGTAGCATAATTCAAAAAAGAAAAAATATTTACACCTATTTGCACCTAAATATGCTCGGAAATATGCTTGGAAATCGCAATAGATATCTAAACCCGCACAACCAGTTAAAGCCAGCGCGAAGACTTGCTTACAGCCATACACTCCCTTTGTTGAGGAGCATGTAGCAAGGCAGTTCGCACATCAGTGGGCAGTCTGAGTCGATCAGGGAGGTGTTATTAGCTAACAACACCTTAATGTTGTGATAACGTTTTCTCTCGGCTACCAAACAATCAGTTAAGAGGTTGGGGGAAGGGACTAATATGAAAGTGTGGGGGAATTTTTCACCATTTGTGGTGGAAGGAGAAACGGCGTAGTTAGAATTTTCGTCAAGGAGGGGGGGGGGTTTAAGTTTTGTGATCGTTGGCATGAGGGAGGGGTCTACGGGGACGGAGATAAGCCCAAGGGGTCTTCCCCTCTCTTTTGGAAATTGTTTTAAAAAACTGAATGCCCACAGATGTTATATGGAACAAAAAGTGAAAATTGCTAGGTTAGTTCTCTTCCAAAAATTTCATTCTCCTGGGCAATAATGGCCGTGTGTTCCATCATTTTTGAAAAGTGAGGGTGCTTTTTGAAGATATCCCCCTTTCCAAAAAAGTGAGGGCGTCCTTCGCCCCTCCCGCCAAGGATCCACGCTCAAGAATTAGCCCGCTTTGTATGGGTAGTTTGTCATGCATAAACTGGCGGGATGAGAATTATAAGGTTCCTGTGATTTCTCATGGTGTTCAAATGGACCAGTCCATATATGTACGTATGACCCATATGGGATAGTTCAGGGTCCTAGGTGGCAACTTCCCCATTAGGGGCAAGATTTATCCCAAATGGACCTTATGGGTTTATGTGCTGGCCCGGACAAAATGAGCCCCTTACAAATTTTGGTTGCAAGTTCATGTCATGGCCCCGTAGGATGGCGCATATTTGGTCTCTATAGGGATCCCTAATGGGAGTGTTACCATGGTGACATAAAGTTCTCATTTTATTGGCCTCAAAGGGTCTAGTGTAGTCTATCACAGGTGTGGGACTCCAAAGGAAGGAGCTGCCTCCCTGTTCGACTTAGACGGCCCACTGATGTGCGTGCTGCCTTGCTACATGCTTCCAATCATATCTATAGAGATAGATGCTCTGAATCCATTAGTCTCAGGACGCCCTCATTATTTTCACGAATCGTCTTTTTCGCAGTTTTTCTTTTTCGCAAATTGTGTTTTTCGCCATTTTGGCCACCTATGGTCCGCCAAAAGGGCAAAAAAGACAATTTCAAATTACTATTAAGGAACAAAAAAAAATTTAAAAAAAGGATAACGGGAAATAAAATGAAAACACAAGATAAAACAAAAACGCAAAATTGCGTTTCTATTTGCGTTTTTATTTTTTATTTCTTTGTATTTGTTTTCCATTTTTATTTTGGGGGGGGGGGCTAAAAACGGTAATGTGTTAATTTTAAGATTAATTATAACTACTTTTAGTGTTTTTTACTTTGTTTTGGGGACCTACTGTAATACATATTGCTCATTTCTTAAAATGTAATGACTAAGAATAAATTTTTACCTTTAAACTTTATTTTTGAAATTAAAATGAATATTTTGCTATTTGTCTTTTTTGCCCTTTTGACCGCCCATAGAGTTACACCTCCTTGATGGAAGCACATCAAGATGCACGACAAGCGGTTAAAAGTTCTAAGTTTATTTACAAGCAACTACAGACTTGAACAGGTTGAATAGAATTATGAAGATATGACAAAATGCAGTCTAAGATTTCTGTTATAGTTACCAAAATTCGGTTCACCAACTGCGTGCTTTAGGATACTTCTGGACTCCCCAATCCTCTTACTCATTCATCTCACTTATTAATTTCGTCCGTACAAATATAAACTGAAATATATAACCGGACAGGACACTAGAAAAACAATAGTTTAACGAGCTAGTGCCCATAAAGAGACAATACAACAAAGAATAACAAAAAAAGAAAATAAGAGGAAAAAGGAGAACAAAGAAACAACAAAGTCAACTAAGAAAGCAAAAGAGAAAGGGATGCTTAACAAGTGTACTGGGCGATTAGGTAATTTTTTACGTTACTCTTAAAAGTAGCATGTGTTCTAACATTTCTTATTTCGTTGGGGAGAGAATTCCAAAGTTTATAACAATAGTTATTTAACAATAATTTACCATGCCTAGTATGGTGCCTACTAACCGTAAAGAGGGCATTAGTTCTAGTGCTAGGTCGAGCATTGGTAGAAAAGCTAGGGCTAAGGATTTTACTAATTACAAAAGGAAGACGATTATTAATATACTTATAGATAAAAGAACACATTTTGAAAGTATGAATATCGCTGATCTTAAGGATGCTAAGGTCTCTATGCAGGGTATTCGTGGAGTGGCGCCGGTCTTTGAAAGTAAGAGTTTTTAAAATTCTATTCTGAAGAACTTGCAGGGGTTTGAGCGAAGAAGGCTTAGACATGCCATATATTTCCATGCCATAAGACAATTTAGAAAAAACGAGTGAGTAATATAACTGGGTTGCTACAGCAGGGGTAAGTGATGCCCTAAGGCGATAAAAAATTCCATTATATTTTACGAGGTTGTTACAGAGATCGTCAATGTGTTGCTTAAAGCATACTGTAGCTGATCATCGATCAATAGACCCAGGTATTTAACACAGTTTGTTTTGAGGATATTTACATCGTTCATGACAAAGTGGTCTGGACAAAAATGGGGTATATGTGAATTAGCATGGAAAATCGAAAAGTTGGTTTTCCCAAGATGTAAAGTAAGTCTATTAGCATCAAACCAAGTCTTAAGTTGATTGAGTACAAAATGAGCTTTATCAACAAGGGTAACACAATTACTATCATGGACAAATAGATTCGTCGATAGATTACTGAAGTCATGCCAGTACACAAAATCTCTCCCTTTTACAGAATTTTGGGCCCTTTTTCATTTCCTAAGAAAAACATAAAAGTTCTTCACTATTTCTTATATTACTTAACACATGATCCTCAAATCTGGTAAAAGTTGTGACCTGCTAGGCTTTAGAAGACCCCGGTACCAACTCTATGAATGTGATTATGTATTTTTTTATCTTTCGATTGCGTCCTGTGCTTTGTCAAGATTTATAGGTTTTATACTTCTAAGGTAGACAAGTTATGCTAGCAGTTGAAACTTCTGCGGCCGAAATGGTAAAAGATCACTGGTTGGTAAAAAAGGACAGGCAAATGGTAAGCTTTGTCTGATTGGTTATTAAGGACATCTCACACCCAGCTACCTATGGTCACGCTAGGTGGGCTATTAATCTTCTACCCGTCGCAGCTAAAATGAAGACAGCACGGTATAAACAGGGAGCTGTTATTTGCCTGGTATAACACAATCGTACAATCGCACAATTGGTCAGTAAAATAGACTTATATTACGTCGCATCCAATTGGGTACTTGGGACAGCGTCTCTCTAAGGTAAACTAAAATAACAGGTGTTTGATGTTCAGCCTGCCATGGCTAAAGACAGGATATATGCAGGGAGGTGTAATTAGATGGAGATCCATCGAGAACCCTTTCCTTTGAGACGTAATAGTTGCCGACACTAATCTCTTTTATGTGTTGTTCTTTATGGCTCAATAGGCTCAACACTGAAGTATTAGCAGGTGTTCAAGACTGGTGAGTCGTCTGCTAGGTGTCGAAAAGCGAATCGGGAAATCTGTCCCTTGCCTTAATACTGCCAGTCGCTTAAGGAAGAAAATTAATTTGACGATTTGGACGCGTTTGGACGCGGATTACAACCTACTTGTCTTGTTCTCTGTGTTTTACTCTATTTAGATGTGCCATTTAGACCATGCGAGCGAATGCGAGTAATGATGAAAATCTGATAGCAATGTTTAGACTTATTCCACGTTTGCTCATTTGCATAAATCATCAGAATTGGTCTATAGCCAGGATCATTGTGATCATTAGCAATAGCCAGTCGTTTGAAAAGCCGAGATAGTGTCTTGCACTTCTTTGTCGGCAACTACTTACACATGAAAGCATTGTTCCAAATAATCCCTTTTGTTGGAGTCACCGTAGTATGAATGAGGTTGCCTAGGTATTAAACAAAGGAATTCCACGTCCTTTAGTTCAATAATCCCCAAATAAAGGATTTCGGGTCCACTTTGGAATCAATCTAAATGGATTAGCATAAATTAAAGATTCGATGGATCTCCATCTAGTTACACCTCCCTGATATATGGTACAACTGCACTGGTTGGTCGTTGCGTAAAGCAAATGACACAGTTCAGTTGATTGGAAAATCGGGACATTTAAAGTGACTCGGTAATAAATCTTCGCGCTGTCATTGTAGTCGAAAATAGCACAGGTGAGCTAGAACAGACCGTAAATAAAATTATTGCAAGTTGCTCGCTATATGAGAAGCTAAGACGTTACTTGGTAAGCCGTGGGATATCGAGGCTTGGAAAAACTTATTAATATTTTAATTAACACAGAACTGTTGCCAGGGGTTAATTTAACACTGATTGGAGCGAAAGCGCTTTACCCGAACTAGCAGCGACTCTCTCTTTTGTGACTACAACAATACTAGTAACTAATCGAAGCCAACATTCTTTTTTGACCACTTACGCGGCTCAGTAAACGTTCTTATGACACGCTCACCATTAACGTACCAAACAGCCTACGCAGTCAATGGAGGGGGATTTCGGCATTTCGCCTGTTTATGTCGCTTTCTATGAATTCTCGGGCACAAACATTTAACAAACACTTGTTGGTAACCCATGCGAAAGAGGGGATTTTGAACCTTAAATTGCAACTATCTCACTGACAAAATTAAATAGTTTTTTGCATTTAAAAATACTGTTAATTAAAACAAGTCTCTAAGCTTTCGAGTTGAAAGCGATTTATCAGAAAATTACACTTTATTTAGATCCAACTACCCTTGGATGCTTGCTATCGTTTACCAGACCTGACTTCAACGCTGCTGCGCAGGCTAAGTCTACTTTTAAAGCAACGACAACTCTTCTGAAAATACCCCTTTGTTTAAAATGCAAGTCGCCTCCAGCTAAATTCACCCGAGCGATCTCCGCTTTGACTGCGCAAGCTCAAATGATCAATTCTGAGCAATAACCATCTCATGGCGGTCTGTTGATAGACTTGTCTCAAGTCTCTCACGTATTCCTTCCATCCACCTTTCATTTTATTTCTGTTCCTATTCTTCACGGTGATTCTATCGCATTGTGCTACTATGCAACTATTCAGATTACTTCTCACTGCCCCGTTGCTGCAATTTCCACGAGCGACTGCTGTAACACCTCTTTACAACGGTTCGCGAAGACTGTGCACAGCGCAAACACACGAGACTGCTGAGCGGCCAGCTCAGACTTGTCGCTTGCCGTGAGAGACTTGTATCTTTTGCAACTGTTTACGTCATCATCTTTAACTTCTATATTGTTTTATTCATCTAAGGATCAAGACGAATATATTTCAAGATAGTTTACTGTATCATCCAATCGGCTTCGGCATTTTGCGACTTTTGCTGGATATTCATTAAGATCATTGTGTGATGAACGGTGCACCGTTCTGTCTGTTTACAAATAGAAAGCTTTTCATTGACTACATAGATTAGTGATTAAAAACAGGACCGCCCAAAATGCTACGTCACCAGTTGCAAAAGCTGCAAGTCTCTCGAGTGAGCTAAATCTCCGCTTGTTGATATGTGCACAGCGTATAAACAAGAATCTGTTACGCAAGATCGTTACAATGATTCGGTGTAGTCACGTTCGAAGCGGTGAGTGTAAAAACTTGTTAGCGGGGCATTACCGTTTGAGTGAGCTGGTTAGCACAGTGTGTATTGGCGTTTTAACGATTTGAAGTGGAAAGAGGCGGAGAGTGTGAGAAGTTAGTTGCCTGCATATGCATGGTGGAGGTCAAAGGGGTGACACGTAGAGAGAGAACAGAGAAGAATACTTACAGTTGAGAGGAAACATCTCGACAGACTTGGGGCAAATCTAGTCTACTGACTGCTTGGAAGATACGCTACTTTAACTAAGGAGTAAAGTAAGCATGGCAACTGAGTCATCTTTGCAACTTATTTCACATCACTCAGTTATTATCCAATAATAAAATCAGGTAGCCTATAAGGGCTTTTTGGTTTTTGATTCTTGCCATCTTTAGAGGCCTCCCGATTTGTACTTACCTGCAAGTACTGACCGTCCAGTTATATACGGTGTTTCTTCTTTTCGGGAGGGAATCATAGAAGAGAAGAATAATTTAGTATCACTGATCGACGCTAATAGGACAGGTCCATGCGACCTTTTTAAAGTTTAAAGTTAAATGGGACCACATGTAAGCCAATGCACTAAAAGGTCATTGATAAGACACGATTTACTGCAATTAAAACTATACCTGACCTAACGTAACGATTGTAGATTGTCTTATCTGTTTTACAGTAATTACATTCACTTACCCAGCAGACAGAATAAAGTACTTTGGCAATACTGTATTTATTGGCTGAAGAGGAAGCGATACTGGTTTTGAATGATTCTGAAAGTTAGTAAAGGTTAAACAGATAGTTTGATTAGACAACTAAATAGTGCCAGCTCAGACTTCAATTCATTTGCTTCTTCATTTTGGTTTCCTGTAACCTTACATAAGTAATGGGCCCCTAATATATTTTAGTGCATGTAAACGTAGAATTTTGTTATTCTCGTCTTTTAAGGTTTCGTTTCGTGTTATCAATTTGTTTTTCTTTTTTCCCATGTATAAAACAAGATATAGAAAATATAATATTTTCACAATTACCTCGGAAATAAACAAAATAGAACGGTAGAAGACAGTAGCGTGTTTAAAGGTCAGTCAGGGCAAAAGCACTCAGTCGGGCGATTTATGGGTTCGAGGAAGATGAAAAATTTGAAGAGACAGAGACACACAGAGCATTCAAACCTTAACCACACACCACACAAGAGGAAAATGGTTGTCAAAGCAAAAAAGGGGGGTCCTTGAAAACTGGAAGAACACAAGTATGCCGACGTGAGTCAGTCGCCAAAAAAATGAAGTGAAGAAAAGGGAAAAAGGGTCATTAAAATCCGAGCCAGTCGGGGGAACCACGGGTTGTGCCCCCCCCCCCCCACTCCACCTTCGAAATCCTGCATACGCCATTGGAAGTAGAGTAAATAACCTTAAAATGCTTAACACTAGATCCAACTAAAATAACAATGGAGAAAAGACGTCAAGTGAAAATCGTACACAGTAGTGAGGGAAGCACTGTGACACTTTAATAGCACTTTATTGCTTATGCTTCTTTTAAAAAAAATGATTGCTGAGATTGAGTTTGAATGAAATAGATGAACGTACTTGTTAACTGAATTTGACAACAGAATTCCAAATTTTATTTGCTCGAACACAAAATAAATAATACATTTATACGCCGTCGTTATTTGTGCATGTTACGTCTAGCTTGCTGTGTATGGAGAACCCAGCTAACAACAAAACGTTTCCTGAACGTTCTTCAAACGTAACCACTTTCGTTTCGCAAACGTCTAGAACTACGTTTTAAAGACGTGTTTTTGTGGACTTTTCATACGTTTTCAAAACGTTTTTTAGAGACGTTCTCAAAACGTTATTCAGACGTAGAAAACGTTTATAAAACCTTTGCTGGTCCGTACGGAAAACGTCTGGGACGTAAGTAAAAGGTACAGGACGTTCAGGAAACGTTTTAGGGACGTACAAAAATCACCCAGGACATCCACAGAACGTACTAGAGACGTACATAAAGCGTCTCTGACGTCTCGAAAACGCTTTATAGGGCTGTAGGGAAAGCGTCTTCTATCTTCAGAAAAAAATTAGGGAAGTACGAAAATTATACAGGAAGTCAAAAGAACGTTTCAGAGGCGAATAAAGTGTATCGCATCTAGGAAAAAATGTCAGGGAAACTTCGATGACGTCAAAATATCTCAGGTGCTTACGGATTTAAATTTACGTACCTAAACCAAAATAAATGAAAGGTGAATATTGCTTATGTATCCCTCAACCATGAGATAGACCATTGTGAAGTTGGGCTGTTTTATGGTCATCTGATTAGGACCATAAGTACTAACAAATGAAATTTGCTGGGAGAGGAAGGGAAATTTCACTTAACTTTAAAGACAAACATAAGGCTAATGAAAGAAAAAAAAGATATAAATGGTTTTTCATTTTCTTGACCTACAGTATGTAACTGTAATCATACTATCTTTAATAAAGTGATCACAAAAAGACCATTCTTAACTTCTTAGTGCTGGCAAGGAAGTATGTCAAAGGATCATACAGCTCTAAATCTGCACATATACACACTGAAAGCATCATTCCTGTGATTAATGTTTGTACAAGGTACCACTTAATATGCACAGATCACAGTTTATCGAACACATAAACTCGTAAAGATTTATTTAACCCTTTACCGTTGTTGCCCGAACAAGGCATATTTGCATGCCTCGGGACTGGGTGGAAAAGCGGATGGAGCCCGCCCGCATCGGCTCCCATAGGCCATTGACCCCGTGACTTCAAACTATTGTCTCTCTCGTTGTTGTGGCCGAATTTTCGGGTAGTTATCGCAGTTTCGAGCTCTGCGCGAAACAGTAAAGACGGGTGACAGCCGAGTCTCCGCATGGGTCCAAAAGGACCCAAACAACGGTAAAGGGTTAAAACTCCGAAGCAAGACTGGTGTAAACAAAGAATCAAGGTTAACAACTTCTTACAGTATTGAATAGATTGGTAAAGATTCATTTACAACACTTTCAAGTAAGACTGGTGCAAACAAAAAATCAAGATTTACGACTTACAACATTGAATAGATTGTTACACATTCATTAATAACACTCTCAAGCAAGACTGGTGTACAAAAAGAATCATGATTTGCAACAACTTAAAAGTATTGAAGAGATGGCCAACTCACGCACATGTATATTGTACAAATCACACCGAATAGAGACCAAACAATGTACTATTTTCCAAATAAGGGTCAATTGAATTGACCCATAAGGAGCTTGCTAGGAAATCCCATCTACTCTTGAGATTTTGATGTATAAATACACCTGGCAAGTACCAACAATAATCTTAGCAATCATGATGTTATAATTTTAACAGAATGTTGGAGGTTTGAGAGACAGACAGTTGCCAAAGGCATTACCAAGGATGAAAAACCTTCATAAAAAATTGAAGGTCCTGACACAATCTCTCAAAAAAGCATAATTCCGCAGTCCGGAAAAAATTCCTCAGAACTTCAAGACTAAAGAAAAGTCCAGAGACATTTTCAAAGTGTACCACCAATTCTATGTAACTTAATTCTGGTATATTGTGCATAGAAATCCAATGCAAACATCATTTCTCTAAGTGAATTGCTTTTAGCAAGGTTATTAAATGTTTATTCATATGAGATACATTGCTATCATTCTACAACAGTACAGTACACAGTCACAGGAGTCAATGTAATTTGGCACTGGTATTGTATCCTCCATGGTACCATCATGTAAACATACACACACAGTACAGCCACTTAATACGAACAACTAACTGTAGCACACAGCCATGAGGAAAGACAGTTCGATATTTTTTAACCAAAGACTTTGGTTAAAATGAGAGTAGCATGCTGCCCATGATGAAGACTTCCATTTGCAATAGAATCGCCTTGGCAGACATAATAAGCCTACCGTTTTGTTTCTGGTTTGAACAACTTTGTGGTCAACTTTGCAAAGTTTGGGCTCATTGAAAGGATTTTTTACTATCAGTGGCAGGGTCTGAGGGGGCAGCTGCCCCAGAGCGGCTACGCAGGCTAGACCTATGGTGACAATATTACCATTCCATCATAAATCAATTATCAGTAGCAACTGAAAAGTCTGTTGGTCTGATGATGCGTCTCAGATAAGACATGATACCATAGTCACTCGAAAATAATTTAGTTCAGAGTCCTGGTTCATAAATATCTGCAAAAACAACAATATAATTACATTACATGTATTTCTCAGTGAAAGAAGTATAGACACAATATTTTTGATCACAGAAAATGACCTTAAATAAAGTACAATGTGCACTGACATTTAGCTTGGTTCTTAAGGCGCATCTCTGGAAATACAAAAGCATTTGTTCCAACAGGGAGGGTGCCTCCTCCCCTTGAAAATTTTCATGGAGTCTAGATAAACAGTAAATTGCGCAATTTTAAAAATGACAAAATTAGTAAGTTTCTTTACGGTGGTATAATGAGGTCTAATAATACTTCTTATTATTCAGCAATGCTTTTTAAAAATTGTCTGAGAAGCATCCCATGCACAACCTGTGGTGTTTATTGATACCCCCTAGGGTTACTAGTCTAGGGGGTACTAGTATCCCTGGTTGGGCACCAGGGCATTAAAGTGTACCTAAAAAGAAATTCAAAAATATATGTATTAAACAGCATGAAAAAATTCTAACAGTTCAACTCCTATCTTCATACAACAGGACATTCTTGAACCAAGATGTAAAATGTGGAAAGTAATTTGTAAACTTTTTAGAGCAAATTAATGTAGTCCATTGTGCAATAATGTGCAACTTTCTTGTTGTTCCACTCACATTACCTTCTTTGTTTCCCTTAAATATTAAAAAATGTTTTATGACCTTGAACATTTCCTGTTCGCTTGCACAGCATGTGGCACGGAGAGGGCTTAATTAATAATACTGTACATTAACCCATAGGAGTAAGAGTACCAGCACACCTTGGCATAAGGTGCAGTAACTTTCAGAAAAAATAAAAATACAAAATACTGTAATTTGAGTAGTATAACAATTACTGTACTGTACATCACAAATTATTGCACAATGTGTCATTTTAATTTAAGGGAGAAAAACTTCAACATTTCATATCTCAGATAAGGAATATCTTAGAAAGATTGGAGTTGGACTGTTAACCTTCATATTTCATGCGATTTAATATAAATTTTCAATTTTTTTTACTTGAGATACACTTTAAAGAGAAATTTTCCTTCAGTTCCTACATACTGTATAAAATTTTCTCAAGACACCAGATATAATCAATTAGGTAGAAACATTTTAGTGTTAATTCATATTGATCATCAAGATGTTTACCATTTCTTTACAATTTAGACCAATTTCTGTTCCTAACACTTAACTAATTTATAATGTATTATGACACCATGGGACACCATGTGACCTCTGAGTACATTGTAATCACTTGCCAACAGGGAAATAAACAAACCATGGTCTAGACTGGGCAAAGGACAGGAAATTGGTTTGTAGGAAATTCACCTTTTGGCTTGATTTTACTAAATAAGCTGCTCTCAAATCATCACTTTAATCTCAAAATGGAGTTTAAGAAATGAAGGAACTTACTCAAAATGATCTTGAAAATGGTGCTTGCCATCAGACCCCTCTTCTCTCTTCTACAGTTCAGTAGCACACAAATTCAAATGATCAATCGATCATACTGTAGGAAGTTGGTTCTAAGGTGATGTACCACCCTCTCCATGTTGTCATTCAGGTGGCTCCTGGGAAAAGACATAATATAAAAATATATTTTGCAAAAGTGGATAAAAAACATACCTACTGCACATTCATACATATGTTCTACACACATGCATAAACATACAGAATGAGCGATAACACTAATAGTCATGGCTATCACGACCTTCCTTATGTCAGGCCCCTAACTGTAAACAAGATATCAAACCAAAAGAACACTAAACTGTGTTGTAAACTCTTAAGTATTAAACTCTATGCCTTGAAATTACAATGATGTTTGGTTTAATTTTTTCTAACAGAAAACATTGCTTTAAGGTTGATGCCTTCTGTAATACTATAAAACCTGCAGAATGCTCTACAATACTGTAAGTTCAGTATCATGACATCATCCATTTGGAAATCACAATTTATCTACCTGTATCACAGTAACGGTAAGGTTCACTGCTATTGACAGCAACTAAAATTGTTTACACCAAAAGTGAAGATGGACTTGAAAAACATAACATGCTTACGAGAGTCCTTCTGAGCTACTTGAAATGTGCCTGGATTCAATGGCAACAGGGTCAAGCACAATGTCCTTTTCTAAGTACTTTATTGGTGGCTCATCCAAGGCATCATTATCAACTTACGGGATGCTTTCTTGTGAAGCAGCATGCAACATCCCAAGGATCACTTTTTGACATTCTTTGAGTTCCTTCAGTTTCATTATTATCTTTACCTCAAAGTTTCCTGTGGGATGAAAAAAAATGAACAATACTGTAATTCAGCATCCAAGGTATTTCTCTATTCAAATCTATAACTAATTTTTAGTAATTTACAGGGCACCAGAAAATAAATCATCTGGACATAAAAAGTTCACAAATGCACCACCAACCAAAGGTGAAATTTACAGGCCTTAGCCTAATACTGTACTTTTATGAAAGAGCGAAACTCATGAAGACATTAAACTTTTCCTTTGATTCTTGAAAAGAAATGCCAGAGGTCCCAGGACACTTGCTTTTGAGTGTCTATTGTATTTACAACACTGTGACACTACCTACGTCAACCTTACTGTATGTACAGTACTGTACAATGGCTTTAAAAACATAAAGTCAAGAAATATAAAAAGACCGACACAAGGCTAACAAAAGGGGGAGTCTAGTGTTCAGTCATTTTTTTGTTCTGCTGTAGCAACAAATTTTGAAACAATTTAGGTGCTCCAACATGGAATAATGTTGTCTTACTGTAATTTCACACTAGGTACAGCAGCTCTTCACTTTCACTTTTCATATTTAGCTTGCCAAACTGCAACCCAGAAATGTCCACGGTGATACACTCATTGCATTCAAGCCTAGCCAAAGGTATTTATTTCTCCTTCATTTCTTTTCTGTACCCTCCTGAATAATACAATATTTTCCACCCTCTTTACTTTCTGCCCTTCAAAAACAGTGCTTTTCACCACTTCTATTTTCAGCAGAAAACATCCTTTTGGGGGTGGAAAGTAATGGATTGGAATGTGATATCATTGGTACAGCACTTGTGTCAAATGAAGGTTTTATCAAGTTTTCCTTTAAGTTTCAAACATCATTGATGTCTCTTACTATTCAGTGCAACACTCGTAACTACCATGCTCCAAGCAACACTCTTACTGTAGACTTTAGTGTACTAATACATACTTACGTACAGGTAGCCGAATTACCTTTGTTTTTGCCCTGGTTACTTTCTGCCCTCAGAAACGGTATTTTCAGTCCCTTTTATTTTTAGCAGTAAACATCTTTTTGGGGGGCATAAAGTTATGGAATGTGAAATCAGTGGTACTTGTGTCAAATGAAGATTTTATAAACTTTCTCCTAGGCCTAAAGTTTCAAATATTATTGATGTTTTTTGCTATTCTGTGCATCACTCGGTGCTGGCTGTGCTGATGTCTTTCCAAGCAACATTTTCACTGCAGACTTTGGTATTCATCATACTAATACATACCTATGTACAGGTACAGTATACGACATTTAGTGCTGTGAACAATTATTCACACATTTTGCATAAGCTTGCTTTATTATAGACACACAGAGGTGGGGCCTACTTAGCCTAGGCCTAACGTTGTCGTTAGCTACATAAAAAATAGAAGACCATGACTATACTTGATGTTTATAAGAACATCACACAATTCAATCTTTACGGCCAGGATGCTGAAAAAGTTTTAGGCCTAGGCCTAACCACATATTTTATTGTTGTCTTGGACTTGGCTTTGAAATTTTAAATTTTTAACATACGTATACTGTACAGTACTTAGCGGCAGCCTAGGCTTAAGTTCAAACATTTATTTCCACCCCAAGATTTTCAATGGTGGAAATAGTGAATGACTCAAGGAACTACAGTAAATACAATGGGCTGAACGTTGACTGCACGGGTCTGTCGAGTGCACATCTGCACTGAAATTTCGTGTAAAAATCTTGAAACGATAGAACAGCCTTTGGGAAAGTTTGGCGCGCATTCGATAGTATAACATTAACTGCCTATCTATCGAACATTAACATTAGGCTTGTACCTGCCGTGTGCACTCAACTGTTAGGCTAGGGGCTTGTGCCTTGCACAAACATATGACTCAACAAGTGAACAATTTTCATCATTTTACATACGAAAGCATCCTTCAAGACGATTTTAAAGAATTTGAAACAGATTTCACGACTTACTGTGATTGTGACAGATGTTCCAGGAACAAGTAGTTGAGATTTCTGGGAACTTTCAAGAGAGCTGCTGACAGGAACGTTCAAATTTGGACCGTAACTGCTTTTGTTACAATCTATGGAACGCCAATAGAGTCATCAACAGAAAGGGAAGGTAATGTTCACAAGTAGAAGATCGTTGCATAAAGTGTTGTTGTCTAGCCGATTCACTGACGAACTTTGCCTCTCTCGCTAACCGAAATTATGGATGCAATGCCAATGAGAGCAGGAGGATTGAATTCGACTGACACCGGGGTGGAACCTGATTTTATTTTTCACCCCATGCAGGAGGTGCAGCCCTGTGGTTGTACTGTAAGAGGTTTTAAAGGGTAGGAAATTCCGCAAGTTCCTAACATTTTAAACTGCAAAGCCAAGACATAAAACAGTATTGCTGCGGTCCTCGCTCACATAGCCAAGGGGGGGTCGCTTTCCCTAGGAAGCAACTGACATCAATTTTGCTATGGTTTATCATGGTTCCCGAATAAAAATATGCCCCCTCCACCCCCCCCCCCGCCCCCCCGCTTTCTCCTTATATTTTTGTACGCGTGCCAATTAGTGCCTATACCCCTCTCCCATTGTACCTGAGTTGCATTTGCAAAATATCACAGAGTGCACGTAAGGAAATTCGTACGTTTTGCTCTTTCGAGGGGACCGTGAGGAGGGGGGGGGGGTAGCATGAAAAGCAAGAGGATTACCCTAGGCTATTCCATTTTATGAAATTTTATCTGTGTGACATCGCTGCAGCAATCATGTGGCAGTGTTAAAATGTATGTTACATCTTTGGCACAGCGTTAAATTACAGTACTTGCTCAAGTTGCTCACGTTGATTTTCATATTTGTGCATGATTTTTGTACATTTTAGTACATAGAAGAAGGAATTTCATCGCACGTCCCTGTCCCTCCATTGGACATTTTTGAACAATTTAAAGCTAATATTAAGACTTATCGGGAATGTACTCTATAGCTAGTATGACGTTTTGAAAACGTCTTGAAAAAGTTTTGAACACGTTTTAACCATAGCGGTCTAGCATCGTTTCCTCTAACGTACTTAAACGTCTTTGGGAAGTCCTCGTGAATGCTCATATAATATGAACGTCCAGAAAACGTCATAAAAACGTTTAAAAATCGTCTAGTTATAACGTTTAACAAACGTTATTTTGTTACGTAGTAAAAACGTTTTTAGACAGTCCTCTTTAGTTTGTGGGAAATGCGGGACGTTTTGAACACGTTCTAAAAACGTTACTTTGGACGAAGACGAAACGGACAAACTGAGAACCAAACCAAAACGTTTTCTGGACGTTCGCTGTTAGCTGGGAAGGCGCAACACTGATTCACGCAATTAAGGAATACCATAAATTAGAAAAATACAAAGGGTGTTTCAATTACTTAAACCACCGTCTTAGTACAAGACGGATAATCTTTTCGGGGGAATATTATCACAGTCATCTGCACTTACTTTGAGTCTACCATCAGGGAAATGCAGTATAAAATCAATGCATGAGAGTTATATCACTCCGAAAAGAGTGAAATCCATTTAAAAAGGAGTTACGTTCCCTATCATAGCAGGCACACTATAGGAATTAATTCACCCTTTTCACTCTATCAGAGAGTGACTTAGTTCACTCTTTTAATTTTAGAGTGTACGTTCAATTATTCCTCTATATTTGTGCATGGCTCTGCATTCAGCGAACCCCCCTCCCCCCCAAAAAATGCATTCCTACAACTGAAGAACAAGCCCTTTCAAAATTGTTTGGCCTTACTTCAAACACCACGCCGTGTAAAAGTACTGTGGGGTGTTAAACATTTGTGTTCGGAATGGCGATGTGTATTTTTATTAATATTTTGACCCTGACTCAAATTTCCCAAGTGTCCTGTTCTGTCTTGCATTACCACATGTGAGAATAAACGAAAAGGTGTGACAGGAAAAATAGGTCTTATGTGTCGAATTGATTCCAATCCCACATGTAATTATGAGTGTAGTGTATTCACATTTGGCATGCCACACTTTCTTTTAAGTTTCCCAAAAGGGAATGCCAATGTAATTGTGCACACATGACCTTTGCAAAACTAGTGTAGTTTCCTGCATCTTGGTGTCCACGTTTACTATGGTTCGTTGACTTCCTTCATTGGACGTTGGCATTGGAAGCCAGGTACTTGTGACTATGAAAGAACTTCACAAAGCTATATTGTTCACTTTCTGAAACCAGTACCGTGTTTCATTAAAATTGAGTTTAATTATCCAGACTAGGGGAGATAATTTGTGACGGGGACAATTGTGTCTTTTACTTCTACAAAAGATAGTATCGTTTGGAATCAAAAGAACCCGAGAGTATTTTTACTTTTTGTTTGCATTTCATTTTACGTAACTAGATTTTACTGTATATTTGCGGAAAATTTAAGGAACGGTAACTTTTGATGTAAGAAGTATTTTTTACCTCTTCTCAAATGTATCTAAGCTTTATCGAGCATTCATACTCTTTAAACCAAAAAGTGAATTTAGTCACTCTTTAATAGAGAGAAAAGTGTGAATTTACTTCATTAGAGTTGTCATTCACCCAAGAAAAGTGAAACTAACCCCCAAAAGAGTGAAATTCACTTCAAGAAGAGGGAAAGTTTAATCTTTAACTAGTGCCATTAAAGTTCATTCTTTTTTAAAAGTGCTCCCTGAGGAAAGTCCATGAAAAAAGAGTTTTTTTTTTTTTCTCTTTTTGGAGTGAATTTCTAGTGGGCTTCTCAACTTTCACGCTCTTAAAGAGTGGAATGTCAATTTTTTTTCCTTTTACAGTGTAGTGAAGTAATAGGGATCGTTTCAAAGGAGACTTAGAACGTACCGAAGCCTAAGGAAAGCTTAATTACAAAGAAAGGCAATACGTATTAGCCGTTTGGGGAGTCTAGTTTGATAAGTTTTTACACTACTCAATTTCTAACCAATTTAAAGTACTGCCGCCTTTTCTCCAGTCGTGATTCACTGGTTTATTTTCTTCTTTCCATTGCTATTGCTGATTACTGTGTACAATGGCAGGAAGTTTCATCTCCTAAAGTCCCCCGTACGACCCGTGGTCGGCTCGACTTGAACCAATAGGTTGGTAACTGGGCCTTTAAACTCCATCTAATTAACTAACTAATGGTCCGGGCAGGATTTGAATTCCAGAATATGGCACACCCTCTGGCTAAAAGTCGGTGGCTCTAACCATTTGACCTGCAGTGCGTCCAACCGTTATTTAATAATCCCTTCGGAAAACGTTTAAAACTTTATTGCTGATTTGTGAGCGAAAGCTATTACTTCTTACAGTGCTCCATAACCTAACTTTAGATTTTTAAATCGCACGCACTGAATTAGTAAAGGAAATCCTTTTCCAATAAAACTCATTGCAAGCTGAGACTACGGGGCAGCCTTTGAAAAATGTTACTGTTAAATATTAGTTCATTTGTGGAGAGGAATTGCCTTATAGGTATTAACTATAAGGGATAAATTAAGAAATATTATGTTACACATTATTTCATTTAATTGAAACTTCTTATACTCAAAATATGATTTTTTTAAATTAGAAATATATTTTTAAATAGAGATATCTACCTCGTATATTCTAAATAGTTTTATTTTGTATTTTGTAATTCGAAATCATATCTCAAATCAGTCGTTCCTGTATCTCTTAAGCTCAGTTCATACTCAGTCGCCGACCTCAATGCGGAACGGAATTTTTGTCCGCAACGGTTGCGGCGACTATAGGGTCAACAAACTTTTATTGCGCGCTTCTGATCCGCATTGAGTGCAGAAGGCTTGAAGCCCGTTACCATGGTTTTATAGTCGTTCCCAGTGTACTTGCGTACAGGGGGCACACCACCATTAATTTCTTTATTGACTTACACACTATTTTTCCTTCATTAAATGCCCCCCGCAGCCCAGTCAAAGTTCACACCCCACTAAAGCTACCCCTCACATGTAAGCCAGTTAGTTGGCCAATCATGGCATCACAAATTCACCATAGCATGACCGTTTAGATTTTGAGATGGGGATGAAGTTCTGGGTCTGTACACCCTACCCTATTAATCTGCAAGGTGACGGAAATAACGTCTTTTTCGCACCAAATTTTTAAACAGTCTGAATCACCTTCAATTCTTCCCAATTTGGCAACACTCACACATTTACACGTCCTTTTTCATATCCAAAACAAAACAACCACATCCGATTAGCTTAACTTGAGCAATTCACACTTAAAGAGGACCTAAAATTGATGCTGTACTTTGGAACTACTTTTCCCGGCAAGGCCGTTCTGCTAATGGTGGTGTGCTCCCTACAACTTCCGTTCTTGATCCATTCGAGATAAACCGATTTTATCTTTTATCGCTTTTCTTGTCTCAATGAGCAAGTTGAAACACCTATGCATTATGATAAACACATTGGAGCCTGAACCGATATATTAGATGCGGATACATAATGGCTTGTGCCAAGAGGAAGCCATTTTCCTCGGAGGAGGATGAAAAATTGATTGGGGAAGTGAGAAAGTTTCGAAATTTGTATGACAGCTGTTTGGATCAGTACAGAGTCTTTCAAAGAAATGAGCAGTCCTGGATTGCTATACGCCCCTTGTTCTCAGCCAGTGGGCGGACGTGGAGGGACTGCGAAGACATATGGAAGTATTTGAGAGACAGATATACTAAAGCAAAACGATCTAACAAGGGGCGTAGTAGAGACCCGAGTGGAAAAAGTTCAAGCGGAAGTATTTTGATTTAATTACCTTCCTGTCTGATCATGTGAAACACCGTGGCACTGACAGCAACACTCCAAGGTGGGTATCAACCACGCTTAACGTGGGCCTGAAACTCTAGAGAAGGGGACATGAGAAGATCACGTATGCCACCCCCCTTAAAGGAATAAGCCCTACTGATGTAATGGCTCAGAAAAAAGTACAGAGGGACACAGGGGTAGGAAGATCATTAAAACTGGGGTGTTGAAAGTTCTTCCCAGACCACCGTCCTGGGGAAAGGGGAAACTGGAATATTTTGAATGTTGGAGGGTCCTTAGATGCAATTTCGTGGAATGTTGGGCCAATTTTCCGCAAAATTACTGCAAATTTTTAACATTTTTTCTACAAAAGAAACAACTGAGGGGGTTTCGTCCTTGTATTACCAGAGGGGCGGAAGTAAAGGCTGCTTTCACCCCACGGCACTTTGATGACGGGGGTGGCCCACACCCCGCTTCCTAAGTCTGTGCAAACATAGTGAAACTTTTTACTTTTAACGACTCGAGGCCAAAAATAAGTACGTAGCCACTCCCCCAAGAAAACAACCCTTCTGCGTGGATGCCTCTATACCCGTCCTATTAGTTGCTCCGGGGAAGGGGGCTACGTAGGCTATACGCTTTTTGAAAGTTCATATAAGTTCAGTTAGTCAGTGGTCATATGTAACTCAATAAACTGAACTGTCTCACAGTTCTTCAACTTGGCAGTCACCAGCTAGTGGCATGCCCGTAGCCAGACAAGGTACAGGAGGGACCAAATCAACGGGCCCACATGGGGCCCATCATGGGTTATCTGCGGACACCGTGGGATTTTCATGGGTATGAGGTAACCGTGGGCAATGTTTGTGGGGCCCATGTGGGTGTTATGTGGGTGTTGTGTGGGCAGATCGTGGGTAAATAACGGGCTAACTGTAATAGGGCCCATGTGGCTTGAATCTGGGTGATGCCCGTATGGGCAGATGTTAATGGGCAAATGATAGGCTAATCTTAATGGGGCCCATGTGGGTTTTGCATGGCAGATGTTTGTGGGCGAATGATGGGTTGACTATAATATGGCCCATGTGGGTAATGTATGGGCTCTGTGTTGGCATCTGTTCACTGGCAAATGGTGGGCTGACTACAATGGGGCCCATTTGGATTTTATTTGGGTAGATGTCAATGGGATAATGATGGGGTTCTGATAATGGAACCCATGATGGTTAACTGTGGGTATTTTATGAGCAGATGTTATTGAGAGGCCGTATGTGCCATCGCCTTTTCGCTTTCCTCTTCCTTTTGTGATTAAGCCAAGAGTAGATTACAAGCAGCTCCTCCTCATCCGATTCCATCTTTCAGAATGCACTGACCATTGATGCATAAACGGTGTCCGCAACTTAAACGCAGAGTATGAATTGAAACGCGGATTGTACAGGTACAGAAAATTTCCTTTTGAGGTCGGCGATAAACCACATCAAACGAAGTAGAATGAACGAGTGACAAACTTTGCGCCGACCTCTATCGCCGAGTGTGCGGCGACTTAGGTCGGCGGAGAAGTTCATTTCAACACAAACATATTCAACCTGTCTGATAGCAAAGTATGTAACAAATAACAGCTTTCTAAATGTAAGGAACGATGCCCACTGTTTAACATGAAATTTCCGAAGTGGCTAACCATAACCCTAATCCCTTACCCGAACAATACCTGAGTACAATACAATGACAACAGCCAAGTTAAAAACACCTTGTTAAACAGTGCGCATCTACTACCCGATGTAGGCCTACTCTTTCAATGGGCGTGAAGAAGCTGAGCTCATCCTTTCATCGTACATCCGTCTTACTATCCCCCCAAATGAGATTTTACTAAAGCGCTTAAGACAATCGAAATGAACAATAAAGTAAGTAGTACATATATTTGTGAGAACTCCGGGCCTGCTTGGTCTTCTACTTTCATCCAGTATGACAAAAGTTTCCACGAGACCTATATTGGAACACATGGAAATATCTGTTTCGTCCGAAAAATACTATCCGAGTAGCTTCTGGGGAGAGCTAGGACGCCCCCCAAAGTCATTAAAGGATATGATATCGGAACAAAGCTTGTATGACCATTAAAAAAAAATTGTACTGACTGACAGGCGAGGTTTAAGCAATGTTTATTAGAGTATGTTTTGCAAAAGATCTTGACAAGCAAACTTTTTCAATATTTTGAGGTTTGCATTGTAACTTTAATAATTAAAAATGGCCAAGACACAGCAAATGCAATCACCAATGCAAATGAAGCGTGCTGAAATTTGTAATAGATGTCATTTTCATAACAAAACTTGTAGTTGTGTTCTGTCTGTTCAAGTAAAGTTTAAACTCTTCTGCCAAATAGGGTGAGGCTTCTTAATGTACAAAGGACAAAGCTTTACACTTTTGCTGTTGTGCTTCTCCGAGAGTTGTTTTCAGAAGGTTTTAATCGAAGAGAAAACATGGAAGTAAGATCTAAAAAGCACGATGGCATAAAAATTTTAACACTTAAGGCAAAAAGACCTAAACGTGTTCTTGGGATATCGATAGGGATAACCAACAATCTGCATATTTTAGTCTGCGTCACTGATGTATGCAGGGAAACGGGTCGAAGGTTTGCATTAGAACACAACACGATTGAAAAATCTGGATGCGGCTGAAATGGTATTGAAGAAAAAAACACAACCGAAGGTTACAATGCCACACAAAAGCACATGATAACCGGGTGGCCGTGATTTTGAGATTATTTTTTTCCAAAGACATCCCACCATGCAGTGCAAGTCTATGACGTACCCTGTATGAGAGAAGCTCCGCACTGGGTACCAACTGTTTGGAAACTACTTCAGATGTCATTTTTAATATTTTGCTCAACATTTACAGTCCAAGTGAATGAACAAGAAGTCTCCGATATTAAGGGACATTACCTTGATTCAGCCCAGTGCTCTGTCCCAATGAACAAGGGTCCCCGGAACTGTCCCTGATTTTGAAAAAAGTCCCTGAACCTCAGATAGTGATAATAAAGTTGTAAAACTCAAATTGGTTTTGTTATTTGTCTGTAGTCTGAAAGTATTTCATGATTTCAAAATATACTGTTTGCTAATATCTCTTCGTCCATGTAGAACGCACATAGCCTGGTAGCATGGAGCAATAAAGAAATGACAAACAGCGAGTAGGCTAAATCTCTGATACAACTTTAATGATTTCCTCTTCAAGATACCTATAAAGGGGAAGTTTAGGCAAAAATTTTATTTTCATATGTGAAAGAGGAACCAAATCTGCACAGTGTGGTGAAAGTTCTATTCAAATCGGACGTGTCTTTCTCGAGATATCAGTAAATGAAGTGACTAGATTTGTGCTCAAAGGTGAGTTTGAGGGCAGCAGAGCTTAGATCACTTCCTGAAACTGACAAGGAATGCTTTGTTTCCCTTTGCTTTATCAGACTGTTGTGTTGACCGTGAAGTTAAATAAGAGTATGACCTCCCTGTGAGCGATGAAAAGTTTGTAAAATTCTCATGTCACTTATGCAATCATATTTTAATTAATAATATAGGATTGTCGAGGAGAAAATCCAGTCTAAAGTTTAAAGAAAAACAAAAGACTGCCCATTAATGTGGGGATGTAATGTCATATGTGCTTGCTTCAAGTTCACTTTTTGTTGAAAATATGAAAACTTTGCGTGCTCATGTCTTGAGAACCACACATCGGATTGCAATGCGAATTTCAACAACATGCTCAGAATAAGTGCTCCTCTAACATACCAAATCCTGTTGTGACCTTAAACCCTTCTTTTAAATGGAACCAACTGTCTTGTGCTTGGTCTTAGTATAAGCAATAAGGGTAGGGAAAACACTGAGCCAGTGAGCCACAACAGTTGGTTAGAAACTGAGCCGTTTAGCCCATCTAAGTAACTAAGTCTTTAAGCGCCGAAATAAGGCTCACGGGTCAATTTGTTCTTATTGCTTGGCTGTTGTAGACTATTTATTGAAGATACCTGTGCAACCGATACCTGTAATATGTTTAACTGTTTTTTATCAAAACGACTGTTCAGCAACTCTTAAGCTGCACAATACCATTATTATTCTAACTTTTGTGTTTCCCAGGGGAAGAACATTACCCCAACTTCATTGTAATAATAATAATGGGTTTCTGCTATTTCATAATTGCTTCTTGAGCATTATGTGACAATATTGTCTCCGTCACCGAATGGTGAAAGGCATGGGATATTACTCATTGCTTCAACACGAGTTGCAATAACGTGAAAATTCTCAGTGCAATGAAAAGAAAGGTACCTGAAAAAAAATTGTCGAGATATTCAGATATAAGTTGTGAGAGTAAGCTGCTGTTTCATTCATAAATTTCGGACGACCCCCTTGTCATTTAACAAAATTATTTGAACCAGTTTAAGAATACCAACGGTAGTCTAAATACCCGAAATTATAGTTGTAACGATTCTAGATTGTTCCTGAAATAGCCAAAACTTCCAGTTCCAGAACTTTGAGTTCTATCAAATGTAGAAGAAGATGAAAACAGTTTTGTCGTTATTGCCTAATTCCTATAAGCTTAGAGAAATTTAGGAATAGGACAATGCGGATCTCAAGTACTTGCTATGCACATGGTACAAAAAGTATTGTTTTTACTTCTTTTAGAGCCCCCTTTCAATCATTTTTTACCTTTTTCTCATTTAATTCCTTATTAATTTATTTTTATAAAAAACCAAGTGAAATATTCACACAAGGTTTTAGTTGAATACCAGTTTACTGCTTGGTCATTTCATCAAATTCAAAAATTGCTATTCAAAAGCTATCTGTTTTTTTTTTTTTTTTTTTTTTTTTTGAGCCTCATTCACTTGTCTACCTTAAAGATGTTGTTTGAACAGTTAAGTACCGTCGGTATGGTTCAGTTTCTAACCAATTGATTTAAGTCGGGCGAGTCACGGCCAATTTTCCAATTGTGGATCACTGGCTTGCTTTCCCTTTTCCATTGCTCATTATTGAACACCAAGCAAAGTGGCAGGAGGTTCCATTTTTAAAGCCCTCATAAAACATTGTTACGAGACGACATCAACCAGATTGAATCCACGGACGAGCAAGTGGAGAGTTCTAGAAAGTGCTAGCATCGGTGTTGTCTCTCGAGCATATTCAACGGGTAACCCCAGAGAACATTCGCACAGTTACTGGAAACTACTGTATGATGTAATGGCCTAATAATAGCCAACTTGTGGTTATGGGTTACTGAGCCCAGAACGTTCGCTGTTTGTTTTGTACGAGATCAAACGAGACGTTTCCATAAGAGTGAGTTCCAGACTTTTCTGGAAGAACTACCAGATATATAAAAGGTCATGCAAGCAGTGTGACAGGAGAAGAAGAGAACAGAAGATACACAGATAATACAGAGACCAGACGCCTGCCTCGCCGCTGTAATTGTGTCGCCATTTACTAAGTCTATAGTCTTCATGCTGCCTTCGCGGAACCGAATCCTACGCTGTGCTGCTGTACAATCGACGCTAACAACACTACCCCTTGGACAAAGAGTGATACCTTAAGCTGTAAAGGATTGTAAGTAGATTTAAGATTAATTGTTGTAAATTTAAGGAAGTAAGAGGTGAATAATAATTAAGTTGTTGATTTTAATCTCGCTCTTCTGTGGTCTTTCGCTGTTATTGGTTTGAATTGCGACCCGAAGCCGTAACAACATGCAACAATTTCTATGATGATTGCAAGGCTAATGAGAAGTTTACACACAATAACCACAGTCCACTTCACCCACGATGATCACACAGGAATTCAAAACAATGTTTTGTTACGCTAATATATCTATCTATTTAAACATGGTATTACGTAAATCTAATTTTGATGAAATGCAGTCCTTTGTATATTCAATGAGATATGGAGATATTGCAATGTTCATCATTGTGAAATACCTGTAAATCTGACTAACAGAATTATTAAAAAATCCAAAAATGCGCTAAAAGTTGAATGTTTTTACTCAGCCAACCATATTATTGACTGCAAGACCTTGCACATCGCAGAAATGGTTCTTCTAAATTGTCATTTTCAGGTCGGAAGTAGCAGTATGGTAACTTCCGAACTCTTCCACATGCTGACATTACAGGTGGATCACTTGCCCGTCGATTCGACAACTCATTCGCCATGTTGCTTTTTGCGGTGATTCATCACTTGGGTCTCCTTCACCGACCTTTCACTACAGATCATATCCGGTGACGTAGTTTTTTGGGGAAGCTGTCCTAGGACAGAAAAATCTGGTTTTGCACTCGGTTTTTTGGTCTGATGCTAGCTGAAATGGTCCGTGACGCATACGGACAAGAATACGCACCAATACAACTCACGGCAACTTACTCAGTGGACAGCGAACGATAACGCTACGCTGGGGAGCGAACCACATAACGGCTGTACGGAAGTTGATAAGTAACATCTCGACGGTCGGAGGGTTTCTTCGAACTTTCAATGGTCATTTTCGAAAACATTTCGAAAATGGTTTGGGGGATAACAGGGGTGATTCATGTAGGAATGAGTCCGTTCTATCACTATGCTTCTGCTAACCGGGGGAAATTGGTACTGGGGCACCACAGCCATATATCTAGCGTACAAATTGCTACTTTCAACGGTCATTTTGGCATTGCGACTTTCAACGGTCATTATGGTAAATATTTCAAAAATGTTTCGCCGGACTATGGGGATGATTCATGTAGGGGTGGGCCCATTCTATCACCATGCTTTCGATGAGCCGGGGGCAAATTGTCACAGGGGCTCCAAAGCCCCGAAAAGGTCAAATAATTCATTACTATAAGGTGGGGCTATGGTTGGGATGGGTACGTTACTTGCAAGGATGACATTCTCTTGGGACCGGGACCCTCTATATGTTCACAACTTTAGTACGATAAAGATGAAATAATGCACTTTTTTCGCGTGTTAAGTTTTGAATTAATAACGAACCCACATTTTGCGCGATCTTAACAGAACAATGCCAGTCAAATTGGGCACCACTATAACTTTTAGGGTAATTCGTTCTCACTTGTCCTCTACTCTAGTTTTTTCCGTGTGGTTTCATTTTTATTTTACCTTAGGGTGGTCAGGCACAAAAGAGCTATTTTCTGACGTCTATGTACTTCGGTCCGGGTGCACTGTACTCATGCGGGCTAAAGGAACGACTGGTGGGAAAAAATAATGCCTATACGGTACCGCTCGTCGTCCATATTATGTGTGTATGGGACTATGATTTGGGTTTTTTTATTTGATTTTGGTTTTGTTTTTTGTTTTTTGGGGTTTTTTTTTTTTTTTTTTCATTGTTTTGGTTTTTTCTTTTTGTTAATGGGTCTACTAGCATAAGCTTTACTTTCTCAGTCCTCCTTCACCGCCTTGTTTAAATGTTGTATCATTTTGTATTTAAACTGTGGAAATAAATTCAAACTCAACTCAGAAATTATCCTGGTTTTGCCGTAAGGGCAGGCCGGTTTTGCGATGTGTGTACAGGGCACTTGCAGAGATTCCGAGCCCACAATTGCCCAAAGGTGGCATACTAACGAAAATGCTAAACTGTGGAAACTCTCAGTTGTAGGCTAAGTGAAAACAACAAAGACCTGACAAATCGCTTGCATAAGATTTATTCAATTTTTTGTGTGGATATCCACTGGGTTCCTTCGTAGACAACTCTTTTATTGGTAAATGCATGGCAACGGTGGTCGAACTTCCTCATTATGCGTTCGTAACGGATATCCTGTCTTGTAGTTAGAGAGGTAGCATCTTTGTGCGAACGGGGAGGTGTGATCTAGTTACACCTCCCTAGTAAGATGGGGTAGGATTAAAAACCGTAGATACTTTGAAGTCAGTCGCGTAGCCACAGAGTGCCTAGGGCGGGGCCTAGCCCCCCCCCCATGTTGTTCAGACTCCCCAGACTTTTTGCGTCCTGGTAAACATTGTTCCTCTGGCATTATGTATGTCATGTATGTCACTTATGTCACTTGAAAATTCGGCCACAACAACGAGAGAGAGACAATAGTTTAAGGTCACGGGGTCAATAGCCTACGGAAGCTGATAAGGGGCGTGCTGCGTCCGCAAAAATGCCCCGAATGAAGCACAACGGTAACGCCTAAAATTCAAAATTGAAACAAGGGACTGCATGCGTAGTATTAGATAATGTCACCGCCTAACCATTTTCATTAATTTTTCTGTGCGTCTCCAAACACAAGAAATTGACAATTAACTTGTGTTAGGCTACAATCCTGGACAAAAAATTGGGAAAAACAAGCAAAGCAAGCAATGAACGGATCATCATCCCCCATCACTCCCCCATTCAGTGTTGTGGCAGCCCAAGGCGTCCTGAAACTTCAACCTTGATACGGGATCGGGGTTTGTCCCATCAGGGACTTGCAACTCCCTGGTCCCATGTATTTTTGTCGAGGATTGTAGCTAGCGTAGCCAAAGACATCTTTCATGCATGGGTGTGCTGGGTGGGAGTAGAAGTTTTACAAATGAGTGAAGATATTGCACAGAAGTTTCTAAAATTTTCTTTGTTTTGTTCCTACTCATATATTTTTTTCTTAATACAGAAAGAAATAGCCCTGGTTTTATTTCTTTACTGGGCAAAAGTCAAGACCAAAACAAGGGAGTAAAAGCATACAGTTGATTTTAAAAGCAAGCAAATCGTTAAGGTCTCCATACAATAGCATTTTAAATGGGAACTTAGAGTGGCAAATCGTGATTTTGATTTGGCATAAATCAAACTTTACACAAATAAAAACCATGAGTCATTCAATTGAGAAATTTTGCATTTGTTTTTTTTTTTTTGACATGTGTGTGATTAATTAAACATAATTGAAGTGCAGGTTTTAGATTTTCGTAGTTTAAATCAAAGGACCAATCCTCTCACCCCAAACTACACTTCTTGTGTGGGGTAACAGAAACTCCGACTCAATTGGCTCGGCATTTTGATTTTGATTGAGTAATTCAAACAGTGCAGAGGAAAACAGTGCAAGACATCAAAGCTTGTATTGCACAGCATTTACTGCGCCGAGAGTGTTTTGATTAGTACATACATACTCACCCTGAAGCAATAAACTGAGATTGTGTCTGGATGAGGATGAATTTCAGACAATTGCGGAAGGGACTTAAGCAAGAAGGTTAGGAGCATTGGTACTAGTACTGTTTGGGGTGAGAGAATTGGGCCTTCAAGGCATGCATGGAAAGACTATTTCCAAGTATAAAACAGTGAAATGGCCAGCTGGTGCAATAAACGGAGGAACAAACGACGCTTTGACGCAGTGGAGAACCTTTTCGACCACCCTATTTAGACTCTAACTGTCAAACAGGTCCCTCTTTGGCATGTAGTAAACATTCATAGTGGAAGTATAAATTTCCAACCATGTGTTTCAAAAAATAAGGGATATTCAGCTGAAATTAACAGGGCCGAAGACACTGAGAAGTTCCATTTCCGCAATCTGAGAGGCATTTTTAGCCAAAATTTTCTCTGTACACTATGCGCCGACTAATGATGGCGCTCCGCTTAGAAAGTGTTATTCCTGCTTGCCCCCCCCCCCCCCGACATCAACCTTTGCCCCCCCCCCCTCAGACCCCAACTGAAAAAGTCTGCTTACGCTACTGCAAATCTGCCATGAACAGCGCACTACCTAAGATATCAGGCTCTATAAAACAGAACAGTCATTTGTGCACAATGCGATTTTACCAATGCACTTGGTTATCTTCAACCATTCTCCTTCAAGACCTAGCAAATAGCAGTGTTGTAGTACCCGTACCCGTACTCGAGTACAAGATTCCGTACTCGTACCCGTACCCGTACTCATGGCCTGGTACCCGTACCCGTACCCGTACTCATGGCCTGGTACCCGTACCCGAACCCGTACTCATGGTTTATTTTTCTTCGGACCCGTACCCGTACCCATACTCATGACCTGGTACCCGTACCCGTACTCGTACTCATGGCCTGGTACCCGTACCCGTACCCATACTCATGACCTGGTACCCGTACCCGTACTCGTACTCATGGCCTGGTACCCGTACCCGTACTCGTACTCATGACCTGGTACCCGTACCCATACTCGTACTCGGGAACTGGTACCCATACTCATGACCTAGTATTCATACCCATGCTACTGGTCTTGTACTCAGACAACAACAACTTTAGTTTATAATGATTGACATTAAGCTATATATTAACCAAAGGTTCAGGATGGCTTCTAGAGGGTGCATGATTTTATTACATATGGAACTACTCACCACACCAAATTTTGAGGATTCCCATCAAAACACTTTTAACAGATCAGTGTTCAGTAAAAATTCTACATGAACATGTATGCAATATTCAAACTCAATCCTATGTATATTATTACTGTACCTTCCCCCCATGCTAGCTCCTATTTTATTTACTATAATGCTACATGCCCCTTGTCTGAGAGTAGTGTCCATGGGGTTAATTGCACTATAAGGGGAAGGGGGCATGAGTGGTGTTTACTGGGAATCTGCTCTGGGTAAATTGTTCAGGCCTGGGTGAGAATTTTATATTTTGGGTAATTAAGGCCTCTTCTTGGGGCATGAATTATTTAGTCATCCTGGGGCCCAAAAACAAAGGGGAACACAGGACATACATTATTCTTCTAGTAATGTGAATAAAAGTTTAACTTAGATTAAAAAGTGATAAATGATGGGGGCCTGGTTAAATTTAAGCTTGCATTGTACACTGTAGGTTCTGATTGACAACAGTGTTCCATACAGTTGACTACTTGTTAGCAGGGCTGTAACCGAGTCCGAGCCAATTCCGATTCCAGTGACCCACATTCTGGGCCAATTCTGAGTTCAGTACCCCCCCCCCCGAGTTTAAGCCGAGTCTGAGTCAAAAGGATCCTAGCCTGAGTCCGAGTCCATCTCATTAGTGAATGTGCTGTTCACTGTACAGTGGCAGCACAACATGGGGCATGGAGCATTTCCTCAAGATTTAGCCCTTACCACCTCACTGCCTTCTACCAGTTACTTAATATAACCTCATAAGCTTCTGAGGGCTTCGCCTGCAGCCTTGACCCCACCCACTGAAGCACAGATTTCACTTCTAGTTCACTCTGCGTGAAAAAATTTTGCCCATAGTCTGCCCCCCCCCCCCCCACTAAGTTTGACATTCTTGTATGTAGCCACTGAAAGTGTGGCACATGATCAAGTACAGGATCATGTGTATGATGGGCGCAGGTACCAGCTCAAATATGGAGACCAGGTCAGGAGTAAAGGTATTAAGAGTCTGAATTAAAATTTCTCATGAGTTCAGGTATAGTTGGGTATACTCACCAGGTACTTTTCTCAGAGGGACTTCAAATCTTCCCTCCACTCAGAAATTACACTTACTTGATCATAAGGCTAGTGGAGCAATCTATTATAGATTCCCCTTCCCCTTAAAAATATGTTCCAGATCCCCCCTCCTACCCACACACACACACCTTAAAAGATATGTCCCAAGCTATTCCTACAATTGCCCATTGCACCTGCCAACACCTTCATTTTCTGATGCCTGCATGTATGTAATTCACTGCTGTTTGTTGTGACTGGACCTAGATTTTCACACATTGCCATCCTTGAGGTTCATTGTCAGTGCTTGAATACAGTAGCTTAATCAGCTTGAAGCAAGGGCTTTGTTGTATGAATCCCATGGTCCAGCAACCTGTACCTATACTCCATGTTGTTCAACAATAAAGGTTTTTACAACAAAAGCAGTATGAATTGCTGGGTGTGAAAGTGTACAGTAAGTAGAGATTACAAAAATCTTGAAGTACAGAACTGGAAGATTCTAGGACAATACAAACTACTCAGTCTTATGCAGTGGTACCTGATAATCCCTTGAGTTGAACCTAATCCACTCAACTTCATGGGCAACTATTGATTGATACACCTTGAAAGAATTGCTACTGTAACTATGAGCATGTGGTCTGTGGCTTACTGTATTTATTTGCAGTTCATTTTCAGTTTATCTAACTATTGTCTGTGCTACTAAGTTTGCATCCTGTGTAATTCCCTACATACAAATTTTTCAAAAGGGTATCTTCCGTGTACTATAAGAAGCTTGGCTAGGCTTACTGCTACAAAGAGAGATTGGTTATTCTTTCTGTCAGCTTTTTACAGATTGGATGCAGCCTCAATAAACTGTCTTTAAAATCATATTAAGCCATGGCTACCAGGGCTGCTGAGCTTCTGCCCTTTTTTTTCAGTACTAAACTTACTGAATAACAGTAGAGGTATGAGTCAGGTAGCCTACATGCACAACATCAGAGGATATATTTAAATTCTGGAACGACTTTTCCGATAATAAATTGATGATAGGGTAGGACAGTGGTAGATCATGTTGGGACTATCTGTGCTCGGGGAGTATGGCCGGGGCAGTTACCTCAGGATCTACTATGTTATAGCTAATTAAAATCAGTTCTCATACAGATCTTAATCAACCCATTCATTTTAACTCAAATACCAACATGATATGATGTATAGCTTTAAGATAAGCATGTTTTTACAGTTATAGTTTTTACAGTTATAGTTAGTAAATCCAAATGATAGTGGAGTCTCATGATCACCAACAATTTACAATCATAAGCTGCATTACCAATAATGCACAAAACCAGGTAGGCCTACCTGTGCAAGATTGCTTGTTCTTTTTTAATCTTCCAGTAATTCAAATTGGAGATTTGTGTATCATAAAGACCCAGCAAATCTAACTGCTTTTGTTGAAAGAAAGACACTGTTGGCTTTGTACTGTAGTGGGGTTACATTATTTTTTATCAGTGTGCTGCAGGCCACAATTTTGACCAAAATAGAATCTGCTCAATTGTGATAGTTAGTAAATCCAAATGATAAGTGGAGTCTCATGATCACCAACAATTTACAATTATTAAGCTGCATTACCAATGCTACACAAAGCCATACAGTCTAATCAAGCTAGTCCTACATACCAGTCCACTTGCACACAGCATGCCTTTGCATTGCACTTGAATTTTTGCTCACAAGTGTAATCTAGGCCTGCCAGTGGCATGTGATTATTTAATTTTTACTAGCCACTTTTTAATTGCCTGTCTCTCAGAAAGGCCCCTAGGCCCATTTCTGTCAGTCCTGCCTCAACTTAAATGAGTAGGTGAAAAGGGTATGAAAAGTGACAGTGCATGGCATAGAACTCCAATTGTATGTGTGGTATAGGGACTAACACTGACGGCACATGCTTTAAGGGGCACTTGGTGAGTCTATTACCTTCCATGATACTCTATTTTCAGAGGCTGAGGGGGGGGGGGGGTTAGTCCATTTCCTACAGTGGCAGCTGTGGCACACTGAATTCGAACCAAATTCAACTACAGGGAGCCTAGTATGAACAGCAAAATTGAGTTGCTAATTCATATATAGTACGGCTGCAGGTTGCATGTAGGGGCCATGCACTTGAAAGAGGATGGTGGGACATTTTTTCTTGGATCTTCTTCTTATTTTTTTCTCATGGATCTATTTCGCTAGTCATATTGGCCGTAAGCAGAGATGCAAAAATTTACATCCAGAAATCAGGGAGGCTTCACACAGGAATCAGGGAGATTTTTAAAAATTACATGCAACTCAATGGGGGGAAAGGCTTGTTTGAATCAGGGAGATTGTCATATTTGCTTGTTGGAATGGACAAAATCCTTGAATTTTCAGGGAGTTTTCTTGAGAATCAGGGGGAGTTGGCACCTCTGCGTAAGCCTGTACTGCAGGCATTATCTAAGTCTCTCAGAATTGGTGCTTGCACTAAAAGAAGTAGCTATATTTGTCACCATGCATCACTCACTCTTAGAAATCATCCTTTTCAGTTTTCAGACTTCTGCCTCTCAATTATCTTCAAATGTCACTGTGCTCATAGGGTATATGCCATATGACTGGCATGGATTCTTGATTCTTGATAAACTCAAATGTCACTGTAGTTTCATACTATAAAGTTACCACCACAGGCTTCCTATGCAAGTCAGCCCATACAAGTCCGTGGTTACCACTTACAAACATGTCCCAATGTGATGCTGGGTGCACATTGTTGTAACAAAGACCATACAATTGCTTATTTGGTAGCACTGTAATGTGGCCTGATTTGAGGCCAGAATATCAGCCATTCTGATTTACACAGTTAGCAAGAAAGGCCTGATTTCCATCACATTTCCATCAAGTTGTGCATGCGTACCAGTAATCGAGTACCACATGTAGGCCCTATGTTTATAGGCTATGGCATGGCTTGATAGTGCCAATATTCATACAGTAGGTCTGCAATGGCATGAATGTCAAGACCAGTTACAAATGTCGTACTCATATTGATGAATTCATACCTGTAGCTTACTCAAAACACATTTACGGTCAGTTGGACTACCATAGCTGGAACTGGTACCCGTACCAGTACTCATGACATTGTACCCATACCCGTACCCGTACTCATAGCCTGGTACCCATACCCGTACTCATGATTAATTTTTCTTGGGACTCGTACCCGTACCCGTACTCATGATTAATTTTTCTTGGGACTCGTACCCGTACCCGTACTCATGACAAGGTACCCGTACCCGTACCCGTACTCATGACCTTGTACCCATACCCGTACCCATACTCATGACCTGGTACCCGTACCCGTACTCGTACTCATGGTCCCGTACTCACACTACAACACTGGCAAATAGTGTCATTTATTCCATTGAAAGAGGAAATGGAAAGGTAAAAAATTGAAAACGCCCAGCAACAATTGGGGGAAAAACAAAAGAAGTTAGCTGAGACTTAGAAAAATGATTTAGTCATCACTCAGTTTGATACGTATGCATTGAAAAAGGAAGTTAATTTTCAATGCTCCCAGCTCTACCGTCCGTTGTTGGTAATCCTGCATTCTGATTGGTTGAGCAGAGATTTGTTGTTTCACTCCTCACGGTCAATAAACGTAAAGACAGTGATAAAGGTAAAGTTTTTTCACACATTTTCAGTGGTAGGAATAAACCACATTTGTCTGATCATTACTGTCTCATAAGCCGTCTTGACTCCAAATTAGCAACATAATGGACTCGACTTCGCCTCGACCCTTATTTTGCCAACTTGGAGTCTAGACGGTTTATTCACCATAATATAGTCAGCCAAATGCGACTTATCCCTTACATATCGGTACCGCCACTTCATTGAGATTTTAAGTCAATTTGAAATATCCCGCACGTGCACTTTTGTGTTAGTATTAATGTATAATGAGCCTATACTGACATGAAGCAGTTTACCCACCCAAAATGAACAGAATCCAAGAGATGAACATATCGGTCTAATATAGTTTCAATAAAAATGGTTCTGTTAAAAAACATACTTTAAAGGTATTTCATGAAAAGCACTAGCCTATTAGATATATATGATCATAACACTATGGAAAGGTGTAACTACATACGTCCAATAGGACTTGCCAGCGGACTGAGACACTTTACAAAAAGGGGTAAAAGAGTCATCTGATCAACGCTTTTGTAAAAAAAGCACAGGAGGATCGTTCGCAACTCCTCCCGCCTTGGTGATGTCAATGGATCTTCCTGGTATGGAAACTTTATATATCTTAATGCGTTGCGTTCGCCTGCTTAAAAAGGACCTTTAGCCTGAGATTAGTGCTATCAAATTACCGGTAGACTATACATATGGACCTCGTATTCCAGTTTTATTTCACTGCAAAGTGATTGCAAAGAGTGAACACTTTTTCAAGTTTAGCTTTGGATGTTGAAATAGTCACTGAAACATTTTGTAGGATTGTCTACTAGCCTACGCAGGGAATTACCATACAGCCCATGCATATTATCCTTTATGCGCAAACCAAAGTGTTGAAAATGTCTTTAAAAAGACAGTAACAAACTACAAATAAAAAGGCATACATGTGGATCCCTGCTGCATATGCAACAAGTATTCACATGTATTTCGTTGTTTTTGTTAATTAATTTACTTGCACTGTCAGCAGTGAGGTGAGAAAGCGGTTCCCATTTGCATGCTGAAGGAGCAGCCCTCCGCATAGACAAATATATTCTGCCTGCTCATAGAAAGCACTTTTGTTTTATATTTAGCCAGCAAATAGGAATGACAATATGACAATGATCATGTATGCCTACGGCACCCTTAATCCCCGCACCAGGATGACACTAGACTCATTCTTAACTAAAAGAGGCGGTTTAACCCTGGGTGTCAACTATCTATCAGGGGCACACCACTTGTTCTCTCTTTTTGCATAAACTGATGTTCCCTATTCATTTTCTCAATGCCACAGCCTCATTGTAAAACAAAAGAATGTGGATAAATTTAAGTCCCCCCCCCCCATTTTTACAATTATTTTGTTCGGTCAAGATTCGCCTCTATCGCGTCATTGAGGTCCTGTAATATCTTGTATTTCGTCATACAATTTGTCATTGTTTTTATAGTATTTTGCCGGAAGGGAACCACCAAAAAAGAATAATGTGGATTTTTTGTCGGCATCTCAATTGTCTCAGAATTCACCATCTCTCTCAGAAATCTCAAAATCACCATTTTTTCTTGTCCCCTCTCGGCCACCGTACAAAATCGATCAGTGAAGCTGACCGAAAAAGCTTCTATTTCGTGGGACCAAAAAACTAGACCCGGACCAAAACATCTAGCTTTTTTTGTCCTACCCGAGACCAAAAAAGACTAGCTTTTCTTGTCCTAGGACCAAAATAACTGAGAAACTCCAGTTTTTTGGTCCCGTCGGACAGAGGACCAAAAAAAAAACTGCCAAACCGGCTTTCTATTGCCTTATCTGTTGTAATCATAAAATTGTTGTTTAAACTGCATCATTCGCGCTCGGTAAAGTGCCAGAATTGCCAGAGTGGGACAAGGGAATATGAGAAACAACGTTTCACCGGAGGGGAATGCCGACAGCGATAAAGCCTGGTAAAGAAGAACAGTACAGAGGAATTTACGGGCCCAGCGTAGAGCACACAGGACAATGCTGATGTGCATGGGGGGACAAATGTATCGTAAGGGCTAACGGTACCCTCCGGGACTAAAACGACTGTGGGATAAGACGAGGTTCCGGAAACACAATAGACCAGCCCAAAAAGAACCGAAACAAACGTTTAGACAACTAGTTAAGAGCCTTAAATTCTAGTTTGTGTGCGATAAACATTCTACAAGAAAAATTCAAAATATACTGTTAAAAATTAGGAATATTAGAAATTAAGAGGACCACCAGACGGCGTTCGTTCCGTACACAAAGTCAGTTACCAACATGTTTGGACATTTTATCTGTGGGTGGTGGCTGTGCCTTGGGAAACGGATTTGGTGAATCATTTAGTTTTGGGGTTAGGTTTAAAACACATGATATCGACAAATAGCAACGCCAGTATCACGACAGTGCAGGGTGCAGCCAGTCTGCACAGCCACCAAAAGTCGCTTCTTTTCTAATTTGAGTATGCATGACGTCACAGCCTTTGCATATATAATTAGCAAAAACTAACTGTTTTCAAATCCAAATTTCGACATGAAAAACAAAATCATCATTAAAATTAATAGAGAACACATTTTCCGATAGTTTTGCAACATTTTTGAAGTATTTTATACACAAGGCAATGAATTTGAGACGATTTTTTGAACTCGTAAAAACAGTTTTCATTCTGTTCGGAAAATTTGGTTTTTTCTGGAAAACAAGTTTTTTTGGCACGGTATGCCAGAAAGAGGGTACATCAGAAATTTCCTTATACACCTAAAAAATCTAACATTACCATGAAATATTTCTGAAAACGGTCAGGTATTCGCAAAGTTTAGAGCAGGTATTGACACTGCCTTCCACCGTATGTAAAAAGCCCAATTTCCCGTACTGAGGTGTTTGCATAAGTTGCGCGAAAATGGAACTACACCGAGCGAGAAAATATCCTCCACATAAGTATTAATCATGTTAACCTCGTCGAGTCTTCCTTTACGTTTGATTTACATATATAGAGCAGGAAAATTACATTGAGAGTCAATTTTTGAAAACCTTGATTAAGTGGCTACCGATGCAAGGGTTATAGTGATTGTATCTTAAGTACGTCAGTACCTTGAGTCGATCACCACAGTGTTTTACAACGTACGTCACGATGTACAACACCTGTTAATTGACCGACTCATGGTAACCTTTTGACATACATGGCCATACACTTTGCACGTTACCACATTATACAATCAGTGAATCACAGTTATTGTACTAGACTCATAAATTATTGCAAACAATAACATGACAGAAAAATTGTGGCATTAAACTAGACAATAAAGAGGTAAAATGGAGGGATATTGGAATGTATAGTTCTCTTGTAAGGCTTGTTAGTGAACTCTGGGGTAATTAACGCTATACAGTCAGTCCTTATCCTTAGGTGGTGAGGTAAAAGAAATGAAGCCTCGGATCAGAAACACTTTGTTTAGTAATATAAGTTGTGAACAGCATGTGGAACTGGGTGGGTCTTAAGTTTTTTTAGGGAACTGGGTACTCAGTACACAACCCCCACCCCATGCACAACTGGAGACATATCAACTGAGAGTCCAAGGTAACAACAGGCCATCAAGTTAATTCAAGTTAGTGACAAAAACTTTGACTGTAATATGCCATTACTATATGATGGGGCAATTGCTACATTATTCATCTCTCCTCTGCTCAGTTAGTGGTGTAAAATGACAACAGTTTATACTTCAAATGAGAAGGCAGTCTCAGAAGAACATATGAGATTTCATCCATCAGAATTAACAGCTGATGATACAGGACACAACCAAACCAACCAAACACAACCAAAATTCTTAAGTAGTAAATTGGCATTTTGCTTGTTTAGAGAAAAATTGTCCTCTAGGATACACTGACTCAGAATCCCATTTGGGCCATTATACAAGAAAAGGGTATATAGCAATGCAAGCTCTAACCTTGACCTTGACCCCCAAATGGGCCTAGAGCACTAGTAGGTGTAGGCTATAACTAGCAATTACATTTCAACAGGAACAGGCTGAGAACTAAGGCACAATTAAATCATTTGTGTAGAAATATGATTCAGCACAACAGTACAAAAATACGGTAAGTAAGAAAACTGAGAACAATGGCCCAGGCAAAATAATAAACAAAAAAATCCTGAAACTGATGGAGCTCTTATAGGTGCGCATTCCATATACTCTAAGTATATTCCTCAAGTCATTTCCCTTTTGAAAATTCTGGACTTTGTCTGGTAAAACCATATGAAAGAACCGACAGGCTGGTAAAGTGTATGTGTAAATAAATGGCTATAGGGCATATATCAATTGTTTCATGATGTAGTCTGCAATACCTGTAAGTGTAACACTAATTTGCTTATTTTGGTTCTTCATCTTCATCGTTGGTATTGTACATTGCTCCCGATTCAACTCACAAGGTGCATATGACACAATAATTTTGTGCTACAGGCCTCTTAAAATTTTTTACAAGCTTTTTTCCAAAATGAAAACTCACTCATACAGCAAGCAAGGACTAGTAAAGTAGTATTTGTATGATGATCACAGATCATCAGTACACATTCATACATTCACTATGTACCATAGTGTGCAGTTTTAGCATGCATAGGCCAAGGCCTAGTACAGACTAGGCCTGTCTGTAAAATTTTAATGTTATTTGTTTGTGGTTTGAAACCTTAAAAGGGCCTGTCAGTCGTATTAAAATTCACTCTATTACTTGACATAATGACTAAAATAGTATCCTAGTGAGCAGCCTAGAATCAAAAGACAATGACAATAGCTTACCCTATGTTACTATATGTTAACCATAACGTTACCGCCTTGTGCGATGCTCTACGTAGCCAAAAAGTGCAAAATTCCAACTTGCAAAAACGTTCATTGCGACTATTTTGTTGTTTTGCTCGTAGTGTAATAGGTATCAGTAGTTAGCTTTATGTCTCAAACACTCGATTTTGGAAGTTTTACACCCCAATGATCCTGAATACGGTCAGGTATTCGCAAAATTTGAGGCCAGTCAAAAAACCCCACCAAAAGTTGACCTGTTTTTGATGGGAAATTTCCCTGTGAAATTGCGAAAGAAACAATACCTCACGATATTTTTAGTGAAGAAAAGACTTTAAGATTTCAAATGACCAAGGATACAGCAACAAGGAACGCCTTTTTATGCATTGTTCAGAAGCTTGAAGTTCCCCCAGCATGTTAGGTACCTATTCTGCGAAACTCATGATTTTCTCTTGTGGGCGGAGTTTCCATTTTAGAGGATGACGTCACAAGCCTCATTAACGCTTACAGCGAGGCTTGACTGGGTGGCACCAGGATTTGACCAACAGGGGTGCCAGCATTTAAAGGCCCCGATAAAGGCCTTGAATTAGTCCCGGTGTGGCGCAAGTTAGTAGATTTTGGCTTTCCTTTCAACAAATACTTAAAAATTTAACATTTTTGAAAGAAATTTGACTTTTGTGAGGACCATTAAAAAGTTGGGATGTTTTTGAAGAATCTGTTTTTCATATGGGCAAAATAAAAAAACGTTAAATAGGTGACAACTGAAAATCTTTTAGGGTTATGCATTTATCGTACTAGACCTACGAACTTAGGCTTCAAAACGATACTAGAAATTCGCCCGAAAAGTTTTAAGAGCTTATTTTATTGGAGATATTTTGAAATTTAATGTAACAAAATCTGCTTTTTGGTACGGATGTAACGAAAAATTTGGAGTGTTTATCATGATATGGCTCTCAAGAGCAAAATAAGAAAGAATGTTGTGGTGGTTAACAGAGTTGGCTTTGGTTATTTATTTTACGCAGTATTCATCGAAATTAGAAAATGTTGCCACTTCTAACAATCTGCAGCTCATATTGGAGAAAAGTTGTAATTTTAGGACAGATTTTGGATCTAATCTTGTCATAAGAAAATTCAAGGAGGGGATGATCTGTAGTTTTGTTGGGGTTACCTAATATCATCATGCAGATTAAGGCTCTCAAACCATATTAAGAAAATTTCCCCCATATATTTGAAGTTTTACATACATATATTGGCACAGACGTACGGAAGCGTTTCAGTTTGGGAATGGGCGGAATTGTATTTTTGTCCGAAAAATGTAATTCTACCCGAAAGACTATCAAAGTGCAGAGCACAGAAATTTTTGAAAAATTGAGAACCTCCAGACAGCAGGAAATGGCATTTCCCAGGCTCGTAACTAAAAACAAAGCAGTCATTATTTTGAACATTCTTCCGCAATGAAATTTTCACTTCACAATATTGCCCCAAAACGAAGAATAATTTGCAAGCATGAATTGTTCTATAAGTAATATGTTTGACTGAAACACTTTATATCTAAGCGTCATCATCATTTGGCGCGGAGCGTTCAGAAAATTGTTAAAAAATCTAACCACTCAGACAGTCCGAAATAGCATTTCCAAGACTTGTAGCTAGAAATGAAGCAGTCGTTATTTTGAGCTCTCTTCTGAAATGAAAGTGTCACTTCAACAGAAAAAACTAACTTGCTAGGTGATCAGAAAATCACCAAGTAAAGGGTACTGCTACAATTAGATGTAATGTTATTGTCTCTTTCGGGGGTAAACTATGCAAAGGATAACTATGGAAACATACAAGTGTTTTTTCTCTATTAAGAATCTTCGTTGCATTCAATTGCAAGGTCCGCTAAATAGATGAGATTTTCTACGTGATTGCCCGAACCCCATTATAAATGATTTTACTGACTTCCAACATATCTCAAAATATGTCACGTTACAAGGTGGTTTCAAATGAATTTTAGGACTCCCAGACGAAATTGGATTTTCTCAACAACAGGATGAGGACAGCCTTCCCCGACGAGGGCATGACCTTGCGAATTGAAGATGAGATGAGGGATAGATAAGCTAGAAAGAAGTGATCAAAACAGATTCAGATATGCATTAAAATAGCATAACCAAACTAAGAAAAAAATAGTTCATAAAAAAGTTCATGATCATCAGTCCAGTAACTTCAGTCCTTTACTTTCCTCCCCGAAGGAAATTGCCGTCCTTCCCAGACGGAGGAGGAGATAGGACAAGGTACATGGAATGAGGTATAACGGAGCTAAGGAGAAGTGATTGAAAATCAATATCGATATGTATTAAAAAAGCACTTCAAAACATAAAATATGTTCAAGATCACCCATCCAGTAACTTCAGTCTTTGTAGGTTTTTTACTATTCTTTTATATTTTTAGACTTCCCGACAAAACCGCCGACCTTCCCCGACCGGGTGGCCAGTGCTCCCCGACAAGGGGGCCATGCCCTCCCCCTCCCCCACTGGCGCCATCCTTGCGAAAGTCAAAGCTTACATCCATGCGGTGCACAGCCGATCCTTGGAACGTTCCAAATTTTGAAAACTATGGGATGAAAAACACCAAACGCCATGTCAATATTTCTTTCTATGCACGCGCCCGTAACTATATGCAGCCAGAAATGTGCCAAATGCGACTTACGTATACCGTTATTTTATTTTCTGTAATACAAGGGTTGTAATTCGAATAATTAGAAATTGATCAGTTAAATTGATTTGTAGTCCAGTGACTTGTAGGTTTGCAACGAATCAGTTGCTTAAGGACCAGTGTTTTAGGGGCATCTTCATGTTAATTTGGCATGTGATCGGTTTTCTAAAGCGCATTTTGTTGAAATAAAGTTACTCACATGACAACCTTGCTATTTTTAAGTGACTGAAAAGACATCTTCGTGTGCTTTGGTGGTGAGTCCCCACAAACTTAAGGTATCTACAAATATAACCACTAAGATCATTCGCTCATAAAAACACAGTGTGACAAATTTTAGCCTGTTATTCATGATGCAGACGTTCATTTTTCATCAATGATAACACTGGTGGAGAATTATTAATAACTGTACACCTCCTTGACAATACCTATGCACCAGATTTAATTGTTTCCGTCCAGGTCCATACATATATTAGCGTTCAGTCTGATACTAAGTCTGGATTACTAAGTGCACACTTGGCCTTCAGACGAAATGATTTACGCATCATTGTTTAAACACATGAAAACAAGATAAAAACTTTCACACAAAACCGTAGCAGTCAGCCATATTGCTACGCCTATACTCACATGTACGGTAGCCACAATCTAACTTGCAGTATGCTCTGTCCATATATAGGAAGTCCTTGCTCTCAATCCAAACTATTCCAATTCTCCTAAACTGTTACTTAAGCCCCTCCCACAACTGTTCTAATCCAGACACAGTTTCAGTTTATTGCCTTAGGCGAGTATACAAGGCCCCAATGTGTGCTGATCAGAACACACTCAGTAAAATACATGTTACATGTTTTTGAGTTGCCGTCAATCAAAGAGCTGGGACAATTGAAAACTTCTGCAGCGTGAAGGTTGACTGACTTTAAAGAAACAGAGTAAATGGCTAACAGTAAGAACACTTCTTGCAAATGAGATAATTACCTTCTCTGGGAGACTTTTTTTGAAAATATAAATCCTAAAGAGTTTTACACCGATTACACAATAATATTCCAATAATTTCCTTGGAATATTTGACTTTATTTTGTAAGTTATTTGGCAATCTAGTATTTTCTTTGAATTCCTAGGTTTCTTCTGGTTTAGGCAATTTTGAATCTTTTCACTTGTATCGGTTATTGTAGCGGGCCACTAATTATAAGTGCCATTGACACTAAATAAGGCTACTTCCGTGACTCTTAGCTCCTAGTAGAAGTTTTCAACTAGGACATGCCACCCCTCCAGTGGAAGCTCACAATCTGGGCTTTTCATAGCATTTTCAAATGTTCATACCAAGACCATTGACATTTTGAGTTAGAGAGCCTCGATTGATAGGTATGTGTTTCCCGCCATAATAGCTACTCAAAAATGGCATTTACCAGAGCGGAGTACTATAGGCCTACTATAAAAAAAAAAGTGGCGCTAAAATTGGTCAAATTGCTTTGAATTTTGCACAGTCTGTATTTCAACTCATTGTCTACAAAATCCAAATACAAAAATGATCATATTTTGTAAGTAACACAGTCAGAAACAACATCCCATAAATTTTAAAGGCACTTTGTCTGTCAGTAAACATTTTCACAAGCACGAGTATTGGAGTTAATTAGTGATCCGCTACCTTATGATCGATGCATCTACCCAGACAGTAGCACATACAACTCACGGTAACGTGCGTAGATGTAGTAATGTACAGCGTTGCACGTTTTAGTGAGGGATATGAAATTTTAAATTACAAAATTTTCTGGAAACTCTGTAACAATAACTCTTAAATCCTATAAATTTTATCTACGTTTTTTTTAATTTGAAATAACTGAACTTTCCTGTTGAAAGGAGTAGACGAAAGCAAGCCACTGAACCAATAAAAGGCCTTGGCCGGCTCGACTTGAACCAATAGGTTGGAAACTGGGCTGTAAAACATCATCTAACTAACAAACTAACTGCACCTGTTAAATTTTCAGTTGTAGTTTACTCGTCGTGTAGACGCTGTTTACAAGTGTACATTGTCCATTTTTTAAGTAAGGAACTGTTGTTTGGATTAAATTGTGCTTCTCTCTCACTCTCTCTCACTCTCAAGTGCTTGGAAATATGAGCGATAGTGGCAGATTTTAAATCTTGAGCAGTTCCTGTGCTTCATGTACAGACATTCAACTGTACTATGTACCACGTCTAAGACACGTTAGTTTCTATGACAACTGTTACTACATATCTGTACAGAAATAAAGTTTAATACATCTTAAGATTGTTTATCGGTATGAACTACTTGCTTTTTAATAAAACGTGTCTTTTCAGAGTGTTACAGATAAGATTATAGTTTAAACCTGTTCCCAGGATCAGTTTACAATTTTTATTTTAAATTTTGGCGACGTCCACTTAACTAACTTTTCCTATAAATGGACTTATTTTTGACTAGTCTTTATCTTCACTTATTTCAAGATTAAAAAATGTTTTATTGCAATATTTGTAATCAACTATAAGTTTACCCGCAAAGTGTTTGCAATGTTTTCGCTAAACCAATTAGTCCTGCTTTCACGTTTGCACATGCAAAAAACATTTTTTTAGGACACTATGCTGGAAATACGTAAACTCTCTGTTAAATTTACAGAGTATTCTCTTAAACATGAAATACAGGTATGTGCTGCATGTTTTACAGATATTACCTGTAAATTTTCCTTTAAAAACTTTTTTCGTAAACCATTTGACATCATGAAGTAAAACGTGCGTTAAAATTTCAGACAATTAAACGTGAATGAGAAAAACAGAAACTTAAGAATCTTGAAAATTCTGCAGAATTTTATTGTTAATTTACAAAACTTTCTAAAAGTGCAGTATAAAGTGGCATGGGGTATCATCTGCAGGAGGTTCATGAAAAAAATCGTCGGCTTTGCACGTATTTAAACCTTTTTTTTTCTTTCAATCAGTGAATTTGTCTCTCGGTATAGGCTAGGCACTAACGCTTTAGTCTAACGTTAGTACTGTTAAACACATTAGCAAGTGAACTGTTACACCAGACACACTGTTTACAGCTTTGGCAAGAATCGGTCACGATATCACATCGTATCAATAACTAAGAATGTTTACCGAATGTGACGTAACGAAGTCCGCGAGTCCGAGAATTTATTCTACTTTGGCGACTAACCTATTCCTTCAAGTACGCACGGTATAATCGTCAGTCTAAGAAGCTGCATCCCCAGAGGCGCTACGCAGGCTATGTCGTCACTGAAATGCTCTCCATGCTACACATCCATCGTGCGTGACATTGAATGGTAAAATGGTGCCATCTTATACCGGGTTCAACAAACACAATTTGACTCCATTTTACTATAAAAATGTCAGACACTGACTTGATATTCCTTCCTAATCTTAATTTGTTCACAAGGTTGAAATATCAGTGGGACCTTAACCCTTCAGAAACCAGTTCGATAAAGATAAGACAGGAACGTTAATTCGGTTATATAAACAAACAGGTGTACTTTTAAAATGCAATGTTTACAACTAACTGAACTGTTTAATGATAAGAAAATGTGCCTTGGTCTTAAAGTAAAACATTTTCAATGTATAGCCTATAAGTATAACATAAAATTTCGTTACACTTCCGAAACTCTTGTGTCAATGGTTGATCATGGGGCATATATATTATCGCACTGTGTGTAGTCATGTTGAAAAATTCATACCTTAGGATGACCCCGGTCTATTTACGTCTATTTCTGTCGCATCTGTACCGTCGGCTACTATAGCAACGATTTAAAGACATAGACAACTGTTTCACTTATAAATCAGCTTAATAGTTTTGCCAAATTTTCTGGCCAGACCAAAACTGCTCCATGGAAGATTTTGAAAATATTTATTCAGTTTTCAATTTATTTTCATGCAGTATGATCCATTAGCGGGTCAGTGCTTGGCAGCTTCCGCCCAGGTTTGTCAGAAAAACCTTCCCCTTGAATAAGCATATGGGAACTTTTTAAAAACAAGCTTACTATCAAAACTTGATCAGTAAAGCTTTCAAAATCCGGCAATGTGTCATCACCTGCAATATCCAATCTTTATTTGCTGCAATACGTTCAGGTGCAGTTTATGATAAGTGAAAACTCTAGCTATGCGGTATACTTTGCCCGAAATGACAGAACAGTTAGTTTATTCAAACTTCTGATAAAGGTTTGGAACATTTTCAATTGCCAGATAAAATGGGGAGCATAGGCCTAGGCCTTAGAGTACTCGAAATTTGGCCAGCAATGCTAGTGGTGCATCTTCCACTTGTTTGGTCTAACGATAAGAGCATCTGCCTGTCACGCGCAAGGCCCGGGTTCGCTTCCCAGGCGAGTCATACCAAAGACTCTAAAATAACGTACTACCGTTGTGTGTGATGCTCCGCATAAGCAATGGAGAAGGGAAAACAAGCCAGTGAGCCACAACTGAAAGAAAGGCCGTGGCCGGCTCGACTTGAACCAATAGGCTGGAAACTGGGCCGTAAAACTCTACCTAACTAGCTTATTTGGTAGCTATCATCATTTTGCAATTTGCTCATTTTTTATCGCATTAAACCTTTTTTTTTTTTTATTGCAAACGACTTTTCAACATCGGAAACGTCTGACTTCCACTTACAAACCTATGAAAAGCCATTTATGGCTGTTTCAATGGTTAGCGATTTTTCTGTACCCTCCGCGCCAACCAATAGTGTAGCTTTGCTTAGACAGTAGACCCATCGCGTCAGAAATTCAAGCACTCCTCAAAATTATGTAATCTTCTATAAACGCTCCCCTTTCTTTTTAAAAAAAATTCTTGATTTTGACACCGGCTATATTAAAACTGGAATGTCCATTCTAGCTTTTGACTCCAACTACTTCACTCGATCTTTCCAAATAACGCCGAACAAGTGCTAACGCATTTCCGTCACCCCGACCTCTCTGGAGAAAACCAAGGAGACCTCAGTTACAGTGATTTTATACTTCCTGTCGCTGCTCACCTTAGAAGGGAGAGGTTTAAAGGTCATGTTCAAGGAGAAGTGCTGTTTCATCAGTTTAGTTTACAGTTGATGTAAATCGAAAAAATGGTATTTAATATTTCCAAGCTGTCCACTTGTCGCACAGCTTTGTTCGTGATATAACAAGGTGAAGCTGGCAGTAACGCAAGTTATTCGATTCAACCGCAGCGATGGAAATTCCTGTGGCTTCCCTTAGATTTGCCATTTTGGCAGGAATTGTTTCGTTTACATCAGCTGGAGGGCCATACTATCCTTATGACGGTAAGAAAGCTCATTTAATTCGCATAGTACTCATCATGCTTGATTCTATCAAACAGATCTTACGTCACTTAACCCAAAACTAAATGTTTGGTAATAGAAGGCTACTTGTAGAAAAATTTCCTACTGAGCATATGACGACCCACAGTTTGTATTGTACTTAAAAGTTGAAACACGTCGTTTGGTTTATTGTAAAGCTCATGAGATTGCAGATGTTACTGTTACTTTTATTAAAAAAGATGGCACCGGAGCCTGGAGGAAGGATGAAATTTCCGCCCATAATTTGGAAAACCCTCGGCTGCTAGTACCTTTCCTCGTATATGCAAAAATTACTTTGCAGAATATACATGGCCATCCTATGTTTCTTTGTAACTAGGTCGAATAAGATTCTATAAGCTCGCTAAATTCCAATCTTTTCTCAACATCATATTTTGCACCTCAGTTCACCTAGGCAGAAATTCTGTAGGACAGGTTTTTGGCAACAAAATGACTCACTCTTTCGGCAAAACTACAGGTCACCTGCAGAACATGAACATGATAAATTCACTGACTGAGGAAAATGGAGGGCAGATCATTCAATTTACCGTTAATTTAGTTGAAGATGACGTAGGACTTAAAATGATTCCTTCCGCTTTTCTGCAGGATTTTTAAAAGCCCTTTTTTATGATTTGGCTAGAGCACTTGGATTCATGTAACAAGCTCTATATAGGTATTCCCTATACAGTAAATGGTGAAGCGTTACGCGTTACGCATGCTTTACGCAAGGGAGGAGGGTTGTAAAACAAATGACATCTGTGAATTGTACCTCATTGTTATGTTCAGCATGCACCATTATTCAGGGTCTCATACAAATGGAGTATATGACTTTTATAGCAACATTCATCGGCTGATCCATGTCAAGGGGGCCAGCGGGGATCATGTCCCCAGTCAAAGGGGGGCAAAAAACTGAGAACAAAATGTCAAATTAATAAGAAATGAAAAATCGAGAAAGGTAGCTAAAAACAGACTGAGTAAAAATTAGAACCAATTTTATAGCTTTGATTGTGTAGATGTTGCGTTTTATTTACATAGTACAGGCAGGAGCCTTACTGGTACAGGGTTGTAATGTATATCGGAGGATATGCACGAGTGACTGTGCACTGTTAAAAATTTCTCTGTAAATTTACATATTTTTTATGGCAAATTTTTTTCCAACCAAATAATGTTTTTTTTACAGCCAGACTGTAATCATGAAAAAACATTAAGGGTTTGTTTTTTCTTTACAGTTTTTGCATGTAAATTAGTTTACAAAAGTCTACTGTAAAATCGAATTACAGAATTGTTCTGTTTTGTTTACCTTAATTTTATGTGAATTTACAGCCTACTGTTTTCATTCCCGACGTTTTAATATTTATTATAATATCGCTTTTTTACCTTTCATACGTTATTACGTAACATACACTTCACCATTACGTAGATCAGGTGTTTGCTTATCAACGTAATGTGTCGTTACGAAGTTGTTTTCAATCAAAACACATTGCAATCAAAACACATTGAGAATGCTTTGTTGTCATATTATTGTCAAGTAGACTGCTATCTCTAGGAACTTTGTAATTGGAAAGTCACATTTTTTGTACAATATAATAACTGTTTTTAAAATAAATATGACAAAGAATGCAAATACATTGGTTGCAAACATTTCCAGACGAGGTAAACAATACGTTTATCACTTCCTGATTAAAATACGCCATAGAAGATATTATTCAAAGCAACAGCAATCCTTTTGTCAGGAAAATGCCTACAAAATAAGCTCCACCCATTTATGCAAAATGAGATTTACGTCATAAAGTGGTAAATTTACAGACTCTTTCAAGTAAATTTGTGAAACGTTTTTAATTTGCTCCGATCAAGTGCATGAGCGCCTGTGGCGATCAGTTGACATCAGTATACCAATTGTCAGTGCTCTGAAATTAGGGCCTTACAATTTCTTTTTACTTAAAAATGTGTGACAAAACACCAGTTGTATGATATCTATAACTAAGAACGTAATAACTAAGTATGCTTTAATAATAAATGTAAGTTAATTTTCAAATAGGGCCATAAATTTGCCAAAAATGTTTTTTTTTTTTTAAACTGAAACTTCGCAGAACGATGCATGTTATATATTGAAAATTTTCTGGCTATTTCTTATTTGTTTGTTTGGGCTTATTTTTGTTTCTTTTTCAGCTTAAAAACAAAATGAATGTTTGTTAAATGACAGTATATTTATGTGAAATCAGAAAAATACAAAATACTGTTAAAATTTCTGTAAATTTACAGAAAAAGTTTTACAAAGCAGTAAAATTTGGTTAAAAAAGCAGACAGAAATGGTTTTTCAAATAAGCAGAAAATACAGGTTAAACAACCTTTTTTTATTGTAGCAATACAAAGTGTCTGTAAAGATACAGAAAATCTCTATTAAAAGTAAAATACAAAAAGTTTAAGTTAAAAAAAGTCTGTAAATTTACAGAAATTTTTAACAGTGTGAATGATAACGAAAAATCCAAAAATACGGTGCCGCTCTAGTTTAAGAAAGGAAAATTGAATCCTATTACGAACAACGTATGGGACTCCAGGGGATTCCAGCACCATTGTGTAACTAAGGCAAGTCGCAAGTAAAAATGTAATAACTACGACCTTTGAGAATGAATATTTCTTGGGAAAAAGTCATCCTTACTTTGTTGCCAAAACCCTTAAATTAAAAATATTTTGTAGGCCTTCCTATAACATATTTCAAACGAAAGTTGACCTTTACATTGCACAATTATATTGCACCAAATTGCATCTGGGGCCATCAAAATGCAAAAAAAAAATCCATAGGGGAGGGGAACACCCCTTTTAGTAAATAATAGATGAAAATAAACCGACGAAAATTTGCACCATGTAAAACAAATTAAGTGACCGCCACCGGTCACCTCCAGAAAAGCGCGCCTATTCCAAAACTTCTTCATCAGAGGCTCCTGGTTTATATCGTTCTAAAAATTTGAGGCAACAAAGAGTGTGAGGGGCACCAACACCATATTACAGTATACCACATAAAGTAAACAATGTTTTTTTAAAGGGGAGCAGCACGGACAAATGCCTATCTCCACATTTCCACAGTTCCAATGTCGTGTTCTCCTACACATATTTTGAGAAAACAGTTTTTACTACTAAGTAATAAGTAACTTTTAATTAAAATGTGTCAAAGAGAAAGTGTTGTAAACACTAACCCTCCCCACATGACAAAATATCGAACGTCAATATCGGAATTTCCGTTTCCTAAGCTACACCGAAACCTGTAACCTTTCAGCGGACCCTATCTATTTGGGAGTTAAGTCTCTGCAATGGTTGCACTAGGTTTCACCTGTCAGCATGGACTTAAGTACCTGGTTTACATTTCTATCCCCACTGCATTCTACACGGAATTGTCCTCCTTTACAGCTAATGAAACCCTTCATGACTCCCAACGATGACTTTAGGCTATCCTGTTTAGCTAATCCCACCAAGCGACCATATTGACCCCACAGTTCAACCATACGAAAGCTTCAACAACCACAGTTGCTCACAAGGGATGTTACTCAACAAATATATTGTAATGTGTGGAGTGAAGAAGTGTGTGTCAGTTTCACGTTACACAATGTGTTAGTAGAGTAAGTCATGTAAGTAAAAGACGTGTAATTTGGACCCCTAACTTCAAATCCCCACAAAAAATAAAATAAGCGAAAACCACTGCTATCAGGGGCAGTATTGGGAGAGCAAAGGAATACTCTATTTTTAGGAAAGTAGAACCACGCCTCACATTTTTTCCTAGGAGAGTTATAGCTAAAAAAGAGAAGGCTGTGAAATTGGTCCAATTTACACCACCAATGTGTAATTTGGACCCACATGGTGTGTAAAATGACCCAATTGGCGTGTAAAATGATGAGAAAAACTAGTGCTGCAAAATTTCCTCAGATCATTTCGAATATGTGAATTGATAAAAGGAACACCCGTAATAACACATTTCCCGTCTTTAATTACGTTCTCAGTGTGACTAAAAAATGAAATAAAAATTAAAAATGTCATTTAATCCATTTGTCATTTGCTTGTCTTTTCCAAAGTGTGGCGCCGTCATGAATAGATTCTTCAATAATCCCAAACCGTTGCGAATTCCCTTATAGGCAACCCAGAATCCAAAATTTTGTGCAATTCAAATCCATATTTTTACAAATTTGTTGCTTTAAAAAGTTAAAAATTTGGAAAATTGCCTTCCTAGAGAGTACTGTTCAAACTATAAAAAGGTAAGACAGTTTGGGTCCCCTCGAAAAAAAAAAAAACTCCAGCTACGCCACTGTGACGATCAAAAACGACGGACAAAAATTTCTGTAAGAGCCACGCCAACTAATTGTGACACTCCGAATAAATAGTGGACCTGTGGCGTCAAAAATTAAGCCCTCTGAGAAAAATATGATATGCATTCCTCCTTCCGTCCAATCCCTAAACAAAAAAACATGGTTACATCACCGTGCCTGATATCGTAAAAAGTTTTGTTTGTAACCCGAAGTTGTTGTAATTTCGTTCCATGTTGTCGCGTTTAAACTCTTTGAAAGACGATGGAAGCAAATTAAGACGCACCACGAGCGGTTAAAAGTTTTTAGTTTGTTTACCAGCAACTACGGACTCAAACAGGTTAAATAAAATTATGAAGAGATGATTTAATGTGTTACCGCTCTTGGACTCGCAGCCCGTATAAAAACGAAGGCGCTGCGCCGTCACGGCACCAAACACGCGAAAAATAACGAATAACAGTGGATCATCAGTTGAACCAATTCTCTTTATTAAGTCCCAACTGTATCTTTCTCAATTCTTTCCGTCTGTTCTTTCGATAGTTCTTTCGATTGTTCTTTCGGTGGCTAAATATGAGTAAAGTAAAGACATACAGGTAAAAATAAATGAAACCAAGGTGTAAATTTTACAACAAACATTTCAACCTTTGTCATATCATCCTCTCTGGCAAAGACATATATATATATATATATATATATATATATATATATATATATATATATATATATATATATATATATATATATATCATATATATATATATATATATAACGCATGGATCCTTACCTTAGGTCGACATCGACCTGTAAGTCGACATATACATATTTCACATATTTGAATGTATCTGCACATACAGACACTAAAAAATTCAAATAAAATACCACCATAAACTTCAACAGCGCCAACAATAATATGTATGGTATAATTATTATGTATGACGTACGCACAAGTTATAATAAAATAAACAAAGTATTAAAGGTATTTTGCAATATTTACGTGTTAACTTAATGTACAGTTTTAGACAAAGCAAGATTTAATACGTCTTTTTCCACGTGCAAATCTACATACTATACAGTGTGTTTATTACGTGTATATACAGACACAATAAAGAGGGCGTCTCATGAAGGTATTATACATGCACTTATTTCATTAAGAATGTATGCAGAAGGGGTTGAAATCGTGAACCAAACATTAGGTCGACACGAAAATGTTGACCTATCGTAATTGTCGACCTAATGTACATTTTTAGACGAAGGAATGTCGACCAAAGGTAGGATCCAGGTAAATATATATATATATATATATATATATATATATATATATATATATATATATATATATATATATATATATATATAATTTTTATTGGCAATATGCAAGTTTCCTATGTCAATCGTAATAACAAAGCTCAAACGTACAAATTTACTGGTAACGAGGGAAAAGAACGGCTAGTCTAAAGCCACTTCTCACACACAATAGGGATGGCACAGTATGCCCTTCAAGTGCACTTAATTCGTCTCTCCTTATTTCATAAATAGAAATTGCTATAAGCAAACTGTCAGGCTTACGTGGATATGACCGCTCTGAGCCTCAAACACTTCTCTGCATTTTCTTTCCACTACATCTAGCCCGCATACTTCCACCCTGTAACACAAATTATGTCTATTACAGAAATAACAAATTTTCCAACTGAATTGTGCTGTACAAACTAGCACTGTAGCTCTTATCACTTGTTTCATCTTCTTGACCACTCGACGGGTCAAAAGGTCATCCAAAGTTTCGCCTCTGACGAAACTACTCTGCGTTGGTGTCTCATGAATATTCATATCGTAAAGGCTGAACCAGCGTAACCCCTGCCTTTGAACAGGTTAAGTATAGATCATAAATTAATTTAGATGGAAGGTTCCTTAATACTTAACCAGCATATGTTACCAATACGTACGTGTAAATACAATGCATGACATAACCATCAGATTATCCAAATATTCCACAAACTATTCCTTCAATTGACTACAAAGTAATGAATAATACCATGGATTTACGCTGCATTCATCACATAAAAATCAGCAAGGTTTGTATTAAAATATAAGAGGGAAATTCGAAAACGAAAATTATCATATGCCGCTCACCCGGCTGAACTACTAACTACAAGTATGCTATCTGAAACTGTGACCGCATAACGGTGTCTCGAAATATCGAGGCACATTTCAATCTAGTTATGTAAACGACTTAAATAACAATTAAATCAAAAGCACAACTTACTCAGGTACGGTAGCTCCGGAAGACAATGTCTACATTAAACAAAGATGCCGAAAATCCACTGCAAAATTTCGATAAATTTAACAAGAGCGCAAGTTGCACGTTGCTCACGGGCTTATCCAAAAGCAGTGTCGCATATAACTGCCGTGCGACCCACCTCACGGAATCGGCCTCGTCAGCAAAATAGGGCGGGTCAGATAAGCTACGGAAAGAGGGCGCGCTTCGACCCCTGGCGTCGCTAACAAAATGGAATCTACAATTTCTGTTAGAGTTACGAAAGTTCGGCTAACTACATGCTTAAAGGTAAAGAGCAGTGCCCCCAAAACCTTATTTGAAGAAAAAGCTAAATAACACAATTTTCATCTTAATTCTCTTCAAAGTATCTTTCATTACATTTTATGACTTTACTATTGCATATTCAAGGTAAACCAAGCAGTTACTTCTGGTGAATTTCACATTTGAAGAGAAAAAACATTGTCACATGACCTCCAACAGCCAATCATGAAACTGGACAGTCTTCTACACTTCTTCAATTTGGAATGACTGCTCCTGCCCTTTAAAGATACTTCTGGAATCCTCCAATCCTCTGACTGAAGTCATGCCAGTACACCAAAAATATCCCCTTTTTATAGGATTTTGGGCCCTGTTAATTACAGAGCCCATGAAATGACTCAATGACAACGATTTGGAGTCATTCTCTGACACTATCTATTAACAAAACAGCATTTATTTAAAAAAAAATTCTGCCCCACAGAAGAGAAATGCTCAAGTGAAATAGTACCCCTTTCAGAACAACAGCTGAAAAATGTAAAAGATGTAAAAGTGCATTGAACCAAGAATGACATCATCACAGGAACCAAACTTCACAGTGTGTGTATTATAATGCTAAGTTTAAGTATCATTTTGCTCACAGATTTCGTAGCATGAGACTGGCCAAATAATTTCTAAATTATATCTGAAGAATGTCCCAGTATAAAGCCAAAAATGTATCAATCAAAATTTGAAATTCTCGCTCCCATTTCCTCAAAAGAGGAATTTTGTCATTACTCACTCAAGCTGCCCCATTCCATCATGTAAGGCCTATCAGTTTGAATTTTTGGTTCCAGCAATCTAGCCAATCTATGACTAGACAGCAATTCTTTCAACCAGAAAAGAAAATATTTCAACTCACATTCAGTCAGATTGTTGAGTAAGAAGACTGATATCTCACCCGGATTCCTTTGAAAGACATCCCTTCCAAGTAAATTTGTCACAAACATTAATGCGGAAATCATGCAATGGATCTTGTACTAACACAGACTTCAAAACGCATGGAGTTGAAATAGTAACTTCATGCCAACTTTTGATAAAAATACAGAATACTTTCTTAAATAACCAAAATATCAGCTAGTCTCCTTTCCCACGATAACCGCTGTTCCTTTTCTTTGAACCAAGTCAAACTGCAGCATTAGCACATGCATCCAAAACAACACGGAACTTGTTGGTAGTATTTAAGCCACTGTGCAGAATGGTATATACAGTATTGCATATGGGCCTGTGTAATGAGAGAATCACTGCTTCCTCCCCAATTAAAATAATCGTTACATAACACTGGAGGACAAATGGATGCAGTTACATCCCCCAGGAGCCTGAGATATTTTTCTGTGCGAATAACCTCTTACCATGGAACTTCGAAACACTTGTATGATGTATAACAAACAATTTTCCCTGCAAGTTGGCTCAAGGAATATTGACAAGTCGCCAAACTCCATCTGCTGAACAGGGTATTCCTAGGTGTTGAAACCCCCTTTTCACTAGTTATGTGAAGCAAACAAAGGTTTAGGTTTCGTAATGATAATTTGTTGATTATAGCAAATATTTTAGGCCCTCTATACATGGTAAGATTCTGTAACATCTACAGAGCAGGGTATACTCCAAGTTCAATGTAGTACACACAATGTGAAGATGGGTTTCTGTGATGTCATTATTCTTGGTTCAGTGCCATTTAACATTTTTCAGCTGTTGTGCTGGAAGGGATGCCATTTCACTTGAGCATTTCTCTTTTGTGGGGTGGGATATTTCAATATAAATGCTATTTTTGTTGATAGATAGTGTCAGAGAATGACCCCATATCATTGTTACTAAGTCATTTCATGGGCTCTTTAACTAAGGTAAACATAAGAGTTGTTTACTGTGTCTTATACTACCAAACATATTGTAAAATTTAGTACAATTTGCTACCTGTCAGGCCTAAGACGTTTACCAACTCTAGGAACTTGGTTACGTATTCCTTTATCTTTCGATCTCATCCTGTGCTGTGTTAAGATTTATGGTTTCTACTTCTAAGGTTCAGTGAACAGTTTTCCCAACAGTTGAAACTTCTGCAGCCGAATTGGTTAAAGATCGCTAGTTGGTCAGTATTAAAGGATAGGTAAATGGTAAGCTTTGTCTGATTGGTTGTAAAGGACATCACACACCCATTTACTCATGGTCACGCTAGGTGGACTATAAATTAACAACCTGTCCCAACTAAAATGAGGACAGCAGGGAATGACACAGTCGTACCGATTGGTCAGTAAAATAGGCTTGTATTACGTTGCATCCGATTGGATACTTGGGACAGCGCCTTCCTAGGGTCAACTAAAATAACAGGTGTTTGATGTTCGCCCTGCAATGGCTAAAGACAGGATATGGTTCAACTGCGCTTTTTGGTCAGTGCGTAAAGCTTATGTCACAGTGCAGCTGTTTGGAAGGTCGGAACAGCAGCTATCTATAAGGAAATTTGGTGACTTCAAGCAGATAATAAATCTTCGCGCTGTCATGGTAGTCGAATTTAGCACAAGTGAGCTAGAACAGACCACAAACAAAGTTATTGAAAAGTGCTAGCCTTTGCTACTGTTAGGACGTTTTGCTTGGAAAGCGTTTTAAAAGCGAGACTTGGGAAAGCTTGCCTAATAGTTAAATTGAGGTAATACAATCGCTGCCAAGGTTACATTTAGCGCTGATTGGGGTAAGGCGCTTTACCCCAACTAGCACCGGCTCTCTCTTTTGTGAGAACAAAAATATGACTATAAAAGTAACGTCTGCTCATGTGTTATGCAATGGTGCAATATGATGTAATACTGTGCATGCAACTTGAGTATGCCAACAAAAACTTTCACCAGTGGGATGAGTGAAGGGCTAAGTAAAATTGACCTCTTTTAGAGCTCCAAGGCTGTGCTTCTTGGACATCACACTAGCCTTCCTGTTGAAAGCAATGTTGTATATAAGAGTTATTTTATAACCATATCTTGTTTGAGGCCTGTCCATAGGATGGATTAATTTATTGTCGGTGGTCATAAGCTTGTAAGCCAAACCGGTAGTCACTGCTCAAAAGGGGTCAAATGAGGGAAGATTCTAGGCCACCTCAGATTTAGATGTTAGCATTATGTTAATGGGTGGTTACTAGGGAAATAAGTGTTTTGTAAGCAATATTTGTCAGGAATTCAGAGTGCATCGTTGTAGTGGTGGTCGTGGCGGTGGCGATGGCGGTATCAGTAGCAGTATCAGAGAAATTACCAAAGAGATCATTGGAGAGAAAATCATAAAGCAAATAAATGGGGATAAGCAAAATGCTTTCTATCGAGAGATAATTTCTGAGTCTATCTGCCATTCTTGACAGCCTCGAGAAAAACGAGTTTTTCACAGTTACAGTATCTATATATTCTCATAAGCTTTCCGAGAAAACCGAAGTAGAGAGAGCTCACTTGCGAAGTTAAAAGTGTGACACTACTTTACATTAGTAACAATTAAAAATCCGAGATCATGCCTATATCCTCTTATAAACGAATCCGGGGGGTAAGTGATGGTCTGATTTCAGTCGGCCATACCTCAGTGGGGTCTGCATTTACCTTTTAAAGTGTACCTCAAGTAAGAAAAATCAAAAATACTCATTAATGACCAAAAAAATAGATCCCAACATTCCATTACAGCGTCATTCATTATTCTTGATGTAGAGGGTCTTATATTAAAAAAAACAGTTTTGTTTCTCGAAACAAACCTTTTCCTTCGAGTATGGAAATAACCCAAAATCATGCGTATAATTTCCTCATACTCCACAGCAAATATTATTTTTTTGACTGTAAGAGAAAGGATCGTAACTTGTCTGTTGATGAGTTTTTCTTTATGCTCTTAACGCTGAAAAAGCAATAATAACAGAATTTATATAAAAAAAAAAAAGTCAATTATAATGACCTTTTGCATGCTTTCTCTGCCTGCCGGGAACTGTTTGAGACCTCTTCAGTATATTTACTGTAATCCAGTACTACTATTTAATATTATTATCATTATTCTCAATTAGGAAGTATATTATAGTTGTTTCTTTTTTATTGATGCTTTTTCATCTATGCGTATAATTTCTGGATTAATGCCTCACACTGTTCGATTCCAACTAGAATCATGTTATATCCATCCTATTTATTAAGGCTTGATTACCTTTTGTACATATCGACCTATCGATATCGATCATATATTATGTTTAGATCCGCGTTTATATGTTGAAAAGATGTCAATAAACGGAGAAAAAACTTTCCAACTCCCATCTTCATAGGACATTCCTGAGCTGAGATATAAAATGTTGACGTTTATTCACTCCATTTAAAATGACACGTAATAATTTGTGATGTTACTCTTGTACGTACTTCTCAAAGTACAATCTTTGCATTTCTTTGTTTTTCAAAATGTTACCGCACCAGCTTGTACCAAGGTGTGATAGCACTCTTACTCTTATGAGGTGATGCAATTAATTAAGCCCTCCTTGTGCAACATGCTATGCAAGCAAACAAGAAGTATTCAAGGTCATAAAAACATTTTTAATATTAAAGGGAAACTAAGCAGCTAGTGTGAGTATAGTGTGAGTTGTGCAACAAGAAAGTCACAAATTATTGCGCAATCGACCAATTTGTTTCAAGTGAATGAACTTCAACATTTTATATCTCAGCTCAGGAATGCCATATGAAGATTCATTTTCCATGCTCTTAAATATATATTTTTTAATTTCTTGACACGAGGTATACTTTAAGCCTTCAATTTCCTGGCTTATCTGTGCCATGAATTTCTGTATATTGCATTTATCTTTTCTTCAATTTCGATGAATATGAGGATTTGAAATTCGTGTAAACAATACTGTAAATGCGCCATTACTGGGGGCTGAATTTAGCTTTTTATCTTTCAATTTCCTTGCTTACCTGTATGATGGATGGTTGTACACTGAATTTATCTAAGTTCCCTCAATTTCACTGAACATGAGGATATGAAATTCTTGTAGACAATAAATGAAGACGATTTAAGGCTGATGGATCCCATGACTGCCTATGCAGTCATTGGAAACAAGCACTGATCGGATTCGTCTATACATTTCCCAGGAAGGAGGTCGAGGATAGTGAGGGTAAGTCTTACCTATACCACGAACAAGTAAAGGTTATCACCACGGCATTTTATCAGGTGATGATTCTGAAAGTATGAAAATGAAATGGACATTCTTTTGAATCTAACAAATAAAAATGGTGACTGCTTAGACTCTACTTTCAAGCCCGTAAAACGTCATTTCCAGCTATTCGAGTGCCGGGTTGCGATTTTTCAAACTTCTCTAAGCCAAACAATGGTTTCGTTCCGCTTACATGTTCTTTACTTCTTACAGATCAGTACACTTATTAGAATTATCGCTGTAAAATACTACGTATACGGACCTGCTCATGAGGCATCACAGATATTGACCATGGGGTGTTTGTAACATTATTCTCCAATTCTAATTTTACGTTACTTTTTTCAGTTTTATAAGTAAAAACTTGCCTACTGAATCATGCAAAGCTTCGATTAATGGTTCGAAAAGGGATGGGTAAGGGACACCTATAGGGTGCTTTCAATGACGTCACAAGCCACGTCTGTAGTGTAACTAGTGTTGCTAGCTGTGAAGCAGCCGACGACCCACGTGTGACTGATGCACTAAACAATATTGTTGGTCTTTGTCCGGCTATGGGAGTGGCTAACCAATTGTGACGTCACGTTAAAACACTCTGTATGCCGGACCCCTAAACTACGTCTTGGAGTCCACCCTTCGTAATCACTTCACTTGTTAGCAACTGTTATACACCGCTAGTATTTGTATATACATATCTTTATATCCTCTCAGGGTGTCTCGGCGAGTTAGGATGGGTACATTTTGGCGATTACTGTTACAAATTCATCACTCCTGTTAACGGTTTACCATACGACGAGGTTGAAACTTTGTGTAAGGAGGACGGACCATGGAAATGGGAGACTTCCAGCTACCTTACATACCTGGCCGATGTGCAAAGTCAAGCTGAAAACGACTTCATCTTACAGGAACTTAAAAAGGTTAAACCTGTGCTAGAAGAGAACGAAGTTCGTAGACCCGCTTGGCTTGGGGCTAGACGCGTTGGTGAGTTTGGGTTACCTATAATGGGGTCTTGATCCCTTAGGTAGACTGTCATAATTGTTTTCGTGTATGTATGAAATTGTAGACACTTAGTCGCGCTGTAAATGAATAAGCTTACTGTGCAGAACCTAGAGTTTATCGTTTGGAAAAATCACAGAAAGTTGTAATAAACGTGTCATCGGAGTCCAAAGGTCAAAATATTTGCAAACACGTTGTGAAACTTTGGGAAACTTGCATGAATCTTAAACTGTGGCTCCAGAGTGCTCATATAACATAAAAAGTTCTTACTGAATTATGTGGAGGTTAAGCATGACCTCAAACTTTGATGAATGCATGTAAAATTGATGACGTGTATAACTTTTGCGATGTGATATCGTAGTAAAGACGCAAAGAGCGAAATCACAAGGGATCTTCAAAGACGCATTTACAAACGCAAATACTGACACGATCCACTTGCACACCTTTATGCGGGTACATTGCACAAAACTTACGCTTGTGTTGAGTTTATAAATTAAGCTTAGGACAAAGAACAGCGAAATTGCTCGATATCTCAAAATCGGCGAAGTGAACAATCAAAGAGGAGAAAGCTTTTTCATTCCCCTATCAACAGAGATTTTAAATATGCCCAAATTTCTCTATCCTAAAAACGATAAAAATTGCAAGCTTAGGTTGTTTTGAACGTTATCTGCGGCATTGAATTTGCGCAGTAGGATCGCAATGCACCATGGGAGATAAATGAAACATACTTCACGGTCTGTTTATTAATAAACTGAGCATATTTTAGTCATCAGTTTTGCGTAGCTGGTTTATGTGACGTCTTATTTTAACTTTAAGGCTATAGGTAAAAAACATTTGTCTTCACTTTGAGGAAATGTCGCTGGGTGCAATTTACCTGCTGTGTATTTCAGTTATTTTCCCCATTATTATGACCTCTCAAAAGACGTCGATGTTGATAAATCATTTCTTGGACATAAATGATGATTTAAGCACTTTTTCCTTTTAGTCAAGTGCTCTTGCTCTTTGAGGGGGTTAAATCACGGTAAATGTCACAATGCCTGTAATCAAAAACGAATGGTAAAAGATCTTCAATCTTGTCAACAAAAACCGACAAATGTTGTCCAAATGTTACTTTTATAAACTACGCCACTACTCAACTATCGTGCGCGAATTAAGGACATGCAAACAACATGAAGAATGCACAATGTACGTAGCAGTGGCTAAATCATGTTTCATGATATCAAAATAAAGCAGACAAATAAAAGATTTACCTGGTTATAATTTTTTGACTGAAATGGCGAATTGTCGATGATATTGACGAGAAAGTTCTGGAATCATGCAGTGGCGGTATAAAAGACTTTTTAAAGATGGGGCACATGGAGGGTTGTGGGCAAAGAATTTCTCGCGAAGCGCGAAGCGCGAGTCTATGCCATTGAGGTCCAGGTACCCGCCTTATGGACCGTAGTGAGGTCCAGAGGCAAAGCCCCAGGGAAGGATCCAGGGGAAGAAGCCCCGGAATCTACAAGGTTTTATCAAGTTGGTTCAATATTTGTTACATTTATTTTGGGCAGAATGGTGATACGTTTTGGACCAAATTGATACAATTTGGACAGATGTTACAGAATGGGTCGTAACAGGAATAACAATTCCAAAATACAAGTCAAGTTTCTTTTTTGTTACGGTAACAATACAGGAATTTGGAATACTGTACGTGTAGAACAAGACCTACACTTGAGCTTTCATTTTGGAGCTATAACTTATGCCTAATGTAAGTCCACTGAACGGACCAAGTTTTGGTGACAATGAATGGTGTTTTATCTCAACTGATTTTTTTTCATTCATTTTTTCTTCTTTGGAGATTACTGTCAATGGGCAAGACACGACCAGCCTTTATCTTACACCATTGCTTGTGGGAAATAATTAATATTGCCTACCTTGAGCAATATACACTTAGGGGAGCCATTTTGTATTGAATGACTGCAGTCCACCTGTCCAAAGAAGAAATTTGCGATGGTCCTGTACACGAACATTTTTCCGATGATATGTTCTAATTGAATTTCCCACTTGTTTTAAAAAAGGAACACCCAATATTCTGGGGACTGTGAAATAATTATTGATATTTTTCCTCAATAAAGTTCTTTTTTCTCCATTTCGTAGGAGATTCCTTTCAATGGACAGTGAACGACCAGTCATTAGCTTTCGCCAACTGGAAACCAAATGAGCCAAACAACCATAATGGCGATGAAGATTGCATTGAATTTAACCGTGGCATTACTGAACGATGGAATGACTTAAAGTGTAGAAGGAAACGTTGGGGTGTTTGCAAGTATAGTATCTCTGAATGGGCCGCTGGCCGAAAGATTAAATAAATAACGAAATGAGTTGTGATTTCATAGTTTCCTCGGACCGAATTGTTTTAAAAATAATGCTGCAATGGACTGGCCGGATGGGGGATGGGAGAGAGAGAGAAAGGGATATAAAGGGGAGGAAGACGACAGGGGTAGGGAACAGTGTTTGTACCACTTAAATTAAATTAAGCACCATTTTGCATCCAGCCCAGCGCCCGTAGGCCAAATGTTCCTAAGATTGGTCCTTCACCCTTAGGCCCGTCACCAAGACGGCGATCAGCCATCATTTGATCCCCCAAAGTCAAATTCTTGGATACGCACCTGCTACCAAAACACTGATGTAACCAAAATAATTATCCGTTTGTGGATTTTTCAATGTATTTTCTGACATTTTACTAAGTAAACGATATTCTCGAAGCAGTTTCATTTTGATTAAGAATTTCATAATGGCAGACTGGATTAGAAGAATAATAAACTGAAGTAAAACCAGCCAACAGTTTACTGATGTTTAAACACTGACTCTTCAAGTTGTTTTGTTTTTTATATTTTTTTTTTTTTTAATTTTCCTTTATTTTTTATTTTATTATTTTTTGTTCACTGTGTGAGCACAATGATTGAAAAGATCTCCCTATAAGACACAGATATCAAGGCGATATATTATACCTGAAGCCACCTTTGATCAAATGTTGCGTTCGTGGTTGATTCTTCAGAACAGACGTGTTTCACATGCAACATTACAGCAGGGAGCAGTGATTTGGCTGGAGATGCAACTCTTGAGGTTTGCACAGTCAAGGTCACACGGTAACCTGCCTTTTGTATCGTTCATTGCAGTTCTGTTAGCTTATACGAGGTTAGGAAATACACACAAAAGGTATTTGTTAGCATGGCAGTCACCAGTGGGACCTCCCCCCCCCCCCCAAAAAAAAAAAAAAAAAATGGGGAGTCGCGTCGCCGCCGGGTGTGGAGTGTCGCCGGGTGTGGAGATTTTTTTTTTTAAATGCGGTCGGAATTGTGCATGGAACGTCCAAACGGCAATCTTTCCTATGTTTCACTACTTCTAGACTACCATGTGGAGAGGTTTCATGTCAGAAAAAATACCCTTAAAACAATCTTGTCAGCAACTGTTCTCAGTACTAATTATATGTCCATTTAAGCATTTGAAAATGACCATGAAGATTGACATTTGATAGCACTTTATCTCCAAATTTGACTCCCTTTTTCCCAGCACTTATTTCAGGATTTGTTGTAAGTTGTTATTTGAACCTCAAAGTTGTCGGGCTTCTATTGTACCAGAATGGTAATCAAATCTGCTGCTCATTGAAGCAGCTAATAGGAGTAATGAACCAGGGGTCGGGTACTGTGATTGGGAACGGCAGTTTTTCCCTAAAAACTGTGGTAGCCATGACGGATCTACTTAAAGGCTAATTTCCCGTAATAGTCAACTCGTCGTCGATCTCGCAAGTATCTTCAGGAGGTCTATCAATATTATCGTCTGCGAATCCAGGGCTGCATCCATCAGTCATTCCCGCTCAACCTTCCGCCCAGCCTAGGCTTCGAGTTCGAAGCATCGCAGGCCATAACACAGTGTTAGTTCGCTTCAGTTATAGTCAGTTCGAAGCAGTACGGGTTGGCGTTTTTCGCTAGCGAATCCTTGCGACCGCGTGCTTGGTCTAACGGTAAGAGCATCCGACTCTCACGCGGAATGCCTGGGCTCGCTTCCCAGGTCGAGTCATCAGCGACGTATAGCCGCGCGGTGGGGGGGGGGGCTAGGCCCCCAGATTTTCTTCAGCCCCCATCCCCCACAGATTTTTTTGCCTCCTGATGAAGTAATTGAGTGATAAACTAATTGAAAAAAAATAAACTGTTTAAACGGAAAACACTTTGAAGTGTTACCTTCAAAAAAGGCAAATAAATAAAATGTGTAACAATTAAGAAAACATGCATGAATGTGTGTAAAACACATTATGTGTGCCCGTATGAAATCAAGTAACAACTTCAAAATGATTATTATCACTAAATTAAATACCGTATATAATCTGCACTCTCGTTTATTGCATTACACTTCAAAGATGAAACGAACGTTTCGACCACAAACTCGAATTTGACTTTGTTAGGTTAATACCCTTTCTGCCTTTCGATGACTGGTTGATTTACTGAAAACAGGGCAATCATACACTGGGGACCATCCTTACACGACCATTCCTATACTTTATCATACACAAACTATGTCTTGAAGGCCCTGTTCTCTCACCCCAAACAGTACTAATTCTCCTAACCTTCTTACTTAATCTCCTCCCATAATTTTCTGATATTCATCCTAATCAGAGACAATCTCAGTTGATTGCTTCTATTCGAGTATAGAAAAGCTCAATGTTTATACACAAAACAATCTCAGTAAAGTTCATGCTGTGTAATAAAAGCTTTGGTACTCTGCATCGTTTGAATTAGCTGTCAATCAAGGAGCTGAGTCAATGGAGAATTTCAGTACACCCTACCAAATTTAGGGTTTGAGGTGAGAGGATTGGCCTTTAAGGGTAAGGATGCCTTCGAATAATTCTTCCCATCCATCCCTAACAAGTAGGCCATTGTCGTGCCTCACTCCTTCCCATGACAAGTGCCACTGAAGAACGATTTTTTGGCAAGTCCTCTTTTTTTACTAGTTGGCACTGGCGTCCGGGCGGATTTGTAAAATACCCACAAGATCCGCATTGTCCATACTTCTGATTTGCGGTTTAAATTTTTTGAGAGATTTTAGTTTTGAGATATTTTAATTTTGACTAAGTAATATACCGATGACTGAACAAATACTGCACCATTTTCCATTTAAACACCATTGAAAACCGGAAAACATTGTTTCTTTGGTAGTATGCATGTCACTTGTATGACATGCATACTGAGTATTTTGAAAATTTCCATGCTCCCCAAATAGGGAAATCCAAGAACGTACGACTATAATCAGTTCAAAGTTTCACCAAACATAGCACCATTTTGCATCGAGCAAAATCTAACGCAAAGAAAGTTTACCAGAGGGGGACACAACTAATTTTGGTTTTCCTATTGAAGCTGAAATCTATTCAAATATTATCGCATTTGCGATCTACGTTCTCCTGAATTTGGAAGAGGGTAAACAATCCAGTGAGCCACAACTGGAAAAGGGCCGTGGCTCGACTTGGATCAATAGGTTGGAAACTGGGCCGTTAAGCTCTATCTAACTAACTAACTACCTACCGAATCCTTCGCAAATTTAGCAGTACAACACTGTGGTCTAGTTATAGTCTAGCCCAGGTGCCAGTATTTCTTAAAACAGGAAATCAGTCATTTCATCCAAGTTGTGTTTTAGTGTAAAACAGTTTATAGTTTATAGTTCCCGTCAGGACATTGCTTCATAATCGTGGACAGACACATTATTAGAGGAGTGAACCAAATTAGAAACCGACTAAATTTTGAACTGTGAGTGCTTCATCCTTAGTACAGTTGCAATTGTTTTAGGTGTCAAATTTGTTTGTGAGTTAGTCATTTATATGTGTTTTCAAGGAGAATATAATGATTACAATTATTAATCACCCTCCCAGAAACAGTTAATCCTACGCCTGAATTTCCTTTCTTGGTATGCACCAGATTGCGCCATTTTAAGTTGAATAATTGCAAAGGTCCCTACCCATGGGAGGGGCCCGCTCCCATGCCCACCCCCTTCTGCTATTTTGTGGCCCCGTCCACAACAATTTCCTCACTCACATGCTCGAATTTCAAAACGCATCCCCTTTGAAAAAAGCTGGTGACGTCCCTGGTTAGCTGCTCCGGTCACAGAAGGCCCGACAGGTTCTTTGCACTGCAACACAGCATTGCCAGACGTCATCAGGGTAACAACAGTAATTTTCAGTCAATGTCGATGTATGAAGAAATTGTAACAAGAATTTCCATCGTGCCATTTCTGGAAATTGGGTGACGTTAAAAAAACTTTAAAAAATTATTCTCCTGGCTGTGCAGTTTATTTTCATGTCATGCCTTGTTTAGGGAGGGACTAGCTTAATGAATTTATTTATATCAGTTCACCAGTCGTTTCGAGTTTGATTGCTTCTGCTCTTAAAACGTTGGCGGTACAGACCTAGTTATCAAAGTATGTGTTCTCCATGAAAAACTTGTCTTAGAATTCTAGTTGACTTGAATGCGTTAGTCAGTCAGTCAGTCAGTTAATTAGATGGAGTTTACGACCCAGTTTTCAACCTTTTGGTTCAAGTCGAGCCGGTCACGGCCTTTTTTCCAGTTTGGCCTCACTGGTTTGTTTTTTCTACTGTACTCCATTGCTGACGGTGTTCCAGCAATGATATTGAAGCGGTGTCACAAATAAAGAAAGGAAATACCTTTGTGGCATTTATACAGCGTATTTTCATTCTTTTAAGTGGGCCGTAAAGTATTAGCATAAACTAAAATTTCCATTGCATCTCCTCCCAGTTAATACTGACTCCCTGATTACAGCATGCCAACCTTTGCCAGGCCCGTAGAGACTCAGCCTGAAGTTTGCCATTGACTTAAAACATTTGTAAACATTTAGTTCCCCTTTAAAAATTTCACCACCCTGGAAAGACCCCACCCCCTTGAGTGCCTTGTCTGGCTCGGGCCTGCAGCATTCCCATGGAATATCTACACCCTCTTCAAGCCAAGGCCTCAAACGGAATCCATTAAAAGGACTCACATGGAATTGGTTACTGATTTTCAACGAGGCAGAATGTATTTTAGAAAGTTTTAACCTTCCCAGGAAAACGAATTACTATCTTATCGCATTTGCACATAACCCAATGTAATCCTAAACCTCTGAATACTGTCCTGCACACAATTCTGTGTTTCAAAGTATTGCAAGTTCAGACCCGCTCATTCTGCTTGACTAGAATGCTTCTTTCATTCGTCCAAGCATCTCCCTGGTCCGAGACTGAGATGGAATAGAGTGCTTGCAGTGATATCACAAGCCCTACTCATTTTGATGGGTAAAATCTAGTATAGTATGAACTAATAGTCCGGCTTCAGATTGAGGCAAGTGCCACCTGGAATGGTTATTAATGCCACCATTTTTTTTTCGAATCCCTCAGTGAAATGCATATAAACGGAAATATTCAGGTATATGGGTAGGCCTACCTTCGGGTGGGTTGGGGGAATACAGCGGGGTATCTGCCAAGATTCAGGGTGCTGAAAAATCAAAAATGTATGGCTATCTTTTTTCATCCAGAAACTTAAGAGTAACGAACGACCCCTCAAATTATTCGCAAAGAAATTGTATTTTAGTAGATTTTGAGAATCACGTGACTTTTGAGGTCATTAACGGTCAAAAAGGTACGAAATTTGACCTTTGACATGAATCTTGACTATGCTATTTTAAAATGTAATTGTGTAATGTAAATTGATTCAGTTGTCCTAGTCTGACCTGAATTGATTGTATTACATCTATTCAGACAATTTTAGGCTACTAATGTTCCAGGGTTTGTATTTAGGAAGCACCAGTGTCGAACGAAATGTTAACTAGTGAAAAATCTGTTAGAAAGACGCATTTTTCCGGCCCGGAAATGACAATCTATGCATAGTAAATGATCGTTACAAGCTGTACATCATCACAAAATCATTTTCATAAGCATTCCTTGTTATAGCAAATTTATTAATTGCATATCTACATGTCCATATCGATAACCCTGTCCCTTCTTAATACCTAAAAAGGTGCAAAACAATACAATGAAATATCAGTAGAAATAGCTTCAAATTGGGAAGGAGATTGAGGTAAGTGCCATCTGAAGTGGTCATTATAGGCCATGGGCCAGAGGCACATCACCGGCACCCCTACCACTCTCAGACGCAATATTTTTTGGAAACCTTATGGTCCGCTGAACCGGAAATCAAAGGGTAACAGTAAATATTTTGGGTCTCGCTCGTTCAAAATGGCTGCCAAAAACAAAATTGTGGCAAAAAATATGAATGTTTTGTATTAAATAATAATAAAGAAAATATTCTTAAAAAGTATTTTTGAGGCATCGACTCTTAAAATTTGGTCATACTTAACGACCAACAATGACCAATATTTTAAATTTAATTTCTGCGACTGTGTGCGAGACATGACAGTTTTTCAAATATGAACAAAACCGTTACAACCGAGGACACCACAAAATTCAAAATTTTAACTTTTTTCCATAACGATTGGGTGTCATAAAATGTCTTATCATGCTGATTATTAGCATTTACATTTTGAAGTACCCTTAAACGCTTAAATTAAGTTGTAAATATCAACTCAATGAGTCGCTTTAGGCTTGATGTTTCTCCTTGGTTATTGCTGTGAGAGCCTGAATATGCTACAACCGCCGTCAAATTAAATCATACAAAGTCCCTCCAAACCAGGTGTTACATTGACTTATAAATCTCACAAGCTAGCCCCCTTTTACCATTTCAGGGCCATCGGAAGTGGGGGGGCTGCAACCCCTCCCCCCCCCCAATAATTTTGCCATATATAGTTGTTTTTTGGGGGGGGGGAAGTGAGCATTTTATTACAACGAAAGGTCAAAATAAGGACTGCTTAGATACTATTAACAAGCCCAGGAAATTCATTTCCAGCTGTCTGAGGGGTTGGGATCTTTCAAAATTTTCTGTACGCTCCGCGCCAACTGATGGTGGCGCTCCGCTTAGATAGTCAGCCTGAGTCAGCCCCCCCCCCCCCCCAATCGAAAATACCTTCCGACGGCACTGCATTTCAAATGTTGTTTGGGAAAAACTGACCAGTCCTAAGTAGTATAGCAACATTGAAACGGGGGATAGGGGTTTGTTCCATCTGTACTTTTTGCGGCGATTGTAGGTCTCAGGTTATACCATACCTGTGGGGCAGAACGGTAACATGTGACTTTTACTAAAATCAGAATAAATCTACTGATCATTGTAAGACGCTTCATGTTGCCCTCGAACAGTGGTGACTCGGACGCAAAATTAGTGTATGACTCATGTTCTTCCCAATTTTGACGCAGGGGTGTGTCAAAGTTCTTCAAATGTTGTTCAAAGCAACTAATAGGTACCGTAACTGAAAAAGTGTGACTTATTCTACAAGAAACGTGTGTCAATTTCAACCAGATATTGAGTCAATTGCGCGACGGAGAGGTGCGTCAAGCAGTCATAGCACAAAATGTTAAAGGCGGCCCCTTAAAGAAATTGACACAACTTAAACGTAAGTCGGATAGTTAGCCCTACCAGTGGAGTTTGGTCTCACAGTTACATAATACCATTCGGTAGGTTTCCGAATGCCTGTGTGCGGAATACAGTAGTCGGTATGAGAAATATTCTTACTTTGTGGCGAATGACTAGTCAGGCTCTTAACATGAATATAGTTAGCCTACCTATCTGGTGCAGTATCAAAAGCGACAAAATATTTAATTCTATGGAAACTTTTTCTCTGTTTACGCATACAATAAAACTGTAAAAACGATCAGGTCAATTGCTAGAGAAAAGTGAGTCAGGATCGATCGAGCGTAAATATTTGGGTCAAACAAAGCCCCAAATGAGACAGCGATTGACCAAATTTGCGTGTTTGCGTGTTTGTAGAGTACCTTCTTTGCAGCACGATGAAATTTATTACGATACGTTCGGAATGTGTTTCCCAAGACAAAATAAGTTGGACTGGGACTGGTACGGTAATTGAAGTTTTTTGTACGAAGAGAGAGCTGTAAGATTTTAGGGAATGAATCAGTGGCGTAACCAGACCTGACTGTCCGGGGAGGGGGGGGGGCAATAGTATAAAGGTTTCCCGATTTTGTACTAGTTGAGCTGTGTTAGTTTGTGGGTGTCTTAGGACCTTAAGGGAAAAGTTGAGGGGGGAGGGACAATTTTGGACCATCCAACTCACCCTACCCCATTGACCAAAAGGTACATTTTTATGCTAAATTTGTTTGTTTTTTCTACGTCACAGGACAACTCTTTTTAAAATATATCTGATTTTATTTCTTAAGTCTTAACACAACTGTATAAGCATGGAAGTACTACCTCCGAGGTAGTACTTCCATGGTATAAGGTACGTACTGAAAGTTTGGACCCTTTTATACATTTGTAAATATGGAGCTTTTATTGCAGAAAATAAATTAAATTTGGGGTTTCCTGTAAAAATATTTGCATATTTGGATGACAATCGAAGAATCTGCGTTTCCAATTAGCATATATCTGAGATAGCATGTCGACTGAAGATCGGGTTATATAAAGAATGCGGATTAAGGCTTCTCGGCGACATAAAAATCTGTCGAAATTTTTTGCCCTTTTAAGACAAAAATGAAAGCCTATATTGATAAAAAGTCTAGGTAAACGGCACTGTAGCAGCTAGGACAAATGCTACTGACTGTTTTATGAGTGATCACTTACAGCTTTAAGACTTGCAATTAAAGGCGCACGAAGCGCGCGGAAAATTTGCCTTTTTAAAACTAATAATTTCAAAGACGGAACTTTCATTAGGAAGAATTCGGAATTTTATGAAGGAAAACTTTAGAAAACCGCATTGATTTGACTGGTGCCTCAAATGGCAAATTTTCGAATTTTTCACTTTTTCGAGCAAGAGCGCAATCGCCCCTGCCTCCTGACGTTATGCAACTGCTCTGCAACATTGAACATTGATAAAATTTTGACACTTCAATAACTAAAGAATCCATCTACAAAGACTACACAACTGACAGGATTGAAAGATATCTGATGACAGGTACGTATGACACGTTTGAGTATGGCAGGCCAATCGTTCCCCTGCCTAGAATATGAAATCTTTCTTGAAAGACTATCTTCAGTTGGTGCGGAGGGTACAGAACATTTTGAAAAATTGCAACCACTCAAACAGCGGGAAATAGCATGTCTCGGGCTTGTAGGTAGTAGCTAACTTTTCCGATTTTTCTTGCAAATGTGAACACCATTGTATCAGGGATGTATTCCGGCGCGCAAAGCGCACCGAAATTTCTGCCCTTTTGAACCAATAATTTGTTGATATGGAGCTTATATTGCAGAAAGCTCTACGTTTAAAGAGTTGGGGGATTACTAAGGAATCTACACGTCCTTCAAATATTGGTGGCAAATCTGAGAACGATTGCTTTTCTAAAGTCCTCCCGACTGTCTGGCAAAGAGCAAGAGAGGAAATTCTTTCCTCCGATAAAGTGGACCCCAGATATTATTTTGTTAACTTAACTCGCAATGGTAATAAATATTGGCTAGGCCGTTTTCAGCTACACATAGTGATAAACAGTAGTGACTGTAAATTTACTTGAAGGCACCTTGTAACGTAATTTTCAAATACGTTGGAAGTAGAACCATTTACAGTCTGGAGTTCGGGCATTCACGCTAAAAAATTCATCTTTTTAGTGGACCTTGCAATTGAAAACAAAGAAGATTCTTAATACTAGAGTCAAAAACATTAGTATGTTTTCAATTAGTTCCACCCTCCCCCCGCGAAAAGAGACAAGACCATTACATCTAAATGGGGAGCAGTACCTTTTATTTGGTCCTTTTTCTATTGAAATGAAACATTCATTTCAAAGGAAAGCTCAAAATAACGACTGCTTTATTTAGTTACAAGTTTGGGAAATGGCATTCCGGCTCGCCAACTGATGGTGGCGCTGCGCATAGATAGTCTTTTGGTCGAACATCTTACTTAACAGAACAATACATGCTTGAAAATTATTCTTCTCTTGGGGGCAGTATTATGAAGTGAAAATATTAAAATGACTGCTTTAATTCTAGTTACGAGCGCGGGAAATACCATCATGTTGTCTGGGGTTCTCAATTTTTCAGAAATTTCTGTGCGCTTAGCGACTGCGCTCGACTTAGATATTCTTTCGGGCAGGATTACATTTTTCGGACAAAAAACAATTCCCCTCCCCCCTCCCAAAACGAAACGCACTAGTAAGCCTATGACCATATATAAAATACAAAACTTTAAATATAAGCGAAGCCAAACTTTTCCTCGGGAGAATTTCCCGATATGATCCGAGGGCCTGAATCTGCATGATGATATTCGGTCACCCCAACAAAACTACAGATCACTCCCTACTTGATTTTACTTGTAAGAAGGTCAGATTCTCCCAAAAAATTCCCAAAACTGTCATAAAATTACAATTTTTCCCCAATATAAGCTTCAGATTGTTAAAAGTGGCAACATTTTCCATTTTTTATGGATACTTAGTACAAATAAATAACCAAAACCAACTCTGTTAATCACCAGGCATACCTAATTTTGCCCTTGAAAGACGTGTCACCTAATCAAAAATCATTACCAAAAAACCAAGTTATCCTTCATGAAATTCCAAAATTTCTCCAATTAAATAAGCGCGTAATTTTCAAATCTTCGTTCCAAAAAACGGAAAAACTTCCGGGCAAACTTCTAGTCTGGTCTTGAAGCCTTAGCGCATAGACCTAATAAATTAAATGCGTAACTCCAAATGATTTTAAGCTGCCACCTTTATAGCGTTTTTGACTTTTCTCACATGAAGGACAGATTCTTCAATGAACACCCAAAATATTTTATGGTACTGACAATAGCCAAATTTTTTCATTTTTTTCTTTGCAAATAAACTCCATTTTTTAAGTAGTTTTTAAAAAAGAAAACCTAAAATTTCAGCACGCTACGCCTGCATCAAATTCTGCCAAGTCACGTCCCACCGGGCCATATCGTCGCCTTTGTCGGGGCCTTGAAATGTTGCCGCCCTGTAGGGGAGCTTGCCGACCCTGTCGGGCAAATCCTGGCGCCACCCCTGAAGCTGACCAATACTCTTAAAACAGCTGGGTAAAAAGGGTTGGGCAAAATCCAAAGTGCTTAATATGGGCAAATTATTGTCAAACAAATAGGTAAACAATCTACCCGTATTTGTTGGGTAAATTAAGGTTGGGTCAAGTCCAGGTTTTGGTAAAAGGTGTTGGGCAAGGTTTAAAGTACCCACCACTTGGGTTAAATGTAATCGGCCAAATGATGATGATTAGTAAAGGATTGGGTAAGTTTTACAGGTAATTATTTTAATTTAAGTGGTTAAGATGTCATGATTGAATAAGGTTGGATTTGGTGAATGAAAAGCTAGCGGTATAGAATACCAGTAAAAATCTGGACGAAATTACTTAAAGAGCAATAGTCATGTACGAAAAAAAGTTTTCACTAGTCTACTAAACTGAACAAGAAACACAAAGTGCAGGATTGGGATTATGACTTCAAACTACACACGTCACTGTTTATTAAACAAGTGCATTGTCACTGGTGCCCCCCAACCACTCCTGGAGGGCAAACGGTGTAAGTTTTAGGGTACTTTCTTGATTTCCTTCTTGTCTAAATATAATTATATATTTGATCACATGGAAATCCAAACGTTGTTGGGTAAAAATAAACTTTTTGTTTCTCAAACGTTATACCCAACTGTTGGTTGGAAATAGTGCCCGACATGGGTATTTTTGCTCAATGTTGGTGCGGTGAACTATAGCACCAACGTTGGACACCGTTGCGGGGAGCGTACAAGAAAATTTTGGGCTTAAAAACCCTCCAGATAGCCAGAAACGCACTTCCCATGTGTTTTAAGCTGGATCTACCCAGCCTTAAAATTTGACTCTCATGTCTGCCACTTCTCGAATAATGTAAATAAAAAAATTAATCTATGAAAAATGGTACTACATACACTTTTAAGGGACCCCAAATCTGGTCATTTCTGATCTGGGGCCTGGGGGATGAGACTAAAGGGAACCGGTATCTCTCTTTCCCTTGGAAAATTGTAAACTTCGGGAGGACGTAGATCGCAAATGCGGTAATGTTTAAATGGATTTCAGCTTTAATAGGAAGACCAAAAGTAGTTGTGTCCCCCTCTGAGAAACTTTCTTTGCGTTAGAGTGGTGATATGTTTGGCAAAACTTTGAACTGATTATAGGCGTACGTTTTAAGATTTTCCCTTTTGGGGAGCATGAAAATTTTCAAGTACTCATTTTTAGTACTTGTAGAGATTTAACAAGTGACATACAAACTGCCAAAGAAACAATGTTTTCAGGTTTTCAGTGGCGTCTAGATGCAAAATGGCGCAGTATTCGTTCAGTCGTCGGTACATTACGTAGTCAAAATTAGAATACTACGAGTAAATCTCTCAAAATGATTAAACCGCAAAGCAGAAGTATGAATCATGTGGGAAACACATTAAATCCGGACCTTTTGGACATTTTACAAATCCACCAGGATGCCAGTGTCAACTAGTAAAACGAGGACTTGTCGAAAAAACCGTTCTACAGTAGCACTTGTCATGGGCAGGAGTGAGGCACGACATATGCCTACTTGTTAAGGATGGAAGGGAAGAATTTTTCGAAGGCAGTACCTTACCCATACGGCATGATAAAGTATAGGAATGGTCTTGTAAGAATGGTCTCTAGTGTATGAATGCCTTGTTTTCAGTAAATCAACCAGCCATCCGAAAGGCAGAAAGCATCTTAACCTAACAAAGTCACATTAGCATTTTTTGCCGAGACTTTCGTTTCATCTTCGAAGATCTGGATCTGGATCTGGATCATACAACTCTGTGATAAGTCAGCCTTTGCTCTAAAAATAGACACCGCCAACGCATTTCATTAATGCAAAATGCCCATATACCCCCACAATAAAGGTAAAAGATCATCAAAAGTTAATATTTAGTACAAAACAACAACCCCTACAAGTTGCATATTACACCATACCCTCGTGAAACCGCCTAACTTAGAGAAGATAGCTCGTAAACCCGAAATCTACAGTTTTGTGTCGACTACATAAGTTGAGGCTGCCTGCGTGGCAGGCACCGTAACTAAAACCTAAGTCGCTTGTAATCTACTGCAATAGAAAAATTGGGGAATTTGACACGTACTTCCAGCTGGATCGCAAGGTCAAATGTGTCATGGCAATCACTTCCCCTGTGCAAGCATGCGCACATTTAAACCGGCCCGGTAGGCAACAAACTAAATACACCAGTCCTCGAAGTGTAGCCCATTAGGCCTATAATTCTCGACAAAAGTTCAAGGGACAAACCCCGCTCCCCGTATCAATGTTGAAGTTTCAGGACGCCTGCTGCAACATTGAATGGGGGATGGTGAGCCGTTCATTGCTTGTTTTGTCGGAAGCCTGTACAAATGTATACGAAGAATTTTTCGGTCTTGGGCAACGTAATGACAGTTGGTGAATAAAAATTGTTAATTTTGAAGGGAGCGATTCGATGTCAAATGTCACGGTATAAGCATTATGAAGAACAATTGCTGCATATGACAACACAATAAAAGCGGCTTTCAAATATTTCACGAGGAAGAAACATACCTTATTACGCATTACGGGCTTATGTCCATATTCGGTCTTTCCAACTAGGACAGGGGAGTGATCAAAATAAGGTACCCATGGGTGGTTTAACGTCGTGAATTTTGTCATTAATCTTTTCAGAAGACCCGTTGCCGCATGGTACCGAAAGGGGAAGGGGTAACAGAAATATTTTGGGGGGGGGCAGACCAAAACAACTTCTAGGGGAGGGGAGAAAACAGATATACCAGATAAATTACTGGCAAAAAGCTTTTTAAAATATTTGAAAGCGAAATGTTGCAGAAAGTCCCTCAAGTGGGCTTTATAATGTTTAATTTATTCATTATCCCAATGTAGAACTCGTCACTGCTCCCTATTACTAAGAATATTAAATTAGCACCATACTGTTGACCTCACCACGATTAACCTTTGACCACAACACTTTTTCAATGTATGTGGAGGGTTATTCGTTCAAAACGAAGATCTCTCTTTTTATAGGAAACTTTCATAGTGCAAAAATGGTGAACTTTCTCAATTTCTAGAAATCTTTACGTAAATTGTCATTTTCACTAACCCTACGCTTACATATAATTTCGTCTTTAACTAGATTTTAGTTTGAATCAACTTTCAATGTTTATTTATGCGAAAAAAGAGAGAATTTTGTGGTTAACCTTTGGGTACATCGTGGAATATGTTACCCCCCCCCCCCCACACGGAAAATAAGATAGAAAGTCTTGTTTTCTCCATAACAGTCCATTAAGATTTTAAAGTTAATTTAATCTCTCACCACCCACAGTACTATCCCCCCCTCTCGTGTGAGCTACTTGAGGAAGACAAATCTTTATTCGAGCGTCCAGTGCTGATCTGACTGATAGGACAAATTCGGCTGTTATTATTTTCCTGTAGCTTGAATAATAAAATGGCAATCTGCTCGTTTAAAAGCATTTAAAACGAAAATTTGGAAATTCCTATACCTTTATACCGTCTTCCGACAATCCTCGACAAAAGTTCATGGGACAAACCCCGATCCCCGTATCAATGTTGAAGTTTCAGGACGCCTTGGGCTGCCGCAACATTGGATGGGGGAATGGGGGATGGTCATCCGTTCATTGCTTGTTTTACTTGTTTTTTTTTCATATCATTTTCGTCGAGGATTGTAGCTTGTACCACATTCGCTGCATTGGTACTATCTGTACGAAGTGGAAGTGACTGCTTAAACAGTTTAGTGTATTTCGTTTATAAACACATTTACAAAGATACATATAAAACAAGATACAAGGTGAAATGTTTAGAGTTATAAACAGGACGCTAGAAAAACAGTTATATGTTTATCAAACCCAGCGACCTCTATAGGAAAAAGAAAGATAAAACAGTAAGAAAACAGAACACTTAACATGTACCGTATTAAAGCCAGAGGGAACTGTCAAAAGGAGAGGGTCCTACTTGGCATAAAACTTAAGCAGAGTTACTGTCTTTCAAATGAGTTTCAACTCCGTCTTTAAAAGTTGCACAAGATCTAGAATGTTTACAATCATTTGGAAGTTCACTCCAGATTATGTAACAATAATTATTAAACAGCCGTTTCCCATGTTTAGAATTGTGCCTGGTAACTGAAAAGAGTGCATTTCTTCTTGTGGGGTTCGGAACATGTGGGGACCTTCTAGGGTTGACAGTGTTGCAGAATACTTCAGGCAGTTTACTATTTACATATTTGAAAACAAATGTACAAATTCTAAGAGAGTGAATGTCTCTAACATTGAAAATCCCAGTATTACTGTATAGCTTGTCTGAAGGGTAAAGCCGTTGTGAAAAAGCGATTGTTTTTAAATTTCTACACTGTTAAAAATTTCTGTAAATTTACAGACTTTTTTTAACTTAAACTTTTTGTATTTTACTTTTAATAGAGATTTTCTGTATCTTTACAGACACTTTGTATTGCTACAATAAAAACAGGTTGTTTAACATGTATTTTCTGTTTATTTGAAAAACCATTTCTGACTGCTTTTTTAACCAAATTTTACTGCTTTGTAAAACTTTTTCTGTAAATTTACAGAAATTTTAACAGTATTTTGTATTTTTCTGATTTCACATAAAAATACTGTCATTCAACAAACATTCATTTTGTTTTTAAGCTGAAAAAGAAACAAAAATAAGCCCAAACAAACAAATAAGAAACAGCCAGAAAATTTTCAATATATAACATGCATCGTTCTGCGAAGTTTCAGTTTAAAAAAAAAAAAATTTTGGCAAATTTATGGCCCTATTTGAAAATTAACTTACATTTATTATAAAAGAATACCTAGTTATTACGTTCTTAGTTATAAATATCATACAACTGGTGTTTTGTCACACATTTTTAAGTAAAAAGAAATTGTAAGGCCCTAGTTTCAGAGCACTGACAATTGGTATACTGATGTCAACTCATCGCCACAGGCGCTCATGCACTTGATCGGAGCAAATTAAAAACGTTTCACAAATTTACTTGAAAGAGTCTGTAAATTTACCACTTTATGACGTAAATCTCATTTTGCATAAATGGGTGGAGCTTATTTTGTAGGCATTTTCCTAACAAAAGGATTGCTGTTGCTTTGAATAATATCTTCTATGGCGTTTTTTTAATCAGGAAGTGATAAACTTATTGTTTACCTTGTCTGGAAATGTTTGCAATCAATGTATTTGCATTCTTTGTCATATTTATTTTAAAAACAATTATTATATTGTACAAAAAATGTGACTTTCCAATTACAAAGTTCCTAGAGATAGCAGTCTACTTGACAACAATATGACAACAAAGCATCCTCAATGTGTTTTGATTGAAAACAACTTCGTAACGACACATTACGTTGATAAGCAAATACCTGATCTACGTAATGATGAAGTGTATGTTACGTAATAACATATGAAAGGTAAAAAAGCGATATTATAATAAGTATTAAAACGTCGGGAATGAAAACAGTAGGCTGTAAATTCACATAAAATTAAGGTAAACAAAACAGAACAATTCTGTAATTCGATTTTACAGTAGACTTTTGTAAACTAATTTACATGCAAAAACTGTAAAGAAAAAACAAACCCTTAATGTTTTTTCATGATTACAGTCTGGCTGTAAAAAAAACATTATTTGGTTGGAAAAAAATTTGCCATAAAAAGTATGTAAATTTACAGAGAAATTTTTTAACAGTGTATTCTGTAAGACTTGAAGGGGTCTCAAAACGGAGGTACCAGCTACTCCAAAGATTTCAATTCCGTTGGGTAATTATGAGTAAACGAGAGAATAATAGAGTTGGACAGCAACTGAGAGGGGAAGTGAGGTCCTAAGGCGATAGAAAATGCCCTTGTATTTAACAACGCTATTGCGCAGGTCATCCATATTATTTTTGAACAAGAGCTTATCTTCAATCAGTAAACCTAAGTATTAAGCACAGGCAGTCCTGCAAATTTTAGTGCGTTATGTGTGAAATGATCAGGACAGGAATGGGCACCGCTTTAATTAGGTTGAAAGATCGAAAAGTTAATTTTGCCTACTAGTGGAGAGTAAGCTTGTTGGAGTCAAACCAAGATTTGAGCTGACTTAAAACGGCTTTGCCCTTCAAAAAAGCTTACCGCAGTCTTTATCGTGAACGAAAACGTTTGTGTTATCAGCAAAAAGTCAAACAGATTCATTGGGTACAACATTATGAATATCATTTACATATCAGGAAAAATAAAGGTCCAAGAACAGAACCTTGAGGGACACCAATATCCCTACTCACTACTTGCATAATTAAATAATACACCGTTAACTGTACATGAGTTGTTTCCTTTTAGAAAGGTAGCTAGAGATAATATCCAAAGCTTTGCCGCGAATCCCATAATTGTAGAACTTCTGAAGAAGAATTCTGTGGTCAACAGAATCAAAAGCTTTTTTCAGATCTAAGTATAGGCCTAAAACATTTTCCGCATTGTCCACATGCATGCGTGCGCCATTAATGGTTTCTAAGACTGTGTGGCTAGTATCAGGATATTCCCTGAAGCCGAGCTGGTAGTCAATAGGAATATTATTATCTTTTAAAAATATTCTAAGACGTTTTGCAAAAGTTTTTTCAAGTAGCTTATTAATAGAAAGTAACAGACTGAAAGGCGAAAATTCTCTGGGGAGTTGCGGTTTCCTTTCTTGAAGATTGGAATGACTGTCGCAAGTTTAAGAGCATCACTGTAGACTGCAGTTGACAGTACAAGATTAAAAATATGGCATAACAGTGGAACAATAGCATGACAAATGAATTAATTTCGTCCAAGCCAGGAGATTTCCTATCTTTTGAAGAGGAAATTTCCAGACAGCTGCGACGTATGTAGAGGTACAACTTGACCTTTGATTGAGCCATCCGAAGATGCATTGCATGTGAACATTTCTCAGGTTGCTTATTGTAACTGCTCGGACGGATCATGAGGCATAATTGAAAATGATTTCATTGAGAATTAATTATATTAACCTAATATAGCTAGTACTGAAGAAATCGTATTAAAACACACATAAAATTAGCAATCAGACTTTGGTTTATTTGTTTTCCACTACTTTAAATTAACTGCACAACAATCATATATTCCATAAAAAATATCAAAAAAGGGTAGTTCATCATGCTCTAAAGTTGTGATTGGTCATCGCATGGAAGAGATCATCTAGTCTTGACCTGTGTGGAAGTTTACTACCCGAATTCCCATTCACCACTAATCAACACAGAATTAACATTTCCTCTCACTTGAAAGACATTTCTTATGTTTACACAAAGGGGAATAATCGTTTAGTCTAACTTTTACATACTGTTTTACATAAGAACACGTAACTGTTTAAGCAAGTCCTATTGTCTGTTCAATTTCGATGACATTACCTCAATGCAAATACAAATGTATGAGGAAACATTGAAACAATGTGTATGTTTATGTTAGTCGGGGAAAATGCACGACAAGGGAACATATATGTTCATGTATTTTATTGTTTTCATTTTGTTCTAAGTCATTAGCGGTATACCGATGTTCCCAATCAGCCTATACTCCTGCTTGTTCTGCGCGCTGCAGACGTTACTTCATTGTTGCCTTAATATCTTTTATGTTTTGGTGACACCTAAAGGAGACGTTCAATAGCCGGTCAAAGTTGCTTTCAATGCAGAAAGTTGCAAAAAATATGTTTACCTCAAGAAAACTAACACATCTTGTAAGGGTCGAATGTCGCAGCAAAACTTTCTGAGGTCAACCGGGGATACACATATGAAAAATTCCATAGTAACTGGGGATACCCCACGAAATGGGGGTATTCCAGGTTTCAAATGTCCAAAATAATGCAAAATGGGGTGTCAGATAAGTGCCTGTAGCTTTACAGTTCGATCTGGTGTATATCCCCTATTCCATGTTTTAAGTTCATGTGTATATGTGTGTTTAGATTCGTTTCGTTTCGTTTATTTGATTTATCACTTCATGCATAAATAGAAAATAATTACAAACATTACGTGAAACTTAATAGAGGCATACATGCATGAGGTGAAGGGAAGTACACGAAAAAGCCTGTTGGGCTTGGAAAATAGACTCCCTAGCATAACAAAAAACAAAGCAAGGTACAAAAGCAGTACCAAGAATTGTTCGCTATCCCCAGTTTCCTGGCTTGTAACATGTGATTATCTCCGGTTGACTAGGAGTAAGAGAAACAGAATATCCCCACTCTACTTAGTGAAATGTGCATGTCCCCGATAGGCGCCGCAAACGCGTATAGGTGTACGTCTTCGTGTATTATCGAATCAGAAATGCAGTTTTGCATCCCAGTGTATAGGAACCTACAATGATATTCTTGACTGGGTTTAACAAGTTAACAGAAACCCCCTATACTTCATGAAAAAAATAAAACAGCTCAGTATCTTGCCAGTGGTAGCCTAGAACAAGGTCGAATGGATCACTGCGTGAGAATTGACCCCATTGTAATACTGTTAACTTTTCAAGTGCACTTGTTTCATTTTACGGTTTTCAGTCACATGTGTTTTTATGCAAATATTTCCTTTGCACCTTTTTATCACTCCAATCAAGAACAATGTGTCCCCATATTTGTCAACTCAGTTGAGGAAGGCGATAAGCATACAACCAACTGGGCTACACACAGTTTTGACAATGAACCATTCGGTTGGTATGACAAATTATATGGCCAAACAATTTTAACTTTCACGTTCCTATGGAAGCCTTGCATGTGGCTTTTTAGACAGAAGACGGCTAGGCGATATAGTCTACATGGGGTTATTGCACAATCGAAATTGTACTTTCTTTTGTCACTGGGCGTTGCAGTATGTGTTCATATTTCAACAGAAGACTCAGGGTCGACGTCAGGGGGCAGGACACTATGTTCCGAGGAAAATGTGAAAAGAGAAGGAATGAAGAGTGAAAAGAAGAAAAGAACTCAACTTTGCCCCTCCCTTTATCAGAACTCCTTGGCGTCCCCCTGAAAAGGCATACAACTGATGAAAGAGTGTATTATTCCACTAGATCGAGGATATTTTGAATTGTAATGATGAGTTGATGTAGAATAGAGCCATATAGTTTACTAAATTTAGTCATTAGAACAACATGATATTTTACCTTTTGGCAAACATAATGGTTAGGTTTTCTTTCAGACCATCTCTGCAATCAAAATAGAGCCGGATATGAGAACCAGAGTGCTGACACTCCAAAACAGCTTTGATTGCATGAGGACATCGCCACCATTTGTAATAGGGGCAAAGTTGAAGGTATATTCGTAGAGCCACATCGAAACATGTTCAAATCAAACCAATTTCCCGTGTTCAGAAACATGCCAAAACCTTCTGTCTGAATCTGTCAAAAGAAGGATGATGTAGTATCTCGTCTGGATTACAATTTTTTTTTGTGTTTAAATGTGTTAAGTCCTGTTGAAGTAACAATAAATTAAAGAACAAGATAATAAGAACTACAGTGCGGATTCTGCGCTGTTCAGTGAATCCGCATTGAAACACACCAGACAAATTTTCATGTTTATAAACACTCTGATCTCTAGACTAGTACCAAATATTTTATGTACCAGAAAGAACATGATGTTGTAAATATCGTCCAATGTTAAGGTTCTTGTCATGATGTTGTATTTTATCTCACTTAAGATAAATTAGTAGTGCACTTTTCGTCAATGAGTTTAAACATTAATTTAGTCCATTTGAGAACACCTTCAAGAAAACAGAAAGTCCAAAAGCTTTTAAAAACTATTTTAGGATTTTGAAAGTATGGTAAAACAACATCCTCCAGCAGCATTAGGTTCAAATGTTTTTGACCTCGGAGAAATCTAAACGAAAACTGAATTATTTTTGAGTTGGTCGATGAGGCCATTTGTCATGAATTAACTTTCTCTGAGTGATCTGTTCTAGCCAGAGTGGCAATAACGCGTACCAAGAGTGCTAGTGTGCGTACGAAACGTAAGGCTAGGCCTAAGCTAAACAATAACGTTAGCCTTTGTGCAGTATTGCTGTCGTTACAAATGAAGTGTAATGTAGCGTATTTTTATTGTTTCTTTTGCACTTTCATGAGTCGAATATCTCACAGCACAACTACCTTAGATTGTGAGAGAAGAGCATTTTTGTAAAAGAAATAGTCAACTTGGGATAGCGTATTCTTTAGATTTAGTACCTTGAATCTTACTAGTGTTCACAATAGGTCTTTTTAGGCCTACTGTTCCCCCACATACAGTCACGTTCGAAGCAACTCAACAAAGTGATCCCCACAAACAACACGGCTATTGCTGAAATTTGTCTGTGCCGAAAACAATGCAGCCGTGTCCTATACCTTGCTGGTTTCCTAAAAGGGTGTGGCACTGTAAAGAACTTCTTCATCGGACGATCAAGGGTTGTTTGAACAGCCGTAACTCAGAACTTCGTAAGCTTGTCAGATGCGACTCGGACTTGCAACTAGGAGGAGGACGTAACCTCACTTCTTTTTCCATTTTGGCCAACTGTGTACCGTACAACTTGGAGTTATACTGCTAGACTCCAAGCCGTAAAGATTGTATCCGTAACTGTAGTCGCGATTGAGTTAAATGCAAAGTGCCACTTTCCCATAACAGCCAATAATTTCCAATCAATGAACCTACACTTGCGCAGCTGAAGGCAAATTTGAATATGGCGTTAGGTGATGTCCTCTCCCTAGCCCCATGTGGCACCTAGGCATGCTTCCAATGCTAAAGCAACACAAGACGGGCTGTTACACAAAAAGTCTGCAAACATAGTTTACAAACCAAAGTGAACCCCTGAAGTGTGAGAGAAAGCCTCATAAATGAGGCAGACACGTTCGTTTTGAAGTAGCAAATTGCCGCCTTTTCAAGTCTGCGTGGCAGATTTTCCCACAGAAAAAATTCAGTGGAGCTTAAAGTCTGCCTGAGTTCTTTTTAACATGCTGTGCCTCTGCCAAATTGCTTTGACCTATTCTTTTAAGATGATAGCTCTCTTCGGGTCGTGCCTTAGTCATTTACATCAGCTTGCCGCACTACTGTAACTTAAGTTAGTCCTTTTTAACTCCTGTAAACTAGATTTAATCTCTTTGAGAACAATTTGCATGAAGTTAGTTAGATGTAATTTTACGGCCCAGTTTCAAACCTATTGGTTCAAGTCGAGCCGGCCACGGCCTTTTTTCCAGTTGTGGCTCACTGGCTTGTTTTCCCTATCCATTGCTTTATGCGGGACATCACGCACAACGGCAGTAGGTTAATTTTTTAGAGTCTTTGGTATGACTCGACCTGAGAAGTGAATTAGGGCCTCCCGTGTGAGAGGCGGATGCTGTACCGTTAGCACAACAATTTGCATGAAAATCTGAAGGTATATCAATATGGAACTGTGATTTGCTAGAAGGGGGGCCCAGGTCAGTTGTACCTGAAAGGATAGATATAGGGGTAAACGCCAGAAAAAAAAACTGTCTAAGCAGGGCGTCACCATTAGTTTGCGCGGAGCGTACAAGAATTTTTTGAATTTACAAACCCTTCAGATGGCCGGAAACGGCACTTCTCGAAAGAGAATAGTACGAAAAAAGATGAAAATTTCTTCAATTTTTTAAGTGAAATGACTACATAAAAACTAAATAGAAATGTCACATTTTGTGACTAGAACTCACAGTTGTCCCTTAGTGTTAAGGAAAAACCTCACTGATGTTTAAGACATATTTATACGTGTCAGGTATTGAAAGTTATTTTCAGAATGTTGCCATAAGAGGGATAACACAGGCATAGAAGCGCGGACGGGAGCATTTCAGTTAGCAGGGCAGAACATTGTGTGCCCGCAAAAATGCGATAGTGTCCAAAGACTATCTAAGCTGAGCGTCACCATCAGTTCGCGTAGTGCGTTGAAGATTCTGAAATATCGCGACCACTCAGACAGCCAGAAATGCCATTTTTCGGACTTAAAAACAAAGCCTCAATGCCAATACATTGCAGTTCTGGAGGAAAACCACTCAAGTGAAGACCTAACATTAGTTTAAGCAGATACACAGAAAAATTTCGTAAAAACTCGCAATCCCTCAAACAGAAAGGAAAAGGCGTTGCCTGAAAACATAGACGTCTGGGAGCCTGTCCCTTTGGAGCAGAAGACTTTGGCCCGAAACTGTGTAGTTCTGCCCCGAAAACTATCCTAACCGGTAACCATCGGCTGTCCCGCAGCATACTGAACATTTTTAAAACTTAATCGGGACCCTTGGACAGCCCGAAATCGAATTCCAAAGGACTTGTAAGCAGGTTTTATGCAGTCGTTGTTTTGAACTTTATTTTTTGTTTTGAAATCTTTAGATCAAATAAAATAATGAAAAAGTGCAAAACCATCAGGAATTCGCCTAACTGAACCTTGGTGTGAGGAAAAAATCAAGGTATAAAAAGGGATGTGTCATTGAGCAAATATGACACATCGCACACGCCGATTTTAGTTGGAATAGGGCCTGATTTTGTCTTAAGAAGTAAAAAAGAATTCAACTTTTTAAGAAGGGGCCAGTCACTTCCCCTTTCTCTAAATCTGCCCCTGTATGTAATACTTTTGTAAAGTCTTTCAAGGCCTAGGGGCCCATTTTCCCGTTGTCATTTCAGATGTTTAGAAAAAACGGCATTCGAATCTGTCGAAATAGCTCCTGCCATACAGTTTGTTCACTTACAAATACCTGATTTAAATTGTTTGCCTCCTGGCAAAATGGCGGACACGTCCCGGTGGGTCGAGGTATTGGAAATCCACATATGATTTCTTATATCTGATCTATAAAATAAACACCTTTGCTCTGTAAAATAATCACTCTTTCCATTCTCTGAAGAGAATGAAAGGGTTGCAAAATGTAAGGAATAGTGATGACCCCTATAACTTAACCGTAAGGTTGTTGCTGCAGGACTTTTTGTGCGAACTTTATGCAGGATAGCTTTTTCGCGATTCTAAAGGGAACAAAGGGAACAGGCCTTAAAAAATGTAACTAACGACACAATCTAGCACAGTAGCAGAGTAGTAACACACTGGCGTATAGGGAGATTTCGTATTGCGGTTGACCATAAGCAAGACTTGATGGCCGACCCGTTGATCCCACCTCCAGCCTCTTGAGGAATTTTTTAATTAAAGTACCCTCGGGTACATTTAAGCAGTCAATTTTTTATTCGATTACAATTTTTTTCAGAATTCGATTGTCGTAAGAATGGCTCCCTTCCAGGCCCCACCCCACCCCCTTGGCCAAGCCAGTGAGCGAGTGTCTTGATAGTCAAACCAAAACCATATGCCCGTTGTATGTCGGGCGTGAGCCCCCAATTTCTTGCGGAATTATATTGTAGTACGAGTCAATAATATGAAATAATTTGACAATCCTTTTATCTTCAGCTACCGATCTGCGTCAAAGCTTCACTTCTTATTTCATTGAACTTCAGATTAAAGCTGGCACTTGATCCTCCTCAGTCTACGCATTGCCACCTCGTCCCCAGCTCCAAGTTCTCTGTCTATTAGCAGAAAGAGCAAAAATATTTTCTCCTCAATGTTTTTCTTCACCTGCCACATGAAGCAAACCGTGTTCAAAACAATTTGTCACAAGGGGTACAAAATTCAGATGGAGACGAATTGGACGTCGTATGCACCGAAATCCATTGGTGCCGAGCTAGCTGACTCAGTAGTGAACCTCTCCTCTTCGGGAACCGAATAGTCTCTAGAGAGGGCATAGTCTGATGATAATAACAGATTCCTAGTTGCCCGATTTAAAAGGGCCCAAATAAGTGTAAGCTTACGAAGGAGAGCTGTTAGTCTTTAAAGCGTATATTTTCGTTTCTTGCACCCTACTATTTTAACGGCTAAAGAATTTTAGGGAGCACTCCCCCACCTACCACAGCTTTATCAGTAGGGCGAAGTAAGGGAAGAAGGAGGAGAAAGCTCCCACTACTCTTCATGATGAGGTTTGTTGGTACATTTGTTCATCCTGTGAATACGTCCTCACGATGTCCCCGGTGTGAACCTAGGTGATTTTACCAGAAATAATCCCAGCCTTTAGGCATTTAATAATAAACGGATTTTTCATTTCCTCAACATGGTTTTTTTTTTGTTTTCATTCTAAAATTGCAAAAACGTCCCCCGCTAGCTTAGCGCTCGTTCATCTCCAAATACATTTTGCTACACTGAAAATCACTCGTTCCAGATATCTTGTTTGAGTCAAAAAAAAAGAGGTTTGGCATTTTTTTTTCCCTTCTTTTTTGAAAAAAAAAACAGCTTAAGATTTTGAAATACGATAGTTCCGAAAGGTTTTTCTTGGGAAATTTTTCTTTTATTTGTCTAAGTTAAGTAAGGAAATTTCGCAAGTCACCATACATCTAAATATTTATGTTGATCTTTTATAAAATAAAGTGGTCTTTGGTGTCGCCACCAAAATGTCAAGATTGGAGGTGGGCAACCAAAGGGTAAAGAATAACGTTGGGTTTTTTTACCGCAGCACTTAACCGGGCCCAAAGCCCCAGGGGAAGCCCCAGAGAAAGCCCCAGGGGAAAGCCCTAGGGGAAACCCCCGGGTAAAACCCCCGAAGCTCTGAGGGCTTAGAATATCTCTAATTGGATGGCAACTTAAGTCTCAGGAGAAGTTCATTATTTTTTTTTTTCGGTTAAACCAACTCCTCAATTGACCTGTCAATAGGCAAAGGGGCAAGGAAAAACTTTTTGGGGAAGACTTCCCCGGCTACTGGTCGTCCTAATTATAATTTACCATCTTAATTTTTGTAAATGGACGGAAATACAGAGAGAAAATCAATAATGCCGGTACCCAAATACTTTCCTCTAGACATATGTATACTATAGCACAGTTTAAGGTGGATTGAATAGAGTTTTGGGTGCTTGGCTAATTTATGTTTAAACATTGTTCGCCAACTTTTAAAAGTGAACTCCAGTGTTATAATTTAGAGAAATCACTTCAGCCTCCCACATGAATTGCAATCTGAAAAACTTCACCCAGTTATCTGTTCCCGATCTGTTTGGATTAAACGTTACCTAAGTTGGTTGTAAATTCACTCATCGCTTGTTAAAGGTTTACAAACAAAGGGTTTGACCAACTTGGGTAGAATTGACTCAAAAGATTAGCAGGAACCATATGTGCTCACAATTTTTGGGAGGAATGGGATTATTTTTACAATGTGAACTACTTTTCGTAGTTCTATATATTAGCAGATCAATTTGTAAAGATTCAAATGACTACAACATTGAGCATGTTTGTGAGGTAAGCTCATTTTTTAGACAGCTGTAGAGTAACTTCTTCCAAAATAAAGCAAAAGGTTAGACATATAAAATAAAGTCTTCTACTAATCCATTGAATTGAGCCAGACTTAGGATATTACCAATGCTTACATCAAAATATGTTGTTTACAGTTGCAATCTATTTTCCAAATACGAAAAAGAATTGTAAAATTGGCGTAAAAAAGACAGTTGCAACTTCAAAAACTGCTCATGGAATTTGAGAACTTTAGAAAAAATGAAATTTTTACAAAATAAAAACAAAATCAATAAAAAATGTAATTCCGAACCTCGTGAATATTTTTTCCACATGAATACGATTGCTGTAATAGTTAGTACGGTACCACTGTCAAAATAAGGCAAAGTAGACTAGTAAGTAAGACTTTATTTCTGCAGAATGGAAGTTCATGCACCCACGAAATAAAACTAAGAAGAAAAGCAGATAAGAGTTACATTTGTACAATTACAAACAAGCTCAAAATACAACCACGTGAACCCTTTAGTGAAAAAAGAGATGATTTGAAACCACTAAGTTAACAAAAATTAAATGAATGAACTTAAAGAAAAACCAATGCAAATGCTGATTACAACGAGTAGATACGCACTGTTTAACAAGGTGTTTCTTCATTGGTTGTTGTCATTGTATTGTATCGATTGTATTCTTTGTTCGAAGTAGGGAGAAGGTTAGGGATTATGTTTATCGTTAGCCAGTTAGGAAATTTCTTGTAAAGCAGTGCGCATCGCCCCGATTACAACACCATTTTTTACTGAAATATCTTTCTATAACATTAGAAAGGTAACTTAACATAACATAACATAACAGGTTGAAGGGCAAAGGAGGGCCAAGGCCCCATAAGATGCCCTGAAGACCAAGCCCTAATCAAAAGTCTAACCACCAAAGCTTGACTACAGCCCCAAACAATCAGATTCTACCACAGTCATGGAAAAACCTGTCAATGTTAACCTTAAAGCAGTGAACTGAGGGGGAGTTTACTACCCAATCTGGTAGACAATTCCACTCGTTGACAACTCTGTGGGAGAAACTAAACTTCCTAATGTCAAGCCTTGCAAAAGGCTTTTCAAGCTTTTTACAATGCCCACGCACCCGAGAATTACCTTGAACCCTTAAATAACTACAAGTCAGAAGGGGATTCCTTTCACAAAGGAACTTGAAAACCTGGAGCATGTCTCCCTAATCCTTCTCAGCTCCAAGGTGGTAAGCCCAAGATGTTTAAGCCTAGCATGATAAGGCAAATTTCTCACCTCAGGAATGAGGCGAGTGGCTCTCCTCTGAACCTGCTCTAAAACAAACTTGTCCTTTTCATAGAAGGGACTCCAAGCCTGAGCTGCATAGTCAAGATGGGGTCTTACCAACTGCTTATACAAATTAAGTACAATATCCTTACTAAAATTGATGAAATTCCTCTTGATCAATCCAAGCACTCTATTAGCCTTTACAGCAGTGGCTGCACACTGCTTTGATGACTTTAAGCCCCCAGTAATTACAACACCCAGATCTTTCTCAGAGGTGACATTACTTAAAACACAACCATTCATGTTATAATCATAGCTAAAACTTTTGGGACCAAAATGAAGGACCTTACACTTATCTGCATTAAAAGACATTTGCCAGGTCTGAGACCAAGAAAATAACCTATCTAGATCTTTCTGCAGCAGTAAGGCATCATCCAAAATGCTAATTTTCCTATAAAGCTTAGTATCATCTGCAAACTTACTTATACGAGATGTAAGAGAACTATCAATATCATTGATGAAAATTAAGAAAAGAAGTGGGCCAAGGACAGAACCCTGTGGTACTCCACTTGTGACTTCTTTCCAAGAGGAGAAGTTACCATTGACAGCAACTCTCTGAGATCTACCATGAAGCCACGAATTTATCCAATCAGCACAATTGCCCTGAACCCCTAACCTATGCAGTTTAACCATTAGCCTACCTAATGGAACTTTATCAAAAGCCTTTGAAAAGTCAAGGTAAATGACATCAACGCCATACCCGGAATCAAGAGATGAAGAGACATCTTCAAGAAAGCTCAGTAAGTTAGTAACACAAGATCTGCTTGGCAGAAAACCATGCTGTGACAGATTAAGTAACTCATTATCTAAAAGATACTTAAGTAAACTATCCTTAATCAAAGATTCCATAACTTTGCACACAACACTGGTTAAACTAACAGGCCTGTAATTGCAAGGATTACTTCGATCCCCCTTCTTAAAAATTGGAGTAACATTTGCTACCCGCCAGTCAGTAGGAACAAAACTCGAATCCAGACACTTCTGAAAAATGATGGAAAGAGGAACTGACAAAATCTCAGAGCATTCGCGTAAAATGGCTGGGTGGACTCCCATCTGGCCCAGGGGCCTTACTAGCTTTCAAACTCTTTAACTTTTTACAAACTTGTTCCTCTGAGAAAATGACATAACTGATTGAAGAAGAGACATCAGAACCATTACATGTCCCCAACAAAGATGATTCCTCAGTAAAAACAGATACAAAATAGTCATTTAACAAATTAGCCATATCCTGATGGTAACTAACCAAAGTATTATCATCACCTTTGAGAGGCCCCACACCCTCCTTAAGCTTCTGCTTAGACCTCACATAGGCATGAAAAGTTTTGGGGTTTATCTTAACCTCCTTTGCCAACTGCTTTTCAAACCTAGTTTTAGTTCCATTTACCAAATTTTTAACTAAGAATTCCTGCTTCTTGTAAGCTGCTAAGTTTTCTGGACTTTTACTGGCCCTATAGCGACGCCAACACTTACGTTTCTTCCTAGTTGCTCTAAGAACTTCTCTAGAAATCCAAATTGGCCTATTTTTAACCACAGCTTTCTTAAGTGGGATACACAACTTTGTTGTGTCAGAAACAACATCCCGGAAAACACTCCATGCCTCAGCAGGGCCCAAGTGAGACAAACGGGCTGCCCAATCTATGGTTAAAAGCTCCTTAGCACGAGTAAAGTTAGCCTTGCTGAAATCAAGAATTCTTTTGTCACTACTAGCATGATTGCTGAAACAATGTAACTCAAAACAAATAAGGTCACGGTCACTGGACCCTATCTTACCACCATTAGCTACATTTCTAACCATGTTCTCATCTGTACTTAACACCAAATCAAGACAATTATCCTCACGAGTGGGAAACAGAACATGCTGGGTAAAGCAAATATATCAAATAATTACATTACAGTTCAAAATAATGCACTACGTTTTAATGATAAACAAAAGAAGAAAACCCACTTCCCCTTACATTAGAGAATTCTGCCCCTTAAAAGTTGACGTCATGACTTGGCCGATGGGGTAACGACTTGGCCGAATTTGCAACAACATAGAACCGCAGACATCAAAAGGCGGCCACTGACCATGTTATCTGCAACAATGCTGCATTTTGTCAGTTGTGTAACAAGCAAGGACTCCAAGGACAGGATAAGTTTGTCCAAGTTATAAGGGAGTGGATTCTCTAATGATTTTTTAATCATCAGATTTTTGTAGAATGTAGAGATGAGAAGTGATTGGTGAAAAATGTTTCTTCTGATTAAAAAGGTTAAGAAGAGTAACGGTGATTATTTGCGGGTTAATGTAGCTGTAATTAATCCATGAAAAGAAAGGAGGAATGTTGGATGCTTAATCATCACAGTGGAGAATGGTACTATTTTGAAAGAAGAAACTGTATTTTTTATGTATCCATGTCACATATTCCTATATTTTTACCTCCTTTTGAGCAATTTTGGTGAAACAAATTTACTTTGTTTCGTGGCCAAAGCTACTCAAAGTACTACAACAATCTATCAGAATCTCTCAAAAGAATGGAACGAAATATGAAAGAGTGAAATTTGACAGAAGCAACGTTTTCTTAAATCTACCCAGTTCCTTCCACACCTACTTTGAACACTTCTGATTGACCTTAACGCTTCCAGTATTTTTAAGAGAGACATAACAATCGAACCTTGAATACCCTGATCACAAACCAATCACAATACAAAAGTCGTAATAACAATTTTGAGTAAAAATGATTGAGTTAAAGATGATCCATCGTCTCATGGAAATGCAACAAAACTGTGCCGGATTTGTTCATTGTAATTTTATTTGAATCTCAAATCAAATTTAATGACAATAACATAATTTGACTAACATACAATCTGTTACGTAAAGATTGGTACATTTTGTGAAAAAAGGAAAATACTAAATGAGATGATGAGTTGAAATAAAAAAACAAACATCCCCACATGATCCCGATCCAGGTCATAGATTTTAAGGAAGTTTAGGCTACCGAAAAGAGGTGCGGTAGGATGTTAATTGTGTATAAATCTAGCAGCCCTCTTCTGCAGCATAAATAGGGATAGTGGGGTACGTCCTCTCCCAAAAATATTACAACAGTTAAAATAAGGGAGTATAAGTGTATTATGCAGGGTAAACAATACTTTTCTAGGGAGAAGTTGTCGAAATCTGTTGAGCATCCCGCTCCCTTAGAAACTTTCTGACTAATATAATGAGTATGGTTAGTCCAGGTAAGGTGAGAGTCAACAAACACGCCGAGGAATTTAGTTACACTAGCACGTCTTACATTAACACCGTAAAGTTCTATATTGTTCACGGTTTGGTTGAGATTTTTACTGGGTGACGAAAAAAATCACAAAATCAGTCTGCTTTACATTAAGAGATAATTTTTTAGGACAAAATCAGTTGTGAATATTGATTAAATCATTTTGAACAATATCTAATAAACGGCTGAGGGTCATTACCAGGGAACAAATTAGTGTCGTATACTTATGAAACTACGCGGAAGGTAGCCCTGAAAGATCCTTTAGGAACACCACATAAGACAGGTTTCTGTGAGGATTTATTATTATTAATGCCATCACTTTTGTAACGAACTTTAATGTAACTTTTAAACAAATCCAAAACAGTACCTCTAATACCATAGAGATCAAACTCATTCAGAACAATATCATGGTTTAATGTGTCAGAAGCCTTTGGCAAGTCTAGAAAAATACCTTCTACATACAGTACTGATATTTTCGAAGGTTTCTGCAACTTCATTTAAAAAATGGAAAATAGCATGTGAAGTCGAACGACCGGGAAGGAACCCAAATTGGTAATCACATAGAAGGTTTTGCTTCACTAAAACGAATACAGATGAGTTTACATAGTTTTTCTAGTACTTTGGAGAAACTTGGCACAATTAAAAATGGGTCTATAATTATTTACCTAGTCTTGATCACCGGACTAAAAAACGGGGATGGCAGAGAGAGAGAGTCAGCGACACGGTTCAACAGATATGATTTACATATAGTTAGAACACAAAGGGGGTCTCAACCTGGATACCAGGACCAATATCAGCGAAACATCATTAACAATATTTGAAACATCGAGTGGTTACGAAACACTGGTCATGCTGATTAATCCTATTAGTGAAAGAGGTATTACCGCGACCATAATGGCAATTAATTGATCGCTACATAGTTTTCGTATCTTATGTGCCAATCCTGAAAAAACTGGAGGAGTAGGATTTCTTAGCCTGTCTAATAACGGAAGTAAAACTGTTTCGAAAAAGTTTGTAATCATTCAAATTATTAGTGGATCAATTGCGGAGGAACTTTTTGCATAGGCGATTCTTTCTTTTGCAAGAGTTGAGTATGACTAGAGTAAGATCTTCCTTCGAATTTGGATGGCTAGGGCTACTTGTATGGGAAACCCATGGGAGAAAATTATTTAGGTGACTTAATAAAATATTATTAAAGTAATGCAAAGCATTGTTAACTTCCAGAGGACTGACCAAAATTAGTCCAGGATTCATCATGAAATGAAGATCGCAACAGTTCAAGGTTACAAGGTCCCTTTCAATATAGGTAGACTTAACTCTCGAGGCAGCAGAAGCTAAATTGGCCAGAGAAAACACGAGAAAGTGATTCGATATGTCGTCCACAATTTCACCAGAAGTAGAGCTTAAACTTAAGTTATTCGTAAGAATTACGCCAAGAAGCGAAGCAGAATGTGAGACTAGTGGGGATATTATGGAGTGAACGGTAAGAGTAAGAGGGAAAAGAGATTCTGGGTGACGTCACAGCATGCCTTTGTCTTAACTTAGATTGCCAACAGATTCGACGCACCGTCGATAATGCGAATGTTTTTGATACGCCATCGCTGATGTGACATTGTTTATGGTGTATTGAGTCGGTTCACAATCGAAGTCACGACAAAGGTATGCCGTAACGTCATCTAAAATCTGGAATACGTTTTCATTGCATTTTTTTGAGACAACAGATCTTTAACTTTACAGCGAGGCATTTTTAAATCAGAACATAGAGGTCATTTTTTTTTCAAAAGAAGGCTATCATAGTGTACCCGAAACACCAAGAAAAACACTGAACAGAAATCCTCTTTACAAGTATTTCCAGCGAATAAATTTTCCTTAGTACGGGTCATAATGTGGGTCGTAAGATGAAACTTCGTTGACAGCATATATGACGTACACCACAATAAACACATACACGAACACCGTAGTGACGACTGCGCCGATCATTAGACCTAACGCGGTGTTAGCGTAGCTCTTCCTCTCTTGACCACTCTTATCAGAGGAGAGTGCCTGTTGGGAAAAATTGCAATAATGTGCGATCATTATCGAAATAGCTTTTTCGGTATTGATTTAAAGGGCCAAACCTCTCACCCCAAACTACAATTTTGGTACGAGGCTAACGAAATTCCCAATTGGCTCAGCTCTTTGATTGACAGCTAATTTAAACAATGCAGAGTACCAAAGCTTATACTACACAGAATGAACGGTACTGAGAGTGTTTTCATGATGTTAATTGAGTTTTTCTTTACTTACATTGAAGCAATGAGCTGAGATTGTATCTGGTAGAGGATGAATTTCAGGCAACTGAGGGAGGGGTTTAAGTAAAAATTGGTACTGTTTGGGGTTAGAGAACTGGGCCTTTAATTGTGCAAATATGAATATATAGTAGTATAAAAGCTAGTTAAATGGGGGTTAATGGCTCACCAACATGAATGTGGTATAAAGTATCAGTACGGTAAAAGGGAAAAGTTTAAAATATAGTTTCAACTTTACAGTTCAATCTTAAATAGCTTCAAATAGATTGGTTCAACTCCTTATCTTTAATCGACTCTCACAAAAGGCTTAAAATACCGTGGAAATAGTCTACAATAGTCTAACGTGGGAATAGTCTACAGTAACATATGAGTCACCATCTCTAAATGTAATGAACAACTTTCAACACTGTATCGAATAAAAAAGAAATGCGGCATTTACAAATGCAACCATGAGTGTTAGACATGTGTTCCAATCATAGGGATAAGCCCTCGACATTTAAAAATGAACCCATAGACGTTTTCATTTTAACGCGTTCATTGTTTTACTGAAGTGACAGTGTCCCCCTCCCCCCCTCCCCACGAGTAACATTTTTCAGCTAGTGAACCTTATGTGTTCTTCAGTAGAACTGTTACAAGTCTGTGCAGCCTGTATTTTCGGCAGTGGAGATTGCCAGATAGGAGTAGCCCACATTTAAGTGACATGATATAAATTTGGCCTGCTGTGTATTTACAATAATCAAGTTTATTTTTTTTCTACAGGTATGGATTTTATCTTAAACAATCGGTTAAAATATAGATTCCTACTCAATAGACAAGCCTCATGCTGCAGTACAATTACATTTTTGCGCCTTTAATAGTCCGATCAACTCGTATTCTAATATTTTAGTCCAACTGATTTCTAACGGTGATCGTTAGTTTAGATATTTGAAGCAAAAGCTAGCAGGGTGTGGCAAAAAGCCATAGTCAAGGACGTCTTACGAAATGTGGGAGTAACTGAAAGTTGATACAGCTCGGTTGATTAGCCTACGAAATCACCCGACAAAGATAAAATAGTCGTCGGGTCTTGACTATTCAGCCATACTAGTTTAAAATTGGTCAAGCATGTCCTAAAGTCGTTTTGAATTTCAATGTTCGAACTCAGAGGTACCCACAAAAATAGTGCTAGTTGTGGAGAACAGAGATTCATGAATCAGGATAGGTTTATATCTTGTTTCAAACTGAAGCAATTTCTCAGTGCGATTGCTTGGCAAAGCCAATGCAAAAGAATGCAATTGGTATTTCAGCATTTTGTCTTAAAAAGCGAAAATCTTTCAGAAGTATTCTAGCAAACGAAATGTGATTAAAATAAAAACTTACCATTATTCCAAAAATGATTGAAGGGATGGCGCAGAAAACGGTCACATAGGACAAGAAAAACATGACAATCGACAGAACGATCGATGCTATCGCCTTTCCAGTCACTCCAGGTGGTACATCATCGGTATTTCGCACCTGAATCAATTAATCACATACCAGAATCACTTAATCACATCCTGAATCAATTAATCACATACCTGAATCAATTAATCACATACCTGAATCAATTAATCACAAACCTATATCAATTAATTACAAACCTGAATCAGTTAATCACATACCTGAATCAATTAATCACATAGGTTTAAAAATAAATTGAAAACAAGTTCTAATTTCAAAATGAATTTCTAAAATCCACGTCTTTTCATTATTTTCATCAAATATGTCTGTGTCATTGGGATTCATGTTTAAAAATACTGGGCAAGGTCACTTTGGCAACATCCTTGACTTTTTGTCACACATTTGGCAAGTAGTTAGTCCACGCATCCTAATAACTTGTCGGACCTGTGACAAGGAGCCTGTCCTTGCCTGAGAAAATGGCAATTTAAAAATAATTAAGACCCCTTGTCGCACTTGTGACAAGGAGTCGGTCCTTTTACTGACCTTGAATTGGGTTATAATTTTGTCAAAAAAAGCAATAGGTTATGCCAAATGAGCTATCCAGATAGATAAAGAAAATCTATTTTGAAAATAGATTTTTTTTTGAATGCATGATACGGAAACAAAATTCATTAACTCGAAATGATGCAGAAACATTTTCTCTTTCAGTAGGTGAAAAATGCATCTCAATAACATGTAGCTTCCACGAGATACACAATTTTATTTCGTAATATCGTCAGACATAACGTAATAGATATTAAAAGGAGAGCCCGCTAGTGTGCGCATGTCAATTACGCTAGTTACTTGCTTACCACTGGAAGCAAGATTTTTTGCGTGTCAATAATCCCCGTTTTGGGGCATCCTTCACTTGTTCGAGAAGTTCCAATTTTACTTCAGTTTCAAGATCATTGGTTCTCTTCAACGATTTGGTGAACGTTTTTCCGTATCTGGACCACCTGGAAGTCGTTCGGCCTTTTTTCGTGAAGAATGGAAGGCGGGAACCCGGACAGCGCCTGTCCTAACGTTAGCCCTAACAACGGTAACACTGTTACTGAGAGGGAGAGTAAGGCGCCTAACGTTAGTGTTACGGTCACGAAGCCGATCCTTCTTAAACCCGCTACAGGCGGTGAAAAGTCTAACAAAGAATCCGGCACCGCCGGAAGAACAAAGTCTACCACAGGTAGTAAGAAATCCTTACCAAAGCAAAAGTCTAAGGCAAAAATGCCAAAAACCGCACCTCGTTCTCAAAGGAACAATGAATGCTTACAGACTGAGCCTAACGTTAGGCCTAACGTTACTAACAGTAACGTTATGCGGAGGCCACCGGCCAACGATCCTAGCCTGACAAATGAAACAGAAAATGTTCACTCCAGACTGGATAGGCTAGAGAATTTATTGTCACAGGTGATTCAGGCTATCCCCAAGCAGGGAGATAAAGCCCTTGAGCCTCAGGCTACTAGGCCTGCTATGCCAGATGCTCATGCTCGGGAGTATGATGAGGAGTCATTACCAGCAGACCTCGAAGAGGCTATGGACTATGAGACAGTTGATTTTGAAATTGAGGGGGATGAAACCACCTCAAACATAGGACTACCAGCTATTGCAGCAAAATTTGCTGTGCCCTCCGATGTTGGTGAACCTGTGGATGAGGAGATAGCTAAGTCTGTCACGTACATGCTAGAGCACAAGCTTGAAACACAAGCCCTCGAGGACTCTGCGGCAAGGTATCCGCCTCCTAGCAATTGCATCCTCGTAGACTCACCAAAAGTAAATCCAAGTGTATGGGATAATGTATCCACCGCAGCCAAAACAAGTGATTTAAAACTTCAGAAAATTCAGAAGTCCTTGATCAGGGGGCTCAATGCCTTCATGCGGACACTTTCGTCAGATAGTATTTCAGAACCACAACAAGATACTCTGGCGTTGTTATGCAATGCAAACTTTGAACTGAACTGTCTCAGAAAAGACCTCATCAAACCATACCTCAATGCTCGTTACACCCATTTATGTAAACCTTCAAATCCAGTCACCAAGTTCCTCTTTGGAGATGACCTGAGTAAACAGGTTAAGGAACTTAAAGATGAGCAGAAGGCGACAGCAGGGTTTATGAAATCACGTGGCAATTTCTCGAGACAGAGACTACAATCACACCCTTATAGAGGCTACAGGCCAAGTTCAAGGGGAACGTACACTAAACATGCTTACCGTGATGCTGGTTGGGTGTCCAGGTCAAGTGCAGGGACAAGCAGCAACAGCTCATTCACCACTAACAGGGCTTTTTTAGGCCAAAGCCAGGGGCGAAGAGCTCACCCGCCCAGAATACGGGCACCAGCCCCCCTGGCCAAGGACAAGTCATATCAGAAGCAGCCTCAGCCCCAGGCACAGAGGAAACACTAGACTCTGAAAAGGTGAGCAATTGGCACACTGTGCCACTTGATTTGAACTTAGGCTTTGGCGTAGTTACATCTGAAATGCACTTAGAATCACAACCAGCAGTTGGAGGTCGACTGAAGTTATTTTACAAAAACTGGTGCAAGATTACATCAGATCCCTTCATTTTAAATGCAGTTAAAGGCTACAAAATTGAGGTGAGGCATTCAGACCTACCAAAGAACACAGGACCCTTTCGATGCTTTAAACGAGGGCCTAAAGAGGAAATGCAGATTACTGAAGAAATACAGGAACTGCATAAAAAGCAAGTGATTGAACCCTGCTTGAGAGAAAAGGGGGATTTCCTATCAAATATTTTTACTAGACCAAAGAAAAATGGTGGTACTCGTCTGATCCTTGACCTATCAGAATTTAACAAATATCTGCCTTACAGACATTTTAAAATGGATAATATCCATACAGCAACTCAGCTTATTTCACAAAACTGTTACTTAACCTCAGTCGATCTTAAAGATGCTTACTATTCTGTAGCTATCCATGAAAACTATAGGAAGTACCTGAAGTTTGAATGGCAAAAGCAATTCTGGCAGCTTAAAGCCTTACCTAATGGGCTCAGCACTGCACCCAGACTGTTTACAAAACTTCTAAAGCCCCTGCTGTCAAATTTAAGACAGCAAGGTCATATAGTCATTGGCTACCTTGATGATACTCTAATCATCGCAAATACAGAAGCACAGGCCAAAGTGGCCACCAATGCTACAACCTAAAGCCTTACTCAGCTTGGCTTCATTATCCATCCACAAAAGTCGGTGCTTACACCAACTCAAGAAATTCAATTCCTGGGTTTCATTTTGAACACTAGAAACATGACCATCAAACTCCCAAAGGAAAAATCAGCTGAAATTCAAAAAGTTTGCAACAGCTTGCCACAGGCTATGAACCCCACTATAAGACAGGTGGCAGTGGTTGTAGGGAAACTTGTTGCTGCTTTCCCAGGAGTTCCACATGGACAATTGTATTATAGGTCCGTTGAGAAGGACAAAACCCAGGCCTTGAAAGCAAACAAGGGACACTTTGATAGAAAAATGAAACTATCTCTGGGTGCTAAGTGCGAACTGCAGTGGTGGATATCAGAAATTGATTCGGCCTCTAAGCCAATGAGATATCCTAACCCTATTCTAGAACTGCGCACCGACGCAAGTGGAATTGGTTGGGGTGCCACAGACATGAAAACCCTCACTGGGGGTAGATGGAATGCTTCTGAGTTAAGGGTAGCTGCAGACAATAAGATAAACTACCTAGAAATACTTGCAGCAAGTATGGGTATTAAATGTTTTTGTACAGATCTGCATGACGCACATGTGCTTCTACGTGTAGATAACAAAACAGCAGTATCATATATAAACAATATGGGTGGAATCAAATCAGAAGATTGTAATAGGGCAGCTAAGAAAATTTGGGAGTGGTGCAAGGAACGTGAAATTTGGCTTACAGCAGCTTACCTCTCAGGAAAACAAAACACTGAGGCAGACCTAATGTCCAGAAACTTCAATGACAGAACTGAGTGGATGCCAAATTGAGAAATATTCAGAGACATTATTTCCTGGTTTGGACAACCAGAAATTGACCTCTTTGCATCCAGACTGAATAAGCAATTAGTTAACTATGTTTCGTGGCTGCCAGACCCAGAAGCAAAAGCTATAGATGCTTTCACATTAGACTGGAGTCTTTTGAAATTTTATGCCTTTCCCCCATTTTGCCTCATCCCCAAATGCCTACAAAAGATCCGACAGGTTAAAGCTGAGGGGCTCCTGGAAGTCCCAAACTGGCCTACCCAGCCATGGTTTCCACTCCTTAAGCAGATGTTAGTAGGGACTCCCATGTTCATAAAACGTGGGGAGAGGGTGATTACTCAACCGGTCTCACAAGCACCACACCCTTTACACATGCATCTTGATCTTCTTTGTTGCAGGTTATCTGTAAACATTTAAAAGAAAAAGGTTTGCAACGGGAAGCCATCAACATTATTTCAGCATCATGGAGGGTATCAACAAAAAAGCAGTATGTTACTTACATTAAGAAGTGGATAGCTTTTTGCACGGAAAGAAAGATAAACGAGTTTTGCTCTGATATTAACAATGTGCTTGAATTCTTTAGTAACCTGTACCACAGTGAGGGCTTGAGCTACAGTGCTATAAACACAGCTCGTAGTGCTTTATCATCCTTTCTGGTTTTAACTGACACTACACTTACCATCGGAAATCCCCCTTTAATCTCTAGATTTCTAAAAGGAGTTTTCCACTTGAGACCTCCGAAACCCAGATACCAAGCAACATGGGATGTAAACATTGTATTTAATTATCTACGCAAACTGTCACCAGTTAATGCTCTTACTCTGAAACAGTTAACACTGAAGCTGGTCATGATTTTGGCCCTTATATCTGCCCAAAGAGTTCAAGCACTAAGGTTCCTCCATTTAAAGCACATGAAACTGCAGACTAATCAGGTGACTTTTCAATTTCATGACCTGCACAAACAAAATAAGCCAGGGAATGTAAGCTCGACACTTGTGATAAGAGGTTACCCTCCAGACCGGCGACTTTGCTCCGTCAAATACCTACGCAGCTATATTGAAAGACCTAGCTCAATTAGGGGAGATGAAAAGTATCTTTTGATAAGCTACAAAAAACCTTTTAAGAGGATTACTACTCAAACTATCTCTCGTTGGTTAAAAGAAGTCATGAAGAACTCTGGCATCAACACAGATGTGTACAAAGCACACTCAACGAGGGCTGCGGCTACTTCAGCGGCAAGCACCAGCGCTGTTCCAATACAGGACATTATGGCACAGGCTGGTTGGTCTAATGAGAGAACATTTAGAACCTACTACAAAAAGCCAGTAAAAGCAGCAAGTGGCTTTACAGCCATAATCAAGGATTAGTCTACTGTACAGTATATTGTTATGTATATAGGTTGCAGGAAAGTTTGTTGTTCACATCAGTTCAGGACAACCCTGCCGTTTGTTGAGAAGTTTTATTTGGTTTCTACAGTATTGGTGAAAAAAAAGAAATAACAAAAGTGTTGCATAGACATTTGTGACAACGTAGAAGTGGATGGATTTCCATTGAAGGGATATAATGCAGCAGCTTCCAAACTATGTCAGGTACCACGGCATACCCACTATACTATTGCTACTCGAATGCGCCTACTAGCTTCAAAATCTCCTATTAATATCTATTACGTAATGTCTGACGATATTACGAAATAAAATAGAAAATTAAACGAGAACTTACCTGTTTGAAGTTTAATTGTTATTTTATGAGTAATAGGAGGAAGACATTACGTCCCTCCTCAGCCCTCCCTTCAGTCATTGAACTCAGGGAGTGTCTCACCTTCAAACAGCAGTGTAAGTTCTCTGTGTTAACTTTAAGACGTAGGCACATTCTCAACTTCCAAAATTGACATGCGCACGCAAGCGGGCTCTCCTATTAATATCTATTACGTAATGTCTTCCTCCTATTACTCACAAAATAACAATTAAACTTCAAACAGATAAGTTCTCGTTTAATTTTCTATTTTAAAATAATATCTGTGATGTCATCCCGGAGCAATGTTTGACATTGCATTTAGTTACTTCATAATTTTGATGCCGCTGTAGACAAAATTAGACAACATTTTTGGCTGTACTCTACGTATTGTGAAGGGAAATGCTAGATATACAGAAAAAATATTCAAACATTACAACAGCATCACATTTCAAGGAGAAACAGAAATTTCATTTATAAAGAAAAGGAGGCAATTTGCCAACATTACACAACTTTCTGTGGATTTGTTGAAAAGCAGAGACATTTTTTTACAAAAATAACCCATCTTTAAATTAAGATATTTTGACTTGAAAAATGGTCGTATTGTGACAGGGTTTAAAGGGAATAGTGTAGAATATTTTGGTTTCCTTACAAGGCCCAGGTGAAAAATGAACAGAATATGCATTTAAGTAATGGTAGGTGTAGACTTGGCCAAGTCTCTCGTGAGTGTTCCTCGGAGAGCTGACAACACCACCTCTACTCAAATCCAGTACTTCAGCACAGTACAGCATAACGTACTTGCCTGTTTTTCTAATACGCCCTCTATCGGTCTATAAAGGTATCGCTTCTCGACGAGAGACTTGGGACAATTGGTTTCTATGACGTCATAATTTTATGTTATTCCTTTATTTCATTCATCCTACAGTAAGGATGAATGATATGTAGTAGTTTCTCAATATCTAGTGCAATCAAAGTTGGCAGTCTGTAACTCGTGATATGAATAAACATATATTAGGTCACATGACCTTGTCATTCATATCTTTCAGCCGGCAGTGCTAGCAGTCGACAAATGTAAAGCCCTTACCGTACCGATGAAGCCACTACTTTCTTTGCAATAAAATCTGAAATTATTCCCAAAGACATTCGCAGTGATTGAAAAAGTGTCATTATTATTGTATGGGACACCAAGAAGACGTCGGAGTTTGATTACCGAGAGGATTTAAGAAGTAAATTTATCGATCGACCACCTTCAGCGGTTGAGTTACATGAAGCGCAGAGAAGGCGATAAGGCTTACAGTATAAGTATATACTACGAGATCTTACAACATTGTTATTTCATTAACAGTGCATATACAATGTGTGAGTTAGAGAATGTTCTATCAAGTGGCTTGTTGATGTGTTTAACGTTAGTGTTCTGCAATAACAATGAAGTTTGACCTTGTTGGACATACAGTATGCCTAGCTCATAAGTGTAGCAGAGGAACTTCACAACTTTATAGCTTATGATGAGCCACTGTTGAGCATAGAGGAGGGCAAGTGGAACTACTGGGAGTCTGCAAAGAAGAAGATATATCCGGCATGCTGGTATAATTGAGGTAATGCACTTCGGCTACTTACCAATTGCAACCTCGATCCCGGCCTAGACCCAGGGATGGGATTTGACTGGGGACGGATTTCACAGTCATTCTGTCCCCACCCGGCCGAGACTTGAGTGTGCTAGGATTTCACTCCATCTGGATCCGAAGGCCGGGGTAATTCGGCGGGTCTTTTATTGGTGGTATGCATAGTGTCTACACTAGCTGACAGTGGGGACTTGGCAGGGATTTACCCTCGATCAATGTATACCCAACCCACCATGGATATGGCCAGGCTCTGCCTGGGGATTTAACGATTTCAAAAATAAAGTTCCCAGGCAGGAACCGACCATCCCCAGGTCTAGGAAGTGTCAGTGTTTCAATTGATAGGTGCATAAATCTTCATGACATTGCAAGATAATTGCAGCCAGGCCCATTTAGTTGACAGCTATAGGCGCCACAACATACAGGAGTTGGGGCATTGGTAGCTTCACAGGTCAAAATCAATTGTCCCAGACCCATGAATAAGGTAAAAGGCATTTTCTACTTGTCCTTGCATAATTCAAGTGGCCCCAATTCTACCCAGAGGTTTCACCATAACAATTCTTCAAACTTGCTTACAACTTTGATCAGGCTTTTACTTAGTCAGTCAGAGAGTTGCATGCATACATTTTAAAGGAACCCTGCTGAAGGGACTAGTTTTGCTTCCTAACAAAATAATTGCTTTATACAAGCTAGGCGTAACACTGTGCTACAGTAAAAGGGATTGTCAATCCTGTAGAAAACCAGGAAATTTATTACCCAGGCACTGAAAGATCACTTGAAAAGTTTCATGAAATGAACAACTGTTAATTTTGAGCTCTTGCATAATTCACAATAAATGAGCATTCATTTATAGGCCTACTGCCTATTTTGTCACTTCAGGAACAGCTACAGTAGAGTAAATTGCACTGGTTGTGTTTCTTATGAATGTGAATATCTACACAAAGAATATGGTACAACTTGAAGACTATATAGATTTTGATTCCATAAATTCGAGGTAGCCCAGGCTAAATGTATGTTGTTTTCTTGTGCTCATCTGAGTAAAAAAAATTATTACTGTTCCGCTAACAATAGGTCATCAGACTACATGCTAGCGCGCCGGTGCTGTAGCATTGCATGTTTCATCGTCCAGTGTTTCCGTCAAGTCTCCTTGGTGGAATATTTGCTTCAAGAGTGAATGGTATGAACATTTTAATTCTACTTCATTTTTCTTTTACACAGAACTTGAGCAATTGGAGTAGGTGGGACTATACATACTGCAAAGCCACCATCTTTGGCAGAGTCAGCAAGCAACCAGGCTATGCAGCACATAGGACATTTAAAACCAAGCTAAACATGGTAAATAGAGTATATGTTAGGCATGGAATGTATAGTGTATGTGTTGAAAACCTGTCTTGACTCCAATTTTACATGGAATGAGTGGATACATGAACTATGTAAATAAAGTCTTAGGCCTGGAAATCATTTCATTCCAATTTAGCTGCACTTTACAATCATCTTGAATATCAGTACCAGTACAACCAGTTAGTGCAATTATGGTGTAAGTTAAATTAGAGAACAGTCCGAAATTATCATTGAACTGTGGTGATTGGTAAATGCACTTGTCAATAACTGGTACGTACGTAGTTACATTTTAAACAAGGACCTACCAATTAAACTTTGAAGAAAAGGGTTTAATTGATGAACTGGGAAAATATTTTTGAACCGCTGTAGTAGAAAAACAAGGACTACTCTGTTCACGGAAGAGATGCTTTCAACAATCAGTATGATTTAGTTAATAGCATGTAGCAGTAATTTTGTTGATTTTTATTTTGCTTAATAAAGCAGGCTGCCTTTTATGGGAACAATGAGTAAAAATTCTTTATTAATAGAGAAGGTGTGATGTAATGCATGATGATTTCAACAACTGTAGAAGTCTTAGTATACAGCTTCCTAAAATTGAGATTGAGAAGTTGAGAAATGTTTCCAGTTTTATTGAGCTTGTTGAGACCTGCACTGTTAACATACAAATGTGGTATGATGATAGCAACTCACTGTTGTATGGAACATTATTGTGGAGGGTTGAAGGAGAAAGTATAGGGGGAGCTAATTGAAAAGTATGGGGTATTTTCTCAGCACCCTTGTATAAATGTAAACACAGCATGTCCTTACCATAACTAGCCTCTGCAATTCTTTTGTGTACTTTGATTTTTTTTGTGTGTTTGTGGATAGGGTGATGGAAAAGAATCTGACAAGGGTTACACAACTGCACAACAGTGACAAGTGGAGAGACACTTTAGACATTACCATCTGTAACTGAGCACCATTTTGACTCGCCTCTGGGTGATCACTTATGATTAACAACAATCCCGTCATCACAGGTAAGTTAATTGGAGGATTACAACTACTGTAAGGCATAGCACATGCAGCCTGGTTACAAATCATTGCAGGTAAGTACCTGTAGAACTTGCACGGAAGACCCTGTGGAACTTGCATTACTACAGTCTAGTTCTACATTCCATAACCTCTTGAGACAGTGTAAACTCAGTCAAAGCCTTACAAGTGGCAGGCTTATGCACATGGTTTCAGGGACAACTTAGTTGTTTAAGGGGGAGAGGGGGTAGAGACCTAAGGTTCCATAAAATTGCAACCAGACAGGCCATGCAGATAGAGTGTTTAATGTAAGTGATGTAATTTTACAGGTGGGGTTTAAAATTATGACTTGCTTCTCTGAGACAAGATATTATTGTCCTTCATGGTCCTGGGAAGGTAAAGGCCTACGCTCCTACACGATACATAATCTGACAGATTTGCAAAATAGCCATGTTACTCTCTCTCTCTCTCTCTCTCGCTCTCTCTCTCTCGCTGAGCTTGGATCACTGTTTCAGTAGGCTATGCATGTCTTGTCTTATGCTGCTCGTTGTTTGAGACTGGCAGCAATCAGTAAAAGGATGAATAAAAATTATCAGATTCAAATTAAACATATGTTTATAGTGAATTAAGTGTCATACCTAGTTAGTGCTGCTGGCTGTATGAAAGAATCACTGTGGTCAGTACTCTACAAGATGGCTGGCTATTTCTACCTTATCACATAGGGTATATTGTTCCCATGTTTCATAAGTCCCACTTTCATATATTCCATTTCGTTTTGGTCCCCTGTCTCAAAAGTCCCATGTCTCACTGCTCCCCAAACAATCAACTCATTGGGATTATAGGGGTTTGGGTTAGAGATATGGTTATTGGGCATGCACCTAAAAATATGAGGGAACAATTAAACGGGGGACCAATGCATATCACAGGTAACTAAACTATATTAGATTAACAAGGCCACCATGTGGTAGCTCCCATGTAGGGATATTAATTGGACAGCTGTCCCATATTCTCCCCACATATCAGTTCTTTGCCCCAGAGCTTTCTCATATCAGTGAAGTGGGCTATCATATAAAGGCCACTTATTAATCCCAGGTGAAATTGGCCCACATCAAAAGAGTTAAAACCTTGCAAATTGCAAGAAACACCTAAAAAGGGGTTTCTCTTCTCCCTATTCTTCCCTTATTTCGTGCCCCATGACACCAACCCCCTCCCCCGATGACACAATCCCGGGTTTGTGGCTGACTGCTGCTACAGTAGTATCAAGGATGGGGGACCATTGACGGGGAAGTAAAGAGATGAGACTAAAGACATATCCCTTTAGGTTACAGCAAAATTATCCTTCATCCAGGAAATAACAGCACATTCTTCTCCTACCCATGTGACTTATCTGTCTGCAATCTCGCAATCTCTTTTTTCTAAAAGTCCCCACGACTCTCTGGCGAAGAGCCAAGGGGGGAAACCAAACGATCTTTCTAAAAGTCCCCACGACTCTCTGGCGAAGAGCCAAGGGGCGAAAACCAAACGATTACTCCCGGAGGAGTTCTGCTCCCTTAAGGAGCTTAACGTCCCAAATGGACAAGTACGCCCTCCAAAGGGCAAACACTGAGTGGTCCTGCTCTAGACTGGCTGAATAGAACAGAAGCCACAACCTGGATGCAGTTTAACGTCATGCCCAGAAAACCAAACGATTACTCGAATACTTGTGGAGCTGAAGGGATTCAGACGGTTTCGTTCGTTGCAATACTGTTCATTTTTTGTAGCCTACAAACTGGCACTAACAGTGCAATGCTTACTGTCTGTAATCAATTCGCATAATTGCGTTAAGTACTAATTCAATGTCTTACGTCGCTTTAAACTCCGATTTCGTGCCCGTAGGATAGATCGAATTGTCACATACATTGTAGCATTTTTTACATCATGCGAATTTCCCATTTTAGAAGTATTCCACTATGGTACGGGCTCAAAAACATTACGTTTTCTGGTACGCCTCAATGGAAGATGATACTACTTTTCAAGGTTATAAAGAACAATCGTATTTTTGATTTACCATTTGAAATGCCAATTTAATTACTCCTCATACGCTTAGGTATTTCAGAAAGGATTATTTAAGATATTTTAAAATATTTCATTAATATGGGTATGATCAGGGTCTTTAATATTATTCACTCGTGCTTCTATACAAACCCTCAATTGGGCGATACTAAAGTTTTTGTTTGAGAATGCTGATTGGTTGGTAGAGGTATTACAGTTTAAAGATGAATAATAAATAGCCTCATTATTATGACGTCATAGAACCAATTGTCCCAAGTCTCTCGTTGAGAAACGATACAATAAATATACCGATAGAGGGCGTATTAGACAAAAGAAAAATACGATATTCTGAACAATGCTGCAGTAGGGGGATTTTAAAGAGAAAGTTGTCAGCCCCCCGCGGAACACTCACGAGAGACTTGGCCAAGTCTATGGTAGGTGATGGTAACAGCTGCCCTCTTGTGAATTTGTTTCGCCCGGCAGATTTATCAAAAGCATACTTTTCCTTCGTAAGGGTACCAGGGTTAAAAGATCGGTGAATCGCATTAATATTTTCCAGATTAGTAACATCGATAAATTATAAACAGGTTTAAATTTGAAGCATTAAGACAAACGTGTTTAAAGTGAAGTATTTAAAAATGAATTACGTGTGTTGAGTATCTTAACGTGTTCACTAAGTAGCAGCAAAAAAGTGTTAGATAAAACTTTCAAATCGTAAACATTTTTAGAGTGTTAATGGTAGTCACGTTACGTTAGAGAGTTAGATAGAAAGAGTCCATTAGAGGGAGACTTCTAGTAACTGTACTAAATAAAGGCTCGAAACGAGAAAGGGTTTAAGGAGTTATTTAGTACACTCTTAAAAAGGGTGAATATCACTCATTAGAAAAGTTAAAGTTATAAAGTTTACTCCAAAAACAGTTGAGATTCACTCTAAAAAGAGTCAGATTCACTCCAAACTGAAGAGCCAAGTTTCTCTCTTGATAAATTGCCATTAGTTCCCACTCCTTAAAAGAGTTATATCTCTGCAGACTCTCGTTTAGAGTGAATTTCACTCCTTTTGGAGCAGATTTCACCATTTTTTTAAGTGATTTGGCACTCTAATGGAGTGAATTCTTACCCTTCAATCTGTTAAAGACTGGCAGTCAGTTCACGTTTTGTTTTAAAAGTGTAGATGCAACGTACAGGACCACATGTTTGGTCAAACGGTAGAGCATCCGCTTCTCACGCGTAAAGCCTGGGTTACTACCAGGTCGAGTCATACCAAAGACTCATAAATGGAAATTTTTGCAGTTGTGCGTGATACTTCGCATAAGTAACGGAGTGGGGAAAACCAGCCAGTGAGTCGACAGCTTTTCTGGAGCAACTCTTACTCAAAATCCATAAATGCCAAAAAAGCCATAAATTGGAATTTATGTTTGGCCCATATTAGATCCAGATATGGAATTTGTATCTGGATTTAACAAAAATTGAGTGTAAATAACTTGATGTAACATAAAGGAGTATATGGCCCATATAAATTATATGGCTCAGATTTTATGTGGGACATTTATCGTGGTTCATACATGGCAAATCCATACATAGGCCGTCTATGGAAATTGATATCTGCTCCAGATATGGTATTTGCATATGGCTTTAAACAAAAAAATTGGCACATATAACATGAAGGAATATATGGCCCATGTCAAATTTGATATGGCTCAAATTTGGTAACAGATATTGTGCATGGGACGGATATGGTGCATATATGTCTAATACATGAATTATATATCCAGGCCATACTTGGACCATATATTTCTTCACCAAAATTTATAAGTGCACTACCTTTGTATTTAGCGTTTTAGAAGCCTTGCTTAGCCATTTCTTGGTCTTTCATGTGTGGCTCTATTCTAGACTGGATGACAGGAGCAGATACTTCACATGATTTAGCCAAGAGACGGAGAAGTATAACGTGAGGACTATGGGAACATCTCTAACAAGGTTTTACTTATGTAAGGACTATCTGAGTATGTTTAACAAAGTCTATTGTCCATTGTATTACAAAACTTGAGTATTTGAAGCTGTTAGTAGATTACGTCTTAGTAAAGAACGAAACTGCTTTGATATTCCTTCTTTTAAATATGGAAAGTGCCTTTTTGGTTTAAATTACAATATGAGGCAATATTCTAACATAAATTTTGTTGAAGGTTTATGATTTTTGACAATTTACTTCCTGTAACATTCAAAAAGGAAATCAGGGATCAAAATTCCTGATCACGCGCACATTGGAAGTCATTTGCATTAGTTAGTTTAATATGGCTGAATATAAGGAAATGGTTTGAATGTTATGATTTTGGTTTGTTATTGTTGTTGTGGTTGTTGTTGCTGTTATTTTCCTACTTATTTTTCTTCTTCTTCTTCTTCTTCTTCTTCTTCTTCTTCTTCTTCTTCTTCTTCTTCTTCTTCTTCTTCTTCTTCTTCTTCTTCTTCTTCTTCCTCTTCTTCTTCTTCTTCTTCTTCTTCTTCTTCTTCTTCTTCTTCTTCTTCTTCTTCTTCTTCTTCTTCTTCTTCTTCTTCTTCTTCTTCTTCTTCTTCTTCTTCTTCTTCTTCTTCTTCTTCTTCTTCTTCTTCTTCTTCTTCTTCTTCTTCTTCTTCTTCTTCTTCTTCTTCTTCTTCTTCTTCTTCTTCTTCTTCTTCTTCTTCTTCTTCTTCTTCTTCTTCTTCTTCTTCTTCTTCTTCTTCTTCTTCTTCTTCTTCTTCTTCTTCTTCTTCTTCTTCTTCTTCTTCTTCTTCTTCTTCTTCTTCTTCTTCTTCTTCTTCTTCTTCTTCTTCTTCTTCTTCTTCTTCTTCTTCTTCTTCTTCTTCTTCTTCTTCTTCTTCTTCTTCTTCTTCTTCTTCTTCTTCTTCTTCTTCTTCTTCTTCTTCTTCTTCTTCTTCTTCTTCTTCTTCTTCTTCTTCTTCTTCTTCTTCTTCTTCTTCTTCTTCTTCTTCTTCTTCTTCTTCTTCTTCTTCTTCTTCTTCTTCTTCTTCTTCTTCTTCTTCTTCTTCTTCTTCTTCTTCTTCTTCTTCTTCTTCTTCTTCTTCTTCTTCTTCTTCTTCTTCTTCTTCTTCTTCTTCGTCTTCTTCTTCTTCTTCTTCTTCTTCTTCTTCTTCTTCTTCTTTTTCTTCTTCTTCTTCTTCTTCTTCTTCTTCTTCTTCGTCTTCTTCTTCTTCTTCGTCTTCTTCTTCTTCTTCTTCTTCTTCTTCTTCTTCTTTTCTTCTTCTTCTTCTTCTTCTTCTTCTTCTTCTTCTCCTTCTTCTTCTTCTTCTTCTTCTTCTTCTTCTTCTTCTTCTTCTTCTTCTTCTTCTTCTTCTTCTTCTTCTTCTTCTTCTTCTTCTTCTTCTTCTTCTTCTTCTTCTTCTTCTTCTTCTTCTTCTTCCCTGTAGCTGTGAGTCCCTCACAGCTACAACCTTTTTTCCGAGTATGAAATTGTTCAGGCTTTGAATTGCTCTTATTTTTTAACAATTTGAAGACAAAACAACATAATTTTGAAACTAGACAAAAAATCTTTCTGCGAAATTAAAAAGAAGAAGGGTTGGGAAATGTAAGGGTGGCAAACGGAGAGACTCTTCATCTAAATCATCCCTAGACTTTCAATTATTGCCGCCCTGTAAGTGTTAATGTCGAAAGAAACGCCCCTTCCCCCCCCCCCCCCCCTTGTCTTCAAAATGTAACGACATCTCTGCATGTCGTACTTTTAAGGCGTTCTCATTCTCAATACGAAATTTTTATCTTTATTTACACAAGACTTTTAACGTAACTTCCTGCCAAACTTTAACAAATTTACAGCTTTACCAATCGCATATGATGGGAAGAGTACTTCTTACTGGTCGCACATTTGACGCAGAGCCTGAGATTATTTGTAAAATTTGCATTGTCTCTGACAGAACTAACCTCTTGCCACTCCTGTTAACAGTGGCAAAGGTGAAACTCTATCGGTGTTCACAGCATGAACGCCAAAGAAATTAACACTAACCTTATGAAATAATGAAAAACTATGAAATATGAAAATCAGATTTTTTATTCAAAGGTTGAAATATTATTGAAACATTTGTTCTTTGCTTGAACTGTATTTCACTATTGCAGACAGTTCCATTCTTACAAACTCTGTCATCGGTTTCCGGGGAGATATCTTAACAGCTCCTTCATCAATCCAAATCTCAAATCAGTCTTAAAGGCCTGATGTTCTCACACCAAACAGTTCAAATTTTCTTTAGGCCCTTAGTTCCTTCCCACAACTGTCTAAAATTTATCCACATCCAGGAACAATCTCAGTTTATTGCTTCAGGGTGAGCAAACAAGACCCTGATTAAATCAAAACACTCATTATAGTGCGTGCTCTGAAATATGAGCTTCGGTCCTCTGCCTTTTTAACATTTCGTTTTCAAATTTCTGTCAATAAAAAGAGCTGTGCCAATTAAAAGTTTCTGTCGACTACTACATAACTTGTACTTAGGTGGGAGAATTACGCCTAACGGCTCTTTGCCGGAAGGTCGGGGGGAACTCTGCTCCGACCGTGTCAAGTGTTGTCCTTAAGTGGACGTATTCTTTCTTCGGGCAGCAGTTTAAAGTTTGGTTTCACCGAACGTCCCTTTGCCAGAGGGTCGGTTGGACTTTGGAAAAAGTATCTGTTCCGACCGCTTTTGTTTCCTAGCTCGTAGAAAGCTGCTTTAGAAAAGTTTCTGGGCCATTTAGCTGAGATCACGTGTACGGTAGTGTCTGTTCTTTCAAGTCTAGAATAATAAAGTCTCACAGCACAGACTAAATAAATAAGTTAATAAACGACGATATTGTATATCTCAGCTCAAGAAAGTCCTATGAAAATAGGAGTTGGACTGTTTTAAATACATTTTTCATGCTTTTTAAATTATATTTTCTAATTATTTGACTTGAGGTACATTTTAAAAGATCGCATGTAGGTTACACCATTTCCATTTGGGGGGAAAATTTTTTTAAGGAATTTAGACAAATGCATGACATGTACCCCTCTCCGCGTCTGCCCGTCATCCTGCAATTGAAATGGTCCCGGTATTTTTTTTTTTTTTGGTTTTGTTTTGTTTTTTTTTTTTTTGTTCACTTCCGAATATTAATAATATCATAAAAATATAATACCCAGAGAGCTTGTCGAGTAAGGTGCTCCCGAAAAAAGAGATGCAAATATCAAGTTGAGACAGTAGCCGAGGACGGTGACATTACGTACGAGCACGAAAAATTGTTTACCTTCGACCTTTAGACACCTGCTAGGTTTAACGGTCCCTTGGTCTCTACCTAATTACCTTTGGTTCTAGCTCACCTTCTCTCTAATGCCCTAACTTTACCCACACTACTCTGCGCATGTATTACACGTTAACCCATTTAGGTCTTATTTGCTTGAAATTAGAAGTCAAAGCAGCATCAGTTAAGACTGTCATAAAAAGTTTTCAATTCAAACCTGGGACGTTCTTGTCTTTATCTCTTATCGTGCTCCTGGTAACTGACCATGGACTAACTCCGGTTCTCGTGCATGTGAAAATGTTAACTGACAGACAAATTGCCTTAAAATTTTTATTGATGTTGTTTCTCACTGTGTTACAAACAAAATATGATCATTTTTGAAATTTGGAATTGTAGACATTAAGTTTGAATTACAGATTGTGCAAACGTGAGGCCAATTTGATCAATTTCCCACTATATTACTCCACCCTGTGAAATGCCGTTTTTGAGTAGCTTTTTGGGAAAACATACCTATCATTCAAGGCTCTCTATTTCAAAATTTCAATGATCATGTTAAGGGTATTTGAAAGTGCGATGGAAACCCAGATTGTAAGCTTCGATCAGAGGGGTGGCATGTCCTTGTTGAAAACGTCTACTGGGAGGAAGGGGACACGGAAGAAGCCTAATTTTGTGTCGTGTAAGTCAATGGGACTTACAATTAGTGGCCGGCTACCAGAAGTTTTCCGATGTTATAAAAGGTGGCCCCTTACATAAAAAAAGAAACAAACAAATCAATAAAATAAAAAAAATAACAAGGGATTGAAGCCAAGTGTTCAAGGTGTTGGCTCTTGTTATGTCTCCTGTCAACTACAACAGAGAACCAACTCAGGCGCCTCTCTAGTACCCAATATCCATCAAATGTGATTTTACAACAGCACAGACCTACAATCATGGACAAAAACATTTGGGACAGATCCCCCTATCCCCATCTCAATGTTGCTTTCGAGAGTGGATAAAAATTGCGCGCTTTAACAAAACTCCGAATCTTCTATTTCTCAATATTGAAAAGGGGGTGGCGTTGAAACATGGTGAAAATATTCGACAGACCAATAACTTTGACCAGGACAGTAGTTAACTGATGTGCATGAAAAATCAGTGACCATTTGAAAATTGTTCTCACGCAAACATAAAAGTAGTAGTGTCTCACATCACATTTCAAGAATCAAGGTTTGTTACTCATTCTCTGCTGCAAAGGTGCAGATTGAACATAAAGAATGTTCTTATGGAAATAATTCATCGAAAGCTTCCATTACCAGTATAGTTTGTTGATACGGAGCCTGCTGATATGGAGGCGGCATATTCACGTCGGGAGGGTATGCTGCAACAGTAGGCGGATTGCTTGTAGCAGGTACGTGCTCTGGAAAGGTAACCGAAATTAGGAATGAATATTCATAAGTAAATATATCGGTGTATATATATATATATGTATATAACGATCCAGCTAACATTCTCGTTTTAATAAACTTTTATGGATTGTTATTGATATGTCGTGCGTCCGGTGGCTTCTAATTTTCATGTTATATATATATATATATATATATATATATATATATATATATATATATATATATATATATATATATATATATATATATATATATATAACGCTAATTCCCACCTTATGGGGAAATTGTTATATCTGCGCGTACTTAGGGCGAAAAAATAACAATGAAATACATAAGAAAAAGTGTTCGCCCTAACGTCCAAAAATATAAACAACGTTATTTCAATGGCCAGCCATCCGTTCGTGTTAACAGCTAGGTGTCCGTAAATTTGACAACTTTGAAGTAATTGCATCTACTTTGTAAATCTAGGAGGGCGCCCTTGTCCGTTTACGTATTCCTATAGAAAAAGTGTGTAGAAACGTTACAGCGAAACTTTTATTTCGCCCCCCAAAATTTTTCCCCTTAAGGTCGACTTTTCAACAACAACTTTCCCTTAAGTGCCAAATTAGTGAAATATATATATATATGTTACCCCCACATCATTTTGTGATCATCTCTGGGCGTGTCTTTATCACAGTTGCGTCACAAAATTGTAGCAATGCGTCATAATTTCTTTATTTTGATCCTTGCAAACGCGTCATTTATTACTGGCTCATGACGCGCGCATCAATGTATTGACTTTGAACAATAACTTAAAATCGTTAACAGTTGTCATTTACATTTTCATTTGTAATCGCTGTACGTTCTCCGTCTAATCCGCTGAGGAAGATCCCAGGTGGGATTGAAATATATTCGGATATTTATCAATCTTGTTGGTCATTAGTATTATTGGTTTCTCAATCTTGTCCAAGAAATTTTAACCCTGCAGGAAGGTCATTTGGTTCAACCCCCCGTTCAGTAAAACAGTCAAATCTAACGTTGGCAGGGCTTTCCTCAAACTCATAGCCAAACACTTTCCCCCGGGGCATAAGCTGCACAAAATATTTAACAAAAACACTGTGAAAGTCAGTTATAGTTGCATGAAAAACATGAAAGCCGTCATAAGCAACCACAACTCTAAGGTGCTTTCAGAGAAAACTGCTACACCCCCAAATCGCGGCTGTAACTGCAGGGTTAAAATTTCTTGTCCCCTTGATGGGAAATGCCTCACATCAGCCGTAGTCTACAAGGCTGAAGTCACTAGTAACGATGCCACACACTCATACATAGGCATGTCTGGCGGCCCATTCAAGGAAAGGTACAACAACCACAAGAAATCTTTTAACTTAGAACGTCATGAAAAAGAAACCGAGCTCTCTAAACACGTTTGGTCCCTTAAGAGGAGCGGCCAGGCTTTTACAATTCGTTGGCACATATTAGCACAGTCAAACACACATAGAACTCCATCTGGCTTTTGTAACCTTTGTCAAGCTGAAAAACTTGCTATAGTCGATCACCGTTCCCCCAACCTCTTGAACAAAAGATCGGAGATTCTATCACAATGCCGCCATCACCACACACGCAAGAAAGTTACTCAAGCGGGCAATGGTTAAAAACCCAGAACGGCGAAGGCTTGTGTTCATTGTTAACCGAGATCCCCTGACGATCGCATTGATTTGTGAGAAACTTTAAGTAGGGTTTTGTTTGCTTTTACAGCATAAATACATGGTATATATATATATATATATATATATATATATATATATATATATATATATATATATATATATATATATATATATATATATATATATATATATATATATATATATATATATATATATATATATATATATATATATATTTATATATATATATATATATTTATATATATATATATATAAATACATACATATATTTATATATATATATATATATATCTGGAACCTACCTTAAATCGTCAGTCGTCTGATATTCAAGCTCCGGTCGATAATCACATTTTTTCATATTTTGCTTCATGGCGTAGTTGGAAGTTTATGGAAAATAACCATAATTTTGAAGAAGGCTAGCACGAAAGTTTAATGTTTCTTTATTATGTTAGTTGTTTGCACAAATTTTAAATGAATATGTCCTGTATTCGCAACAAGTCTGTGTCTACTCAATGTACATTTTTGTAGAACTGCAATAGAGTACCCACTTTTTCTCACATAATTATATATTACAAGCGTTCAAGGTACGATCCCCCAAAAACACTATAGGGGACGTCATGGAGGTAGTTATATGACATTACTTAAAGCATACACAGAAAGGGGTGTGATAGGCCCCTAAAACAGGTTCTTATCAAAATGGGGAAATTTGTTGTTGAAAAGTCGCCCATAAGGGGAAATGAATTGGGCGAAATGACGCTTCATGTAAGTTTCGATAAAAATAGGAATACAAATAGACGGTAACGTCCAATTTAATTTACAGATTATGTGCAATTACTTCAGTTTTGTTAGATTTACTTGTACGTATTCGTTAAAATATACAGATAGCAGGCCATTCAAAGAGCGTTTTTTTTTTTTTTTTTTTTTTTTTGTATTTATGTATGTATTTTGTTGAATACGTTGGGGCGCAATACATGCGTTAACTTTTTATTCCATACATTATGAAAAGCTAGAAATTTGCTCTACGTACACTTTTTGCATCTAATTCAATCAGAAAATCTAGGCTTCCTACCGTTTTTTATTAAAGCCTCCATTTTCTGCTCTCCTAAAAGTGCCCTTCGTCGACAATTTTGTGATCTGGTTTTATAAATCTTTTACTCTCGCACGGGATTACTTTTAGCTGTTGCTGCTTTGCCTTAGCCAGTGAATAAATCCAGAATATTCCTTAACAGTATAGTATATGCTTCGCATGACCTAAATAGTCGTTGCGTTTCGATGGAGTTGAAAAGGGTTCAGTAGTTCGCATATGACACAACTTCAGCCTCACTAAACAGGAAATTTATTCTTTTTCCCAAACCATGCAGTTACCACGAGACAAACATGCATTGTTTGCACGTGTTGAATCATAAAGGGAAAGCAAGCACAAGTTTTTGGCAATTAATGCTGCAATTTTCAATGCGCCAGATATTTATTATATACTTAACTAGAGTTTGTATGGGATCGGTTTCGCTTGTTAGTTAGTTGCTTAGTCCGTCGGTCGGTTTTCCCAGTTGTGGTTTCATGGCTTGGGTTCTACCTCCCTTGCTTGTGATGAGTACTAAGCACAATAACAGCAGGTTTTAATTTTTTGTGTTCGAGATAATCCGGTTTTGGTAACCCTTGCCTTTACTTTGTACAACGTGATATATTCTGTTCCAAACTCACTGTTGGATTTTTTTTTATCTCCACTAGCGATTCGTTTCATCGCAAATCTTCAATAATTGTATTCTGCACTTGCACTGTACAGTTTCTCATTACTATAGGGTGAATCCGTTGTGATTGAGATGGGAAGGGGGAGAGCCTATATACAGGGAATTCCTTAGTTTTAATCATCCGTGAAGATATTTTAAATACCCCTGTGGAAACACATTAACTTCAATCCAGACGCAATACAAATATTACTTAGGGTGATAAAAAGAGAAAAAGAAAATATTTTGGGGAAAGGTGGATAATTCATTTTGCATCGTTAAAACAGTAAAGCAGATTAATAGCCATTCAGCGGCTCAAATGAATCCGTCCAAATGCCGTTTTAATTAATATAGAAGTTAATTTTTTGGTTGCGGAGCTTCTCCCCAAATATAAGCATTTTTTATTATTTCAATCTTCTATTTACCTTCTTACTTTCCCAGTGCTACACAGTATTCGACCAGGTCAGTGTTAAAACAAAACGGGCGAATGTGTGTGTTTGAATATATGGTTATAGATATACAGAGAAAAGGGGAGAAAATAAAAAATATATTAAAATAGGTACGGATAAATAAAGCAGAAAATTAAAAAAGGAAGTAAAAACGGAAGGACAGAAATGCAATAAAAAGCAAACAATGGAAAATTAAAATTAAAACCTTGAAAAATATACAAAGAATGAAAAGTCAAGGGTGAAAAAGCAACAAACAAGCCTTTTCAGTGTGCAAAGCTGAAATAGTGCATATAAGCCCCAAATTTATTATTTATTTTCTACTTTGGAAAGGAAGTGACTCTTAAGGTGGGAGTATAGTACTGTTGGCGAGTATGTAGGAACCGCAAAGCTGTTTCTTTTTCCTTTTTTCTCTTTTTAAAGGTTTTCTTAGAGCCTCGTCTTCAAATGATAGAGGTACCCTTCATCTCATTTTTGTGAAGGAGATGTGTAACCATATAGAAGCCTTGACGCTCCCACAATAAGGAATGGAATTTTAGAAGCAGTCTGCAACCTTAAGTCTTGGTCTTACGTACCCACGACCCTCGGTGTTACCCCGTGTTTGAAATAAAGTAAGACCGCAGTGTCTCCAGTGTTAAAGTTGTGTTCTCACGTACGCCGAGTTTGGTTGACTGGGCACTGCTACCATAGTAAATAGGTCAAATACTTCACAAAACAATTAATGTAAAATGTTAGAAAATATAGGTCATCAGCGCCATAAACACCTGTTACCTTTATTCAGTGGCGTAGCCAGGATGGAATCTTTTTCGGGGGGCAGGGGCTAGATACCTAGGCCTTACAAGTAGGGGTGGGGGCTGGTACCTCCGAGGGTCAGGCACGGCAAGACTATCTAAGCGGAGCGCCACCATCAGTTGGCGCGGAGCATACAAGAAAATTTTGAGCTTTAAAACCGCAAATGAGGCAATATTTGAATGGGTTTCAGCTTACCTTAGACAGTACCTTACCCTTTAACAGGAAAACCAAAAGTACTTTTGTCCCCCTCTGAGAAACTTTCTTTGCGTTAGCTTTCCTAGATACAAAATGCTGCTTTGCTTGGCAAAACTTTGGACTGATTATAGGCCTAAGTTTTAGGATTTTCCTTTTTTGGGGAGAATGAAAAATATCACAATATTTTTAGTTTTTATAGAGATTCTTCAAGAGACATACATACTTTCAAAGAAACAATGTGCAAAATGGTGCAGTATTCGTTCATCGGTACATTGCGTAGTCAAAATTAAAATACTACGAATAAATCTCCTAAAATAATTGAACCGCAAAGCAGAAGTATGGATCATGTGGGAAACAAAGTTTATTTCCGTTCAAACATTTTATTGTTTTCAATTACTTTATTAGGATGCAAAAATCTGGGGGGCCTGAAGAAAATCTGGGGGGCCTATGCCCCCAGAACCCCCCCCCCCCCCGCGGATACGCCACTGCCTTTATTGATTACCACAAACACTGTGTTAAGACAGTGTTGCGTTGTTTGGGCCAATCACATCGTGAAGGCTAGGGGGTAGTACGTTAAGAAAAGAGATTCAAGAAAGAAAACTCAAACAAAGCTTTAAAGTTGACTAATGTTTATTCTAAGTGTAAAAGAAATCCCTTTCTCTGATCTATCAAGAGCTGACAGGATAGACTTGATTAAACACTGTCACATGTTGAGTATGAATTGATTCTAATCTAAATGATGAGTAACAAACTTCTACTCTAAACGGTGAGGAACGAACTTCTGTCTCAAAACTTAGGTTTCCTTCCTTTAAATGTAAAAACTGATTCCTATAAACTACTCCAAGGTTAAAGGAAAATTCGAAGAAAGTAAGAAGAGCTGGTAGAGTCCAACAGGCTTGGCCCAGCGGCAAAGGCCGCGGAGCTGTGCGTGTTTCTTGAGTTGATCCTTTCTGTTTGGCTGTCTATTTCCAACTCTCTCCAGGAAGGGAGTTACCTAAAAGTACTAAGGTGGTTTCCAGACAGAGTTGTCTGCAAACTATGGGATGGGGAATCCTGATTGGACTAAGACATGCACATGCCTAACAAATGACCAATGAGAAAAGTTTGCAAGAAGTAGGACGCTGACTGGCGACCTCTATTTCTGTATTTGGGGAAGACACTGGCTATGTCACTGGATGGACTTCATCGAAACTATAAGTGTCAAGAATCTGACAGGACATCGAATTTATTGTGTGGGAACGTCCACATAATGGGGCTGAGCTGTCAGAACCTGTCTGCTTGAATTCCCAAGGTAAACTCTCTGAAGTAGAATGTCAAGGAGGGTATTTAAGTGCATGGCGATTAGCCTTCTTATTTGACATCCCCCTCGCAATTTCAAATTTTGAAAACATAGTTTGAAAAATTTACCTGTTGAAATAAGCAATAAGTGAAAAAAAAACGTCAATCATGTTTCATTTAAAATATCATTATGATAACATTTCATTTACCATGCAACAAAAAAATAGTGCGCTGTGAGGCAAAAGAAAGGTGGGAGGGGTTTGGACTAGGTCAGAGACCTGTGGGGAGAAACCCAATAGAAACGAGCAAAAAAAATAATAACATAACTTGATCATAGCATGCACAAGAAAATAATGAAAATTACTTAAATCAATGAATACATGGTATAAATACGAAGTAGGTACAATTTCATGTGCTATCAGGTCATAACAGTTTAATACTGAATACGGACAACCTAGTAGGAATACACCCGGAATCGCAACATCTGGAAGGAACGGTCCAGAAGATTCCTCCTACGAATTATAAATTGAACCGAATACAGTTTACTGCAAAAATACTTTGAAAGCAATTCACGACCTTTTAAACTTTAGTAACAAACACATTCCAGTTATGTCAACATTTTGGTTTCAAAATTTTAAGCGTAATCTTCACTGTTAGGGAGTGTATACTCACTCCAACAATTTTACACAAAGTTCAACCAAAGACAATAAAACAGTATGCAACTCTCAATTCACTTTGACACATTAAGGTCACAAAGAAAAGTTTGCTGACCTGTGGTGACAATTAACGTCGAATCGCCCTATAATATACTGGTTATAGAACGTAAGCGTAGGCATAAAATACAAATCACTTGAATCAGAATACATTGACCTTTACGGAAGGTTTGGCACTCGATCATTGTTTAAGTGATGAAAAGCTCAAAATAACGAAATTATAATGCAAAGATGAAACAAATTCGTAAGTAATGCAACGTTTATATAAAATGAACTAGAGACATTAATCTCTGTAATTATGCACCGCCAATTAACCATCGTTGAAACTATTAGGCCTATACATTACAATAGACCTGCATTAAATTGTGATTGGAAGGGTCGAAAAATTTGATGAATGTGCCTCAGTTGATACCTATTCTGACCAGAGAGGGGAACGTGAGCAGATACGAATGCATTGTCTCGAGAAAAAACTGCTTAAAAGGAGGGCCTTGAAAGTTGGGATAAACAAGTGATGGGAGGGCAGGCTATATTAATTAGTACAGTTGCCTGGTAAGGGAAACTGCAAAGTTTTGTTCCAAATTCGCCAAAATAAAGCACTAACAGTATTTTTTTTCAAAGCACAGCTGCAAAAATGTGAAATACTGTTCGTTATTTTGATGGTCAGAAACACTTTTGTAAATAATCTGCGGGAAAAAGCTACACCACGAAGTATACGCTTGATCATTACGGTGGCCATTGTGATGTTAAGATTATGAATGGCTAGCTACTAGTAAGTCTAAATATTTGTCACTGAAATTTCAGAGATTATCAATGATACTGAATCATTCCTCTTTCCGAACTACATTGTACGAGTTTACTAAAATTTGTCTTTAAAATGTGGAGTCACATTCACATATTCCTACAAAATTATATTTCTGTTATTCATAGTATACATATGTATTTTATATGAAATTTGATGCAATCTCACACGTTTATATTGCTCATATGCAAATATCGAAATTCGGAGTACTGAAGACCCAATTATATAAAAGTATCTGGACGATGACGCAACTCCTTGCAGTGGCAAAACTTTGACAACCCCATTTCCACTGTGAACTCTCTGAAAACACACTCAAGAAAAAAAACTAAATGGTTGCGCCCCCTACTACACACGGACAGGACAAACTTTAAATTAAACCAACTACATGCTATCTCGTACCTGCATTTCATGAGCAAGGTAGTAATTACCGAGAGCAAAATTTGGTTAACATGTCGAGGACAGCTCCTGAAACTTTTTGGGCTGGCTAATTCCCATGAAAGTTGAAAAATACCGCAAATGCGTAAGAACTTCCTCTATGTATTTGGCTACTCTTGCCACAAACGAAAAAAAATAAACGCACATGATTGGGTCTACAATTAGTTCACATCACAATTAAGTAACTGACACGGTGAACATTTACCGATCCGTTCATTTCAGAAATTCGCATAATAAAGTGACTCTTCCTACTGGTATGTGATAACCCGCATGAAATACTTCGTACAATAAATAAGACTAGAAAGTGAAATCTGCAGACTTACTGCTACCGAAAGATCATTGATTTGTGTTTGGCCTTCATTAACATTAACTACTGAGGTAGCGCAATTTTAGGAAAAAACTGCATGAACAATTCATACTTTTCTAGATAATGTGTGAAAGCAAAATATTGGACACTTATTAGAGTTCAAACATAACACAATTAAATTTACATTACGCAATGTAAGGGTAAAATAAAAAAACCAAGTCAGACTGAAAAAGGTGCAGCACGATTAAGTTTAATTACATGGGGGAAGGGGACCACCCGGGATAAAATATGCCTCACAACTCACCATAAATGTTATAACTCGATTGGTGACGTCTTCTTGTACTTCGGGCTGGCATCTGAAGCGCGAAGAAACTAAGGCTGGCTGGGTGGCACAAATGAGAAACGAAACATGGATGAAGATTGCTTAAGTTATATCGCGTCTACCAAGCAGGACGGTCAAAATTAAGATGAACCGAAGTTCCTCGGAAAGAGCTGGTGCTGGTTGTCGACTTTAGCGTAAACATGGCGTCAAGGCGGTTGTTGTCACTTAAAAGTAGGAGCGGTTCTAGGCCATGGAGAATGAAAAATTTACCATGAGATCGCTGCGTTGTGGTTCCAATTGAACGAGATGAACGTCGAAGTCTAAAGTGAGCCGGAGAAGAGTTGTAGTTCCAATATCACAAGAAGAACGTCTAGGTTTAAAGAAATCCAGATGAGCGTTACGGTGCCGACAGGACAAGAAGAATCTTTATGGTAAAAGAAGATCAGATGAGTATCAAATTTGGGCGGGTGGCCAAAACTGGGCAGTTAAAGGTTTCAATTGCTGCATACGCCAGGATGGTGTAGTCAAAACCATTTTGTGTTGTTGTACTGTTGCACAGTGCTGCGTTCCTCCAAAATACTGTGAATTTTTGCTCTAATTCTTACAAAAAGGTTGTGTTATTTAGTTCCGTTCCTCCAAAATATTTAGAACCATAAAGTTGCGTTGTAACTGAGTTTCCGACGTTGTTTTACAACTCTGATCCTCAAAAATATTATTTTGTTCACTTTCGCTCCTCCACCATGTTGCGTTGTTTGCTTCCGAGTCCGCTCCTCCACCATGTTGCGTTGTTTGCTTCCGAGCCCGCTCCTCCGCCATGTTGCGTTGTTTGCTTCCGAGCCCGCTCCTCCACCATGTTGCGTTGTTTGGGCCAATCACATCGTGAAGGCTAGGGGGTAGTACGTTAAGAAAAGAGATTCAAGAAAGAAAACTCAAACAAAGCTTTAAAGTTGACTAATGTTTATTCTAAGTGTAAAAGAAATCCCTTTCTCTGATCTATCAAGAGCTGACAGGATAGACTTGATTAAACACTGTCACATGTTGAGTATGAATTGATTCTAATCTAAATGATGAGTAACAAACTTCTACTCTAAACGGTGAGGAACGAACTTCTGTCTCAAAACTTAGGTTTCCTTCCTTTAAATGTAAAAACTGATTCCTATAAACTACTCCAAGGTTAAAGGAAAATTCGAAGAAAGTAAGAAGAGCTGGTAGAGTCCAACAGGCTTGGCCCAGCGGCAAAGGCCGCGGAGCTGTGCGTGTTTCTTGAGTTGATCCTTTCTGTTTGGCTGTCTATTTCCAACTCTCTCCAGGAAGGGAGTTACCTAAAAGTACTAAGGTGGTTTCCAGACAGAGTTGTCTGCAAACTATGGGATGGGGAATCCTGATTGGACTAAGACATGCACATGCCTAACAAATGACCAATGAGAAAAGTTTGCAAGAAGTAGGACGCTGACTGGCGACCTCTATTTCTGTATTTGGGGAAGACACTGGCTATGTCACTGGATGGACTTCATCGAAACTATAAGTGTCAAGAATCTGACAGGACATCGAATTTATTGTGTGGGAACGTCCACATAATGGGGCTGAGCTGTCAGAACCTGTCTGCTTGAATTCCCAAGGTAAACTCTCTGAAGTAGAATGTCAAGGAGGGTATTTAAGTGCATGGCGATTAGCCTTCTTATTTGACAACAGCAAAACCCTGCGATATGTTGTTGATCGCAATAAAACACCAACCCCTAGTATACCAGCGTTTATATTATTAACTCCAGAGCGGACACGTGGGACCGTAATAATTTAGGCTTCGTACCATTTTGGAGGAGGATATTAATGCAACAAATTAATCAGACTGCATACGTGCCGCTGTTCCTCCAAGATAAAGAAGTTAACATACAAGAATTTTTAGTTGAGAATTCAAAACCTGCCCCTAAATCGTAGTCCTTGTTCCAGTGCTCCACCTAATTCTCCCTAATTTGTGTTTAGAGTCCATATTTAATGGAGTCTAGGCTATCAAACTGACGTTGGGTCCCTTTTGATGTATGATTAGAAGTTCTTCTGTCTAAGGTTGTGTCAAATGACTCCATGTGGTGTGAGAGACTTAAAAAGTATCACTTTTCAAAAGTTTTATGGCAGTTACGTAACAAAGCCACAAAACCCTTTAAGAACCAGAGAGACAGCTAGTTTAGCGTGCACGTGCGTGTGGTTTTTTAGTTGCGGTGCCTGCCTTGCAGGCAACCGCAACTAATGCAGTTACTATCGAGATGTCAATTTCTGACTTTTCCGGCACTTTATTTCTATCTCCTTCTAGATGCTTTGTGGTATCGAAATACGGTTTAGTGCAATTTGTAGGGATGGTACTTCTCTTTCGTGTTTTTAAGTTTTGGTGGAAATATGATTTTCGTGAGAGTGTAAAATTGGGTTTTTTTTCATGTAAAATTTGCAAACGTGTTCTATTTTTAGTAACAATCTTGCGGAAAAACCAGGTCCGTGTGTACTCTGGGGAATAATATGTTGTTTAATTTAGCACGGCGCCATCATTTTGGTTGTTTTTTTAATTCATCGAGGTGTTTAGTGAATTTTGAGCATTTATATGAGGATTTCTTTGTAGAGATTTATTCTTTTCAAGTGACATGGTCGGGGTTGCTGTGGAGTAAAAAGTTTGATAGTTTAGAGGAGTTTTGTTCACTGTTTTTTCATAAAGTAAGTCTCTGTTGGAGGGAAACATTTTTATTGGTAGGTAAATATTATTTGTATAAGATGGCGAGTATTAATAATTGTGTTATATCAAGGTGTCTGGTTATGGTAAATTTGTTATTTTAAAGTTTAAAACTATGTGGAGAATATAACAATGCTCAAGAAGGGCCGTTCAAAGATTTTTTTTTTTTTTTTTTTTTTGTAGAAAGGAAAGGTTGGCAACAAAGAAAAAGAAAGTATGGGGGTGAATTTCAAGATAAAAGTTATGAAGGGGAGAAAAATGATGATGTCAGAGTTGGGATCAAACAAAAAAAGGCTCTAGTGGATATGAAAATAGTCAGAGGTGTGATGATGGGGAAAGTAGGGAACATGACGATCGTAATGTATTATTTACACGTTCCGAAAGATCTACATGTACATTTTATTTTTTCGTTGTTGTGGGTGGTAATTGTTTTTTCGGTGTTTGGCATTATTGGTTACAGGGAAGATGATCATCTTCCTTTGAGACAAGTCATTGTAAGTTCATTATGTACCCCTCCACATATTTACGCCGCGAGTTGCCATTGCTCAGAAGCTCAACTAAAGAAGAATGCTTAAAAACCAAATTCAGGGGGAATGTTCTTGGGGATATTTATACATTTAGGGAGAAGAGCACATCATAAGATGAAGAAGTGTTAACATGAACAAATAGTTTAATGTAAAGAGTAGTCACGGTAGGGTTTTAACATGTTCATTCATATCTTGTTTTATATTTGTATGTGATGAGAGCAACCATTTTTATTACGCTGGGCGGTGATCTGTTTGAGATATTGGGAAGAGGTCTGCATGAATGAAGGTTTTGCACAATCATTCAGGGACTGCTTTGGGTCTTCTGTTGGGGGAGAAGCCCTTGAAAACCAACTGATTTGGTCTTTTTAAAGGCCATGGATAGTTCATCTCTTGTCAAAAATGTGTTGATTTTGAAATGGTTATTTAAAATTTTGAGGGGGCCATATGACAGTTTGGCTTTCCTTTTTTTACTTGAGGAAGCAAAGACATCCCTTGCCTCCTCCGGGATTTACGTCACTGTAAAACAATTAAAAATGATTGCCTTATCATTTTTTATATTTATGTTAAACGAACGTAAACATTATATTAAATTTGGACCGTTTGTAGAGGGTTTAGATTGTTGGCTTACACAACAAAGTTTTGAACAGGTACAAGAAAATTCGCAATTGTAAATTTTTAGCCACGTGGTTCATTTCGTAAGTGGTAAAGTAGCAAGACACTTATTTATAAGCTAGTTATGCTCTTATTTGTTATGTCACTGGCTGTGGTGTTATCAGCGAAACGTTTATTTTTCATGAAGTCCGTTTTTTCTTTGAAAGTGATTTGTTGAGCTATTGCATATGGGTGGTTGGAATGATGAAATTTGTCTTTTACGGAGTTTTTTACTGGACAGTGCAGTCTTATTCATAGACCTGGCTTTCTTATTGCTTTTACATATTTTAGGTTATCGCTTGATCAGTTGCGAGTCGTGGCCATACATAAACTTGCTATATTATTATTTTTATTACAAAAAGAAATGCATGGAAATTATTAAAACAATTTTTATATAGTGCAATGCCAACAGTTTTGTTCCGTAGTAAGAAGTCACTGTCAGAAAGGCGACAAGTTCTTGATACAGAGTGTAGGAAGAAGCGAAACTGTTTAATGATGTGATGACAGACGAATCGCCGTTAATAGTTATAAACTAGGGACATCGATATTTTTGGTATTCGGGTTTCATGAAGGGACGTATAGATGTTGCAATTTATCTTTTATGATTTGTAAGTGATTGATTCGGTTCTCTGATTTGTGGGGGTCAACGTCGTTCAAGTGTCTATACATTACTGAACTAAGAAATTACCGGCGAAGGGTTAGTAGTGACGTATGTGTGCGGGATTAATATAAATTGGAGAAACAGTGACAATAGGCCTAAGGCTAGAGTGAAATATCATCATATTAACATTTATGTTGAGGGAATGTAGGTGTAAGTAACGCTGACAAAGGAATTTTTACTTTGCTGTTTTATATTTTTTTTAATTTTATTCATCATTTGTAAAGATTATGGTAAATCTGAGATATCGACATTTCCTTTGATTCTCGTTAACTTGTTATTACATGCTACTTACAAAAAAATTTTATTAGGAAAGCTGAGAGTAAATTTGGTCGGGAGCGTACAGAACTTTTTAAAAACCATTGATCTTTAAAAATTCGTTATGTTCAACATTGGAAATTTTTTTCTTTTGTTCATTAACATAAATCCATCTTCAACCAAGTGACTTCAAAGTTACTGTCATGTACATAGAGACTCATTATCGTTTCCAACATTACGTCATAACAGTGTACTCTACCTGTATTCACTAAACAGCTAAACAAATGGCATGTTTTTCCTTATTAACTGCACTACTTAAAATACAATTTTGACTAACGTCTGTTTGGTCGAATGGTCTGTCTTGAGCCTTTGGCGCTTTACCATCTTTTATCAGAAACCCTCATGCTGTACAAGGAGTTACTAAGGAGCCGGGACATTAGGGATACCTTATATTGAATGCACAAGAAACAGCTTGTAAAGGACGTTTGAAATGTTATCTGATGTGACATTTTGCTCTTTCTACTGTTCTAAATCAACTGCTGTATCATCTTTTCCTGATTTTCTGTCAACTATGAGTTCAAAATGAGCAAACCTCATTATACCGGCAATCGAGTATTTCTTTGGTGTGTTACACGTTCCACCTCAACCACATTTCTAAAGTGAATGAACAATGTTCCTGGATTACAAGTGTGGAACTTAACTTAGCTGCTATTGGGCAAAACACAATACAAGTATTTTGGAATGGTATTTTTGTCCCCCTAAAATATAAAATCACCTTTAAAGTACAAGACAACTTGGTTTGTCGGCACCGCAACTCGCCTAGACGTTCGTCTTGTTTTGTCTAACTTCCCTCTGTACCTAGGTCAAGCTTACATTGTCAGAACAAATCCTGTTTGCCAATTTCATTTTTCTATGTGTCCAGAGGGCTCTGCCCTGGTGCAAAAGAAGATTCCATTCCATGTGGTCTGGGACTCCGTCTAGGAAAAAACAACCTCGTGAACTCGAAGGCTGACGCCTTGGAATTATGCACCGTTCACAGACAATGGTTGCAGTCGGTACTCTTACTCCGGTCATCTAATCCCTGCCAATCCCATCCCGTTGTTTTAACAACCTTTGAAGCTAATTACAAAGTGAGACAAACTTTATTGAATTTCATCAATTAAGGTCTTACCAAAGCTCTGCTACCCCGGTAAAAATTCCAGTTGAACCCAGTTGCCCAATTCAACTAGGTTCATCTGGGACCCAGTTGAACCCAGCTGGTCTTGTTCCAAATCCCATATAAAACCAACTGGGTTGAACTGGGTTACCAGCTTTCATCTGGATTGACTACATTCAACCCAGTTGAATTTGTTCCAATTCCCATATTAGATTAAGTGGGTTTTACTGGTTTACAACCCAGTTTAACTGGGTTCAACTGGAATTTTGACCAGGGTATCTATTTCTGTAGTCAAACAAAATAAAAATGGCCGGCTCATTCATTGTAATAATTTAAGTTGGTTCCATTTTTATTACAAAATCAAGTCTCTCTTAAACAATAACCATTACAGTAAAATGTTATAAGGAATTCGCACAAAATGCTTATACGTATGACTTCCACGTACAATACCCTGTATACGTTTTTGCCTCAAGTCTAGAATTTTAAATATATATATTTTGCAGATTGCAATTTTATTTTTATTGATTTAATTCAACTTCTATTGTCATAGATCTTTCCATTACTAAGATGTTAAAATTTGAAATTTGTTCACTTAAATCCAAACAGTCCATTATGAAATAATTTGTGACATTCCTGTTGTTCAACTTGCATTTACATGCTTAGTTTTCCTTTGAAATAAATGTGCTTATATGACATTCGGGGCTTCCTATTTTCTTTCATACGATGTTGTACAGAGAGGGCTTGTTAAGTCAAGGCAGCTAATAGCATTAAACGCAATAAATTCCGCACAAAGTGCAGTTGCTTTAGGAAAAATGAAAGAGGATAAAGGGACTTCAACCTTTTATGTTTCAGCAGAGGCGTGAAGATGGAATTTAGACCATTTGAACCCAGTTTTTCATGCTTCGTAAAGAATATTTTAGAGTTAGGGTACACTTTAAGGACTACAAGTTATCAAAGAAACGCCAGCCACGAGCAAGTTAAAAAGGGTGAATTGTTACAGATCCAAATTATGAAATAAAGAAAAAGTCATCACCGTTATAAGATGTTGTTATCCTAAAGAAGTGTTGAGGAAGAGATAAGTATTACTGAGTCGCCAGTACTAGACAATACAAGCATTCAACATGTAATTATATTACATGTATTGATTCAATGTTGGTTTTAATCGTTTTGTCAATGGAAATTAGTGTAGAGAACGGATTTTTAAATGCAATTAGCGAAAGAATGCTTACGTTTGGCAAAATGTTATAAGTACCTGCTCCAATAACAATCTTAATAGACGACCTTTTCAAACTCAGTGCATCTAGGAAATGGGTTAAATGTGGAGTTGTACTCAAATACTAAGCGCATGTTCCCACCAACAAAACGGTTGCATGATAGCACATTTGAGCTTGCACGTGTTCCATTTCAAAACTGATAGATCTATTAAACTACACAGTTCAAAATTGTAGAAGAAAATGTGATTAAGAAGGTTTATTACGTTGAAACCTGTTTTTAAACAGAATATTAACCAGTAACTAGTCGGTTTCTTAAATAATGTTCCGGTGGAATTGCCTTTTGTCTTTGTGATGTATGGTTGGGTTTCAATGCAGGCAATTATTCTTTGTAACTAAAAATGAAAACAAAAGTAGGTATTCAAAAAACGTAAAATCAAACGACGGCCAATAAGGAGTGTAAAATAAACTCAAGCTGCAGTTTAAAACCTCGCACACCACAATAAAAATTTCAAGCTGCCAAGGCCATCTCAAATTAATTTAGTAGTTATTTCAGATGGAAGGTGGAATGTAAATGATACCACATAGGAAAAGAAGTAATGGATGAACTAACAATTTGTTTAAACAGTTATGATAAATATTTGCAAACCAGAAATACAAGCAACGACTTTCTAAGCAGGTTGAAAATCTATTCCACATTAAACGCAATTGTCAAACCTCAACCACATTTTATTCCTTCTAAGTTTCACCTTTAAGTTATACAGTCACACTTGTTTACAGATTTCTACGGATTGTTCTTATTTTACGGAGTGGATGGATGAAAAATTTTATTTAATTGTTTAACATTCCTCAATTTCCTATAAATCTACCAAATCAACACCCACTATGTCTCTGGTGAAAAATATAAAAAAATGTATATACCTTAGAAGCCCAGGAAGCTATTTACATCTCATTTTGTAAACATTTTGCAACTTTTTCTTAGAAGTCTTCACTGTCCATAGTATCCAGTTGCTCTTAAGATACCTCCAATAACACACAGCAAAGCAATCGTAATATATGCAACCCTTGTCAAAATTAAGGCAGTGTTAGCATAGGACACTCGCTGACTGACATGGTTGTTCTTGGAAAGTGCCTGTTGAAAAAGCGTCCAAAGAAACATTTAGCACGCAAAGAAACAGTCATGTTCAGTATGGTTTTATTTTTGTTTCCTTTGCTGTTTTCAAGAGTTTCATACAAATAAGTAACACGAAAAAGATTGCATTTTCTAGACACCTGTTACTCTGACACTTACTTCTATTGAGACTTTCATAGTTTTGTTTGTATTTATACTTGTAAGGCGCCTTACTCAATGAGTAGTGTCCGCTCATCCGTACAGTGGGTTGTAATATATGGTACGGTGATTAATATAGAATCCTTCAGAAGCTGGCATAATTTACTCGTAAGTCCAGATAATATCTGACAAATTGCTACGAAAGTGAATAGTTTAAAAAATAAAACTTGGAAATTTATATTTTTTCTTTAAATTTTCATTATCCTTTTACTCGCATGTCTCTCATACTCAGGGATCATACATTTTATTTAGCTTAAGGCAACACTTCAATGGACCGCTCCCAGCTGAGAAGCCTTTGAACCTTTAAGGTTTCCAATGGTACCCTTTGGAGAAATCTTTGCATTCAAATGTTTCCCTTTTTGTTGTTGATGGAAATTGGACGAATCTCAAAAAGAATTATTAAATTACTATTTGCATAACCAAACTCTTTAAAAAAAACCCTTCAGAACCAGTTGGAACCCATTAAGACCCTTAGGTTAATGTACCTTGAACAAAGGGTCTCAAAAGGAAATTTCTGATCCAAAAGGGAAATTTTGTGCTGGACTTGAATTAGCACAGGGTTATACAACCCCAGGTAGTGTACATGTATGTGGAAGCAGCCCAAATGCATCTAGCGGTTTCGTTAACTTGACGCACGAGATTGAATTATTTCTTTTCATTTAATTTATTGTTTCATTTCACAACAATATGTCATACATGTGAGAAAAATTATCCACATCATACAGGTAAAAGTCGTGAAAATGGAAGTGTGTTAAAAAATCCCTGAGGATTTGTCTAGAACACACACTTATATTGTGCTAATATCCAGGCTTGGTGTTGTTTAACCATCTTCTTCTTTCAAACTTTGATTAAAGAGAGTTACTGGAGAACACTTCCGTTTATAAATAGCCATGATATTAACCACAGAACCACAAGTAATATGGAATATTCCAATCAAGATGAACATCATCTTGTATCAAAAAACAAAATTGATTCAGTAGTATCGTCGGTTTTGCATCCGATCTGACATTTCGCGTGTTTTAAAGGCTAACTTTACGACATGAAACTTACCATCATTGCAAAGACTATTGCTGGTATGGCACAAAGCATCGGCACTATGAAGATAAGTGCTATGGCTGACAACACCAGGGAATACATTATTCTTCTAGACAGTTCCGGTGGATCGGGTTCGTAAAACTGTACGTTTCGCACCTATAGACAAAGAATGGGATTCAAAAGTCAAAATGAGTCATGTTCTTAAATTATAACCATTAACATTAGGTAAATATCTCTGTAACTGTAATTTAAAACTCAAATTCTTTCTGCCAATCACAAAACTTAACTCTTTTGACCTATAGACTTAGCATGACTGATAGTGCGCAGTTATTAACCTGACTCTCTCAGTGCAAGGACGTGGGGACCACAAGGCCTGCACATTTCTTCTAAGCCACATTGGGCAAGAAACGTGAGTAAATAATCAACCAACCAAGCAAACAAATCAACAAGTACACATGAATGGAGGCACAAATGAGCCAAGATAAGCTCCCCGGACTTTCTTTAGAGATCCAGGGCAGAGCTGTACGTCTCATTTCCCTATCGAATAGCTCATTCCATCACTCAATGAACCCTTGTAATATTTCAGACTAATGTTTTCGAAACATGTCCCTTGAGCAAAACATATTTCATTTCATTTCATCTATTTGACACTTCTATAACTTGGCCAAAACTTTTTACACATATTTACACATTCATTGAATTAATTGAAGGCTTGAAGGCTTGCAGCAAGACCCATTATCTCACTAGAATAACAAAACAACAAAATAATAACAAAATCCATCCTCCCCTACGATACAGTTATAGATTCTTGGCTAGTATTTGCTTCTTAAGATAAGATATTTCTGGAAAGTATTTATTACACAAAAACTGAGGTTAAGTGACAAAGTATTCCACAGAATAAATGAACGATATCTAATACTCTTTTGCACATTGCTTTTTCAGGGAAATCGTTGCATTTCTGAGCTCTGACGGGTTTTGTAGTCATGAGTTTGGGTATTGTGGTTAAAGAAATCCTTTAACTATTGAAGGGCGTCATTACTTTTGCATCCGAAAATAGAGCAAGCAATACTCAAGATGTAAATAAATTTCTTCTTCTCGGAAAAAAGTAAGCAATACTGAAGTTGACAATGCCAGAAAAGTTCAGTAACTTGAGAGAGGAAAAAAGAATACTGGTGTGGTCACACCACTTTGACGTAGATATGTAGCGAGCAGCTTTTTCTGTAATAACATTGATTAAGCAGTTCCTGCCCAAACAACCGTGCAGTAGATGGGGTATAGTACTACAATTAAATAAATAAAACGCAAGGTATTATTAAGCAAGAAGTGTTTAAGTTTACAGAATACTCCTTCACTTCGTGATACGCCATCATAGTTGGGGTCTATGCAGACACCAAGAAACTTCGTTTTATCAGTTCGATTAAAAAGGTAACCATCTAGCCAAATACGAAAATTAAACTTTGATGGGGCTTATAAAAAAATACCATGCAGTTTGTCTTATCAATATTGACGGATAGCTTGTCAGTTTAAACCAGTCAAAAAATAGTCAATTTCATTACATATGCTGTTTACAAACTTTTGGTGTAATTCCCGGAGAAAAAAAAATATTTGTGTCATCCGAAAATAGCAGAAGCTTAAGGGAAGGAGCCGTTGGCACATTACATATGCCATGCACATATAAAATAAACAGCAACACGAGCCGATGATTGAACCCTGAGGTACTCCACATTTTATATCCAGGAGATTACAGCTTTCGCCATTGACAAGAGTAAATTGTTTCCTATGAATGTAGCTTTTTAACCAGGAAAAACTTTTGACTCTTATCCCACAACAAGTGGTTTTCATATGAGGTTTTCATGTTCTATTGTATTTAATGCATGCGATAGAAAACTCCAACTGCTGTAGCGTAATGTTACGTATGAGATACTATATCATGGCATAAAATCGTGACTTATAACAAATGACAATATAATACCTTGCATTAGCGTAAGAAGTGGAAGTCGGGGAGATATTTTTTGACATGTTGATTGTTCAGATTAAAGATAAGGAATTTGAATGAACAGTTTATTTCCATTAATTAATGTGATCATGTGTCCACAATACATGTAGGTGACGTCGTATGTTTTCTTTTCCACATGATTCATTATATTACTTGCTTCCTTGCGTTTTATGGGACTGGAACACGTTTGACACAGTTTCCCCTTTCATTCGATACCAAGTGTTGGAAAAGTTGCAAAACGTTAGAAAATTCGGTGTCACATGAGAGTATCTTTTCATTTTAGTCTTTGCCTAACTTTCAAGATATGTGGTTGCTATTAGAACTAGCCAGCTACTCAAAACGTATCATGCGGTACACATGAAAAAACGGTTCCACAATTCGAACTTGCCGTATCCTCGTCCGGTGTTTATCGTGATCTGACGCGAATAAAGCATTTCAACAATGGCTGTTTAATAGTATCTACCTCCCTACAGAAACATTATCTTACACTTGTTATGCTCTATAGCAAAGCACAGTGTACACTCACTGCACTGTGCACGTACACATGTGTAACGACAGTAGACTTTTCATGACTTCGGGGTATGTAAAAGTACAAAATATAATAAATCAGGTCTGGTGCTGTGCGTTTCACTGACTTATCATGCAGGCTATTTTGTTCCCTTTTGTTGTGCAGCGTTCGGAAAAACTGTAGTTAGCTGGGTTCCGACTGGCGCAAGCAAATTAATGATTCATGGTGGCAACTCCGCATTTTGAATCGTCCTCACATGTTTGCTTCTTGAGAATGCAACAAAGACACCCCAGTAGGTCAGAGGCGGTGTCATTGGCGGGTACGGTGTGGGATGTAATTACTGGTTTCTAAGTTTATTACATGATCTGTGCCCTCAAGAGATCTATGCTTTCATTGTGTTCACATTGCCTGAAAAGCAATTTACACTTAATTGACTAACCTGCTAGATAACCCCAAATGTTACGTAACATTTAGCATATTTTAATACATCTCTTATTGTCAATCAAATGTGAAACCTGACTATATCAAGTGTCTCGTATTTTGTACAGTAGCACAAAGTTAACATGTTGTTGAATGAGCTTTTGATTAAAAACGCTGGATTTTGGCTGAAATTTTAAGTATTTTTGAGAAATGCAGTTGTTTGCAATTTAGCCTTCTGTAACACACACTCTCTGGTGATTGTCTGTGAAGATGCATGTTATGAATATTTTGACGTATGAATGAACAATATGTGGATATGTGACTTTTCGGTGTAGGATTATAATATTCTCGGGATATGGCTATTTTGGACAATTTTAGCAATCAATGACGGTTTTTAGAATACATTTGGTATTATATTTATCATTAGAGAATTCAATCTCTTGAAGCTTGGACAAACTTATCATGTCCTTGAAATCCTTGCTTGTTACACAACTGACAAAAAGCAACTTTGTCGCTGATTACATGGTTGCATGACCGCCTATTGTTGTTTGCGGTTTTCTGTCGTTGTAATATCGGCAACGTCGTTACGCTGTCGGCTAAGTGATGACGTCCACTTTCAAGGGGCAGAATTTTCTAATGTCAGAAAATCCTGTTGGCCTGAAAAGACAGTCTTTTTCCAGAAATAGTGTTAAATAAAAAAAAAAAATAGCATAGGCTATTGGATATTTTTGACATTTTGAATAATTTTTGTAAGAAAAGGAGAAGCAGAATTGAATGTTGCCACACTGTATTACCAACTTCCACTCCACATCAAAATCTGATCATTGTAAATTCGGATTATGTTGCAAATATGGATTGTCTGTTAGAACTCCTGCCACTCTTTTATCCGTCTGCAATTTATCATTCCAGAAATACGGCCAGATTGCATATTATTTTATTTCACATCCTTCCTCTACGAGCACTGATATTAAGCTAAATCGGTAATGCATGGACGCATGTGATTGTGGCCGCGGGCACAGCGTGTGGGATACACAAACCGAGATCAGCCCATTACGTACAGCGTTCCCTTGCTTCGTCAGTACATGCATTCACCACTATCTAAGTATCTAGAGATCTCGAACGAAAACAGGAGTCTCAGTCTTACTAAACGTCAGATTAAAAGGCATATTTTTACGCCAAAATTTAGACACGATCCTTTGCACAAAGCCATTTCTGAGATCCTTCTTTATTTTATGGATGGATTAAGAAAAAATAATTTCCCGTATATTTATGTAACTTCAAATTTTGGAATACGTGTTGTACGTGCGGTATACATTTGTTTAAACCGACGATTTGTGTGCGTCTATGCAGAGCCACCAAAGCTAATAACCAAAATACCTTTTTAACAAAGAATTTCTAAACAGAACTTTGTCAAGCAATTGAAAGTAATCATGCAATGTAAGAAGAGACACGAAGATGAACAACTTTTTTTCACTTACGTAGAAGCATATGTTTTCAGACACCATTTGAGACGCAGTCAACCTTGAGAGTATAATTCGAAAAGGCAGAAAAATGCAATGAGACTTTTTGCCAGCTTCTCTTGACTTCTTCTACTCTCTTATTCGCGAGGGTAATGTCAGGGTGTTGTTGATGGTAATCCCTCCCCTAACTGCAAACATGTAACTCTTGCAGGACAAACACATATATTTCGCTTAGCAAACTGCTACATTTAAGATAAAAACTTTCTGAAATATTATTAACTAAAGAACAAAAATGTACGGATTTGTTCTATTTATGGCAAAAATGCCGATTTGATAAAGTATGAATCCACAGTTTTCGAAGACGGATCAGTATTATATACCTTTCGTTTTACAACAGGAGGTCACCTGGCACTAAATAAGGGCGAAAATAACTTCATCCCGTACCTTCGAATAAAACTAATTGCGTTATGCTTTTGATCTGATTGCTCTTTGTAATGTTTAGGTTTTGTTATGAACACCACATCCAAATTATACGTTAAAAAATGCTAGCAGGGTTTTTTTTTTTTTGACATATTGCACTCGGTATATTGGGTAAATAGTGAAGTCATCGGCACTAAAACTTGATTCAATAGATGTTCTGCATGGTTATCGTTTGATCGATCACCCCCTTTAAAAAGCGAAGAAATGAAAATATCTGTTAGCAATAATCACCTAAAATATCATACGACAAATATAACCAGGGGATTGCAAATTGCATTGGCAGACGTTTTCATAGAATTCAAATTACTGTACTAAATAGTCTGCGATCTTTGAAATTTTATGCTACCGTGAGGCACCTACAGGCAATGTTAGTCGCGTGCCTCTGGAATTTTGCCATAGCTTTGTTTAAGTTCATGTGAAAAGACAAAGACAACTAATACCAATTCATGTGCTCCAAGCCATGAATCAATAATGTTCCAATCATAAATCAAAATAACTCATTTTGAAGAGAATTATCTATTGTCAAAAAGGACCTACATTTCTGAAGGAAACACAATGCTTAAAAGCTTCACTGCAGTGAGTCACCATCTAACATTGGACTCCTCCGCATTTATGAAGGAATTAATTGAACTTAGGCTATGGCCATTAACTTGCAATACATTTTAATGACTTTACTTACAATATCATAAAAACGTTTATAGAAATTTGTTAGGTCTGTTGCTAACATATCTTTGTAACAGTTTGTGCATTCATTTGATCTTTCTTGGAACTTATCTAAAGTACATTGTACATCAGTTCATCTGGCATATTTTTGATGGAAAATTGTGAAGCAGATTTGGGAATTTTGCTTAGTTTAATACCACTTTCATACACTCACACATTTTTGTAAGTTTAAAGTCTTCCCCATCTTTGGTCGGAAAGAGCCAACAATTTTTCAACCTGTTAAAAATATGACTTGCATCTCATTTCTATTAAAATAAAATTCAAACTGATTTTTGTGTGACACAACTCTTTTGATTAACATCAATTCAAAAAGTGCAGAGTGGCTCTTATGACACAGCACTCGAGCACGGGAGTGTAACATGCGAGTATGAGAGTGCAGCATGCGAGTATGAGAGTGAAGCATGGAATGTGAGAGTGTAGCCGTCTCGAAAATCTTTGAAAAACTTGTCCACGTAAGACTCATTAGTTCCTTAAATAGGCATGACATTTTGACACCTTGTCAGTTTGGGTTTCGTAAAAACTATTCTACTTACATGGCGTCTGTAAACCTATGTGATCAGATATCCCGAGGAGAAGACAACAACCTCAGTTCAGTTGGAATATTTATTGATCTTTCAAAGCCTTCGATACCATAAATTATCCAATTCTTCTCCAGAAATTGGATGCATACGAAGTGAGAGGATGTGCTAATGCCTGGTTTACATCTTACTCAAGCAACAGGCCTCATTACGTTAGCCGAAATGGTGACGACTCTCCTCTTTTCTTAAGCAACATCGGCGTACCACGGGGCTCAATACTTGGTCCTTTGCTCTTTTTAATCTATATAAATGACTTTTGTAATTCTTCATTAGATGCTCAATGTTTTCGTTTTGCAGATGGTACCACCGTACTTTTTCAAAACAAAAATTTGACTACTGTGCTTGAACTGGCTCAGCAGAAATTCTCACACATTATTCAATGGCTAAATTTAAACAAGCTTTTCCTCAATATGAACAAAACAAAGCTTCTTATCTTCGACAATAAAGTTCCAAGTACTTAAAATATAATTCTTATTTTGAAAAAACTAGGGTCCAAGCAAGTAGCCATACAAAGTTTCTTGGCACAATTATTGATTGTAAACTTAGTCGGAAAGACCTTATTTCGTCTACTTGTACCAAAACCTTCCGAATAAATGGTAAACATATTCTACCCCAAAATACCCGTTCTACTTTACAATGCACTCATTCTCCCACATGTTAAATTCAATTTACTTGTTTGGGGAAATGCTAAGAGTGATTACCTACAATCCATTTATTTGCTGTAAAAATGTGCTGTACGTAACATTTGTAATGTATGTTTCACTCATCATACAGGACCTGTCTTCAAATCACTCCGTATTCTTTCTGTTTTCGTCCTTTACAAATACCAGCTTGGTGTTTTCATGCGTAATTTTTTTAATTACAAGTTGCCTAAATGCTACAGTAATTTTTATGTTCGAAATAGGAATTACCATGATTATGACACTAGGAAAAAGCATCTGCTTTTTTTTTTTTTTTTTTTTGCTACTTCTATGTTTTGTTCTGCTTTCTTAGGGGCCAGATGCAGTAGAAGCATATGTGCTTTCCTCTGGCTCCTTTCACCTCATGATAGTGTAGCATGCGAGTCTAAGAGTGTAGCATGTGAGTATCAGAGTGTAGCATGGAGGATGAGAGTGTAGCATGCGAGTATGAGAGTGTGTTCGTATTGCATTAGCAATACCCTGATTACATTATAACATATAGGATGATATGCATTGATGCGATGCGATTGTATCTGAATAAGAGGAGTTTTAGTTGTTGGAGGGCTAGAAGAGAGTAGATTATGAGAATCGGAATTGTTTGAGGCGATGAATCCCTGCCTTAGATAGGTCTTTAAGCTATCCACCTACTCTATATAAAGAATAAAAAATCGAAAAGCCCTGAATGCATGCCATTCTCATTTCAACTTGAAAAGCATAATAAAACACTCTAGTTGCGATATTTCATTTTCAGTTATGATAACTATCTATTTAGATGCCTGTTTTAAAATCCAAGTACTGTAGAATTCAAATTGATTAGCTGAAATATATTTTGTTAATTGTCCAAGTAGAAATGCAAGTGAATTACAACACAAATTTATGCTTAAAAGCCTCATATTTTGAGCTTGATTTGAATGTAACTTATATGCTAGAATGTTAATTGCGTTTGCACGAACGAAGTTTCAGTTCAGTATAAGTGAGGGGTGGGGTCGCCGTGACTTCGCAGCGAAAGTGAAGTCAGATACAGTTGTACTGCAAAATACTTATTATTTGGCTGAGAAGCCACAGGGAAAATACAGTGAATTTAACTCGAACAAAGATTAATATTCAAACAGTTATATGGATTTAACGCACGCAGAGATAATCTAAAATTTTACGAAAATGTCTTATACTTCAAAGGTCTTATATTTCGTTCGGTATTCACCTTAGCAGTGAAAGGAATATTCCGGTTTCAATTCTATATAGTCTCAAATGAAAGAGACTATATATTTTTCTTATCGCGGGCACTTCAAACCCTGTTCTTAGTAGCATGTTCGTAACTCGAAACATTCCAGCCTTTTTAGAGACTCCCAGTTGCTTCAAGTATAAAAACTGTTATGAACTACTGGGAGATTCCTTCCAAAATATGTTGTTGTTCTTTAAAATTAAAAAAAAATTAACTTTAACCTCGAAACTTCCTGCAATGGAGGTTGGAGGTTGAGCTGAAAATAGTGTGAGCACAAAGGTACAGTTTTAAAAGTATCTGCATATTTCATTTGTTTGTGCGAATATCATAAAAATACAAAAGATACTTAATTAACCTACCCGTACGACTTCGCAAATTTCCCACAATGAAATTTGTTACTGTGGTTGGAAACTGTTTTCTTTAAAAACACACAACGTCTGAACGCAACATAATTATGCTATTAAGATGGTTTTTTATCAATAAAGGGAAAAAGTGCCTTGACTTTATGAAACTCTTGAAATTTGTCCCGGAATATTCCTTCAAGACGGAAACTTAAAGAACGAACACACTCCTCAATCTTATGCTACCATTGGACACAACTGTTTGTTTTGAAAGTTACCAGAGTTGGCGGTTGGTTCTGTACTTGTGGTTCAGGGCTGTAATCATACGGCTGGTATGGAGGTGGTGAATCAAGAGAAGGTTTCACCGGTGGAGGACTTGTCCCAGGCAATTGCTCTGAAAAAGTTACGAGATCGTTGTTAATTTCTAATCATTCTATAAGTAAGTTTCAAATATATAACGATTGACGGCCTAGAGCAGTCATCCCAAACAGCTGATAATCAATAAGTAACCCTTGTACATTGTGACCTACAGTTTGCATTCAAGGTAACACAGTGACTTACTACTCAAAAATCTCATAATTTAGGAAGAAACTTGTTGTTGTCATATTATTCTTAACAGCCAATCATAAAACATGGTAGACCATGAGACTAATCCAGATTGGGATGAGTGCATATCTTCTCCTTTAAGCAGATAACTTCAGTAACCGAGGAAGTGGAAATAGCCTTGCACCATCGACAGGGGCCAGGTCCACTCCAGACCCAGAAGAAGCGACCTGAAATTCCTGGGTATCAATGTTCCTTTCCTCTGTTACAAGAACGTTAGCACACAGAGTGACTCACAGTCTACACGTATACACGAGTTCAGCAGTCTTACATACAGTCAGGTCAACTTTATGGCACAATCCTCCTGAAAAATGGGCACATAAATGTTTCTTGGTAAATTTCTTTACCTCTTCAAATCCTTTTAAATATATATTAGATTGCCACCTTTTCTTTTCTTATAAAGGCAACGTCAGGGACATATGTGAGTATATTGAAAAGTTTGTATAAAAATATGACCAGCAGCGGAAGTGCGTTATTGCCACGGACTTCCTATATACATGGACAGAGCATGTAACGTGTATGCTATCCGTAGATTGCCGTCACCATCTGAAAAAAAAGGCGCGGAAGCTATAATTTGCATAATTTGACGACGACTGTAATATTTTTAACAAAAGTTTAACATGAATGAGAAACATATCATATTCCTGAAATACGTGACTGTGGTGATTTTGAAATTGCCTTGCATTATTTTGAAAATATTTCAACTTTCTTACAAAATCTGTTCAATTACTGGAGCAAGTCCAGACTTTCACACAAAACCATTGCTGACTGCCATCATCTTGGTAAGCTTTCTCTCACACGTGTGGTAGCGACAATGTACCTTGTTCTATGCTCTGCCCATGTATAGGAAGTCCGTGGTGATTGCATTACTTACCCACTATTATAATAAAGGACGCTACTTTTCTGTGACTTCACCTAATCTTAATGAGTACTGAATGGAATTTGCAAACCGTGTGAAATACAATTTATGAATTTGTGAATTACTTAAAGTACAACTAACCGAGAACAACAAATAAAACAGTATGAGGGCAATTAACTTCAAAAGACTTGATTTGAACGTGAAACGTTCATATTAAAATTTATCTTAACAATCTTTTCTAATTTGCTTCTCTTTGAAGAACCGATATTGTGTCATAATTGCATTCAAATTATTTTCAAAGAATTTCTTTTCATAGTCAAACCATGTGCCTAACTTTTGAGCAAACCGTGCACGAAGTTTATTTCTCCATGAACTGGTATCCAAACTAGTACGTAAAACAACAAATGCCAATTACTATTGAACTGTGTCAGGGCAGAGCGTTTTGCAGCGTAACACCTATATCAGATGTCTTGAAATTAAAATTCCTAAAGGTGAACAGCGGCTCTTCTACAGCTGCTGTTGGACATCTCAATTTATCAAAATTCCACAGTAAATGGCATTTGTCTTGAATATTCATATACGCGTTTCACCTCCAAGAGTATAAATCTTCTATTTCGATTCTTGCCCCTTCCTCCCCCTCCCTCATATCCTGCCTCTCTCATTTTTCCTATTTCTGTCAAATACGGTAAGTCTTATTAGTACTAGTTGCACTGTTGTAGAATGTTTTAATATGTTGTTGGATGAATTTACAAGCCTCTCTAATAATCTGACCAATAGTTACTTAACAAACTTGAATCTTCAGTTTCCTTCAATCTCATTTTGAAGTAATCTAGTTTATTTAGCGTTATTCTTATAAATATGTTATATCTTGATATACCTCACCGTTTTCAACCAAACTCTCCATGGTTTATGTGTTACAGACGTTAGTTAAAGCAACGGCACAAGCTTACATAGAAAACTATGCTAAATGTTCCCCTGACGTGACACTTCACCTGTGAGCAGCGCTAACACGTAATGCCTAGCTGAATGTATAAAAATTCACAGTTCCGAGTGATATTTACTTAAACTGCCACACAGAAAAACGTCTCTTGTATGAGAATACACCACTCTATTCACCCTAGGTATTTAACACTGAAAAATCATTTGTTTGCCTTGTGAGCATTTTTCACGTTTATGAAAGCGAACCTTCATAACCTTATCGCTATTTACCAGGTTCAGGTCACGCGACAATATCTTTGTCCCGGGATATCGGAAAAGGTTCCTCAGTAATAAGCACGTCGTCTGCATCATTTATTTTATTAAACAAAATGTAGCTCAGAATGAAACAGTTAGAATAAAGGAACAGGACAAGGTATTTAATAACCAGGAAATATTAATATCCTTTACAGAAACGTATTAACGTTGTAGGTTCATAAAAATCGGTTTTGGTTACTAAAATTCGAGGCCTACGCTCAAGCGTATAGCCTTCTGGTTTACTGCTGCGAAGCCGCAAAGCCACCGGTTTTTGTCAATTGTGGAGGCTGGATTGTTTTTTCTAATGCAGTACATCACGCACAACGGGTTTAGGTTTTATTTTAAATGTTTGGTATGACCCTACATGGAAACTGAACCCCGCGCCTTCCTAGTGATGGTCGGGTATCCTACCAACAAGACTACACACTTTGTCTGTATAATGAAGCTTTGCTTTTACCTGCGTAGCAGACAGTGAGGTATATTCCGTGTTACCTAAACGTTAAGAGAGCTTTCCAAGATAATGCCGCAGAAATGAATGTAGTCACAATTGGAAATAATTGGGAAAACTTGGCGAAAATGGGAGATTTGTCTGTCAAGTTACGTCGACTTCTTTATTTTATGGATTTCTCAAGATTAAATGGTTTATACTGAGCGGATTATAAAATGCGGAATTTCTTTAAAACAACGCCTTCAGTGTTTATCAATTTTATTGACAATTATTCCTTTATTGATGTAATCTTTGCTAGGTTCAAGTTTTCACAACGAAATAGATCAAAAACGGAAAATACACAAGAAATTCTAACCACTTCTCTAGTATTAGACTATGTGTGACTAGCTACATGGTTTTTATTGGTAAATCATGGATATGTCAAATAGACTTAAGCTTTTTGGAGTGTTAGGCAGACATGATTTTAACGGCGTTGAGCTGGAGTTGCTCAAATCCAAAGGGTATTTAGTAGACGGGAGGGGGTCTTAAAGTGATGAAGGCTCATGATTAGAAAAAATAGCTGGAGTTTTACGTTTCAATTTCTAAACGATTGGCGTAAATCGGGCATGCTAAGGCCCCTTTTCAGTTGCGGCTTACTGCTTTGTTCCCTCAACCCCAGCTTATGCTGCGCACCAAGCACGACGGCGGAGAATTTAATTTTTTAAAGTCTTTAGTATGACCCGGCCAGGAGTAGAACTCTTAGACCCACCCCCCCCCCTCCCGGCTACACGTTGAATGCTCTAGCTAGTCCTTTTACGTACAGTCGGCCCATGCATTGTCTTAGTAAGATATTGTAATCGATTATGTTAATCCTAGGAGATTAATGAACCTTATTTGGCAGAAATTGCCGGTAAACTACAAAAGCTAGTACATAGGATGAGGTTTTCCTGAAAAGAGGGATTTCTCCAACCCTGTGGACTCCAGAAAGAGTAAATAGACTTATTTCATTTTAGGGCCTATATGATAAGTAAACATGGAATTTAAAAATTCACTACTTTTGTTGTTTTATATATACATCTCCAAACCATGAAAACAACAGTAGCAAGTCTGTTATTTTGGTATAAAAACTTTAAAATCCGGAGACTGATTGGGCCTCAACATCTCTCTCCACCTATGTAGGATTTCCTAGAAACATATTTGGGGTGTGACCACGTTCACCTACTCATACACCTTTAAGAATCAAAAGCCAAAGGCAATAGTCTCGTATATACGCGAGACTTTTATCTCTTCCGCCCCTCCCATCCCCCGGCAACACACTTTTCTGAAACTTCCTATCGAAATGAATAAGGACTGCATGCACTGAAGCAAACAATTTTACGCAATTTCTAAAGTTGCAAAGTGATGGTGTTAGCCTGCTTCAAATTTTTGACCTTGCTTTGAAAAATACCACCAAAGGTGCCTTATGTACAAAAATCTAATATACTTCATTAGCTCATAATGGGATTGAAAAAAATTAAACTCTACATTTAGCAAAATTTCGAGACACTGCAGCAGAAACACTGAAACTCAGTTGAAACTCAGTTGAAACTAGTTCTAGTTATGATGAAATACAGTCCGCACTGTGACCAGGCTATTGTAAGTGCATTTTAACTTGGTTTTGATAGCTCTCTCAGCTACTTTTTTCCCTTCTGTCACATATTTGAGTGGTTAACTTTTCATGAACTGTAAATAGTTATTTCTGGGGTAACATAGTGTATGCAAATTATTGCAAATAAGCAGACTTCTGGCCCTATATACATACTGTCGTAATGATATCGTAATCGTGTGTAAAGAGAAAATCCGCATTGCCTTAATGTATGTTAGTCACGGGTTTCTAAAAGGGGGTACGGTGGCATAAATATACTTTTGGTAACAATGCCTGGTCTTGGGAAACGTGCATGTCACCACTTTTGATTATGGCTTGGTGAATTTCATCAGTTTAAAGTCTATCTCAAGTTAAAAAAAATTTGAAAATATATTTTAAACAGCATGAAAAATGAATTCTGACAGTTCAACTCTCATCTTCATAGGACATTCTTGAGCTGAGATATAAAATTTTGAGGTTTATTCACTCAAATAAACATTGTATATTGTGCAATAATTGTGATGTCATCGTTGCACTACTCAGATTGCAATCTCTGTGTTTCCTTGTTTTCTGAAAGTTACTGCACCATGTACCAAGTTCCTGAAAAGAACGATCCACAATGCGGAATTTCAATTGTGACTCATCAATTTTTTTTTGCACCAGTTAGGGCTTAACCGCAGATCCAGTCGCGTGTTTACTCCCCCAGTTAGCTACGCACACTGCATAACGGTGGCGAGTGCAAAAGTGTGCGTGCAAATTCAGTGAAATCCATAGTACCAAGATGTATTACCGCATGTATCGTACCTTTATACACGCTTAATGAATGAAAAGTCTGTTGTCGTTACACATGTGTGCGTGCACAGTGCAGTGAGTGAGCACCGTGTTGTGCGAGTGTATAACAAGTGTAAAATATTTATCTGTAGGGTTCAAGAGACTGATGAATAGCCATTGTTGACATGCTATACTCGCGTCAACAGTGGCGTAGCTACTGGGGGCAGGGGGAAGTTGCCTCCCTGGAAAATAATTTGGGGAAATCTGATGTAATGATATGCCCTTTCCCATTTCTCATAATTTTTGTTAGAATAAGAAATTGTTAGACATTCGTCATACATAATTCGTATTTTCATGCATGCAACAAATTAACCCAGATTTCGTCAGTGTCGCATGAGCCGGCCCGAATTGCGTTCCACAGAAATGTCCTCTCCGCGAAGCAGATTGAATGTTCTCTATCTTGTATACACGCGGGTGTTATGAGCAGTACATTCCAGTGAACAGGAAGCTGTTATTTAGGAACTTAACAGCTGATCATCACTGCAATGAAAGGTTGTAAACCCGAACTTAAGAATATGATCACCTTGTACCTGTGTACACAATCTCTGGGTTGTACACTTTAAGAATTCAGTGAAAGGATGTGAAAACTGACGAGGCACTAACGTAGACCCCGAGGTTATATTGTCCTACAAGCTAGTGGCGGGAAGAGTTTAAACTATACCGATTTTACTCTGTGTACATATCGATGGATGGGGCTGAAACAATTCATAGCTTACGATTAATATAACGTGAACATAACATTAGTCTGCAAATTAGAATGGACAGGATCCATGGGCATACTTAGATTTTGTTACTTAACCCAATCCTTGGAGGCTTACAGGCTAGTTAGGGAAAATAGCATTTTGCTCACTTGGGGTGTAACAATAAATGGGTCCATGAATACCTTGTCCTAGGCCAGAACTTACTGGGTGATCTGTGGCGTACGAAGGGTTGAGCATTGGGCCATGGCCCCTCTCACGGATGCCATTTTTTTTTTCTTAAAAATAGGTAGCCATACTTAGGTAACCCAGGTTTTACTTCAAAAGATGGCATATGTGGCACCAGATTGCATGTAAGGACACCCAATTTTTCAAAAATTTTCAAAGGGGAAGGATTGTCTCTGCAAGTGATGCCAATTTTTTAAAATTCCTACAAACAGGCAATTTCTGTCAAATTCAATTTTTTCCTTCAAAAGGTAGCCTCTGTATCCCACTGGTGGCACCGATTGCATAAGAACTCATACCTTTTTAAGAATTTTTAAGAGGGAGAGCTAACCCCATAGTTTCCTTCCTTGGCTAGCAAAGACGAGACAGGGGAGCGGAGGGTGTTCAGGTGCGGTAGCTTGTTATTTATCACGCAAGAGATGTTAGGGGTTAAGTCATTAACAGATGGGAATTAGATCAGTCACACACAATTTCATCAATTCAGCGAAGCTAGTTAGATAGAGTTTTATAGCCCAGTTTCCACTTCAACCTATTGGTTTAAGTGGAGCGGACCGCGGCCTTTTTCCCAGTTTCCAATTTAGCCAAGAGTCACAATAGAGAGGCATTAGCATCGTTGTATAGTTTCCCCGAAAGAATCAAGACCATTACGTATAGGCCTAATAGTGATAGTACATTTTTGTGGTAATTTTCTGATCACTTAGCATGTTCCTGATTTTTTTCATATTGCAAACAAAAGGTTAAAATAAAGACTGTATGTTTAGATCTCTTTACAAGCATGAAACGCAATTTTTGGCCACCTGAGGGGTCTAAATTTTAGAAATTTCCTCTACGCTCCGCCGCAACCAATGGTGGCCCTTCAATCAGTCTTTTGGGCAAAATCACATTTTGGGGCTCAAAGAAGCTCTTATCTCTCTGATCACCTACCAGTTTGCGAACATATTTTGAAGTGTATTTTGAAGTGAGCATTTTATTGCAAACGACAAAAGAAGATAACGACTCGTTATATTCTTCGTATAAGTCTGGAAATGCTGTTTTCGGCCATTTGAGGGGTCTGACTTTTCGACATTTACTCTACGCTCCGGGCCAACCAATGGTGGCGCTCCGCTTAGAAAATCTTTATGACAGAATAACGTTTTGTGGCCAAGAAAAACCGCAAACTAAAATGTTCCCTTTCCCCGATCGATGCTCTTTTATTTTGACTCCTAAAAGTATGCAAATTAAATGACAAGTATTACTTCGTAAGGTAGAGTAAATGACATAGGAATGCATGTAAACTGGACACAAAAGTTTCAGTTGTATCTTCATGAACTACCACAATTCAACTTTTAACACTGTTCCGTCAAAGTCGAAAATCTTGCACCATTTTGCATCTAGGCTTCTTAAAAAACTCCAAAAAATAGACCCCTCCCCCAGGCTGGCTATCACTTAACAAACTGAATTCCCCTCCTTCAGAGAAATCATGCGTACGCCACTGTGTTGGTACATACAAATAAACCAGATTTGGTTGACAAAAATAAATATATAGCCTAAGAGTTGTTATTTCCAGTTGCTCTATGTTATACTTTAAGATTAAAATAGAGGTAATATTACATAATGACATGGTAATGTTGTTATACTTGTAATTTGTATATTTCATATGAAATACTTACACACTGACCGGGAAAAGTTTTGGGGAAATTTCATGCCCTTGCCCCCTCTAGAAACTATGCTAGCTCCTTATTTTAAATTTTAAATGGAAATAAAGCAGGTAATGTGTGTTGTACAACAAGAAAGTCAAAATTTTTACGCAATGGACTAATTTGTTTTAAGTTAACACATCTCAATATATATCTTGGCTCAAGAATGTCCTATGAAGCTGGGAGTTTGACTGTTAGAATTAAATTGTCATGATGTTAAATGTATATTTTTTTCTTCACTTGAGGTGCACTTTAAGTCAAACCAAAATTCTCCGCCTTCTTTACTCACATCCACAAAATGAAAAAAGATGTCTCATCACTTTAAATATTTCAAGGTTTTCTCACTTTTATTGTAAAATCACTACCCAGTTTTGAGAATAATACTATACAGTACAGACTGTTTGGGAGTGTAAGGTTTTGTACGACATATAGACATTAAAGTGTTTTACTTGTCTTCCCTTTACGGTTTCTGTGTACACGCTTTCGTATAATACAATGAACTTGATTGACAATGTTATATGAATTATTTTCTTCAGAGCCTGCAAATGTATGCAAGTACAACGAAGAACCCAGTAAACTGAAATTTAAAACATAGATCTACAACACAAATTAAGTAAATTACTCTTGGGAATCATGTAGCATTATTTGTCTTACTCTGGTGTGAAATTTACGGGGAGTTGCTGCCCGTCATACCTCGAAGAGTTCATGTCAAAAATGATGTGAAAGGCAGATGGGGAAAAATAATAGATATCCCCATTGTCCAAACGTTTCCTCCTTCGTCTTTAAAGTGGCTCATTGAGTTGGTTCATGAAATCCTACAATATTTTTCCATACTTGTTGGGTTTTCCTCACATACCAATAACAAATGGTCAGTCTTAGGACAATCCGCATACCTTACACACAAATAACTGTTTTACGAGTAAGCGCTGAACGGTTGAAGTCGGTTTTCAAACATTCGTGACCAGACTTTCCAAATCATGTATAAAACCGTTACAAATCAGGACACTAGGAAATTTTAAATTTTAGCGTTTTCTGTGACTTTTGAACTTGAAATTTGACTTGCTATGCTTGTTATAAGCATTGTTATGTGATGATGACCCTTTTAGACTGTTCTTAAGTCATCGCTATCAACTCTATTAGCCTTGTTATGTGATAGTGACCCTTTTAGACTGTCCTTAAGTCATCGCTATCAACTCTATTAGCCTTGTTATGTGATAGTGACCCTTTTAGACTGTCCTTAAGTCATCGCTATCAACTCTATTAGCCTTTTTAATTTAAGAAAAATACCTCTTTCCTGTTTCTAGAAGCTTAAAGTTCTACTTTCAGACTTTGCCGCTTCGCTTATCGGAAACCACTGGAGTTTAATTTACCTTTTCTTGCTTACTAGAAGATATAATTATAAAAACTACACCTAGATATATAGGTGGACATTCAGTAGACATTACTTGCAACGAAGTGGTGCGTAGTTTGGTCAAAAGACAGTGTGCATTGATATTAATCGATGTCATTTTGAAGGGAAACAATGAAGAGCATGGCACGTACAGTGCGCATTCCACTTACCCTTCCCTCTGGTAAACAAACGGTATACTTGTATTTGTGGTCCAACCTGCATTGAAACAGTATACACTCTCATCCCACGTAGAGTGAAAAGAGTGTAGACCCAAAGAAGGAATGATACCTCACACAAAATATTGTTTCGTTTGGAGTGAAGTTTTATTCTACTCGGTATTAGATTGACTCTTGCTAGGATATTCGCTAAGGAGACACAAACTGAGAGCAAACGAATGAATGTATTCACTCTCTTATAGGGTGAAAAGTATCAGTTCACTCAATTAGAGTATTAATTCACACCAACAATAGTGGAATTTATTCCAAGAACAGTGACATCAAGAATAGTGAAATTTATTCCAAGAAGAGTGAAGGTCACTCCAGGAGTAGTGAAAATTCACTATTTAAAGAGTGCCTGAAACGGTCACTCTTCTTTTAAGAGTGATCACTGTACGGACTTCATTAAGAGTGAACCTTCGCTCTTTTGCAGTGGAGTGAACTTTACTCTACTTGGAGTGAAATAACACTTTCTCGCTATTACAGAGTGAACCAGTTCACTTCTTTGCTTTTAAGGTGCACACCTTTTCAATGAATTTCTCTTTTTGAATTTTAGAGTGCACGTATTTCTCGCTAATCAAGGGAGCTCTTACACTCTAAAAACAGTTGGGTTAAATTTTGGGAGGTCTATATGACACCTCCTTAACTGTTTGGTTAAAAACTTCAGAACTCTCGTCACAAAGTATCCATATTTGGGGTTAATTTTTCCGACAAAAAAGGTGTTGTAACTAACTAAGTTGTGTTTTGCCCAACAATTTAGGTGGTTGCATAAGGCCTCAACCATGGGTAAGAGTGCACCTAGCTGGATTAAGAATGTAATACTCATCATTTACGTTAGGTCTCTCATGAGATCGGCCACTCCTTTGAAATTTCCAAACAGTGATTAATTTAAAATGTTTCCTATGTGATCCTTTGCTTTCCCCGTTAGGGAGCAGGAAGATTGTTTGCCTCAGCTATCAGGACAACTACTTTCTTTAACTTTGGTCAATTTTGGGTGACTTCCAGCTGCATTGTTAATATCTTTAATCTAGAATCCCGTCAAAAAGCTTGATTCGTTGGGTTTTTGGTAACAGGGTTTCTAAAGCAAGTGTTTTCCTAAAATGTTCAAGAGGAAATTTGAGCAACCAACAATAATGGATCAGTTAGAGCCTTTTGTTGCTCTAAGGATACTAATGATAAGAAAGAACAAGCCTAAAGTAGTGTATGATGCCTTCGTCCAAATCACGGCCATGCCAGCATAGGACAATCTCATATTGATATCGTTTTTCCTGGAACTTGCCTGTAGTGTTGGGGAAAAAATGTTCAAAGAAACGCTTTACACGTAATAAAACAGTTGCACATTAAAATGCATTGCTTTCAATTTCCAAACACAATTACATCACGAAATGAATGAAGATATGGTAGTAAAAGTCTTAAAAGTGTACATGAAGTCGAAAGATTCAAAAATATACAATAGCATGAATTCTAGTAGCGCAACTTCAACCTTCATATGAAATTCTCGGGCCAAGATATAAAATATTGAAATGTAAATTATTCCATTGCACAATAATTTGGGACTATTGTGTTGTACCACGCACATTACCTGTTTTGTTTTCCTTTAAAGTTAAAAATATTTCATGACCTTGAACACTCCTTGTTTCCTTTCATAGCATATTGCACAGTAAGGGGTTGGTTAAAAACATAATCCCATCAGCAAGAGTGCTATCATACCTTGGTACAAGGTGCAGGAACTGTCAGAAAAACAAAGAAATACATAGATTGTAATTTGAGTTGTACAATAATGACTGCACAAATTATTGTGCAATGTACAATTTTCATTTGTGTAAATAAACTTTAACATACTAAATCTCGGTCGAAGAATGTCTTATGGAGATGGAAATTGGACTATTAAAATTCATTTTTCACACCGTTTAAAACAAACCAGTGCCGGAGCCTGGGGGAACCCACCAAGAGGGCTGTTCCACACTGCATAGGGCACCACTTTGACTTAACACGTGGGACCCCTGTGATGGGGGTTGTAGAATATGCCCACGGTATTTCCCGTCTTAGTGTTGTAAGAGGCGACTAAAGGGGAACTAATTTTAACTTGAACGATACTTGACACTAAAGTTAATCTTTGAACATTTTATTGAGTTGGCGGACACTGTATAGCACTGTTTTAGTATGTCGTTAAATTTCATCTAACATGGGGTTATTTACGATTTCCAAATCTTAAAAAACAGATGCTCTCATCCCACCCTCATCCTCGCTTCCGTTTAGCATGCTACAGCCCTTTAAATTAATTAATGGAGTTTTACGGCTCAGTTTCCAACAAATTGGTTCAAGTCGAGCCGGCCTGTTTTTCCTAGAAAAATGTCTCCGAGCTTGTGCTGATGGCAGAAAAATAAATGTATCCTGTCATTATGGCGTTGGACCATGAAAGTTTTCGTCATTATACTTTCCATTTTTTTTTTATTTTTTGAATATATTTCCTGTGAAACTTTTTAACAGCTTACAAACACAATTCACGGCAGGAAACTTACCAGAGTTGCATAGACTACAGCTGGTACGGCACAAAATATAGGCACCACGAACATCATTGCTATTGATGATAACACCAAAGAAGTCACTATGCTTCTGGAAAGTCCAGGTGGATCGGGTTCAGAGTATTGCATGTTTCTCACCTAAAGATAAAGATTGAAGAAAATGTTTCAACATTATGAACACACTACTCAATATTCCCCTAACCTTTTTTCTTGCTGAAGATCAATCGCACCATTTTGATATTTTCAACGTGATATCCTCAGGAAACATATCTCTGAACCATGTAGCCTTTCCAACATAATGTTTTAAACGCATGGTATAGCATCATTACATGATTTATCCTAACATGGGTGGCACTAAGCTTTCCAAAATTTAAAAAGTCCAATATCACATCATGGGCGTCCGCAGAAAAAAGTCAGGGGGCAAAATTTCTAGAGAGGGGGGACAAAACCTCCGAGTCACCATGAATTGACACGAAGCGTGCAAAAATTTCAGCCCCAAATGCCTTCCAGATCGCCGGAAATGGCATTTCTAAAGCCTATTTCCGCATAGAAACTTGGAAAACATGTTTTGTTCGGGTTTTTGCTTTAATTTCTATACGTTGTTTCAATTTTTTATTTCCGGGGGGGGGTGCCCCATTGCCCATACCTGCCGACGCCCATGTATCACATGAGGCTTACGCTCTTAAGCCATACTCTCAAACTGAATCACTTAGCTTAGCAAAAGATAAACAAAAAACTGAAGGAACTTAGAGAAACCAAATTCGGTTAGTGTCACTACTAGCGACTTTGGTAATACGCTGCCGCATGAAATCGTCGGGCACATTGTGGGCTAAGTAAGCCGAGGTCAGCACATTTTGAGGGCGTCTGCCCATTATTTTCGTCAGTACGTGTATACAGTACAAAATCTAAGTTTCTATCCATCTTGAACGAATACAGGAGACTTGACAGCAGATTAGTAAGCAATTTTTGGCACCAAACAGACCATTTAGATTCAACGCACTGAACCACACTTGAGATCCCAACTTACATTATAGATGTATTTAGAAAGAATGATTGTACGAAATGTTCATGCGAATCAAGTTTTGTAAAAAGTGTTACAGGTGAGAATGATTTCTTTATCCCGACGATCTGGAAGATGTTCAAATGTGAAAAACCACCAATTTACCGAACTCGCTTATTCAAAGCTTTGATGAAATCAGTCAAAGCAGACTAGAGTCGGTTGCAGGTTTGAATAGCGTTAGGTGGTTTGAAGTGTACAGCACGTTTATTCAACCGTCTGTTGCTCCGATGTGCTTTTGGAGGACAACAGTAAGCATGCGGTCGCAAAATGAAAGAACATTAAACCTAAAAGTTCAACATTCAAATAAAGAGATACAGTCATCCCACAAATCGTGTCAGTGTAAGACTCATTCTTACTTTCTCTTGCGCTTTCATTACTGCTTTAAAACATGATTCATTCGTTTAAAGATGTATCCATATAAAATGACATTACTTCTACCGAAAATCAGGCTTAATATTTGCTTGACATTTATTCCTATTGTGAAAATATTCTTTTTATTCCGCTTGTAAGTACTACAATGTATGGTCCGGAAAAATTACCTTCCCTTTATTTACGTTTCTATCTTCGATCGATCACTCCTTAAAAATGAACCTATCCAGTGACAACTAACAGACTAATGACATGTCTTCAATTAAGTAATGTAGAAGACAGGTAATGGGACTGTAAATTTTATTACTAACGTTTTTTGATATGAATGAAATATATGAAATTTAGTCTGATCTTATGCCACACTCACCTATCTCAGCAGGATTTTCCATTAAAAAGGGTTCCAATGAATTCCAAATGGTTCTAAAGGTTTCTCACAATGGTTGGTCTATTCGAAGGGTATTTTATTAACTCCCTTTGGGATGTGTCCAATTTCCATCAATAACCAACGGGGAACCCTTTGAATGCCAAGAGTGTTTTTTTCATAGGGTGCCATTTGAAACATTTGGGGTTCAAAGGGTTTCAACCCAATGGGTTTCCCAGAAATTCTTCAGCCGGGTATGCTATCTTGTGGCAACTGAAATATAATTTACGGTACTTTCCAAACTATTTTTCGTCCAGTTAGTTTGATTTTAATCACAAATAACTTCAGTTTATTTATGTTTGGTTATGAAGACAATTATGAAAGCCGTAACGTATACCAAGGTCTTACTTTCATTCCAGTACATGAAGCATGAAATGAAATCCACTTACCCTTAAAAAGATCACCTACATATTTTATCTTAAGTAATTATTAGATACATCCCAATGGATATATACCTCTGTCTGTACACCTCAAAGGAATTGGGGCTAGTAAAAAAAAAAAGTTCAGACTTTAAGCTACCATGTATCAGAATTTGTTGCTAACAGGCGAGTAGCCAGGATTGTGTTATGGGAGAGGTTTGGCGATGCGGCGTGGGTAGGGTCTATAGGCTGTTCTCTTCCGATTTGGATAAACTCGGGTTTTCCTTTTGGATCTCCAGATGCAAACATAGTCCAATATATGTGTCTCATAAGTAATAAATTGTTAAAAGTAATAAAGTCATCATTTTTTGAAATTTCTGTTGCAATTTTTCCAAAATATGGTCATACGGACTGGGAAAAGGCGGTGGCCGGCTTGACATGAACCAATTGGTTGGAACCTGGACCGTAAAACTCCGTCTAACCCAACCTAACCTAACCTAATCCATGGCTACACGCCTGGTTGCTTCTAATGTTACCACAACTTGCGAATGGTTCACGGGGGGTACGGAAGTGTATGGAGTTAATAAGTATTCAGGAGGTGAATAAAGAGGAGGGTTTCCGTTGGTCCCATCACTAACAGAAGTTGCCACCGGTGGAGGGCTTATCCCAGGCAATTGTTCTGAAACAGGAAAAAAATTCGATTCATTTTTCGTTAACTGTTCCGAAATTTAAAATGCATTACTGTTTTCAACGCTTCACGGAAATTAGATCATTTCGTTGTTAAACAGATTTCCTTTTCACGCAGTAAAGGAATCCTTTGTGAAGACTTATGAACCTTCAACATGGTAAGCATGCAAGTTTCCAGACTGCGATATCATGAAAGTTAAATGATATTTATATGACCCATATTCATATGCGATAACTAGTCAATCCATTTGGGAGCCATTGCAGTTGTCTAGTTATTGGTAGTAACATCAAAATTGTGCAGAATTGAGAATGAACTTAACAGATATATTTTGCGTTTTGCTACTTAATTGGGTACAGATGAATTAGTTTACATACGCAAAGGAACACCAGTAGTGATCAGACCAAGGCATTAATCAGTTAGGTCAAAACCTTTTCTACCAGTTAAAGGTAACATTATCTACCCTTTCCCTAGATCACAAACCACTATGAGTCCCATACGGGTGAAGCCATGTTGCCTCAATGAAACTTTGGTACAAAGATTCATATAGAGTGCTATCGGTAGCCCGCATACATCATGTGGGTTATTATGCAATTTTTCTATATCAAGATATCAGTTGCCAACATGGACCGCATGCAAACCTACCTCTTTTTTGGTGCTTTTTGACAACATTTATTTGTCTTATGATGCAGTATGAACTGATAATTTTTTTTTTCATCTCGTTTATTGAGTATATCACAATTTTTTGAAATGATCATTCAGTTATAATGCATAGACAAAATGGAAAGTAAAATAAATCTGAGTTTCAATATGGCAATTAAACCCTAAACAATAGCAGTAAAAAGTAAGATCATACTTTGTAGTTTATGCAGTAGAACACAACTTTAACAGCAGAATAGATGTTGTAATCTTTCCCATGAATACACCCATAAAGGAAACTAACATTATATATTACATGGGATAGTAAAGATACCGTGACTGTCTTCCGGGAAGCATTTATAACACTGTACATATATTTATTGTAGTGCGCCGCACTACAATATTGGCATTTACTGGCCGACTGACAATTTCTTTTGTGAAGCCTGTTATGGCCCACAACTCATTTCCCTGCGCGTACCGTAACTTAGTTCGTACAAATATCCATGCTCTACCCTTTAACAATAGCAGTAAGTGCAATCTGTGGCCGTCTTTAAACAAAAATCAACTTCAGAAAAGCAAATACTACACTTACAAGGCTGATTTAAGGAGTTAGCTTCATAAAAGAGCACTGCGGATAAATTTCCAGAAAACGCGATGTAATGTGGTTCGGCCTTTTCACACTGAAGTGATAAGCCTGGAGAATCAATCGCTGCTTCCAAATTGGTATACGTAACATGGCGCCATTGCGTCCAGTATCGTTGAACAGTATCAAGACGTTATTGTACAGTATCTTCATCTACAGTAGCTACTACGGAGCAGGGTATTGCCAATTCCCAGTACGGAACGAATTGGCTTTACTGCATTGGATTAAGCGACTTGTGCTGTAGTTCTATTATCATGCTTTATTTCAGTGGTAAAAGCAGAAGCTATTTTGACAGCAGTCTGACCGAAACGTTTTGACAGCATGCATGTAGCATGCATTGCGAATTAACGAAACACGGATGTTAAAGCACACACAGCGTCAACAGTTATTCGGCCTTCCACGAGACAGTTGTCATATGCATGCAGCGGTGCAGTCAGAGAGCTTGAGAGGGCGTCATTATTTAACATAAAGAACGGTGAAAGAGGAGTCGAGAACCGATAAAACCATTTCAGGCAGGAGTAAACAACACAACAGAGCATAACGTATGGCTAAGTAGGCTACTCAGCACGAGTCCTTGAACGGGACTATGCTTCGTCCACTTCATTTTACTCCACACTAGACTGTATACGGAGTAGGTCCTACCGTTAAGCGCAGTACACGGTCTTGTTCAAGGACTACTCAGCACTTGCTTCATTGTTGGCAAATATGCTTCAAAATAAAGCTAGTGACTGACTATTAGCATAGAAGGTCCGGATTTACTCCATCATTGGTTACTCTTCTATGATTTCTTCATGCGTCCAGCCAAGGAGCTGGGAGACAAGTGGTCCATCTTTGTACTATCAAGAAATAGGGTTGAGAGGAGGGGCAAAAAGAAACAACAGCCCCTCTTCCCGCCATGAACAAATCCTAAAGTTCAAATAAAAACTGGGCTACTGTACTAACTGAAAAGACATCTCTAACACGCACTACAATTCTGCGTATTTGCAAGCAAATGCAGTTCTAGTTTGTGATTTTATTACAATTATCTTTTACGCATAATTAAATACCTATAGAGGGATTAAATCAAACGAAGTTTGTATGGTTGAGCTACCTCGTATGGGTCGTATGGGTTTGAGCATATGGACCCCGTGTGAAGTTGAGTGGAGCTTACATGGCCCTCAAATGTGGACTCACATAGCCCCCTAAGGATCACTTATAGGAGTGCAACCAGGGGTACTTGTACTTAATTGTCAGGGACCACGAAGACGCGGAGATGCGGGGGCTTTAGAACTAGTACCTTTCCTGCAAGAGGATTTGTAGCCCACTTCAACGTTATTTTATATACTGTATTTATATTTTGAACATACTGGGCCTCTTCAATGGTTAGCTCTTCAAAATTGAAAAATCTTCGCGGTCTCTGATCCTTCCAGGTTAGGTCATTTTGTTCGGTGTAATATCCTCCTTACATAATGCCTTCGTGTACAACCCGTAACCGTTGAAAACTTTAAAATTATGTTTTTTGCATCAAACATTGAAAATTGGTAGGAGATTTAACAAAATAAATGAGTGAAATTTATGTTTCCGCATCAACAGTTACAAAGTTAATAAACAAAATGGCAAAAAAGAGGTGAAAAAATTGAGCAAGTTTCCTTTAAGTGGTATATTCTGAAAACGCTAGTATGTCCAACAACGCACCATTCTTACATTTGATGGAATTGGCCACGATATGATATACATTTTGGCCATATAGATTAGGTCAACAATTTACCATACTTTGGGTCGGTGCATAGTTAACCAAATCAATTGTCACATAAGTCATGGAGATTTTGAGACTGAATGTAACTTAAAGGTAAATTGGTAAACTCTATCTTTTAAAATCTCAGAAATCATTCTACCAACCCGTTTTGACAAATTTAATATGCTTTTATACTTTGAAGCCTACTTTCTTAACAATTCATTCCAAAAATATTTTATAATTGCTATCCAGAGTTGCAATTATACACAACAATATTAGTACAACCTCGTACGTGATTATTTCTTCAAGAGCTTCTCTTTTATGTAGGATACCTATACAGTTGTTGGTTCAGAATTTGCGAGTTGATGTGTGGAGATTACTTTAACATGCGTTCCTGTCTAGAATTCCTTCTAATATTGTTATCAAACAGTTGGTAATTTTTGACAGCAACAGAGACCCAATACTCCTAACCGAATCATGTTCCTCCTTGCAAGGTTGATCCGACAGATATTACTGACCGCTTTCCATCCTCTTTTCGGGACTGATAGACATCACTCCGGGATCTGATATAACACTTTTCCATTAACATCTTTAAAGAATTGGACAGTCGCCAGATTGCACCCTGTATGAGGCTAATTTTAACAATAGTTGGCCTAATGAGTTTTGTATTCTCACTTTAAATAACTTTGCAACAGAATTTTGAAATAATACCCCTACGTTATTTCGTGGGATATTTGATTTAACACTAAAGACGATTTACAATTTCTGTTTTCGAATTTCTATTTCGTTCCTTTTTGTTATAGCACCGACAAATTTGAATCGTTTTCATTGAATCGGTCCTGGTCGATGCTGCACCTGGCTCAGTACTACACACAACTCACAACGTAGGTGCGTGTGATAGTTTATTAGCTGTCAACGTTTCTGTGCTATACCGAGACCAATCATCTGCAGGAGGTTCATACACAACGTTCTCACTCTTGTAGGTACTGAAACTGTCTTTTATTGATTAATGAGCTTGTTTCTTGTGGTAGTCGACCTAGGTTATGCCCTACTTGAACGCTAGTCTAACCAGTGTTGTATTCAAAACCGAGACCAAGACGGAGTCCAGAAGGTGTTAAAACCCACACCGAGACCAGGCGCAAAATTCGAAACCAAGACCGAGACCGACAACGTTCGAGACCGAGACCGAATGTACATGTTGCATAGAGGAACAGTCCAAAATTCTGAATACTTTTGTACCAGTAACTTTATTACCTTACGATCTTAAAATGACATATATCACCAAACGTGCATAGTCATTGGTTTGTACATGTTTAATTTAATCGTATGGAAGACCGTGTGGGACGGGGGTATGGGGACTGCAACCCCCAATTAGCCAAAACCTTGCTGAATCGGGCAAATTTACCCTAGTCGGGCAAAGAATATGCCCTGGTTGGGAATCTGGAGTCGGGCAAACGTTGACCGCACCCTGACAAATGACTATGACATACATAGAATTAAAAATTTTACCTAATCCAAGTATTTTTCTAATGTTGTCCTCAAACCCTTTAGGATCTCTTTCTCTCCTTGGGGCGTTGACTTTTGACCAAACTTCAGATGCCCAACCAGGGCATGATCTCTACCCGACTGAGGAACCGAAGTTTGCCCAAATAAGCAAGGTATTGGCCAAGTGGGGGTTGCATTCCCCTCCCCAGCCCCCATCTCGTAAAGCCACGGTGGGCCTATTCATCAAACTGGACTCCGTCAGTGCTACATGTATTAAGTGTAGTAAATTTGGTGCCGATTGATGCATGAAAAAGAGTTTTCCCAAAACACAGAAAAATGAGTCGCAGAATCACAGTCAACCTGCCCAGTTTCACACCTACTAGGCTCCATTTGGGCTATGGGCTGGACTCCAGATTGGACCCATTCGTGTTTGTTAGATGTTCCCACGCGGTACCCAACTGGGTTGGTCTTTACCAGCAGAACCCCATCTGGAGCCGAGCCCAGATGGGCTTCACCTGGAAAAAGCTAGCCCAGTTGGGTCCAGAGTGGGAACACCTGACAAACTATAGGTGGGTCATAAAATTTACCATAATTTCATGGCTAACCTCCTTGTTTAAGAGCCATGAGAGGGAAGACAGTTTTCTGAGTTATTTTCGGCGTAAGAAGCAATGCCTGAGATTTTATAACCAAAGTTTTAGGCAGACAATTAACCTTTATAAAGGTATTGCATCAAATGAATTTAATGCAAAATTTGCCTTAAAATTTCATTGCCTCAAGCCTTCCAAAAGCCATAGACGAACAAATTGGGACTTAAGGAGTGTTTTGTGGCGAGGTTTTTGTGTTAATTTAAACAATGTGAACTTTTATGAATGAACATGGCGACGACTAGATGAGAGAGTTCTATCAAACCTATTTCCATGACTAGGATACATCCCTTGTTGTACTCAAAGTGACTTCTCATACTGTATTTCTTTGGATTTTCTCTTTTGAAAGTTACTTTCCATTACTTTCCATATTTCTATAACAATTATATCGTTCTATAAACTCTTTCTGTATAAGCATACCCCATTTACCTACATGATTAATAAAAAGGTTGAACGAAGTGCAGCCGACGCTGAAACTAGTTAATCTATTGCACCAACGAACCTACCACAATTATAGGAGGCACTTGTCCTTGTGATCCTACACGGCTCCAGATCGCCAACGCTAGTTTAACAATTGAATCCGCAACTACTTCTGTAAAATAACGTTTTATCAATCTAGTAGGTCGCTCAATCGTTATCGGTATTAACACAATGCCTGAGAACATTGCATATGAATAAATATTACACATGGCTACTAAAAAGAGATTGACAAAGCAGAGCATCGATTAACTGTGTTTGTTCTCTATAAAAAAGAAACAATGAAATAATGACACAGAATGAACTAAAGAGGGTATGATCAGTTGCAATCACAGCGTTTCATATTGACTTCTTGAAAGAAAGTTGTTGTATTTTATCCTTAACATTTCCAAGTTGACTATAAATTAAAAGCCAGTTGCTTAGCTATCTTTTACCACTTTGTTTCCTGAAATCACCCAATCCTAAGCCCTTCCATTTTCCTCCCTCTCTCCCTTTTTAACTTTTTTCCATATTTTCACCTGCTACCTGTATTACTTATTGTACTCTTACCAAGCGTTAAAACTCTCCGTGCGTACTTAATCTGCACAACAGTCACTAAAGATTGTTACAAATGTCAATCTTAATCACACTCCTCCTAATAACTCATCTTTTAAATATCTTACCGTTTTCAACCAAACCCTCCATGGTAGATATTTCAAAGTTTGCTTCAAACTGACGACACTTGTTACAGTATTTGCGTAATTCCTTCCCGAGTATGACTGGTCTTTAACCTCATCATCACAACTGCATATAACTACAGTCTCTGATCAATATTTGTAGAGTTCGACAAAACGACACTTAAATGTAGATTGCCGGTTCATTAAATTTTAGCAAACATTCCATGGGCACGTTTTGAACTTTGTGTAATTCCATAAACCAAGGTTTTTACTTGTAAAATATTCCAAAAATACCTCCTTTAAAATCAATACACAAAGCAGTTTTTTCTAGGTCATGCAGGACAAGCGTGATCATACAAATAGGAATCAAAACTGAATTATGAAACGTTTCCCGAAAGGATAATTGAAGACATATTAAAGGCATATTCAAGAGACAAAATTCATTAACTTGAAGACATGCAGAAAAATTTTCTTCTTTAGGAGGCGAAAACTGTCTCTTAATAGCATATAGCCCTCGGAAGATATATATTTATAAAGTAATGCATTTTTTTATTTGGTGTATCATGGAAAATCTGAGATGTCATCGCGGCTCATTAATTTGACATTGCACCAATTTGACATTTGACATTTGTTACTTTGATGTCACTGCAGGTAATATTACTCAACATTGGTGGTTTTACTCTACGTATGGTGAAGGGTAATGCTTGATCTGCAGGCAAAGATATTTAAACATTCCAACAGTATCAAATCTCTTTTCGGCTTTGTTGAAAGACAGAGGTAATTTTTTTAATAGTGGAATATTTTTGTCCTTTGTTTTACAAAACCTTGGTGAAAAGCAAACAGAAAGCCTTTAAATAACTGCTAAGGGAATGTCCTAGTGCTAATGCATACACTTTATACAGTTAGAGTAGATTTACAGAACAATTAAATAAAGAGATAAATAAGGATTACAGAAAAGTCATTGGAACTCATTACCAAAACTTTTGTCTAAATTCTATGTTTCTCTTTATTTTTGTTTTGTAAATTTAGAGCGATTTGAACCATTTCTTACAGTAATGTGCCTTTCTTCTTAAATCTTTTTGAAAGCTTTATCTCGGCTTCCATACATTCTAAATCTCATTTGGAACTCAATCGATACCTATCACGTGACTCAAGGACCAACAAATGATACAAACATTTCAAAGGAGGTAAAAATATTTTTCTCGTCAAAAGTTGCTGTTCCTCAAAGTTAAAACTATGCAGTAAATCTAGTTCAGATAAAATGTGTAAAACGAATCTAACAGCAGAAAAAGTGTTCGTTTTTTTTTCTTCAATTCCAAACAATACTATTTTTGTAGAATCAGAGCACACAACTACCCACGTTTAAACTAGTCTCGTCTGGTTGAGTCATAAAAACCAATTTTCCGATGAAGCAGGGTATTGGCTTCAGACAGTGAACGATAAGTTGTCGCGTAGTAATTGTGCACAAATGTTAAGGAAGTCGATGAACCACAGTATACACTTAAATGCACGATCCCACAGATGTTTTACAAAAGTCTTAGTCTGCATAACTCCAAAGGTTTTCCCTTTCGGGAGACCAAAAAGGGTTGCGAAACATTGGTCCGATTCTTGTCCTGTCCTATTCTGTATTGATAAATATCGGAGAACCCGTTTTTATCTTGGGAAGGACAGCAAACCATGTGACCGATAGCTTACAAATATCTGGACTATTTCTCTAACCTACGATTAATTAGGCATCGTAATAAGACGTTATGTTTCATGATACTCTACGGAGTAGGGAGACAGACGTTTCAAGAAAAAGTTCGATTAAGTTTACCACAACCTGCTACGATTTGATGACTGGACAAGGAGTTTTATCCCAGGACAAAGGAACGATATCCGTTTAAATTCCTTGGCAAGCGCTCACTCGAACCGTCTTGCAAAGGAAGCCTGCTTCCAACCAGCCTTCCAACCAAACTTAATCTGCTGTCATTGTGCTTAATTGGTGCTCACTGAGCATGGGCAATGGGGTAAAGAAAACAAGCCAATGAGCTGCATCTGAGAAAAAGGACCTTGGCAGGCCCGACTTAAATCAACTGTTTAAAAACTTAGCCGTAAAAACACGTCGAACTGCATTGCCTTGTTATATATGCAAAGTACCAACTTGCAAATACTAGGAGAGACTTAGCCTACATGCTGTTAAATTTGGAAAGTAAATAAGTGTCAAAAATTGGGAAAGTCTTGGATGTTTGTCCGTCGGTTCAAGTTTATTTTATGGACTCTAAGGGTTGCCTGTACTGTGTATATTTTGATACAGGATTTTCTTCAATTTCAAAACAATGCGTTAGCAATAATATTAACAGCAAATTCAGATTCTATGGAAAATTTACTCCTGAGTTAAAATGAACATATTAAATGGAAGGGAAAAAGTAGGCAAAAGATCACAATAACTGCCTTTTGAATTAGATTTATGACAAGGTATTTAGGCTGTAAAACTGTGTTTTCTGTAGAATCAACCTCTCACGTTCCCCTTGACTTGAGTCGGACACAAAGTGACTTGTGACCTAATTAAATTTGCCAAAACACTTTTAAGCAACATATGTCTTATGTCATAAGAAAACAAAGAGAATTTGTATTGTAAATAGGGTGTCTCATTGTGTTATTCCAGTGGAGCAAAGAAAACATTCGCCCGCTGTTGGGGGAATTCCCGCACTGTTTCTCTAAATACATGACAGTCATTATTATGAAATACAAATACAACAGAATAAAGTGCATGCACAAAATATAGAGAACTACCGTACCCAGCATTCTACCAACCTCCTTGCCGCAATCTATGGCAAATTCGTCGCCAGAGGTATGTGTACCTGTATCAACAACAAACTTTATGCAGGAATTTGTATTAATACATGGTATTTAGAACGTTCATATTAGACATGAAACATACTTATTATACAATGTGGTTGGCATATATAATGGAGTATGTTGCCAACCAATTAGCAAAGAAATTGCGGTGTCTTATTGAGGAACTATAGTTTAGTACTCTGAATAAATGACCATACCAACCAGTTTTAACCCTTTACCGTTGTTTGGGTCCTTTTGGACCTATGCGGAGAGCTCGGCTGTCACCCATTTTTACTGTTACACGCGGAGCTCGAAACTGCGAGTAGCTACCCGAAAATTCGGCCACAACAACGAGAAAGACAGTAGTTTAAGGTCACAGGGTCAACAGCCTACGGAAGCTGATGTACTACGTCCGCTTTTCCGCCCACTCCCGAGGCGTGCAAATATGCCCCGATTGGAGCACAACGCTAAAGGGTTAAACCTTACATTTCCGTTTATTAGAATGAAAATGATATTTGCGTCGGCAGAGATAAAGCGTTCCTAACTAGTTCTAGCATAATTTATTGTATAAAGGGTGTTTTACTAACGTCACAAGCCCCGCCCTTTTCTTGGCTGCCATTCAAAACCTTAGCTTATATTGATCACTTGAAGTACCCAAGCATATAAGATTTATTTTGACAGTTACAGCCTCTTTTGTGTTCATCTTTATCGAAAATTGCAACCTCCCCCCTTCCATTGTGCTGCCCACTTAACGTTTTCTGTTAGCAGCTGTACAGGTGAATGCACATATACGCGATACACAATACTCTTTGAATACAACCAAAGGTTCCTGCCTTGTGCATAATAATGACGGGCACCAGAATTAAACGGTGTATTACTAAGGGGTTTCCCCGGCAAGTAACCTTACTTTACGTCGAACGACGAATACATCAAAGCATATAACAAAGGTGCCAAGCACGCGCACATGCGTTAAGCCTGCCATCCATTCGTCCGTGATGCGTGATCCCTGTCCGCGTCCGCGTGCGTGTCTGCGTCCGTGCATGCAGGCTATTCCTTTTGAGTTTCAGCATGTTAGAATTAAAAGAGGTAGATCCTTCAATACTTATATCCTTTTTGTTTTTTTCCTGTCCCCAACTTAGCTGCATTGCAAGTCATTGCTTTATTTGTCAGTGTCAGCGTATAATTAAGTAAAATGGGTTTGTTTTGTATAAGAGTACCGCAATTCTTACATTTGCCGTATAAAATATAAAGCAAGCTTCTACAAGAGACAATAGATCGAAGGCTCCTTCTGCCATGCAATTGATGGAAATGTTCTTGTTACATATGTAGTGATGTATCTGCATAAGCAATAAAGTAGGTGATGAAAAGTTCCTTCTTACTTTTTGTTACATTCTTCTTCTCTGCCTGATTACCTCTTATAGCCTCAGGGAGGAAATGAAGCTCACTTCACCCACACTTGATATAGTTACATTTCACGTCTGATTAATCGATTGACAGTAACAGGTATATTCAAATACACAAAAAGTTAGGTAACATTTTTGGTTACCTAACAGGTCAATCAAGCATGTGTTAATTGCTTTTCATGCAGTGTGAATACAATGAAAGCTTAGCTCATTTAAGGGAACAGATCATGTGACGAACTCAGATATCAGTTACACCCCACACCGCCTTTGATGTACTGCGGTGTCTATGTTGCTTTCTTAAGAAGAGACGTCACAGCATGCGAGTAGGAAAAACAAGCCAGCCTGAGTGAGGTACAACTGGAAAACAGGCCGTGGTCGGCTCGGCTTGACTTGAACTACGAATTTCTACTGGCAGATAGGGTTATAACTAATCAACCCAACTTGCTAACGGCAGATAGGGTTAGAACAGGTAATAGGAAGATATTTTTGAAATCATAAGAATTTTCAAGTAAACGTGAAGGTGTTTGCATTTATGATGAAAATAACAAAGCTCCACTCTTTCAAAAATTCTGCTGGTAACTTCGCATTGATTAAGAGAGATTGACTGCATGATTTAAGCATTTTTTACAAAAATTTAGCACTTCATAACAACATAGGCAACTACAATGTGTCCATGAATAGGGCATATTTTTGCGTTGTTATCAAATACAACCAATGCTGCATTTGAAAACAACTTTACTATTTTTATAGTCTTCAGTACCTTAAGACTTAATTGTGCAACAAGCCTGTTAACTATAGCTGGAATGGAGTGAATTGCGATTAACACACCTCAATAACCCTGCTTGCATGGTAATTACAAAAAATGAACCCTGGCCCGACCTCGTTATGGCTCAGTGCTTTGTCCTATTTTAAAATTTCATACGAATAGCTGAATAAACTGCGGTATTCTGGAAAGATTCCAACGCTAACAGTTTGACATTTTTCAAGCACTTTGAAAGATTTTTTTCACTGCATTGGTTAACTTACTAAACCAACAGAATATTAAGTTTAAGAAAATGGTTACTAAACCGCAAATTCAGCTGTTCTAACAAGCATGCCAAGCATATAAACATTAATGCCTCTAAATTAATCCGATGATCCAACACCTTTTGACAGCTGAACGTCATGACATGGGGAGTTTATACTGAAGATTTCGGGGGAAAATTGGCAAAGTGGTAAAGTCCCTAACCTTACAGAAAAGGTGCATCAACCTGTGTATGCACCATGTGTGGATCACGCGTGGAAAAACAAAGGAAATCACGCGTGTTCTTGGGTGACAAACCTGCGTTTCGGAACCTTCTACTCACACGTTTGACACAGGCTTTGCACACCTTTCCTTGCTTTAAATATCAAGCCACCGGTTTTGTGGAAGAATTCTTTGTTAACCCAAGTTTTTATCTCCACACGTTTTGCACATAAAACCTGTGTCAAACCCGTGACAAACCTGTGTCGAACCTGTGGCAAATGATCAACCTGCGCCAGTGTCAAGGGAAATCACAGGTTTTCCTGCAAAAACCTGTGATAACCCCCGGAAACAACCTGTGAAAACCCGCGAATTTGGAACCAATTGCCTCACCTTTTTTGTGTAAGGGTTTGAAACTGACCATGTTTCTCACATCGAAAGTCTTCTAAGTTGTACTCCAACAAATAGATTTTTTCAGTTGCTCAATTTTATCTCATTTTGAATTTTAGCCAGCCTATGATTTGAAAAAATAGTAACAACGATAAGTTAAAAAAAATATTCGATGAGTAAAAGCCACGGGAAAGGCATATAGCGGGGTAAAAGTCCCTGAAGACCAGCAGACCACGCCGTAGCGTCAGGCACTAGTCCCTCATGTATTGGACCAAAATGGGCTCTTTTGCAAAACATCCCAGGTCTACCTTAGCAACAAATCGGTTTGGTTGCACTCCGCACAACCAAACCAAGAGATATTGTAATTGTGATAAGTTATAACCCAATTGAGCTAACTTTCTACATGTATATAATGCAGAAAGGAAGATGTTCTTCGTTACCTAGTTAACGAATTTTCATTTAATATAAGTCAAATTATACACGGCAGTGGCACCAGTTCCGGTAAGGTAAGTTTGTGCCACATGTAAAGATCATTTTTAGCTGGAGGAAGTGAGAATAACCACCATGATATTGCCTTTAATTCGTTATTTGGACCATCGTAGTCGCATGGAGAATAATGCATTAATTTTTGCCCAGCCCGACTCCCTCCAAACACCTCTCAAGAATTATTTGGCACTCTGTCATGTTAAAGTAGGTAAGGGATCCTTTTCGACGCTTACAAACACTTTCTATACTTTATATGTATAGTGCAAAAAGTGTTTGGTAGACTACTAATGTAAAATTATTCCTGTTCTGATTTGCATTTAATTTGACACTGATCAAAATCGCAGATTCTCATATCAACTTTCAGGTCTGTGCAAGGAAACAATACCTTTGATGGTAACTGTGTATCACATAACTTCACATAATCTGTGTTGTGTCTTAGCATACGATCACGGTAGTTTACTCCCTGCTAATAAGGAAGAAACGCGTTATTTTTAGACTAAAAGGTTATTCGTAGCGAATGTTTTGATATCGTCGTTGGGATCCCTTCAGAATCTGGGGTAAATCTCTGAAATGAGGAATTTCTATAGATAAACGGAACAGAAAATATACTCTAGGCTAAAAACTATATTTCTTCATAAGATTTACAGCTTTCATATTAGAGAAATACATAAAACAAAACAAAACGAATATAAACAACAAGCTTAGCATAGGCAAACGTTAAAAACAGGTTCAGCATTAAGTAGAAATATTAAAAAAGCTAATATTCTTGCCATTCTCCTTTGATTTATTACATTGATAAGGGATAATTACTAATTCTGATCAAAATTATTCAATTACATAGGCTAAGTAAAATATTCCAGAAATGCCATCGTTCTTCTATGTATTTACATTGCATGAGTTACAAAGAATTGCTAACTTATTTCATTAACGCAGTTATTAATCACCCACACAGTTCAGATCCCCCAACCTATATACTTGAACTAATCGGTTGGAAACTGGGCCATAAAACTCAATCTAATGTAACCAGCTATTTTTTTTTACCGTCCTTACCACGTCTGTTTAAAAATAATTCTTCTCGAGACGCAATCGTGATTAATTGCTTCTGTGCGTACTCTGGTGAGAATACAGGACGTAATCTGTAATTAAAACATTTTCAGTGCATACTGTTACATATTAACTACTTTGCATTTCTTTTACTTGGTGTTTGATCAAAGATCTGTGTCAATTGAGATTTATTTAATATCCGGGTATAATTTTATGTAGTGGTGGCGAATGATGCCTTTCACTTTAATAAAAAAAAAAACATTCATACCACAAGATCACACAGTTAAGTGAAATTATAAACATTTGCACAAATAAATGTCCGAACTGTAATCTAACACCTAAATAGTGTTTTTTCAAGTAGCTAAAAGTAATTAAAATGATTAATTTAACACAGTTTAACTGAAGACTTTTAGAGTTTCCTGCTTATAACAAGAATGTAAACACCCTATCCTTAGGTCAAGCTCATTTTAGACGAGTCCAATGAACATTATTTGAAGTTACTCCTTTCTTCTTGTTAAATCCCTTAACCGTATGTCGTTTGATGTCTTAATCGTTAATGGTTCTCACAGAGCATTCACTAATTAGCCTTTTATCAAAGTGTACCTTTAGTGTAAAATTTGGAAAAAAAATATATTTTTGAGGTTGCAAAATGAATCGTATTTAGCCAAGTCTCATAATTGCCGTAGATTTTTTCTCATTGCTGAGATATTTAAAGTTGAAAATTATTCACTTTCATCAAAATAGTCCATTGTGCAATAATTTGTGACTTTCGTGTTGTGCCACTCACATTACCTGCTTGTTCCCTTTTGAAAAAAAAAATGCAAATATGACTGACCGCTTCCTGTTTTCTTGCATAGTAGCATATTACAGAGATTGCTGCACATCACCTAATAACTGCAAGATGTTTCATCACATATGGACACAATATTTGAGGAAAAGGTGTTCAGTCCAAGATCCTTGTAGCATGGGCAAATATTGAGAAATAATTGGAAAAATGTGTACACTCTGGGACATTCTGGACTTGCATCCCAGTGGCGTAGCTACTGGGGGGGCAGGGGGGCAAGTTGCCCCCCCCCCCCGGAAAATAATTTGGGGAAACTTGATGAAATTGGGGAAATTGGATGAATTTTCTTATTCTAACAAAAAGTTTTCAAAATTTTTGTTAGAATAAGAAATTGTGAGACATTTCTCATACATAATTCGTATTTTCATGCAAAAAATTAACCCAGATTTCGTCAGTGTCGCATGAACCGGCCCTACTCGCGTTCCACAGAAATGTCCTCGCCGCGTTGCAGATTGAATGTTCTCTTGTATACGGTACGCGCGGGTGTTATGATCAGTGCATTTGAGTGCACAGGAAGCTGTTATTCAGGAATTTAACAACAGCTGATACAGTAAAACTAAAACTGAAAGGCTGTAAACCCGAACTTATCCCCTTGTACACAGTCTCTGCATTGTAGACTTTGGGAATTCAGTACAAGGATGTGAAAACTGACAAGTCACTAACGTAGACACCCCCTCCCCCCGAGGTTATTATATTGTCCTACAAGCTAGTAGTAGCTATACCGATTTTACTTTGTGTACGTAACGATGGATGGGGCTGAAACAATCCATGGCCAACGATAAACTTAAAGTTAGTCTAGAAATAAGAATGAACGGGATCCATTGGCATACTTAGATTTTGTTACTTAGCATAATCCATGGAAGCTTACAGGCTAGTTCGGGAAAAAAAGCTGTCTGCTCACTTGGGGTGTAACAAAAGACGGGTCCAGTACCTTGTAGCCTTCTACACTTAACAGACTGCTGTTCTAACAGGATATCCTGTGTGATCGAGCCACTATTAGGCCTCCTTTTAGTGGCGTACGAAGGGGGTACCATTGGGCCATGCCCCCTCACAGATGCCATTTTTTCTTTGTTCTTAAAAATACGTGGTCAAACTTTAATCACACAGATTTTACTTCAAAAATTAGCATATGGGGCACCAGATTGCATATAAGGACGTCCAATTTTTCAAAAATTTTTAAAGGGAAAGGATCGTCTCTGCATGGTCCTTCAGTGTTGCCAATTTTTTAATTCCTACAAACAGGCAAATTCTGTCAAATTCCAATTTTACTTAAAAGGTAGACTCTGTATCCCACTGGTGGCATCGATAAAAATAAAGACTACATGTTCAGATTCTCTTCACAAGCATGAATACACTATTTTTGACCATCTGAGGCGTCTGATTCTTCGAAATTTTCTTTACGCTCCGCGCCAGCTAGTGGTGGCGCTTCGTTCAGTCTTTTGGGCAAAACTACATTTTTGGGGTCAAATTAGCTCTTAACTCTCTGATCACTTTGCAGTATGTGGACATATTTTGAAGGGAGCATTTTATTGCAAACGACAAAAGAAGATAGCGACTGTTTAGATTCTTCGTATAGGTCTGGAAAATGCTATTTCAGGCCATCTGAGGGGTCTGATTTTTCGAAATTTTTCTACGCTCCGCGCCAACCAATGGTGGCGCTCCGCTTAGATAATCGATATGACAAAACAAAGTTTTGTGGCCCAGAAAAACCATAAATCCCATACCGATCAATGCTCTTTTATTTTAACTCCTACAAGTGTGCAAATTTAATGACAAGTTTTATTTCGTAAGGTAGCATAAATGGCATAAGAATGCATGTAAAGACACAAAAGTTTCAGTTTTATCCTCATGAACCACCAGGATTCAACCTTTAACACTGCTCCTGTCAAAGTCGAAAATCTTGCACCATTTTGCATCTAGGCTCCTTGAAAACGTCAAAAAATTTCCGGACACCCCTCCCCTTAGACCATACTGCATGCCCCCCCCCCCCCCCAGAGAAATCCTGCATACGCCACTGCGTTAATATATACAAATAAACCAGATATTGTTGAACAAAATAATATACTAAGAGTTGTTATTTCCAATTGTTCTATGTTATAGTTTAAGATTAAAATGCAGGTAATATTACATAATGTTAATCATGGTTATGTGGTTATACTTGTAAATTTGCATATTTCATATGAAATACATACACTTTGACCGGGAAAAGTTTTGGGGAAATTTCATACCTTTGCCCCCCCTGGAAAAAATCCTAGTACGCCACTGTTGCATCCTAAAGGAAACAGACAAATGTGAAAATGTTGGATATAAGCATGAAGAATACCAGGGAGCTGTTAGGACAGTCCTAACAGCAAAAAAAAAATGGAAGTTATTACCCTCTCAGTTTGTCAATAACGTTAGTGGCGCGATTTAGTTACGACTGTAGTTATTTTTGTTTTAATTACGAATCCAAGTTATGTTACGTTACAAATCAAATATAAGAAACCTTGGCTTATAATCAATATATAGAAAACGTTCAATGTAAATAAGTTAGCGATAAGTATCACAATTGTGCCACAGTAGTATGGTGCAATCAGACAGAACGCCATGTGAGAATAGGAATGTCTCAATTTACCATCCTTGTCATTGGCAAAAATTTTTTGGATAGTTCTCATGTACGTGACGTCATAGAAGCTTTTCTCGAGGAGTATTTCAAACTTGTTAGAGCGTAACCTGTGTATTTTACATACTGTCTTGTCCTCAAACAAGGCGGTTTCTAACCATTAGTAGTGATGTCACTAAGAACTTTCTACAGACGAATCCAAACAGCAAGTGAAGTTGGCCAATGGTGCCTTAAGTTGTCGTATTTTCAATTCGTCTTATATTTTGTCTACGTGCAATCCAGAAATGCGTTGTGTTCAGTGAAATTATGGGACCCGAATCAAACCATCACTTGACTGTTAGGGGTTAGTCTTAAAGGGACAAGTTAACAAGCTATGAAACCGTCGGGTATGGTGCAACACGATATTTTAATAATTCTCTAATGGATGTCTTTTGAGACCGCTTTAATTATTGTACAAATTCATTCATTCATTTACTCTTAGTTATTTATTTCGTCCGTACAAAAATATACAGAATACAAAAACGGATAGGTCACTAGATAAACAATTGTTTAAAACGCTAGCGCCCATGAAAAAAAGACAATTTAACAAGGAGAATAACAAGACAGACAAAGGAGACGAAAAAGAGAACAAAAAAACGACAAACTTATTTTAGGAAAAGTTACACTATTTCACGGATAAACCCAGGCTGCTGCCCCGAGAAACGATAATATAACAGTGGAAATCCGACATGAAAAATAGTACCAATTTTCAGTAGAAGGGAATCAGTACGGCAACATAGAGTATGAAAAACACCGCAATCGTTACGTAGGATGCCACCATCAGCCCCAACGCGATGTTAGCGTACTGCTTTCTCTGAGTGGTATCGTAGCTCCTGGAAAGGGCCTGTTAGGAGAAAAGATTAAAACTTTTTTTAATTCTCGTAATTGCTTCTCTTTTAAATGGCATCTGTACGCATTCAGATTATCAAACGGAAGTGGGTTGTTCAACTCGGGAGGTGTTATTAGCACCTCCCTGGTTCAACAACTGCACCATTTTGACCTTTTTACACCAACCCAATGAATCAGTGGCACGGACTTATGACTATGGAATGATGAATTTTATGCGTCCCGGTGATTTCCCGCTTTCTACCAAAGACGTTTAAACAGCAGCATTAAATAAATATAACTGCAATTAAGACAGACTTGAGGGTTAAACTTAGGTTTCACTGTGGAATTTTCTGTGTTCTATCCCCCAATCATCATTGCAATTTTTATCGACCTACACAACTTTGACAAACAAAGACATAAAGAAACACTAACAGCGATGGTGGGACTTACCAGGATGGCCAAGATCAACGATGGCAAAGCACAGAGAAAAGGTACCGCCAAGAATAGTGCTATTATTGATAAAACCAGTGAGATGGTTGCCTTTGCTGTCAAACCTGGTGGATCTGGCTCATAAAATTGTTGGTTTCGCACCTACAGAAACAGGAAGTGGCAAAAATTGGACAATTTGACTCGACAATTAAGGAAGAGAGTCGATACTATATAGTATTAGGAGGTTCTAGGGAAAATCAACCTCTAATTGTATGAACAGAACTGTTTCATTGAAGTATAAGGGTATAGATATGTAATAATTGCAAAACGTAAAATTGCTCTCCTCTCAGTTTTTTAAAGTTGCTGGGTTGTTCCCGGTGACATCCAAAAGTGCGGGTGTTTTACGAAAACCGCGCTACAACAACAAACTCGTGTAAGGCAATTCAAAATTACACGGCTTTGACTTCTATAACAAAGTTTTGAATGAATCCACAGTCATAGATTGTTGTAAATACAGTTTTATTATGGAATTAGTTATATCATCGATCGCTTAATAATTGGCTTTGTATTGGTAGGTTTTTGGCTGTAAGCATTATTGTGGTACATTGGCACTACACCGTACAACTGTTAAATTATGCCGTTCCAGCGCTGGTGATCAAAAGTTGCGTCTGTTATGCATAATAATATACTACGTGTGCAATGCGTACACAGAGTACAAATATCCATCTCGTTTAGTACAAGCTTCATCGTTCTTACTCATACTCTGCTCTCATGACAATTTATTACCAAGTCCGATCTGGAGCCACTGTTTTGAATAACAACCTCGCTGGTGTGTTGTCGATTTCACTGTGTATTGATCACGTTCAATACAGGCTAACTTGTAAATTTTTCAGGATAAACTGATGACATAAATTATTTGATGATTATTTCATGTTTCGAATTGTATTTCACTCGCTTTACAAATTATGAACATTGATTTCCAAAATGATCCCAACCCCTGAAGGTCGTCAGAGTTGGCAATGACCGAATTGCGCAAGTGTATGGCCTTTTCAATGTTGAATTGTACTGGGTATAATATGACACAGATGATTCTTCAAAACAGGCAATAAATTATAATTAGTTGAAATTCCATAGCAAATAGAAAAATAGAAAAGTTTTATCTTGCTTAGTGTAAATTATTGTCACGTTCAAGCCCTTTTAATATTCTGCTTGAGAAAAGAGAGGTTTAAAAGGGACCACAAATACTTTACAGCTGTTAAACTCAAAATTGTTGGACGGCAAACTAAGAAAAGAGGAGAATTTTGGGGGCAAAACCTTCGAGTTTGGCACGAACTTACCTGAGCCCAAAGAGCCCGTTCATAGGAATGGGGCACAAGCATCCGGAAGCTTAAAGGTTTTAGGGTATCTCAGGAGAGGTATATCATTTATTTATTCGAAAAACCAATTCATAACTTACTTAACTTGCGGGGCAATTGAAAGGCTAGAACAAAATCTGGGGAGAAAATGTCCCCTCTTGACCCCCCCCCCCCCTTTCCCCGTATCGCCGCCACTGGTTAGACAAGATTTATGACTGGGTGGATTTCGGGTTCGTTTTTCAAGCCAGACATGAGTGTGACATCAATGTATAAGAGCTATTGAAGGACACTTTTCTTCAAGGTAGCGTCATATGAACAAATTTCATAACTGCCTGCCCAGTTTCCAGATATAAATGAGAATATATTTGCGAAGTGTTTAGTTTGCTTGCAAACAGAATCTGCTTCAAAAAATTCTATCTTTAGCAGTACTCCCACTTCAAGCGCCCCAAAACTTTCTAAATTATGTGATGAAATAATTTGTGCTCCAATATTGTGCATTTATCAATTAAGAGACGCACCCTCTGACCACAAGGGTGTGTTGAGTCAAATGTGCGTCATGTTCTTCCAAGTTGTGATGCAGGAGTGTGTCGAAGTTTAACAAATGTTACGTCAAAGCAACCTCGTATAGGAGCGACATACTGGGATCGTCATATTTCACACGTACCACACAGTTTTTGAAATATGTTAGGTCAATTGTGTTACGGAGAGGTGCGTCAAAGTGCAGAATTTTTGACGCTCCTACCAAACACTGACCGAACTTGTCCCTGGGGTCAGAGGTGTCTTATTATTCATCAGTACATTACCACAATAACGGAGGTTTGAGGAATCGACGCATACGGAGGTGGATAGGGTGGGGGTGCAGCAACAGTCACGAAGCTTGAAGTCGGTGGAGGGCTTGTCCCAGGCAATTGCTCTGAAATGAAATACAAAACCATTTCAATTTCGGTTGTCATGTCGATTTTCGATTATCATTTTATTTATGTTATCGATTCGGGCTCAAAAAAATTCCTCTTGCAAGTCAACAGGGTAAAGAGCAAAGACAGTAGTCCTAAATTTATTATGAAAAAAGTTATAAATCGCACAAATTTCTAATTTATTTTCCTTCCAAGTATCTTTCATGATTTTTTAGGACTTGAACCTTTACATATTCAAAGTAAACTAATGATTTATTCCACTAAATTTAGCAGTTAAATGAAATAAATAATGTCAAATGATTCATGAAAGGTTGACCCCACAGAACACGCAGTCGTACAGTCTACATATCTAGTCATAGATGTAATTCAGCAGGTCCACAGTTGTTGTGATCTTTTGTCTACTTTTCCCCTTCCAGTTGAAGTGTTCATTAAACTCGAACTTGACAAAATTTACACCAAGAAAGGTGTATATTTTCCATAGAACTTCAACTTGTTAATAAAATTATTGCCAAATGCATTGTTTTGAAGAAAATACTGTTTCAAAATATACCCAGTACAGGCAACCTTGAGAAGTCCATAAACGTCCATAAAATAAACTGGTGGTTAAGGACAAATCTCCCAATTCGTTGCTAGAATTTTCCAATTCATTGCCATTAATTCATACAATGAAACTGCAGGAAGCATCTCAACTGGTGATCTTTAACTTATATTGGAAGTCCCTCATCATTTCACTTAGTTTAACGGCTTCCACATTTAGTGGTGTGAAGAATAACCAGAATTTTTTTATCAAAATGGAACTAATCATCTATTAATAATGTTCCAATTCCTGGCATCATTTCTAAGGGGGTGATACGCAGTACTAGTACCGTCCCAAATTTTGTACCAAGGCTGAGGGTCCAAGCTCTCAACGAAAAGATTAATTTAAGTCAAACAATTAATAAATAAAACAACTGATTGGACCAAAGCTTGGAATTCAGGCAACAATATTCATGCTGTTGGCATTAGTTTTACAGACAGTTTTGCTGGGTAAGGCTTTACATGTGATAACGGACATAGCACAGACTCATTCTGACGATAATTTTCCTGATTGGACCGTCATCACAGCTGTTATTGCCCAAGGTACTGTGGCGCAATTTTTCTTTTCTTTCTTTTTTTCCAGATGTTGTTTCTGACTAATTTTATAAAGTTATATAACCATTTGGGCTACTAGCTCCATGTACAAAGTAACTTTTATATTCATTTTATTTATGACTGGTGGTCAATCCATGGAGCAACCTTGCTGGTGGCTTCATGATCAGTATGTGGGGTTATTGCTTTGTATTAATGTCTAGGCTAGTAGGAGTAACTTGCCCAAAAGAATTAAGTCGTGAAATGATATGATAGATACTTGAAATTGAATCCACAGGAAATATGCTGATTTGGCTGCAGCTTTAGAATAAATTGAGAACGACTGCTTCACCTTTTCGTTTCGTTTTTTTTAATTTATTTCTTTTCCATGACATTCAATGTGACAGTCAATAACATAGTAAAATACCAAATTCAAATGCCATAAACATGATGTGGAGAAAGTTAGCTAAACACCCTTAGAGATTTTCGGAAGCTTAGCACAACTCCAGCTTACGATCGGGGAAGACGACAACACCATGGTTGGACAGAATAAAAGATAATTTCATACCATCTCTTAAAGGGAAAGTTAAAAAAAATATATAATGTGAAAGAGGGTTGAAACAAATCATCAGAGAGTGGTGACATTCACATTCAGACTGGACATATATTTCTTGAAATATCAGTAAATGAAGTTGCTAAATTTGTATCCAAAAGTGAGCTTGAGAGCAGCAGAGCTTATATCACTTCCTCTCATTGACAAAGAATGCTTTGCTTCCCTTTGTTTGTTTTTTTCCACACTGTTGGGTTGACCTTGAAGATAATATAATGTGACTCCCTTAAGGGAATGCAAAGTTTGTAAAGTTCTCATGCCACTTATGCAATCACATTTTAATAATATGGGATTGATGAGAAAAAATTAAGCCGCAAAGTTAAAAGAAAAACAAAAGACTGTTCATTAATGTGGGTGTATGATGTAACATGTGCTTGCTTCAAGCTAAGTTCACTTCTTGTTGAAAATGTGACAACTTTACTTGCTCATCTTGACAACCACACACTGAATTTAAAAGCAAATTTTACCAAAATCCTTAGAATTAGTACCACTCTCACATCTACACTTGATTCTACCTTAAACCCTTCTTTTAACGAAAAAAAACTATTGCCCTTTACAGAACAAAGATTTTATAGATATAGGAAGAAGAGTCATGGCTCATTATTAAATCGTTGAGTAATGAATCAACCTGATCTCTTAAGCGTAATTAGGCAGAACTAACCAACACTGGTTGGATCGAAGTTTTTGAGCCTAGATGTTTAATTCCTTGTATTGTCAAATACCAGAGAGGTTGTCCTGATTTGTGTATAACGCTGCGAACATGTGGCTCAAGCAGCGTATTTTAGAAAATATATTAAAACTTTCCACCGTTTTAACTAGGTGCTGATTTAGTTTTTGAAGCAAGTAATAAACAATATCTTACCGTTTTTGATCAAACTCGCCATATTGGTCTTTTCTGTTCTGCTGTTTGTTCACGAAATACGTCAGATTACAAGTTGCATTGACTTCCCCTTTTTACATGAAATTCTATAGTCTTTTCTTGTGCTTATTGCCAGTACCTGTTGTATGCACATACGTGAGTCGTTCACTAAAGCACGCAATTTATTATGTATACGACTGACACTACATACTCATATGGTTGAGTGCTTTTGAAGAAATCTGTTTATTTTTTCTATTCCCACCACTTGGTTCCGTATCTCAGGTTGGTTCTGTTCGATGTATAAATTTATTTAACACACCAATAAATAGCAATAGTTTGTTTTTGCCATTACACAAAGTGTTTTTCCATGAATACGATAATTTTCATAAAAAATACACTGAAATAAGGAAAGGGTTGTCTTATTGTTGTGGATTAACGCTTTGATCAAAAAGACGCCACATCATTGGACAAATCAATTCTAGGGTAATTAAATAAATATCATTGGTCAATCAGCCTCTGGAAAAACCAAATAAATTAGACACCCCTTTTGGGGTACCCAGCCTCAATATGGAAAACAATTTTGGGTAAATTTTACACGGGTTCAGTATTTCTAGATGTACATTGCGAGAGAATTCGATATCAATTGTGAGTAATGATGATTTGTGGAGCTTCCTGCATTATTTCATATTCCTTTCACTTTGAAAGTTATCTGATTAGAACATAACAATACACTCTTAAATCAAATGAGTGAACATGGTCTTAAAGTGTGAAAAGTGTGAGTTCACTCCATTGGAGTGTTAATTCACTCCCAGAAGAGGGAAATCCATTCCAAGAATAGTGGAAGTCCCTACATAAAGACGGAAACTCACTCACGAGTGCCTGCAATGAGCCCTTTTTTAAGAGTGATCACTATAGGCACTCCATCAAAAGGGAAACTTTGCTCGTTTAGAGGAAATTTCACTCTTTTGGAGTGAATTCCACTCTTCTTTGAGTGAATTGTCACCCTAATGTAGTGAATTCACACTTTTCACTCCATCAAAGAGTGAGTGTTTAATTTCACTCTTTTGATTTTAGAGTGTATATCGATTGGGAAGTACAAGAGAGTCCACGATATAGAACCTTTGCAATTATGTCACGGATGCGCCATGGAGGACAATCATGTCAAATAAAAATGGCTTTGCTCTAAATTAGAAACGCACTGCAAAGTACGCACTAAGATATACGCGGTGTGTATACATTCAACGAGCAAGCGTACCGAGTATGGTCAACTACGAAGTAGCATGTACTCAAACACAGCATGTACTCAAACATAGCCACTGCAGGGAGTATTATATGACGATATATGAAAAGCCTTTATATGGCAGGACAGTTACAAAGTAACGATAACGGTGGAATGTTTTCTTCCTAGCCACAGTGCATATCACAATATTATACTTTTTGGTGGAAATTGCAACTTAATTAAGCTTCGGAAGGAGCATTTTCTCTATAAAATCTGTCTTAGAGTCCCCTTGATTTCAGAAGAATCGTGGTATTCATCCCCAAATTGTACTTTGAATATCAACCTTTGAATAACCTTTTAAGTGAAAACTGTGCTGTGGAACACTTCCCTTCCCAGGATGCATTGTTCCAAAACTTTTGTACTGTACGTCTTTGTTCTGTAAAACATGCATGTGAGCAATCCGATTGACGAAGGTAACATGTAAAAGAGGACTGAAGTAGAAAATAGCTTTTCAATGTGAATTAAATGCACGAATATATAAAACTTCAGAGTGAGCTGTGATCTAAGAGTATTTATTTTATCAATAAATACTCTTAGACTGTGAAACTTTATGGCGCTCTCTACAATATAGCATATTCCATCTACGATGAAACGCCATACGGTTTAAGAATCAGGTCCACATTAACTTTTTAAGCACCAGTAATTGGCAAATACAGCTTGCTGTAAACCAATAAAATGAAAAAGATGATAAAAGGAGGAGCAATGAAAGACGAAAAAAGAAAAGTTATTTCTATAAGAGCAATAAAAACTCGCAAAACAATCAAACTTTAAGACATTATCAAAATGACAAACAAGCATGTAAAGCCATCGGTTTCATCGTCTGCTATAATTTCATTATTGAAACTATATTTATAGTCCGAAAGTTCATTTTGCTTTGTTTTTATCACCGCAGGCAAAAGGAAACAACTTTAAATGTAACAAATGTTTTTCCCAATCTAAAGGTTATACCCTGGGCCCCATTTACGTTTTGCAGTCGGTGCGAAGTCGGTTTGAAAACATTGTCTATAGTTGAACTGACACCGTTTTAAATCCGTTGTACTCCAGACCTACCTGAAGTTCAGTGTTATTCACTTTAAAAGTGAACCCTGCCCATTAGGACTTGGAGATCGGAAATGTTACACAAAAGCGTATGGGGGTTATTTTCTATGAGGGGACAAGAGCATCTTTGTCCGAATAATGTCACCGTTAATCATGATGTTACACCACTTGCAAATCATGTGTTAGTGGCAAAAGTCAACTAACTGCCTTTAATATAGGCATAAGATTCGTATATACGCGTGAACATTTCCTTCGTCACTACATATAGCTACAGTTTAGTGATACTAATTAAATCGAACTGTAATCAAGAATAATCAAGGCTTCGGGTGAATATGAATAAGGAACATATCTATGTGTAAATGCTTTGAAAATGGTAATTCAAATTGTAAACCCATATTGAGCCAATTTAATATTGCACTCAAGATTAATACAGGCCCCATATGGGTGGCCCACATTCATGAGGGATATTATGGCTGGCCAATATTTTACCCACATGTCAGTCGTTTAAATGGCCCCAGAACTATTCCATTTGGGATATTTGGATCACGTGGACTTTTCCATATGGCTCTTGATTAATCCCGGGGACAAAATCATATGGGTTCCATATAGGCCAAGAAATGGGTCCCATATGGGAATGTAACCTGGGCCGATTGGTGTAATAATCTGAAATACAACTTCATTCAGTGAAAATACTGAAACGAAGTTGGTATATCATTGGAGGAAATGTCACTATTATATTTTTTCGCAAACTGACGCATGTTGCAACTATTCTTTCCATTTTTAAACCTTCTACATTTTTTCAGCTACGTCCCTTATTCTTATCAATCTAGAGCGCTATGCGTACCTACAATTTGACTTCATTAGTAGCAACGCATGTTACACAGGGTTCCGAGTGAAATGAATGCTAAGTTTGGGTTATTGTACATCCGGGGTCCATATATCCGGGGTTTGTTACTGTAGTTAGTTAAGAGGAGTTTTATGAAATTGCTAAGTTTGGGTTATTGTATATCCGGGGTTTTGTTGCTGTAAGTATTTCTTTTGATAGTAATTACTCCTAGCGTGTATTTTGAATCTCGGACAAATGCGTGGCTGCTTAATAAGAGTTCTTTAAAACCATGGACGAGGTAGCACTTCCATGATAAAACACAGTATTGCTCATCCCTGCTTAAAACCACCTTGTCCATGATTTGTGCCCCTCATGTATAGTCTTTTCCGCTAAGCATAAGCACACATGTCACTGTACGTGGTGGGTATGGGGAAGGGAAGGGTGACTCAGGTCTAAGGAGCTTTTCATCAAGTGCTTGGAAACATAAAGTACAAACGGTTCAATACCCCCAAAGAACTGACGGTCAACACAGAGACAAAAACTTTCGGTCTGATTATTTTAGCATAACGCCCGAAGGCAACACCATGCCCGAATGCAAGAGAAGAATAAGCCTGATTTCACATGATTTATTGTGTTAAAGATATGGACTAGATTTATTGCTACAGGCCGGGGAATTATATATTAAGTCCGACACATAACACAATCGGTCTACATGTCGAAAAAATTTCCTTAGCAGAATCTCGTCAGGAACTGTTCTCAGTACCGGTTATATGCTCATTTAAGCATTTGAAAATGACCATGGAGGTTTACATTCGATAGCACTTTATCTCAGAATTCCAGCACTTATTTCAGGATTTGTTGTAAGTTGTTAATTGAGCCCCAAAGGGTTTCTTAGGACGGATAAAGCTTGATGGCGAAATACAGATTTTCAAACGCCTCCCATTCCACTTCAGTCAATTGTAATCCTGTCCTTTTTTGACGACTTTTCTCTTGAGAGACAACAAAAAATCATGTCAGGTAGTCAGGTAGAGTTTTACGGCCCAGGTTCCAACCAATTGGTTCAAGTCGAGCCGGCCACGGCATTTCCAGTTGTGGCTTACAGGCTTGTTTTCCCTACTCCATTGCTTATGCTGAGCACCAAGCACAATGGCAGCAGATTCCGTTTTTAAAGTCTTCGGTATGACCCGGCCAGGACTCGTACTCCCACCCTCCCGATTGCAAGTCAGATGCTTTGACTGCTGTGAACGTAAATTCATATTAAATAAGTGTCATAAATCACTTTCACATCTGGCCACGTTTGGTCTCGATAAAAGGCGCCTCTGTGACTGCCGTCTTGAACGAAAATATGTGATGTAAGTAATAGCTCCGTGCATGCTTACACTAAACATGAAATTCCCTGAGCTGCTGAAAAAGATATTGTAACAGGGCTGTAGTCGAGTCCAACAAGCTCGAGTCCAAGTCCGAGTCCAAGTCCAAAAGCTCAAGTCCGAGTCCAAGTCCAAGTCCAAGGGGCTCGAGTCCAAGTCCAAGTCCGAGTCCAGTGCTCTCGAGTCCAAGTCCGAGTCCAAGTCCAAAAGTAGTAAAACAACATTATTTTCTGGTAAAGATCTATAGGCCTCTGGGGTATAGCTGTATGAACAGGGACAAACTTGGACTCAATTCCTGATATAATCTGATTTTTCCTGTACTTTGAATTGGCCTGGAATGGTCCTGAAATTGGAACTGGACCGGAATGGGCTGCAACTGGACCTGAAATCGAAGCGGAGCCCATGCAGCTGAGTCCACTTATCTGGCTAAGTAAACAGGAGCTCATATTTTTCACTTAAAATCAGCCACTTGTCTGGGAGAAATGCCCCAGCCTGGGGATATTTACAGCAGTGCATGGGGTCCTGATGGGAATGCTCAAATATACTCAGGAATTTTGTAGGTGGGCCACAGCCTTTTTGTTGGGGTAATGGAATTTTTAAGTTGTCCTGGAACTACAGGCTGGCTATAGAGAAACACTGTTAACACACAGTCTGGTTTTTAAATTTGTAACCCAAAGGACAAGCTGTTTGAGAATATAGTACAATATAAAGGCTATTGGTGATTATGCAGGAATTGCATGAAGGATTCCCAAAAGTGGGAATGCACTCAGTTCTGAAGCAACCTGAAACCAATTTTGGGAGGGCACATCAAATATTTTTAAATAACAGAGGCTTTAATTATATGGCCTATCTATAGTTAATTTGTTAGTCAGACAGAGTTTTACGGCCCACTTTCCAACCTATTGGTTCAAGTCGAGCCTGTCTAAAGCTATCCTGCAGACGTCTGGTTGTAGGGGCAATCCCTTAGTAGCTGCTCTGCTAGCATAAAGCCCACAAAGCTATCTCTGGACAATGCTACATATGCATGCAAAACCAGCTGCCATATTGCCCATTTGTCTTCATGAATTTCATACAGTAGTAAAGCACACATATAAATACAGAAGCTAATGAAAGTTGCACATATGTTACTTGTTAGGGCCAGCAACAAAACAACATCAATAATGTACTGTACATTATACTGTTCAAAGCATTACAGTATTGACATACATGCATGTAAAAGATCAGACTCGCAGATGGCCTGACAAGTTATTTAGGTGACTTTACCGGCCACCATATTAACTGTTACTTGCTACATTATAGAAGTTTTTACCTTGCTGTGTCTGTGCCGTTTCTAGTCCATGGGAAGCATGAGGTGGATCAATTGTTCCAGCAAGGTGGAGGAGGTATGATGATGAAAACCATACAACTTGTCAACAGGCTAGGCAGGAATTCGAATAGGCCTATGTACGTAATTTAGATACTGCAATAACATAGTAGGCTACAACTGCATTGGTTTGGCAGCCGGTTCAATAGTGTTAGTGGCTCTAGAAGGTATGATGGTGTCATTAGAACTTAACCAAATTTTTAAACAGACAATGAACAAAGCCACAAAGGCAACTTGGCTATAGTTGAATATTCATAACTTCCAGGTCAATTATAAGGTATGTTAAAAATACAGTGTATATTGTTAGGCAGCCTTGTCAATAGATCTCACACAATTTTCTCGCAGAACTAGTGCCACCTGTACAAACTCTCTGGGGCATAACTGTAATTGCCATACCTACCACAGTAATTTAATTTTTTTGGTTGTGTCTTCTGTACTGTGACCTGCATCTAAGTAGCATTGTAACTGTGTGATGCAAAATGCCTAGGAAGGTTACCATTACTAATTCAGATCGTGCAGGTCTAACATTTGTTTGAAATGGGTGAGTTGAATGTGAAGAATGTCTTTGAAGTTTGATGATTTATTTTGTGACATTGACAATCACGTAGACCTGTAGGCATAGGCCTTTAGCTAAAAACTCTCCTTGTTGATCCCCACATGATGCAAAAGCCCAAAGTTGCCTAGTAAAATGGTCCACCCAAAGGTGCTTCAGTCCAGTGCGCAACCAACTTTGTGTAGCTGGGCAACTTATTTTAGTAGCAAGCCTGTTCATTTACAAGTAGGAGGCGGATAGCCGGACTACCGTAGAAAAACCCACATACATTGAACAGGAGGACTCCATGTAAATATGCACATGCATGTGCAACACAGTATTGATACACAGCAGCTCTGGAACAACTAGACCACCTGACCACTCTGCCACCCATGACTCCACATAATGCATCACCCCATGATTATAAACCCTCATCAAACTGTTATGGTAAACAATGTTCCAGAAATAAAGGGCAAGAGCAGTTGCCGCAAATATTTTTTTTTGAAGCAACAGCTAAAATGTCACAATAACCCCCTTATTTCTCTTCAAAGCATCTTTTATAACATTTTAGGACCTGCTCCATATTGCATACTCAAGGTAAACTAAGCAGTATACTCTTCACATTTGAGTACAAAAAATATTGTCACATATAACTCCAGAGAGTCATATCATGAAACAGGACAGTATACACTACTTCAAGTTGGGGTGACTGCTCCAAGCTTGCCTTATATGTTTTAAAATTTAAGCTTTATTGTTGTGTATTTACCTGACTTACATATTGTTAGTATTGCAAACTTCATATGAAGATTCAGCAGAAGCCAATTGGTAGGTTATTTATAGGCCTATCTTACAGTATCCCAAAATAATTAACAAAGGCAATAATTCCCTTTGTAGAAGTAGCAGTTACTGGTTAGATGAGCATCAGTGAAACCCATGCAGACGTTTTGTAAAATTTGTATGAAGAAAAAAGAAACAGGATGCAAGAAGTATACAGGCCCATCTTTGGAATCCATAACAACAAAGAAAAGGATTTCAGAAGATTTACTGACAATGCTGCAAGGGGCACGGCACAGCCAGACCATGTTCATTGTTGCTAATTAACTATTTTTAGGAGTCACATATGCCTTCCCTAGCATTTTTATGGCATTTGTCTAATTTTGAGGGGCAAGGAAAATTTTAGGGCTCTTCCCCAGAGGATGGCACTGAAAGAAGAGTACCATGTTGCAGCTGTTTTATGTTAAACACTGTTTACATAATATTATGCAAGAAGCAAACTTCATTCGAATCATGTCAACAACTGGCATGTGACTCTTGAAAATGATCAAGTAACATAAAGACATGCAGGCCAATATAGTCCTGTATCCTATATTAAGGAAAATAAAGCCCAAGTATATGTTAAGAGTGCTGGGGTTTTTGGTGGATCCATCATGAAATTATAAAGAAAGAATCAGAGAAAATGGCTGCCGGACTTGAAGGACTCGACTTCAAGTCCAAGCCAAAGCCCAAGTCCAGAGGGCCCAAGTCCGAGTCCACGTCCAAGTCCGAGTCCAAAAAAAGTGGACTTAAGTCCGGACTCGACCTCGAGTCCGGACTCGAGTCCTACAGCCCTGTATTTTAACGCTCATTTCAAAACCTAACAAGGATCCCACTCTGTCACGTTGCAAAATCGTTCGACCAATTACATTTTTAAATGTATATCTTTAATCAAATTAGAGCGAAAGAAATCGCCTAACCATTTAAAGCTCAAGTCAAAATAAGAAATGGTATCAAGTTGTCTGATGTTCAACAGGTTTCTTCAAAACGTAAAATTGTGAGTTAAGAAAAACCATTGTTCAGTCGTGAGCGTTGTTCAACCTAAATACCAATTATTACGATCATCCTTTTTATATGCTTAAACTCTAAAAACAAAAGGCCCAATTGGCTCAGTTCTTTGATTGACAGCTAATTCAAACACTGCGAAGTGCCAAAGCTTGTATTACACATCATTAACTGTACTGAGAGTGTTTTGATTATACACAGTGAGCTTTTTAAACTCACCCTGAAGCAATAAGCTTGGGGCGATGCGCACTGTTTAACAAGAAATTTCCTTACTGGCTAACGGTAGCCTAATCCCTAACCTAATCCCTAACCCTAACAAAGAATACAATCGATACAATACAATGGCAGCAACCAATCAAGAAACACCTTGTTAAACAGTGCGTTTGTGTCTGGATGAGGATGACTTTCAGACAATTGTGAGAGGGGCTTAAGTAAGAGGGTTAGGAGAATTGGTATTGTTTTGGATGAGAAAATTGAGTCTTTAAGACTCTAACGGATTGAATCTACCCTTTTAACTCTCTAAGAGAGTAGCTAAGTTTACTTTGTTTTGCTTTTAGAGTGTAAATGCCTGACTGATCAAAAAGCAAGCAGTATGGAAGGTTCAAGAATTTCACAAAATATTCCCTTTTTCGCAACTTGTCTGACTATAGCTATCAGGTCTCTCTATTTTGATCCACGCCCATGGCAATCCAGCATTATCACTGATACAACTTACTCATTTCTTTGAAATCGAGACTTTTCCACTCATTTGTATTTCCAGGATATTATTAATGTGATACCACACACTTGGAGAAGATCATGTACAGGAATTACAACTACATAATGCTAATATCAGTATTCTGAACAAATCATTTAAAGTGGCAATGCAGCCACCCCAACTCGAATAAGTAAAGAAAGACTGTCTTGTTTAGTGATTGACTCTTGAGAATCATGTGACGAATTTTGTTCCTCCCATAACTTGTTAAATTCACCAGGAAGATCTGTTTGGTTTTCCTCGAATATGCAATATTGAATTCCTAAAATATTACAAAAGATGTTTAGAAGAGAAATAAAGAGAAAATTTTGAGATACAGCTGCTGCTTCTAAATACGTTAGCAAAACTGCTCTTGTCCTCCCAGTCTATAAGCTAATAATCCTAATTTATTTAACGAAATCGTTTAAGACAATTTTACTAAACCACAACGCTAATATAAAAATGACATCACGGCTTTTTTCTTACCCTTACAGATAATGACTGGCGAAGAATTTTTACAATTCTGCACTTAACGACATCATACCAGAAGTCAAGCTGCATATATTTCTACAAATAAATTATAATTTCCAAAGGTTATAAATGAAACTCCAGAGCTAAATGTTGCTGTGGCATTTGTGGTATTGGAGAGAAAAGCATTAAGCACCTTTCCTGGGAATGATGTTATATTGCGTCATTTACATTGGCGGGGCCAGAATGTCAAAACTGGGGGTGAGGATGGAAAGAAATATTTTGGGAAAAAACATTTTCAGTACAGGTCGAAACCAAGTAACAAGTAACAAGTCCAAATATTTCTGCCCATGGGGGCCTCGGAAGCTGTAAGGCTTTACTCTTTGGATAAAAAAAAATTAAGTTTCACTAGATGTATAGCCTACAATTATATATATATTTTTTTTTTTTTATTTTTTTTTTTATTTTTTTGATGAACCCAACTTCTAAATGACCTAACTTGGAGGCAAGTGAGGGGAAAGGGAAAAATCTGGGGAGAAATTCCCCCTCTTTCCCCTGAAGTGCCGTCGCTGGTCATTCATTCTTGATGTGGAGGGTCTTATATTAAAAACGTTTTATTTCTCGGTACATACCTTTTTGGGGGTTATGTAGACAACACGAGTATAATTTTTGTATAATTTACATGAAATATAATATTTATGACTGTAAAAGAATCGATTGTGATTTATCTGTTGATGACCTTTTGAATTCAAATTTGCTCTGAGCATTGAAAAAGGCCTAATATCAGAACTTTGTGAATGACAATGTCTGCCATAATGACGTCGTCATGCTTTTTCCAGAGGCCAGAATTTCTTTCATTGGCGTCATCTCAGTTTTCTATGTGTAACAACATGCTATTATTACTACTACACTCTAAAAAATATTTAAACGATTTTGTTTAAAAATTAGGATACTCACGAAAATGAGTATTTCTACTCGAAATAAGTGAGTACTTCAACTGAATTTGTGCAAAATTTTACACAAATTGTGCAAAATTTTGCACAAATTGAGTTGAAGTACTCACTTATTTCGAGTAGAAATACTCATTTTCGTGAGTATCCTAATTTTTAAACAAAATCGTTTAAATATTTTTTAGAGTGTACTATCCGTTATGTTAGCTAATTTTATCTGTGCTAATATCTGGTTTACGACTTTCGAATGATGTTTGGAATTATGCTGCATTTACTTCTTGTAAATCTAAAATCATTGTAAATTTTTACATAGTCAGCATAACTGCATTATGTCTGCAATTGCACTGCTTTTTTTTTTTCAAAACTAAAAGAAAACAATAAACGGAAAGGCTAATATTGTTGTTTTTACAGAAGATAGTCATATTTCGTTATTTTCAAAACCAACATAAATGATTGCTTAGCCTAATTATAAATAAGGCAGTACGGAAGCCGAAGGGTTCGTTTAAAAAAAATAATTTTCTTACGAATATACACGAATCCGGACAGCAAGTGATGGTCGAATTTCAGTCGGCCATAACTGGAGTCCATCACCTTTAAATCTCTCGATTTCTTAGCTTACCTCTATCATGTATGGTTGTACACTAATTTGTATATTAAATTCTCTAAGTTCACTAAATATGAGGGTTTGAATTCATGTAAACAATAAATACAGACGGTTTAGGCTGATGGACCCCAATAATGGCGGCCTACAGTCACTAAAAACAAGCGCTAGTCGGATTCGTCTATAGAAGGTCCGTTACTTGATGTTCAATAGAAATTTGTTCATCGAAACCTAATTAAAATGCACTTGTGCACCTTTGTTTTTTTTTCATAATATTGTCAAGGTATGAAACCAACCCTAAGGTTTATTATTGGCAACAGCGCGGTAATTACTATGGATGTATGCCATTTTGGCGACTTTTATATTCAATAATCGTTTCGATGATGCGATATGCGAAAACCTTCAATGAAGGTTAATAGTTTCGTCACTTTTGTTAACATTAGACTTTGAAGATGAGAACATTGGACGACAAAAATTTCCCACTCACCTGGAAATAATTAATACACGTAAGAAAAGAAATTGAAAGACTTGATAAAGACGCCAGTAATGTCCGATTAAAATCAGACTATCAACTGTCCGGATTCTTCAATATACGACCAGCAAACTGTGCAGTTAGTTAGTGTAATGGAGTTTTACGGCCCAGTTTCAAAGCTATTGGTTCAAGTGGAGCCAGACTCGACCTTTTTTCCAGTTGTGGCTCACTGGCTTGTTTTCCCTACTTTTATTGCCTAAGCGGAGTGTCATGCACAACCGCAGTATGTTTCTTTTTTAAGTCTTTGGTACCAGCAACCTGCGGGAGAAAATTATCTAGTTTGCTACTAATAATACTGTTTGTGCGTGAAGATGCTGTGCGTTAGCTGCAGCAGTGACCATTTATCTTTGCGCGTGCTCGTAGTTGTGTGTACAATGAATTCAATTTATGGAGCCCCATCTATTAATTCTTCCACGATCCAGCCTCGACGTCGTTTTACCAGCCTGTGGGGAGGGTTTTGGAAGATGGGAAGGGTTTTAGAAGAGGAAAGTCTCCCCTGTGAAAACAACTTAAAAAAAAAGGATTTTTTTTTCTTTTGGTGATGTCCCTTCACAAGTGTTCTTTTGCCACCGAGTTTGATCCATGATTGGGTGAATTAAACCACCAGTGGCGCTTTTCATAGGATTTTCGTGGGTATAGATCCAGTGGCTGGGCAAATCTTACACATTTAATGTGAATCATGACTAATAAATAGCCTAAAGGACTGCAAAGGGTCCGTCAGAACTTCTGAAAAGTGGCATGTTGTGAAAACAAATAATCTTTTGATTGAGCAAAAGAAAATGTGCGACATTTTGTTCAGGTTGACAAAATTAGTCGTGAAGATTTCGTTGTGGCAGCTTTTCTAGGTAATATCTTTTACCCTTCAGAACAAACCATCCACTCCATGCTTCTTTAACAATCGAAAGTACCTCCAGTTTGATGAAAGTAGGTATTTTCATTAGGAAGTAAAATGGCTTCTTTTAAGCAAAATTATGTATTTTGTTCCTGCTTTAACTAATTTAACATAATGTGCAAAGATATGCCATAAGGATCATTGACCTAATTGTCTACTGTTTCTATTTACTTTATAAAATGTCATGTAAAACAACGTGAACAAGTTTAATATAAAAAATAGCCGTGATGTAGCGACCTTTAATATTATAAACCCGTTATAAGCAACGATAACGGAGTCTTAATTTTCCACGGACTTTCTATTCACGGACAGAGCATACTGCACGGTAGATTTTCGCCACGTACGTGTGAGAAAAGGCGCACCAAGATGGCTGTCTGCTATGGTTTTGTGTGAAAGTTTGGACTTGCTTCAGTAAATCACCAAACTTTGCAAGAATGTTGAAATATTTTTAAAATATGGCAAGGTAAGGTCAAAATCATTTCACGTATTGCAGGTATATGATATTGTTTCCCATTCAAGTTAAACTTTTGTTTAAAATATTACAGAGTGGTCGTCAAATCAGACTATTTATAGCTTCACAACGGCCATCTTGGTGCGCCTTTTCTGTCCCAGACGGTGACGACCATCTACGGATAGGACATACACATTACATGCTCTGTCCATGCATATAAGTCCTCAAAATTTTCATAATCAAATTTTTGCTTCTTCATAAATTGTTATTATTTGACCAGAGTCAGGATGAAATCAACCTAAATTGATTTTTGTCAAGGAATTTATAGAAATATAAAATACATAAAAATAAGAGAGATCTACTTTGCCTTAAAAATTCAAAAATGATTAATGACTTTTATTGTATGGGTTTGCGATACAAACTAAGTGTACAAATGCATGCATCAAACTAAGAAATGTCAATATTTGGTAAAAATTATCAATTTTAGTGTGTTTAGGCCATACCGGGATTACCGGCCGTCAAAACTCATGGGTTTTGTACGTTTCAGGTTTAAATGTGAACTTTTAAAGTGTTGCCTATGTTGTGAACAACCTTTTATTCAACTTATACTGCCAGGTTTCTGAGTCAATACCAGCGTTTTGATTCTCGTAAGAAAAGATTTCTTTCAAGTGGAAGAGACGTACGGTACATCATTATCCGTTTATAGATACCAGGCATTGTTTGATGTAGAATACCATTACACCAATGGCTTTTCAGTGTACTTTTGTCAGCATAGACCAAGTCAGGGATATGAAACGGACTGAGATCATCGCTAAGATGTATATATTTATGATAGCTTATATAAAGATATGAATTTCACAATAACCATGAAAATCGTATTTTTGATCCAAAATTGCCCAAAAATGATCCAAAAGATGATTTTCAAAAGTGACAATTCACATACCGGCTTTAATCCACGCAGATTAGATCTATCATTGTTGACTGCTTGTAGTACTCAAAATATTCACAGCGATTCTTTTTCAAGACCTTGTCAGGCCTTAGTATGTGAATTGGAACTTCTAGTGAGCGACTTTGAGTGGTCTTACAACACCTAGCGTCCCAACCCAACTGTAACCAGTTTTTTTTTTCCTTTTGGTGATGTCCCTTCACAAGTGTTCTTTTGCCACCGAGTTTGATCCATGATTGGGTGAATTAAACCACCAGTGACGCTTTCCATAGGATGTTCGTGAGTCTAGATCCAGCGGCTGGGCAAATCTTACACATTTTTTGTGAACCATGACTAATAAAAAGCCCAAAGGGACTTCGTACCTCATCCTTTCCCCCCTTTTCATAAGGTACATAAACCTATTTGATGTTGATTTTGTTTTTGATTTTGAAATGAACTAATAACATGCAATAGCTCATTCCTTTCAAATGAAACTACGCACTGAAAAAGCTGGAATCTTTTTTGCCAGTCATGCTACACTAGCAGGACTAGACAACAATTCCTGTATATCCAAGCCTCCTGCCAGGAATATTGATATTTCGTCACTTCAATAACTTCAATAAAGAATTCACCTACACGGACTACTCAACTGCCCGATTTGCAAGGTCTGATTAAAGGTTTTATGAGACCATTTGAGTACTATAGGAAAATGATTCTCTGTATGAAATACGTAGTCTTGTCCAAAAGACTAAGCGGAGCGCGGCCTTGCCCTTTAGTTGTGGCGGAACGTACGGAAAATTTCGAAAAATCGCGACCCATCAGACAGCCGGAAATTACATTTCTCAGGCTTGCAAGAGGCAGTTAAGCATCAATGGGGAAGATAGAACTTTTTCAGGGTAAGAAGCAAGCAAACAATTTTTCGATTTTTTTCTTTAATGTGTGAACACCACTATGTTAAAACGTCATTCCTTCCCTGTTTGAAACAAACTTTTGAATATACAGTATGGACCTTGTTTGCAGAAAGTTTTGGATTCTGGGTTTCTTTTTAGGGAAATGTGAAGGGTTGGTGGATTTCTTAAGAATCTGCACTTCCTCAGTATAAATAAATTTAAAAAAAAAGAGCCCGGTGACTGAAGATGGCTTTGTTGGAAATCTGGCATTACAAAGATGATTAGGTACGCACGACTGTGGGGCAGACGCATGCGCACCATGCAGACATTAACTTCTACAGCTATGGTTATGGCACAGTTGAGTAGCCAGCTGCTTTAAGCAGGCTAATTGTGTGTGCGTTTCTTCAGAGTCTAATCCATCATTCAAAAATCAAAAATCCTACTTTCGCTGCTATAAATAATACTATGAGTCTTTCAACGACTTCACTGATGAGCACGCGACGTTTCCAACTAAGTTACATGGCATACCTACGGTATGCAATAGCCTGCAAACTTTCTATAGAAATTCTTTTACGGCCACCAAATATGACACCACGACCAAATATTCCGGTGTCTTTTCACTAGGGTGTCGTAAGAAAAACAAAAATATTCCACATCATTTCTTTCTAACCCTGTCTCAATACTCTTTTTCTAACTAAAGATATCTCACTTAAAGATTGGTTATATTTTCAAAAAGAACCTCTGTTTTCAAACAAAGCCACAGAAAGTTATGTAATGTGGGCACATTGCCTCAGATTACTTCTGTTTTCCTTATAATTTGAACATCCTGTTTGTCCTTGAATTTTGATGCTGTTGTAATGTTTGAATATCTTTTCCTGTATATCTAGCATAACCATCCACCATACGGAGGGCACAACGAACAATGTTGCTGAATATTGCCTGTAGCGGGATTAAAATTACAAATAAATTAGACGCAATGTCCAGTTAACGTGCTGCGATGACTTCACAGATTTCCCATGATGCATCAGATCTAAAGAAAAAATCCATTCTTTAAAAAAATTTATCTTTCTTGCGCTATATGCTATGTTGAGATGCAGTTTTCTCCTCCTGAAAGAGAAAAGTTTTCTGCATGAGTAAAAAAATTTTGTCTACGGAATATGCCTTTAAACTAAAAATGTGGTTACGAAAATCGTAACCACTTACTGTCGATGATTGTTTCTGTGGCAATGTAACCGGGTACGTACTAAAGCTTGGAATATCGTCCTTTTGCGTTTTTGAGCCGATGTGATATACCTAACATAATACAGATGATGCACATGAATGATGCAGGACTGCACTATTTCTCATGATCAGGCTAATTGAAAAATAACCAGGCCTTTAGGCTATTCATGCAATGCCGATGTATCGGCAGTGATCAACCGGAAGTCGCAAAGCATGCCTTCAGTGCCCACAGTGGCACTGCAGGTAGGGTTACCAGACGTTCGGTTTTACCAGGGCCGTTCTGTTCTGTTTTATATTTCGTGCTGGTTTACGGGTGGTTTTGCAAAATTACCGCCACCATGAGTGTCCGGATTTCATGTATTTAATAATTTGACAGGTTTTCCCTAATTTTGCTTCGATCAAGTTAAAGGAAACTCTAGTAAAAGCAACGTATGGTACCATCATTTGCATCCAGACACCATTGCGGAAAGACAACAAAGTTTCCAAACTCCCCGCCACACTCCTCCTATAAGTTAGACCTCTTCACCAGGGTGGTCATGCATGTCCTCCTTGAAAGAAAATAAATAGGCCTATGGTAACCCTAAGTGCAGACAAAACGAAAAGTATAGACCCCTATGCTAATTCTGAGAATGACCATCATTCTGAGAATGATAAAATACACAAACAGCCGTGGGTCTTTGGGCGTATGTTATGCCCACGGACTTCCTATATATACATGTACAGAGGATCATGGGAAAATTGGTCTCCACCGTTCGAACCAAAAGAGAGCGCGGCCGCCGAGAAGCTTTAACTTTTTGCGTGATTTGACGACGAACTTCGAGTCCTGCAATATTCCAAACAAACTTTGGACGTGAATGGGAATCAATATCATATCTTTAAATTCATTTGGTAATTTAGATCTAAACGTACTACATTATTTCCAAAATGTAACAACTTTCTTGCAAAATCTGCTGATTTTAGCCACTGACAAAGTCCAAATTCTTATACAAAACCATGGGCCGATAATGTATTGTCTGTCACCGACTGCCAGTGCTAGACCCAACAAAAGCTAAGTATAACTCAGACTTCTATATACATTGACAGAGTAGACTGCACTAACGTCCTATGCGTAGGTTGTCGCTACCGTACGTGTTATTATAGCGAGATGACTGCCTGATACGGTTTTGTGTATAGAAGATAATTTCTTATTACTTCTAAAGATACACCTAGCATTTGGTAAGCCTAAGTTAAGCGTTACGTAACTCCTTCCGAGAGAGAAATATAACACTGAAGAAGGTTAACGTCAAATGCTAATATAAATGATTAAAACTAGGCCTAGATGCGAACGTAAATATCAAGGTTGTTCTCCGAACTACAAGCGCTTGCGAGATACGACACTACAGTGTGTGTGCAGCGTGCGCTGTGTCTGAGGTTCTACATGTCACAATACTACAATTCTCTTTAGCTTGTTCGCGCTTAGGCTGCGTTTTCATAGGGGTATACTATTTGGGTGCACGGTACACGTTTTCGAGGGCACGCGAATAGCTTGAATCGAACAATAGGATTTCCTCACACCGGGTCACATAAGAGGGCACTATTCGATATACCGTATAGCCGCGTATAGTATAGTTGAAATCGTGCTTGTCCGATTTTCGTGCAGCGTATACCATCCTTCTCCCACACTTGTCCCCGTCTCCCTCGTCTGAAGGACCCATTTTGACAGCGCAAAAAGAATATTAAAGTAGGTAACACGTGTTACCCAATGTGACCCGCCGTGCCCGTATAGCGTATAGCGAATAGCGTATACCGTATACCGTATACTTCTAGGTGAACGCAGCCTAGTGCGCTGTCAAAATACTTTAGAAACAATGTTTTCGGGAATGAAATCTATTTCCACATTATTTAACTTATTATAAGAATCATTAATTAAGTAATGAGTTAAATACGGCTTGACTATACACAACAACATGGAACTACGGGTTAGTTAAGCCATTTTGACCTAGTTGTGTCTTCGAGCATTTCAATTTCAAAAAAGGAAGAAAAAAATGCCGAGCCCACTCATAAAATGTGCATAATATTATTGTTCTTTCAATTAAAAGGGGGGGGGGGCATTTGACATTGGATAACTCAAATATGACGGCATGTGCTATGAAATTCCAATAAAATGAGTAATTTACCTCATTTTTGCCAAAGCACAACTTCAAACACTGTCACGGGTCAGAGTAAACACGAAGACAAGTGTGGGAGAAGGATGGTATACGCTGCACGAAAATCGGACAAGCACGATTTCAACTATACTGTCAGGGCTGGAAAAAATGTAAATTTCCCTGCAAGCAAATCAAATTTCCCATCAAGCAAATCAAAATTTCCCAAAGACTTCACATGCTTTCGTACAAAAGTACTCAAATTTCCCTTCAAATACCAAAATTTCCCTGCAATAACATTCCCGAATTGCTGTTTTTTTTCCAGCCATGTATACTATACTATACGCGGCTATACGTTATATCGAATAGTGTCCTCCTATCTGACCCTGTGTGAGGAAATCCTATTGTTCGATTTAAGCTATTCGCGTGCCCTCGAAAACATGCACCGTGCACCCAACTAGTATACCCCTATGTGAACGCAGCCTAAGTAGCGACACTGTGCGCGATATACTACAGGTAGGCTACAATGCGGGAATGCGGCCGTTGTGTGATGAGCAAGCATACTGTATACAAATTTGACTTACTCAAGCATTCTTTTACAAAACAATAAAATACATAAATGCCTAAAAAACTCGCTCATTTTTGGCCATATCATAACCAAAAGTGACCATGAAGTCTCGTTCCCGTCTACATGACTCACTCTACATAATGAACTCAATTGAAGAGCAAAAAACTCACTGAGAATGAAGAAACATTCAACGAAAGAACTGTCCCTCGAAAATGAGAAGCGTGCCTAAGGTACTGTCCATGATGTCATGGACAGTACAAATATTGTGCGTAACGGGTAATATACGTGCATCAAACGTACGGCCGGGTACACATTTTCCACGTACAAAAGCTATACTTAGGTTGTTCGTCGTTCGTTGTATCAATTGTTTGTACGAAAATATGACTGTTTGTAGTGTACTTGTTTCGTGAACCACGTAACCTTTTCATGTTAACTAATACGTCCCTTAAATTGCGGGATTCCTAGCTGTACATGGAAACAGTTTAACTGCAGACTCATATCTGTGCTATAATGTAGTGATTCTCAACCTGTGGTCCGCGGACCACTGTGGTGTCCTTGAAGCTTTTCTGGGGGTCCGCTAATTGGGGTTCGTGGGAATCCGCAGAAGAAATAGGGATCCACAGAAAAATTAGTTGGGGTCCGCGAAAACAAAGTGCTTTGAAAAATTCAAAACGAGAAACCGTAGTAGGTGCATAAAACTAAAAATCATAGTATATATCAACCCGTGCTCCTACACTGGTTAAACGTTCTCTTGGCTTGAATATATTTTCCTAGTCATAGCAGCAGGTTCAGTCACCTTTGATCCACCGCTAGCCATTTGTTACAATAGAGCAGACGCAAACAATTTGTGCAATACGTACCAACACATTCGATTTTTAACTTCGTCGCTGCAAACGAATTGGGTCAATAAGGGTCTTAAACATACACGGCTATTCGGCCAGTTTTGGCATGATATTACATACGATGACTCAGTCCACATTCATACACCCGCTTATTACATGTAGGCCCCTGTTTATCCGCTACGTTATTTTTCTGATCTGCAGGCGTGATAGTCCTTGAAGAAATAAAGTCATTACGTACAACTGAATATTCACACATGCAAGTTCCAAGTAATGACATCCAATCGCAATGTACATACAATCTCCTTTCAATGAAAGATACGTTCAATAATGGGAGAAAATGTACATATTTTGATTGCGTTTGAAGTATCTTCAAATGATATTGACATATTCACAAGCTTACAGTAACCGATTACTAACGGATTACATTAAATAATTTGTTTGTAATTTAAAGTTTCAATGTGCCTTTACTCTCAAACAATATCCCATAATGTTGTGTCTTGAAAGGTTCATTTTGATTGATTCTCATTTTTTTTTTTTTTTTGCTTCCTTTACATTCTTTTTCAGTCAAGGACACAATTAAGTCCATATTTTGTAACAAATAGTAACTAAATTCAGGCGTAGATACACGGGGGCAGGGGGGAAATTTCCCTATAGCTCTGAAAAATGAAAAAATGGAAATTTGCCATTTGTGACACCAGGCAACTACAGTGTGGTTTCCCCAGGTCTTCTGTCATGATATTCCTCATTCTTTCCCACAAAAACCCCTCATTTGTAATTATTTTTTTCAAAAGAGCAAATATTTCCGCGTGCTTTGCTCACCACATATTGCAATTAATGCAGTAGTGCCAGCTTATATCTTCAGTTTGCCAACTTTTCCGAGCTCTGGAAATGACAAAATCGGAAATTTGCCATTTGTGACACCAGATCCTCAAGTGACACCCGGGCAACTAAAGTGCTATTTTCATAAATTGTCTTTAACAAAATTCCAGATTTTCCCAAATATGAACTCTGGGCTTTTAAAATGTAGTCGGAGAGCGGCAATACGTAGGCCTTAAATAACATTTATGTATAGCAACAATCGTATCTTTGGTGGCAGTGCAATCTCAGATTTCCCAATAGGTAATGCAGGTCCTTCAGTAATCCCCCAACTTTTCAAATTTTATTACAAGAAGCCCCGAATCCCAAATTTTGCGCAACGCAAGCTCCATATTATTAAGTGTTTAGATCTAGAAATTTGGGTGCTTGCCCCCTGGAACTTGAAAATGTCTAGCTACGCCACTGAAGTTAATGGTACCAAAGTTTTAGTACCTGTAGGTAAGGCATACCACGCTTGATGGGGAGATAAAATTTTCACCAATATGCAAAGGCCTACTGTGGCTATATAATTTTGTAACATTACTATTTTCAATTCAATTATAATTTACATTTCCAGGCCGTCACCAGCTTTTTTCAAGAGGGGTGCGTTTTGAAATTGGATCATGTGAGTGAGGAAATTGTTGTGAACGAGGCCACGGAGTAGCAAAAGGGGGTGAACATGGGAGGGGGATCCCTCCCATGGTAGGGAACTTTGCAATTTTTCAATTTAAAAAGGCGCAATCAACGACTCACCATGCACTTTCATCATTTCCCCTTAAGATATGCAAAGTATATATTGTCCTTGATCATTACTAGTTGGCGGTACATTTCACTATATTCAATTTTTTATTACTGTGCGTATTTAGTGACTGCTAAAAGGCAACACACTGAATGTAATCAGTCTAGAAAGGAAGAAAGTAATATTTCCCTCAAAGGCAACTTTTAGCAAATGTTGAATGACTGGTTTTTCACAAGTATTGTGAGAGATAGCACTCTAAAATATCCAGAGAACTTGTCGAGTAAGGTGGTGCGGAGAAAACTAAAGAGATACATAAATTAAGCTGAGACAGAACCCGAGGACGGTGATATTACGTACAAACATTAAAACTGCTCACCAAATTTGACCTTAAACACCTTCTCGATTTAATGGTCCGTTGTTCCCTACGTAATTATCATTGATTCTGGCTCACCCTTGCCCCACCTTCCCCACCTTTACACACACTACTCTGCACATGCATTACACATTAACCCATTTAGCCTTTAGGTCGTTCTTGTTTGAAATTAGAATTCAAAGCAGCACCAGTAAAGACTGTCCTAAAAAGTTTCAATTCAAACTGGGGCGTTCTTGTCTTTTTTTTTCTTACCGTGCTTCTGGTAACAAACTATGCACTTTAACTCCAATACACGTGCCTGTGAAAATGTTTACTGACAAACAAAGTGCCTTAAAATTGATGGGATGTTGATTCTGACTGTGTTACTTACAAAAAATAATCATTTTTGCATTTGGATTTTGTAGACAATGAATTGAAATACAGACTGTACAAAATTCAAGGCAATTTGATCAATTTTAGTGTCATTTTTTTTAATTGTATTACTTTGCTCTGTGAAATGTCGTTTTTGAATAGCTATTGTGGCGGGAAACACATACCTATCATTCAAGGCTTCTGCCCAAAATTTCAATGGTCATGCAAGGAAATTTGAAAATACAATCAGAGCCCAGATTTTGAGCTTCGATCAGAGGGGTGGCATGTCCCGGTCGAAAACTTCTACTAGGAGCTAGGGGGGGCGGAAGTAGCCTCAGTAAGTGTGAGTCAAAGGGACTTTTAATTAGTGGCCCGCTACAAGAAATTTTGAGTTTTCAGATTTTGTTAAGGGTGGCGCCTTTAACACTCCTTGGGCATTGATCAGTGAAACAGCCCTATTTTACTATTTGTAGTGAAATTTTCCCCTATTTTCGTGGATATTTTTTTTGAAATAAAGAAATTTCATTCAATTCTATTAATATTTTATTTCCTTGACTAGATCACTACTCCACTGCTTAACAGTAATTGTATTTTGAACATTGCATGTAACCTACCTTATTATCCCAGCTAGTCAGGAATATTTGATCGGTCCTTTGACGGCCCATTGTTGTCCCGTCGTCGGAAAAATGTCTGGATCTACGGTTCGCTGACGGGCGAGAGAATGATTGGCAAAAGCTCTCTACTCATCAGGCACTTTTCACGGTGTCAAGCCAGCGGACCTCCGATGGCTCTCCGTCGGTCAAATGGCCGCCGACAGACCCACTGCTTACAGGGTATGATGCATCAATAAACTGTGGGCCTACGGGACATTTGGCTGGTTTGTTTCGGTGACCAATCGATCAGCAATCGATTTGAGGTGATTGTAGTGCTAATCCGATTAATCCGATTAGCGCTTGTTTTTGGTGACTGTAGACCGCCATCAGTGACGGCCATCCACCTTTAATCGTCTTTATTTATTGTTTACATGGATTTCAAACCCTTATGTTTAGTGAAATTGGAGAATTCAAGATACAAATTAATGTGCAACCATCCATGATTGAGTAAGCAAGGAAATCGGAAGATTTTTAGGTGACGGACCCCAGTTATGGCCGACTGAAATCAGATCTTCACTTGCTGTCCGGATTCGTGTATAGGCTATTACAGTGTTGACGCTTACGTCACTGGTTGGCATTGGTTGACATAGAGCATGCGCAAGAACACATGGGTGTATGTTTGGTGTTGCGTGTGTAAACGCTTGCGTGGTTGCACACGCAGTAGACAAATTGGAAACCACTGTCCATTGCGACGACAGTGTAAGCGATAGAGCTCAGTGAGCGCGCCGCCAGCTTACCAACTCTTTTGACGCCCAGCCGTGATAGCATTCGTTTGTAAATACTGATTGAGTGCATTGAATAGTGTTCGCATTCGGAGTGCGTGCACCATTTGACGCCAACAGAAATGCGGAACGAATCCTGGAATTTACTGATTGTACAGTATGACCCTTGGAGTGCATAGGGCCAGCCTCGGGCAAGGCGACGAACGTACCTTTTACTATCGTAATTTATTTATTTATTTTTCATTCATTTTTTTTATTTTTTGCGGGCATGTACAGGGGGTCATGCCCCCTTGTGCCCCCCCCCCCCGTCTACGCCAGTGTTCCTCCAATAAGTCTGTCCACGATTATGAACCTATGTCCTAAGGGGGACTTTAAACTGTTTTACACTAAAACACAACTTGGATGAAATGACTGATTCCTGTTATAAAAAAAAAACTGGAAAACTGGCACCTGGGCTAGACTATGACAGTATTGTGCTGCTAAATTCGAGAACTTGAAGGATGCGGTAGCGTAAAACGTCAGCCCGTAGTGGTACGAGCTGACTATAACTGAGGCAAACTAATACTGTGCTACTGATGTATCCTTCGGGATCCCAGATAGTTTTTCAGGCTTTCGAATAAGGGGTCGGGTGAGGTTTTTGGTCGTTGTTTGGGGAAGCTAGGAATTTTTTTTATTGAGAGGCGGGAAACAGGTTTTTACCGAATATATCCAGGCATGAAATAGTCATGGGTCTACGAAGAACTGAAACTTCGCCACATGAAAGTCTACAAGTAGTGAAAACGTAGGAAAGATTGCCGTTTGGCCGTTCCATACACAATTCCGACCGCAGTAAAAAAAAATCTCCACACCTGGCGACACTCGCCACACTCGGCGGCGACGCCCCTACCCCAATTTTTTTTTTTTTTTTTGTCTCGAGGGGGTGCCGTCCACCCTCCGCACCCCCCCCTCCCCCTCCTGGTGACGGCCATGATTTCTTTTATCATCCGTTTCCCATAATGTGTCAATCAAGAGATTTTCGGAAGAAGAAAAGGTTGAGGTTGAGAAACTAGGTTATAATGTATAGAGGCTTTGCAATTACCTCACGGAACCGCCATGCTGGAGGACATTCATGCCAAATACAAGTGGCTTTGTGCCTAACGCACTGCACATATTGCATTGTGGTATGCACGTTGTGTACACATTCAACTAGCAAGCGCGCCCAGTGTGGTTTACTACATAGTTACATGTACTCCAACATGGACGTCGGAGAGTATTACGACGTCATGTGAAGAAGCCACTATAGAGACGTGGGTGTGTTATGATTTTTAAGAGGGCGCCTGCGAGTCGGAGGCTACTATGTGAGTCTGCTCCGCAGGCTAACAGTTGAGTAAGTTACATAACTGACTGCAAGTACAGTGTGGTTGGTATTGAAAAGTTAGTATAGTGTCGACAAGCGGCAACGTAAAGCAGTGAAACCGCACTGCACACTCTCATGATATTGATAGTCAGGCTATTTTGAGGAGAAAAAGAAGTAATAACGTTAGAACGGCAAATAAAAAATTGGTTTGTTTAAGCAGTAACCGAACGTCAGACACAACCACTTTTGGCTATTAAGTAAAACGGGTTGTACGTTGTGGGATTGACGCAGTAAAGTAACGGTAACGTTAAACACTTGACATAGGCTACAGTAGGCTAGGCAACTTTCTAAGCCTAATTTAGGCCTGCTTTCGGGCCAGGTCGTCCCCAAACCAACTCGTCCCCAAACCAACTCGTCCCAAGCCAAGTCGTCCCCAAGCCAACTCGTGCCCAAACCAACACGTCCCTTAACCAACTCGCCCCCAAGCCAAGTCGTCCCCATGCCAAGTCGGCCCTAATTAGTCACTGAACGTGACCGTATAATCCGCTCCTTGTAGTCACTCCTTACTACGGTCACTGGCCTACATGTACAAAGGTAACAATGTTTTAAGCCAAAACAACAAACCGAGCTCTAATTACGATGGAATGGTTCATAGAACAGATTTGAGTTAATATAATGATTTTGAGCATTCTTAAATACCACTTATTATACCTTCTGGAATGTTTAATACCAGTAAATTCATAGCAAAAGGCAGGAAAAATGTGGTGTCATCCTTCGCAGTAACATCAACATCTTGAACGTTTGCTACAGTGCTACTGTGTTGCATGATGGGAAAGACTTCGGCTAGACAAGCTGTCAAAGACCAATTAGTAAGCGCGGCTAGTCAATACTTGTACTTCATATAGTAAGCTCTCTGTACATTACGAAATTGTACAGTCAATGCGTAGGTTTCTCCGTTTTAAATGAGATCACATGACAAACACTGACTTCTTCAACTGAAAAAATAATCTGCACAGGTTTAACGTTACTCGCAGAATTATCCAGCCAAAATTTCCCTCTTAAAGGTCTTACTTCGTTAACAGACTTGTGTGGAAGGTGAATGTGATGACAAAGATCATCTGTGGAAAGTTTGGTGAGAAAAGGTATCTTTTTGGGGACGTGAGGGATGCCTACTCACGCGTGAGTAGGCAAGTGAGCTGTGTTTTTGTGTATACCGGGCAAGGGCCCAGAAATGAAGTGTATAGCGTAGGAACGTAATGCTGGGTCCTGTTCAAGGGCTAGCCCTAATATGAGAAATTAGTGAAAAATTAGGCCCTAGTGGAAAATAAAATCTCATTTCAAGAGACCAGCTAGGCCTAACACCGACTTTGCATTTGTTTTTGGTTTGTTCATTATTTTTTCCTCCCTTTTGCTAGTTAAAAGGGAGATTTCGTGACACATAGGGGCCTAAATTTTTTTAATTTTTGAAGCTGTGATTTATGCATAGGCTACTAAGGCTAGGCCTATATACTGTAGAGAATGACAAGTGGTTTTAAATAGAGCATGATAACTTTGTTGTCGCAATTTGTCTACCCATCATAACCAATAACATATAAATTTTTGGAGTTTGATAACATATATTTTAAACACAACTGATGGGGACATATTTTTAGTTTGGCAAATATAATTAGTCTTGCAATAAATGTTTTGGCAAAAGTAATTTTTCTTGCAGATACATTTATATTGCAAACTTATTTCTTTTCCTTGAAAATATAAGTTCTGGTTGGAAGAATATTTTTGTTGCAAATATAATTTTGTGGCAAACATGGTAACTTTTTCAAGAAAGATATAATTTCTTGCAAATATATTTTGGTGTAAGCATAATTTTTCTTTACAAATATATTTTTGAAGTGTTGGAAAAAAATATTCTTCTAAATATATATTTTAGAGCAAACATATACTTTTGTTTGGAATATATTTAATTGCAAATATATATCTTTTTAAGAACATACTCTTTCTAAAATTGTATTTTTATTGCAAATTTGTTTTACAAATATATATAGGCCTTATGTTTGAAGCCACTAAATAAATTTCGTGTTTTGTCACATAAATATTTCAGTTTTGATTATGTTTGGTTGGTAATATATTCCCCCTTTCTGGTGCCATAAAAATCACATTTTTGATATTGGGGACAAGTTGGTTTGGGGACAAATTGGTTTAGGGACAACTTGGCTTGGGGACGACTTGGCTTGGGGACGAGTTGGGTTGGGGACGACTTGGCAAGGGGACAGCTTGGCTTGGGGACGAGTTGGCTTGGGGACGAGTTGGTTTGGGGACGACTTGGCCTGCTTCCATACACCTAGCCTATTAGTTACTGAATATTTCTTACCTAATGTTAGCTTAGGCTACTTAAGGCCTTGCCCTAGGTCAGACCAGGCCTATTAATAGTAGACCTAGCTCACAGGCGCCCTCTACGTTGGTTCACTGTGGCCTGGCCTAGGCTACTCCTAACAGTAAGTCCACACTTGAAAGGGAAAAGCCTTGAAAGTACATTTGCCATACACCAAAGAACCACCCCAAGGTGAAGGTGTTTGGAATTATAAGCTGCACCAATTTTTGCAAACTGTTGTAATTTTCCCTGTAGCAGTCGGGTATGCCGTACGCCAAATTAGTTGACATACATTTCCATACCCCGAGGCTTCAACAATTTTTTTTTTTCGTACTTGTCCGACAGGCTAGCTGTTTCCTCAATCTACTTGCCCGCATAAATATCTACAAGTTGTCCAATTCAAATCTGTTGAGTACGTATAATTTTTTAAGTCTAAAAGTACAAATGCCATTTTGCGCAACTCAAAAATTTAAGGCTTGGGGTACTTGCCCGGCGGGCTGCAACATCGAACACAGTAGTTGCCCGAGTTATTTTTTACTTGTCCCAGGCTGTCAGGTGGGGGACTTGTTGAAGCCTGCATACGCCAAAGATCTTTCTGTGAAAGGCCCTACTTTCCAGTATAGCAGTAAGTAGGCTAGCACAGTGTAACTCACTGTAAAGGGAACGCAGGGTTAGACCCGTTTGGTGTTTGTACCTTAGTAAAGTGATCCGCACATTCAGCCAAACATTCAAAAAGTGGTAGAATGAATCCACTGTGCACAACGGCTTTTAAGTTTTGCATTTTTGCTTCCTTTCTGTGTGCTCACTGTACATTCAAGCCCCAGTCTCGATTTTCTACAGTATGGTAACTTGCAAATCCTGCAATGTACAGTAGCTATTTTATATGAAATCGAATGTGGGGCTGGTGCTGTAAAACTATTTTGCGGCATACAGTTCTTATAAAAGTTAAAAAGAATAATTTTCAACTTGTTTAAAATGGTCACAGACAAATTCTAGAGATGTATCTGTCCTATTTTTTGATTTACACCCGTTTAAAGTTGCCATACCCCTACGAAAATTGCACCACAAATCATGTACTGTTTGCTATTTTTTATGAAATCGAATGTGCCACTGGTGCTATGAAAGTATGTAGCCACATATGATCGTTCTAAAAATTAGTGTGAATAATTTTCAACTTCCAAAGATGTGTTATCATTTTCACTAAGCAGTTACAGCTGTTGACCTAACCAGAAGTATAGCAGAAATTTAGGGCAAGAGCGGTGACCGGTCAAAGTAAAATAAGAGAAATTGTGAGGGTTGTTGCTCCAAATAGGGTAACTGCTTTTGCCCAGGACTTACTCCTTAGAGCCCTTAGCTTAAAATATTACTGCCCTGTACAAGCTAGCAACTTAGGATTCCTCACAACTTAAAAAAAGTTCACCTTAACTTACCATACTGTACATGTACTTGCCATGAAAGATTTAGTTCCATAGTTTTCTTGACCAGTCAGTCTGTAAATGGAAGACAGCAAGTAGGTGAAATTTGGTTGTAAAAATTAGCTATAACACTTTTACAGACATTAGCAGGCTTTGACAAATTTGTTTTTCATTATTTGTCCATTGGGCTATGCGAAGAACACTTCTGTTCTGCTTGCCCGGCGGGCTACAATATTGAGCAGTTCACTTGTCCGCATCATTTTTTTACTTGCCCCGGGCTGTCAGGCGGGGGATTTGTCGAACCCTCACATTAGGAGTTCACTTTGACTACATCAGAAATTAAATGCTGATATGCAGTCACATGACTGAGTATAGTGTATCATGTCACTGTCAGGGCACTTATCTGATTGCACAGTTAGTGCAAAAGGGATACAAAATGTCATAGATCGGTAAATTGTCTGATTTTTATATCAAATTTTTTCAAAATGTGGAAGTTCTTCAAAGCTACACTACAAGATTGGAATGGTTTTGGCAATGAGGGCAAAGACTTCAGGGTGGAGTAAAAAAAAGTAGAGGTTGCATGTTGTAGAGTCTTGTTAGAGGACTGGTATCATCAGTATGTTTTAAATCAGTCCAGTGTGGGGCTCATTACTATCATGCTGATATCTCCCTATTGCAAGCAACATTTACAGTATATTGCATCCTGTACAAGACTGAAGCCATGTTTCAGGGATGGAATGACACATGGTGATTGACTTTCATCAGACTTACATGAAAGTTATATTTTCTGTAATTTTGCAGAACTTCAAAAAGGATCTCCAGGTCCTGGCTTTGAGTTAAGTCAGTCATAGAACAGTTTGCATGCCAGAATCTAGACATTCCTATTGAAAACTGGAACATACTGTACAACCTGTCTACAGTTCCCAGTTGATGTTTCAGCATCTTACACAATAATTGTCTGTAAAGGCAGTTAACTCTTACCCTCTGCTTAAATTTTTGTCCTGTAGCAATCCGTAGAAGTCCTCAATTAGCATTGCTCTTTGATTGACAGTAAGTTAAAAAATGTTCAGTGCAGTATGTACTATACATTATATTACACGGCATGTACGTACTGAGAGCATTCAGATTACTTATTGGGGTCTTGTGCTGTATACTGATCTTGAAGCAGTAATTACTTAAGTTGTGCCTGGATGAGGATGAATGTTATACAGTAGAGGGGTGGCTTTCAATGTAAGCAGGTTAGGAGAATTGGAACTGTTTGGGGTTGACAGATTCATGCCTTCTTATTCTCTTTGTCTGTTTCATTTATATTTCTGATTAATCAGTTACATAATTGAAAACTTAAAACTTGTAGTGTTTCTGTCTCTTTCTTTGCACTAAGTCCATCTCTTTTTCTTCCCTGTATATTTTTATTTCACAGAAATATTTTACCATGGCTTCTAGAACAGTGTGTTTAGTTATTTCCCTGGTGGCATCCATCATCTTCTTGGTCATTGGTGTAGCAATTTTAGTTGGTTACCCAATCATTTACCGTAATCTTACATTGGAGGTATGTACTTCTGGATTATTTGACACAGTAGACTACTGTAAAGAAATAACAAAAAAATAAAACATGTCCTTTTACACACTATTAAATTTAACCTTGAGTACAAACCTGTATGTAGGTGTCATTCAGTTAAATACGTAGCCAGCCTGTGAAAGTGTCTCAGAATGCAAAGAAATGCCTTCCAAAATGTGAAGAGCAATTGTTGCCTACGTGTTTATTTCAAAGATAACATCCTGATTCGATTGCAAGGAATAGTCATCATAAAAATGTTTTCTCATAACATAATTATATGGATATGAAAGCACTGGATAGAGTTTGAAATTCACATTTGTCTTGAAAATGCTAGAATGTTTGCTAAGTAGGGCTACTGTATGAAGGATGTTCTAATTGGAAAGTTTGCACCCTCAGCTTGTAAAATTATGTCGTTATATGTCGTTGCTGGGTATTTTAAAGAGCCCATGAAATGACTCAGTGACAATGATTTGGAGTCATTCTCTGACACTATCTATCAACAAAAAAAAAAAATTATTTTAAAAAATTCTGCACCACAAAAGAGAAATGCTCAAGTGAAATGGTACCCCTTTCAGCCCAACAGTTGAAAAATGAAAAAGATTTAAAAGTGCATTGAACCAAGAATGACATCATCTCAGGAACCCAATTTCACAGTGTGTGTATTATAATGCTATGTTTAAGTGACATTTTGCACACAGATTGGGTAGCATGAGACTGGTACTGGCCAAATAATTTCTCAAATATATCTGAAGAATGTCCCAGTATAAAGCCAAAAATATATCAATCAAATTTGAAATTATCACTCCCAATTCCTCAAAAGAGAAATTTTGTCATATTATTCATTCAAGCTGTCCCATTCAGGTTAGGCCTATCAGTTTGAAATTTTGGTTCCAGAAATCTAGTCGATCTATGACTTAACAACAATTCTTTCAACCAGAAAAGAAAACATTTTAACTCACATTCAATCAGATTGTTGATAAAGTATCTCACCCGTATTCCTTTGAAAGACATCCCTTTCAAGTAAATTTGTCACAAACATTAATGTGGATATCATAGAATGGATCTTATACTAGCATAGACTTCAAAATGCATGAAGTTGAAATAGTAACTTCATGTCAACTTTTGATAAAAAAGGAATACTTCCTGAAATAACCAAAATATCAGCTAGTCTTTTTCCCACTATAACCACTGTTCCTTTTCTTTGAACCAAGTCAAATTGCATGGACATGCATCCAAAACAACACAGAACTTGTTGGGAGTATTTAAGCCAGTGTGCAGAATGGTATACAGTATTGCATAAGGGCCTGTGTAATGAGAGAATCACTGCTTCCTCCCCAATAAAAATAATAGTTACATAACACTGGAGGAAAAATGGATGCAATTAAATCCCCCAGGAGCCTGAGGTATTTTTCTGTGTGTATAACTTCTTACCAGGGAACTTCCAAACACTTGTATGATGTATACCAAACAAGTTTCCCATCTAGTTGGCTCATGGTATATTGAAAAGTCGCAAAACTCCATCGATTGAACAGGTGTATTCCTAGGTGTTGAAACCCCCTTTTTCAGTAGTTTTGTGAAGCAAACTTAGGATAAGGTTTTGTAATGATAATTTGTTGATTATATCAATCATTTTAGGCCATCTATACATGCAAGATCATGTAACATCAACAGAGCAGGGTATACTCCAAGTGCTTTAAAGTACACACACTGTGAAGTTGGGTTCCTGTGATGATGTCATTCTTGCTTCAACGCACTTTCACATTTTTCAGCTGTTGTGCTGGAAGGGATACCATTTCACTTGAGCATTTCTCGTTCATGGGGTGGTATATTTTAAAATGAATGCTATTTTGTGGATAGATAGTGTCAGAGAATGACCCTAAGTCATTGTTACTAAGTCATTTCATGGACTCTTTAAATAAAGACCACTTTGTGGCAACAATTTCCTTTTAAGTTCTGATGTTTACAGTATTAACATTATTGTGTACCAAATACTAACCCTAAGTAATTCCCACATACAGTTTTATGAACTTCTAGAGAGGAAACAAGGGCTGTTGTCCTCAGGACCATTTGTAGCTCATTGAAGTTAGCACTTGTGTGTTTGCTGCACACAGTATATCATCTTTCTGTATCTTCCACTCTCAGAGATCACAATGTCAGCAAGTGTGTGCAGTATGATGTAAACATGCACTTTTTATGAACCTCTTGCACACTAAGCATTCCTTAAGTTTTAGATTTTTGAGGCATGCCAGAATTTGAAATCACGCCCCTTAGTTTATCAAAAGTAGTGTTTAGATAAGTTATCATTCTTTATCATTTTGAAGTCATGAAAACAATAGCACTCTTCACCATGGTTTGACATGAGTGATGTGATTTGAACACACTCGCATACCTCAAAAACCAAAGCCTGTCTAAGGAGATACTGTAGTTCTACTGTATTTGGTGGTGTGGGAGTTGCGTAACTATTTTGTCTAGTAAGAACAACAAATTTACTGAAAGAATTTGCTTGCTTTCATGGGATGAAAAATCTAGCACAGAGAGTTGTGATCTAGAATCTATTTCTGTAAATACATTGTTCTTTAGGACAAGAAAAGTAAGTACTGTAGATCTACAGTACACCAGAACCTTATTTTAAGTTTAGCCCATCCAGTTTTCATCACATGTTATTGCACAATTTTTTGCTGTATACTACTTTATAAATATTCTGAACTTTAAGGAGATATACAGAACAAGCACTAGCCTGCAGAGCAGACTGTAGTATCTGAGAGATGACACTCTCTCAGAAATCATAATACACCCAGGTCTCTATACAGTATAACACAGAGTTGGCAAACCGGACTCAAGTTTCCATTTATAGGAATCCTGCATTTTTAGGGAAGTATTAGTAAACATGAGAAGGTCATGTGGTACAGGAAACAAGTATGAATAGTGTATTTTCCTACATACAACTGATACAACGATTGCCAGCAACCTTAAGTTGCTTTTGTATGAGGAAAATGAGTACCAGGCCATATGTTCAATGCACATGTACAGTATTACCTAGTACGCGAGATATAATTCAGTATTGTAAATTTTGTTGTGATGTCAGTCATTTTTGGCTGTCGTAGGTATGCCGTATACCGTAGGTATGCCGTGTAACTTACAGTAGTTGGAAATGTCGACTTCTCAGCCGTGAAGTCCTTGAAAGACAGATAATAGTACTTTATAGTACTGTACTTACATAGTGAATGTAGGATTGATTTTGGAATGAAGCAGAATCAGATGAAATGCAGACACAATAACCGTCTTACATCAAGCTAATCAAGCATTGGCAGAAAAACACAGCATGTTCTCATACTGTAATGTCTTCATAGCCTGTAGCTATGCATACTGCACATGGTAGTCTAGACCACCTTTGGCTTAGCAAAATCTTTGCACAAACTACACTATGTTGCAAAGCACTCTATCTTTGCTTTCTTTCCCACAGAATGTTGTCCTGGCAAACAAGAATATGGGCTTTACATTGTGGAAGGAACCCCCATATCCTATATATTTCCAAGCATGGTTGTGGAACGTTACAAATCCTGAAAACGTAACCAAAGGAGGAAAGCCATATCTTGTTCAGAGAGGTCCATATACATACAGGTAAGGAAGAAGCCCTGGATTAGTGTCTCCTTCCCCCATCACATCCCAGTCTCCTGCCCTGCTCCATGAAGAAGACAATTAAGTCGAAATCAGAAGGGAAGCATGTTTTGGTCTTTGGTTGGCACACATTTCACCATTACTTTATGGATGGTTAGTTAGTTAGGCCTTTTTTAGTTAGATGGAGTTTTACGATCCCGTTTCCAACCTGTTGGTTCAAGTCGAGCCGGCCACAGGCTTTTGTCCAGTTGAGGCCCACTGGCTTGTTTTCCCAACTCCATTTCTTACACGGACCATCACGCACAACGGCAGTAGGCTCCATATTTAGAGTCTTTGGTATGACTCGACCTGGCAATAGAACCCAGGCCTTCCGCTTGAGAGGTGATGACCTTACCATTATTGGAGGGTACAGTATGGTGTAAAATGCAGAAAATTCCTGCCATATTATATCTTCTTCTTTCCATTACACTTCTCTGTCCCCAGAACATACTGGTGGCATTGTGGTCATGTTGTTAGTCAAAAAATGCTTGGATTTTTGTGATTAGCAAGATTGTCTTGTTAGCCCTTGGTTATTCCTTTGTCCTAATCCATGTGACCACATGTACACCAAGAAGAATTTCTCTCCTTCCTTAAGCCTAGGCTCAGACTAGAAATGTTGTTGCCCTATACAGTAGGGTTGGGTGGTATACTGGTACTGATGTCAATACCGGTATTAGAGGTACAGGTAATGAAAATACCAAAGATATTTGGTGTGTTACTTATATCGGTACTTGAAAAATTACCGATACTCATTATATTCACAGACAAAAATAACTGTTAGGATGTGTGGATGATTGAAGTGTTTACACAAACATTTGGAGCAGAGTTTCCTGCACGGTAATTAACCTAATCAAACACCCAAGGTCATTCATGTGCAGGATAACATGAGGGCCATGCGTGGCTTAGGTTCCTTCCCACCAGGGTTCCCTACCCCACAGTTGAGAACTGGTACTGCCTCAATACCGGTTCTGTGTGTTATACATAACGATGCCAATATTTTCACAGTACCACCCAACCCTGCTGTACAGTATGCAAATGTGCAAATGTAATCATGAAATCGCACACCATTGATCACCTTAAATCCCTGTGTGGGGTGAAGTTTCCTGGCACAAGAATGTGAACTGGGATCTACTGCAGTAAGTCTAATAAAACAACACACCTACCCACACTTTATAATTTCCTGCAGAGTGTGGTCAGTTGCACACCTGGAAAATCTAAACTTCAAGGCCAGTTATCATGGACTGTAAATGAAGGAGACCTTAGTTAAAATCCCTCAGGATGTGCCTGCAATTTTATTGATGGAAACCTATTTATGGCCTGTGTGTTCTAGATTTTCTTTGTGTGCTACAAATCACACTTCTCAGGAAAGAAATTAAGGAGAGTGGTAGGTGTGCTGTTTTAAATTTAAATAGAATTATATGACATGCCATTCTTCATGTGAAAGATGTGAAAGGTCAAACCCCATTTGAGAAGAACTGGGTTCTTTTTTCTTATTCTTATCTTTTTAAAACAAAGCACAGATATATAAAGACCTATAGAACAGTTACCACACAAAAGAGTATAATTGTTGCAGGCCTATTGTTTTACCTTTTTACAAAAATCTCAAATTACTTGTGACAACAGCTGGTACCTAAATTGAATTGGATTTGTTTGTTATGATTCAATCCATCTTTAATGTGTTTTCCAAAGGTATAGAAACTGACTGGTTTAATAATTAAACAACTTGTCATTTGAACACCATATCCCTTTCACAGTGCCTTGTTAGAATGAAACTATCAATCTGTAATCCTGAATTAGACAAAATCTACTGTACTTTCAATAGAAGGTTATAAAGTCACTTCAATGATCTTACAGGTGCATCTACCCATACAGTACATATAGGCTTGAAACTGAAAGTAGCCTGCAAGTTGATTTAATTTAGGGCTCAGCAGATAGAATTATAACTGGTGCAGTGTACAGTAGAAGTCGTATTATATTAAATCCTATTATACGACAGCATTCTTCTCTGGCATGTTGTCCAAGCACATTGCTCAGACAAAATCTGAAGAGTGTGTGTCAACTCCTGGCATTTATATTACTGACCACACAAAAAGCCTTGGCCACCCAGACAGAAAAACATTACTTGCACTTTTTTGGTCACATTTGAATCGTTCAATTCAAATTTAGCACCACATACATGTAACACCATTTTCCATCTAACCCACCTTCTGTGGTTGAAAATTTTTGGAAGGGGCAGGAGATCCTTAGATGTCTCCCCAAGGAGGGCTGTCAGTGTCATCTGCCAGTCTGCCAGATCAAAGACAAGCGATCGACAAATTTAGGCCTGTGAGGAACATTGGATATGCAGCAAGTTGAATATTTGCACATCACTTAAAAGCAGACAGATACACCCCCCCAAAAAATTAATAAGGGAATGAGTAAAGCAAATTAAGTGTAAACTAGATCTACAAAACCTACACTCCCTGTACAAGGTCAGCTCTCCTGAATATTAAATGTAACTATGATTGTTTTGAACTACTCATTCTAAGTATTCCCTACTGTGAGGTCAGTGAGCAAACACATGTTCCAATGTGTTAATGTACCAAGATTTCAAATGTCAACTGACCGTAATTAAGGCTTGTGTAAATGTTGAAAACCAAGATCTAGCCTTGAAAATTTGTGATATGAAACAATGGTTACAGTATCATTTTGCTCATCTGACAATAAGAGATTCAGCACATGGACCATGCATTAGCACAGGATCATGCATGGTTGGGTAAATGCAAATGATGCATGAAAGTGCATCTCATATGCATCCAGTGTTAACCTCTGAGAGGACAATATCCTGTTGGTTACAAAGTTCCTTAACCCTTTACCATTGTGCTCCAATCGGGGCATATTTGCTCGCCTCGGGGGTGGGCACAAAAGTGGACGCAGCACGCCCCGCATCAGCCTCTGTAGGCTATTGACCCCGTGACCTTGAACTATTGTCTCTTTTGTTGTTGTGGCCAAATTTTTGGGTAGCTACTCGCAGTTTCGAGCTCCGTGTGAAACAGTAAAGATGGGTGACAGCCGAGGTCTCCGTATGGGTCCAAAAGGACCCAAACAACGGTAAAGGGTTGATCATGACCATGCATACTGCATACCCAACAATAATTCAATATTTTACAACTTCAAACAATAACTTTTTTTTTCATCTGTATTCACCACATCTTCAATCTCATTTACTTCCAGTACTTTCATGTGTACAGTAGATAGAAAATACAGCTACCTAAATGAGAATCAGTGCAGTACATAGAACTATGATTGTGTGGTGAAATCACTGAATTTATGTTTAATCACCTTATAAGTTTCTTAGAATTATGTATGAAACCAAAGTATATAGCTCACCATGGATTATTAAAGTGAAAGCTATTTTAGACAAATCGGGAATGTCCTTTGTATGGAACAATAGTGAAGAAGTATCTAGTAACTGGTTGAGAGCAGCGTTAAATCAACGTTTAAACGATATTTATGAACAGGAATGGATTGCTGAAGTAAATACAAACTCCCAGTGTAAGAATTATAGGATATTTAAAACTAGGTTAGTATTAGAACCCTATCTGCTTAATTTTGATCACTTTCTGGGTAACTCATTCTGTAAATTTAGATGTGGGAATAGTAAGCTACCGGTGGTTACAGGTAAATTTGAGGGTATTATTTATCATGAAAGAATCTGTGACTTGTGTGATGGGGAGGCCCTAGGGGATGAATCCCACTATATTTTGCAGTGCCCTTACTTTACCACTGAACGTAAATTATTACTTAAGCCATATTTTAGAAGACAGCCCACAATTCTTAAATTGAAGGAACTTTTTCAGAGTAGAAATACGAAGATCGTGTCCAACTTGTTTAAGTTTTGTAAGGTAATTATGAATAAATTCTCAGGTTAATTGAAATCTTAAATCTATAGGTGACTGGTGTCTGAATAGTCATAGTTTGTTAAAAGCAGTGTTAGATGGTATTATCATTATGTTTGTTATTATTTTTCTTTTTTGGTTTTTTCTTTTTTTCTTTTTTCTCTACTTTTGCTTTGTTCTTTAAACCATTCTTTTTTGTATTCGATGCATTTTGTTGTATCACTTCCATTTGTTATATTCTTTATGTCTATTTGTAAGTCTCTTATACCTCTTTGAGGTGGAATAGAGAATAAATGAAACTGAAACTGAAACCTGATTGTAATGGACTAGTAGAACTTTAAAAGAAGGGTTTAAGGTCACATCAAGTTTTAATATGTTAGAGGGATACTTATTCTAAGCATGTCAGTGAAATTGGCATTGAAATCTGATGTGTGGTTCTCAAGATACAGTATGAACAGGTAAAGTTGTAACATTTTCAACAAAAAGGAAACTGGAAGCAAGCACATATGACATCATATCTCCACATTAATGGACAGTCTTTTGTTTCTCTTAAAAATTTACAGCCAATTTTCTCCTCAACAATCCAATGTTATCCAAATATGATTGCATAAGTGGCATGAGAATTTAACAAACTTTGGATTTCATTCAGGGAAATCTTATTCCTATTAACAACTTCAAGGTCAGCACAAAAAGGTAACAAGCAAAGGAAAACAAAGGATTCCTTGTCAATGTTAAGAAGGGATATAGCCTCTGCTGCCCTCAAACTCACTTTTCAACACGAATCTAGTAACTATATTCACTGATATCTCAAGAAATACATACATGTCCGATTTAGATGGGAGGGTCACCACACAGTGTAGATTTGGCTTCTCTCTGGCATATATATGAAAATTGAATTTTTGCTCAATTTTCCCCCTTAAAGATTATTACCAAGTGTGAATGGATACAATCTGTATTGTAGCAAGATACCATGACCAGTTGTTTGTAGTAATACATGAAATCCTCATCTCATCTAGTCCTAGTACTTTCATGTTTAAAGGGAAAATTCAGTCATTGGAATTTGAATAAGTGTAGTAGTTAAAGCTGTAAGGGTGTAATGAAATCACTAATTAAAATGTTTAATCATGAAAAGTTGGGATTATCTAGCACTTAATTATGATTGTACCATGCTCAAGGAAATTTATCCAAAGTAACAAATACTGTACATGTACAGTATATTGGATATCAATGTTTTCTCCAGCTGCTCAAAAACAGCATGTTTCGTCATTCTTATTGACTCATTGTAGTAGTGCATGCTACTGTACATTACATGTTACATGTGTACGTGCTTATCAAAAATTTTTGCTGTTGAGCTTGGAAATGGAATTTATGTTTGGATAACATTTGACAAGAAGACAAATATTTTCAGTATCATTTTAGTAGCAGCAAACAGGGTGGATGATGGGCTATAGATTTGGATGTGCCTATGTCATTGCCATTTTTTTTTTTATTTTGCAGGGAAATACGAAATAAGGATAATGTGACCTTCAGTGAAGATGACGAGTATATTTCTTACGTATCACCTCAGGTCTATGAGTTTGTCCCAGAGATGTCAGTAGGTGATCCTACAACAGATAATATTACCACCATCAATGTTCCTTACTTGGTAAGGGTTCAGAGACCGAGACTGAGGCAGGGTTGGGAAAAGGTTTTGTTTTTTTTTTCCAAAGAGGGGAGAAAGATATCCCCTATCTCCATTTTCATGTAGAAGAGAGGAGACTAACTTTCAATCACCCAAGTTTCCCTCACAATTCCCAAGTTTTTGTAGTTGCAGTCTTCATCACATCTTCCCATGCATTGTACTCCACCCGGAAAGCACAGCAGTATTATAGACAAGTGATTGTGGGGTTACAACGCCCTTTACAAGTGTTATAACGCCATTACTTCAATTTCCCTCTGAGGGTTGGAGGGTGTAGAATATGCCCACAGTATTTCTCATCTGTTGTAAGAGGTGACTCAAGGGGATGACTTGAACCATACTAGAAGTTTACTGTTTCATCTAGCTGACACTAGTTTATAACACATCCGTGTTGGGTGTGTCATTCAAACCCATCTACTGTAACCTTAGCAACCCATTCAAGTTGTTTACTATACTGTCTCATTCATAAAGCATTAAGTTTCACGTCATCATTTTCATATTCTTCCCATACAGACTGTGGTCAACACTGCCTCATTTATGACACTAGGTGAGCAATTCCTGATTCAATTGGCAGCCAGGAGTGTCAATGCTAAAGTGTTTGATACTTACCGTGTCTTTGATCTCTTATGGGGTTACCCTGATCCTCTTCTCGAAAAATTACATCAACAAAAGCCAGACCTTGTGCCAAGTGCAATCTTTGGGCTATTTATGGATGTAAGTATTTTATCTAACAGCTCATGTTGTAGATTAGATTGTAGTGGTAATTTTTAGCTCAACCCACTAACAGTAGGTAGAGCTTATTTTATACTGTATATGGGGTCAAAATGTCTTCCTCCCACTTTAAAAAGTTTCACTGCCTTCAAATCTGGTCAGATTTGTCTGATTTTTCCAGTGGAGGATTGGCATAAACATGGCAACAGGTCTATCATTTTTGGAGTGGTTTGGTGTAAAGAGTTTGGAGAAATCATTACTTTTCTGTATTTTCCCCTCAAATGTCTCAGACTGTTACATAATCAAGATAGCCTGCAAAGCAGTCATTTATTTGTCAGCTAATTACTTATCCTTCAGTAATTTTGATATCTGTTACCAAGGAGCTGCTATGACACAGGTCTCTCTTTGCTGTGTGAGGACACTTTCACAGTGTGTGGTCACTGTAATGCTGTTTGGCTTGTCACCAAGTTTGTTTAACTGGTGAAGCTGGAGTAAAAGTGGCTGTATGATACTTGTTACAATTTGGAATAATGTCAACTTGAATGGACCAGAAGTACTTCCATGAATGGACACAGATCAGCAGTATCAGCCTTCAGATGAATGGTGCATTGATGTTTGTTCCAGTACTTCACTTCTTGTGTACAGATGTCACAGAGGGTTGAACTTGGGAGGTGGAAGGGAGAGGAAAACATATGAAAATGTTGGGAAGGGAGAGAGGGACTGAGGAAGGAGGGAGAATTGAGGGAGGGGAAGAAAAAATATTTGGGTATCTTATCTTTCCTTATTGCTTATCCCACTGTCTTGCACAAACTGGTCATTTGTACTATGACTTATTGTAAGTTTCTAATTCCTGCCTCTATAGGTAGCACTATCTTAAAGGGTACCTCAAGTAAAAAAAAAAGACAGAACATTAACCTTTATATGTATAAAAGCATGAAAAATAGGTGCTTACAGACCAATCTCATCTTCATAGGAGCTGAGATATAAAATATTGAAGTTTGTTTACTCACATTAAAATGGTACATAGGACAATAATTTGTGATGTCATTGTTAAACTGTAAGTTAAAATTAATATCTTTGTTTTTCTCTGTTTTTCTGCACCTTATACCAAGAGGTGTGATAGCACTCCTACTCTGGTATGCGGTAATGTTATTAATTTAGTCCTCTCTGTACAACATGCCATGGAAGTTAACAGGAGTGTTCAGGTCATAAAAATATTTTTTAACTTTCAAAGGAAACAAAACATCATTTGTGAGTTTTACAACTAGAAAGTCACAGCTTACACTATTGAGCCATGTTTTATGTGAATAAGCTTCAACATTTTATGTCCCATTTCAGTAATGTCCTGGGAGCTGGACTGAAAGCATTCACTTTTCATGCTCTTTAATATATTTTTGAGTAAAATATTTGTTTGACTTAAGGTACACTGTTAGAGGATGAACTAGCTATGTAGAATTTATCCCTGAAACAGTTCAACTGCTAAGTGAACAGTGTTCACATGCTGGTCTGCCTACCTGGAGTTGTCTGAGTATGTGTTAGGTGTACACAATAAATTTATTCAAGATAAATTTAAAAAAAAAAAAAAAAGAAACACTGATAACATAGAAGGTTTGAGCGACAGTAGCTTTGCTACTCTGGTTTTTTTAATTTTTTTTTTTAGAGCTCTACAGAAAGATGATATGTAGATTAAGTAAACGGAGATCTAAAAAAATCCCAATGTGCAGACCGTGATATGGAATGACTTTTTCACTTTGAAAGTTAAAGGCATGTTCTGGTGGCTTTTTGCCGCTATCTGTTAATAAAAACAAAAATAATTCCGCACCATATATCCTTCAAAACCCTATTACAATACCATTTTCCTAACTCACGATATGTCACTTAAAAGATTGGTTATTTTTGTTAAAAAATACATCTGCTTTTCATTAAAGCCACAGAAAGTTAAGTTATGTGGACACATTGCTTCAAATTTTTTTGTTTTTCTTTATAATTGAATGTCCTGTTTGTCCTTGAAATTTGATACTGTTGGAATGTTTGAATATCTTTTCCTGTAGATCTAGCATTACCCTTTACCATACATAGAGTCTAACCAACAATATAGTGCCTGCAGAGGCATCGTAATTATGAATAAATTGAATGCAAAGTCAATTAATGTGCAACAAAGACATCACAGACTTCCCATGATGCATCAAATCCCAAGAAAACTTTGCAATACTTAAAAAATTTGTACAGGTATCTTTCGAATGCTATAAGCTATTGAGATGGAGTTTTCCCCTTATGAAAGAGAAAATTTTTTTGCTTACTATTTTTTGAAGTTAACGAATTTTGTCTCCAGAATATGTCTTTAAATCTGAATGCTATAGTAAAAATTTGGGGGAGTCTACATTTTTTTTATAAATTGAATATAATTATCATAGTGCGTAGTATGTATGTTAATGTATAATTTTTGTAACAAATCAATTGCACGTTATGCATACACACTTGCTAAAGAAGCCTTACAGGTGGACGTCACCAACATCTGCGTCCTCACACCGACTACCGCCCGAACATCAATGGCTTAAAGCGTACCTCAAGTCAAAAATTCAAAAATATATATTAAGGGGCATAAAAAATGAATTCAAACAGTCCAACTCCCATCTTCATAGGACATTCCTGAGGTGAGATATATAATGCTGAATTTTATTCACTCTACTTGAAATGGTACATTGTGCTATAATTTGTGATGTCATTGTTGTACACCTCAAATTACAATCTTTGTATTTCTTTGTTTTACTGAAAGTTACTGCACCTTGTGCCAAGACATGATAGCACACCTACTCATATGGGGTGAAAAATTAATTAAGCCCTCTCTGTGCCACATGCTCTGCAAGCAAACAGGGAGTGTTCAAGGTCATGAAAGCCTGTTTAATTTTAAAGGAAAACAAAGCAGGCAATGTGAGTTGTACAACAAGAAGGTCACTAATTATTGCACAATGGACCAATTTGTTTTAAGTGAATAAAGTTCAACATTTTATATCTCAGTTCAGGAATGTCCTATGAATATGTGAGTTGGACTGTTAGAATTTATTTAAAGTGTTCTTTAATATATATTTTTGAATTTTTTGTCTTGAGGTGCACTTTAATAAAGTCAAAATGGCAAGAGCTGTGGGATTCCTTCCCTAAAACAAATTTTAGTGAGTAAAACCCATGGTTGGAACTGGTTGGAATCATCCCTCCAGTAAGGGAGGGATGATTAAGTTCTGACCAGGGCCAGCATTGGTCACACTTATCTTACCCTTGCCTATTTGCTTCATGGGGATGAAAGACCATACTTTATGCCCTGTAACTGTGCTGTCAGCGTCAGTCACATTCTTGTTGACCGTTATGAATGCTCCCGCATTCGCCAGAAATACTACACCTTGCCCGACATGAAAACTTTGTTTGAACAAACGTCTGACATAACTCCTGCCTTGCTATCTTTTTAGTAGAAATTGAGCCCCCTGTGTCTTCCTTTTTCATCCTTTTACTTTTCTCCTTTTAGGTAGTTTTACCCCAATACTGTAACTAAACTATGTGACACTATATATTCATGTTGGGTGTGTCGTTAAACTCCATCTAACTAACAAATACAAGCATATTAGGCATGTTTCTGTTTGAAGTATCCTTCGACTGTTCATAAACACCCATGTGTGCCATGTATGTATATAACTGAAGTTTGTAATGTTCACACTGTATTAATTTTTTATTTGTTTATAAGTAAATGAGATGGTCAAAAAATATGGGGATGCTGTGAAACAATTGCGATTCAGGTCATCAATTTGCAGTTCAGTTATTAATATATTGTACTACATGTCTATTATCTCTTTTAGAAAAACAACACTGATGATGGAGTATACAAAGTCAATTCAGGCAAGACAGATCCTTACAAAACAGCTTCAATAGCATCATATAAAAATATGAGTAATTTGAGTTATTGGACGACAGAAACATGTAACATGATCAATGGCACTGGTAAGTTTTTACATTCTGACAACTATTAAAGTGCTTCTTTAAGGGTGAAAGCAGTAACCCCAAATTTGTTTTGAAACAACAGTTCACAGGCCTCCATTTTCAGAAAATTTTATGGTTGTCCTTCGGACAACCGTTTCACTATTTTTAGTTGACCAACAGGAAAATTAGTTGTCCAAAACATTTTTACACATTTTCGCACAAACTTTATGCTGTTTTTTTGTTGGATTTCAGTAGAGTTTATGCATGTATTATTCATCTTGCAGACTCAAATGTACACTTACAATGTTTGAGAGATGATAATGATTAAAGGTGAAAGAGTCCATCAAAAAGCAGTATAGCCTAGTCTTTAATCAGATAAAAACAAACTGCCATTACAGTCCTTCAGGCAAAAAAGTGGTTGTTCTTCAGACAACCAACTTTTAACTTTTGGTTGTCTGGACTTAATTTTGGTTGTCTTGGACAACCAGACAACCACAAAAATCAAGCCCTGGCTCAACCCCAAAAATTTATTACTATTTCTTGTCCAAGTATCTTTTATGATAATGCAGGACTTGAATAGTAATTGCATATTCAGGGAGGGTAAACCAAGTTGTTTACTGCTTTCAGAGTTGAAGAGTAAAAATGTCTCATTATTCTCAAGTGCCATTCTTGTAACTAACTACAACATTAACTCATGTTGGGGAGACTGCCTTTCTTTTTAAAGGATAGTAGACACATGTAACATGCCATTTTCAAGTGCCATTCTTGTAAGAGAATAGTTTATAACATCAATTAAACATTAAAAACGGAGCCTTCTGCCATTGTGCTTGGTGCTCAGTAGGGAAAACAAGCCTGTGAGCCACAACTGGGAAAAAAAACAGTGGCCAGCTCAACTTGAACCAATTGGTTTGAAACTGGGCTGAAAACTCCATCTAACTAGCTACAACATTAGCTCATGTTGAGGAGACTGCCTTTCTCTTTATAGGATAGTAGACACATGTAATATGCCATCATTAACACTGGTATATTCTATTATTTTTACTTAAAAAAAGGGGAATTACTGTACTGTCATTGTGCTTGGTGCTCAGCATTTCGCAATGGAGTAGAAAAAACAAGCGAGTGGGCCACAATTGGTAAAACGACCATAGTTGAACTGACTTAAGGGAAATATTGCATGTGTTCAACAAGAAAATCCATACTTTTAAAACCGATATATATTAGCAAAGAGTGATAAATTATTACAAATAAGGAAGTATGGTAGCCCCCTTCTCAAGAAATCAGTAACCTTCAGAAAGAAATTCAGTTGTTTGTTGCTCAAGAATAACGTTCACCCAAACTTTCCCATATATCAAAAGGTGCAACTTTCATAATTCTTCTTGTGCATAATTTTTTGAGCAGATGAAGCTATTGCTGGATTTTATTGTTGAAACGGAATGATTTGAGAATGACTTAAAGGGACGATCCTCTCACCCCAAACTACACTTCTAGTATAGGGTAATAGAAACTCTCAGTTGGCTCAGCTTTTTGATTGACTGCTAATTCAAACAATGCAGAATACCAAAACTTATATTACACAGTATGAACTGGTCTGATAGTGTTTTGATTATACACATTGAGCTTTCTATATTAACCCTGAAGCAATAAAATGAAATTGTGTCTGGATAAGGGTGAATTTCAGACAATTGTGGGAGGGGCTTAATAAAGAAGGTAAGGAGAATTGGGACTGTTTGGCATGAGAGAATTGGGCCTTTAAGCTATTTACATGTCATGCTATGTTAGAGCATTTTAAATCCAATGTTTTCCTTTAAGCAATGGAACAGAAAAAAAAGCCAGTGAGGACCAACTGGAAAAAAGACCATGGCTGAACTGACTTAGACCAATCCGTTAGAATCTAAACTTTAAAACCTCTAAATGTCATCATATGTAGAACATGATCATTGGTACTTTTTAAGTTTTGACAGTTAGTCTGACATGCAAACCCTTCATCCTGCCAGGTTGATGAATATGAAAGCCCATCCCATCAGTTAATTGAAATATTTTAAAACAGCTATGGATATTTGTCTTTTCTTTGAGGTGTTTGTTTTTGCCTTCTGCAATGGCTTCTATTTGCTTTAAAAAAACCAATGTTGGAAAGTTTTTCGTTGATATGAAAGCTGTAGGGGATGGCAGTAATCTTCTATGTCACTCTGTTCAATATACCTCATTCTTAAATAGCTTTACAGTGTATGCATTTAAAGAATATAAAATGGTGAGTCCAAAGGGCAATCATTTAGCAGAAAACTGGTTACAGTCCCACAGGAAATACTGTACAAGAGCCCTGTCGGCTTTCAGAAACGCTAGATTTTTCTGAAGTACTTAAGTACTCAAAAACCTTTCTTACCAAAGTCATTCAAGTAAGAGTGTATTTCCAGTAATCAAAATGCAAGAAATTGAGAAATTCTGAAGACAAGTTTCAGATGCTAGTCAGCCGTACAGTATGTAACCTAAATGCTCATAAGAGTGATTTTGAAATATGTTCAATTTAAAAATGTTCCCAGATTTGACAGATTTTGAACTGTTGTCATTTTCTTCGTGAGTTTCATAAGTAAAATATGTTTATTAATAGGTCAAAAAAACAGATGGTACTTTTGGCAGGCCTAAACCTTATCTAAGTGTGGCCATCCTTAAAAAGTCTTTTGGTTTTCTACCTAAGATATAAAGTTGGGTAACTGTGAGGTTGATTGTGATTGTGTTAGAACTTATTATTCATACTAAATTGTCTCTCTGCCAAGCTACATACTTTGACCAAAGGTGTTATTTGTGTAAAGTTGAAAATAAATGCTTGGTGATCGTCATTATACTTGAAGGCACTTAATATTATTTTTTTACAAACTTCTGTTATCTGAAAAATAAGTCACTCAACAATTCCATGGTCTTCATAGTTTCAACAATTTTAGTGACTATACACCTATAAATGTTCGAACTTTGAACAAATAAATTTCATTCTATGGCACCATGTCAAATTCTCAATCTGGAGCTGCCTTTGCCGAGCTGTAGCAGCTGCAGTCGTACTTTGGACCAATTCTCTCACCCCAAATTGCAATTCTGAGAGGGGTTTACTAAAATTGTCAGTTTACCCAGCTTTTTGATTTACAGCTTTAATTCAAACAACACATAGTCCCAAAGCTTGTATTACACAACATGAACTGTGGTGAGAGTTTTTTGAAGTACACATTGAGCTTTTCTATGTATACTCACCCTGAATCAATACTGGGATTGTTTCTGGATAAGGATGAGTTTCAGAAAATTGTGGGAGTACTGTAGCTTAAGTAAGAAGGTTAGGAGAATTGGTACTGTTTTGGGTGAGAGAAGTGGGCCTTTCAACAAATTACAATATAATAGCATAATTAAATGTAAAGAATATTGTTATATGGAATCAAAAAACTTGTCTGCAGCCACTGGACTAGGGCTATTTCAATGTTCCCAGAGATCATTGTTCCCAGGGTTTGATGTTTCAGGACTGGAAACATGGGATACTTTGCTGGGAACATCAAACCCAAGGAAAAACTATCCTCGTAATCTCTGCCAACAACTAAATTAGTACAAGAACAGGTAACAACACACTTTGAACCTTCAAAACATGGAATAATTCCTGTGAAACCTGATTGAGGCAGCCCCAGCTTACCTATTTACTTGCATGCCATTCCATTTTAAAGAAAATTGTCCCAATTTCTGATTTCATAAACCTCTGCAGATAATTCCAAGTCTGTTTCAGTCTTCACCTACCTCCTTTAACCCTATGTATACAATTTTTACCCATACCTTCTGGCAAACTGTGTACACAGTGGTGACCCTTCTAGCACAGGGTGTCTGCACCCTATCTTCTTTCTCAATTTTGCCCTGCTCATGTATACATAGGGTGATAGTAGGTTAGTAGGTATCATACCTTAAAGACTCCCAAACCAGGGAGTTTTGTGGATTTTCAGACCATATAGTTTTAAAAATATTGTTAAAGTAAAAATGATCAATAACTTTGAAAGCAAGAGCTTGTTAGACATAATGTGTTTGCATAGAACTGTGATTTCCAATGTAAACATTGATAAGGGGGGGGGAGGGGGGGGAAAGGAACTTTTACGATCATTCTTTTCCCTTTTCTCCCCTTTTGAACAAACTTAAAAAAAGTTTTGTTTTTTTTACTATGATGACACTGTATGCAAGCACTGTACAGTGTGTTACTGTTCACGCAATGTCTTAAAACTGAGAGAAAAGTCAGGATCACTGTACAACGAATTCAGATGGGATTCTGATCAGATTGAAGTGGCCATTTATTAAAATTTTCTCCATCTCTGATTAGAAAGAGCAAGAAAATTTCCAACCAGTGTAAACATATGATTTTCATTTGGGGTCAGTGAAAGTGAAAGTTAACTAATTTTCATGATGTCACACCAATAGACATCCTCTGTCACACATGCATAGCCTGATAAAAGCTGTCTGTCTCTATTTGAGGTCACGTAATAATTAGTACATAAATTCTAGGACTAATTTTCATAGTCCTACAATATAAATCATATATTTACACAGGGTTGTCACCAGACCATTTTGAGAGCCTGGTAAATTGTGATCTCGGTCCTGAAGGAGCAATCTAAAGGGAAGGGAGTTCCCCCCTTTTCCTTTGACAAATTATTGCAGATTTAAAAGTGCTGACAAAAATAAGGAATTATCACTCAATTATAAAGAAATCTAAGAAATGTATTCAGTTAGGTTTAGAAATTTGTGCAGGGCTGTGATGCTGAAATTGATGGCAAGTAGAGGACAGAGATTTTCAGAGCTGGGTAGCACCGCTTGGCACAGTCTGGTGTGGTGACAAACCTGTGTACACAGATTGGCAAACTGGGTTCTCCTTGGCCTGCTGTAAGCAGGCTATTGTGAATGCGTTTCAACTACTGCATTCAAAAATCAAAACCTTACTTCAGCTTCTATAAATAATACTATATTAGTCTTTCAACGGCTTCACTGCTGAGCAGTCAACGTTTCCATCTATTGTAAGTTATTTACATAGCATACCTACCATACGGTATACAATAGCCTGCCAACTTTCTATTGAATCTCATTTACGAATACCAGAAATGATGTTACGACAAAAATAAAGTACTGAATTATATCTCGCGTAAAAGGTAATATATGTGCATCGAACATACGGCCTGCTACACATTTTCCACGTACAAAACCTAATTGGGTTGTTCACCATTCGTTATATCAGTTGTATGTACGAAAATACACTACTCATACTTTTGTCGTGCACCATGTGACCATCTCATGTTACCTAATTGGTCCCTCAAAATGCGGGATTTCTGTAAGTGGAAACTGGGCAAAGGTTTGCAGACCCTGTGTATTTTACTGTTTAGAGACCTGTGTTATGATTTTGAGAGAGTGCCATCTTTATGTTACTACAGAGTCTGCTCTGCAGGCTAGGTTCTCCCATACTAGAGATGGAGCAGACACTCATAAAAATTCACCAAAAAGCATTTGACATCCTCTCCAAATTCTGTAATGTGACGGCAGTTAGTCATATTGACCTATCTTTTACATTCATGTTTTACTTTCTCTGTTGCAGATGGAACATACTATCCACCATTCCTGAATAAAGATGAACCTATTTATATTTTCTCTTCTGATATTTGTAGGTAAGTGGGCTAAAATTTTGTTTTTTTTGCAACCATCATGAAACATATGTCAACTATAACGACATCTTTTCATAAAGGTAAGACTGCTATATATGTGACATAACTTTAAAATTGGAACCTACTGCCATTGTGCTTGGTGCTCAGCATACGCAATGGAGTAGAGAAAAAACATTCAAGTGGAGTCTCAACTGGAAAAAAGTGGACTTCTCAAAGCAATTGCTTAGAAGCTGAGCCATGAAGCCTCATCTTGCTATCTAACTGGTGAATGTACTGTTGCTACTGTACCTTGAAAGGTGGAGTTTGTGACAGGCATGGTTTAAGATTCAGAGATGTAACTCTGGTTGGAGGGTTTTAAAGGCCATGTCACACTACAGTGATATCAGATCTAATTTGGCTCAGATTTTTTGTGAGTTTTAATTAATATCTCCTCCATCTTTGGTCCAAAAGAAACAGAAATTTGCCAACCTGTGTAGTTATATAAATTGTATTGCAGGACTATGAAATTCTAAGTTATACCAATTTTTCTGTGACGTAGTCCGATAAAAGCTATTTGTCAATGTGATGTCACAAAATAAATAGTTTACATTTCATTTCGGTACTCCTCCCATACCGATCATATATTTACAAGATATGGCAAATTTTTGGTTCTTTCCGACAATGGATGGAGGAGATTTTAACTAAAACTCACAAAATTCGAACAGCAATCTGGTCTGATATCGCTGAAGTGTGACCCGGGCTTTGAACTTGGGGAAAAAGGCAAGGTAGGATATATCTAGGCTTGCAGTCTTGGTGGGTGTTCAAATTGGATTGTTTTTCTTTTGAAAGATCTAGCTTTATCCATGCATGCTTATATTATGCCAATATGAGTTTGATGTTCCCATTAAGTGACTGCATGGTCAAGTGTTTAGAGCATCAGACTTGCAGTTGGGAGGTTGGGAGTTTGAGTCCTTGCCGAGTCATAGCGAAGACTTTAAAAATGGAACCTACTGCCATTGTGCTTGGTGATGAAAAAATTCAGGGAGTTTCCTGATTGCAGAAAATTGAAAGTACCCAGCAAAATTTCAGGAAATCCATTTTGCTAGACAAACAGTTTCGCTGTGGTCTTTGTGGTTGGCACGTTCAATAGTGGGAAGAGATTTTAGATTGCTTTGGAATCTTTTTATAGAAATGTTATTTTTTTTTTACTGCATGAACTGTAGTTGAAAAGCAGAATGGGGAAATTATTTTTCATTATGTGAAATGTTTTCTTAAAGTTGACACCTCTCCCTAAAACTCTTCCTTCCCAACCCTTGAAAATAACCTTGGCATATTACCATGCCAAGGTTAATGCCGAGGCAAGTGGACTCTAACTTCAGCAAAAATTTGCCAAGGCAACACACTGCAGGACATTGTACCAGGGACTTGACCATACAAACATTGCACAGTACACAGCTCAAAGTTAGGCCTAAGGTTGGAGTAAATGACTTGAAGAGAAGTCGTTTATGATAGAAATTTTCAGGGTGATTGGAATTTGAGCCAATGCATTCAGTATTATGTCTTCACAAACAAAACATAGTTGCAATTTTTCAAGTTTTTAAAGGAAATCTTGATTGAAAAAGTTCACTACATTTGGTATTTATGGAATATATGTAACTCACCAACTGCTGTCAAAAAGTTGTCACTGCACACACATGAATGTGACATGGTAGAGATTGACCTTTAGATTTTATAGGAACCAGTCATTTTATGGTTTTGATATTTAACTTAAATGGGAAAAATTCCCAAAGCGGTGGTTTTGGTGTTATCAATGGAATTGCGGGGCTTCTGAAACAAATTACATTTGCACACAGCTATTTCTGTAACACAAACTTTGTAAACAAGTTTCATTGACGTCATTAACCACTGTTTGCATTGGACAGTCACCTCATGGTTATAATGCGAAGGTAAAGTGTATTTTTGCCAAAGTCACTCCTTTTTCAACAATTTTTTGCTGTAGCCAATATCTTATAAATGTTCAAGGGTTTCCTTCCCCCTCCACACCCACACACCCTGCCGATAATCCTGTAAAACAAAGTATTAGGAAATGGACCTCTAATCCACTTACACTTCAGCTTTTTATAAACAGGTATTACAATGAAGAAAACATTTATGAAATACCTTGTTAAATGTAGTTTTTTCCCCTAAATAATGTCTCTTTATCATTTTGTTGTTTCTACAATAGATCTATCCAGGCAACCTATGAGAAAACTGTTAACGTCCTTGGAGTTCCAACATATCGTTACGTAGGTCCCCCAGAAGTGTTCCAGAATGCATCAGTAAACCCTGCTAATCTTGGCTTTTGTACTCCAAATAAGGAACATTGTTTACCAGGAGGTCTACTGAATGTCAGCAATTGTCATGAAAGTATGTTTACAGGTTTTTGAACAGTTGTTCATCGTCCCAGTGTTTTTTTTTCCTTTTTTATTACATCACTATAAATGAAATTTGAACAATTGTGATACTGTATTTGTATACCATATTTCATACATTGCTTGTCAACAAAAAGCTATGGCAGTTTGGTTAACAGGTGGGGTGTCATGTATTGGAAGGAATTTGGAGAAAGAGTGTAATAAGGGCATATTTTTGATTGTCAATTATTGGTAAGATATTATTTTCTGTCCAAGTTTCTTTGAGAAATATGATGCCTATGACATGAGTTATAAATCTAAAACCATTTCCCTATTTGCCATTAAGTTAAGTAAAGGATGCCTCTGAAAGACTATACTTTGTGCTAAAGACATCACAAGCCCCACCCCTTTTGATAGGAAAAATCTAGTTCAAATTTAGTGTAGTTACTGTAGCTGAGAGCAGCTGACAACATGTGACTGCATGTTGCATTGAAAAACTGAATTTTGCCCTGCAGTGGATGTGGCTTACCAATTGTGACGTAACGTGAAAGGGCTCAGTAGCAAACTTTACAGTATATATTCTATATTGAGAGAGTTTAATTGCAACCTGGGTTGTAGCTTCTACGGCTGGAAGAATGTTTGTTTCCTGTGAAGGAAATCAAATTTATTTCGCAGGAAGGAAGTACAATTTCCCACAATTCTCTGTATGTTTTCATGTACAGTAAAGAAAATTTTTCTATTCCAGTTCATTCTGGTCAGTTGAAGTTAGGGGATAAGTTTTTGGACCAGCACAAGCTGTTCATCACAAGTTTCCACCAGTCACTCAGGTCTGAAAATGAGACGCAAGTCTCTTTGAAAAAACTGTTTACATCTTTTGCTTTTTCTTTTCCCAAAGAGTATGACTGACAAAAACATGAGAAACAGAATTATTTGAAGGGAAAATTTTGTTTCAAATGCATTGAAAAACCCAGAAGCTTGAAAGAAGTTTTGAGGGATCTTCTCTTGGAAATTTTAGCAGTTTGATGGAAATATTTGCAATTGAAGAAAAACATTCCTGTTTTCAAACATGAAAAGTTGTGGGAATTTTCACTCCATTCCCCAGAAAAAAAAAATTCATGCTATGATATCACTTCAATCATTACAAATTTAAAAGAATTCTCACTATATGTTTTTGTAAAAAATGTTTTATTGTAGATGCTCCTGTGGTAATGTCCCTTCCTCATTTTCTGTATTCTGAGGACAAAGTTTTGAAAATGGTTGAAGGAGAAATAAAACCAGTCAAAGAAGAGCACCAGACAGCTTTTGATTTGGAACCAGTAAGTAGTTAATACTGATCTTTTAAATGCATATTCTGGTGGCTTTTTACTAGGATCTTATAAGAAAGAAAGAAAAAAAAATTAAAAGGGCAGACCATGTCCTCCAAATTATGTTCCAATACCCTTTTCCTAACTCAAGATATCTCACTTAAAAGATTGACTATTTCTGTCAAAAAATATCTGCATTTTTCAACAAACAGGATGTTATGTAATGTTGGCACATCTTGTCTTAAATTTTCTGTTGATTTTTCTTAATAATTAATATCCTGTTCGTCCTTGAAATTTGGCACTGTTGCAATCATTGAATATCATTTCCTGTAGATCTAGCAGTTGAGGTGGTTGGCATTTTAGTCCTGGGTGGGTCATACTGAAGACTTTTATTTTACAATGGAATCTACTGCCATATTGTGCTTGCTGAGAGCTTAAGCAATGGAGTAGAAAAGCAAGCCAGTGAGCCACAACTGGAAAAAAGCTGTGGCCAGCTTGACTTATATTAGTTAGTTGGAAACTGGGTCATAAAACTCTATGTGTTACTAACTAAATTCATTCTAGACTGGATGAAAAGAGCAGATACTACACATGATCTTAGCCAAAAGACAGAGAAGCGATAAAATAAAGCTAGTGTTCAGTTAAGTTCAACACCTGTGCTTTCACTTTTATAGGAATTCACACTCACTTTAGCCTATAATGCTCCCCTCACCTGACCTGTAATTACTATTGTACAAAGCCGTCTTTGGCATAGCGCCACTAGGAATCATTGCTAGTAATCATTCTGCAATAGATTGATTGTACAATAGTGGTTATAGGTGAGGTCAGATGAGGTCAGATGATATACTTGATGAATGTGTACTGTCTCTTCTTTACAGAGCACTGGAGCTCCAATGCAAGTTTTCAAAAGACTTCAGATCAACGTCTATCAGAGAAATTACACTGGTTTCTTGTAAGTTGTTGAGCTTTCTTATAAGTCTTAAGTTGCACCTAATTCTTTATTTCCAATTTGATGTCTAAAAATTTAACATCACTCTATCTTACAACCTTGTTGGTTTGAAAGCTACACTAAGAGTAGGTTACTTCCTTCAGGGTGTGGGATTTGGCATGAGGGAGGGGGGGGTTCCATGTCCCTAGAAATATCAATGCTTCCAAGGTTCAAATTTCTCATGGTTTAATTTTTAGCATACGGTTAGGTTTGTTGTAAGAAGATTGGGGTAAAGCTTATTGGTTGTGGTTAGGATCATATCCTGTCAGACTCACAGAAGTTTGTAAGTAAAGTTGTGAGTTTTCCCCACCCCACTTTTCCCCCTCCTGACTTTCAAGTCATTCTTCCTTCACTTTTGTTTGTTGCAGCTGTTTCTTCAGTGGGGCTTGATTTCTTTGTCCCAGGATTGTTTTTATCTTTTTTTAATCATGATTTAAATCAGTGATTTAAATCAAGTAAATCAATTTTCATCAGATTGTTTTTATTAATCATGGCTTTTTTCAAGTAAAATCATGATTTTAATTTTGATTTTAAACAATGTGATTTAAATCAAACAACCCTGCTTTGTCTATTCCTTGCATATCTTACTCAAATTAAAATCAAAATATCTAGACGAATATTGTGTAAAGAACTGTCTCTGTGGCACTTTGCAAAATTTTTGAGTTAACTTGAAAATTCCGAGGAATTTTCCCTTCCTAATTCATCCATTATACAAGGGGAATCTTATATAATATGGTTGTGTGCAGTGGACTGTATCTAAATTCCCTAGTTGGTGTAAAATTTTTGCATTTCAATCTGCTGTTACATTGTGCTAAAAACCCCTATTTTTTGTTTGTTGGTTTGTGTTGGCCAGACAATTGCTTAATTTGTTCTTTGTGTTGTATGCACAAGCCACGGGAATGCAGGACAGTATGAACTGAGCTCTGCATATATCCTACCATAAACCCCTTGTTTCCATGTGACAAAAATTACTGAACTGCCTTATTGGTCTGGTCATAGGGATTTTAAGTTTCTCTAAAGCTTTCTATCTTGTTCATATGCGAATAAAGCACTTACAATTGTCCTGGTTCAGTGAAAGGGTTCACAAAGTATTCTGTTAGTTTTGTCATGTAAAATACTGATCAATTATTTTGTCTTTGGTTTTTTATTTATGGTAGTACATGATGAATTTGTCAAGGTAAAAATATACAGTTGATTTCCATCCTTGCCCAATTACACAATTTGATGATTGACAGACAGCAATACTCCATGCAAAGACATTTTATCCAAGTCAAGAAACCCTAGCCTCATAGTACTATGTCATTTTTTAAAAACCAAGCAGACTAGAAGCTTGGTGAAGTGATAATAATAGACCTCCAGCAGTGGGTGAATTTGGACACCTGATATACCTCAGTTGAACAATAGATTACTGAGGTTAGAAAATCATTTTTTTTACCGCAATCAAAATGATGATTTACAAACTCAACTCTATGTTCTTCACAGGGACTTTAAAGATCTGTCTGAGGCATACCTACCCCTTGTATGGATTAATGAGGTGAGTCCATCTGTTAAAACCAGGACAGGAATTAAGCAAGGGTTCAAGGCTCTTAGCCCCCGAAAATGTAAATATAACCTAACCTTCAGAATGGGTTCACAAGGACCAAAAAGCCATGTATATCATGTAGAGCAGGGTATTTTAAAGGCAGATATTAGCTAATCAGTCGAAAAAGAGTCTCTGTGAGTTGATAATTAATTCTTACCTGGTTATAATCCTATATTCTGGAATGGCTATGTTCAAATGTCCTATTTTGACACCCTCATATTATGCCACCCCTACATTGAAAAACTTCTATATTCTAACATATCCATTGCTTTCCAACACTCCATTGTTCAGGTGCCCCTATAGACGAATCAGCACTTGTGTTTATTGACTGTAGGCAGCCATTATTGGGGTCCATTAGCCTTCAATCTTCTTCATTTATTGTCTACATGAATTTCAAACTCTCATATTTTAGAGAAGTTGAAGGAATCAAGATTCAATTTAGTCTACAACCATCCATGATATAGGTGAGAAAGGAAATTGAAAGATTTAAAAGGTGGTAGACCCCAGTATGGCCGACTGAAATCAGACCATCACTCGATGGCCGTGGTAAAGCTATAATTTGTATGATTTGACAACGACTGTGTACATTTTAAACAAAAGTTTAACTTGAATGAGGCACAATATTATACTCCTGCACTAAGTGTAGTGATTTTGAAATTACCTTGCATTATTTCGGAAATATTTCAACTTTCTTGCAAAATCACACATACGGTAGGGACAATTGTCTCTCCATTTACAGGAAGTCTGTGGTATAAACTGTCTGCTCTCTGAATATACCTTACTAGAAACGTAGGCTGGATCAAGAAGGTGCAAAGCAAGGAAAAATAATGTCCAACGGTTTCATCCACTATTTTGGCCATCCCAAAGGACCATCTCCCTTTAATCTTCCCAGTTTTTTTCTTTTCCTGTACAATGAATGGCTGTTGGTATGCAATTTATGACCCAAGCACAAGCATGTCGGAAAAAATACCCTGAGAACAATCTCGTCAGGAACTGTTCTCAGTACTAATTATATGCCCATTTAAGCATTGGAAAAGGACCATGAAGGTTGATATTTGGTAGCACTTTATCTCAAAATAAGCTGAAAGGGGATGTAGCCCTTCAGTGCACTTTAAGTAATTTGACTCCCCTTTTCGCCAGCACTTATTTCAGGATTTGTTGTTAGTTGTTATTTGAACCCCAAAGTTGTTGGGCTTCTATTGTACTAGAATGGCAATCAAATCTGCTGATCATTGAAGCAGCAAATAGGAGTAATGAACCAGTGGTCGGGTACTATAATTGGGAACCACAGTTTTTCCTAAAACTGTGGTAGTCATGGCGGATCTCCTTAAAGGCTAATATCCCGTAATGAGGGGTACACTAATGTTCAAAATTGGGGGTGACTAGTAATACTTAGTACAGGTAGACAAACAAATCTGGGAAAATTAATGCTGATGCCTGGGTCCTAGTAATCCGTAGCAAATTTCACCATCAACTTGGCTGCTTGGAGTAGTATAGGAGAAGAATATAAATAAAGACATGTATTATCTTCATTGTGAGCACTTTTGATGGAGGTCAAAGGTCATCAGGTGTAACATTCTGAAAACCTTGTTACCATAATATCTCAAGGTGGGAAGTTTGGATAAAGGTCATATTTAATGTGTGGATGTATTACTATCAGAACATGATTCCAAATGTTTCTCATCAGGGGGAGTTAATGGTTATCTGGAGTCACCAGTGGTAAAACTTTTAAAACCTTGTTCACACTCTATTTCAAGGTAGGAAATTTAGATAAATTGGATATTTTCTGCATGTGATGTGGTTAGGAGGAGACCACTATTCCTTTTGGTGAAAGGTCATCTGGGGTCACCAGACATCAAACTGTGGAAACATTATTTGTTGAAACCATACCTTTATTATTATGGCAGTATTTGAAATATAAGAACTTATAATATCATTGAAACTTCATTCCAATTTTTCATTCTGGTTAAGAGCTTTATGCCTCAGCTTGCTTGAATTAAAATTGCTTGTTAAAGTAAGCATGGTCCACAGCCTTCTTGTCCTGTTGTTTTTGGAACATATGGGCAATACCTTTGTTTTTACTTCAACATGGCTGACTACATGGTCAAGTGGTTAGAGCATCAGACTTGCAGTCTAGAGTTTGGGATTTTGAATCCTGGCATGGTCATACCAAAGAATGTACAAATGGAACCCACTGTGATTGTGCTTGGTGTTCGTCGATCATGAGCAAAGCAGTAGGGAAAACAAGCTAGTTTGCCCTATTAAACCGGAAAATAAGTCTTGACATTAACCAATTGGTTAGGGATGCCACTGAAGTTCTCTTATGCGTTTCGATGCATCCCGTTGGAATGCATCTTATCTAGGGGCGTCGCAACGCCCATTGTTCACTGCTGTTGGCAGTTCCACAACCTCGAACAATAGCCATTCCGTAATTCCAGCGCGCTGCTCTGCCGCCCTTTTGTTGCCGTGCTGTACACACTAATCCAATTGAACACAAAGCAAATGCCGACGCATTGCAGCGAGGGTATTAGAATTCATTCATCATCGAAACAAGCACGAAGGTAGCTTTTCAGAGCACTAAATAACGATCGGAAAGTCTCCCCAACTGTTTACCGATGTTTCGTATCCAGTTGAAATTATAAAGGAAACTATTACACGTGGTCTTGCCTCTATCTGTATGCCATTCACGGCCTAAACCTCACTTGAACAAAGTTCCCAATTTCAGGGAAGTTTAAGATATATTGTAGGTAGGCTATGACTCTTTGTGAATTTGACTTAAAGCAAATGTTAGTAATGACCAGTGTTTGCACCGGGTAGGAATTTCGTAGCAGGGTACCCGAACCGTATTACCCGTCGGGTACCCGGGTACTCGACCGTACACCTTGCTACATATTACAAAATAAGTGCATAGTATGCACATACTTTAGAGTCATGACTCGACCCATTGGCCTTTTATCTCTATTTGGGTTGATTTGACAACAATACGCCACGTTTTACTTTATCTACAATGTGCCGTTTGTTCCTAACATCGTGACTTAAAAAATCAGACTGGAATTTAAAACTTGATCACAATTCAGAGCCGTTAACAGGTTAAGATTAGTTTCTGTTACTTTTGTCCAGTTTGCAATGTGTGCATCGGAACCAAAAAATAACTCACGGCTTGTCACTGCAACTTCTGTACCGTTGCTTTCTTGGTACGTTTATGAAAAAATCAACAATCAGTCCGTTCGTGTTAATGACAGTAAAAAACTTTCTAATGCATTTCCTGGCCCAGATTTCACCCGTACAGTACCGTTAAAAATGTACGGTAATATACGGCAGTGACCGTACTACGAACGTTCGTTCGTTCGTTGCATGGGTGCTTTGTGTTCGATGTGTGCACTGGAGTAGTGACGTCACTCGGGCACACTCCACTTGGACGGGGGATACAGAAAATATGGAAAAATATTTTGCTCTGTGTTTGCCATATATTTAGGAAACCTTGGGCGCAAAAATTTTGCGAACACATTAAATAGCAATAAAAAATTAAGTGCAATATTGAGGTAGGAATCATTTTAGTGTTCAAGTTAGTAACAGGATATAAGGAAGTGGAAGGAATATTTTTTTCGCGGACATGGCGTAAAATCCCCCTTCAAAGGAATGTGTACGATCTTAAATCTGATGGAGTGAATTTTGCTTCAGAAAAAATTTCTCTTCCCAAAATACGAAGTTTAAGCGATTGATTTGAGACGATATTTTTGTGGTTGATGTTGAGATATGTGCATACATTATGTAGACATAACTGTATTAATAAAGCTTATTTTTTAAATCTTTAAATCATGCCATTTCATGCATGCTCATTTGCCGACACCCACGCTATCGTGGCCTTATAAGGAAAGTCGCGTACCGATATGGAGGACAGGCAGAGTCCAACGTAGGTTCATTCATAAACCCTGCTGTTGAGGTTGAAACACCCTTCAAATTCCTGTCGGAAACAAAATTTCTCTATCAACGTGAGTAAATGGCATCATGTTGAGGCTCACAAGATAAAGAAATTTTGTTTAGATCGTTATTATTTTTCTGAAACAATTTAACTGTTGGTAGACGAATCCTAGTATTTCATACAAAACACTTGCTCATTTTGCTCTGTGATGAAGAACCAACCCAGCAATTCTAGTGTCTTAAATTATTCGTCAATATTCACGAAATCAACAACGATCACAGTTCTCATGAATGAGGTCATTTTCCGTTTTACAACGTGCGTTGCACATACAGTATTTTGATACTCTTGTCACGAGTATTTTCTAGATAGGCCGGCAAACGTAGCATATAGCATGCTCATGACCCCCAGCCAACTCATTTGCATACTTCGTTGAAAACTAGTTATAATTGTATGCACTGTACTGCACACACCCGACGGCCCACTTACGTTAGCCTGCATACGTACATAGATCTACCCACAGTATTGTACTTCGCTCTCTGCAAGGCTGGGGGAAATGGGAAAGGCTGGAAAGTTTGTCCACAAAAGGCCATGAGTCCTTGGAGCTTCGTGGCTCAATTTTTTTCGTTTCAAACCAAAGGTGCGTGGGATGGATTTATATTTTTGTTGTTTGCAATGCAGTTTACATTTTTCTTGTCATGACACTGTGCAAACAGTTTAACCACCTGTGCTCCTAAAACATTCCGAGCTGTGACTATAACATGCTTTGGAATTTATGAATTGGGTGTGTGCGTGTGGGGGGGGGGGGGGTGTCATAATATCTTTTTCAGCGAATTTTCAGGTTGTTACTGAAGTTTGGCATATTGGCCTATGGTGATCATTGGTATTCCAAAATCCCCGGTTACGATCGATCAGTTTATGTATTACATAAGTTCTTTTATATTTAATCCCTTAGCCAAAAGACATTCGTCGATGATGTAGAAATGGAAAGAGAAATAGACAGAACACCACACACATTTTTGGATCAAATTCTACCGTTTATTCTCCGACTTTTTTATTTTTAAGAGCCACTTGTCTACAGTTGTACATTGCGCTTCCGCACGGTAAAAACTGACCGCAAAAAGTGCCAACAATTGTGCGAATTTCCATCACAATTTAGCGTTCGAATTTTTGTACGGTTTTCGATAGCGTGTGAAATCTCGGACGGCCGGGGAAAGCGGTACAATTGATAAAAAAAAAGGCTTGGAATTTGCATTATTCAGAATTCTACGGGAGTTATACGCTAAGTATACTGCATTATATAGGCTAACATTCCGAAGGCCTAAACTATCGCTGGTTAAGCCTAACATTATGCCTATCTATACTGTGTCATTTGCGGTGCCTTGAGTTTCTACGATGGTTTGAAAATTCGAGACAAATTAAGCCTCAAGCTTTTTTCCAGAGTTGATCAGATCACACCTGACCATTTTTGCCATAGAATTGCAGTGCTATCCTCGATACTTCAAAAAGCCTTTCCTCCTTGTACAAGCGCTATTGTTCGTGGTAAGCCGATTAGCCTATAATCCTTTAATGCCGATGCATCGCTTCGCAGTGATTACGTACACAATGCTCCCCGTTTCACTGCATACAGTGCAGAGGCTGTGTAGAGTGCCTAATCTGGATGCATTTGTGACGCCAGCGCATCGCCGACGGGACCCTTTGTGTTTGCGTCGGTATGCATCGGAAATGCATCGAAACGCATAAGAGAATTTCAGTGGCGTCCCTTAGAAACTAGGCTGTGAAACTCCATCTAGCTAGCTAACTAACTTGACTGCAACTTGATGTTGAGGAAGAAACATTCCCCTGACCAGCATCATAACTCCATAAATGTCAACATATTTATTACCTTTTGTCATTTTCAGTCTTCCGTAGTTCCAGGGGATCAGGGCAATCAATTCCGTTGGCTGACCGTGTACCCCAGGATTATTGCTACAGTGGCATTGTCTTTCTTTCTGGCTGTTGGAGCCATTCTAGGTATATTGATGATTGTCCTTGCAGTCAGACCCAGAGTAAGAAGATCAGGCCTGGGCCCAATCAATGTAAGTCACCATTTTGGAATGCTCAATTTAGTATTGTTTGTCTTTATGTTCTTAAAAGAAGGGTTTTAAGGTGAAATCAAATTTTGATATGTTATAGGGGTACGTATTCTTAATATTTTGGTGATATTTGTATCGAAATTCCATCAAATTTCGATACAAATATCACCAAATATGTGAAATGTGGTTCTCAAGATATTGGCAGGTAAAGTTGTCACATTTTTCACAAAAAGTGAACTTGAAGTAAGCACATGTGACATCATGTCCTCAAATTACAGTCACGTGCAGTCTTTCGTCTTTCTTTAAACTTCACAGCCATTTTCTCCTTAACAATCCCATGTTATCAGAATGTGATTGCATAATTAGCATGAGAATTTTACAATTTTTGAAAACCCCGCAAGGAGGTTCTATTCCTATTAACTACAAGGTCAGCACAACACTGTGAAAAAATAAAGGAACACAAAGCTTTCCTTATCAATGTGAGAAGGTGATATAATCTATGCTGCCCTCAAACTCTCTTTGGAACACAAATCAAGTGACTTCATCTGCTAATATGTTGAGAAATAAATGTCTGATTTGAATGTAAGTTTCACCACACTGTGTAGATTGGTGTATCTTTCACTTACAAAAACTTGATATGTGTTTAGACTTCCGCTATAAAGAGTACTTCCACTTTAGCTCTGTGGGTTGTGCCGCATGGATCAGGAATAATTTTTGGTCTAGAAGAGGGTAGTTGTATATTCTTGTCATGGACATTACAGAATGTACACTGTACAATGCCAAAGCTTATTTAGCACTCTGCTCTATTGTAGCAAATTGCATGCCTACCATCTGAGGCTAGGCCGAGTGACACCATTCATCCAGCTTCTTGATTGGAGAGTTCCAACTGACTAGACACAAATACTGTCCAGGGGGCATGCTGCTATATGCAACATTAAGCAGCATATTTGATTTTATATATTTTTGATTTGATAGTGGCAGTCTTGGGGTGCAGGGTGACAGTGGATAAGTAGAAATGGATCATGACAGAGAAAGGTGTGATTACCTTGGCCCTTAACTCTTAAATATCTTTGGAGAGGGGAGAATTTTAGTGACTGGATTAAAAATTTAGTTCTGTCATAAGTTTAACCTGCAACAGAAAGACTTAAAAACGTATCAAATTATGCAATTGTGGGTTTCTAGCCAGTGCTGATCCAGAAGTTGTCACAATAGTCACATTCTCTTCCCTTACTGCCATCTAACTCACTCTTGCCCCATTAGCTGGTGTAAGCGGGGTGATCATTACCCTGTCATAAAGGCTCAAACATCTTGGCTGGTTCCAAGAGTAATGCTTTTATTACAGTCACAAGTGTTTCAGATTGTGTTTACATATGCCATATTTTGAACCCTGCATAAAATTTAATCTAATTACTACGCAGCTCATTTGTGAAACTTGGAACCAGCCTTGTACCCTTGTACAGAGTACAGAAGTTTTCCATTGAACAGCTTCATTGTATTTAATTCTTTTCTTTCCAGGAACCAACAGAAAAAGATCGTCTTCTGGGAAAATGAAAAACTCCCACCAATGTACCTCTCATGTGCCTGCAGATAACAGCATCTGTTGTATAGCTCAGCAGTGCTACAACTGAAAATACAGAGAACATAAGAAAAGCTTTGGAAATCTGCAAGGGGCATGTAAAGCAGAATAATGACTTTTTCTTTCAGGATCATGGCCACTATACCTCTAGTAAAATAAAACAGTCTGATTCGAAGGATAAAGAAAGTTAAAATAATTTCTTTTAAGAGTAATGGTCTTAATCCTGCCCTTCTCAAAATGCTATTTAGTTGTATAAAGTTAAAAGAAATGTCTCAATAGAATAATTTTGAGAAATGCATTTCAATTTTCATGAAAATGTGACATCCAAGTTTTGAACTTCCCTAAATAAAAATGGTATCATCCAAGTGGTATTATAGTCCAAGTGGTGCCATAGCCCAAGTGATGGTATAGTCCAAGTGGTGTTATAGTCCAAGTAGTGGTATAGTCCAAGTGGTGGTATAGTGGCCATGATCATTTTTTTTCTTCTGAGTTCTTTAAGAAATTATGATATCAACAAAGAGGGGTAAAATATGAGGATCATGCGTATGCATCATATCAGATAAATGAATATTAGGATGATTTTTAAGTTTAGGTCAAAGGTCATACTGACATCCCTTGGAATCAGTATGTGAAAACAAAAATATATAAAAATTCAAGGTAACAGTAAAAATTTATTGAATTTTCAGCAAGTGATTTAGAAACGGTACAACCTAATTTGTATTTACATTTGTCAGGGTCCTTGAAAGTCATGGAAAGATTGTGGAATTTTGTTATTTTGAATGCATATGAACCCTGTAACTGGTTTGGAGATATATCTGTAATAATTAAATATTACATGTGCCTTAAGCTGTGATATATCTTATATATGTGTTAACCCAAGTGTGTTGTTTAATAATGCCAGCTACCCCCACCTTGTAACCACTGGCTTGCAAGTTGTGAAAACCTCCTTGCAATCTTGAGAAGACCACTTAAATAGAGGTCTGTTCTACAAGAAGCTTGCAAGAGTTAGGAAGATTTTTGAATGTGTTTAAAACCTTGCAACCCATTCTATGATCATGGCTTGCAAGCGTTCTTCACTTGCAAGTTGTTGTGAGCAACGGTCTCCCATTATTAAGCAACCTTAAGGAGATTGCGAAAGGTTACAAGAACTCTTAGCCTGAAAGCTCTTGGTTGAAAGATGGACAGTTGGATAAAGCTTGTACCTAATGTCAGATAACACCAAATTTTTCATGAAAGTACTGATACCATTAGGTATAAATATCTCAGGTGATGAATAAACTTTGACAACTTTTTTGTGCAATTAGGTGTACCTAGGTTTTATTATTGTTGGTAACTTTTACAATTGAAGCAAGGCAAACAATTCCAAAAGCCAAATTTTGGATGTGCCCTCATTTGAAGCCCTGAATGTTGGATAAAATTCGAATACTAATCAGCAATCGGTCACTGAGGCTAGCAACTTATTTTATCAAAAAACCACTTAACATATAGAGACTGCTTGATGGTTAGCAAGTCTTCTCCATGTAGTTTTAAAGTTAGCTTACATTGCCTAAAACAATTGTTAAATGCTAGTATGACATACTTTCACCAGAGAAAGTGAATAAGTTGGCTAAACATTATCAGAAAAGGAGTTTGAATTATTTTTTTGTAGTAAGAGGCGTAGTTTACTGCCAAAGGTATACCTCCTTGTTGGTGAACATGTTTAGTGTAAAAATCAAATAACCTTGATGGTGCTGTATTGCATGTGACATTTTATATTTCTTTTAATAATAGCAAAGTTAATAAAAATAAATTTTCATCAACTTTTTATAACAATTTCTAAGTTACAATTTAAAAAAGTATGAACATGGTGACATTCCATAAATTTGAATAGTCACAAGCAGCTTTCTGTTTAAAGGTAAATTTTATAGTGTTTCTTGGTTTTTGCTAATCAGTGATTCATTAAATCAGGCTTTGCGACATCAGTATGAAAAAGCTGTAGCAATATACAAGTTCATCTTTAAATCTGCAATGTCCTTTGTTTAAAACTAAAGGACCCTGCATTTAGAGAGATGAGATGGTAAAAGTAAAATGTCAACCGTTAAAAGTAGAAATACTCTCCAAAAATGGCATGTATTGTAGTGTTTTTGATTTGTATCATTTGGGTCTTGTTTATCAAACAAAATATGCAAAATTGTTGATTTAAAAATATTTCTGTGGTTTTGGGGTCATGTGGAACTGTTTGTACTTAAATGTTGTACCTTAGTTACGATCACATTGTCACTGGACCTCCTAGCAGAGTCTTAGCTTGTCATTATCACTTTCTGTGCCAGGAGAGTGACTTACGTTTTATAAACACATACAACAAAGGTCATGTAAAATCATGCAATTTTGTAAAAAGTGAAATTTTTGTTTACTGTGTTACAGAACTTAATTATATACCAGATTTTTATATAGGATTATAACTTTTTCATGGAAGGTGGAAGGGTTTTTTTTTCTCTATTTTTAATTTTTGAAATTTGGTTAAGTTGCTTATATGGAAATGGATTATTATGAATATTAATTCCCCTTAAAGTGCAGGACACAGTGAAACTTGGTCTTGTAATTTGTATTAAGATAGGAGGAATAAGTTTGTAAAAATCGTGTAATCACAATACCTCAACATTTGAAATGCTCAACATTTAAGTTTGCTTAAAGTCAGGCTTGGTTACCCTTAATTCCTTAGAAGAGAAGTAGAGTGCAATTAAAAAAAGAAAGGCTCCTGAAATGTGGCTGTAAAAGTTTGTATGATGCGCTTATTTTACATTTTGTATTGAATCTTCTCATCCTTTTTGTTTCATTTTTTTTTTCTTCAAACTTGTTTCAAGTATGGACTTATAGACCTTATGCATTGATGTCTGGCAATATCATCAGCCCCTCCTCCCTTAAAACATCTGTCAAGCTTGTCATAAAATTTATAATCAGTTCAAATACAGTCAATTATTTTCATAACAGCAGTTACAGTACATGGAGAATGATCAGTTTGTTTTCACATACATTTAGAATTTATTTTAAGTGAGCAACTCCTGCTTTTTATAGGATCCTCAATACCTTAGGATACCTTAGGAACCTCAATGGACGAAAGTCTATTGACCTCTATGTCCACATCTTCTTAATCTTCATGATCTGGAACTGTAGTAACGATCAAAGAGCTGTGGACTGAACCAGTTGACTTTCTGATCCTCAGACACAAAGTTGAGATAGACTCATAGAAAACTCTGTGTCTATGTCCCACCAATACTCAGACCAGCTATCTGCATTTATTGGTGAAAGTTGCAATGATGTAAGCCTGTCCCCCTTAGAGGGGGCCTTTTCTGCTTAGTGACATATGATATGCATGAGGTCTATTTGTAGAAACTATTGTTCTTAACACAGTATAGAGGTCTGCATCTTATCAGGATTTTTAGCAAATAATTTAAGGAGGTCATCATTTCTATTGGGAGTATGTCATGGCTGAAAATGACTTTGAAATATGTTTTTTATTTATTCACTTATCAATCATCAGACACACCTGTAGACCCCTAGGCAAGGTCAGTCAATATTTGTTAGGAGCATCAAGCATTTTAGTGCATTACCACACACCACCCAGGTCACACTGTAATTGACCTAACATTGACACACATTTCTTGTAGACTAGCATGCCCCTTAAAACCCCTTTGCGATACAAGGTATGGGTGCTAAACCAAAATTTACTATTACTATATATGTATGGTTTTATGCTGCAAAACTAAAGGATTCAGCTGCGTCTTGGGGTTCAGTCGTTGTGTATAATTATACTTTGGACCAGGAGTAGGCTTGGCAATGAATAGTTTTACACTTGGGGCATAGCAAGTGCAAATTTAGCAGCATCCACATAAAACCTTAGTATTTGCAGAACCACTCCATATGTACTGTGTACACTTAATGTAATACATAGCTCAGTATGCAGGGATGGACCCTCTTCTTTAGCTAAAGGGTTAAGATGCTGTAATGCAACATTTGGAGACCTTTGCCACACCCCTGCGTCATAAATCTTGGACATGATATCCATTTGACTCACAACGACACACCCCTGCATCGTAAATCTTGGACATGGTATCCATTTGACACACAACAACACACCCCCTGCATCATAACTCTTGGACATGATATCCATTTGACTCACAATGACATACCCCTGTGTCATAACTCTTGGACATGATATCCATTTGACTCACAACGACACACCCCTGCAACATAAATCTTGGACATGATATCCATTTGACTCACAATGACACACCCCTGAGTCATAAATCTTGGACATGATATCCATTTGACTCACAACTGTCTAGGGGACTAAAGGCGTTAGTTACAATTGGTAAATGCATTAGAAACCTGCAGGTCTTCATCATGTAGTTCATTGTTTTCTTCCAGGATGGAAAAAATATTAGTTACCTTGCTGAATATGTTAGTTTTTTGTTTGTCATATAGTGCCATATAAGCATTTAAAGCTGATTGATAGGACCTTCGTACAATATTTCCTTTTCTTTCATCATATATTTCATTGCATTTTTTGAAGTTTTATTACTTCAACACATACATTACTTATTTCCATTTATATATCCAGAACAACTCTATACAAGTTTTAGATTGGTGTTTGATTTAAATATTTGTGGTTGCAAACAGAGCAGTCGCAAATCAAGTAGCATTTAGATTATGGGATTTCTACTTTTCAGAGTTTAGGGCTATGGTTTAAACCTGACTTCTTCACCTTCTAGCTACGTGAAATGGAATTATTCCATAAAAAACTTACAGTGGTCTCTTTAAGATCCTGCAGGTTGGTGTTATTGTTCTTATTGCCAGTGGTACATTAGTAGAGATGAAGTTTTATTTTGTTTGAAGCTACTAGTCTTCCTCAGTATCTCTATGACAGTTACCGCTGTCACAAGTTCTACTTAACTTGTAGTCTGACCCAGTCATACCAAAGATTTAGAAAAGGAACCACTGCCGCAGTGCTTGGTGCTTAGCATAAGCAATGGAGTAGAGAAAACAAGCCAGTGGGCCACAAATGTAAAAAGTCTGCGGCCTCCACTACTAAAAACCAGTTGGTTGGAAACTGAGCATAAAACCTCATGTTACTTTATTTAACTTGCAGTCTTTGTGGGTATCACCCACAATGTCTTCTTTGGGTTTGGTTAGTAAATGCTCTCAACTTAACATCAGGGATCAGCAAATAGTGGGCTGTAGTCCACTTATGGGTCTTGGTGCCAATTTTGTTGAACCCAGTGATTATAAAGAATTTTGTAGAAGTTAGCCTTGAAGCAGAGTTTGGTGAAAATGTGAAGGAGGCAGGACTGAAAACCTATGCTTTTTATTCTGCCCATGACTTTCAATTTGTGTCTAGAAGTGTCATTTCACTCCATCTGGGAGTTGTTTTTGGCCCAATGTTACTTGTATGCACCGTGCCAACTAATAGTGGTGCTCCCAAATGATAGCTCTGGGTAGATAGTTTTGCGACATCCCTGTGGCTGGTGGACCAGCATATTTCAGACATGCATTGCAGATAAAGGTGTTACTGATCCCTACTTTATACCAAATGCAGCAAATATTTGCATTCAATGCTCTTTTGCCACTGAACTTAAAGTTAAACTGCCAGATATACCGTATGGACAATTTGGTTGTCACAAGTCCTTATTTACATTTAGCCTTTGTAGGTTCCATCCACAGTTTCTTTGACTTTTTTGAGAACTAAATGCTCTTAGATCAATTTACTTCAAAGGTACAGTAGAAAAGCCTTACATTCATTGCCCCTACCATCAAGTTAAACCTTATGCTGCCCAATTGACAAGATCAGTCACAGAAAGATTAAGAGGAACAGACGATATGTTGTAAAGTCACATTGAAAATACTCCACAATGTAGAGATCCATTGGTCAATGTAGTATTCATATATTAAATCAGATGTATTATTCAATGGCAGTGACATATCAAGGAAGGCCCTCTATTGGCTGTTGTGTCCTTCAAAATGTATCAAATACAGGCTATTGGCTCACTTAGAACTGAGACTAATTGAAGCTTGCACCCCACCCCACCACCCCCCTCCCCCCTCACCCCCCCCCCCCCACCATTGAAAGTGTGTGGGTACACCCCTGAGTTAGGAACAGATTCAGGGGTGAATCTAGGCAGTTTCAAGAAAAGGGGAAAAAATTTCATTTATAGCTATCCTTGGATTTGTAGTATTTAGAAGTGTCATTCAATTAGTTATTCTATGGACAAATCTATTCAGCCTATAGGAAGTTGGCCATAGTTGGAGGTCATTAACCTTAAATTTCCTCCTTTCATTTTCTTCATGCAATTCTTATCCCTCGTATTCCGAGAACTTGGAGTGCAGGAAATGGCCAGGATTCCTACTCAGCATTGAGAGATCATAACCTTATTTTCCAAAAGAGATATCATGAAAAAAATAAAAACTAACTTGTTAAAAAATATTGGTTGTGTTTGCCATTGTGCCTTCCCCCTGCCCCTGGTGGGTCGCTGACCATGGGTCCTAGCTTAGTGTGAAATTATCCATGCTGCAGGAGAACTTAAAATTTAAATGGAAGAATTAAGACTGGTTGCCCTCAACTATGGCTCACTTAAGCAGACCAACACTTGTGTGTTAGTGATTCATTAATTGCAATATTGTTGCCTTGTATTTTCATAATGCCTGGGACTCCAGAACATTTTGTGGGTTGAGAGCAAAACATCATATCCAATATCTGAAAGTTATGAATTTAAAATTTGACACTGTTATTTAATTCGTTTCATTTAAATGACAACACTCTGTTGTTTGTCATGTCAAAGATGATAAAGTTAAATAATTAGAAATATATCTGAGGCTCATCAAGTCTGAAATCACACCTTTCCAAGTTTTTTCATCCAGTATGATAGTGAAAAATTTCTCAGTTTTATAATTTGGAAAACGAAGGTCAAGTTTCTGTGGTACTTTTCTTAGATTTCTTTTAGATGAAGCTTTTTTACATCTAGATGAGCATTTTTTGACGATTCAAAGAAAAGTTTAGTGATAAAGGGAATCTTGTAGACTATATAGAATTGTGGAGCATGCATTCATCCATGTAAATTTATCAGCAAGCCTTATATGCAATGAAGTAGTCATTTCAAGTCATTTTCACTTTTGAGTAAGAGGTTAAGTATTCTGATTCAAGAACAAAAGTGTCATACAAATAACAATGTACAATCCTTGTTTTTCTGATTTTTCCTTTCCTTAGAAAATGTATTGGTAGTTGATTGGAATGCAGTGGGTTAATGTGCACTGTTTAACAAGGTGTTTCTTGATTGGTTGTTGCCATTGTTTTGTATCCATTGTATTCTTTGTTAGGATTTGGGATTAGGATAGGGATTAGGGCTTTGTTAGCCAGTTAGGAAATTTCTTGTTAAACAGTGCGCATCGTCCCAATGCAGTTGGTGCCTGGAGCATCTGACTTGCAGCCAGGAGGTCTGGAGTTCCACTCCTGACGGGGTCATGCCAAAGAATTTATTAATCAGACCTACTGCCGTTGTGTTTGGTGCAGGGCATGAGCAATAGAGTAGGGAAAGCAAGCCAGCAAGCCACAACTGGAAAAGGGTTGTGGCTGGCAGACTTTAACCACTTGTTTACAAACTGAATTGGAAAACCCCATCTGAATGTTGTAGGTAAAAAGTATGAGGGATTAGGTAGTTTTATAATTTGCACATGTGCAAATCTCTTTCATCAAGGGGGATAAAACTTTGTCTTTCCTTTCAAAAAAATTGTGGATCCATTCTTATTTTATCCATCCCCATTTTAAGTAGGATTATCACTTATGGTTTTGTACCACACTATATCTAGTTCCCTTTTGTGGTGTGAAAATCTGGACTCTAACCTATTAAGAAGAGTTGAGACACCCTCCCCCTCCCAGATGTAGGCCTAATGTTGCATCCATGTTCAGTGTGAAAATGAACAAACACACAACACTTTGTTCTAAGCTGGGTCCCTGTGCACTTTCTAACAAGGTGTTTCTTGATTGATTGTTGCAATTGTATTGTATCGATGATTTCCTTTGTTAGGGTTAGCGATTAGGATAGGTATTAGGGCTATTGTTAGCCAGTAAGGGAATTTCTTGTTAAACAGTGCGCATCCCCCTCCCCCTCTCCTGGGTGCGATTAGTGTATCCAGCTGTATGCCTCACAATTTTATGTGCCAACAAATGATCAAACTCGCTTATTGATCACAGCTTCCTGAATGGAAGTAAAATTAAATTGTGTTTTAGTTATGATATAATATGTAAAGTTCTTGTTACTGTATGTCAAAACCAATTGTGTAATCAGAATAAATAATCAGTGCATTGGTGCCTTCAGGAATTTAAATCCTTTGTCTTTACTTGTGAAGTATTGCCAAACACAAGAGTTTAGTGAACTTGAAATGAGTCACTCTTACGCCGGGTGAGTTGTTCTATTGGGTATCAACCTTCCATGGGCAACCACTAAGGCCCCTTAATTAAGGTACACTCTATCCACTAGGGATTTTCTCATTATCCTGACTAGGTCCTTTAGCTTGTATCCTTCACAAACATTGTAGTACTTTCTGAGCCCTCTCCACAGTGGCCGCACCAGAATGTCAGAATTGAAGGAGGGGGATTCTAAGCGCTAAGGAAATGTTGGGGGCAAAAATTTTCTGGCACAGTGCAAAACGGAGCACAAATAGCCCATTTCTGCATGTGGGGGTCCACAGGGGGCAAAGCCCTGGAAGCTCTGAGGTTTTAGCCTATCTATGGATAAAAATCTAAGACTCTGGCTAGGTATGCAATTTATTTTGGGCCCCAACTCCTTACTGAACTATTTTTTTTTTGGGGGGGGGGAGGGTGGAGGGCTGGGAGAGAAAGGACAAAGTCTCTGGTGCAAAGCCCCCGCTTGTCCCCTGTAGCGCCATCACTGCCTTTCCACCTTTTGGCCATTAATTCTTTTACCAGTAGCCTATGGTTGCCAACACTTTTGCATGAACTTTTTTTTCGGTGAAGACTTAAAGTCAGGAGAATTGTTCATGAACTTCTTGGGACTTGTCAGTCTTATAAGGGCACTCACTCACCTCCAAAAGTGTTTTGACCGAAAAAATAAATGATTTACTTGAAAATGCCTTTAATTTGCATTTATATGTAGCAGGTGGGGTGAGTTGTAAATGAACAGGACAAAATCAAAACGGGGACGGAAATGCCATTTCTGGTTATCTGGGATGTGCTTTCAGCCATATAATATTCAGTGACCCTCCGGGCCAACTGATGGTTACGCTTCTAATAGATAGTCTTCCCACTATTCTCAGCAGCCCCCTAGTCAAACTGTTTGTTCTATCGCTGTCTGTGAAGTTTACTTCGGAATGGTCGGGCTTGTGGAAGTGACCACAAACCTCTTCTTTCTTTCGTGACTTGTGCCACGGAAGTCTTGAGGAGATAATAGTCTGGACCTCAAAAGTATTTCTGCCAGGGCTATAAATGTTAAACCCTTCTCCATGTGTCCAACAGCAAAACGGGATCGCATTATATTCACCAAGGTTCCAGCTAATGGCCTAACGACTCGAAGTGGGGAAAAAAATCCCTGTCCCTGACTCAGTTGAAACTTTAGGAATGTTCCGATCAGGATGAAACACAAAATTGCTCATTTCAGTCAATAGGTCACCTACGCTAGCGATATACTTTATCTCAGTGGCGCAGCCACGTGGGGGGGGGGGGGGCCTGGGGGCCTAGCCTCCCCCTCCCCCCCCCCCCAGATGTTCTTCAGGCTCCCCAGATTTTCTTTAGGCCCCCCAGATTTTTTACGTCCTGATAAAGTAATTGAAAAAAAGAAAATGTTTGAACGTAATAAATAAACTTTGAAGTAATTCCTTCAAAACAATAAATAAAATGTGTAAAGATTTTAAAAAAAAATGGATGAATGTGTGTACAACACATTTGTGCGCACGTATGAAATCAAGTAATAACTTCAAAATGCCTACTTTCAATAAATTATATACCGTTTGTGATCTGCACTGTCGTTTATTGCGTTTCACTTCGAAGATGAAACGAAAGTCTCGACGACAAATTTTAATGTGACTTTGTCAGGTTAAGACCCTTTCTGCCTTTCTGATGGGTGATTGATTTACTGAAAATAAGGCAATCGTACACTGGAGACCACTCTTACACGGTCATTCCTTTACTTTACTATACACAAAATATGCCGTAAGCAGGTAAGGGTAAGTTACTGCCTTCGGATAATTCTTCCCTTCCATCCTTAACAAGTAGGCCTATGTCGTGCCTCACTCCTGCCCATGACAAGTGCCACTGTAGGACGATTTTTTCGACAAGTCCTCTTTTTACTAGTTGGCACTGGCGTCCGGGGATTTGTAAAATGTCCATAAGGTCCGGATTTAATGGTTTCCCACATGATCCATTTTGCGGTTCAATTATTTTGAGAGATTTATTCGTAGTATTTTAATTTTGATTACGTAATGTACCGATGAACAAATACTGCACCATTTTGCACATTGTTTCTTTGGTGGTATGTATGTCTCTTGTAAAATATCTACAAAAGTAAAAATATTTTGATATTTTTCATGCCCCACAAAAAGGGAAAATCCTAAAACTTAGGCCTATAATCAGTTCAAAGTTTGCCAAACATAGCACCATTTTGCATCTGTAGGAAATCTAACGCAAAGAAAGTTTCTTAGAGGGGGACACAACTACTTTTGGTTTTCCTGTTAAAGGGTAAGGTACTGCCTTAGGTAAGCTGAAATCCATTCAAATATTGCCGCATTTGCGGCTGGGTACATCCAGTTTAAAACACGTAGGAAGTGCCGTTTCCGGCCATCTGGAGGGGTTTTAAACACCAAAATTTTCTTGTACGCTCTGCGCCAACTGATGGTGGCGCTCCGCTTAGATTCAAATATTGCCGTATTTGCGGTCTACGTCCTTCTGAAGTTTACAATTTTCCCCAAGGGAAACGGAGATACCGGTTCCCTTTAGTCTCATCTCCAGGCCACAGATCATAAGTGCCCAGTTTTGGGGTCCCCAAAAAGTTTGTATTACCATTTTTCATAGATTGATTTTTTATTCTCATTTTTTGAGAAGTCGCAGACGTGAGATTCGTATTACAAGGCTGGGTACATCCAGCTTAAAACACATGGGAAGTGCTGTTTCCGGACATCTGGAGGGGTTTTAAAGCCCCAAATTTTCTTGTACGCTCCGCGCCAACTGATGGTGGCGCTCCGCTTAGATAGTCTTGCCGTGCCTGACCCTCGAAAGTACCAGCCCCCCCCCCACTTTATCCCTATGCGCCCCAAAAATCCCATCCTTGCCACATGCTTTATGTTTTACAGCGGTTCCCCTTTCCCTACCCCATCACCAGATCTCCTGACGGTCACCGGGAAGTATCAATGGACCCTTCTGTCGGCACATTGCTTTTGCAAATGTTTTGTTAATACATTCATAGTATTTACTATGTGTATACTGTATTTATTCATCCTCCACTTACTGTACAGTTCCAAAACTACTAAAATCCTTGTAATATGCTTCTGATGCACATAACAACACTTGAATTATTGTAATTTAAGGTCACATTTTCTTATAAGTGTAAATGTCGTGCTGAGTGAGAGAGGTGCAGGGTTGCCAACTGGCATCCATGGTTGCCAAATTTGACCAGATTTGGCATCCAAGGGACTGGCTTGGCAACTAAAATAAATGTTTGGCAACATATTCAAATTTTGGCATCCAAGGATGAAAAATTTGGCATCTTAAAAGCTTGAGCAAGATTTTAGCAGTATTTTGAACAGTTAATGGATCTTGTCCCAGACGGTTCGTATACATTGGATAATTCCATAGAACATAACCAATGTCGGGAATTTCAACTACATCGCAATTTATGGCTTGTGCGGTGTTCAAAACATAGACGTTGGTTTGGTTGGTTCTGAAAATCTTGAGAGATTAAATAGAACATAACCAATGTCGGGAATTTTACTATAGTTTTTAAATTTTTCAAAAATCAAATCTCTGTTTTTAAGTTATTTCATGACATTATTGGTCTAACACTTTCATAGTCATCAGTCTAGTACTTAAATAGCATTCTTTTCCAGTCAATCACCAATGGTTGAGGAATAGGGGACATGTAGCTTAAAACACGTGGGAAGTGCCGTTTCCGGCCATCTGGGGGGTTTGTAAAGCCCAAAATTTTCTTCCTTGCTCCACGCCAACTAATGGTGGCGCTCCTCTTAGATAGTCTTGCCCCACCTGACCCTCGGAGGTACCAGGCCCCCACTTGTTCCGTTACCTACGTCCCCCTAAAAATTCCATCCTGGCTACGCCACTGTCATCAGCTGTAGTTGAGAGTCAAAGGGTAATGGTATTATTTTTGAACGCAGTATGCCCTTCTCTTCTCTGGCCGCTCTCAGTTCTTTTCACTTTTTTCACTTTTCACTCTAAAATCGATTTTTATTTCATCAACGCCTTTTTGAAGAATAAATATAATTACTTTTTAAATTAACCAAAGTTCATTTTAATAAACACCGTTGAGTAAAACATAATAAATGTCGATCAAAACTTGACATGATTCTCTTAAGTTTGCTTCCCTCTCTGTTTTATCTCAACTTTTGAACCATTTTGCTAAATTTGGCATCCGACTGGGGCAATTTGGTAACTATGCGGCTATAATTTGGCAACCATGGGGATTTTGCATCTGGCAACCATGGGGATTTTGCATCTGGCAACCCTGGAGAGGTGAGTGAGTGAAGAAGTAAAAGTGGGTGTGGGTAGTCGCTAGGACATGGGTGGTTCAGTTGATGGGTGGGTAGGTGGGTCGGTGTGTTGGTCAGTGGTATTGTTATTGTTGATTGCTTTATTTTGTCAGTTGACTTTTGTGTATTTTTAGGGGAGCGCTCTACGTACTAGACAGTCCCTTAGGTTTCTTAGAGGTTTATGTGTTTACGTGTTTATTTTGAAGATGCATGCAAGTCCTACGTAGTCCATCTGAAGTATTTACCACTTCAATGGTACACTCTCAGTAGTGGTCACTCAATTCGAGTACTGAAGTGGGTTCCGCCATGGCAGAAAATTTCAAGGGCCTCTTATGATAAGGCCATATGACGATTTAGCTGTCATCTGCATTCCATCATAACAGAGCTAACTTCTTTCCCAATTTAAGTCATTAGCAGTAATGAGTCATACTGAACTATAACGAAGTGTCTGTGATCGTCATATGAGTACTGAGTACTGCTGTATCTTTAGCAGCACTACTAGTCTTAAAAGAGGAATTGCTGAAAATTGTGAATATTTTGGGCAACGATTTGCGTGAGAGAATGACTCGTTTGATGGGGTAAGTTAACCATGCTTGAGAGACTCCGTACAGTTTTCTTTAAATTATTTTGATTTCAACTCTGCAAGCGAAAATCGCGCTGAGTTTAATTGTATTGAAAAGATGTACTCTCAATATATATTTTTTTACACTTTAATACGTAGCGAATTTTAAGTTATTACGTACAGTGTAGCCAGTATCTTTAGGCGACAGATCATACCACTGTCTTATAGCAGAGCACGTACGCGAGTGCCGGGCTTGCCTTTGACACCCATGCACTGTAGGATGTCCTTTTTGCAAATTTGTGTCACCCTCGTGATGATGTTAGTAGGGATATATTTTTGGTCTGAATGATTACATCCTTACAATGAAAATATTATTTAAGAGGCGATAAGACGTGTAGTCTGACAGAACCTAAAAAATATTTATATAGCGCTAGCTCCAAATGATCAAAGCGCTTAAAAAAACAGAAACAGAACGGTAAAGTACAGTACAGTTAGAAAAAGTGAGACTGAAACATAGGCCTGTCGGAACAAAGGGAGGCGTGTTAGATATATATAGGCCGATATATAATGCTGCAACCGCCTAAAAGAAAGAAATGGCACCATAATATTGAGAAATGTTTGTCGGCTTACATGCAAATTGTGCTCCTTGAGTGTAATCAAAACAAAGGAGTGATTTTCGCCTTAAAAGGGGTGTAGTGCTGACTGACTGATGGGCCGTTCTTTGTAAAAGGAAATTTTACACGGGAGGGACTGATAATTTACTAGGATAAGAACGCTATTTCACACACGTGGAAATCGCCGAGTTCTTGGAGTGAATTTTCATTTTCCTCCAGGTAAACGTCACCGTACTCTCGGTATAGGCGTCATCCCTCAGCACACTCTCGGGGCGGTTTTTCTTCTTTTGTCTTTAAGACTGAGTGTGTGTTTAGTTCGTAAAACGAGTTTTCACACGTTTAGGACCCGCCTATTTAGGTAGGGTGCATATGATGTACGTGGATTTTTGCCACAGTGAGAGAGGAATAAAAGTGCTACTGTTCCACTGAGAAATTGCTTTTTAAACCGTGATCTAAGATGCCGTTGATGAAAAAATTGTTATGATAGATGAAGAAATGAAATGCATAGGAGGCATATTTGTTTAGGGTGAACCATTGGCGTACCACGGAGGTGGTTTTAGTGGTTAGAACCCCCACCCCCATGACCCAACCTTGCAAACCTAAAACAGCTGTTTTTCATCTCTATCCTTAGGCTTCCCTCATGTCGTTCCCTCATCCCCCACCCATGACACCACCCCTACCCATGACATCACCCAACCCATGACACCCCCCCCCCCCCATGGCACAATGCTGGCAACGCTACTTGAGTGGCCGATTGCATGCCAGCTTCTTGGGACCTCAGGATGACCCCAGGAGATAATTCCAGTTGAAACCTGTTGACAAGGTTTGAACAGGTACAAAAGTTAAATGGAAACAAAATCAACAGGACTCTAACAGGTTTCCACAGGAACCTGTAAGCTTCTTCATTCTTACCTGTTAATAAGCTGCCACCACTTCAAAAGGTAATTGGAACATTGTCTGCTCATACATGTAAGTGTGTTTATACCTGTTCAAACCTGTTGGAATTTCAACAGGTCTCAATACGTAATCTTCTCCTCGGAACAGTGTGCAGCTGAAAGGGGGGATCCGCAAAGGTGTCATCTTAACTACAAATATTAGTCTAGGGTTTTTAGAGGCTGCGTTTGCCAACCTGACAGACACGCGCGTTTTCGGTTTTAGCTGTGAAGAAATTCATGCTCAATACAATACAAGGTGAACGATATGCTTTTTTACCTGGTCTTAACTTTTTGACATAGGCTACGTCAAACTTGCTCAAAGTGCGAGAGCCTTAGTGTCCACTTCGATTGGTGAGAGACCATAGAGAATTACATGGAGCCTCTCTTTGCTGCGACAAATATATTATCAAAAACATCCATGTGGTGTGGATATAACATTAATGATATCGTTCCTACATGTGGTTTTCATTTGTATGTTCTAAAATGTTATTTCCTTTTGCATTTAGGCCAGAATAATATCCCTCCATTTCAAAGTGAATTTCCGATTCTTACATCAAAACAGGAAATCAACTTAGTAATTAATTGCCTGTAGCTAATGGATGCACACTCACGATATCATGATGGCAATAGCAGTCCCACCAAACTAATTTTGTAACTACTTTTTCATATTCACTACTTTTCCATCACTCAAATTTCTTTCATTATTTTAGAACTTACAGTATTACGTAGCCCGTTAAGGGTCATGCAAAAAAATGTTTCGTATATTCGAATTAATACCGTCATTCTTTTACATGGGCACGTCGTACGTAGGCCTAGGCTGCAAGCCCTAGAAGAGATTAGCTAAGCTTTTTACAGCTAGCCTAGCTAGCTCCTACTATTGAGGAAGTTATTTCTAACACATTCGACTTCAGTAAGAGTGTTCTGCCAGCTATGTGCTGTATCACAGGAAAGGCAATTTTCCATCGGGCGAAAAAAGGTATTGACATAAAATATGACTTCGCAACGACGAACTATATTCTGGTCGTAGCTATACCGCTATGGAAGAAAAAAATATTATTTCGAATATACGAAATAATACTTTTTTCTTTCATGTCCCTTGTCGGGCTCCGTAACTTAGGTTTTACCGTACATATCCAATTTAACGATTTGAGGCACTCCTCATGAATTTTTCAATTAACTGAGACAAATATTGCCACATGATTCTCAAGAATGATTTAAGAAAAAGGATAGGCTGCTAGTCTAAAACTAAATCAAATTGGGATGACTGCATTACCCCTTTAAACTAAGATCGTAAAGAAGAAATTACAACGAAACATACTTTTACTGATTGAACAAACTTGACACTGTAACAAAAGGGATGTTTCACCACAGTTTATTTATTTCTACGGGTATATATGTGCAACCTGAGGTTACGCAGGGATGCAGTGCGTATAGATTTCGGACAGAAAGTCAATTTTCTGACAGATCACTGTTTAACTCGAAACTCAAAATAAAACTGTCATCACATACTCTGACGGAAAACTCATTTTGTCATTTTCGGACTCTGCCAAAATAATTTTCACGGTTGGGGGATAATGTTCTGATTTCCTAGTGCCGTTGAGCACCCTTTTAGGGACCAGGACTGACTCAGTAGAAAATTGGGGCTGATTAAACTTCATTGCAAGTGTTGCTAGCTATAGGATTATCAACACTTGAACCCTGTCATGGTTCAGTAGCAATCACGAGGGACCCTAGGTATCAAGCCCATATTGGGCCAAGTTAATTTTGCACTCAATATTAAAAAGGGCCAATATGGGTAGACCACATGCATGGGTTTTTATAGGACTGTCCCATATTTCTTCACTTATCAGTTGTGTACATGACTATCCCATACGGATCATATGGGCCATGAGGACTAGGCTTTATGCGCCCCTTATTAATCCCGGGTGCAAAATATGGGCCCCATATGGATCAAGAAATGGGACTCATAAGGGTCCCATATGGAGTTGTTACTTGTGACGGGTTCATGCCCTAGGGCATGTTTCCCCCAATATTTCTGAAATGGTTCGTCGATACTTGTTTTTCACTCGGTGTTTTATTGAAAATGAAGCTATTCCCCTTTCAAATGTAAAGAACAAATAACCACTCATGAACCCTGGCGGTGGGGCTTCAGTTCCTCTTAAGCCAAGGGAAACAGGCAAATCTGGAAAAAGATTCCAGAGATCGGTCAACAGACCGGGACGTTCGGCTTAAAGATTGTTCCATGGGGATTCTTACTACTTCCTTCCCTCAGATAGTAGTTTATGGTGACTCAGTCTAGTTTGAACTTGATAAAAGCTGTATCAGGAAAATTGTTCATTTTCCATGCAATCTAAATTTTTCAATTAAGTTGCTGGGCTAATTCAGGGGTGGGTTTGGGGTACTCAGGTGTATACAGAACCCACAGTTTTGGCCGGAAAATTGTAGTGGTATATATTACATCTGGTAATTTTCTGCTCGTATTGCAATTAATCATTTCTTATTGAAGTGAACATTTTATTGAATCGAAATTTCAAAATAATGACTGCGCATTGCAACTTACAAGTCCGGGATGTGCCATTTCAGGCTCTCTGAGAGGTCGCGATTTTTCAAATTCTTTGTCTGCACGTTCTGCGCCAACAGATTGTGGAGCTCCCCTTGTGAGGTCCTAATTACATAATACCTGCAAAATATTTCAAAAATAGAAACCATTTTCTTTACTTAGCACAAGTGAGCAACATTCATTGACTCATTGTAGGTGCATAGAGAGAGAAAAACAAATGTTTCAATGCTCCAAACGGCCCGACTCCCAAGATCGTTATCGGTCTCTAGATCATGTACCTCACAAGAATGAAGACAACTTTCTCCCAAAACATATATTACTTAATTTCTGACACTACAGAAAATTTTAATGAAGGCTTGTTTTTTGAATCACTGACGGATCAAAAAGCCTAATAAACGCCTAAAAAATGTTATTTCCTGGCTGCAATATGTGAATCTTCTTTAGGGCACAACATTTCTCTGCCCTGGCACAACGCCCCACCTTTGGTAACTTAATCGAAATCCCCTCCTCCCACCCTCTCCCCCCTCCTTTTAGTCAAACCCCGACAATTATTCGCCCTTTGTTCTACGGTTACACACCCAGTACAGAACAACCTTGACGGAGAAGTCAATGACAATGGAGGATAGATCTCTGATTTAATTGCCAGCTGCCAACTCTGGTTCGAATTAAGATTAGCTTGGCAAGTCCAACACATGAATTATAGTGTATGAGCAGGGAGCTGGTATGATAGAGCCTTCCTATGGAATGCACTGCTAACTTAAGGCGATCAAAAAGTTACAAGAACAAAGTTTGAAGAAAAATGAGCCCACGGGTAAGAGAATATATTTACCAGCAATACTGGTGTTGCCATAATAGATAATAGGATAATAATACCAGAATTGCTAGATGTTCCGAAATTCAGTCTGCATGAACATGAAATGTTACCTTACTGTTCATGTTTGCTTTGGATTTAGAAAGACCCACTTGTTAATACCACAGTAAGAATCTGTGAATAGGTTTATTTAACAAGTTGGGACCCACATGGGGCCTATATAGGCAATCCCACACACACTTACCCCGTTCTTGTCTACAAAAAATATCATTTTAACCTCAATCTTAACTGGGTGAGATAAATATAATTAAAATGTGAAAAATTAGTCACATTAGGGCGAGCAAAAAATTTACTCTAAAACGTGGGTACCATATGGGGCCTACATGCGAATCCCATGCCCATATTTGCCCATGAATCCCAGTTTTACCATGTGGGCCCCATATTGTGTGTTGGCTGGGAGTCGTTTGATGCGCGTTCCCCACGTTTGTCATCCAATTCAGCCATCATTTCTTCAGTCCCACTTTTGGGCGGAACCGGAAGTGTCACACTTTGATATGAATCACTGTGTTGGAATTCATTTAAGAAGTGTTTTTTTGTTTATACAAACAAAATGTGCTTTGTTGTGAGTATGACGTCATCCTACCGTTAACCACTGAGCAGTGCATTTGATAAATTGACATGCTAGTAATTGTGTTACGTACGTGCACAAGACAACTTTGTCCACACATTACTCAAATAGCGCTCAGTAGGCATATGTACTGTTTATGTACGTGCGTACCACGGACTTCCTATACATGGACAGAGCATACTGCAGGGTATGTTGTATCTATCGTATCTATGAGGAAAGGGCACCAAGATGGCTTTCTGCAATTGTTCTGTACAGCTGTGTAAAAGTTTGGACTTGCCAAAGTAAATCCCCAGATTTTGTAAGAAAGTTGAAATATTTTCGTAATAATACAAGGAAAGGTCAAAATCACTACACGTTATGCAGGAATACGATATTGTTAGCCATTCAAGTTTTAATGTTTTCATTACAGAGTCGTCGTTAAATCATACAAATTAGCTTCAAGACGGCTATCTTGGTGCGCCTTTTTGCCCCAGTCGGTGGCGACAACCTACGTATAGGACGTACGCGTTTCATACTCTGTCCATGTATATAGGGAGTCCGTGGTGCGAAAAGATATTGTGCATGTAGGGCATAATGCTTGATAGCTGCTGTATATTGCCGGCCGTATCTAGTCAAGTTACTTGCGTACATATCTAACGGTCTACCCTCTACTAGACGGCGCAGGAGAGAGCATCAATTTATTTTATTTACGGGAAGGGATTGTAACTTAGCTAGCATTGATGAAATAAAAGCCCGAACAAATCCCATACTTGGAGCATTTAGGAGGTAACATTTTGGTTTGTTTCGTTCGTAGGCAAGAACGAGACACCAACGACAACAATAACAAACCAACGTAACATTAGCCTAGCCTAGGCCTAGCCTAGGTATACAGATATACTGTTAGTACAACTTAGCTTAGGCCTACATTACAAGCTAAGTTGTACTGTAAGTGTAATGTAGGCTAAGTTAGCGTTAGGCTAGTAATAAAAATTACATGATGGAATATAGGCTAACCAGGCCTAACGTTAGGGGAAAGTCACCAGTTCAACCCCTTAATAATTTATAGGTAATGAGCAGTCCCCCCAAACTTACTTTGAAGGAAAGGCCAAATAACCCGATTTTCATCTTATTTCTCTTCAAAGTATCTTTAGGCCTAGTTACACATTTCATGACTTTCCTATTGCATAGGGCCTAGGCTAGGCCTATTCAAGGTAGGCTAGGCCTTAACCAAGTAGCCTAGTTATTTCTGGTAAATTTCACATTTGAAGAGACAGTCAAGCCTCGCTGTAAGCGTTAATGAGGCTTGTGACGTCATCCTCTAAAATGGAAACTCCGCCCACAAGAGAAAATCATGAGTTTCGCAGAATAGGTACCTAACATGCTGGGGGAACTTCAAGCTTTTGAATAATGCATAAAAAGCGTTCCTTGTTGCTGTATCCTTGGTCATTTGAAATTTTAAAGTCTTTTCTTTACTAAAATTATCGTGAGGTATTGTTTCTTTCGCAATTTCACAGAGATATTTTCCATCAAAAACAGGTCAACTTTTGGTGGTGTTTTTTGACTGGCCTCAAATTTTGCGAATACCTGACCGTATTCAGTATCATTGGGGTGTAAAACTTCCAAAATCGAGTGTTTGAGACATAAAGCTAACTTCTGATACCTATTACACTACGAGCAAAACAACAAAATAGTCGCAATGAACGTTTTTGCAAGTTGGAATTTTGCACTTTTTGGCCACGTAGAGCATCACACAAGGCGGTAACGTTATGGTTAACATATGGTAACATATGGTTAGCTATTGTTATGTGTTTTGATTCAAGGCTGCTAACAAGGATACTATTTTAGTCCTTATGTCAAGTAACAAAGTGAATTTTAATACGACTGACAGGCCCTTTTAAGGTTTTAAACCACTAACAAATAACATTAAAATTTTACAGACAGGCCTAGTCTAAACTAGGCCTTGGCCTATGCATGCTAAGACTGCACACTGTGGTACATAGTGAATGTATGAATGTGTACTGATGATCTGTGATCATCATACAGATACTACTTTACTAGTCCTTGCTTGCTGTATGAGTGAGTTTTCATTTTAGAAAAAAGCTTGTAAAAAATTTTAAGAGGCCTGTAGCACAAAATTATTGTGTCATATGCACCTTGTGAATTGAATCGGGAGAAATGTACCACAGTATCAACGATGAAGCTGAAGAACCAAAATAAGCAAATTAGTGTTACATTTACAGGTATTGCAGGCTACATGAAACAATTGATATAGGCCCTAGTATAGCCATTTATTTACACACACGCTTTACCAGCCTGTCGGTTCTTTCATATGGTTTTACCAGACAAAGTCAAGAATTTTCAAAAGGGAAATGACTTGAGGAATATACCTAGAGTATAATGGAATGCGCACCATAAGAGCTCCATCAGTTTCAGGATTTTTTTGTTTATTATTTTGCCTGGGCCATTGTTGTCAGTTTTCTTACTTACCCTATTTTTGTACTGTTGTGCTGAATCATATTTCTACACAAATGAATTAATTGTGCCTTAGTTCTCAGCCTGTTCCTGTTGAAATTTAATTGCTAGTTATAGCCTACACCTACTAGTGCTCTAGTCCCATTTGGGGGTTAAGGTCAAGATTAGAGTTTGCATTGCTATGTACCCTTTTCTTGTATAATGGCACAAATGGGATTCTGAGTCAGTGTATCCTAGAGGACAATTTTTCTCTACACAAGCAAAATGCCAATTTACTGACTAAAGAATTTTGGTTGTCCTGTATCATCAGCTGTTAATTCTGATGGATGAAATCTCATATGTTCTTCTGAGACTGCCTTCTCATTTGAAGTATAAACTGTTGTCATTGTACACCACTAACTGAGCAGAGGAGAGATGAATAATGTAACAATTGCCCCATCACATAGTAATTGCATATTACAGTCAAAATTTTTGTCACCAACTTGAATTAACTTGATGGCCTGTTGTTACCTTACTCTCAGTTGATATGTCTCCAGTTGTGCATGGGGGTGGGGGTTGTGTACTGAGTACCCAGTTCCCTAAAAAAACTTAAGACCCACCCCGTGCCACATGCTGTTCATAACTTATATTACTAAACAAAGTGTTTCTGATCAGAGGCTTAGTCATTTCTTCGACCTCACCACCTAAGGATAAGGATCAACTGACTGTATAGCGTTTATTACCCCAGAGTTCACTTACAAGCCTTACAAGAGAACTATACATTCCAATATCCCTCCATTTTACCTCTTTATTGTCTAGTTTAATGCCACAATTTTTCTGTCATGTTATTGTTTGCAATAATTTATGAGTCTAGTACAATAACTGTGATTTACTGATTGTATAATGTGGTAACGTGCAAAGTCTATGGCCATGTATGTCAAAAGGTTACCATGAGTCGGTCAATTAATAGGTGTTGTACATCGTGCCGTACCTTGTATAACACTGTGGTGATCGACTCAAGGTACTAACGTACTTAAGATACAATCACTATAACCCTTGCAACGGTAGCCACTTAATCGTTACAAGGTTTTCAAAAATTGACTCTCAAAGTAATTTTCCTGCCGTATATATGTAAATCAAACGTAAAGGAAGACTCGACGAGGTTAACATGGTTAATACTTATGTGGAGGATATTTTCTCGCTCGGTGTAGTTCCATTTTCGCGCAACTAATGCAAACACCTCAGTACGAGAAATTGGGCTTTTTACATACGGTGCAAGGCAGTGTCAATACCTGCTCTAAACTTTGCGAATACCTGACCGTATTCAGAAATATTTCATGGTAATGTTAGATTTTTTAGGTGTATAAGGAAATTTCTGATGTACCCTCTTTCTGGCATACCGTGCCAAAAAACTTGTTTTCGAGAAAAAACCAAATTTTCCGAACAGAATGAAAACTGTTTTTACGAGTTCGAAAAATCGTCTCAAATTCATTGCTTTGTGTATAAAATACTTCAAAAATGTTGCAAAACTATCGGAAAATGTGTTCTCTATTTATTTTAATGATGATTTTGTAAGATTATGTGTTTTTCATGTCGAAATTTGGATTTGAAAACAGTAAGTTTTTGCTAATTATATTTGCAAAGGCTGTGACGTCATGCATACTCAAATTAGAAAAGAAGCGACTTTTGGTGGCTGTGCAGACTGGCTGGAGAAAAAACATTGTCACATGACTCTCAACAGCTAATCATGAAACTGGACAGTCTACTACACTTCTTCAATTTGGGATGACTGCTCCTGCCCTTTAAGGCTTAAGGAATTTCGGCTCTAATTTAGAATAAGCATAGGCCTAGGGTCCGGAACTTACATCATACGTAGATACGTTCGCATAGTAATAGGGTTAGGGTTAAGGTTAGGGTTAGGAAATAATACACATACCAATAAACGTGTACGTACATGCATACACATACGTATAATAGGGCTGCCACGATATCACGATATCGTCGATACAGTTTTGCACCGACGATATCAACCAATGTTTTGTCAAGATGTGATATTACAATAAATCAAATAAATGACTAAACCACTGTGAAATCCCTATTTTTATTGTCTTAAGTCAGTAATCTAAAATGATCATAATTTATGATGTCCAGGGTTTTCCCTGGGTTTAGAATTGAATGTCGCGCATCTGATGCGTCGATTGGTGGATCGCCGGCCTGGGGGAGGGGGTGTCCCCCTCCCCTTTTGGAAATTTTGTGACTTATGCAAGTCCCTAGACGCAAAATGGTGACATTTTTGAGCCAAATTAGTCAACACAATTTTTGTAAGTTGACGCAAAAATATTAGCACTGATACTCACATTCGTACAAATTTTGTTCTACTGGTAGCGGTCACATTGGCTTCCATGTCACCGTAATTTCTGCTTCAAAAGTTTTGGTTCATCGGCATGGCCTTTATTAAGCGCTGGCACCAGAAGATTTTTACCCCCGGTTGGCCGTTATTTCGCGTCCGTTGCTCACCAGAATTTACGTGATTGGGCCGGCTTGCAATATTACCAGTTCAGGATAGAAAATATTGGGAAAATATCCGCTCGTTTCACGAACGGGATATCATTTTTGTAGGCGTAATATATTTTCACTTCAAAAGTGGAGATGTTAATCAACTGTTAATGCGATAGATTTGTTTGCAGTCGATGTCACATGCCCCAGGCTTTAATAATTTAGTTCTTAGGCCAACATCATGCTCATTCTATTTTTCATCCCCCAATCATTTCGGAACTATTGCATTCCTTTTCTGCACTGGCCGGTTGTAGTTGCTATAATATACTGAAGCGATTCTCCTGCTTTAATACGAACCCCATGTAGAGCAACAATTCATGATAATCTTAGAAGTAGAATCTTAGCAGTTCTGGGCAGCCAACAATTGCACCCGATTAACGTATCTTATGGTTCCTTTCGGGTATAAACATCCCCGGAAATTTTAAGCAGTTCTTGTCCAAAACTTACGTCTTGTTTAAAAAGAATCTGCAACTGAAATGCACGTAGGTCAGATCCCCGAAAAATCCACGTACGCAGAGATTTGTGATGCCGTTTCATGGTGAATTTGGCACGGGGCTCGCCCTGCTTCGCTAGCCGGCTATATAAGCATTGGCAGTGCGATCGTCGTAACACAAACTCAATGGGAAAACTTGCCTCGAGACCGAGTATTTTCACACACTAAATCACATAGGCGAAGGCGCGAATTGTGATTGGCTGGCAAGAATCAACGCAATTGAACCAATCACGATGCAGGGACCAATTTAAATTTTGAAATGGGTCGTATACATATGATGTCACCAAGCAAAACATGATGCCTTGTTTGGCGGAAAAAATGGACACGCACGGAAGTCTACTGCATGCGTGTGCCAAGAATTTTGCTTCACGAGACCACGTGCATCACGGTTTTTGTTTGCAATGACGTTGCATGACAACATTGCACAAGTCCTACTGTAAATAACATTACGGAAGGAATGCTGGGAATTACTTAATTTATGCAAGATAATAATCACCGGACTTCACAAGATTCTAGGAGCTTCGTGTACAAAACGTCCACAGACATGTATGCCAAGCTTTGGGATTAAAAAGAGGCGAAACACTGCAGCTCGATAGTCTGCTTTGTGCAGAACAGTTTGTACAGCAACTTACTCGGCGCTTTTTGCGATAAGCTAGGAAAAGACATTGAATGCAATTCTAAATCTAATTCCATGTAATACTACAGGGTTATAGCAGAAAATATCAAACGATCACTTCCATGGCAGGGGTAAAAATTTTACGTTTGTGATTATCAACGCAACCAGTTTTGGCGGGAAGTTAAAGGATTGAGTTAACAGGAATTTAACGAAACTAAGGGCAAGTTTCAAGCATATTTTAACCCCTTTTTCAGTTTGCAAATAATCGGAAGTAATGATCAAGTGAGTGCCAGAATTTATAAAAGCAGTGGAGCACGTGGCTGCAAGCAGTCACAGATTGTGTGTGTCCCGATCTTTTCATGAAAACATGTTGGGAAAACAACGGTTCTATGTAGGAAAAACATGTAGAAACCAACCGTCTTCGCATAGAATTCTAATACTCCCATTGCATTTTTGATCGAATTTCCCAAACTTTGGTTGTAGCCGGGCAAAACAATCGTGTCATAAGTTTTAAGAACGAAGTAACAGGAAATATGTGGGGTTACATCGTGAAGATACAATGACATGGTTCGTTCGTTTGATTGATAATTTCCCAAATCTGAGACATTAGCCCCGCCTCTAACCTGCCAAAGGCAGGCGTATGTGTTTTGGTCATGCAAGTCGTGTTATGCCACATAGCTGCTGTGCTCCGGAGTGAGCAAAACATTTTCCTGATACAAGCCTACGACGGCAAGTGTAGGCTAGTTAATAATAATAATAATACTGTGTTGTTACTCGTTCAATAGTAGGCCCTATGGGATATACATACAGAGCTGCGACTCGCATGCAGTGGTATGTGTGTTGTTCGAGTAACAACACGGTATTAATATAACTAACTAGCCTGCACTTGCCGTCGTAGGCTTGTATCAGGAAAATGTTTTGCTCACTCCGGAAGCAGCTATGTGGCATAACACGACTTGCATGACCAAAACACATACGCCCGCCTTTGGCAGGTTAGAGGCGGGGCTAATGTCTCAGATTTGGGAAATTATCAATCAAACGAACGAACCATGTCATTGTATCTTCACGATGTAATCCCACATATTTCCTTTGTCATATTTACTTCGTTCTTAAAACTTACGACACGATTGTTTGCCCGGCTACAACCAAAGTTTGGGAAATTCGATCATAGCAAAAATGCAATGGGAGTATTAGAATTCTATGCGAAGACGGTTGGTTTCTAGGCCTGCATGTTTTTCCTACACAGTAAAACTGCATTGACGATGTCACAAGTATGATTGGCTGATTAAACGCAATAATGAACCAATCACGCTGTTTAGAGGTAACTTAAAATAAGTGCGATGGACCGTATGTGTATGATGTCATAGAACCCTTGTTTTCCCAACATGTTTACATGAAAAGATCGGGACACACACAATCTGTGATTGCTTGCAGCCACGTGCTCCATTGCCAATCTGTGATTGCTTGCAGCCACGTGCTCCATTGCTTTTATAAATTCTGGCAATCACTTGATCATTACTCCCGATTATTTGCAAACTGAAAAAGGGGTTAAAATATTCTTGAAACTTGCCCTTAGTTTCTTTAAATTCCTGTAAACTCAATCCTTTAACTTCCCGCCAAAACTGGGTGCATTGATAATCACAAACGTAAAATTTTACCCCTGCCATGGAAGTGATCGTTTGATATTTTCCGCTATAACCCTGTAGTATTACATGGAATTAGATTTAGAATTGCATTCAATATCTTTTCCTTGCTTATAGCAAAAAGGGCCGCGTAAGTTGCTGTACAAGTAGTGTATACAGAAGTACATTTATGATATGGCGGAGATTAACCGGTGCACCGGGAATACAGCTTGCCTGCCGCTATGCCAAGAAGGAGTCAGTGCTCACATCGACGATCTGCGTGTTGGAGTGCATGATATGCGCATGCAGACTGGGTTGCAGCTGAGTTTTCTGCCGCGGCAGCAGGGTTCGCAGGTTTCTTCCAAGATGGAAAAAACCGCGGTTTTTTCCACTTGGAAGAAATAGGTTTCTTCCAGTTTCTTCCGTCCAAAATGTAAGAAACTCGTTTTTAAAGACAGAAGTTCAAGGGATGCACCGGATATCCTGTCCGGCCGGATGTTTTTTTAAATCCGGCCGGAACCAGATTTTTCTGTAAACTTGGGTAGCATTATGTACATGAGTTAAAACAAACATGAAAACTGTGCAGTAACTATCTCAGAATTAATTTAAAGCTCATAGATTATTGCTTATCAGTGCATGTTACAGTACTGTATACAACATTTGAACACCTTTATTTAGCCCTTAAATAGACTGAACCAAACAGGCAACAAAGTTATAAAAGTAACTGATTTCCATGTACATGTAACAAATATGACTTCAAATTCCTCCAACTGTGTGAAATAAACTGAATGGATAAAAAGACCTTTCATGCAATTTAAATAAGTCTACTGCAGCGCGCAGTAGTACTGTACAAAATGGATAATCCATATTACAGTTGTACCTGAGTCACATCATTCAAGGCAGTGTTTCAGTTTAATTGCATTGGGTTGTCTATAAAATACACACTCGAACACTTCACTTTACTTTTCTTTACTTTTTAACATTACTTGGACCATTAAAGTTGTGTAGTACAAGCAGGAAATGTGTTTCATCTTGAATTTCAGAAGACATTACTCATTACAAATTAAAGTTGCCTATGGGGTCAATATTAATGTTTTCTGTCCCTAATAATTCATCACACACACTTAAGTATACACAATATGATAGTGTTCGACCTATCATCTGTTAAGTAATCGACATCTAGCCGATTATTCCGTCATCGGTAAATAATCTGCATTGGTAAATTTCTGCCATTCAACCGATCATTGCCACCGATTATTCGCAAACTGGAAAAAAGGGGCTAAATATGCTTGAAAAAGGGCTCTTAGTTTTGTTAAAATCCCCGTAAATACTCAATCCATTAACTTCTCGCCAAAACGAGATGCATTGATAATCACAAACGTATAAATTTAACCCCTGCCATGGGAATGATTGTTTGATATTTTCCACTATAATCGTTTGTTTTACCTGAAATTAGATTTAGAATTGCATTCAAGGTGTATTCCTTGCTGTCTCTCAGAAAGCACTGCATAAGTTGCTGTACAAACTGTTCTGCACAATACGCATAGAGCAGACCGGCTTTTATAGCCAGCTAGCAAAGCCGGGCGAGTTCCATGCTAAATTCACATAGAAACGGCACCACAAATATCTGCCTATGTGGATTATTTGGGGATCTGACTTTCCTGCATTTCAGTTGCAGATTCTTTTTAAACAAGACATAAGTTTTGGAAGAGAACTGCTAAAAATATACAGGGATATTTATATCTGAAAGGAACCATAAGATAACATTAATCAGGTGCAACTGTTTTGCTGCCCTGGGGCCCATTCCACAAAGAGTTACGCACGATCTTAAGTATGATTTACTGTTGGCTTAAGTATGGTGAATCAAACTTAAGATTGTGCGTAACTCTTTGTGGAACGGGCCCCAGAACTGCTAAGATTATTATGATTGCTTTACATGGGGTTGTTTAAGACGGGAGCTCGAGAGTAGCTACAGTACATTAAAGCAACTACAATCCAGTACAGTAAAAGAATGGAAATGTCCTGACATGATTGGAGGATGAACACTAGACAGAGCATGATGTTGGCCTTGGAACTATTATCAAAGGGCATATGACATCAACTGCAAACAATTCTATTGTATTAACAGTTGATTTGTATTCACTTTTGAATTGAAAGTATTACCCCTACAAAAATGATATCCCGTTCGTGAAACTTACAGAACAATTCCCAGTATTTTCTATCCTAAACTGGTTGTGGTATACACAATGTGCACAAAGCAAGGGGGGCATACTATAGAGGCAAACGTGATTTCCCTCTTTCTAATAATCGGTAATCGGCATCGGGCCGATTGTTTAATTAATTAATCGGTAATTGAGTTTTACCGATTATAGCATAATCGGTAGACCACTAAATATGTTATCAAACATGTAATACGTAATGTCAGAATGTGTGATATGCAGTATCTCTGCCAAAAAAATTATTAATGATAAATGTGCTTCAGTTTTTTGATATCATGGCATGCTTAAATACTAGATATGGTGTATAAAACTATGGTGCTGTGCATAGTTAAAAACCTTAACCCTTGAGTCTTTTTACAGTAGATATGAGCTTTCCACTCAGTTATCACTATCCAAGCACTCTCTTTGCCAAGTATTCCTGGTCTACATAATTTGTACATTTTTTTTGAACAAGTGGTGATGTACTCTAGTTCAAAAAGAACAAACTGATATGCAAAACAACTTTCAAGATTCCCTCAGGAGTTTTCTCTACAAATACTCTTTTAAGGAGGGAAAATACAAAGAGCTCTTACTTGCCCTGCTTTGCAACAGTTTTGCTGTACTTCTGCAGGAACAGTTGTTCATGCCTTTTTTCTATTATATTGCATTTTTTGGTTAAAAAATCTAGTTAAATACACTTGTACAACACTTGAAGACAAATTTATAGACATTTCCCATTAGTCCTTCACAAACATTACGTCACAAAGCAGTAAACTCCTATCCCAGAGTTTCTCTGCTTTTCTGGATTTCACATTATTTATCTGCATTGCAAAAATCCGGTTCCGGCCGGAAAAAACCCGGCTGGATTTCAAGTTGGTTCTGGCAAAATCCGGTTCCGGCCGGATCCAAAATTTTGGTTCCGGTGCATCCCTAGAAAGAACTGTTGATAAAGTGTCACAGCATTCTTCAGTGATTTCTAATATGTAATAAATGAACAAACAAACACTTATTGGTATTATGGGTTGCCTATATCTAGGTTTAGAGCATGACCTGCTTCTAGCATATATACTGTACGCAATAAATATATAGCATTGGACAGTTCGGGGATCAACTACTGTAGTTGGCAAGAATATTTTGTGAATTTTTGGACAAAACAGTCATACTGTAAGTATAACCCAGTTCTTCATTTGTGCAAAAACTAGATTTTAAGTGAAGGCCTGTCTCACAATGCAAACTTAAATACTAAAATTAAGTAACATTGATCACCATGACTATAACTACTCTACAGTTGAGGTGCATGGTCACCATGATAATTTCTGGTTGGCGTGGTATTGTGGGACGATTAGTAGTCATTTAATAATGTAAAGAGAAAGGTTAAGTCCAAGAAATAACCAATATCAATAAAAATAAAAACATTTATAGTTTGATTGTTTGTATTTCAGTCAAATGATTGTAAACTGGGTATAATTCATGTAAGTCAACCTCAAAATGAAGTGAACAGAGAATGTTACTAATCCTTCACTTCAGGCTATTCGGCCATTTGATTTCCCTTCCATTGCATATTCACCTCAATTTTAGGTAGCCTTATATGAAGTTTCTTTCGTAAAACTGTTTGTGGTCTATCTGTTAACATCATGTATGTGGGTTTTACTGCATACATGCCAACTTTTACCAGTTTCTTCCGAAAGAAACTGGTTTTTTCCAGTTTCTTCCACGTCCCTGGAAGAAATAGGTTTCTTCCGGAAGAAACCAAACCCTGCGCGGCAGTTACAGTTAAATTTCACAGGTGCTTGTAATTGTACGCCACGCCATTTCAAGGTACGCAAGGGCCCGATGTAAATCAATAAGGTGCTGGTAATTGTACGCCGCGCCAACAGGTTGTACTTTCCCCTGGTGCAGTGAGGTATGCCGTACGCCAAATTTACTGGCGTACATTTCCATACGCCAAAGATCTTTCTGTGAAAGGCCTTACTTTCCAGTATGGCCCAGTATTCAACCCCCTGTCACTAAGTTAGGCTAGGGCCTAGTATGCAAATTTAGGGACCAGTATAGGCTTCTGTATTCAAACCCCTTACCCTAAAAAATTATTTTAATAAAGTACAATTCAGATAAGCTGTTAGTAGGATGGAAGTATGAATTAGGCTACCTTCATGACTTGGTTCAGTAGGCCTAGCCTAACAGTTAGGTCTATTTGATGCTTGAACAACCTTTTAATGCAGTTTTAATAGAGGGAAATTTCACCTTGCTGTTTTGCCTGTTTGTTTTTATTAGGTCAGTAGGGGCAAAAATACACATTTCAGTGTAAAAATATTGATTCTAGTTCTGGTATATTTTCTAAAAGAACCAGAATATTTTCATAGAACTAGCCTACACCCTCAGTACAGGTAGCTTAATGACTGAACATGAGTGACTTCTTTGGGAAATGATCAGAAAATCCTAGTGGACTTCATTCTAGGGCTGTGAACTTTTAGCAAAATAACTAAACGTTTAACCTCAAAAATGTGCTATTGTTTAGCGATTAATCGCGATTACCTTATCACAAAAAAAATTATTTCACTTTGTAGTGACTGATACTGAATGAAATGCAGAAATAATAAATAGTCGTTATCTTGCATGGTAAAAAAATATTATTCTGAAACTTTGAAGCCTACAAGGTCCAAATATGCCCAGGATGTTCCATTTAACTAAAACCAGGGATAATCAGAGAATACAAATGGATAAAAACTCTCAAAAGCAGGTTTTGCGATTTATCGTTTGTAGCTTTGTACTAAACGTTTATTCCACATGCGATCGTTTAGCGATTGATCGCTACACGTTCATAGCCCTACTTCATTCACAACATCTTTGGTTCCATAAAACCAGGGGGCTGAATACTGGGTAGCAGATAAGGATTGCGTCACCATGCAGTATTCGACCCCTCTTCAATTTCCTTTAAATTTTTTGTTATTTCACTTATGTCCAAATATTTGTTCATAAGTTGCAACAATGTAGAAATATTAGCCCTGACATTTCATTACTTTTTAAACCAGTCTCTTTTTAAATGGATGACAGAAAATTACATTGGACCTTTGATTTTAACCATCTTGCCTTACATGACCATTTAAGAATAGCTGTTAATTCAACAAAATTCCCCTAATTCTTGAAAACAAATATCTCTAAAAGGTATTTATCTGCAAATCAGTTACACAAAAGTGGATGACAATTAAGCAGAGGAGTTGTTTTCACCTTTGGTATAATTTTATGTGGGATGTAGCCTTAGTTCACTGAAAAACGTGGAATTATATCTTAGGGAATTGAACACTGGAGGAGGGTTGAATACTGGTGCCTCTACCCTAGCATTAAGCCCTATTAGTATTAAGTTAAACATGGCTTAGCCGCAACCTAGCCTAGGCCTAGCCTTACACTTTACAATAGGCTTAGCCTACTAGTTATGGCAGTAAGCCTATGGCCACTTGATTGGTGTTGTAATAGGGGTTCTAATTTAGACTCATTGGCCAGAACCTATGTCATACAGTACCGGCGCCGTATCTGTCACACCCCAAGTTGACTTTCAACTTGGCGGACGTTGATCAACTAGTCGAATCTTTTCTGTGTCAACTTGGAGTCAACTCGAATCAACGACCCCTCCTCCTTCCTGATATTTCCTTGGAAGTTCCGCCCATTGTTAGTCAACGTCGCACTCTCTTTTCACGTAGAACATTGAGGCACAAAGCACTGGGAAATTTCAATAGGGAGGCTGGCCGATCGATAGCGAGGGGATTATCAGTCCTTCATTGAAAATAGTATCTAGTTGTACGGTGTACTGCTGTGTACAGTTGAGTGCAGAACATTGTGTCATGAGTGATTCCTGCCCGTACAGAAACAAAAAGCAGTCATGAATGTGCGCAGTGTGCTACGGCACTGATACTACAGAGGGCTTCATACAGCAATATAACTTTGGAAACTTTTAGGAATAGAAAGTCCCTCACCGTAAAATTAAATTTCATCTAGTGTTCGACCGATCACCTGTTAAGTAATCGGCATAGGGTCGATTATACCATTGTCGGTAAATAATCGGCATTGGTAAAATTCTGCTCATCAGCTGGCCATTACCACCGATAATATGCAAACTGGAAAAAGAGGCTAAAATATACTTAAAACTTGCTCTTGGTTTCGTGAAAAATTCCGGTAATTACTCAATCCTTCAACTTCCCGCCAAAACGGGATACATTAATAATTAAAAACGTATGAATTTTACCCCCGCTATGGGAGTAATCGTTTGATATTTTCCGCTAAAACCCTGTAGTATTAACTGCCGTTATATTTAGAATTGCATTGAAGATTATTCGTTGCAAGTCTCGCAGAAAGCACCGCGTAAGCTGCTGTACAAGCTGTGCTACACAAAACACATAGTACAGACTATCGAGTCGCAGTGTTTCGCTGTTTTTTCAGATCCCCCAGCTTAGCATATTATCCGTGCACGTTTTGTGCATGCAACACCTAGAATCTTGTGTATTTCGGTGGTTATTTTTTGCATAAATTAAGCCATTCCCAGCATTCCTTTCGTAATGTTATATACAGTGGGACTTCTGCAATGTTGTCATACTACGTCATTGCAAACGTAAAGAACGATGCACATGGTCTCCGGCAGCAAACTTCTTGGCCCACGCATGCAGTAGACTTACGTGCGCGTCCGTTTTTACCGCCAAACAAAGGAGTCGTATTTTTCTCGGTGACATCATATCGATATGATCCATTGCAAAATTTAAATTGGCTTGTGCATCGTGATTGGTTCAATTGCGTTGATGCTAGCCAGCCAATCACAACTCGCGCCTTCGCCTATGGGATTTAGTGTGTGAAAATACTCGGTCTCGAGATTTTCCCATTGAGTTTGTGTTACGATGATCGCACTTCACAAGCTTATATAGCCAGCTAGCGCAGCCGGGCGAGCCCCGTGCTAAATTCACCAAGAAATGACATCACAAATCTCTGCGAACGTGCATTTTTGGGGGATCTGACTTAAGTGCATTTCAGTTGCAGATTCTTTCCAAACAAGATGTAAGTTCTGGACAAGAACTGCAAAAATTGTATACATGGGGATATTTATATCAGAAAGGAACCATAGGAAACATTAATCGGGTGCAATTGTTTTGCTGCCCAGAACTCCTAAGATTGTCATGATTTTTCTGCATCGGGTTCGTTGAAACAGGATAGTAGCTACAGTACATTTACGCAACTACAACCCAGTCCAGTAAAATAATGCAAATGTTCCGACATGATTAGGGGATGAAAACTAGACAGAACACGATGTTGGCCTAAGAAATAAATTATCAAAGGGCATGTGACATCGACTGCAAACAATTCTACAGTATTAATGGTTGTATCTACACTTTTGGAAAGAAAATATTACGATATTCCGTTTGTGAAACGAACAAACTATTCCTTATAATTTCCATCCTGAACTGGTTATGGTAATACGATACACACGAAACAAGGGGGGCCTACTACAGTGACAAAACTTTTAGCTAATTAACCTTTCGTCATAGTGTGCTTTCACACGGCGCGAGATGGAGTAACGATCCGGAAGCCGAGGTTAGCCCAGCTTCCAAATGCAAACCTACGTAGCTGACTTTTCTGTTTAGCTTTATTGGAAGAAGGAAAAATGAAAAATTTTTTTTTTTTTTCATTTATTATCACGCGCGCTCTTGACCGAAACTGGAGTAAGGTCACTGTGTTCATTTTCCAGTGACGCTCAGCTTGTCCTGTTACACTGTGTACGGACTCTAAAAGCAGTAACGGCAAGGGCGACCTGTCATATTTTCAACTAGAAAATCTATGAGTCTTCATGTTTGGAAAAGTTACATATCTCCATGGCTGATTTATTTCCTCTTTCACACTGAAGAAACTCCCTGCAAGATCATAATTTTCCAGTCAGGAGGTTACCATTTTTTTCCAACCATGATCACCTACGGCACTGTGACAGTAAGCTCAAGCAGACTTGCCCAGTATCGTAGGTACAGTATATGTAGGAATATACTACTTGCTACTACTTAATCGATCGTACGGCAGACAGTTTATTGTTCTGTCTTCACTTATCCGCACACCTCTCTTGCTCAAATAAACTTGACTTTAAAGTTAAAAATTCTTTTACGATACAATAGGACTTCCTCTGCTGGACACAAAGGAGACTAGACACACTGATGAATGAATCGACTAGTTGAGGATTAGGGGCCAGACTCGGCAGACATTATTGACATGTTACCATGGTCCTATTGAAATTAACAATGAAAAAATTAGTTGATCAACTGCAGTTGGTCAACCATCGTCAAACTAGCGTTGGTGAGTTGAAAGCGTGACAGATAGGGCGCCAGTACTGTACATGGATGGATGCTACTAGTACCATTAAGTAGTAGGGTTACGGTTAGCTAGGTTTAGGTATATAATACACATGGCTAACTCATACCTCCCAAGTGACCCGCAAATGTGGGTTTGACCCACATTTGAACACCCAAACCTGCTGACCCTCACAGCACTCTGAAAAACCTGCATTTCAAATCTCCTACAGTAAGTATCCTAGTAGTAGCACACAAATCAACAAATAATTCATCTTACCGATAAGTACAAATTCAGTAAATGGTATCTCACAGCACATTCAACTTTTCCTTTGCTATACAATGCATGGGCCTAGGTACCTACAGACCTTTGGTTTGTTGTCACAACCACGGCTGGAAAAAACCGGCAATACGGGAAGCTCATTGCCGGGAAATCCAACCCACTCGCGCGAAATTTGTTCAAAGGACTTTTAAAATGGGTGTCGGGCTTATCATCGTATTGTCAGAATAAGTCAATAAAAGCTCCTTGTTAGCTTTCATTCTAAAAATTTCAACACATTCTGCACTCCCCAACTTGAACTACCAGAGAATATTTAAAAGTTTTTCGTTCATTTATACAAGCAAATTCAATTGGGATATCCCGGGGATAAACTACAACTTCCAAACACTACGAAGAGAAACAGCGTGATGCTGCCATGAGTGGGTCAATTAGTACCGTACACTGTGTATATTCTGCATGTTTTGTACACAGTCTGTGCTGATAAAACAACCAATCAGAATGCACGACATTTTCTTCGGCCGAGTTGGCTGATGAATCTACACTGAGTTATAACAGATGAATGAATGCACGTGGTTGAACGTTCGCTGTGTGTAGTACATCTGAAGTGATAATGCATGTAGCCACAGTATGAAGGAATCTCCCTGTTCTTAAAAATAAGAGGCGTGTTATTCTCCTTTGTTTCAACAAATCGGTGCTCAAAAATCAGTAGTCGGGCCACATGTGTAATTGTTTTTTGATGGTGCGGGTGAAAATCGTGAGCGTTTAATAGAGCGGGTAGTCATTAGCGGGAATAGCGGAGAAGTTTGGTTCAAGAATATGTCAAGTATATAGACCTAGCCTTTATGCGTATCGTAGGCCTAAATGATTTCTTGAATGATCGATTATGTTTTGCCCCTTGTGAAGCCTGAGTAACGGACACATTTTACACAACACAGTAACAAAGTTCGTCCCATCCTCATTGCATAGCTGTATTAAACAAACATATTGCCATTCTGTCAGGCTATTTGGGGCGACCAATGAGAGAGCTACATTTGGGCTATTTGCTTTCATTTGTGCAGCACAGTAAAGAACGTGATAGCGACGTAGTACTGTAGTAGCAGCGGTGACTTGCTGCTGTTTGTGAAGGAGTGTTTTATGTATGCACACAACAGTAGTAGTTGCTGAGCTGAACGCGACGGCGCTCAATGGACAAGTTGCTTGGCTAGAAAGTTAATTAGTTTGTTTGACAGAAGAGAAGAGTAGGACAAACTTTGAAGGAAGGAGAGATTCGGTAGTGGAATCCAACTTTATTTCGTTCGAAATCTACATAATTTGAAAGCTTAGTTAGCAGTTAATGCACAAATAATTTTCATTCCCAGTGCTTTAATTCATGATTAGGTCGGACTCAACAAAATCGTGTCCAAAGCTATCAAAAAACCCGATGGGCTACATAATTTTCCCGCCACGACGTTCATTCATCAGGGGCTTTCAGGGCCAGGAAGGGCCGTTTCCTGCAATCTGAGAGGCTTCATTTTTCAAAATTTTTTCTGTACGCTTCGCGCGAACCCATGGTCGCGCTCCGCTTAGATAGTAAATAATTACAATCACACGGGAAGTAATTCTTTCATTGCCGGGAAATTTCGGTTTTTTCCAGCCGTGGTCACAACATTGCTATTGGCTAACCTTCACAGCAGGTGTACTGTATACATATATTCCTCAGGCCTTGATTTTCAGTAAAATTTATGGTTGTCCTTCGGGCAACCATTTCACTAGTTTTGGTTGTCCACAATGAAATTTGGTTGTCCGGAACACTATGCACACAATTACAAAACAGTAATTGTGTGCATGTATTATTGGTCCTGAAGAATGAAAAGCTAGAATGTTTGAGAGACAGAAACACTTCAAATCTGAAACATGGTAGACGCAAAAAGTTGAAGGAGTTTATCAGTAAGCTTTATAATTCTTCAATCTGAGAGAAAAATGGTTGTCCATTGGACAACCAAACTTTAACTTTGGTTGTCCGAATGAAATTTTAGTTGTCCCGGACAATCAGACAACCATAAAAATCGAGCCTGTTCATGTCACTGCGTAAATAGTGTAATAACGTCATGCAGCGCAGCGTTAAATTGCAAAAATGATTGTCCACTTTGTGGGTTAGAGGCAGGCTTGTCTCAGAGTTTACCATCAAGCAAACGTTCTGGACTGTCTTGACATTTTTTGACGTTCTTGACTGTGTGTTTTCATGGCCTAGAACACCATGCGAGATGTACAGTATGGGAAATATAATTGAAAATCACTTGCAACATGGTAAGACCATTGTTGACATATCGGGTTGGTGTTTGCAAACTGTATCAGTACCGCACCAGAAGTTACGGCAACAATAATGATTGAATTGTGATTAGGAGAGGTTTAGTAATTGCGCGTTTGTGAGTATCTGTATAATATTATTTTGACAAATCTCTCAATGTAATATTTTTCTTGGTTACCGCAAAAAGAGTCAGTACCATACTGTACTTTTTTGGAGGTACTGTAACCTAGCAAAATTTGTTGACTGATTTGCCAAAAGAGTGCCACCATTTTACGAGTAGACGCTTCTAAAATTAAAAAATTTTAAATATTCCCCCTCTGCCAGGCTGGCAATCCAGTGATGAATAGATCAGTTGGACCTGCTAAAGCCCCATGGAACTTGGGAGCTAGGTAACTCCATGAAGTTGGGACACAGTGTGTGACATATGTTTTAATTTCCAAACAACCTTTTCTTCAATTTACCATTATATCTAGTTCACTTCAAACAAGTTTTGGCAAAGTCAAAGGATTTCCAGCGAATAGGCCTATTACATATTAATGTTAATCATAACAGCAGGTTGGCACTATCACAGCTACGTACTGATGCTACATGGTCTCCGACTTCCAGTCCAAATCCTTTGTTAGTTAGAAAGATACAGTTATCCTACAACTCATCCACTTGCATAATCCTGCCTTCTCTAATGTGGTTATTGAAATAAGAACACAAATTGAAATGTTGTGTTGTCCAAAATAGTATTATCAGTAATGGAACTTTGCACCCAATGCCACTTGGACACCCAGTCCTGTAGCATCGCCATCAATTGACCGTATTAATTTTGTTTGGCATTAACTGAATAATAATGTTGTTGAGGTTTATCAACTAGCATTAGGGCTTTCAGCGATTAGCGATTAATTCCGATTAATCGCCAGCCAAGTAATCGTGTAGTAAAATGTTACATGCGATTAATCGTATCTCATGCCCCTGGGACTCTGACTTGCGTTAAGTAAACAATGTATCCTCCTTCGCCAGTTAAGCTGCCTTGACAAAGCATATGATGTCAACAAGCTCAAAAATTGCACAGAGCTTTGGAATGCACCTGTTATCCACCCAATCCCCGCTATTTTACATGTGATTGTGTGCGGTGTTATGGGGGACGTTTTAATCTGTGAACCCCAAACACGGAACCTGTTGTGACAGGCTTAACTTCAACACCACCAATACATTTGTAAGGAACATAATTTACAATGAAATTTGAAAGCACTAAACATATGCATACACCACAGTGTCTTTTAAGTACCCTGTGCGCCATAATGCAATAATTTCAACAGCCACTTGTCAATTCGCTACTGGCGTACGTCTCCCAAAATTTCAACTTGCAATCAAAAAATTTCAAAAAATTACAAGTTCAGCATTCTTGCCATGTTATTCCTGTCCTTGTATCAGGTAAGAGTGTTTCTTAGTCATGAAATGAAAAAAGTTTCGATCGCTGTTTATCAAGACCAACAGCGTACATAGCAGCAGTTGCACACGGTAGCAGTTGCTTGAAAATCATTTATACGCTGCTGCTTCGTACTGTACATCAAACGAACTTCTGTTACGAAGAATCGTACTCACAGATTGTCTGCTTGCATTTATGAATGAAGCGGCTTCTTTAAAAGTTTGGGGATTCCCCGCTTCTAACGTAATTATTAAGGGAGGGTGTCATGTTATTGCCAATTGAAGTACCCAGATTCTCTGAGTGCTTTTGCCGATACACGCGAAGCAAGCCCATCAGCCAGCCGAAGGCATGTATGTATGTTACACTGTGCATGCAGCTTACAGCCAGAGGGTCTTGTTTATGTGCTGTGAACATACATACGGCTATTTACACAGCATAGGCGGTATTACTTAAACATAAAATGACCGGTGAAAACTACGATGTCTAGATTTGATCGTAGCCTATTATTGTTAGCTCTAACATTACATTTTATACTGTAAACTTAGGTGGCTAGGCTCTAGGCCTAGCTTTTGTTGTGGCTTCAAGCCACACTATTTTGGGGGGGAAATTCAAAATGAAAAAAATGGGTAGATTGGGCAAGTGTCAAAATTAAATACGTAGTAGTTGGTCCTGCAGCTGTTTGCATAGGGGGCTCATCGGCTACTTTCGCCGTGGATATACTGTATTGTGGCCTAGCCTGTACTTTGTGAATGATCGTTGCTTTAAAATACTGGAACTTCATCTAACTACAGGTGTGTGGTGCAACAATCTATATCAACCTCCAATGGAAGCAATTCTCTTAAAATTGCTTCGTGCGAAATGTTTTGTTACTAAAGATAAAGGGGGTAAAATGTTAAAATGGAGTCCACTGCTAGGCGGACCTGTGCGTTGTATTAACGCTAACTCAGTATTGGCGAGCGAGTGCGAATTTCTATTCTACGGATACACACACATATATGTACAGTGTATGTCTATTACCAATATCTACATGTTACTACACGGGTTGGTTATGCATACGCAAATGCGATTAATCGCCCAGTAATCGCAAAAAGATGCGATTAAGCGTTTAGTTCACTAATCGCAAATTGACAGCCCTAACTAGCATTGACCCTTGCAGAAGATAAAAATACCAATAACACTGCAAATGTACTATGAATGCCCTGATGCAGACACCGGTAGAAATGGTGTCTGTGATCATTTACTGATGATAAAAATTTCTGCAATGGTTCAATTCCTCCCCAGATTTAGTTCACCTCTTGGTTACTACACAGCTTCTATGAAACTGGTAATTAAGTTGATCAGATTAGTCTTTGTCCATTATACGTTGTGGACACCAGAGCATCTTTGCTGAAATTACACAAAATTGTGTATTGTAGCTATTCAACAAATCATGTTCCGTTAGAATCCTCTTGCTAGCCACTTCCTAGGACATGCCTATTTCTCTCAGTATCATTTCTTTTCTTGCAGAGACACATGTGATGGTTTCAAAACTCCAGCTGCTACAGTGGACACCACAATAAAGTTATTGATAGTTTCCTGTGAATATTTTGAATGCAGTATTATTATTTGTTCAGAAAAGCCTACAGTATTGTGTTCATTCTTGACCACTGTCGTAATATTTTGCACACAGGTTAACAAGGATAGAACACCATGTGTGTTCAAGGTAGACTGTACAAGCTGATACTACTTGAAAAATTACTGCAGACACCACATGTAGCATCTAGATAGAAATTTTCATTCTTCCATAATTTTGAAAAATATATTTTTTCTGTTTTGTATTTCCAGGGCATGGGTAGGTTGATACTAATGGAATGGTTAGTAATTTTCGGTTTCCCATTCCCAAATTGCTAAATGATCCCCTCATTAAAAACATGAATATTTCATGTTACAAAATATGCTCCTAAAAAGGGTTAGAAATCTTAAACAATGGTTCATAAAAAACATGAATGTGCTGTAGGAAGTATAAATTTCATCTAACTTGCAGATGATATTTTCACCATAGAGCTACTCAAAAATAAAACTTTTGGAAAAAAATTGCCGACAAATATATGAACAAATATGCCATAGTGTTCCAAGAATCATCATAATTTCAAAAGTGCCCCAACTTCATGGAGTAAGCTACATACGAATATATAACATAACAGGTTTAAGGGTAAAGGAGGGCTGTAAAGGCCCCATCAGATGCCCTGTAATCCACAGCACGCTCTCACGGAATCTCGGAATGCAAGTCATGTGACGAGATGGAATCCAAATCCCCCATAAAGCAAAAAAGCAAACCACCAACACCTAATGAACCCAGAAAGATTAGATGCTACTGTACCACAGCCATGGAAAAACTTGTCAATGTTAAAGCAATGAACTCAACTGATGTGGAGTTAACAACCCACTCAGGCAGGCTATTCCACTAATTAGCAACCCTATGAGAGAAACTGAACTTCATTATGTTAAGTCTAGCAAAAGACTTATCAAGCTTTTTACAATGGCCTCTAACCCAAGGATTTCTTTGGACCTTTAAATTACTGCAAGCTAACAAAGGATTCCCTTCCGAAAGAAATTTGAAAACATGGTTCATGTCTCCTCTAATCCTTCTCAGCTGCAAAGTGGTTAGCCCAAGCTGCTTAAGCCTTTGGGGATAAGGTAGATTTCTAACCTCAAGTATGAGTTGAGTAGCTGGCTCTCTTCTGAACTTGCTCTAAAAGCAATTTGTCCTTATCAAAAAAGGGACTCCAGGCCTGTGCAGCATAGTCAAGATGGGGTCTAACCAGAGCTGCTTATACAAATGAAGCACAATTTCTTCACTAAAATTCATAAAATTCCTCCTAATCATCCCAAACACACTATTAGCCTTTCAAGCAGTAGCTGCACACTGCCTAGATGGCTTTAAATCTCCTGTAATAGCTACACCTAAGTCTTTCTCAGAAGTCACTTTGTTCAAATTTTGTACCATTCATAATATAATCATAGCAGGGATTTTTAGAACCCAAGTGGAGGACTTTGCACTTATAAGATCAGCATTAAAAGACATAAGTTTGCCAAATCTAAGACCATGAAAATAAGGTCCTATCCAGATCATTCTGAAGCAATAAGGAATCATCCTTATCCCCAGCCTTCCTGTAGAGCTTAGTATCATCAGTAATCTTAATTATACTGAAATTGATAGAGCGATCAATATCATTTATGAAAATTAAGGAAAGAAGTGGGCCAAGAACAGAACCTTGTGGTACACCACTTGAGACTTCTTTCCAAGAAGAAAAATTGCCATTGACAACATCTCTCTGGGACCTACTGTACCATTGAGCCACGAATTGATCCACTGAGAGCACTTGCCTTTGATGCCTAACCTACTGTATGCAATTTTACCATGAGTCAGATTTCTAGAGGTACTTTTTGTCAAAGGCTCTTTGGAAGTTAAGGTAAATGACATCAACACTGGAACCTGAATATGAGTATGTACATGGTATCCAGTCGCTTTTTCGCTACCAAAACATACCCGTGATATTATACTGTATACGGTGTATACGAAAATGTCCCAGCGTAAAGAATTCAAAGGTCCAATTGAAAATTGCTAGTTGGTAAAGTAGGGTGGAAACATGACAGATGAATTAGAAAAAAGAATATAAGTGAAAGGCTGTATTTAGGAATAAAGTCTATTCAAGTGTGAGGATTGCTTAGAAAAATTATATTGTGATTGATCTGTGTTTAGAAAGCAAGCTTTGTTTACGATGATTTGAACATTTCATAATACATAACATATCCAAGTTTCTACTGAATTTACACACAACTTGAATCGTTTCAACTAAACTAAACAGCCCAACTGCCACTGGTTCATTTTACAACATACAATGGGAAGGGTTTGACGCTAGTGTTTGCACGGGTAACCCGGGTACCCGCCCGCCATCGTATTACCCGGTTCCAAATCTGCTACCCGAATCTTAAAAAAAAAATGCATGCAAAAGGATCATCCCATTTACGCCATTGCCCACGGTAATGGACTAAAATATTTTGCCAATTTGGTAAACATTCTCCGAGACTGAGAATGAAGAGAGCCCCTAGAAATTATATGTAAGTTTGATAGTTGTCTGTACTTCGTTTCTGAAGTTGAAATTTTTATCAGCGTGCGGCCCGATCGCGCTATCGTCACGTAGTGGGTTACTTCTCACACATCACATGTATATCGCCTATAAACTTACTCGCAAGCAAGCTATCTGACGGCCGATTCAAAATCACATCGTACTGTTTCACGCAGACATAGCAAGACATACTGTATCACCCCCGCCCAGCTCGCAAAGACAGTGCCCGTAACGTTCAGCATGCTAGATAAACTGAGCCTTGCATGTTTATACGATCTTATTATCAATACGGTATGCCACCTCGAGTATAATCCTCGAATATTTCTTAATGGTTAAAGGTGTCAGTTTTACGCAAATCAACACTTTGCCGTTATCTGCAAAGTAAAACGACATCAATGTAATAACATTGTAAACATTCACAAATTTTTTTTTTTAAAATAGGCCAGTATATATTACGTTATTTGGCCCCCAAATGGCGCTCGAGCAGACTACGAAGTTTATGTGTGAAAGTTATGTTACCGTGCCTGGATGTCGACATGAAGCTAGCTACGTAAGAACATACATACCCCATTAGCGATAATTTCAACGCACGTTGCAAAGTAGTATGAGGGGAGTTCACAAACGTGACGTCGTTTGTTTACAATCAGTAATTTTTGACGTGCAAGAGAATACCATAATACAGGGCTCTGATTAGTTGATATTTTTAAATCAGTGGTTTAAAAGGAGAAGCTTCGAGCTCTTACTATGCTGGCTTTTCGAGTAGGAAAGCGTCCCAAAATTCAATATCAAATTGATATAGGCCTTGGGAAGTATAATTTTCTTATTTGACTGTTTTCTGTTACGTTTTTTTTTTACTTGTCATTTTGATCTAAAACAAAACGAGACCATTAAACCTTCTAACAAATCAAATGTTTTTGAACTTGGGAACTGTGATCGCTATACCTATCCAATACAGATGTTAATGTTACCATGCATGTCTTATGGAGTATGCCTTACAAAATGCTCATATCTTTTAGTCACCGTATGTAACACCGGGTACCCAACGGGTATGGCGATCGAGTACCCGGGTCCTAATTTTTAGTACCCATGCAAACACTATTTGACGCGAGGACGTTTTGACCTGGGGACGTTTTGAATCAGGGACGTTCTGACCAACGGCAGGGATGTTTTGGTACAGGAAAGTTTTGGTATGGGGACGTTTTGGTACGGGGGCGTTTAGGTCTGGGGACGTTTTGACTGGTAACCATGTACATGCATACCCATACGTATGCATAGGTAGAAGGTTAGGGTGGGCATGCATGTAGGTATGTGCACACGTGGGAATGTACACCCTGTTGTATGTTTAAATATATATATGCATATGTATGCATACGGTTACTTACCTATATGTATGTATAATTACTTGGCCTCAAAACTAATTCCTAAAGCCTTCAATTAATATAACAGCAAACTTAAGGTAATAATACACCCATTCATGTAACATTATTTTGATGGTGTGATATCGATCTGTATCATTATGTGAGCTAGAGTAAGCTCAGCCAAGTATGTAGTCTGCTTAGGAAACCAGCCTGTACATGTTTGTTTATGGTTGATTGTAGGGGAAATCATAGTCAACTATATTTGGAAATTGTTTAAATGGTAAACAAACATTTATGTTTTACCATTTAGGAAATTAAATGGAAACTGACAGGCCTAAGTAAAGTCTGTCATTTTTCATGATTGGCCTCTGAGAGTCATGTGACAATATTTTCATCACTCAGTTGAGAAACCAACAAGGAGTCACTGCTTGAATCAATTGCCCTGAATATGTACTATGTACAGTATGTACTGAAATATCGTGAAAGATTATTAGAAGAGTACTCTACCAGGCCTTGAATTTTGAGGTGTGCCAGTGCGATTGCACACCATCACTCACCTCAAATCACTGTGCGGAGTGTAATTTTTTCACACCTAGATGAAGATTTGGAGCTCATATAAACTTATTTTTAAGTTCAATGATTCAGCCAGTGGCATATCCCTGGGGGTTTGGGGGTTAGAACCCCCCATGACCCTACCTTGCATGATGCAAAAAACACCTAGAAGAGTGCTTTTTTTCTCTCTCTTGCCACACTCTCTAATTTTCTGAGAAGAGTGATTTGTAGCACACCTGGCAAATCTAAAACTCAAGGCCTGGAGTACTGTTATTTAGTAGGATTTTAGTGTGCTTAAGCTCTTGTTTTAAATACTGTAAGTTTGAGGTGACTGCTTTTGCTGTGCCCTTTAAATAACAAAATTGCATTTAATTTTTAATTTTTGGTTTCTTTCAGGTGCTGTCCTTGACTATTGCCTGTGCACGTAGTATCCTGGAGAAGAGGTCATCATGTCTATAGCAGGAAGCTATGCAGAGTCAGTGTATTTTGAAGAAGCATATAAAGGTCACTTGAAATTTATCTTATCATTTTCACAAACCATAGATTGTACCCACCACCTGGGATACAGTCTGAACAGATCTGTCTGCTACTGTGTCTGTTTCAATGTCTGTCTACATGTACAGTATGTTTGCTAAATATTTAATTTTAGAATCCTTTCACCCCAAATTGTTCCATATCTCTCAACTCACTTACTTAAGCCCATGTCATAACTGTCAAACTTATCCTACAAGCCCCAACAAAACAAATGAAATGAAATTGCTGGTACAGTGACAAAATACGCTCACAATCTCTCAAACTCTCCTTGAAATCCGGCCCCTCTCCCCCTTTCAATGTTGTGTCCTACTGTAGTTGAAAGGTAAAGAATTGTAGCCAACACTGAAAGGGAGAGCGAGAAGGTGACTTGTTTTGTCAGGGAGTGTAACTCATTCAGACACAATCTCAGTTTGTTTCTTCAGGATAAATATACAAAACCTGTGTTTAATCAAACAAGTCTCAGTACATGCTGTGTAATATGAGCTACTGTACTCTGAATTTTTGGACTTGCTGTCAGTCAAAGAACTGTGCCAATTGAAAATATCTCTAGACTACTAGAAAAATTATAGTTTGGGATGAGAGTTAACTGCATCTAAAAGAAGCCTTAAAACTACTCCATATTTTGTTCTGTTGAGAGATGCTGTACTTCAGTGAGTTGAAAAACATTTCAAGATGTATCAGTTACTGAATATAGGGATCTACCATTATGCAGTACTGTAGCTCATGTTTACATAGTATTTTGAATAATGCAGAATGTATGTTGTACTTTGCTCTGAGCTTTCATCCTTATCTTCAGGTAATTAATTTATTGCCTTTTTCATGGTGCAACATTCAAACAAAGAGGTTGGACTCAATTTTAGTTTAAAAATTTTATTTTTTTAATGAGTCACCTAATGTTGTTAAGATTTCAAAGTTCATTTCTGGGAACCTTCAGCAAGTTGATTATTTTTTCTTTGTCTTCTTCTTTTCTTATTCAAGGTATGGATGGAGAAAAGTGTTTACATTGTAGAGTACTGTACTTTAAACATATCATAATTCATGAGGAGTTGTGTGGCCATGCAGTAAAATGTGTTATAGAATTTAGCAAGAAAACTGTTTGTTGACCTAATACTTAAATGTAAAAAGCAAAATATGTTAACTGCTGGAAAACAGGGTGGAAAATAGATCTTTTACCTTGCTGCTGATATGGTAATTTGAGCTGTTATTTCCAAAGTGCTGTAGAATTACTTGGAAGAGACAGGTATTGTACAGTGCCAAAATGGAATAGCTTAAGGTTGAATAATGTACTATACAGTACATTAACAGAGAATAATGTACAATCTGAGGGTTAATGCAAGCAATGCCAGTGCAGCATAACTGCCTCTAGCAATAGCATTGAGAGTTCATTCACCTCTTCAAATGCACAAGTCCAGAGTCTTAAAGATTTTCAGTCATTTTTGAATTTCATTTGCAAGTTTGAAACATTCAATTAACATTATTTCTTTGTTTGTCTTCCAATAATGTAGTTCCTGGACCATGTAAAACATGCTGCCTAAGATGTCCACTGCCAAGCCTGATAGCAACTGTTTACTATGTAATAGCTGTAGCTGGTTTTTGTGCTTCCACTATCATTGCATTTTTCCTTACTGAAAAATTATTTCCTCTGGACAATTATTATGCCAGTCGGATTTCAACATGGTAGGGATTTTGTACTAACTTGGTTCTTATAATGCGTTAAACCTGTGATTAGCCCCAAAGCACTTTACATATTACTCTTCCTTAACAGTAGCTTTTCCAAGAATTAATCCCTCTAACACAGGCTTCCTCAATTAAATTGAAGCACCACATTGCTAAATGTTACTGATATAATGCACCACTGATCACCGTCCTGGGGGAGGGGGTTTCCCCCTCCCCTTGGGCTTACATGAAAAATGGTGCAAAATTTGTTCAATTTTCCCAGCCAAAATTCGTCACAAGCTTTACGTTTGCCAATTCACTGGTGAAATCAACAAAGCCCTGACTCTAACAAATATAAGCAGTAACAATGATTTTACTTTCATGTGAGAACAAATAAGAAGTTATTAAATCCTTGTCGTTATGTGATGTCAGTCTGGGGGAAGTACTAGATTTATTTACAGTACCTATTTTTGAGACAGAATAATTCTTGTCAAAAAGGTTATGAAAAAGTAAAAATTTTCACTATTCTCAGAGTAATTTAATCACTCCAAACCACGTCGCGCACCACTTGTAGTGTGCGCGCCACTATTTGAGGAAGCCTGCTCTAACAGTTTGCAACAGGTGTACACAGCATGCAGGGTCATGGCCACCACACCAGTTGGCAGTGGTCTGACCTTAATTGCACTTTCAATTGCCCACAGGCAGGGAAATGGTCAAAGCCACCAAAGAAAGTACTTACGTAACTCATTGAGTTGATATCAGTAACTTAATGAATGCGTTTAAGAGTGCTACCACATGAAAATTTCAGCTCAAGTTTCGTATTCACTAGATACAGAAAAAGTAAAAATTTTGAATTTTGTGGTGCCCTGACTTGTAATGGTTTTGTGCATAATTTGAAAAAGTGTCTGGTCACAAATATTTGAAAACCTAATTGAGCCATTAGGTCGATAAGTACGTCACTCATAAAGTGTTTATTTGTATGTAGGACATTGGGATTGTCTGTTTGACCATTTGTCATTGATATTTGAAGAAAACTTAACAGCTTTTGAAAAATATGCTGAATTTCATGAATCAACTCAATTAACTGCCTTAAACATAAAGTACCCTTTGACCAAACAGTATGCCAGCAAATGATCGTGTGAATCTGATTTTGAGAATCAAGAATTTGTGATACTTGAACTTTAAATTGCTTGGAATGCTTTGATATCATAATACATCCGCAAGTTTCGTTGAAATAAAATCCTACAGTAACACACATGAACAGTAAACAGTGCGGGCAGCCGCACAGGCCCAGCTGAAGTTGTTCATTCCTTGGGGGTATAGGTAAGAAAATTAACTGGCACTCAAATTTAGCTGGTGACCAACCTGACCACATACCATAACAATCTAAACCATAAGAGCCCATTTAACCCTTGGTTGTAGAGAACCAATGGAGGCAATAAATGATCTTTTTCAAAGACTCAAAATAATAAGCCCTGCCAGATGCAAACCATCAACACTTGGGTTTCTAGTCTGAATTTTTATTCCGATTCCATATCCATCTGTTCACCACCATACTCTCTGTATGTTTATGACTAGAATACCCTTTCTTGTCATAATTCAGTTCTTAAAGAGGAATTCTAGGCCAAAAAAATTTTCATGTGAGAGAGGAACTCAATCTGAACAATTTGGCAAAATTTCCACTCAAATTGGACATGTCCCATATTTCTCAAGAGTAACACATATTCAAATGAACTTAATAGATTTGTGTTCAAAATTGAACTTGAAGCTGGTACCTTTATGACATCATATCCTCATATTAATGGACAGTCTTTTGTTTTCCTTTAATCTTCGAGCAATCTCCTCAGCAGTCCTATGTCATCAGAATTTGATGGCTTGATTGGCATGAGAACTTTACCATCTTTGCATTCCATTTGTGGAGTCCCAATCCTATTACCACTGTAACTTCCATATCAAAACAACCAAATGATCAAAATTATAAGAGGCATTTCCTATTCATGTGAGGAGAAGTGATATTCTGTAACCTCCATGGCCTTAAATTTCACTCGTCAACACAAGCTTAAAGGGCCAAACCTCTCACCTCAAACTACAGTTTTGGTACCCGGGTACTGAAATTCCCAATTGGGTCAGCTCTTTGATTGACAGCTAATTCAAACAATGCAGAGTGCCAAAGCTTATATTACACAGCATGTATGGTACTGAGTGTGTCTTGATTATACACATTGAGCTTATCTATACTCACCTTGAAGCTATAAACTGAGATTGTGTCTGGATGAGGATGAATTTCAGAAAGTTGTGGGAGGGGCTTCAGTAAGAAGGTTAGGAGAATTGGTACTGTTTGGGGTGAGAGAATTGGGCCTTTAAAGCCCTAAACAAGTCAGGACATCACAAAATTCAAATCTATAACTTTTTTCTGTAACTACTGGATATGAAATGTAACTCATTATTTTAGCATTGCCTTGTGGTAGTGACCCTTTAACACACACACTCTTATTAAGTTATCAATATCAACTCAATGAACCCCTTTAAAATTAACACTTCAGGTCAGGTGACAGAAAGATTCAATTTAGAGTAGATCAAATAAGATTCTTTTAAAAAGCCATTTTAATGAGATATGAAATGCTGAAATTGATTCTTTTAAAATACCGTATTTACTCTATTAAACGCCCTCTCTCTAATAAACGCCCCCCCCCCCCAACTTTTTCGTCACATTGCATAAAGTGAAATTGTTAATTCCAAAGCCAATATGGTAAAAGGAAAATGAAAAATAGTCCTGTGTTGAAGCCACGAAATCTCCTAAAGTCCCATACTGTATCCTGAAGTAAAAGGCATGTTTCTGCAACTAATTTCTGTTGATATCCATCACGCTATCACTTACCGCGAACCCGCACTGCTTCGTTTGCGGTTCGAAAGTGGTACTGTACATACCGTAGATATACAAATATTTGCTAGCCTATCCGAACAGCCTAACATGAAAATCGAAATTCAACACAGGAAAAGTGTTTAACAGTGAAATGCTGTGAACGCGTATGCACTGCTAATGGTACTACTCACGGTGACTATTATTATGCAATTACCGTATGTACATGCATGTAGCCGGCCGGTCAGTATAGTACCGTGAGGCCTGGCTGTTTACTGTTCACAGCATGCATGAATGCATATGCCGCGGGCACCTAAAAAGTCACTTCTGCGTGTAACGCTACATATCAACATGTCGGCGAAAGTTGATCACACTTGCAAAGTTCAGAGTGCTGTTCGTGGCTACCATATTTATAGGGAATTAAGTTTGGGTACCGGTCATTTGGGAGGAGCTCACAGCTGATTGTGAAGCTGACAACCAAATGGACAAATATGCCATATGTAGCAGTTTATCAGAAGTCACATAAATTTGACTCTAATAAATGCCCCCCTTAACGAAAATTTCACGACCCCGGGGCGTTTAATAGAGTAAATACGGTAATATCTAGTCCATTTCCCAATAATTTTTAAAATTCTTCTTGTGCAAATCGCATATCTGATTGTTTTTTTCTTTTGAAATAAATACCAGATCTGCTCTTCAAACATTTTCTGTTTTCTTGTATATGCAGCATGTTGTACAAAAAGAGCTTGTACAGTATCTACTGTATAGTCACATCCCCGCATAACAGTAAGAGTATGATCATATTTTGACACAAGGTGAAGTGTCTTTCAGAAAGGCAAAGAAAAACAGAAAATGTAAATTTGAGTATTATGGGAAAGGCATCATACTTGTGCTTTCTACCATTTTAAATTGAGTGAATAAATATCACCATTGTATATCTCAGCATAGAAATATCTAATGAAGATCTATAGGTGATGGAAACTTTGGGTTCGTTCTTATCCATGCTGCTAGATCTGAGGAGGACGTTTTAGCCAATTTAACCGGAGAAAAAGCATTTTCTCAGGTGAAGCTTGTCTCTGTAATTGCGGCAGTTAACCCCATTTAAACCAACCTTGTTGCTCTATTGAGCAAATAGTCTTTGAAGGGGCCAAATGCTTGTAAGTTTATTGATCTCGAGATACTGTACCTGAACAGGAAGTTCTCTGATAGATTCTGGATTATTAGTTGCCAGCTTGAGATGGCTAAAAGTTTCTATTCGCTTCTAGCGTCATGTCCAGCTTTGAAATACAGATTGCTGATAAATTTAGCTTTGTTATACAGATTGTTGATAAAATCAAGCTTTGTCATACAGATTGTTGATAAATCTAGCTTTATAATACGGATTATCAGCTCTGTATCATATATTATACACTGTTATACAAGTTACATTTTAATGTCCTTCTGTCTGTTTCTTCAGGCGTTTTGGTATAATGATCAGTCTCGTCATCTGGGGTGCATTAAACCTAGTCTTGTGTGTCATTATGATCAGCTGCAGCTGTCTTGGGACTGGAGCCACCAGGAAAGAGTTTGTCTGTCGTTTTAAGTCCAGGGCCAAAGGTCGTTGCCAAACTTGGGTGGTGAGTCTTCCTTAGCATTTGGTCAAGGTTGTCTTCTTACTACTTGTATCTTGTGACAGACAGTGCCATTTTGACTGTTCAGAGATTCCAGCAGAAACCCCAAAATGGGTGGATTGGAGCCACCAGGAAAGAGTTCTGTCTGTCATTTCAAGTCAAGATCCTAGGGTTGATTACTTCATTAATGGTAAACCCCAAGTTAAAATTGATGCTGCTCTTTGTCAAATTTACCGGTGGTTTCAGGGGTACCAAAGCTTGCTTCGAGGCCCCAATAAGGTGCAATCTGAAAGGTTTTCAGGCTATTTATTTGGGTTTTAGCAAATGCAAATATGGCAGTCTCCATACAAAGACAAAACAAGGGAATATGCTGTAAACTGAATAAAGCATATGCAGCTTTGAATACAGAACCAGGACAGTAGTGATGAAGATAACAACAGTGGAGAAGACATGCATGAGGAAAAAGTAAAAAATTATTCTTTAGAGTATGATTCCAAAGATATTTTGCAAACTTAGCAATTTTAACACAGAACTCAGTATTCAAGGAACCCATACACACATACTGTGTGCATAGAATATAATATAGGCCCATAGCTCAGTATGGAGGGTTGGGGCCTTTTTGGTTTCGATGAAAAGAGAAACCTTTGCATTCATGATGGCGTGTGTGTGTATGTATGTGTGTATGTGCGTGTGTATGTGTGTGTGTGTTTGTGACACTTTGCTTGTTTACACGATATCTTGAGAAGGGAAGATCTGACAGTTCTCAAACTTGGTACACAGATACCCCATACTGAGAGGAAGAACCCTATTTATTTTGGTTGAGGTCAAAGGTCATCTGGGGTCACAGGGGGTCAATAACCAAAATCCTTGTTTACACAATATCTCAAGACAGGAAACTTGGATTAATTTCAAACTTGATATGTTGATGCGTTATGATGTAAGGAAGAACCCTATTGATTTTGGTGGAGGTCAAAGGTCATTTGGGGTCAAACCCCGAAATCCTTGTTTACACGATATCTCATGGTAGGAAACTTGGATCAATTTCATACTTGATATGTTGATGTGTTAGGATGTCAGGAAGAACCCTATTGATTTTGGTGGAGGTCAAAGGTCATTTAGGGTCACATGGGGTCAAACCCTGAAATCCCTGTTTACACGATATCTCATGGTAGGAAACTTGGATCAATTTCATACTTGATATGTTGATGCGTTAGGATGTCAGGAAGAACCCTATTGATTTTGGTGGAGGTCAAAGGTCATTTAGGGTCACATGGGGTCAAACCCTGAAATCCCTGTTTACACGATATCTCATGGTAGGAAACTTGGATCAATTTCATACTTGATATGTTGATGCGTTATGATGTAAGGAAGAACCCTATTGATTTTGGTGGAGGTCAAAGGTCATTTGGGGTCACATGGGGTCAAAACCTGAAATCCCTGTTTACACGATATCTCATGGTAGGAAACTTGGATCAATTTCATACTTGATATGTTGATGCGTTATGATGTAAGGAAGAACCCTATTGATTTTGGTGGAGGTCAAAGGTCATTTGGGGTCACATGGGGCCAAAACCTGAAATCCTTGTTTACGTGATACATTATGGTAGGAAACTTGGATTCATTTCAATCTTGATAGGCTGATGCGTTATGATGTAAGAAAGAACCCAATTTATTTTCGTGAAGGTCAAAGGTCATTTGGGGTCACATGTGGTCAAAACCTGAAATCCTTGTTTACATGATACATTATGGTAGGAAACTTGGATTCATTTCCATCTTGATAGGCTGATGCGTTATGATGTAAGAAAGAACCCTATTTATTTTCGTGGAGGTCAAAGGTCATTTGGGGTCACATGGGGTCACACCCCAAAATCCTGGTTTACACTATATCTCAAGGTAGGAAACTTTGATTCATTTCAAACTTGATATGTTGATGCATTATGATGTAAGAAATAACCCAATAAATTTTGGTGGAGGTCAAAGGTCATTTGGGGTCACATGGGGTCAAACTCCGAACTTCTTGTTTACACTATATCTCAAGGTAGGAAGCTTGGATTGATATCAAACTTGATATGTTGATGTGTTATGATGGGAGGAAGAACCCTATTGATTTTGGTAGAGGTCAAAGGTCATTTGGGGTCATAGGGGTCAAACTCAGAAAAACTTGTTTAGGATAGCTCAAGGTATGAAAGGTGGATGGATTTCAAAATTAGTATGTAAATGAATTATGGTGGGAAGATGGTCTGTATAAGGTTATTTTTTGTGGAGGTGAAAGGACATCTGGGGTCATGATCAGTCAAACTTTGAAAAACTTGTCAAAATGGGATACCTCAAGGTAGGAAACTTGGATGGATTTCCCAATTAGTATGTGGATGTGTTATGGTGAGTTGAAAGTACTGTACCTGTTGTTTTTGGTGGAGGTCAATGGTCATCTCGTATCACCTGGCATCAAACTCTGAAAACCTTGTTTGCAGAATATCTTAAGGCACAGTATGCAATTTAGCTTTTTGAATGTAGAAATGTTTTGGTTAAAAGAAAAACCAGTTACTTACAGGTGGAGACAAAGGTTATTTTGGGTCACCGGTTGTTACAAGAAATGTAGCATTTTATTGAAAAGAGCATGTATGTATCATCGAAACCTCAATGCATTTTTGCATTCTGGTTGTTAAAAGGATTAAAAGGTCTTTTTGAGGGTCTAGGGTTTGTCCTTAAGCATGCTCTCGCTACAGGCTTGGGTTGCTTGCAGTTAGTTAGGCTTTGTGCTTAAGCATGCTCTACAGCAGCAGTTCCCAGCGGGGGCAGTACCGCCCCCTGGGGGGCATTTGAGGGTGCCGAGGGGGCGGTAAGGGCTAAGGGGGCAGTAGGGGGCATTTAACAGAAATAAGACCGGCAAATTCTTCAGTCAAAACATTAGAAAATAACAATTATTTGATAATCGCGCACACTTATCACATTCCAGCATAAATGTCATTATTGTACCCCATGTCTGTCAGAGCCATTTTCTGTAGCGCTGCATTTAGTTCCATGGTTTGATGAAAAGCTAAATGCAGCTAGTACTCTTCCACCCACCATGTATGGTGTTTAACAACACAACATCCGGAAGTAATGGGAATGAACTTGTGATTGGCTGAATTGCTAGATTGTCAGTCTGATTGTGAAAACATTGAGAGCAGTTTACAAACACAGCTCTACAGCTTCTTTAATGAGCTGAAGGGGGCGTTTGAACAAAACCAACTGACGAAAGGGGGCACTATGCTAAAAAAGGTTGGGAAATACTGCTCTGCAGGCTTGGGTTGCCTGTAGTTAATTAGGGTTTTATGCCTAAACTTATTCTTCCTGGTTTATTTAGCAGCTGCCTATAGGCTTAACCCTTTACCATTGTTTGGGTCCTTTTGGACCCAGATGGAGAGCGGGTCTGTCATTCATCTTTACTGTTTCACGCAGAGCTTGAAACTGCGAGTAGCTACCCGAAAATTCCTGAAGCAAATGCAGGGCTAGCTATGTCTGCTTTTCTGCCCACTCCTGAGGCCCGCAAAAATGCCCCGATTGGAGCACAACCGTAAGGGGTTAAAGATTGTAACATTGTGTTAAAATGGGTCAGTGAGAGAAAAACCTTTCATTTGGGTTTAATTGCTTACTCAATACTTTCATCAGTGAAGTAACACCATTCCCTCAAAAACAAGTAATTGTTTATTCCTAGTAATTGTAACTTACAGATGGTACTCCAAAGTCTACTGTTGAATGACTTCTATTCATGAGATGTAAATAATAACTGACAGCTTGTGTATCCTTATTGGAGGGAAACCTCAGTGCAAAGTTCGTTCTGAGTCAAAAAGGAAATTATCTCATGGTGTGATAAGTACATGATGGGGCCCATGGGTCTCTTTTAAAACTTGTCAGTCAGATGACATTAACTTATTGTGCCAGCTACAGTACAGTCTGTGTAGAAATTTAATTAAACCTGTCATTGTTGTTTCCTTTGAGGAAATTTGGAAAGATACCTTATATCAGCACTTAGCTGCTAATTACTTTTGGATACTTCTTTATTAATGTAATGGAACTCTCTTAAAAAGAAATGAATGATTTTTTATTGTAGGTCAAGCAAGGGCCAACACAGCCTCCAGCTAATTGAAGAGGGGGTAGTTTCAAAAGGGCAGGAACCTGAGTGAAAATATGGTTTCACTTAATTTCTTACTACTGTATGCAGGAGGGGAGCATTTTTCCATATAAGGGTTGGCAGATTGGTCTTGGGAGAAAAATACCCTTTGCTTGCTCCTCCTTCCCCCTCCCCTTCCCAGAACCAGCCTTGTCTTGTATACTTTAACATGTCAGTGTGAAGTAAGGAGACTGTCATTGGTACAGTAGACCACATGTTTTTGTTTCAAACTTTTTTAAATTCAAAAAGAGATTTCATATGAACTTGTACATCATGATGACTTCCCTGCCTTTGTTATTGACACCAATTTGATGGTCTAAAATATTACTCCTTAAACTTAAAACTGGACTACCTGCAAAATTCAGAAAGAGAAAAAAATTATAGAAAAAGAAAAAAGTTTTAGGAGAATCCCTGCCCTACATTATGCTACTTATTTCAACAGCTAGTTACATGCAGTGGTCTGTGTTTAGAAGCTGTTTGTGCTAGGATCAAGGCATAAAGTTGTGTAGCCTCTGTCAGTGCCCAAGGAACAATTTCACTCACTATATCAACACTCAGTCAATACTCTATGTTTTTAAAAATACCTTTTCATTCAAAACTAATTTTTTTTTTGTTTTATGCTTTGAGGTCCTTTAAAAGGGGAAGTTTAAGCAAAAATTAAAATTTCATATGTGAGAGAGGAACCAAATCAACACAGTGTGGTGAAAGTTTCATTCAAAGCAGACATGTATTTCTCCAAATATACTTAAATTAAGTCAGCAGATTTGGGTTCCAAAGTGAGTTTGAGGGCAGCAGAGCTTATATCACTTCCTCACATTGACAAGGAATGCTTTGTTTCCCTTTGTTTTATCAGACTGTTGTGTTGACCTTGAAGTCAATAGAAGTAGGACCTCCCTGTGCAAAGCTTGTAAAATTCTCCTGCCACTTATATGCAATCACATTTAAATAATTTGGGATTGTTGAGGAGAAAATTGACTCTGAAATTTAGAGAAAAATGAAAGATTGCATACTAATGTGGGGATATGATGTCATATGTGCTTGCCTCTAGTTCACTTTTTGTTGAAAATGTAAAACTTTTACATGCTCATATCTTGAGAGCCACACATCAGATTTCAAAGCAAATTTCATCAAAATGCTTAGAATAAGCACCCCTCTAACATACCAAATCCTGTTGTGACCTTAAACCCTTCTTTTTTTAAAGTAATTACCATCATTAAAGCAGCTTATGCTGTTATTTTTTCGTTTCCAGTGTTCATCAAATGTATAGGCTGTACTCCATACTAATGTTAAAAGCTTTAAAAACTAACATACCTTAGTCTTTTCTCCGAAAATAAGCAAAAATTCGAAAAGATTTCAACGGTTTCCAAACGCTATTCTACCTTATTATCTGGCTCTAGCTCTGCCCAATGAATTTGATGCATATTCAGAAGGTCATTTTGAGAAGGAGTCAAGCAAAACGTAAACAAAACAGACAGTGAAATTTCGCTCAATTGATACATATGTTATTCGAATGGCCTTTACGTGTCCAATTTGCACATCGCGTCGAACCGGCTGCGCAATTCGTTCGTTTCATTTGTGGACCCAGATTCAGTGACAAATTCCTATTCACTCGTTTCGGCTCAATCATTCAGTTTTTAGTTTTGTCGCTGATTGTGCTATTTTGATCCGACCCAAGTTTCAAGGTAATGTTCATTTTCTTTTTGATTTGATGCTGTGGCTTGGCATTCAAAAAGAATCTTCGGGCTACATGTGTGAAACTATAACTGTCATTCTGTATTGGGAACGGTTGTGAAAGAAGATCTGTAATGCATGTACACAACATGTGCGATACGTTGGCAATACGTACATTGTTGTGCCAAAGGGTAGGGCATTATTTTTCGTCATTCATTTCTTGCATTGTGATTGGTCAAATTGAGATAAGAGCCTGTTGTCTTTGCATAAGAGTTTAGCCAAAAAAGTAGATGAAGTTTCTTTCTATTGTAATTGGCGCTCTAATTAGTGAAATTTCACCGAGAAAAAACCTGGTGTGAAGCATTTCTACCTGGTTGGTATCAGATGGAAGAGAAAGACTGAAGATTAATGATGAAGGTTATTTTCTTTCATCAAACAACACAACCTGCTTTAAAAGTTTTTTTTGAAAGTCTCTGTTGGCTGCTTTACTTACAGTATATTGCTGGGAGCATATGCCTAACCTGTCTACAGCCTAGCAATTCTGTGTCAAACACACACAGATCAGTAGCACATAGAGAATTGGATGTTTACACACACAAAAACCCATATTTGAACTTGCCCCTACATACCTTTCCTAACTTGATGTAAGGACAAAGAGGTGTATTGGGTGTACATTAGTAGATGGCATTGAGGTAAAGAAACTATACACTGGCCTTCTCCATACTGCTGCTTATACTGTACAGAAGCATAGTACTTAACTAACTTAATATGTGTTTTGATAAAAAAAAAAAAGTCATTTGAATTCACCAGGGGTCATGCTCTGAAAGTCTGTATATAACATGGTATTCCGATGTCGGGATAATTGCTGTAGTACTTGTCTTTATACAGGCTCAGTTTAAATACATCATATTTATTGAAATTGTAGCTGCAGGGTGATACATCCATTCAACTTTTACAATTCTAGTGAAAACTCAAGTCTGGGGAAATAAATTGCAAAAAATTTGAATGATGCATATTTGCATTCCTTCTCAGTGGAATTGATCCAAAGTTCCAAGAGTCATTTAGGTCCCAAATTGCACACAAAACCTAAATATTTGTGATGTTTTCAGAATCAAGAGCTGATGCTGTACTCAAGGAACTTGACTGCAAAATTGTCAGCATAATAATACAGTAATGAAAGCTCAAGAAAAAATGTAGATAAGTGCTTAGGTTACTGGAGATAATCATTGAGCAAGCTTAGTATTTTACAGATGTAAGCTGCTTGACATGTTTCAAGTCCTTATCTCCTTTTGAGTTGGGCCCCATAGCTATTGAAAAAATTGGAAAAGAAGCCAAAGTTAAACATAAAAAGATGAAAATTCATCCTCTGCCATTGTTCCATATTGTTGCAGTGTTATAATAGAGTCATGACTTGGAAAATTGACTGACTTAAAAATTCCAGCAGATATTCTCCCATTGAAATAATACTCTGACTTGATTCATGACTGGACAGGAGTTGGTAAGGGAGCATAGCTTCTTCTAGTAACCAGCAGGCGGCAGACGAGGGAACAATAACCACTACTGCCATTAAGCCTGGTGCTCAGCATAAGCAGTGGAGTACTGTAAGGAAAACAAGCCAGTTTGCCACAACTGAAAAAAAGACTGTCATCAGCTTTAGCCTATTGGTGAGAAACTGAGATGTTAAACCACATCTAACTATCTCATTCAATAACCCTGTGATCACATCTTTGTTTTTTATTCCAGATGATGCTTTTTGTGTTCATTGTTTTGCTCATCTGGATTGGTCTCGCCGTCATGGTTACTTTCTTTTTGGAGTTCTTTTTCCTTCAGGAAATAGGTCAGTGTAAAAGTTGTAGCTATTCCAGCCAAGGTGAAATCATTAGATGTAACGGAGAGATTGACATTCGTCAGTGGGGTAAGTAACCATGGTAACAGGTGTTATTACATGGCATAATCTTATAAATGTGGATATCCCAACACCAAATATAGTTGCAGATTCCCTCATACTGGTGAACCTTATCTTGACTGTTGCTTGTTTTTTGATCCTGAAAGAGACAAAAATGAGAGCTTCAACTAATTCTCCATTAGTTTTGTGAATAAATATTTTATGGTCATTCTAATCAGTTAAGTTTCGTGTAATAGCAAGGTAGTGAAACTTTTTCATTGATAGGAGTGTTTGCAAGGGGAAGTGAGTGCTCAAGGTTGGATGATAGGTTTGTGGGATCAAATTGTATAACAAAAACCTCCTGCCGTTGTGCGTGATGCTTCGCATAAGCAATGGAGAACGGAAAACAAGCCAGTTAGCCACAACTGGAAAAAAGGCCATGGCCAGCTCGACTTGAACCAATACTGTAGGTTGGAAACTGGGCTGTTAAACTCCACCTAACTAACTTTATGCATATAATTGTCATGTGAGGGGCTACTGTTCAAGGCTTGAAAATGTTCATGTTCTATTTTACAAAATTGGGTCAATTAAGTTTGTAAGTAGTGAATATTGATAAGCTTTATTTGTTTTGGAGCCTATGAAATATAATAGTGTACATCAGAATGCAATTGAAATGAAAATGCATGCCAGTGTTGTAATACTATCAGTACATTATTGTGGATTTCAGCTTAAATAAGTAAGTTAATTCCTTTGGAGTTGGCCTAGGCTGCAGCTTAAAATAAAGCTTTTCAAAGCTATTACATATGACAGATACATACTTTTACAAAGTATTTTTGATATGAGGATGCAGTTAAAGAAAGGTGAACAAATTCGTTGCAGTTTTATGTTTCAATACTGTCTATAGTAAAAATGTAAATTTGCAACATTGATGTTATTTTTGTACTCAATGCCAAGAAGTGGATTCAGGAGAAAATTGCATTTGTCACTATGCCAAAATGACAGAAGAAACTTGTTTGTCACACTGCCAATTTTTGTCTGGGAGCATTACAGCTCGTGATGAAATAAGCGACGCACTTGGTTCTTTGGCAGGTAGTGATTGGTCAGTTTGCCAATACTTTTGATAAATATGCAATTAAAAAATGAAAGGCTGTGACAAAAAGCTTTGCCAAATGCACTCTTAAGGGATTTGCCAGAGACAACGTTCCTTGACTTCCAAAATATCCAGAAAACTTTCTTCATCAGGGAGTGAAAATTTGCATCTCAATAGCATAGTATTTGGAAGATGCAGCATTTTCAAAGTACTGCATTTTTTCTTGATATAGGATGCATTATGAGAATTCTATAATGTCATCATGGCTTGCAATAAGTTTATTAAAAATGTTAGTGCCATTGGAGGGAACATTAAGCATCCTTAATAAGCCAGTTCGGTAATTCGTTTGGTGACTATGCAGATGCGAACATTGTCCAAATCGTTGGAATAAACAAACAAATCCCACACCTAAAACAAGTATTACAAAATTTGAGTTTACATGAAAATTTGGTGAAATCATTTTCTTAATCCATTAATAATGTAAAGAGGGATCTCAAGTATGGTTTTGTGGATTGTGTCTAAATTGTCTTTCTCATGGAAAAATTCGCATTTTAATCTGCTGTAAAGTAGCACTGAGACCCCTATTTTCGTTCTACTTTGTTAGGCACTTAGATAGTGTTGTATGCATGCAGGAATAACAAAAACAAGGGCACACTGTAGGCTATGTGTTGAGCTCGGTTTGTATATCACACGCTGTGCCCCACAATTCCATGCGGCAACAAATTACCGAACCAGCTTATTGTTATATCTGTACCCTACTGTTCGTTTGGTGTTATATTATGCTGGTTCTTCAGGAAATTATATCCACACCTTCCAACAGTATCAAATTTCAAGGACAAACAGGATATTCAATTTTAAAGGAAAAAAATACTGTAATCTGAGCCAATTTGCCCACTTAACATACCATTCTGTTACCTTGTTGAGAATTCAGGGTATTTTTTTACTAAAAATAACCAATGAGACATCTTGAGTTGCTTGACGGTCGGTCATGCAATATTTTTTTGGTTTTGTTTTTTCAGATGAGTTCATATGAGACCCACCCAAGTAATTCCACAAGAACATGCCTTTAATACTGAAGCATTTTAGTAAATCAGTCTATGTCGTTCATAGTGCAAATTTCAATACTTCCTACAAAGCAGTTTTCCATATCTTAATGTTTTAAGAGTGTAAGCTGCAAGTCTAAAACACTCAAATTTAAGCAATGAATGAATGTTACCTTTATTTTATTTTTCCTTTCACAGGCCTGGCCCCTTGGGATCTGACAGCTGAATCCAGGGTTTTTCTTCGTGGAGATGATTTAGTAGCGTTGTGTGACAGTGTAAGCAAATAATTTTACTCAATGTATAGCTACTTTATTTAAAGTTGCGTGTGACTTTATTAACTTTGGAGTCAGGTACCTTCAGCCCACAAGCAGGGATCTAGCCATTGTAGATGCCACTGGGTGGAAATATTTGTGCCCAGTATTACAGCCAATTGGACTCTCCTGCATGGCACAGATTTTCAGCAAACTTAGCAAAAACATTGCTGAAGTGTGCTCTTAGCTCTTATCATATTTCAATCACACATGATAAAAAAGTTTAAAAGATAGCACTATTTTGAATCTAGGTTCCCTTAAAAATACAAAATATCTCAGATGGAAAGGGTATATCCACCCCCTTGAACCCTTCCTTCAGGACATCATCTGCCATCCAGCACTGAGTATGTTGTACAGTAGCTAGAAACCTGTTTGCAACTGGTGACAGGGGCCTGCAAAGGTTTCATAATGCCTAATGTAAGACTTGCCTGCATACCCCGGAACATTGGTAGATGAAATGAGTTGCATTTTCACCAGAGTTGTGATGCCGGGGTGCGTCACAATTCTCCAAATGTTATATCAAAACCACCTGATTGGAGCGGCACAGGTACCTCATATTCCACAGGTAACATATGTCCAAGTCTCTGAAAAGTTGAGTCAATTGCATGACGGTGGGGAGTGTCTATGCACAAAAGGGTTTGACACTTCCAACGAATATCGACCATCCTTGCCCATTCTTGCCTGGGGAACAGGGGGTTCATCTTACAACTGATGTGTGCATTACTGTCACAGGAATGTATAATTACCAGTCTTTAAATGAATATTAACACAGAAGCAGGCCTACACAGTATGTTTCCATGGTTGTACAAAAATTGATGACTGGCCATATGACAGTCTGTCTACTTTTGTGGTTCTTTAAAGGAAATATGCTTGTCTGAAAGGAAATATCTCAAAGCCTGGCTGTCATCTGTTTCCCTTGTTAAGTTAGGTTGTCTGTCAGTTAACCAGCCTACTGCTTGTGGTAACCTGTCATAAGTTTGGGTTGTCATGGAGGCAAGGTTTGTCAATTTTCATTTAGTTGTGTCACCTAAAATAACCAGAAAATCAAATTCTGAAAACCTTGTTAATGTTGTATGTTATTTTCTTGTATAACCAGCAAATTATTGTTAAATAAATGCAAACCTCCTCATTGCAGTTGTGTATGCTGTTTCATTTTACTATTTATTAAAATTTAGTTTGGTATGAATGTTTCAAAACACATGAAAGCTAGTTTCTTGTTTGTGGTATCAAACTTTGTTTACATAAGGTTGCCAAAGAGTATATTGTTTAATTGCCATTAAACATAAGGGGACAAGAGGCAACCTAAATATTATGTTCACTTTATAAGATTATGTAAATGAAATTCTGGATAAATTTTTCTAAATAATTATCATTCAGGCTTGTTAATGGCCAGCTGTAAATTATTGTATATGGTGTAATTTAAGTAAGGTTGGCCCTTATGGTTTCAAAAATATTTTGTTGGGTGCGCAAAAAATGTGAAAATGAAGAGTTGTAAGATTAAACTTTTAGACCCAAACATACAATTTGTACCATATTTAGGAGATGTTTGTGGCAAAATATTGTAATACACTATGTACATACCAAATAATGATTTTCTGAAAAAGATGTTATCAAATACTAGTCCTAACTGTAAAGCTGTGTTCCCCATGATGATATTAAAATGACAAGGATAGAAGCTGATCTAAGCTGATCTAAATAGTAAAGAAAATACCAACAGTTTTACTTAAGGAGTTATAAAGCAGTGTGGCTTTGTTGCCATCCATAACAGTTTTTGTTTTTTCCATTTCACTTACAGCCTGTTCTATGGTGGTTTGTAACTTCACTTGTCCTGAATTTGTTTGTCATCATTGGTTTGGTAAGTATTAATATGACCCATTTCAACTTTTGGCTGATGAGGTTGAATGGTATCATTTGGCTTAAAGGTCAAGAGCAGTCCCCCCAAACTTATTTTGAAGCAACAGCAAAATATCACAAATCACGTTCCATTTCTGTTGAAAGAATCTTTCATAGTATTTTATTACTTCAATATAACATATGAAAGGTACAGTAAACCAAGCAGTAACTTCCAGTAAATTTCACATTTGAGGAGTTAAAATGTTGTCACATGACTCTCAACAGCCAATCATCCAGCTGGACAGTCTACTACACTGATTCAAGTTGGCGTGGACTGCTCCTGCCCATTAAAGGGAAATATTGCTTTTGTTTTACAAGGAAATTTCATCCTTTTTAAAGCAATATTTATTGGCAAAGAGTGATAGATAATTACAAATAAGGCAGTATGGTAGCCTTCTTTTCAAGAAACAAGTTTCTGTCCGATAGAAATTCAGTTGTTTGTTACTCAAGAATAATATGTTCACCCCACCTTTCAACATTTCAAAAGATGCAACTTTCATACTTGTTCTTGGGCATAATATTTTGAGGAGCTGAAGCTATTGCTGGGGTTTATTGTTGAAACCAAATGATTTGTAAATGACTAGAGCTATTAACTTTTAAAGCTTTGTTGGAACATTTTAAATGCAGTATTTCCCTTTAAGGTTGAAGATCTGTTCTTTAGTTTTTGTAGTTACTTCTAGCTGTAGTAAGATCCATGTTGTCAATCATTTTGCATATAATGTCTTTTCTATTAAAATGTTAAATTTATACTGTATATAGAATCTGTAGCATTAGTGAATGGTGTGTCTGTAAAAGTAAATATGTTTAATTTCTCTGAGACTCAGTTGATAAGTTCAGTTATGCACAAACACACACAGCGCATACCCCTTCTTTAAGCCCTGCGGGATACAGTAAACAGTTCCCAGTAAGGAAATTATTAGTATTCGCTTTTAGCCAGTGACCTCATGCAGCAAGAAATGCCTGAAGTGAGAGTGAGCTTCCAGATATCACATGACAGACCTCATTGCATTGTCCAAATTTTCGGGTAGCTACGCCAGTTACGAGCCCCAGATGAGTGAGGAAAGATGTGAAAAGCTTGTGGGCAGCCTGCTCCTGTTTAAGCAGTGTTTGTGCACACGCACACTTCCACTCAGTGCCTTAGGGTGTACACAGAACAGTTTCCTGGAAGGAATTCTTCAGATCCCTTAAACAGGTATCTCATGAATGCTAGGAAAGAGGGCAGGCTCTGGGTCACCAGTGACAGACCTTATCAAAGTGACAGAATTTTTGGGTAGAGAAGCCAGTTACAGCTCCATGTGCACTGAGGAAAGACAAGCGAGGCTCAAGCATGTGCTGGTGACGCTTTTTTTCTTTCCAATTTAAAGACAGCAGTTCATCCAGTTATATGGCAACACACTCATGACATTATGAACATAGAAGAAGATGCTCCATGGGATGAAATGATGCAATAACAACAGACCCAAAACTGAAATGAGGAACCCATCCCCTGTCATATTATAACCCCTCCTCCCAAAAACACAAAAGTACATGCAAAGGCCTGTAGATGCAGTTCCATAGAGTGAACACTAAGTATAAAAACTACAAAATATTCCTTTCGTTGATTTTATACCATGTAATGTTGTTGGAGTAAGAGATGGGTACTCCAAAGGAAATTTTTTTTCTTTAGATGATTTTAAATCTTTCTTTCCCAGATCCATTTCCTTATCAACTTCTCAGCAAATTTTGCAAAGCTTCGTGATAGATTTAAGGCAGGATATATTGACAGGAGGACTGGAACTTACCTCACACGTTCTGATAATCTGCGTGGCAGCCGTGTGTCTATGAATAGCCGGGCATCAATGAGAGGTAGACAAGCAAGAAAACGTAATGGATCTCTCGCAAGGAATGAGAATGGTACGTCTATTTGCACTATACAGACAGCTGGTAAAGAAGATGTGTTGGGAGGGAGCAGGGATGATATATCTCTCACCAACTTGAACCCATATTACAGAACAGGAGATGACAACATGAATGAGGATGAGCCTCCCAGTTACTCAGCTCACAATTACAATGCTTATGAAGCATTCTTGAAAAATCAGGATGATGATGTTGATTACGGAGACAACAGAAACTACCGCCGAGGTGACGCACCGGTGGGTGCAGGTGACCAATACTATGGACATGATAGGGGGAGAGGTAATGCAGGAATGAGCACCTACAAAGTTGAACTGGATGATTTTAATGATGTAACAGAGGATGATCATAGGACCCCCAGTAATTATGGAGCTACTTACCATGAAGGTGAAACCAGCCAGCAACAAAGAGACAGTTACCATAGCGACCCCTCCACTCTACAGTCCCAAGTATCTCATTTCAGGTCACGCCAAGAATATTTTATTTAGACCATTTCACCTTTAGGAATTTTTATATACCTTTATCATATAATTAAGGACTTGTCATATTTTTAGAATTTTGAGTATGAGTGGCTGATGAAGTAGTTTATACATGTAAAACGGGGTGTCACTGTTTGTAACTGTTTGTACATCTCCGAAGACAATGATGCTATGATGTTCTATATCCTTAGAAACTCTCATTTGGACAGAAAAGGAAGGTTTACAAAATTGTTAAGCATTTTGGTGAGAAAAATTTAGGGTAGAGTTATTTTAATAAGTGGACAGTATGGGCAGTTGGGCACAGAAAGCATGGAATGACTTGGAAATAACTGCTGGTTAGATAAATGATCCTGCCCTTAGGTTCTAAAAGAGTGGTTTCTACTCTCACGTTCTCACCCCCTTTTGCTTTCTTGTATCTCTGAAATGTTACCCCTGTCTTGTTTAATCATTGTCTCTATATATCAGCCATACTGCTCATCAATCAATCGTCCAGAAGAGAAAGTGTTAGGCGTTGCGATTCTTTAAGTCATATTTCTGTTCTTCAACACTTTAGAATTAGATTAGAATGCTTGCACTTTCCATTCAGTTACTTAGCAAAAACAATGAGTTTTGTATACTTCATTCAAAACTGTATACTTTCACAGCAGAAATTGTATTCATGCTTTGAACACAAATATCATGTTAGATTTCTAAATTTGTATTCACTGTTTTCTTTAGCCATTCCTGTCAAGTTCAAAATTTTTGAAACACACATATATGGTATTCAACTCTTCATGAACAATGTGATATCTCAATGATGTGATTTGTATTCCTAGTAACCCCTCCATATTGCACCAATTTAATTATCAAGAAATTCCAACTGTGTTATTTATCCTTAATCAGGGAGAAATTATAAAATGAGTTTATATTGGTATTGGCTATTTTTTACACATGAAACATTTTGTATATAATGATAGGTTCCATTATATATTGTACCCAAAGTTCGATATGATGTACAGTAATTAGAATTCTTTTTTGTTTTGTTTTGTTTTGCTTTGTTATTTTTTTTTCTTTTTTCTTTTTTCCTTTTTACTATTTTAGATACGCTTTGGTGTGGCTGACTTTATGGTTGAATTTTTATCAATCATTTATCATGTGTAGAGTTAAGTTTTACTTATTTTACTCACCAACTGCTAAAAGATGACCACCCATCTCCTAAAAAAACTAGAATTCTTCACAATATTCTGCAGACCTGTGTCCTCCTACTCAAATACTCTAAGATAATGAGTAAGCAACGGACAGTGTTAAATTATTTCTTGTGATTGTGCCGGGAAGGTATTGTGTATTGTGACCTGCAGTCGAGTGTTTTCAAAATGCTATAAGTTGAACCACATGCCATCATCGAAAGGTCCAATTTTTTAAAACATGATGTGAATTCATGAAAAGGATATTACTCTAAGTTCATCTGTTGTTTGGTCTGGAGGATATCAAACCCATCAATAAACCTTTTTCAAATTTAATTTTCCGCTGTAATCAATACACTGTTGTAGAACAGAAACAATTTAAAACTTTTCTTGTCCTCAAATTTTACACTGCAAACATTGACAAAGATTGGGGAAGTGTCTTCTCACAAAGGAAATGGCATTGGAATCTCAACACAATGACAACAATTTAAGGTAAAAAATGTAATACCAACTGGAGAAGATGCATTACATAGTAATAGACCAATTGCATGGTCAAGTGGTTAGAGCATTTGACTTGCAGTCGCGAGGTTGGGAGTTCAAGTCCTGGTCAGGTCATACTGAAGACTCTAAAATTGGAACCTTCTGCCATTGTGCTTGTTCTCAGCATAAACAATGGAGCAAGGAAAACAAGCCATTGCGCTACAACTGGAAAAAATGCCATGGGAGGCTCGACTTGAACCAACTACGATTTGTGGGACTTATGAAAAATAAACAAAGTTACATGAAAGTATGATGCAGTATGGTTGCAAGGAAGGGCCGGTATACCTGAATTATATTGTGTGTTAAATAGACCAAATGTTACTTACAGGCTAGACAGTATTGTCTCAGTCCGATCAGTTGTATACCCACTGTGTGCTTGAAGACTTAGTTATCCTGTCTGAGGAACCTCAGGCTCAAGGCAGAGCTGTTGAATTGATTAACTGATTGATTAATTGATTGATTAATTGATCTGTCACTGTCTTGCTTGTAAGTTGGATGCATATGGATTGTTCAGTGACTTCATGTATGATAAGGATGTCCTCAATATGAAGAAGAATGTCTAGAAATTTAAGTGATACAATATTGGAATGTTTGATGTGATGAAGGTGTTACCTCTGCACCAAAAATTGTTACTTTGCTGTGATTATCTTGGCATTTGTTTCATGTCAATGGAATTCAGTTTATTCATTTTACGTTGGGAAGAAAATAGATACTTGCCATCGTTGATTCCTTGCCAAAGGTGGGAAACTTTGCAAACATGTCAGATTAAGGAAAGTGTCTGTCTGTTTGTGATGAGATTTGGTTTTTTAGATTTTTAGCCCTCAACTTCTAAATTTCTGGGTTGTGTAGTGATGGTCATGACAGCCTGAATGTTTGTGATGTAATCATGACATTTTAAAGGACTAATCCTCTCACCCCAAACAACAATTTTTGAAGTAGTCCACAGAAATTTTCCATTGGATCAGCTCTTTGACTGGCAGTAAGTTAAAAAAAGGTGGAGTGCCGATTGAAAGTCCTTATTACACAGCCTGTACTGTAAGTGGGAGTGTTTTGATTTACACATTTGTGTCTTATATACTCACCCTGAAGCAATAAATTGTGTTTGTCTGGATGAGGATGAATTTTAGACAGTTGTGTGGGAGTGGCTTCAGTATGTAGGTTAAGAGAATTGGAACTGTTTGGGTGAGAGAATTAGGCCTTTAAGTTAGTAATAACGTTACAGTAAGTAATAGGTCTTGGTAAGTTGATTTACATATGAAGAGAAAACATTCCCTAGTTTGTGATCAAATTCAGAAAAGCGTTGATTTGTTCTTTGTTGAAGCTATTTAAGTCAGTTCTTGTATCACTAGCGCTAAGCTCTCCTATGCGGCTGCTTATCCTTTTGGAAATAAGTTTAAGGTGTTAACCTTTAGTTAGCCCTCAGCAGCTAAGACTTTCTGTGAGATGCAATTTGATGGTCAAATTGCATCTGTCTAGATTGAAAATTTGTACAGAAGAAATTCAAAAATTGTTTCCAGAGCTGGAAAGGAATCAGTAAGCCTTTTTTGTTACAGTTAAGCAGTTTGTTTACTTGTGACAATAAGGTCAAACATATATGCAATTAAATTCTTTTGTGTAATAGTTTGTGTGTGTTTTATATTGTAGCTGTGGGTTTTGTGGATTTTGATGTCATAAATACGATATGGTAAAATACACATGGTTGTCTCATATCCCAATAATGTAGACTTGGATGGTCTTTAGTGTTATTTATGCCATATGCCACCCTTAGTTTTACACAGCCATTGGTCTGTATCATAGTTTTTCTAAGTTTCTAAAAGTTCTGAATGATGAATTAAGGATAAAAGTTTAATGTAAGCTATTTGGCATCTGTTCAATAGAATAATGAATTTTAAAAATGAGAAAGTTGACATTAATAAGCAAATATGTTAATTTGTTTTGGTGGCTATGTACATACACATATCCTCCAAATTGTCGGTATAAACGAACCAATTCTGCACCTGCAACACATGTCCTAAAATTTGAATTAACAAGAAAATTTAATTTGTTTTGGTGGCTATGTACATACACATATCCTCCAAATTGTCGGTATAAACGAACCAATTCTGCACCTGCAACACATGTCCTAAAATTTGAATTAACAAGAAAATTTAGTGATATCATTCTTTCTTAATCCAACCATAACATAAGTGTGGTTCTCTGCAGTGGACTTCATCAAAATGGCCCTTTTGGTGAAAAAATATGCACTTTAATCTGTTGCAAAGTAGGACTGAGCCCCTTTTACTGTTTTGGTTAGCTATTCAGGTCTATACTTAGTGATGTATGCATGTACTGCCCAAAAACAAGGGCATGTCATTCACTATGTTATGGGCTTGGTCTGGTTTTCCGAAGCTGTGCAGCACAGCTTGGGCGGCACAGCTTGAGCAGCACAGCAATTGAACAGCACACGAATTAGCGAACTAGTTTCTTAAAGTGAAATATTGTGTTATTCACCGAAAATGGTATACAAAGAACAGAGAATCAACTCACCAGTGACATAGTGATACTCTGTAATGTGCATAACTTACTGGCCTGAAATTCTGTGACATTTGTGACACTTTGAGAATATTGTGACCATATGTGACAAAGTGATCAGTAACATTATATGACAGAGTTTTGGTGGGCATTTTGAAATTTACTTGCACTCTCATTTTTGTGCAAAAATCGGCTAATTGCTATAACATGTCAATACTCATTCGTGTATTGTAATGTGCTGAGCCAATAGACTGTTCCTGTTTTGTTGGATTATTTATTTGGTATTTTATGCTGCATCATGGAGGCCTAGTGGTTCCTAATTTCATAAATTTTATAATTATGGAGTTCATTGCTAATAATATAATGCTCTAATTTAAAGTGTTGTTTGTGTCTGGCTTGTTTAATAAAAACAGATAAGTTGATGTGGCTTAAACCTGAAAAAAGCACCAAAAAAGCTGTGATAATTGAGATTTCTGTGTGACATAATGAAATGTTTATGACAAACTGTGACTTGCCACAAAACATGAATTCATCCTCAAAAAGAAAAAAAAACAATTATTAAACCAACCATTCAGATTTACCAAATAAACACCAACAACATCTCCATCATATTGTGTATATCAAGAGTGACAGAAACTGCCTCATTTGATTTTTTGAAAGTTTTGGCTGGCAAATTTTTCTTCCAGAAACAAATAATTGAATTTCTGTGTACATTTTTGGGACAGAAAATGACCCTTCTGCCTTATTTTGAGCTATGTATTGTTTGTGTTTTAGTCCTTGTTTTAAACAAGTATGGTAAGTTTCTGTCAAATAATTGCAATATTTTCTGCCCTCACGTAACATCCCAATTGTTCTTTGAGTAAGTTGAGAATATGCTGTTATTAAGAATGAAATATTTTGTTTATGATTGTTGAAATATTGTGTAAAGCTTTGTTAAATTTGTATGTAGTAAAAAGGTTGGTGTGCAGATCTGTGAAATACTATAAGTGGTAGTAAAAATAATTTATATGCACCAGCAGTTAGGGTACACATGTATTTTTACCCAAGATTTTTTTAATGGAGTAATAATTCTTAGTTTTTTCTTCATTAGGTTTCATTAGGTCCTTTGGGTTTTTTGTTTTTTTTTCTTTTGAATTCATGCTGTTATTTTGTTCTTTATTAATTCATGCTGTTGTTTCTGCTTTGTGCAATCTCTTCAGAGAAATTGTTCATTTTACTTGCATATGGGGAGCCATATTCTAGGGTAGTGGTAACGGCAGATTTTTTTTTCTTTCAAAATTGAGTGTTACCTCAGTTGTGTTTGCTGTAATTGAGATTTGTGGAAACTAGTGTCTGCACATTTTAACCTTCCTTCAATCATTTTGTGTACTTCATGCCTGTAGATGAGTAAATTTATTTCATACAGAACTTTATTACGCACCAGGTGTGGTTTAGGGAAGTTCCCATGAGAGTGCAACCATTAAGACCAGGTTCACACTACAGCGATATCGGATCAGATTTCGCTCTGATTTTTGTGAGCTTTAATTTATATTTTTTCCATCTTTGTTTCAAAAAGAAACAAAAATTTGCCAACCTGTGAAGATAAGGACTACGAAATTCTAAGTTATACCAATTATTCTGTGACGTCACATCTGCCGACAGCTTTTATCGGATGCGGGAAGTCCAATAAAAGCCATTTGTCGATATGACGTCACGAAATAAGTAACTTATATTTCATTTCCGTGGTCCTCTCATACCGATCATATATTTGCACAGGATTGCAAATTTTTGGTTCTTTCTGACAGTGGATGGAGGAGATTTTAACTAAGACACACAAAAATTGGATAGTAACCTGATCGGATATCATTGTAGTGTGACCTGAGCTTTACTAGCACATGGTCCATGGACCATGTTAGCTGTCTTACTTGCCTGAGGGGATCCTATTTTGCTTTGATTAGGGAGTGCATGTAGCTGCCCCACCCCCGCCTTTTACCACCGTGTTCACATTTCGGTTGTTGTACCTTTTTCGACTGTAGGAATGTTTCTTCATTCGTTTGTATACATTATACACTTTTGCTTTCCAGCCCCTAATGCTAGCACTTCAAAGAAGGTATATTCAAGACCTTTATAAAAGCTGCTTCCTTTTCAATCAGCTCTTTCGTAGAAACAGTTAAGTGAAACCTTGAAAGGTAAATCTGTCCCATCGAAGTGCCTATAAGGTTCAAAGTATTCAATTAGAAAGTTATCATGCCATATAATTTGATGTCAAAGATACTGATTATTTACTGGGTTTTTTTTATGTTGGATTTCTTTGGTTTTAGTTTTTGCAATCAGAAATTGTTGGCTAACGCATTTATAGTTGAGTCTGCAAATAATGAAGTTATCAAATTGTACATAGAATAAATCATTCATAGAAGAAAGTAATGATAACATTTTCTTGTCGTTTTTGGTTCCCCAAAAAACAGTCGTGATGACGTTTGTATGTGTGTGGTGTGACTTTGGCTTTGTGTAAAACCGAGGACCTAAACAATAGACTTCCAGGTTCTCCGTTGTAAATTCAATAGATTTCTCAAGTACCCGGTTGTCTAACAATAGACAGTCTATTGTGAGAGTAGGTTAAGTAAGCAGACACAATGGAGACAACAAAGAAGTCCTCAGTTGTGTGTAAAACACGAGCGTGCGTGCGTGTATATGGATGTCTGGCCTAAATTTTGTCTCCTGTCCTGGTTATGTGTCTGCATTGTCGTAACAAGACATTTTTCCAGAAGACGGGACAAGCAACCAAATTCTCCATTTTTTTTATATTATTTTTTATTCTATTTTTTTTATTTTTTGTTGTTTTTGTTTTAGGTGTGAACACCACAGTAATAGGGTCGTAATTTGGGGCGCACAAAGCGCGCAGAAATTTTGCCCTTTTTGAACGAAGATTTGATGATATGCAGAAAAAATGTAAGGAAATTTGAAAAGTTTGGTGATTACTGAAGAATCTGCATTTCCAGTTGGGAAATCTGAGATTGAACGGCGACCAAATATCTTTGTTGCTACATAATGGTATCCAACGCCTACTAGTTGAGGCTCTCCGACGAAATTTTAAAGTCAAGATCCGTAAAGCTATGTTCCATGATAAAAGCCCTACATGAACTGGAAATTCAGTAAGCGTACGCCCAAGAAACATTGGCCGGGGTTTAGTATGCATGTAGTAAAAAATACAGCCTTAGTTGAGTAAAAGTTTACAAAGCTGTAGGCCCCGGAAATTGCTTTGAGGTTTAAATGGGACATATTGCGTTCGAAATGCAAGAACAAGGTATTGAATATAACGTCAAATCAATTGGTTTTTGCCAAGTAAACACTCAGTTCCTCATCTTAAAATTTTATGCATTAGAGAACTTTGTTGCATACGTTAAATAATTTGAGTTTTTGAAAATTTGGGTGAAAAAAAATACTCATCAGTGACAAATCACCGACTTTCTTTCTGTGGGAAGAGTTTATTAAAGCATGTTTTGGGTATACCCAACTTGTGACTGGTGATCGGACGACAGTGGTGTACGCAGAATATCTCTGAAGGGACTATGTATTATGTTGAGTTATCGCCGACTTAGGGAGGAGGGGAAAACCCCTTCCCTTTAAAAATTTTTGGAAAATTAGGTGCCCTTCCATGCAATCTTATGCCGACTGAGTATGCCACCTTGTGAAGTTAAATTTGTGTTACTAAATTACGTATTTAGTACGTTGGATCCAAAAAATGGCGTCCGTTGGGGGTGGGGGCATGGCCCAATGCCCCCACCAGTGCCGGATGACCCTTAACGAAGGATTTGGATCTAGAGCATAAACTTAATATTCCTACCACAATTATATATGGCAACCTTACTTGGACCAGGCTGTCCAAATTAGTGACGCGCGCATAGACAAAGGTGAGAGAAGGTGATGGGCCGGGGGAATGACAACTATTAAAGGAATTATTCTAATCTTTGTAAAAAACGTCAGTTCAAGTTTATTAAAAAGGAGCTATAATAAAACAAGCATGCCGACAAAATCACTTTTAAACGGATTGTTTCGGAGACAAAAATCAGTGACTTCAATTTGAAATTATGCAGAAATAATTCATTCTTGTGGTGAAAACTATACTGGACTATAGGAGTACTCGAGAGATCGGAAGATACTTATTTTCAAAGCAGGGAGTTGTTCAAAGTAACGTAACTTTTGGGGGGTTCAGTGCATTGTGGGAACTCATCTGCCATTAAAAAGGAGTAACCATCCGGCCTTTGCAATTATGAGTGAGGGGGTGAGCGCGCAGTAAAGGTCTTTCAGTCACTAGCGTAGCCAGCGGGAGGCAGGGGGGCAGGGTGCCCCCCCCCCCCCACAGAAATTTTGGGGACGCGATGGGCGATGTTGAAAAAATGAAGGACAGCCAAAAAAATAAAAGATAAACGGCAAGAGGAGGAAGGGAATCGGGGTAATTTTTTACAGTTTTTCGGGGGGGGGGCTCTTAATCGTTACGATGAAGTATGCAGTCCCCGACGGCGACTAGTCTCCCCGGTGGTTTTCCTGTTTTTTGTTCTCAAGGGACAATTTCCCTAATAAGAACCTAAAATTTTCGGCACGCGCGCTGTAGATTCACTCCAGTTTTTTTCAATGCTTCCATTCCACATATATAGAGAGTGAAAGGTCTCACACCCCCAATAATATCCCCATTGACTTTCACACTAAATTAGCTCCTTTTTGAGGCCGCTGCAGCCTTGTCAAAGTTCACAGCTGTTTCAAGACAGCCATCACTTGATAGCTGACAAGTTTGCCCATCATGGCACTACAAAATTTCCATACCATGACCGTTTAGATTTTGAGCTAGAAGTTTTTTTAGGGTACACCCACCCCTAGCCTCTTCACAAAATGGAAAATGTCCGCCATTTGACAGCAATTTTTTAAACAGTCAAAATCACCATTAATCTCAGTTACCCAAATTTTCAACTTCCACACTCTGGCAAGTACTCTTTCATCAGTTCATATTCATGGACTTTCATCACCCAGCTGGCATGTTATCTTGACAAAATTTGGTCAAAACCAGAGTTAAAAGGACTACTTCTTTGAGGGTGTGCGCACTTGACGCTCTAGAACACTAGTCTAATGGAGTAGTGAGACCCATAAGTCCTGTCAACCTTACCAAGTAACAGGTAGGTAGAGAACACAGGTTATGTAGAGGTCGTAAATTTCATCTCATATCACAAAGCCTAGTTGCTGTTCTCTTGTGTGTATCATGCGATAGGTCAGTTGGTGAGTGACTCACGGTGCATAGTTTGGCTATTTTATCGGGTATTCCAGGTGGCTTCGACACAATGTATGTTATCCCCGATACGGTCTACAACCCCTACAGTTTTCTTTTTGTTTTAATGATTACATAGGCTATGTTATTTTCGTAAGCCCACCCAAAATTTTCGCGCGCTTCGCGCGCTTTGCAATTTCACGATTCAGACTCAGAAGAACACTATCAGTGCGCAACTCGGCTTTTAAAATATTAAGTGATATTGTGCAAAATGTGCCCCAGGCTGCAATGGCATGGGATAGTTAGACCCCTTCATATCCCCTTCTCACCACCCCCTCAACATAGGGGCTGTCGGAACTTGTGGTCGCTGGCATGGCCCGTCCCCCTGTCGGGAATAATTTGTCGCCTTCCCATGGTCGGTTTAGTTATTTTGGCTTTCAGAAGAGTCATTTCTGCCATAAAACCCAAAATGTTCGGTACGCCTTGCCCACTCTTCCTCAGTTCCGTTACCTAGAGCTAATAAAGTACAAACCCTTCCCATTTTTTCAAGTAAATAAATCAGCAGAATAAAAGGATTAATGTACATGTCGGGAATTTCATCTGATTTCGCTAAACTTAGTTAACAATCTCTTATGTCAGTCGAATCGTAGAGGGAAGTACAATATAAGTGGTGCCCGATAGGGCCCAAATGCCGGGGCAATTGACATACATAAGCTTTAAATAAGTACAGATTCTTTTTAGTGTAGACTAACCCAAAAAATTTTCGCTCGCTTTTCCACGGTTAAATCAGTGCGGAAATATCTTCCTCTAGCATATACAAATTTTATGTCGTATATGACTCGCAATGGCAGGTATAGTGCACAGGTTTTCTTCAAATCTCCCTCACCAACGCATCGAAGGCATCCTGGCTGTCGGGGCTTGGGGTCGCTACCCACCCTTCCCCTCCCCCGTTCGGAGAGTGGCCCTCTGTCGGGAAAATCCTGGCGCCAAGACTGGAAGGAAAAAAAATTTTCCTTCATACTTTATGACTTATATATGTGTAATGAAGCAATGAACTAAAAATGGAAGCTGCATTTTTTGGAAGGCGGCAACTATTTTGGAGGGGCGGCCAATTTCACTAGGGGGGCGTGTCGCCCCTCTAAAACCCCCTGTGGAGAACACTGGAGTCTAGTATTAAAAGAACAAAATATAGCACCATATTGCATCTTAGCTCTTCGAGACAGCAAAAAATTCCAAAAGGGGAGGGGGGCACCCGGGAGACAGGCTCGTAGCTAGGGGGTTCGGGGGTTCACACTAACTCCCGCCCAGACCTAATTTTTTTATTTATTTTTTTTTTATTTAAATGTAGTTTTTGCGTTTTTCAGGGCAAAATGTCAATTCCGCTGGTTTAGCCAATGTAAGCCTTATGTTTGTTTCAGGGCAACACAATTCCCTAGGGCCCCATTGACCCGTACAGTACCCCTCTTACAGCCACACACATTTTTTTATTCATTTTTTTTTTTTTTTTTTTGCATTAATTGAGAAATTGCAGAAATGAGATCCACATTTCCAGGCTGGGAACATGCAGCATAAAACACTCGGGAAGTGCCGTTTCCGGCCATCTGTGGGGTTTGCAAAGCCAAAAATTTTCTTGTACGCTTCGCGCCAACTGATGGTGGCGCTCCGCTTAGGCCGTCCTGTCGGTCAAGATTGGGGACGATGAGTCGACTTTGCCCCTCCACACGAATGCTGGCTACGCCCCTGCTTTCAGTATTGTGAATTTCATAGCATTTGACTTTGACATTTCAGACGTTTAACACCATGTCCACATGTGTACACAATTAGTCCTCCTTTGTCCAGTTTTCTAGAGCCATTTAGTAGATTTGTATCCTGACACCAAACTTACCTATCAGATTCAGGCAGTCATTGGTTTATTGTGGCTCGTATGAAAGTGATGGAGAATTAAAATGGAGCTGTCTTTCCTCCCTGTTTCCAGGGGTGGCGCTAGGATTTGCCCCACAGGTGGGCCAAGCTCCCCGACATGGGGTAGCATTTCAAGGCCCCGACGGAGGAGATGAGTTAGTCTCTGAATGACGTGACTTAGCAAAATTGAGGCGCGTGAAGGGCGCCGAAATTTTCGGCTTTGAAGAAAATTTTTTTGAAAGATGTTTGGTCTTCTGTAAGGACCATGAAAATGTTGCAATTGGGGTGTTCATTGAAGAAATTGTCCTTCATATGAACAAAATAAGCCTTATACGGGTGACAGCTAATGTTTTATTTTTTTTTTTTTGGGGGGGGTACGCATTTTATTGTACTAGGCCTACGTACAAACAACTAATCAGGCTCTCAGACGAAACTGGAAATTTGCCCGAAAACTTTTCCCATTTTTGAACAAATATTTGAAAATTAAAAACTTATTGTATTGGAGAAAGTTTGGTATTTAATTAAAGATTTTTTTTTTTTTTTTTTGTAAGGCTAAAATGAAAAATTCGGGTTTTTTATGAAATATTTACTATCTATAACTGAAAGGCCAACAGCTATTAATAAATGAATTGTTTCTTTTTCAACTTTACAGATTGCGACTCGACCCGCATTTATTGTACTCCCTGGTTTTCTACGTCCGAAGCCAAATTACAATATTTCCAATTTAGGTTCATACATAGGGTACTTCCGCTTAATGAATTTCTTTTTTTTAATGGGAAAGTCCGAATCCCCAAATTGTGAGAAAAATCAAGTATTTGGATTATCTGTAGTTTTGTTGAGGTTACTAAATATATACAGATTGAGGCCCTCGGACCATATTGAAAAAAATAATCCTCCCGGAAAATTTTTGACTTTCCATTTATTTGAAGTTTCACAGTTTATTGACATACTTCCAAAATAAGACCCTCAAGATGGATTAATGTTATAACTGTCCTTGAAATGAAGATCGTAAAAACAAAGGAGAGCATTATATATATATATTGCTTGTCCCTCTCATTACATCACAAGATTTGCATATTATATTGAGCTCATATTTATTAATGATCAAGTGCAAATCAGAAATTGCCCGTAAAATGGTCAATTTTACGGAGTTTGATGGGAACCACGGCCGTTTCCTTGGTTTTAATTTATTTTAACTGAATACCAAATTTTGTCATTGTCATGTCACACGACCCTTAAAACTTCTGTTGATTGGTAAAGATAGAAGACCCTGATGACAACACGAAGTGACCACTTTTGCGGATACGAGGTCAATCATTTGCCCAGAGCAAGAGGCGAATTCACAATTGAATTGCCGTATGCAAACGGAACGGACCATTTTACGCCTGACGCTATCCAAGCGGGCCTACCACTGGTTGACGGGGAGCGTAGCACAAAATTGTTTGATAACTTTTCTTTGGATTATTCACAGACGTCTTAGTAAATGACTTTTAGTGTTTGTAATTTTTCATTGACCATTTTACTGGGCAGTTTCTGATTTTCCTTTTAAAAGGCAAGAGCAGTCACTCCAACTTGAAGTAGTGTAGTAGACTGTCCTCTGTAAGGGCTCTTGAGAGTCACATGACAATAATTTTCTCTTAAATTGTTCAAGTTGTAGGGGTTTACCTTGAATATGAATAGGCCTATACTGAAGTCCTAAAATATTATGAAAGGTACTTTAAAAAGAAAAAGGAGGAAAATTTAGTTGTTGTTTTCAAACAAGTTTGGGCGACTGCTCTTGCCCTTTAACATGAGCTCAATATGCAAATCCGTGAAGTCATGGAAGGGACATGCCATACATAGCTAATGTTATCCTTCATTTTTACATTCGTCATTCCCAAGGTCAGTTGTAATATTACTTTGTACGGGGGGTTTTATTTTGGAAATTTAAAATTACATCAGTATCAATTACCAAACCACTATCTGATGAGTAATTAAGAGATAGTTAACATAGGTTCAACTGCAAATGTCAACACTGTTCAAAACTCCACATTTTTTTTCTTGCTACCCTACCTGCCAAGTTTAGTCGGAACAATTTGCTGACATGACACACTCCCCTAAAAACCATTGTACTTGTACACTGTTGTGCTTAGTATAAGCAATGGAGGAGGGAAACAACAGTGAGTCACAACTTCCAGACTGTAACAAGTTTGTTAGATACTGAGCCATAAATTTCATCCAACTAACCAATACATTGTTAACGGTAAAATATGAAAAGACACTGACAAGCAAAAATTACGGGAAGAAAAGAAAACTTTGGTTAAGAATTAAGTTAAAAATTGAACCATCACTCAATTCAATCCAAACCAAATACATCAAAAAGGAATTTAAATTCTCAAATCGGTTCAGCCATTTCCTAAACTTAGGTTCCCGGTCGCGAACACCCCCCCCCCCCCCCCCCCCTCATCTATCAAACTTTGCGCCTGTCTATTGAAGTTTCCTGTTCTTCCTGATAGGACATAAACAAAGAGCACGTTATCATGGTCATTAAAGTGTACTATATACCTCAAACACATTTCAAAATTGCATATTAAACAGCATGACAATTGAATTCTAACAGTCCCAACTCCCATCTCCATGAGACATTCTTGACATGAGATATAAAATGTTGAAGTTTATTCACTCAATACATAACTTAATTATTTGTGATGTCTTTGTTGTATTACTCAAATCACAATCTTTGTATTTTCTTTGTTATTAAAACAAACAGTAGTGTTCAAGGTCATAAAAACATTTTTGAATTTTAAAGGGAACCAAAGCAGGAAATGTGAGTTTTACAGCAAGAAAGTCATAAATTATTCCGGAATGGGCAAATTTGTTTTTAAGTGAATAAATTTCAACATTTCATATTTCAGCTAATAAATGTCCTTTGAAGATGGGAGTTAGACTGTTAAAATTCGTTTTTTGTGCTATGTAATATATATTATTATTTATTTTTACTTGAGGTAAACTTAAAGAGAAATTTTAAGTACCCGACAGCAGTTTTCTTCTTGGGCCACTTGCCCATGTAAGTCTGGGACTTCTGCAGAGTCTAGCCCCAACGTACAACTCCTGCGCACGTCGAATGCGAAGGATTTTAATTAAAACCACAATTAAAGTGTCCGTGGCGACTGTAGAAGAAATCAGTTTCGCCTTTTACTGACCAGCCTTACCAGAAACTTGGCCATATCAGAGGGTTGTTATTTGTCAAAATAGCAAACGATATCCTTGGTAGGAGCAACTTCGCTATATCCGTTTTGAGTTGGTCCACACATTAAATTAATGCACATGTGGAGGGCCAATCTATGAACACTTTTAGCCAGGGGAGTTGATCTTTAGGGGCAGGGGGGAGTCTCCCCACCAATGAAAACTTTGTGGGTACAAACATATTGTTTTGCCCCTCAACTTTGGGGCAGATTAAAAAAGACATGCAGCATAAATATTTCTGAGACACCCAGTCGACTGCAGTGTGGTTTTCCCAACTCTGTTTCATAAAATTCCGAATTCTCTCCAATAAAAGCTCAATATTTTTAATAATTTGTCTCCAAAAAGTAGTTTCCTGCGCGCTTCGCGCGCTACAATTACAATTCCTAAAGCAGTATAGAGCTTGCTCATAAACCATTCTGGTTAACTTTTCCAAGCTCTGGAGATGACAAATTCGAAAATTTGCCATATGTGACACTACAGAGATCATCAAGTGACACCGGCAACTACAGTGCTACTTCCATAAATTTTCTTTTTATAAAGTTCCGAATTTTCTCTAATGTAAGCTCTTTGCTTTGAATCATGCATGCAGCAACGAACTTTGGGTCGCCGTGCAATTTCAGATTTGCCAATGGAAAATGCAAATTCTTCAGTAAGCGGCCAAAATATCAAATTTCTCTAAAGCAAACACAGGATTCAAAATTTAGGCTGCAATACAATCTCCATATTTTCAATCATGTGCGCAAGGAGGGCAAATATTTTACCGCGCTTGGCGCGCCGCAAATTACCTTCCTCATTATGTCGTGTTGAAGAAAGTCGGAAAATTTGGGTGCTTTCCCCACCCCTGTGAAAATGTCTTTGAGTTTACAGATGACTTTAGGGCTTCTAAAAACGTCAGTGTGGTTCTATTTTAAAGGAATAATAGTGAATTAAATGCGCCATCTATCTGTTTTGTACAGTCAACAGTATATGCGCGTCAACATGAGTGGGTGTGTTCTTGTTTGCTCCCGTGCGTGTGCGTGGATTGCTTATATAAACAAGTCTGATCACGGACACGATCTGAGGTTCCGGCTGTTTGAAAAATCCCCTCTTTCCATCCACAAACCAGATCTATACGCCCCTGCTTATTGCAGGGAGTTGTTAAAGAACAACTCACAGACACCGTCAAACTTTAATAGTGACATTTCTCATGAAAAATAACTTCAGCTACCAAAACAGAGCAACACGCCTGACGTAGGCTAAATTGACACTTGTGACAAGTTTATATACATGATAGTTTATATGTTTCAAACGAGCACTCGTACTTTCCACCAGCGTAGGAGAGCAATTGGAAGACTTACGAGTACGGTCCACAAAATTGTAATGTGACGTTTTAGTGACGTACTCTATCATGAGTAGCGTTTCAGTGACGTTGCTGTGATGGCAGCCTTCAATTTGAACGAAATGATAATTATTACAAAAGACATCAGCCGTGGGGGTAAATCTCACAATGACACACGCAAAATACATTACAAATTGTATCTATTAATTTTTTTTATTAATATGACCACCTCAGCACCAAGAACATTTTGTATTTTTTCTTTAAAAATCCCACTGTTGCTTGTGACACAAACTCTTTTCAAACTCTATATTTAGATCATCCTCTGCTGTAACTGGCACGGCACGTTGACGCCAAACCGGACGGCAGTGTTCATACATGGTACTTACTCTGATTGCACTGGGATGCGGGTAGTGTTCTTCCCCATGATCGCCGGTCCTCGCAGTCCCGGGGAAAGTTGCTGTCGTTGCACTCTGTGCGTTCTTGTTTGCAGAAGGGTACTAGAGAGGTACCTGAGTTGGTTCTCTGTTGTAGTTCCATAGCCAGTCAGAGACCGTGAACGCTTGGCTTTAATCGTTTTTGTCAATAAATGTAGAGCGCCATATTTCATAAATATTTAATAGCCTATCTCGAACCTCCAGCCTGACAAGCATCTAAAATAGGGCCCTATACAAAAGATAAGGACGTCTATAGTTGACAAAAAAGAAACACAAATTGGTTTATGGTTATGGCGCGCTGTGACCATTTTTTATGACTGTAGCTACTCGGGAGCTCCCTGCTCGGCACAACAACTGGATGCCAGACTTGGTTTGAAAGCGGTGAAATTAAACTCACCGAAAGGTTTGCAGGGTTTCCTTTTTTTCTGTGAGATTGGGTATATAACGTTTTAAAAGCTATTTACAGATGGAGAGCTTACTGCTTTGGTGATAGATTGTTTCATTCTAATATCATATTCTTATAGCCTATCAAGGTTGCAATGCTGAGATTGACTAGCAATTATGGTGAGATTTCTTAAGATCTAGTTGGCCCTTTGACCGCTAGTTGTGGTTAATCCAGATAGGCAATGGAGTCATCAAGACCATCTGAGTGGCCTGTGTACCCGGTAGCCCTGTTTTTAAATCAGTGGAGGAAACGCTTTAGTGTTTCACCTGCTGAACTGTACTGATAACTCGTAAGAACATCCAGATAGTACTTCCTGTTAGAGAACAATTTTCATGTACCGCACTTTTCACATGCAGCCAGTTTCCGGTTTAATAGCCGTTTACAGTATATCAATAGCCGTATATGTCACATCATATCAGTCTTTCAATGAAGCAGAATTGAGCGAGGCCAAGTTGTAAGCGATAAAGATAATCGTGACGCGACTGAAACAACCGAAAAATAGCTGGTTGCTATACCCTGGTTAACAATTTGGAATAGGTGACAGGTGGACGTAATTGTGAGGAATGTAAAGCTTTTTACGACTTTTTAATCTGGCTTTTTGAAGCTCTTCCACACTGGATAAATCTCAACTGAACTCGTAGGATCCTACATATAACGGTAATGACTACTACGCGTAAAGAGACCGACTGCGGATACAGTGTATAAACACTACATGTGTCACTTGATTTTAGCTGTATTACTATTCTATCCGGAGGGAGATTAAATTTCTATATAAGTCTATATGATTTATTGAGTCAAGTGTTGATTGATGTGGTCTTGTGATATACACTCAAATCGCAAATATGAATTGGACGGACGGATGATGATCCGTCCAGTAAGCTGTGATGTAGTGAGTAATTGACCGACGTCTGAGTGACACGTATTCACATCATCATATTCCATACCATCACAATTAGATATTTGTCTTCCCAAAGCGTTTTACACCACAAAGCTAAAATGAATAACTAACCATGGTTCCACATATACAACAGCGCACAGTTTTGACATTTCTCAGTACATCTGTGTTTATATTGTTTGTGTTAGCGATTAAGTACGACACTAGCATCACTTCAAATCAAATGTTACATTTTCGGAATTATCGAATCTTGAAGAAAGTTTCACAAGCGTCTGAACCAAGTTATGAAGTAGTTGATTTGCAGTCGGAATATGTGAAAAACCTACAAACCAGCGTCATAGTACCAACACAACAACGGATTTTATTTAGTGCACCCCAAAAGTGCGCGGGCAGAACCATTTATGAATTGATTGAATTCATTTCTAACCACTCTACCTACAATATTCACAGGAGTTCTATTATGAATCTAGAGAAAAAATTCAAAGAATCTATAAACGTACTGGAGGTTGTGCCTGACTTGGTTAGGGAACTTATTCGTACATCAACGCCTCTAGAATTCACCTATACCCACTTTTCGTTTGTAGATTTTTCTGGAGAGGACGTTAACCCGACATATATTAGCATCGTTCGTGATCCACTGGAACGTCTAAGATCATTTTATTACTTCAAAAGGTACGGCGATACAATGCAAATGACAGACGAGGCTAAAGAGTGGCGATTACGAATTCAAAAGTTGAATCTATCCAGAGATACGTACGACGACTGTGTCAGTGAAGGAAGGGAGGAATGCGTAGGTGAGAGAGCTCAGACGGATTTAACTCGTCACTTTTGTGGCTATACCAGGAAGTGTTACGCTGATTCTCCCGAAAACGTGTTACAGTTTGCGAAAAGTAACATTGAGAGAAATTACGCCGCTATTGGATTATCGGAAGAATTCGAAGATTTCTTGAAAGTTTTGGAAAAATTCTTCCCAATTCATTTCCAAAGTGCAATAAAACATTACAAAAGTAGCAATTTCACGAAAATTGTTAGAACTACTCGAACGAACATTAAATTTCCGATTCTAAAAGAAACAAAAGATATCATGATGCCTAAACTCAAGTATGAATACGAAATTTACTATTTTATTAAACAAAGATTTCATCAATTAAAAGATGAGCTTTTTAAAACACTATGAAATTGCATTGTTGTCGAAAATCAGTTTAGTGGTAAACCTGTTTAGGCTCTTTCGGTGGATCTAGTGGACCAATGTAAACTTTTCAAAAAAAAGTCAATTGAGAAGGAAGATAAATCCGTCCAAAATTTTCGTTGACGTATGTGGAGAGATTAAAATAAATGTGTATGCTTAAGGACGAGATTTTGGATTAAACAAATCGGCAAAGTTGGCAATGAAATGTTTTCATGTAGTTTAGGGGAATACTATTTTTACTTTCTCACACAAAGATGGATTAACCGCATTGGTACTACCATCCCGTACTTTTTAAGGCATATTCTGGACACAAAATTCGTTTACTTCAAAATAAGAAAAAAAAATGTCTCTTTCAGAAGGTGAAATCTGTATTTCAATACTGTAGCATAAATTGCATTTGGAATTACACATTCCTAAACTTTTGCAATTTTTTCTTAAGATTTGATGCATCATGGAAAATCTGTGATGTCATCGTGGCACATTAATTTGACATTGCATTCAATTTATTTGTAATTATGATGCTAGCTGCTGCAGGCAATATTAAGCAATATTGTTGGTTATACTCTTCGTATGGTGAAGGGTAATGCTAGATCTACCGGAATAGATATTCAAACTTTCCAACAGTATAAAATTTCAAGGTCAAACAGGATGTTCAATTATAAATAAAAACAAAAAGAATTTGGAGCAATGTGCCCACATTGCATATTAACTTTTTGTGGCTTTGTTGAAAAGCGGAGGTACAGGTATTTCTAACAGAAATAATCAATCTTTAAAGTGAGATATCTTGAGTTAGGAAAATAGTATTGGGATAGGGTTTGAAGGACATTGTGTGGAATATTTTTGCTTTTCTTACAAGACAGACGTGAAAAGCCACCAGAATATGCCTTTAACTTAACCTAAAGGCAATCAACTCTCACCCCGAACCACAATCTTTGTATGAGTCTGAAGTTTCAGTTTATATGGTGACAGTACAAGCACCAGGCAATGTGCTGGTTAGCGTAATTGAAAACAATTCATGGAAAGACTTCCATAGTTTTTCCACAAAACAAACTTAGATTACTTATTTCAGATTTAGAAATTAATTCAATTGAAAAAAGGTCACTCATTTAAATAGAGCTAGGTCTTGTTCTGAAATAAGGCTTGAGGAATCAATTTCTTTCGTTACGAAATGCTGGACATTCTCGAATATAAAGAAACTCGTCTCCTAAATAATTGTTACTCTTATATAAATTACATATTCGATAATAAAATGCAGTATTTTGAATTCATGTGACAACAGGAATATTTGTACAACGATATTTACATAAAGAGTTGCGATTCTCCGAGTCTAGGACATGCATATATTTTTCGAATTCGAGGTTGGTCTTAAACTTTACAATGGGAATTTTTATTTACTTCAGCTACCCAATCTTAAATATATACCACTGAGTCTCAGCTTAATTAAAGTGTACCCCAAGTCTAGAATATTAAAAATATATTTTAGAGGCTACAAAACGAATCGTATTCATCGATGCTGCTGTCGAATCCGCAGAGTCCGAGTCACGAGTCCGGCAATGTTCAACTTCAAGTTTCTAGGACTCGCAGTCCCTTTCCTTTTTTCCAGTGGGGGGGGGGGGGGGGGAATCAACCTCTCTGGCCGACCCCTTCAAGGCTGAAATCACGAGTCCGGGTATTCATATCCATCTCCCGTTGTTACAGCTTGTTCCATTGTTGAAAATTATTCACTTGAAACAGTCCATTGCGCAATAATTTTCGAATTTCTTGTTGTACAACTCACATTACTTGCTTCGTTTTCCTTTAAAATTAAACTTGATTTTATGACCTTGGATAAGAGCAGGTGTGCTATCAATAACTTTCAGAAAAACAAAGAAAAACAGAGACTGTAACTTGAGTAGCACATCAACTAAATCACAAAATATGGCGCAGTGTACCATTTTAAATTGAATTTATAAACTTAAAAATTTTTATAGCTCACTCAGGAATGTCCTTTGAAGATTGGAGTGGGACTGTTCGGATTTTTTTTCATGTTCTGTATATATTTTTGAAATTATTTTATACTTGATGTACACTTTAAGTGTTTGACTCAACCATGAAGAGGATATAATATAATAAAAGGAATAGTACTGTAGCCGTGGTTTTCACTGTTTGACAAATTCCAAACAAACAACAGTCAGGTCTTGTCAAGAATGGGGTAACTTCTCTTAATTAAAGAGAGTATCATCTTTATCATAGATCTTATGAATCAGGTAGTTACCATACAATTCAGGGTAAAGGATTTGCTTGCAAACTTTAACATGAAAAGCTTCAACTTGACTTATCAAATCCCCAGATCTCACAACCATAGCAGAACAGGAAGGAAAATTTGAACAAAGAGTTGAATTTGCCAGTCTAATGGTAGGTCCGGATGTTTTTTTTTTTTTTAAATGGATAAGATTTACTGAATAAACTGTATAGATCGCACGTCTGGCGGGGTTACCTTGCTGATTAATAGCCTTTGGACATCTATTGTTATTCTTAAAAGTACAACCTTAGTAGGCATAACCTTCAACAACCTCAACTATGGAAGGCCCAAAGGTAAACAAATACAACAACACAACTTTAGCAGCTTAGCTTCAGAAGTGTCACAAAGTATCACAATACGATTTTACTATATCAAGTGCATCTTGAAGTTCAAGCTGATTGTTAGCTAAACAATGGGCCCTAGTATCGTCTGGATAAAGTAAAGAAAATGATTTTAAGAAAACTTAAAGGGCCAAACCTCTCACCCCAAACTAAAATTTTGCCGGTACGGGGGTACCGAAATGTTCAATTGGCTCAGCTCTTTGATTGACAGCTAATTCAAACAATGCATAGTACCAAAGCTTATATTACACAGCATGAACGGCACCGACTGAGAGTGTTTTGATTGTATAAATTGAGTTTTTCTTTGCTCACCTTGAAGCAATAAACTGAGATTGTATCTGGATGAGCATGAATTTCAGACAATTGTGGGAGGGGCTCAAGTAAGAAGGTTAGGAGAATTGGTACTGTTTGGGGTGAGAGAACTGGACCTTCGAGTATCACCAATACTCAAAGAATCCTTCATAGAGATAGAGTTCTTAAAACAATTATAACGAAGGCTTAAAGGCCTGACTATCTCACCCCAAACAGTTATAATTCTCCTAACCTACTTATTAAAGCCCCTCCCACAACTGTTTAATATTCATTTCATCAAAACACAACCTTGATTAAATTGCTGCAGTGTGAGTAGCCTATACAAGACCCCAATGTGTAATTAAAACACTCTCAGTACAAAACACGTTGTGTCGTATGGGCTAAAGCACTCTGCATGTTTGAACTCGCAGTCGGTCAAAGAGCTGTGCCAATTGAAATTTTTTGAAATGAGGATTACAAAACCGATTTATAAAGGGAAAGGTGTCAGGGCGCAATGAAAGATCCTGATAACTACAGGGACTTCCCCTTCTTGGCCGTCGCCCCCAGTAGGCGTCGTGAAATCTGAAATTCACAAATCAGGAAACTTCCCTGCACTAATGAACGACTTTGCGAGGGGATTAGAGGATGCGTCTCACAATTTCTAAGTGCATCATTGTAATTTGAATTAAGATAAGATGGCATTTAAGTACACTATATAGGCTGGTATGTTACTTAAGGAATTAACGGTAGACAATCCCTCTATATGTTAGACAACTCACCATAAAACTATAGAATTAAGCTAAACGTTTAATTTAAAGGTAGACTTGATTTATTTTTAATTTTTACCTTTTCTAAAAGAATGGTATATTATTCATATTGAAGAAACCAAAGAAAATATTTATTAAAAGTTAATTTCCAGTGAAAGGCATTGAGAACGATTTATGTTAAATTTCTTTGATGTGGTTTTTAAATCATTCATAAAACTTTCTTTGTTCCTTGCTCCAATCCATTGTTTTTAGCCAAAGTGAAACTTCCTTCATGTAAATCGAAATGTTTATTTGCCATTGCAAAGAGATAAACCCACATAGTGCTTAGTATCTGCTGGCGCAGCTTCTCTGCCGTTGTAAACTTGTAATACATCAGTTTGCTGGTGCCTGAGAAATAAGAAAACAGTCGTATTGAAGGCATATTCCACTGGTTTTTCATAAAGGTCTTGCAAGAAACACAAAAAATATTCCACACCATGTCCTCCAAACCCTGTCGCGATAGCCTTTTCCTAATTCAAAATATCCCTGTTTAAAGATTGGTTATTGTTGTCAAAAAACACCCCCACTTTTCAACAAAGCCATATATAGGCGTGCGGGGGGGGGGGGGCACTCGCCCTCTTAATTCAGGCAAAAACAGTTGGTCTATTCGGGCAAAACATGATAAACGGTGACATTATTCGGGCGAAAAATGTTCTTGCCCCCTCATAGAAAATAATCCCGTACGCCTACATTCTAAAAAATGTTGTGTAGAATTTACACAACATTGTGTGACTAGTCCACCAATCAACAAATGTGTAGAGAGTACAGTGGTTGTGTTAAAACTTTACACAACATGTGTAGAATTTACACAACACTGTGTAATTTAAACACATGTTGTGTAAATTTATTACACAACCATGTGTACTTTCTACACATTTGTTGATTGGTGGACTAGTGACACAATGTTGTGTAAATTCTACACACCATTTTTTAGATCGGAGTGTATGAAGCCACATAAATTTATGTAATGTGGACCTATTGTTTCAAATACCTTTTGCTATCTTTACAATCAAATATCCTGTTTGGATACCCTAGATCACCATGACTCTACACAGTAGGATGGGAATAACAAACAATGTTGCTAAATATTCCCTGCAGCGACGTTAACTTTACAAATAAATTAAATACTATATTTAATTAATGTGCCGCAATGACATCACAGATTTCCTATAATGCACCAAATCCTGAGAAAAAAATACATTATTTGGAAATTGATATAGTATCTTCCAAAGGCTATATGCTATTTAGATGCAGTTTTCACGTACTGAAAGTACGTTTACGAGACCAAACGTTTGGAAAACCGAATAGAAAATAGGATCCATCCACCAAACCGAAAATCCGCTACCGTAACCTATATTCATTTTACGGTTGGCGGGCTTATCCTGATTTTCAGTCTCGCGAACCACCTCAATCTTTCTATCTCGCGAACTCATTTACATTTTCGGTCTCGTGGGATACCCCCAGTGAAAAGACCATTGAATGATAACCATATCTTGAAATTTTCAAGTCCGTAAAGGAGGGGCACTGATGGACAAAACCCATTGGAAATATAGCCCCCCCCCCCCAAAAAAAAAAGGGGAAAAAAATAACCTAAGAACTTCGTGCTCCTGATCCTGTGCAATACAGTTTGTTTTGGTTTTGTGTGTGTGTGTATGTGTGTGTGTGTGTGCGTGTGTGTATGTGTGTGTGTTTCTTTTTCATCCTCCATATCTGGTACGCCTACATAAGGCACGACAACATATTCCATGATACAGACAATTGCATGCATCGTACTGAAATATTGCAACCGTGCATCGACTCCTCCTGACTACAATATTGAACCAGGGGGGGTTTTATTAGAACACCTCCTTAGTAACCCCTCCCTAATTGGGCTGAAAGACTAACGGCACGACCGTGCTCGAGAGAACCGAAAATCAGGCAAGACTACAGCCAACGAGACAGCTTAATTGTGTCGTGGTCTCGTGGGAAGTGTCCCGGAAATACTCCTTCCGTACCGATTATGCTGAAGGCTATTACCTGCTCTTTCCATAGAATGGAAGTCTAATATTAATCGATTATTATAGACTAATCGATGCTATTAAAATATCATCAGCCACTTAAGTGGTACAATGGAAGAACCTGTCCGGTAGTAAACATTGCTTATGGGCGTGATGCTGATCGGCTTACAACGTTTTACCATAATGCACTTCTGTGTCAAGCTGGTCTGACTCCGATGGCTTTTCATCTGCCTGTCAACTTGAAGTTCTCAAGCTTGGCCAATCTTGAGCGGCCATCAGTGGCCATCGGCTGACCACTAGATATTACTTACAGCATGGCGTTGCAACTCCCTGCTTACAGCTACTGTTCCGCAGTCTTGGGACCCTGCATTTTCCCGGGATAAAATCACAGTATAATGGGTAAACTGGACTGTATATAACTGGGTACTCCATTTTGTGCTGTAGTTTTCTACAAACGAAATTTTCATTGTTTATAATAATCAAAATCTGTCGTATGAATGATCTGTGCATTAGTACAAGATAATGCATTCTTAGTGGCATTGCCGTACTGGTCCGTCTTCCAGAGGGCGGTGACATTTGCCCGACTACAAATCCCACCCAGGGCTAGCCTACGTAGCGCCCATGTGTCGGTCGCCCCCTTAGGCTGATTTTTTCGTAGCGATGAGCTGGACGAAAAAAGTACGTCCGCCCGGCGGGCCAACCCAGGGCAAAATCTCTTCCCAACTGTTTCACCATACGTCTGTCCGATTCAGCAAGGTTTGGCCAACTGGGGAGCTCTACGATCAGCCCTCCCGTCCCTTACGGCCATGCTAGGGGATAAATGCTGTCGCTTCGTCGATGTCCCTGCGTCGCTGACATTTACCTCCAGTTCTAACTTCTAGTCTGCAATAACGGGTGACGGAACTCCAAGGTAAGTAATTTTAAATGAAGACTGCATCTGGGGAAGCTTTAGCCAGGGAATCCTGTAACTATAAACACCGTAGCGGCTTGGAGTTGACCCCCTCCCAAAACAATGTTTTTTTAGGCGTGGCGGACTCTGAGGTCATTGTACGTCACGTTACGGGGATATGTTACACTCCCCTGGAAACAACCTTTGTATGTACTTTTATATTCAGGGTGAATAAATTTCTTGCTTCAAAAAATAATGCTAATGAGATGTAACGTATTGTAAATAGGTATGCATTCCTGACCTGAAATAGACTTTGAAGTTTTCTTCAAGAAAATATAATAATGGTACTTATGAAAAGTGACTAGCGGGCGATGTATCATTTTACTTAACTGTTCTACCAAGGTGGTTCTACAAACCTCCTTCGTTCTACAGCCCCCACCAATTTTTTCGATGTATACCAACATCTACACTTCTGTTAACCAATAGCAAAAATTTGATAAGGACGTGTTTTTGAGAAAGTGACCAGCGGGAGAGGACGTAGTAAGGCATTTAGAACAAAATACTTCAATTATACGGTCTCACAGGAAATAATTGACAAATCCACCAACCAAAGTTTTCCGTTATATATCTTAATCTGCCCTAATGATAATCAATAGTAACGATTTGATAAGGGTGGTGATAGTTATTGAGAAAGTGATTGGCGGGAGGGGTAGGAAGGGCCTTAGAGATATAACAGTTATTTACTTATTAACACTGTCCTCCAGGAAGTCATTGGCAATTCCACTAAGTATTTGACTGACCCTCAACCGCCTCTATGAGCTATAATCAGGGATTTGTTAGAGCAACTCCCTGCTAAAGGGGTATCAGTTCAGGTTGGGTTCATAGCAGCACGCACTTCAAAACTGCAATTCCTCACCCTAAACTATAATTCTATCTCAAATCTACGAAAATTCTCAATTGTCACAGCTCTTTGATAAACGTCAGATTCAAGAAATGAATTGAAGCTTGTATTATAAAACATGTCCTGCAGAGCATGATCGCACAGGCCCTGGCGGGGGCTGCATCCTCCACCCTAATCGTGTAATTGACCAAAATCTTGCTGAATAGGGTGCATCGGTGCATCGGTCGGGCAGAGATTATGCCCTCTTCAGGGTTCTGGAGTGGGGTAAAAATCACCCCCCCCCCCCCTCCCGAGAGAGAAAGAGTTCCGTAAGGCCATGACTGAGAGTGTTTTGAATAGAGATTATGGCATTGCGTGCTTACAAGGCTCTACCTTGGAGCAATAAACTAGGATTGTGTCAGATTAAGAATTACTTTAAGACAATTTTGGGAGGGGCGAAAGGTAACTTTAGGTTGGAAGAATTCGGGACGGTCTCGGGGTGACGAAAAGAATATTTTTGGACGTCACAACTCTCGCTCAATACTTGAATGTCGGTCAGGACGTATACCTGGTTTGTGGCTAGGGCCAAAAAAATCCAACAGACGGAACCTCATATCGTGTCCGTGACCTGACTCGTCTATAAGAATTCCACCGACACGAAAGCCGGGCGATCACGCACCAGCTATACATACACACACCTACACACTCACGCAGACGCACATATACATAAAACGTAAATAGATGGCCCATTAAACATGCAGTATTATTGCTTTGAAATAGGCACAAATCGACATTTTCTAGAAGTACTTAAGTGATCTGTATACCAACTTTATGTAGTACATTTTGTTTATTCTGCTAGTTGTTTTTTTTTTAATCTGCCCAACTTATTTGGAGCAAAACGGTTTGTTTTCCCACAATTTTTCATTGATGGGGCCATTGTCCCCTGTCTCTTTGATCGACACCCCCGCTGTGGGGCAAACTGTCAGTGGCCGGACGTTTATCTGGTCAGGGGTCACTCCCAATGGACCAAAATCCAGTAGGCGGGGCTCTCTTTAGTTTTTAAACGTATTGCACCCTTGCACCACTTTATTGGTATTTTTTCCACATGACACGTGCCAATGTAACTGCTTTAAGGCACAGAAAACAAATGATGCTCAAACAGCCTCTTTTGTTTCTGTGTTATCTGTGTTTGAAGAGCATTTTGTGGGATATAGGTGTCGGTTCACCTGACTTCAGTTTCATCATAATGCTTAAACACAGGGGATGTCATTGATGGTCAATGTGATTTTGCTGGGGAGTCTTCGGCGGTTAGATTAATACGAAACGTTTGGTAACTTCGACACATCTGTCAAGCATCCTTGATCAGCATTGGTTAAAATTAGCGATTAGAGTGACTTTTATCCAATCGTTGGTAAACATCTTGCTTTAGACAATAATATGTTTGTCAATGCTGCTGAGAAGTTGGTAATATTACTCAAGAGCCTTAGCATTTTGACTTTAACCAACACATGAATCTTTGACCAGCATTTGAAAAAAAGCACCGGCGTAAAGCCACAGATGCATGACCCGATTTCGGGTGAGTGATAGGGTAGATGCGCACTGTTTAAAGGGCAAATGCAGTCACCCCAATTTAAACAAGTATAGTAGCCTATACTAGTTTGTGAATGGCTCTTGACAATCATGTGACAATGTGTTTTTCACTGAATTGTGAAATTTACAAGTAGTAACATCTTGGTTAACCTTGAATGTTGAATGTAATTAAGCCTTAAAATATCACGAAAGCTTCTTTGAAGAAAAATGACAGAAAAATAGCAAAATTTAGTACGGTAGTTGTTTCCCAAATAATTTTGGGGGGACTGCACTTGATCTTTAACAGGGACTTTTTTGGTTGGCATGTCTTGCGCTGGCATGGGCGTCCGCAAAAAATTTTTACAAGGGGGCAAGGTCATTCATTGATAATTGAATTGTGTACACTATCTAAGCGGAGCGCCACCATCAGTTGGCGCGGAGCGTACAAGAAAATTTTGGGCCTTACAAACACTCCAGATGGCCGGAAACAACACTTGGCGAGTGTTCTAAGCTGCATGTACCCAGCCCAGAAACTGGAATTTCAAGTCTGTAATTTTAAGATTTTTAGAATTTTCAATGTAAAAAATTGTTGAATGGAAATCTGCCTCTCGGTCACGGCCTCACACGCCTACGCACGATAGAACCGATAGAACTTACAAATGTCAAACAGCCTATATAGGCCTATATCCGATACCCAATTATGAATCATACACCCCCTCCCATATTCACCTTGTATATCCCAGTTACATCCGCGCTTCGCCACTTGAGATCAGCACGGGACCAAACCAAGACCAACGTATACATCAATAGTCGGATGTCATATGCACACTACATACCTGACAACTAGTACAATTTTGGCATAGTTTTTACAATTACAAATTTCAAATAGATATCACGAATGATGGTCCTCAAATTACGATTTCACTATTCAGCATACCATCTTCTCTTTTACTATTCCTGGTCAAATGTCCGCGTATTTCACGAGTAGAAACTGACGCTGTGAGTGAAGATATTTTGATGATTTATTTTTAATTTTTTTATATTAATTTTTAATTAATTTTTTCACAAGTTTGAATTTCCGGGGGGCACTTTTGCGGACGCCCATGTGCGCTGGGTATTTTTATTTGTTGGTCATTGGCATTTCTCTGAGGATTACTCGTAGTAGTTATAGAACTTATTGGGTCAACATGTCTAGGCAGCAAGGCTAAGATTGCGGGAATATTGAATTTTCGTGTACCTTGAATACTTCCTGGATTACGAAAGTCTTATACACGTCGGTTCCTTTACAAAAGCTAAAAATCATGACGAAACCACACTTGACCACAGACTAAACCCTAGTACATATGGTTGTATACACCACACACTAATGACGCGGTAATATATGATGTTACTCGGTTTTAATTCCCTCTGTATATGTTATTAATATTTCTTTCCTATTTGGCTTTAGCAGTGATTAAGTTAAACCCATGTTGTACAAAATCTTGATTGAATTGAAACCCTAACAAACTAATTTCACTGACGCCTTCGAACCCGTATGTTTAAGGAAAGGGTGGAAAACTTAAAGGTTTTTATAAAAATAATTAGAAGGAGAATTTTGAGTTTGTGTGTCTTTTTACTTTGCCTATGATGAAGCTTAATTGAACATTCTGGAAATCCATTACTCGTGTTGGGGTTCATGCAGGATATTCCACTGCTTCAATCCTGGTAGCAAATCTATATGAGCCCCATATGAGTTAACCCATATGGGGCCAATTTAATTTTGCACCCAAGATGAATAAAGGTAGCCCACAACATGAGGGATTTTATATGGCTTTATATTTCCAACACATTCCAGTCGTTTAGGCCTAGAAGTATCCCATATGGGTTACATGGGTTATGTTGGCTAACCCATTTGGGTCCTTTTTATCTGGAGTTAAAAATCATATGGGCCCATAAATGGGTCCCATAAGGGTCACATATGGAAATGTTACCTGAGAAAGCTCCCCTGCAAACCAGTCTCTCTCCCTCTGACAGAAATCCTCAGCGCCGCCATGATGAGATGAGTCAACGGTTAGAAAGAGTCGAGTCAGTACATGTTTTCTTAGTGTAAAACTGGATCTCTTTGCGAGCGATTTGCAAAAATCTCGATCATTGGGCCTACGATAAAATGGAAATATGGTGAAAGCTGAGATCATATTGCGGTCAACTTTCAGCAAAATGTTGGATGACTGCAGTATTTTGAGATTTCTCACTGCCCCACTAGATAGTGACGTCACAAGACTTCGTTCTAGGCACAACAATTTGTCAGGGGACACTATTAGACGCCACCGAGCGCGATGCGCGAGGCTCAACGGGTAGGGTCCAGGGCTCAGCCTTAGGGTCCCTGGTGGGATCCAGAGGCAAAGCCTCTGGGGTCCATTAGGAGAAGCTCCCGGAAGCTCTTGGACTATAGGTGTTTGTGAGGTATTAAACTTTCTGTTTAAGGGTACTTCTACTGACTTAACACTGGTCACAAAATTAAAGCACGTGATAAACCTACCCATTTAATGATGCTATTATGATTACTATATACCAAAACTACTAAGGAATTACATTCGCCGCAGAATGTCTCAGTTCAAGTCTTCCTTCTTCCCAGTGGTGTTTTTCAGTGTGTGTGTGGGGGGGGGGGGGGGGGGACACCCAAATTTTCCGACTTTTTCTAAAGTGTAAGCACAACTGTACTCAGGAACGTCATTTACGGCGCCCGAAAATTTGAGTTGTTCTTGGCGAATATTTGTAAATATGCCGAACTATTGCAAAAGGTAGTTTAGATTTTGGGGTTCCTGTAACTTGAACTTAAGACTATTGAAGAATCTGTCAGTGCATTTCTTATAAGCATATTTCTGAGATAGTCCGATCGACTGAAGAACTTTGTTGTTACATAATGTTATCTAAGGAGTGAGGATTGAGGCTTCCCAACGACATTCAAAATGCTTAATTTCGAAACTTTGTTGCCTTTTTTAGACAAAATATTTCAAAATTAAGCGCTTTTATTGAAGAAAATTTAGGGAAATAACGACACTAGCGGCTTGGAAAAGTTTACCACTACCCTGATTTATGGGCGACCAGGCTTACTGCATAAGAGAATTTATACGGCGAGCGCGAAGCGCGCCAGGAATCTTCCCTTTTTAAAACAAATAATTACAAATATGGAACTTTTATTAGAATTCCAGTTTTTAGATGGAAAAGTCGGGAAAACCGCACTGCAGTTGCCAGGTGTCTCACAGGTGTAACAAACTGCCTGCATGCTGCTTGAATTGAATGGGACGTTTTAGCCAATGTTAACCGAGAAAAGGGGCGTTTTCTCGGGTAAGGCTTGCCTCTGTAATTGCGGCAACGGTTAACCTTGTTTAAAAGACCAAACCTCTCACCCCAAGCTACAATTTTGGTATGGGGTACCGAAATTCTCAATTGGCTCAGACCTTTGATTGACAGCTAATTCAAACAGTGCATCATACTACCAAAGCTTACATTACACAGCATGAACGGTACTTAGACTGTTTTGATTATATAACTTGAATTTTTCTTTTCTCACCTTGAAGCAAAAAACTGAGATTTTATCTGGATGAGCATGAATTTCAGACAATTGTGGGAGGGGCTTTTAAGTAAGATAAGAAGGTCAGGAGAATTGGTACTGTTTTGGGGTGAGAGAACTGGGCCTTTAAACCAACTTCTTGTTGCTCTATTGAGCAAATAGTCTATGAAGGGGGCAAACGCCTTTAACTAATATTGATATTGGCTTGAGATGGCTAAAACTTGCTATTCTCTTCTAGCGTCATGTGAGGAATATCGAGATTCTGGGAGTCTTGGGTTCGTGCCCTTTGGCATTTCCCACGTACCGATAATGATAGAAACAAAGTCTGCTCAGCAAGCCGTAGATAGAAGTTTATACCCGACAATCCGATGGAACTTGCAGTGTCGTAACCTGCTACGAACGTGTCGATCAGCTGATTTTCAAAACAATCCGTATGTCTACTTCTGCGGAAGGAAATGTTCCATTGATGAAAAGTGTTATTGCCAATGATATGAAGTAAACGCTAAAATTTTAGATAGAAATATATTTTTATTGTAAATATTTCAGATGCTCTGTACTAGGATATAAAATTTTAACGATGATTTGGTTGAAGTCAATGATTCCTTGAATGATTGGACATATTTGAGGCCTTTTGAAACATGTAAGTGGAAACCTTTACTTTCTGATGAAAGTCGCTTCCTTGTAACTGTATATATACAAAACACTGTCAAGCACAGATCTGAGACCGAAATGGAGACGTGTTTTTTCTTATCCGTATATTACTCCATTGCATTCATCACCTCCAGTGTTATTAGCTTCAGTGGTTCTACCTCAATTGAAGAACAGTTTGGAGATTTTATACTCAAATACAAAAAGCCTTACAAACCTGGTTCCAGCGAATACAATCAGAGGCTGATCAACTTTGAGGTAGTCCTAGGCCTAACGTTAGGCCTAGCCTAGGCTATTCTAAATGTCATACAATTTAGGCCTAGCCTACATCTCCCTCTTATTTAGCGTGTTCGATTTGCTTCCCTTGACTTATTCGAGCCTCGAGCTAGGGCTACGATGGTCATGCGCAGTTGGGTGAAATAAACGAACGTTTTACGGTAATTATTGGAGAAGTTGGTTCACAATAGCCAATGACAGAGCCCGTAGCTGGATGGCAGAGCGAACTCTGGTACGTACGTATTACATGCAGTTCGCTTGTACGATGAATGTAGACTCGAAACAATGCTCATTTAGAAAATTCTCGAGAAATAACACTTGAGTGACTTCACTAATTCCGACATCAACCACTTTTCACAAGTCAGAAGTTTCATGTTTACCCCACTGTATTTACATGCTCAGAAATTGTTCACGAATGCGTGTTGTTCGTTTAGCTTCCATGTTTTCCCAAAGCACGATGGGATATTTACCTTAGTAACCGACTCGAAGGGTCGCTCACTTGGGCCTGGCGCGAGTAAGCGCGAACACTGACGTCATTAGCTAATCGAACGTAGTCGTGCCAGACATGAGTTAACTCGGGTGAGTAATCGAACACGCTAATTCTTAGTCTCACTGTACAACTACAAGTTACAGTCAAGCTGTCAATTGGGTAATATAATAATGAACTAAAGGGACAGCCCTAGGCCTATGTTTATCCACAGGTCGTCCTAGCGTTATATAGTATATATAGCATATATATATATAAAAAGGAAAAGGTAAGACACACCGCCTAACACCAATACAGTGCTTCGCACAAAACAGTTCATGATTTCTCACCTCATACTACATTTACCCCTTCAGATCTCTTGAGAACCTTCCCATCATCTTCTCCTGAAGAAACACATCAAACTTTAAGTTGTCTTAAACAAAAAACCTCGCATCAAATGCAAAAAATCTTCTCCTCCGATTCAGTGCTAATGACAGACAAGATCACTCTTCTCCAATTCATGACATCACATTATGTAATGGGAATTGCCCTGTACGAATCCGGTTCTCCCATTGGATAGTTCAAACTACTTTCAGATCTGTCAACGACCAGACTGTAATTTTTTTTTTTCCACGGGGAACCTGAACAAGAAATGGAAAACGCGCAGATCAGAAAACCCAGCATTCCAAAACATGTGTGCCCTGCCGCAAGTACATGCAACACGCACAGGTATGTACTGTACCGTAGGATTCCCCTTGCTGTGCTACGAAAAAAAACGTGCATGCGGCATACGTGCGGTCTTGACGTAGCATGCATACAACAGGCGGTCTCGGCATTTCCATACACTGACTCAATGATGGGAGAACCGGATTCGTACAGGGCAATTCCCATTACGTAATGTGACGTCATGAATTGGAGAAGAGTGATCTAATCCGTTGTTAACATTGAATCGGAGGAGAAGATTTTCTTGCATTTGATGCGAGGTTTTTTGTTTAAGACAACTTAAAGTTTGTTGTGTTTCTTTAGAAGAAGATGATGGGAAGGTTCTCGAGAGATCTGAAGCCTGGGTAAATGTAGTATGAGGTGAGAAATCCTGAACAGTTTTGTGTGAAGCACTGTGTTGGTGTTAGGCGGTGTGTCTTACCTTTTCCTTTTTGTATATATATACTATATATACTATATAACGCTAGGATGACCTGTGTGTTTATCCAGCCTTTGGACACTTACATTATTTCCGTCGTTGGGTTTAACAAGGAAACTTGCATACCCAACACTGTTTAAGGACTTGTATGTACAACTGGGTGCACACTTTAGAGCTCTAGGCCTAGCTACTGTACTGTAACAATTATCATTCCAGGGTTTTAATGCACAGGTAATGTAAGTAAAGGTAATGTTAATACAGGGAGTAATTATAGAATATCCCACATTTTTGAAGGTGCATCTAGATGGTGGATTCTGAGTCACAGCGGCAGGAAGTGAGGGCGCAATTAAAATCCTGTGTCCTGAGCTGTATCTGCCTGTCTCCATATACACTTGTGTCTGATTTTGAGAACGACACAACATATGACTTGATAGTCCAGTGATCTCTTTTTTTTTCAAAAATATTTTTGTCAACTGATTTGTATGTAGCCTAGTCAGAATTGCAATGACAGATAGTTATTCTAGGCCTAGCCTAAGTCTAAGTCCCTGCCTGGTTTGAGGACCAGGGGCATAGCAAGGATTGTGTCATGGGGAGGGTTTTGGTGTCATGGGTGGTTGGGTTGGAGCACAACATGAGGGAAAAGGATACAGTATAGAGAGAAAATACTGCTATCTTAGGTGATTTTGCATTGCAAGGTTGGGTCATGGGGGGTTCCAACCCCCAAAACCACCCCCGTGGCTATGCCACTGTTGAGGACTAAAGCTTTCAAGATATACTAGAAAGTAGAGTTGGAGTCACAGTGACAGGAGTTTTAAGATATATTTGAAAGAAGAGTCAGAGTGGCAGTGGCAGAAGCTTTCAAGATTGAAAGTGGAGTTCCAAGGAATGGTACTGTAGTGACAAAAACTATCAAGATATAGTGGAGTCAAGTCGCAGTGACAGCATCTAACGCCAGCCTAGTGGAAGGCAGCAACTGTCAAGATGTATTTGAAAGTGGAGTCAGAGTCACGGTGGAAGTTGTCTTCCACCTTCTAATACTTTGAATATGCTTGACTGCAACCCAGAATCCACTTGAAAAACCAGACTTTCTGGAAGGGGGGTATTTTGTGATTGTACCTTAGGCAAGTGCATGCTACAGTTGTACAGTGGATTGTCACCAGACAGTTTTGTTTACAGTACAGCTCACGTTCAGTTGGACATGTCTATGTGCAGAGCAAAGCAGAGAAAGGCAGAAACAAGCAGAGCAAAGTTGAATCACGAAGATACAAAAATGCCGCGCAGACACTGAGTAGACACTGAGTATAATCCCCAACGTTCCTCTGAGCAGATAAACCTCATTGTGTTTGCACAATAGTCAGAATATCTATCTGTATAGGTTTGCTCTCTCTTTCCCAGTCGTTTTGAAAGAATATGAAAGTAATTCACGAACAGACAGCCTACTAGAATTGCTGTGTTAGCGCTGGAAGGGTTACAGTAGAAGCAGCCTATGTTGTGAGATGGTACAAATGAACGGGGGAATCGTACCGTAGACCGGGAACTTATGCAATCCCGAAATTGTTAAACATGTCCTGTGCGGTAAATGTTACGGCAGGGATTTCGTGCCTTTGAATCATTTCGGCGGTCAACGTTCAAATAAAAACATTAAGGGGACCGCGATTTTCGAACACCACAGTCACAACACTCAAAAAATCATCACGCCTACGAGAAAAAAATGTTTAAAATGTTAACAACCTCGCGTAAGGTTTAGACAATCTATCATGTCATTAATTTATTTTAAAAATAGTGATACAACCTTTGCTTTATGCGGAGCATTTTATTGAAAAGGAGTGTGCCGCAACAAGCAAAAAAGGCTGTGACCAGCTGGAAGAAAACAAATTGGTTAGAAAATTAGGCCTCAAACCCCATCCAACTTGTTCCATGTTAAGTACTTGCACATAAGGTGCAAAGATAACACTTGGTCACACGGGATCAACCCGATGTTCGCGGGGTTCAATATTCCCAAGGTTCAATGTTCCCCGCCTTTGTATATCTTGATGATTTGTCATTGTTCCCTAGTTTCGTTTTTCCCTGGGTTTGATGTTCCCAAAAGTGCAGATGTTCCCAAAATTGGGAAACATTGAGCCTCGGGATCAGCAAAACCTTGGGAACAATGACATAGCCCCGGTTAAACACATACATGGAATCAAACAACCTATTTATATCTCCTTCATTCACATGCTGCCGTAATAATTTTCCTTGTTCTCTTTTCATGTCAGTTAACATGAAATTTCTGCTTTTGTTTGTTATGATGCAATTGCTGCGGTTTCCTGTGTTTCATTTTCAAAGTCGCGGGGTTTAACAAAATTCTTTGGTTTTAAATTATGAAATTTAAAAAAATCTGTTTCAGTGAAACGTTAACTAAAATTCAGCAGTATTTCGTCCCAAATGTGACTTGTCCTCGTTTAGATAAAGTGGGTAGTTAAAAAATGTGGTTAGAAAATGGGGCAAGGTGGACCAAATAAACAGGTGGAAAACTAATCCAGAAGGCAAAGCAGGAGACCAGTTTTCAACAATAGCCAGTTAAGTTTAGCTCTTCTAATCCGATTACACGGAAACACCAGACAAAATACCATTAAAAAGGGACACAAAAGAAGGGGATGACTTATCTTGATAGTACATAGGTAGGATAAGTGAAGTTAAATATCATACTAGAAAATCGATTTGAGGATTGTGATGATAAAAGCACACCTAGACAGACTAATGAATTTTTTGAATAGTAGGCCCAATTTGTTTGTGTATTTAGATGAGTTAAAGTTAGCTATTGCATCATGTGAAACATCCGTGTTTGTGTGTTATCATTAACACCCCATCTACTAATTATTAAACTGCCAACCTAGGGACCTAACATCATTCTTTCAAAATAAAAGTGGTCAAGTGGCCTAACTTGCCTGTATATCGGCAATCAAGCCTCTGTTGCCTTGTAACCTTCGGGCGCAACGGAATGAGAAAATATATTTTTTTAGTAAGTTGGCTCCACGCATAGTCCGTTATCCAGAACCCTGTTCAAAGGCTTGTCCTCCAAGCCTTGTCCAAGGGAAGCGTTAACAAGCCCGGGCCGATTTCACTTACAATAATTTAGCAGTCATTGCTAAGTCACTCGCTAAGTAGATATAATAAATTCATTAATGGTAGCGGTGAAAGTAAATCTTGGGCTTCACTAAAGGCTATGACAAACAACACAACTTAGCGATGGAGAATTGATCCCTTAAGTTTAGCTAGTGAAATCATTTTGGAAAATCGGTTGCTAAAGTGCGACCAATTTAAGATTTAGCAATGAAGTTCGGCGTTAGCGATGATCGCTAAATGTAAGCCTACGTGAAATCAACCCCAGATTAAGTGAAGTTGCGGAAAGTGTTCTTAACTGAAGCAAAGATCATAATTATACTCCACACGAAAAGTATGAACGGTATATATCCAACTTAGTAATCCTAGGCTTAAACCAATAAGCCTCATTAGTCTCGGCGTGTGTCATTATCTGAGATAAACTCGACAGCCTACAAGTTACAAAAACAGCTGGTTAAGTCTACAACACAAGTTTAAGTAGTGCTCGTCGCTCTTGTTTACAAAACATAAATGCTAGCCAGCCCCGTTCTCCCACGGTCCACATTATACGGTACGTAAACATTTTGTGCACCTGGGTAAAATACATTTTCACTGCGCGCGGTAACGTTTGATATTACCGCTGCAGGCTGTATGATGCCATGGTTGTCTAGAACTTTGGGCCGAGCATCTAGCATCTAGCATTCCAGTCATAAAGGTTTTTTAACGTTTGATATTACCGCTGCAGGCTGTATGATGCCATGGTTGTCTAGAACTTTGGGCCGAGCATCTAGCATTCCAGTCATAAAGGCGCCACACTGTGACCTGACTAGAGAGTGCCCTCCATTTTTTGCAGCAACCCAAGAGACCGGAAAATGAACTAAGATCCGCGAAACTTAAATGATGAAGGGATAAATATAAAAACCTACAGGTCATTACACATAATTTTCGATCTCACAGATTTTTTCTCATTTTCGGTCTCGCGATCCTTTTCACAATTTCGACCTCATGACCCGTTTGATCTCGTGAACCTGATTTTCCCTCTCGCGGACTGACGGACGTATCTCATTTTAATTTTCGGTCTTTTTTGGGATGCCCCTTTCCTCCCACCCATCGCCCGTTACGGTGACGTGTATCAATACCCCTGCTCTTGTATCGGTTGCACTCGCCGTTAGAATATGTACTTCAAAAGAGAAGTACATTTTGCTTCCATGCGAAAGTTTATGCTCTTCAAGTTTTAGGCCTTACGGACTTTTGGAAGCTTAAATCAAATACAAAGATGATAATTATTGTTTAGGGCAAGTGTGACCATGCATGCGCTGGCTATGGGCTTGCCAATAAATGGAGGCAGCTCTGTTCCCGATAAAACTGCTCGTCGCGGCGAATCCCCATTTACAGGTTAAATTTTGATGGCAAAGTCTTTCAGTTTGATAAAGAGTATTGAATTTGATGCTGTTCACCAATTGAGAAATTTTTGCTCGCTAACTTTTGGAGCCTTATTTGATTGGAAAGTATTCCTTCACAATAAAATAAGAACAAAAATGTGACCCTTAAAATCAAAAGAGAGAAAAAAACTTGTTGGAAAAAGTTATATCCCGCCTGTTTTTTGTACCTCCACGCACTCTGTACGAAAGTTACACCCGATTGCAGCTTCCATTTAAATTAGTTTACCAATATTCACCATGGCTGACACTTACACTCTCTCCCTTCTCCAAAGTAAAGTACGACCAGATCCAACCTGACTATGAGTATGACATTATTCTCACGTATCTGTGGATCGAGAATTTCCCTTCTATGGTTCAGCCGTGACCTAAGGGCCTCCCTTGAATGTCACTTTACAATATATCGTGCATAATTGAGTAAAGCAATCATTTACATATTAACATAGCAGCGTACCGTATATTGCACCAAGAACTATAGTAGGTCACCTGCAAGGGTCATGATGAACAATTACGTTGGTGCATGGGAATATATATGACTCATGCTTTTCGCGCGGTCAAGACTTTGACATGACAATTTGGCTGCCCCATAACGGGACGTTCACAGTTGATGCTTTAGGTAGGTAGATTGATCATTATCAAGGCTGTACAGACTAGGAAGGGGGTGGGGGGGTGCACCAGCCATTAATGTCAAATAATGTCAAATGAAATTGGACAGTTATTTGTCTCAGTCGGGCCCAGAGGAGCTTGAAAGTTAAACAGGTATGAAGCCGGTCAAAAACCACCGCCTCTTTCCAGTTGTGGCTCAGTGGCTTGTTTTCCCTTCTATTGGGTTATTCGGAAAATAAATCACTCAAAATTTGAACTAAGGATAGATCTGCATCATTGAAATGGATTTGAGTTTGTTTCCGAAACAAAGTTAGCCCTTGTACTGTTGTAAAAGAGTCGCTCCGGTTTGGTACCCGTTAATAGGCTATTAGCGGTGGTTTGGGAAATAACTCTTTAAGTGTTAGCTGGGCGGTAATTAAACACCAATATTCAGTTAAACATTTTTTAAAGCCTTAGTTTTAATATGTGGTGAGTAGAGAAACTTAAAAACGAAGGGCGGTGTGGATTCCTTTAATTTTGGTGATAAATGCGAAGCGTGCGCCTCAAAATAAATTTCGGAAGTTATTTCCAAAATGTAGGAGTCTGGGTAATTTCGCCGATTCAGATTTTCTTAAAATGATTTGATTTAGTGATTGAGCCTTGGCGGTTGTTACACAGACAGACAAGTGTCGGAGGGTTCAACTTTAATAAAATAAGTTCCTTGAAAGAGCTTTCAGGGTGTCTTTAGTTGCGAGATAAGTATTGAAATGTTTTGGTTGGTTTAGAATATGTTCAGGTATCATGATGATTTGAAAGCGCAAAACGATTTTCTCGAGAAAGAAAACGTATGAAGGGCAGGGGGATTTTGTTTCTGGCCCGCGAACCTGACCTCATGTTTGGTCTTGTAGACCCCGTCCCGCTTTTGGTTTCGCGGACATTCTCAGGCTGCTTTAACAGAGAAAATATAGGGCATAGTCAGACAGGTCACACGAAAGGAGGCTACGTGACTGAGGTTCTAGACAGAACAAAAGATTCTAGACGGTCGTCGCACCATTCGGTCTACACAGCAGTGGACATCAGAGAAAACAAGTGAGAAAACACGGTTATTCACCCAGCTGCACGAACATTCTCGTATGATTGACATATGCGGAATGTTTGATGTCTTTGAACCCTGGGAGAACGGGACAGCTAAAACCTGCGACGCGCGTAGAAACTTCGCTGTGAAGTGTAGAGGTTCAATAGTTCTTAACAGTTTTCTTCTTTTTACTCCGCGCCGTGTACGGAAAAGGTTCTACATTGTTTAACGGCCTCTCCTTGGTATCAGTCTGCTAATGCACTGTTAAGCTGAAATTGGTAATTATGTTTGCCCATATTTATGATGCTTTAAATTGGTGTAACCAATTCAAATTTGGATATAAAAACTTTTGTTTGGAATATATTATCTTTACCAAAGGTAAGTAAAAACAGTTTTGTTTTGTTATGGCATGTGGGGAAAATATGCTGGGTCCAGCCGTGCTATTTGTAAGTAACTAAGAACCGACTACCCCACCCCCTTCAACCGAGTATGGTTGTTGTATACAGTAGCCTTCAAAATTCCATCAACCCAAGTAAATTAGGTGTAGTATGATCTGACACTGCATTCAATCGGTGAACTTTGCATTTTTTTTTAGGATAGGCCCGAAATTACCATTCATAATTTTGCTTGAACTTTTTTATAACGTTATGCCGATTGTGTAATTTTTTTTAAGTTGGTGCTTATGAACAACTTAGGCCAGGTTTTTGCAGTACTGTTCATGGTACCGGTATATGAAGGAATAAAAGGCGCAACTCCATCTGTAGCAGGTCGTGCGGACCTGGGTGCAAATATCCAGTCAATAGACCGTTTACTTTCTTTACTTTACAAACCTTGGTTTTGGCAAAGGTTATCTCTAAATGTTTTCTGTGCAATTCTTTTGTTTTCATCATTTTTGAAAAAGAGTCTGCCGGGGTTGGGGGTTGGCGATATCCTCCCTTCCAGAAAACGAACAGGGACGCGTACCCCATGATCCACAGCCATGATTAGGGATGAGTGGATTAGCTACGTTTAGTTTATCGGGGTTCAGTAGACTTTGGGCGTCCGTTTACTCCGTAACTCTCAACCCAATTGATATAAGCAATTTTTGGTTCCTTGTGTAACAAAGGAACCTATGCAGTCACCTTGGCGTATGTATGTGTGTGTGTGTGTGTGTATGTGTGTGTGTATGTGACGGATTGGAATGCGAGGTATGTGGTGCGATAACTCAATAACCGAGTGATCAATTTTTTTCAAACTTGGTATGTATGTAGATGTTGTGGAGTAGATGTGCCCTATCGTTTTTGGTGGAGGTCAAAGGTCACTGGTGATCACCAGAGGCCAAAAACTGAATTTCTCTTAGTAGCTGTAACTCAGTATCTGTTGTTCAAGCAGTGGCATCATTTTAGGATAAGTTAGATTGGTAGGAGGTGAAAATGTTGGTACATTAACCAAAATAATTGGAAAGGGTCAAAAGGTCAAAAAGTAATGTTTTATTGATATCTTGCCACTGAAACATTTTAGAGGGGTGGTGTAATGGAGATTTGTGTTCGTCTAAGTGAAATGCACGTGATGACCCCCCTTGACCTCACTTGACCTCATTTGACCTTTGTGACTTTTTTGTGACGTCAAGATTTGTCTTGATCAGACGAACCAAAAAGGCTATTACACTACCCTCCTACAATGTTCGTTACTTGAGTTACTGACATTTAAATGACAGGCTAGTGTGTACATGTAGGTCATATGTAGGCCTATTGCAATGCCAGGTATGCGGTGCAATTACTCAATAACCAAGTAACATAGTGGAAATAATGGAAAGTTGTGTTCGTCTAAGTAAAGTGCACGTGAAGACTCTTTGGGTCTTTGTTCAATTGGTTTAAAAGTCCAGCTGAAGTTAAATGCCTTTAGACAAATGCAATGTATAAAAGAAAAGAAGAATTATAACCCCCTCTCAGTCTAAAAGCAGTTTAGTTAACAATCAGGACAGTAATGCAATTATTATTAAAAACAACCTTTTCCTCACATACAGTATTGAATAAAGTTATTCACAGTGCAAGCTAAGATTCCAATTTCAATAGTAAAATATGAAAGCAGTTTCTCTTCTTTACCTCTGCTTTTACCCTAGGGACTACAATGCTGTTTCTAACACCCTCTTTAGGTTAAAAGGTCAAGCTGAAAGTCATTTATTAGATTCTACAGAGCTATGTTTGTTTCTTGGTCTTCTAGCCAAATTGTGAAGAAGAAATTGGTGGTAATAAATCACTATCGGGCTGCCTTTAGTAGCAGAATTGTGGGCTTTTCCTTATTTTTGCTTTTCAGGCAAACACATTGGGTAGTCTAAAGGACAACCATGACATAATTTCTAGTCATCCATCGTAAATTTTGGTGGTCAGGAATGACCAGATGACTGTTAAATTTCTTTGGTGCAGAAGAGACTGTGTTTATTTAAAATCAGTTTTGATCTACTTTGACTGTATTTGACCTTTGTGACTTCTTTTTAAGGTCTGGATTTGAATTGTTGAGATTGACCAAAAAGGCAATTAACTAACCTCCTATACTACCCCAAACTCAAGTAAATGACATTTTAGTGAAGGTGATGAATGTATTTGTCGCATGGAAGTGGGCAGTGTGCAGTGTGATAATTTGAAAAGTTTAGTGTTCCATTTCTCTCAAACGGCAAGTGCTTGTATGATTTTGAAATTTAATGTGCCCCTATGTTTTTGGGTGATGGCCAAAAGTCATTGGGGTTAAAGGTGCAAATTATGCCTTACCTTGGGACTACCTTAATACAATATCATCTTTAATGCAAGGAACCATAGTGCCCTTGGGCTCTTGTTAAGATAGTACGGTAAGCCTTTCTGTAGATTTCGAGAGGTTGTCAGGAAAATGAAATTACAACTGAGCAATATTGTTAGCCCTTTAAATGTTTTGAGTACAGTAGCAGGGTTGGGATTTGGGGGTATTCTATATAGCGCAATTCACACATAGTTCGTGACAACAGACTTGATCCCACAATTTCTTGAATTTTTATTTGCCTGGCGATTAACTCTATGGAGATGAAAGAATATCGGAACTAGAGTGTATCTTGGAGTTTTTTGTGTTTTTTGTGGAGTTTTTTTTTTTTTTTGTATATCAGGCAATTATATAATTGATAGAACTTTGTAGATTATAGAGATTTTTGGTATACTTTTAGATCTTTCTTAAGACTTTCTTCCTTACACAAAGAAATGGGTTTGCAAACTGTTTAAAGTAAATGCATATCAAGGCAAGAAACCACATTTTATGTACCTGTTTTTCAAATGCCGATACGAAAAAATATGGGGCAATTTTTCGCTTAACACACTGTAGTTCGAAATTCGCAAAAATAAAGCAAAAGGGATAATGTACGTTGTAACTACAAATTGAAATCATAATAAACAGCGAACTTCAGAAACATCGTATCACCAGCTTGTTTACATTACTGATATCCATATCTCTCTCAATATATACCATTTGTCCAGGATCATGACTGATGAGATGAGATAACAGGGATAGCATTTTTTCCACTTTTCTTAAAAATACAAACACCAGTGCATTCGACACACATGCGAGTAAGGATGCCCTTCTGTGTTACTTAAAAATGGATGTATAGGCCTCTATTTCTAAATGTGTATGTATGTGTACAATGGCTTTCAGATTTCTACTGATGGCTTCCAGTTCTTAGGGCTATAGTGCTCACCCTCATCATTATCATGATGACTTTGACCGAAGGCCATTTCATCACTAAACCAGTAAATTAGATGTGATCTCTGCCTTGAACTCAAAGTAAAAATCAATATGATACTGTACCAAACTCTGTCAAAGCTTGACTTCATTAGGCTAAACCCAATGGTGCCATGACGATGTGCACTGGCAGCAGGTTCCATGCCATGCTGAGAAAGAGATCTACAGTATACCTAACATTTTTGTTACAACACAGGGAATAATTTATCCAGTATGGCATCGCAATTTGCTACACAAACAGGCCAAGTTGCTACACAAATGAAAAATTGTGAAGCTATTTTTTGTGTGCATAACCCTTACATTTTCACAAACAACATATGAAAGACCTCAAAAATCTTGAAAACTGCTACGCAAATTTTAAAGCTGAATTATTCCCTGCAACATGGGTTATGAATCTGAAATGGATGTTTGTGGCTACTACACTGTAGAATGTAAAGATCTCTGAAAAAATGGGTCTTTGCCAACTAAACCACCTTTTAGATGTAATAAACCATGTCACCCCAACTTGAAGCATTGTAGTAGACTGTCCAGTTTCATGCTTGGCTGTTGAGGGTCACATGACAACATTTAGATCTTCTGATGTGAAATTTACTAGGAGTTCAGCTGTACAGTAACTGGTTGTGGAAACAATATTTAAGTCATAAAATATGATGGAAATTACTTTGAAGAAAAATACTGTAATAAGAAAACAGTGATATTTAGCTGTTACTGTAGTTCAAAATAAGTTTGGGGCTACTGCCCTGACCTTTAAAGTTCAGTGATAAAAAATAAAAAGGTACAGTATGCAGATTTTGCTAGAAATTGCAGTCTTGTGAGTACAGGAATATAAGACAGTCTGGATGACACATGAGTTCCATATCCAGACCAAAGTACAGTATAGTATTTTACTCTACAATGCACAGTCTGGACTATTCATAATGTATACAGTATTCATCTGCAGGAAATCTCACATTTTTCTCAACACTCTACAGGTATGGTACTGGTCTACTGGTGATGTCATAATTGTAGTGTTGTGGTATTTAGGGCTACATACCATCTGAAATCCTGGCCCAACTATACAGTGTGTTGCAACAGCAGAATTGAATTTACAACGTACTCAAGCTTAGTTCAGTGGATGACTTTACTGACCACCAACTGTATCAAGAACTGTAGCCTACAGTAGACTCTACTGACCATCTACTGTAGCATCATGGACAAGATATGAAAAAAGAATTTGGTGAGGCCTGCCCCCCCCCGCCTCCTGCCCCAATATTTTGAGCCTTAGTTATAATGCAATATTGGACCTTTCACCATATACAGTAATATTCTGGACTACATGTATTTTGAGGTAATTGTATTACCTGAAATTATATGCAACACAGTAAGGTACAGTATGGTACAGTCGATCTATTTTCTGTGTGAATAATTTGTGGCTACTGTAAATTAGCTATTTATAAACAGTACTGTACTGTGCCGAGTTGAATGGGTCGTCAAGTGGCGAGCGGTCTTCCAGCTGCTGTGGACCGCATGTTTGGTCTAAAGGTAAAAGCATCCGCCTCTCACGCAGAAGGTCCGGGTTCGCTTCCCAGGTCGAGTCATACCAAAGACTCTACAAATGGAACCTGCCATTCTGTGTGATGCTCCGCATAAGCCATGGAGTAGGGAAAACAAGCCAGTGAGCCACAACTGGAAAAAAGGCTGTGGTTGGCTCGACTTGAACCAATAGTTTGGAAACTGGACCGTAAAACTCTAACTAACTAACACATCCAGCTGCTGTGTGCCTACCAGTGTGCTTCACCTGTGCAAAGTTTATGTCCATTTATAACTTGACCTGTGTTAGAAGTTCAAGTTTGCTTCCAGGTCAAAACTTGTATTTTTCTTGCAATTTTCATTACACTCTTACTTTTCTTCCTCTTGCAGAAAAGCCTTGAAAGACATGAAACCCTAAATCAATTTTTCAGTGACCAGCAGGATGCTTTTTATGGAGTAACTAAGTTTTCAGATTTAACCCCAGAAGAGTTTGGAGAGCAGATACTGGGATATTCTAATCGGGTAAACATCAGCAAAGTTCTCTTGAATTCATCACAATTTGAATCATTACCACCAAAGGGTCCAAAGTCATATGATCTGTAAGTGTCATTTTATTCTACAGAAGTAAGAATGCATAGAAATAAAGCGAGTATCAGTTTCATAAATTTCTGAAAACATCTCTTTGCCAAGTCCTTTGTTATTGTTACTTTTTATGACAAATCCCTATTCAGTGTGTTCATTCTGAACCCTGTTTTATTGTGTACTTTGTGTCAGCTACTGTATCCAAAGTGCCCTTTCTTCTCAAGCTGTCTTTGCAAGCTGTGGGGGGGGGGGGGCTGCCATATGGTCAGGGGGGCGGTTGCCCTCACCTGACGGAACAAAATCATCTGTTGGCAACCTTTTTAGGTTTTTAACATACTTTACTCTTGCATCATTGTTGGCAAAAGATATTTATAATATAATAGCGTTGTTTTAAGGCCCAGATTACAAAATGCTCAAACAGCCACCAGTAACTCTACATCTGTCCTTTATTCGGATGAAAAGGGTGATCTTCTGTAATATAGGAATAGGTTTTGCAGGAACGTATCTTCATGCTGTATACGCACTAATCAATGTTGTTGCTGTGCTTAGTTAATTGTTTCCACACCAGGCGTGATTATAAGCTTACAAAATACACAGACTGACATTAAATTCACCCTCCTGGCCAATAAAAGATGTTGCAAAGGGCGCAACAATAATTGTAGTGCAAATAGCCCTCTTGTTGTGGGGGATAATTGTCAACATAGATAATAAAAAGAGTTCATAAAGATACCAAAATAGCTTCCACAACATTTTTCAAAATTATTTGAAGAGAACATTCAGCTTAAGATAAAATAAAACTGTTATCATACGTACAGTAGTGCTAATGGTTTAAACTTTTGATGATCACTTTCCATTTTGCTTTTCTTCAAGTGACCATTCTCATGATAAATGGCTATTTCTGATGCTGCACAATAATCCCATGCTTATTTCTGTACTTTCATGGTCTCAAAAGCCATAAAATTGCATCTAATAAGCCTAGGTGTAGGCTACTTTTATTTATTATGAATTCGGTATCTAGAGAGCCAAGCACACCTTTTGTCTTGGCTACTTTTTGCAATGTACATAATTCATGGCTATTTCAGAGTGGTCACATTATGAAAGTACGTCAATTAACGTTTCTTCGTTTGCCTATCTTGATTTCCAGACGCCAAATATGTACACCTGTGAGTAATTAATTTCCATAACTTTTTCCACCTGTAAGATTGCTTGCTATTTCGCTCCAGCAGGTTTAATCTTTATCTCTACAAAGTAGCCCATTATTACATTAAAATTTTAAATTGAGACCTGACAATAACACTAAATATGACAGCCTTCATACTAGAATGTGAAAGAGAAGGATCTAAACATGGGCAACGGCAGTCAGGGGCAAGGGGGAAACTTGCCTCCCCCTGGAAAATAAAAAACCTGAAAAAACGAAGAAAACATAAAAAAGAACACGAAGAAAAATTAGCATCAACATTTTTTAACAGTTCACTCAGTGTTTTTCCTATTTATATGCAGTAAATAGCCTTAAATGACATTTCCAGTGATCTGAGAGGCATTTTGGGCCAATATTTTCTTGCGCTCCGTGCAAACTCATGGTGACCCAGAGCTTTTCCCCCTGAAAGATTCCCCCCCCCCTGGAATTTTCTTCTTCAGAGGCCCATGGATAAAAAATTTAAACATGTTTTAATAGAAAAACTTGCTGAGGAGAAAAGGCCAAGTAGTCTTCTACCCCCTCAATAATCCGGGCAGATTTTAAAAAAAAAAAAAAAAGGCAGAAAAAAACAAAATATGACATTGTGGTATGCAGATTACTTCATGGCTGGGAGTAACATCTCTTTTAGTTTTGTGTTTGGAAGAAGGATGGTTAGTACAGTAGTAGCCATTCCAACTCTAAAGTTGTGTAGCCTCACACTAATAAACAGGAGAAACACTCGCAATTTCATGTTACTCTCTTTTTTAATTTTCGATCTGACCTCAATCATCTTCAGGCATAGACTACAATATGAATACAGTATACACAAGGTTACATTACTACACAGTACAGAAGAAGAGAAAGGAAAGCTGGTATACAATAGCCTGGTCAAGGGTGACTTAAGGCAGACAGTCAGTGAGAGCAAGCAGTGTGGAGAATGAACCACTTGAAGATATTACCGTTGAGTAGGCCTATTCTTAAGGAGTCTACAGTACCAGTCAGGGCTGTAGGACTCGAGTCCGGACTCGAGGTCGAGTCCGGACTTAAGTCCACTTTTTTTGGACTCGGACTTGGACTTGGACTCGGGGTCTCTGGACTTGGACTTGGACTCGGACTCGGGCTCTCTGGACGTGGACTTTGGCTTGGACTCGAAGTTGAGTCCCTCAAGTCCGGCAGCCATTTTCTCTGATTCTTCATTTCTTTATAATTTCATGATCGATCCACCAAAATCCCCAGCACTCAACATATACTTATTGGGCTTTATTATCCTTAATGTAGTATACAGGACTATATTGGCCTGCATATCTTTATGTAACTTGATAATTTTCAAGTGTCACATGCCAGTTGTTAACATGATTCACATGAAGTTTGTTTCTTGCATAATATTATGTAAACAGTGTTTAACATAAAACAGCTACAACATGGTACTCTTCTTTCAGTGCCATGCTCTGGGGAACAACCCTAAAATTTTCCTTGTCCCACAAAAATTAGACAAATGCCATAAAAATGCTAGGGAAGGCATATGAGACTCCTAAAAATAGTTAAATTAGCAACAATGAACATGGTCTGGCTGTGCCTTGTGCCTTGTGCCTTGCAGCATTGTCAGTAAATCTTCTGAAATCCTTAAATTCTTTGTTGTTATGGATTCCAAAGATGGTCCTGTATACTTTTTGCATCCTGTTTCTTTTTTTTTTTCATACAAATTTTCCAAAAGTTTGCATGGGTTTCACAGCTGCTCATTTTGCTACTTCTACAAAGGAAATTATTGCCTTTGTTAATTATTTTGGGATACTGTAAGATAGGTCTATAAATAACCTGCCAATTGGCTTCTGCTGAATCTTCATACGAAGTTTGAAATACTAACAGTATGTAAGTCAGGTAAATACACAACGATAGAGCTTAAATTTTATAACATATAAGGCAAGAGCAGTCACCCCGACTTGAAGTAGTGTATACTGTCCTGTTTCATGAGATGACTCTTTGCAATTATATGTTATTATATGTTACAGTATTTTTTGTACTCAGATGTGAAATTTAGTAAGAGTAACTGCTTAGTTTACCTTGAGTATGCAATATGGAGCGGGTCCTAAAATGTTATAAAAGATGCTTTGAAAAGAAATAAGGGGATTATTGTGACATTTAAGCTGTTGCTTCAAAATAATATTTGCGGCAACTGCGCTTGCCCTTTATTTCTGGAACATTGTTTACCATAACAGTTTGATGAGGGTTTATAATCATGGGGTGATGCATTATGTGGGGTCATGGAGTGGCAGAGTGGTCAGGTGGTCTAGCTGTTCCAGAGCTGCTGTGTACCATACTGTGTTGTACATGCATGTGCATATTTACATGGAGACCTCCTGATCAATGTATGTGGGTTTTTCTATGGTAGTCCGGCTTTCCGCCTCCTAGTACTTGGAAATTAACAGGCTTGCTACTAAAATCAGTTGCCCAGCTGCACAAAGTTAGTTGCGCACTGGACTGAAGCACCTTTGGGTGGACCAGTTAACTAGGCAACTTTGGGCTTTTGCATCATGTGGGGATCAACAAGGAGAGTTTGTAGCTAAAGGCCTAGGCCTACAGGAAGGTAATTGTCAATGTCACAAAATTAACCATCAAACTTCAAAGACATTCTTCACATACATCTAACCCATTTCAAACAAATGTTAGACCTGCATGATCTGAATTAGTAATGGTAACCTCCCTAGGCCTTTTGCATCCCACAGTTACAGTGCTACTTAGATGCAGGTCACAGTATAGGAGGCACAACCAAAAAAAAATTAATTACTGTGGTAGGTATAGCAATTACAGTTATGCCCCAGAGAGTTTGTACAGGTGGCACTAGTTCTGCGAGAAAATTGTGTGAGAGATCTATTGACAAGGCTTCCAAACAATTTACACTATATTTTTAACATACCTTAAGTTATGCATATTCGACTATTGCCAAGTTGCCTTTGTGGCTTTGTTCATTGTCTGTTTATTTGGTTAAGTTCTAATGAGACCATCATACCTTCTAGAGCCACTAACACTATTGAACCGGCTGCCAAACCAACACAATTGTACATAGGCCTAGGCCTACTATGTTATTTCAGTATCTAAATTACTACGTCATTACGTACATAGGCCTATTCGAATTCCTGCCTAGCCTGTTAACAAGTTGTATGGTTTTCATCATCATACCTCCTCCACCTTGCTGGAACAATTGCTCCACCTCATGCTTCCCATGGACTAGACACAGCCAGGTAAAAAACTTGCAAGTAACAGTTAATATGGTGGCCGGTAAAGTTACCTAAATAACTTGTCAGGCCATCTGCGAGTCGGATCATTTACAGGTTGTATGTCAATACTGTATACATACAATGCTTTGAACAGTATAATGTACAGTACAGTATGACAATGTTGTTTTGTTGTTGGTCCTAACAAGTAACATATGTGCAACTTTTATTAGCCTCTGTAGATATATGTGTGCTGTACTACATGATATTCATGAAGACAAATGGGCAATATGGCAGCTGGTTTTGCATGCATATATGGAATTGTCCAGAGATAGCTTTGTGGGCTTTATGCTAGTAGAGCAGCTACTAAGGGATTGTCCATACAACCAGATGTCTGCAGTATAGCTTTAGACAGGCTCGACTTGAACCAATAGGTTGGAAACTGGGCCGTAAAACTCTGTCTGACTAACAAACTAACTATAGACAGGCCGTATAATAAAAGCCCTGCTGATGCCTCTGTTGTTTAAAAATATTTGATGTGCCCTCCCAAAATTGGTTTCAGGTTGCTTTAAGCACTGAGTGCATTCCCACTATTGGGAACCCTTTCCTGTAATTCCTGCATAATCACCAATAGCTTTTATATTGTACCATATTCTCAAACAGCTTGTCCTTTGGGTTACAAATTTAAAACCAGACTGTATTTTCACAGTGTTTCTCTAGCTAGCCTGTAGTTCCAGGACAACTTAAAAAATCCATTACACCAACAAAAAGACTGTCCACTTACAAAATTCCTGAGTATATTTGAGCAAATGTTCCCATCAGGACCCCATGCACTGCTGTAAACATCCCCAGGTTGGGGCATTTCTCCCAGACAATTGGCTGATTTTAAGTGAAAAATATGAGCTACTGTTTACTTAGTATGTAAGAGAGGCACAATTTTCATTTAGCCAGATAAGTGGACTCAGCTGCAGTGCATGGGCTCCGCTTTGATTTCAGGTCCAGTTGAAACCCATTCCGGGCCAGTTCCAATTTCAGGACCATTCCAGACCAATTCCAAGTACAGGAAAACCTAGATTGAATCAGGAATTGAGTCCAAGTTTGTCCCTGTTCATACAGCTATAGCAACCATAGGCCTATTTCTTTACCAGAAAATACTATTGTTGTTTTACTACTTTTGGACTTGGACTCGGACTTGGACTCGAGAGCACTGGACTCGGACTTGGACTTGGACTCGAGCCCCTTGGACTTGGACTTGGACTCGAACTTGAGCTTTTGGACTTGGACTCGAGCTTGTTGGACTCGACTACAGCCCTGGTACCAGTGGCCCACTCTTCCTTTCGATTTAGCTTAGGGGCAAATGCGTTAATGCAAACAGCTTCAGAAACTTGCCTAGGCATAGGGTCGCTGATATGAGTATTAAGGATGCTAACCGTGTAATTGAAATTCAGCCCTCTGTGACATTCAGTTTTATGGTTAAAGAATACTGACTGCTTGTCATTCATACTTGTGTTTGTCCATGTCAATGTGGGCAAACATGCATGTTAGTTTGTGTATGTATATAGGTTTATCCACGTTCATGTGGATGGATTGCTGATAGAGAAATCCAGTCGGGGACATGATCCAGGGCTCCCACTGTTGGGAAATTTCTGCCCCCCCCCCCCCCATCAATTCAAAAACCAGATCAATGCCTCTGAAGCAGCCTAGAGAGGAATGAAAGTGATTTGGGGCAATAAGATCTTGAAAAACAATCAGAAACAACTTCAGCTAGATTACAAGGTGTTTTAAATCATTAGGGTTTCTACTTATTAATGGAAAAAATGTAAACATCTGGGTAGAAAGTATAAGAAAGGAGAACAATTAAATAAACATTTCTTTTGCTTGTAAGCTTCAGTTTACTTGCCATTACAGTGCTAGTCCTCCCACTGCAAACTACAATTTTTGTAGTAGTCCACAGAAATTCTTGATTGGCACAGCTGTTTGATTGAGAGGTAGTTCAAAAAATGCAGAAGAATGCTGAAGTTTATTATTACACAGCATTTACTGTTCTGAGAGTTTTCATTACACCATGGGGTCTTGTTTACTCAACCTAATGCGATAAGCTGAGATTTGGTCTGGATGAGGATGAGTTTCAGACATATGTGACTTGTGGGAGCCGGAAGGGCTCAAAGTAAGAAGGTTGGGAGAATAGGAATTGTTTAGGATAAGATAATTAGGCCATACTTTATCTTTTATTTTTACAGAAGGAAACAAAATCCGGCAGTAATTTCACCAGTGAAAGACCAAAAATCGGTAATTTGTCGACAGGTTCTCATATTTTTTTCCCTTTGTTGTAAATTATTATATTGATGTACCATATTCTGTCCTTGATACTGTACTTTGGTTTACAGTAGTTTGTGGTTAAAATTTCTGAAATATTGTTGCATTCTGGACATGGTACTAGAATTTACAGTAATATGAGATCATCATAGCCAAAATTACGTGACAGAAAGACCCTTCCCTCTGTTTCAAGGCATGCCTCTGTTAAAGGGGCACATTGAGTTGATATCCATAACTTAATGAGAGTGTTAAAGGGTGACTACCAAATGACAATGCAATATAGTTGGCATAGTAAGTCAAGTTTCATATCCAATAGCTATGGAAAAAGTAAAAGCTTTGAATTTGTGGTGTCCTGGCTTGTAACGGTTTTGTGCATTAATTTGAAAAGTGTCTGGTCATTTCTGGAAACCGAATTGAATGAAAGTACCCACCCATAGTAGAGTTAGGTCTACAGTAATTGTATGTACTGTTGGATATGGGGATTGTCTACAGTAAGTTTGACCATTTGTCATTAGTATGTGGAGAAAGCTTACAGTCGCAGGTTTGCCAAAAAATGTTGAACTGCATCAACCTACTCAATGAGCTGCTTAAAGAGCTGTTACTGTAATATTATCACTAGTAAACATCTATGCCCCACTTCAATACAACAACAAACGTTTTAAAAATTGTATATGAAGTGGCCTGACAAAAGCATTGCTTATCTAGGTCAAGCCACCTCAAAGCAAAGAAAGAAAAAAAAACAAAAGAAAATCAATGCAACAAGAGAAAAATAATATCCCCCCCTGCAAAAAAAAAATTCACAGTACCAAAGCATAATCCTCTTCCACATACACCTAGACACATGCATATAACATACAAAACATAAATTAAGGAACCTAGTTCATTTTAAGACCTATTTATGAGATAGATCTTTAAACGTACCTTTAAAGGTGGAATTGAATTTACTTGTTTAATATCACAAGGAATTGTGTTCCAGAACTGGAGCCCATTATACCTATCAGTCAAGCACTGTCACTGACTTAGAGTAATTCTCATACAAGTTTGACCTATTTGTTTTGTTTTTTTTGTTGTTTTTGGGGGGGTTTTTTTTGTTTTTTTTTTGTTTTTTTTTGTGTTTTTTTTTAGTTTGACCTATTTGTAGTATTATGGGTGTGGATATCATTAAGAGGACATTATGGATCTCAGGATAGTTGATCTCAAGATATGTAGTTGTTTGCAAGGAAGTTGATAACTATTGATCTCAAGATATGTAGTTGTTTGCAAGGAAGTTGATAACTATTGATCTCAAGATATGTAGTTGTTTGCAAGGAAGTTGGTAACTATTGATCTCAAGATATGTAGTTGTTCTCAAGGTAGTTGATAACTATTGATCTCAAGATATGTAGTTGTTCTCAAGGTAGTTGATAACTATTGATCTCAAGATATGTAGTTGTTCTCAAGGTAGTTGGTAACTATTGATCTCAAGATATGTAGTTGTTTGCAAGGTAGTTGATAACTATTGATCTCAAGATATGTAGTTGTTCTCAAGGTAGTTGATAACTATTGATCTCAAGATATGTAGTTGTTCTCAAGGTAGTTGGTAACTATTGATCTCAAGATATGTAGTTGTTCTCAAGGTAGTTGATAACTATTGATCTCAAGATATGTAGTTGTTCTCAAGGTAGTTGGTAACTATTGATCTCAAGATATGTAGTTGTTCTCAAGGAAGTTGATAACTATTGATCTCAAGATATGTAGTTGTTTGCAAGGAAGTTGATAACTATTGATCTCAAGATATGTAGTTGTTCTCAAGGTAGTTGATAACTATTGATCTCAAGATATGTAGTTGTTCTCAAGGTAGTTGATAACTATTGATCTCAAGATATGTAGTTGTTCTCAAGGTAGTTGATAACTATTGATCTCAAGATATGTAGTTGTTTGCAAGGAAGTTGATAACTATTGATCTCAAGATATGTAGTTGTTCTCAAGGTAGTTGATAACTATTGATCTCAAGATATGTAGTTGTTCTCAAGGTAGTTGATAACTATTGATCTCAAGATATGTAGTTGTTCTCAAGGTAGTTGATAACTATTGATCTCAAGATATGTAGTTGTTCTCAAGGTAGTTGATAACTATTGATCTCAAGATATGTAGTTGTTTGCAAGGAAGTTGGTAACTATTGATCTCAAGATATGTAGTTGTTCTCAAGGTAGTTGATAACTATTGATCTCAAGATATGTAGTTGTTTGCAAGGTAGTTGATAACTATTGATCTCAAGATATGTAGTTGTTTGCAAGGTAGTTGATAACTATTGATCTCAAGATATGTAGTTGTTCTCAAGGTAGTTGATAACTATTGATCTCAAGATATGTAGTTGTTTGCAAGGAAGTTGGTAACTATTGATCTCAAGATATGTAGTTGTTCTCAAGGTAGTTGATAACTATTGATCTCAAGATATGTAGTTGTTCTCAAGGTAGTTGATAACTATTGATCTCAAGATATGTAGTTGTTCTCAAGGTAGTTGGTAACTATTGATCTCAAGATATGTAGTTGTTTGCAAGGTAGTTGATAACTATTGATCTCAAGATATGTAGTTGTTCTCAAGGTAGTTGATAACTATTGATCTCAAGATATGTAGTTGTTCTCAAGGTAGTTGGTAACTATTGATCTCAAGATATGTAGTTGTTTGCAAGGAAGTTGATAACTATTGATCTCAAGATATGTAGTTGTTTGCAAGGAAGTTGGTAACTATTGATCTCAAGATATGTAGTTGTTCTCAAGGTAGTTGATAACTATTGATCTCAAGATATGTAGTTGTTCTCAAGGTAGTTGATAACTATTGATCTCAAGATATGTAGTTGTTTGCAAGGTAGTTGATAACTATTGATCTCAAGATATGTAGTTGTTTGCAAGGAAGTTGATAACTATTGATCTCAAGATATGTAGTTGTTCTCAAGGTAGTTGATAACTATTGATCTCAAGATATGTAGTTGTTCTCAAGGTAGTTGATAACTATTGATCTCAAGATATGTAGTTGTTCTCAAGGTAGTTGATAACTATTGATCTCAAGATATGTAGTTGTTCTCAAGGTAGTTGATAACTATTGATCTCAAGATATGTAGTTGTTCTCAAGGTAGTTGATAACTATTGATCTCAAGATATGTAGTTGTTCTCAAGGTAGTTGATAACTATTGATCTCAAGATATGTAGTTGTTCTCAAGGTAGTTGATAACTATTGATCTCAAGATATGTAGTTGTTCTCAAGGTAGTTGATAACTATTGATCTCAAGATATGTAGTTGTTTGCAAGGAAGTTGATAACTATTGATCTCAAGATATGTAGTTGTTTGCAAGGAAGTTGATAACTATTGATCTCAAGATATGTAGTTGTTTGCAAGGAAGTTGATAACTATTGATCTCAAGATATGTAGTTGTTCTCAAGGTAGTTGATAACTATTGATCTCAAGATATGTAGTTGTTCTCAAGGTAGTTGATAACTATTGATCTCAAGATATGTAGTTGTTCTCAAGGTAGTTGATAACTATTGATCTCAAGATATGTAGTTGTTCTCAAGGTACAGGTAGTTGATAACTATTGATCTCAAGATATGTAGTTGTTCTCAAGGTAGTTGATAACTATTGACCTCAAGATAGTTGAACAGGAAGTTCATTGATAGATTGTGCATTATTAATGGTCAGCTATGGATGGCTAAAACTTTGTATACATTAGATAGGCCTACACCCTTTTAAAACATTCAGAGAAACCCTACAATTTCCTTAATATCAACCTTAAACCACACTTTCTGTTGAAAGTACTGTTAGAGCTAGTTGATTGTCAATTCTCTTTTACAGTGGCCACCATGTCAAGGGCTACGCAAACAAGGAGTCCTTCTGTAGAATCTCAGCTGTACACCCAACCTGAAAATCCTAACTAGGCTCAGAATGAGTGGAGAGCAGTCTTTCAGTGCTAGCAAGTTTATTTAACCAAAGCTACCACCAGCAGGTCATTGCAATAGGCTGCCAATGAAGCATGATGAATTTAGTCAGGAAACAGCTTACTCATAGGTGGTTCAGGGAAAATGATGCATTCACCTAGAAAAAACTTAGAAAAATTGGGTGGTTCACTGTGAATCTTTTAAAAGGATGTTCCTGTCATGAAATGACTTTTCTAGCATTGTTAAGTGCTCTACTTGTGAAACAAAAAAGTGGTTAGTCAAAACGTGAGGTTGAAAATAGCACTCTAAGTGTTCTGATACAGTAGTTTTTATACATGGATTTAATTAAAAAATGTTGTTGCCATAACATTTTCTTTTAAGAAATATTTGATACATGCAGCATACAGGTATACATATAGGTATGGTGGAAGGGTAAAAATACTGACTACTGTAGGTTCAGGTGGTATTTACTGGATAACTGATCTTTGCATGTGAAACCCGAGTAACATCCTAAATCCCAGCGGTCTAGCTAGGGTAATCTAGAGTGAAGCATGTTACCCCTTTAATGTTTGACAAAGAGGTTGTACACAACATTAAAAATAATAATTAACTCAAAAAATTAATGAACAAAAAAATAACAGAATTCAATTATTAGGGGAGTCCCACAGGAGGTCATTTTATGGCTACATGTGTTCCATTGCTTATACAGTAATTCCAATTAAATGGCAGCTGTAAGAATGACATTATTCACTTCAAACTTTGTGTTTTAGAAAAGGTATGCAATACCTGTAATAATGAAATTACAGTAGGACAGTTTCATAATTTTTTTTTTTTTTTTGATTTTCAAAAAGAGGGAATAAATTAAAGCAGCTTATGCTGTTATTTTTACATTTCCAGTGTTCATCAAATGTATGGGCTGTACTCCATACAAATGTAAAAAGCTTTAAAAACTAACGTACCTTAGTCTTTTCTCCGAAAATGAGCAAAAATTCGAAAAAATTGGAAAAGATTTCCAAACGCTATTCTACCTTATTATCTGGCTCAAGCTCCGCCCAATGAATTTGATGCATATTAAGAAGGTCATTTTGAAAAGGAGTCAAGCAAAACGTAAACAAAACAGACAGTGAAATTTCGTTCAATTGATACATACGTTATTCGAACGGCCTTTACATGTCCAATTTGCACATCGCATCAAACTGGTTGCGCAATTCGTGTGAACCCAGATTTAGTGACCAATTCCTATTCACTCGTTTCGGCTCCATCGTTCAGTTTTTAATTTTGTCGCTGATTGTGCTATTTTAATCCGTCCCAAGTTTCAAGATAATGTTCATTTTCTCTTTGATTTGATGCTGTGGCTTGGCATTCAAAAACAATCTTTGGGCTACATGTGTGAAACTAACTGTCATTATGTATTGGGAACGGTTGTAAAAGGATCTGCAATGCATGTACACAGCATGTGTGATACATTGGCAATATGTACATCGTTGTGTCAAAGGGTAGGCATAATTTTACGTCATTCATTTCTTGCATTGTGATTGGTCAAATTGAGATAAGAGCCCGTTGTCTTTGGATAAGAGTTCAGCCGAAAAAAGTAGATGAAGTTTCTTTCTATTGTAATTAGCGCTCTAATTAGTGAAATTTCACCGGAAAAAACCTGGTGTAAAAGATTTCTACCGGGTTGGTATCAAATGGAAGAGCAAGATTGAAGATTAAAGATGAAGGTTATTTTTTTTTAATCAAACAGCATAACCTGCTTTAAGATTAGGCAAGTTTGTAAGTCAAGATAGTGAATTACACAATTCTTGATGTAACAGTGATTGCTGTCTATGGTTTTCTACTGTTGTAAAATCAGCCAAGTCATTAAGCTATCAGCCAAGTCATGATGTCTAATTTCAAGGGGCAGAATTCTTTAATGAAGTAGCCCTCAGTCCACTGAGATAAGGTGCTGTCAGTATTTTTGCTTTCTAGTCAGTTCATGCTAATTTTTTTATTACTGTACTGTAGCAATTGTAATGCAATAGATCTTATGCATATGATGTGAAAGAGCAAAAAGTATGCCCTCCTTTGGCGGATAAACAAACAAACACCAGCTAATTTGTCAACAAGTAGAATACACCCTTATAGTCTGCTACCAGTGCAGAGCTGTGTGGGGCTACATGTTCCATTGTTTTGCCCCCAAGTGTGATGTCATTGTGTTGTCATTGCATAAGGTCTTTACTGTACAAATCCTGTTTGTACAGGTAGTACACTGCAGCTTACTGTTAGTGGTATTAATGTGTAAAGACGAGGGGAATTCCCCAGGCCGTTGTTCACTTCCTAACCTGATGGGTTTTATAGTCTTTAGTGTCACTTTATTCCTGTTGATATGAGTGGATTTTTAAGTTTAAACTTTATGCAAAATTTTGTTAAAAAGTTTATGTAACATAGCATAACCTGCTACCATACAGTTACAAGTTTTAAAAGTATGAATGAACCTTAAAGAATTGATCACACTGCAACCAATTTAGATAGGATTCTGATGCAATTTTTTCAGTTTTTGGTAACATCTTATCCATCTCTGGTTGGAAAGAACCCAAAATTTGCCAACCTGTTTATTATATATCATTTTTATTGCAAGACTACAAAAACGTATTTTATACTATTTATTTTGTGATGTCACATCGACAGACAGCTTTTTTTATGTGCTGCATATGGGCATGACGGCACAAAAAATCAGTTCACATTTCATCCTTACATGAAAAAACCCTTACTGTAATCCATGCACTCCCACTTATCAGGCCAAAACCTGACCTTTGGAGGATAAAGTTGGGTTTCTACTTGATGTTTTCACCAACAGTTGAAACAACATCATCCCTAACATCAATAAAACTATAATTAAACCCAGTAGGTCTTGTGCTTGTGGGTGCTGACATCAAGTAAAATCAAACTTACTGTCGAAAGGTCAGGTTTTAGACTGTTTAGTTGAAGGCAATTGAGTAATGGCTATTTTACGTATTGATCTTCACATAGTAGACCTCTGATGCAAACCATATTTACACTCGTTTCCAAATTTTGGGCTCTTTCTGACCAGAGATGGAGAAGATTTCAATACAAAACCACAAAAATCAGATTGGAATGTGATGCAAATTCATTGCAATGTGACCTGGACTATAGCCAGACTTTAACAAGAAAATGATTTATGTAGAGGAACCAGAGACACAAATAAGTATTAAACTTTATATAGTCATACTCCAACTTGTTTGTTCTTTGCGGCATTTATATTTATTCCATGAACTGATTGATTGAGAGGTGGCTCAATCCATAAACTAGGGGTCCAATAGTGTGACATGAGGTCAAAATTTAAAAATCATTTTATCTGACTGAAATTTTCATTCAGGATAGAGTATGAACAGCAGTTATAAAAAATACACAAATATTTTTACATTAAGCATTGTGTATACATGAAGAGACTCATTCAAACATAGACTTGGTCAGTAAATTGACCAACATAATGGGGACACCAAAGCAGTCTTTAATCTTCTCCCAAAAGAATGATGAAAATGTGAAATGATTGAATGGTTTATATTGGTGTGAAGTCAGTAAAATCCACATTGGACCCCTAGTTTATGGATTGAGCCAGGTCTGACAGTATCTTTATATTAATATGTTAGTTAATTTTGTCACCAAAATTTTTACCCAGGTTTGTCTCCCAGATACATTTTCACTTATGTTTTATTTTTTTGTTTTAACAGTGTGGAGGTTGTTGGTAAGTCAATTCAATGCAATTTTACAAGAGCTAATGAACTCTAATGTAAAATGGAAGAAACTTTTTGAAATTCTTGTGATTGAACAACTGCCATTATCAAGTTGTTTTTATATCAAACTGTAGCTACACTGAGTATCAGGAAAGAATAAAATGTTTTATGAGAGTCGGTCATGAAATTGAAATAAGACTAAATTAGACTATCTCTATGTGTTCATTTTCATCCACCCCACCCACGAAAAAAAATGGAAAAAAGAAAGTATTACTGCACTGACAACAGACCAAGTGTGTTATTAACCTGGTTATAATTTGCATGAACAGACCCAGATGGGCAACAACTGCATGTACAGCATCTGTTCAAAACCAGTACAGTTTGATATTGTTGTAAGATCCTACCAGTAAATCTGTGTAAGGTACGTAAAGAATTTAATGTAATTTGATCGATTTTTTTGCTTTAGTAAGTATATTAACAGTTTTTAAGCATTTTCTGTTTCCTATTTTTTAGGGCTTTCAGCATAACAGAGACACTGGAAACTCAATATGCCCTGAAGCACAAAGTGCTATATACTCTCAGTGAACAACAGTTAATAGACTGTACAATCGGTCAAGGCAATGATGGCTGTAAAGGGGGTGACATTGCTAGAACAGCCAGTTGGTTAAATGAAACAAAGACAAAGCTCACCACTGAGAAGAAGTATCCTTTTGTTGGCAAAACTGCAACCTGTCATAAACTTCAGAAGTAAGCATACATTTCTGATTGTATTAAATTTTGTCTTTGTTTCTCATGGCATTTTTTCTTTTAATGGTGTTGGGCTGACGATTAGTATTCAATGCTTGTATGTATCTTTCCACCAGTACTTCTGGTTCATACAGTACTCTATACATATGTAAATTATGGACAATGTCTATAGTCTCCCCTATCAATAGTCCCCTTGTCAATAGTCCCTGTGTCAATAGTCCCCTTGTCAATAGTCCCCTTGTCAATAGTCCCCTTGTCAATAGTCCCCGTGTCAATAGTCCCCTTGTCAATAGTCCCCTTGTCAATAGTCCCCGTGTCAATAGTCCCCGTGTCTCATTGGTCACCCGTTTAATAATACTAAGAGGGGAGAGCAATGAGACGGGACTAATGAGAGGAATTACGCTAAATGGGGGATTAACGAGACAGGGGACCAATGAGACGGGGACTGAAGAGCGGACCCTTGTAAATTATACTTGTACTGTATGTGGCCAGACAAGGTAGTGGGGAACTTGAAATACATGCTCTAGCTAGAATTCGTAAGAGATTTAAGCCAACATTACTTTTGACTAAAGGCCTGTCCCAGCTTTCAAACCTTGCCTTTGTTAGTTGTAGTTTATATTCAGTAATGAAGTTTATAATAACATTTATGTCTGTTTGTCTCATTGCAGTACAACAGCAAATCCCTTAAACTTCATTTATCTCAAGATAACTGAACAGGAGCAAGCTCAGTGATAGATTCTGGATTTAAAGTGGTGGATGGTTAAAATTTGGCACTGCTTTTTAGTAAATATGTAGGAAGCATTTAGAGACTGCTCTCTGTTGTGAGGTCAGTGTTTGGATCGAGGGTTAGGTAAGCACCCAACCATATCCTATCACTGACAGTAATGTAGACTTATTGGAACATAGAGATTTCAGAATGCAGAGCTGTCAGGTCATGGAGATGTGTTACAGGTTTACATGTAAACTATGCTGTACAATTGGTGCATGGGTTCCGGTTGTAATTTGAAAAAAAGTTGTCTGTTTGTCACAATTTCTGCATTTTATTTGCATTGATCTCCTCTCTCTTAATAGATCTGATGGCAAGGTTGGCATAACAGACTACTCACATGATTGGTGAGTACAAAATACTGTTATTCACATTTAAGGCTGATTCATCTTTTTTTTTCTCTTTTGTTATTGTTTTGTTTTTTCTTATCCTTTGTTCTTTTCAGCTCATTGTGTTGCTGTTACATACTTATCAGTGTTTTTTCTATGCCTAAAGAGTAACCTTCTTTGTTTTTTGCTTAAAATATCTTCTATTTCTCCTCCAGTTTGATCAATAAAGAATTCCAAATGGCAGATAAAATAGCTTCCCATGGTCCACTTACCGTTGCTGTAGATGCAGTCAGCTGGCAAGATTACCTTGGAGGTATTATTCAACACCATTGCTATGCACATGATGACAACCATGCAGTACAAATAATTGGATATGATCAGACTGGTAAGTACAGCCACTACGTGCAATGCAGTTATAACAGAAGTGATGGTGTAACTATGCCCAATTCCCATACAAGGTCACTACACACACTGCAGTTACTTCAGAAGTGATGGGGTAGCTATGTCTATAGCCACATAAGTAGTCACTACTTACACTGCAGTTACAACAGAAGTGATGGGTTAATTAACAGTGAGTTAGTTAGATGGAGCTTAAAAACCAAGTTTCTAAACAAATTGGTCTAAGTTGAGCTGACCCCAGCCCTCTTTTACAGTTGAAGCTCTCTGGCTTGTTTTCCCTACTTTCTTGCAGTAGGTTCCCTTGTTAAAGTGATGGGGATGGCTGTAGTCATTACACAATTAACAGTCACAATAGGTATGATGAGGGTAGCCCCCCTATCTAGTTACTCAAACAGAATGAAGACTCTGATGGGCATCTTGTAACTACCTTGGCCATCTTTGCAGTGTGGTAGCTAGATGCTTTGGATTGGTTTTGTTATAGTTTTACATCTTTGCATCTAATCCCGGGTGTATTCTAGCAGCTTGTAACAAGGGTGGTGGCCTTGGAAGCCAAGGCCTTGACTGCGACACTAAACATATCCCACTATGAATGTTCTTTTCATTAAACATGAATATTTCATGCATATATCTAAGTCTCAAACCTTGTCAGTCTTGGCCTTGGTCTCGAAGTACTGCCCCTGGTCTCAGTCTTGACAACTTCTGGTCCCAGTCTCGGTTTCAGCTATACTGGTCTCTACTACAACACTGGCATTTTCACCCAATTTTGAAGTACCCCACCAATTGGGGCAAGAACCCCTTTCACAATATCCCCAAGGTAAAACTTGTCAATGTAGAAATTTTTATAGAAGCATTTCCATTTACAATTGCCTCTTTCCCTTACTCTTTCTGCAGGTCCAGTTCCATATTTCATTGTTCGGAATTCTTGGGGGAAAGACTGGGGATTAGATGGATACCTTCATGTGAAGATAGGTGGTAATCTTTGTGGAATTGCAAACTCAGTCGTCACTGTGAGTGTCTGACCAATCAGACATTTTCCATTTTGCCTTGGAGATGCATATGAAAAAGTATTAATCATGAAAAAATTAACCCTTCCGAATAGCATTTAAAGATTGTGTTAAAAATGCAGTTGTGTGATGTTTATTGAACATTTTTTATATTGTCTTTCAAATTTAAAGCCCTATCTGTAAGCTGAAAGTGCAAACAGTTTCTTATATGTTGCATGTGATCTGATTTGTTGGGACAGTGGTCCACATCATTATATGTTTGTTTGTTACTTGTTACCATGTGATGGTCTAATGGGCCTGGGTTCTATTCCCAGGTCGAGTCATACCAAAGACTCTAAACATGGAACCCACTGTCATTGTGTGTGATGCTCCTCATGAGCAATGGAGTAGGGAAAAACAAGCCAGTGAGCCACAACTGGAAAAAGGCTGTGGCTGGCTCGACTTGAACCAGTAGGTTGGAAACTGGGCCGTACAACTCTATCTAACTAACTAACTGTTTGTTACTTGTTAGCATCATCATACAATGTAATTTTGATATTAAATGGTTTCAACCAATGTACAATATTATTGTGTTGACAGGGCTCTAGATTCTCAAGTGCACTTTAGTGGACAATTATAATTTTGATTTGTATCATGATATTCATTTATTTTTTTAATTCTAATACAAGCCAAGCCTCTTGAAATTTACTTGTTGTAAGAATTATGTTTTTATTAGAGTGGGTACTCTAATTCCTTCTTGAAATATTTTATTTTTTGCTCGTGAACATATCAGAAACAGCTATAGTCATTGTTCTTTAGAGAACGTTAAAACTTTCCATTCCAAATGAAGACAATCAGTGACTTAATCTGTTTTAAATGTAGATTAATAGAGGAAACTGTAACCTCTGCCTAGCAAAAGGAACCTTTGTGTAGTCATGTTAGTTTTTGTGTGCATGTGTTTGTGTCTGTGAGACTAGCTTGGGTATGCTGTAACTCAACAGGGAAAAAAGTTGGACCTTTTTGGTCGAGGTCAAAGGTCATTTAAGTTCATCAGGGTTGACAGTCATCAAGACTTTTAAACACACTTTTTCAATGTAGAAAGGTTGGAAAGATTCCACAGTTGGTATGCATGTTGACACTAGATAAACCATGGAAGGGACTACTTTCATAGATAAACATCCCATTAAAAGACTTGCCAAAACCTGAAATTCCCCTCAGTAAGTCACCCGCCATTAAATCCAAGAGGTTGAAGGACCACTTGCAAGTACTTTCTAAATTGTTGAGCTGGTAATGTTTCTAAGGAAATAGCTAAATATCTGTGTGATTTATGGTCCTGTGTTGATAACAGATCTAGAAGCAACTATAATGTAAGCAAAGGACTCAGCTTGTAGTAAAGGACTCGGCAATATTTCCTATGGTTTTGCTAGTAGAGTATTTAATGGCCTGAAGTAAAGAAGTAGACACCATTGGCATGGATCCTGGGAGGACATGAGGACAATTGCCCCCAAAATGAAAATATTTGAGCTGCAAACATATCATTTCCTTCCCTCCTTCTCCCTATCATTAATTCAGACAGATCAAAAAAACAAAAAACAAAACAGGCGGAATAAATAAAATATAACATTGTGGTATTCCTATGACTAAGGAATACTAGAAAATATCAGATTGATCGAGCCTATTAAATGGTAATAAAATAACCCTGCATTTATACTGGAAAATAATTTTTTTGTGTATATGGATGCCAATGTGAGTGTGTATGCATGTTTTTTTGTATGTGTATACATCTGGGCTCATGTTCATGTGAGTGGATTGCTTATAAGGGAGTCCAGTCTGGGACAGGATCCACATTTTGGCCTGTTGGAAAAGTTTTGCCCCTCCAGTCTACAAACCAGATTGACACCCCTTGTAGACAATAAAATATTTGGGTGATGTACTGTGGATCTTTAGAAAGGATGTTTTACGTCATATATGCATTAATTGTGCTGCAAAAATAATCCCTGTCATTTTTTGTGGTCGAAGGTCATTTGGAGTCAACAGAGGTCAAACACTGGAAACATGGTAAAAAAAGTTATATGTTGAGGCAGGAAGCTTGAACTTCATTTTTGGTGTGTCAACTTGATGCAAAATGCTGCGAAGATAAATTCTGGTATGTTTAGTGGAGGTTAAAGGTCATTGTGATCACCTTGAATCAAACACAGAAAACCTTGTTTGAAGAATATGTTAAAGGTAGGAAGCTTGGATGGATTTCATCCTCCATATATAAAACCGTTATGGCAAGAAGAGGAATGCTATTATTTTGGTGGAGGTCAGATGTCATTTTGGGTTGCTGGAGGTAGAAAACTATGAAGACACCATGTCTCAGAGTACTGCACAGTTGGAAGCTTGGGTGGATTTCATATTTGACATGTGGGAGTGTTATGGCAAAAGCAACAGTTGTTTATTAAGTGGAGGTGAAAGGTCATCTGTGGTCACTGGGGGTCAAACGCTGAAAATCTATAGATTAAATGTATCTCAAGATTAGACTCTCAGTGGATGTAGTTAACATTCAGTGCCAACAACTTTTCAAGTCTTGGGAGGTGTCAATTAAGAGAAACAGGCAAACTTCACATAATCAGCTTAAAAGAAGGGTTTAAGGTCAGGGCAAGTTTTGATATGAACAGAAGGTACATATTGTCAGCATTTTGGTGAAATTTGCGTTGAAATCCGATGTGTGGTTCTCGAGATATCAGCAAGTAAAATTGTCACATTTTTAACAAAAAGTGAACTTGAAGTAATCACATATGACATCATATCCTCACATTAATGGACAGCCTTTTGTTTTCCTTTACACTTAACAACCAATTATTATCTCCTCAACAAACCCATATTATCAAATGTGACTGTAAAAGTGACATGAGAATTGTACAAACTTTGCATTCCCCACAGGAGGTCCTATCCCTATAAACTTCATGGTCAATACAACATGGTCTGAAAATTGAAGGGAAAAAAAGCATTCCTTGTCAATGTGAGGAAGTGATGTATAAACCTCTGCTGCCCTCATGCTCACACTGGAACACAAATCTCAGTGACTTCATTTGCTGATATCTTGAGAAATACAAGTCTGATTTGAATGGAAATTCTAATTCAAATTCCACACTGTGTAGGTATTGTTCCTCTATAAAAAAAAAATTAAATTTGTGCTTAAACTTCCCCTGTAATTTTGCCTGTATCTTAATGGAGTAATGGCTTAGTTTCAATACATTCAGCAGGGAACCACATTGCGTATTGGGCTCTTGCCTTTAGAAAAATTCCACGCAATGGACAGATATACTGATTTTTGTACTGTAATTATTGAATAATGTACGTGCCAAAATATTCCAAATTTTATAATCTTATTTTTTGTACGTTAAATACTTTTCTGTTTGGATTATTTCATTCTTTTTGAACGTTTAAATGACAACAGATCATTACTTGTTATGTAGACGAATCAGATTAGCGCTTGCGTTTAGTGACTGTAGGCAGCCAGTAGTGGGGTCCATCAGTCTTAAATCTTCTTCATTTATTGTGTTCATGAATTTCAAGCCCTCATACTCAGTACAATTGAGGGAATCGAGATACATTTCAGTGTACAACCATCCATGATGCAGGCAAGCAAGGAAATTGAAAGACTAAAGGTTATGGACCCCAGTTATGTCTGATTGAAATCAGACCATCACTTGACGAGAAATGACAAGAAAGGGGGAAAATTGTTAGCGTAAAACTATCTGGTTTAGGTAGATGAGATCTAAAACCTATCAGCTAGGGTACTCAATGGCACGTAAGCGATTGGAAGGGACTCGAGCACTGTGTTTAAAATGTGATGGACAGAAATATCTTTCTTCCCCACCTTCTCTCCATTCAAAGACAAAACCCCCTCTTAGCTCATATCAGGAAGCGGAGGTAGAGCTTTTTTGGCACTTTGGGATAAAATGTCTGTTCCTCTCTTGAAAAGGTTTTAGTGTTTTCAGATCACTTCATAAGTGGATGTTATTTGTACAAGGGGATGATTATAGCCATGGCAAAGGGTGTTATGATTTTGGAGAAGATTGGTTGAGAGATTAGTTCAGTATCAATATTTTTAAAAAAACACTTCAGGTGATGTGCCTTTTACATTCAGTTACCCTCCATTTCATTGTTTCCATTGCACTGCTGTAATGATGGGTGTCAATATCTTCAGGAAGTGTGTTTGTTTGCTGAAGTGGATGTTATCTTTGGTTCTGGAATCTTGAGGCCTGCTATTAGTCAGTGTTTTCTAAAAGCATGGAAGTACAAATACTGTATCTGGTACTTAAATGCTGAAAGCAAACTAACCCACAGCAATATAATGAAATTATCCACTACACAGCTCTTTGCTGTGGGAGAGCATTAAGTTCCTATATTTGGCTCATCTCTTGTTTTCATGGTTTACTTGAAGCTGAAGTCTTGAAGAATGTTAAAGGTCATGATGTGATCTCTCTAAAGGGCACTGAGTTTGCACCTTCGGCTTGTCTTCACTAAACCATCTGATCAGTCATGCACTATCAGTTAGATGATCCTATTCAATTCACAGTTCACCTGGCAATGAGTAAGCAGTTTTGTTTCCTCAGTTTGTCACAGAAAAGTCCATTGTCTTGTTGAGAACAATTTCTGATAAGTGAACTTTCTCGGGCAGACACAGGACAGTTCAGAAAGTTTATTCATACTTCACAAGTTTTGTAAATGGAGATGAGCTGGTGTGACCAGGCGGGCGGGATGTAAGCGCAGTTATGTAGTACTGTGGTATCTGACTCAGTATTGTTTATGTCAAAAGACCGTCGGTAGGCGGTATTTGCTAGAGAATTCCGCAAGGTGCTTAAAACATAATTTTTTACTTTTCTCACTCAAAGCCAAGTGTCAATTCAGCAATTAAAGGGCAAGAACAGCCCTCCCCCTCAACTTGAAGTAGTGTAGAAGACTGTCCTATTTTATGATTGGTTCTTTTGAGCCATGTGACAATATTTTTTCTAGTCAAATGAGATATTTACCAAGAGCAACTGCTTGATTTACCTTGAATATGAAATCTGGAGTTCCTGAAATATTATAACAGATACTAAAGAGAAATATGAGGAGAATTGTGACATTTAGCTGTTACTTCAAAACAAAGTTTGGGGTGACTGTGCTTGCCCTTTAATTGCTTGGAATAAGTTATGTTTAAAGAGGAAGTGCAGTCACTCAGACTTGAATTAGTTCAGTAGACTGTCCTATTTTATGATTGTTTTTCTCAATTGTGAAATCAAAATTACTGCTTGGTTTACAATATAAGTCTGAAATTGTAATGACACATACTTTGGTGAGTAAGATAAGAAAATTGTGAGATTTAGCTCTTCGGTGACTTTCTTGTCCTTTACCAAGCAATGCTACCTATGTCTAAAGTGCAACACTTTTGAATTGCTAGATGCAAAGTGTTACATCATGGTCATGACACAGTGAGTTCAAAATAAATCATAAACTGAACATGCTTCTACATTTAGAACGGTTGAACAACTTCAGCATTTGTTGCTTTGGTTTCCCCACTGTAATTTGAAAATTATAAGCAAAAAAAACATTTCCTTAAAATGTGTTCAAGCAATACATCAAATTGCATCATTTTAAGGAGCCTCAAATATTAAAAAAATTGAAAGAGGAGGAAACACCATAGATCCTGCCCAGGGGCAGAGGTCTGAAACTACTTTCATCCCTTTCCCCAGCTTCCGATACCCTTATATAGAAACCTATGCAAGCACAGTTTGTAGGAGTTAAAATATATGCATTACATTTTAATATGTAAGAAAGAATTAAGTTGGTTATGCAGACATACAATAATAGATTTAAAAGCATTGGTAGAGGCATAACTCCTATTTGATCTGAGGGTGAGAACCACTAGGCTTGAAGGGGGGGGGGCACCCAGCAGGTCTGCTACCTGCAAATAATACTTTGATTACAATGTTTCATGAGCACCCAACCCATTCTTGCCCCAGGTATCCTGGACCAAATTTATGCTATGGAGTATTGTTCTGATTAAATGTTTAGATTTCCACATTATTAAAATGTAATGATTTTTTGAGGGGGAAGGTCAGAAAACATTTATGTAGTGCAGTCTGTGACACCCTGTTGGATAAAATTATGACCAGGTTTTACTAAATCATTAAGTATTTTCTCTGTATTCTAAAAAAGATCCATAGGTACTTAATACTATGATTTTTGTACGTTGAAGTATTTTTGAAATGCAGTGTAATTTATGCAATATAACCATGGGAAAAGTATTTTTTAATTGTTCGTGGTCTGGGAGAGATGAATTATATGCACACAAATTGTATCTATGGAACCTATGAAGAGCCTTGGTATTCAAATTTATGTTTTACATAAATTTAGCTACTGGTAAGCATTTGCAGTACATCTCATTTTGCATTATTGAACTAATAAATTTTATTATTTTCCAAACAACTGAGTTTTGTTTCTGTGACTCCTCAATTTCAACAATTACTCATACATCTCATATTTTTCAAATAATTCCCCTGTGTTTGATATAGACAAACTGATGCAATCTGTATATGGCAATCCCATAACAGCCAGACAAGGTGTTGACAAGGAAGGTGACTGTTAGGGGGGAGAAATGCTGAAAAGAACTAATGGGATGGTCCTTACCTTGGTTCCAAGTTTGGTACAGTATCTATAGAGCAAGCTGGTATTTGACTTTGGCCATATTGTTAGATTGTACCACCATGGACCAGGGTCAAATTTTACAAGGTGAATGGAAGGAAAGTTAAGGCATATCCCACAGACAAAATTCAAAATTTCAAAATATGCAGAAAAAAGTTTTTCTTTCAGGAAGTGAAAACTGCATGTCAATAGCATTCAGAAGATACAAATTTTTATGGTCATGCAATTTTTCTTGAGATATGGTGCATCATGGGAAATCTGTGATGTCATTGCAGCACATTAACTTGACATTGCATGCATCATATTCATTATTTTGATACCGCTGTGAAGGAACCATTGTTGGTCGTACTCTGAATACGGTGAAGAGTACTAGATCTATATGAAAAGTTATTCAAACATTCAACAGTATCAAATTTCAAAGACAAAGAGGACATTCAATTATGAAGAAAAACAAAAGTAATCTGAGGCAATGTGCCCAAATACATAACATTCTGTGGCTCTGTTGAAAAGTAGAGGTATCTTTAAAGCAAAAATAATCAGTGGGATATCTTGAGTTAGCAAAAAAGGTATTGAGACAGGTTTGAAGGACATGGTGTGGAAGATTTTTGCTCTTCTTACAAGACTTTGGTGAAAAGTAAGGAGAATGTTATGCCTTTGAAGGGAAATATTGTGTTTGCTTTACAAGAAAATTTCAACCTTTTCAGACAATATTTATTGACATAGAATGATAAATGATCAAATATAATGCAGTATGGTGGTCTTCTTTTCAAGAAATAAGTTCCCCTAAGATTAAAATTCAGTTATTGGTTTCGATGAAAAGAGAAACCTATGCATTCATGATGGCGTGTGTGTGTATGTATGTGTGAATGTGCGTGTGTGTGTGTATGTGTGTATGTGTGTGTTTGTGACACTTTGCTTGTTTACACGATATCTTGAGAAGGGAAAGTCTGACAATTCTCAAACTTGGTACACAGATACCCCTTACTGAGAGGAAGAACCCTATGTATTTTGGTGGAGGTCAAAGGTCATTTGGGGTCACAGGGGGTCAAAAACCAAAATCTTTGTTTACACAATATCTCAAGATAGAAAACTTGGCTTAATTTCAAACTTGATATGTATAGATGCGTTATGATGTAAGGAAGAACCCTATTGATTTTGGTGGAGGTCAAAGGTCATTTGGGGTCACATGGGGTCAAACCCCGAAATCCTTGTTTACACGATATCTCATGGTAGGAAACTTGGATTTATTTCAAACTTGATATGTTGATGCGTTATGATGTTAGGAAGAACCCTATTGATTTTGGTGGAGGTCAAAGGTCATTTGGGGTCAAACCCCGAAATCCTTATTTGTTGCTCAAGATGAATTTGTTCACCCAAACTTTCAACATTTCAAATAATGCAACTTCCACAGCTCTTCTTGTTCATAATATTTTGAGGAGATGACAATGATGACAATGAAGGGTTTGATGGTGTCTTGAGCTATTTTCTTTGAACCCTACGTTGGAATATTTTACACACAGTTTTTCCCTTTAAATATGTTCTATGGAATCATCTTGGTATGGCTGTGCTGATTTTACAGAAATGACAAGAAAATAGAAATACCAAATATCATGTCTAGGATACATTTCTGTACTGTTTTATTTAAAATATGATACATGACATACTATTAAAGAAAGCAAAAATAGCAGAAAGAGAAGGAAATTATTTTTTCAACAGAGAAGTCTGACACCTTATATGTAACATGTGATACAATTAATATACCTTTTGAACATACTACCTAATACAATATACCTTTTCATGAAAGAAAAACTAATTGGAGAAAACCTGCATGAAACTGGACTTTTCCTAGCCTTGGTTTACATGTCTCAACCTAGCATACCAAGTGCTTGGGTGAAATTCCTGTGCATCGGCAAGATGCACAAACTCAAACTGTTCATGCAGGTTGAAATTTAGGTGTAATAATTCTTTTATGTGATCCTGCTTTTATAAGATATAATGATTGTTTCCCTAAATCATACTGGATATGTGGCTTAGAAATGCATGTAGACAAGAAAATTAAGACAATTTCATGCTGTCACGTTGCTTCTTGAAAAGCAACATAGACACCCCAATAAATCAAAGGCAGTGTGGGGTGTAACTAGTATCTGAGTTTGTAACACGATCTCTAACTTTAATTGAGCTATGCTTTCATTGTGTTTACATTGCGTGATAAGCAATTAGCACATGCTTGACTGGCCTGTTATCTAACCCCAAATGTTATGTAACTTTTTGTGTATTTTGATATATTTGTTTCTGTCAATGAACTTATCAAATGTGAAATGTGACTATATCAAGTGTGGTTGTAGTTGGCTTCATTTCTTCCCTGAAGCGATAAGAGGTAATCAGCCAGAGAAAACTGATGTAACAAAAAGTAAGAAGGAATGTTTCATCATGTTAAGGCCCATTGACCCTAATAGTAACCACCTTCACTAGTTGCTCGGATTTGTGTATCTGAAGACATTGTGATACCGTTGAACTTTTAGCAAGACTGAAATTAAATGTCAGAAGTCCAAGGCCTGATGAAAATGTGCATAAAAACATTTAACATGCTTCAAGTAAACTGAAAATATCATGCTTCAGATGGAAAAGAACATATGAGTATAGCCCTAGCTAGATACAATTATTCTGGCACCAACAATTTAAGCACTCTCCTAAATGTAATGCTAAAAAGGTAGAAAGGTCAAGTTTTAGCCATCCCTAGTTGAACTTGAACCATAGTTGAAAATTAATTCAAATTTTGAACTTTTTATTGAGTTGACTGACACCATATAACACAGACAAAATGGTGTGTCATTAAATCTCATCTAACTAACTAACCCTATTTGACCACTGTTTATCCAGATTTTATCACTAAGCTTTCTATTGAGCTGCAAATCTTGAGATCAATATATACAGTTAAAAGGTTCTGTCATTGTTTAAGAGTGAAGATGGGGTTCCCGCCTTTAGTTGCTTAAATTTTTTTATAAATCAAGGAGCAAACTTCATCCATCTCAAGATTTTTAAAGAGGAAACTTTTTAATAGATTAAAGGAATATGCTGATGATAGGTTCCCCAATGCCTATAGTCTTGTCTAGTTATGGAGCCTTTTGGCCGGTGTCAAAAAATTAGTTTCAAATCCTGCCCTGCATGTCCTTGGGTTTATATTTTCATTTTAACAATCAAAGAATATTCAAAGTCCAGCACCATAAGAACCTGAATACAGGACTGATTGCTCCAAAGCTGGACTTTTAGTGGAAAATGGATGTATGGCTACCCTACTCACACCTCAAGACTATACCTCAGAAGTTTGCTGCACTTACTGAAATGTTTACTTGTCATAGCCAGAGGGGGGAATGCACCCTGCAATTGTATTGTAACAAAAATATTTTGTAATGCAAGTTTATTTCAAATGATACTTAATGAAGCAACACACTGCATCTGAGGATAATATTCAAACATTTCTCCAAGGGGAGAGGTATTCCCCCTCCTAAAATGATGACTATTTAGTGGAACAGTGTAACATAAAACACATGAACAGCTGTCAAAATACAAATGAAAGTTTTGTTTTCAAAATGACACTTGTTTGCAGAAAATCCTTCACGACCTCATTCTATTATTGAAAGTTGATTTAGTCTTAAAACTTAAAATTCTGAAACAGGTGGAAAAAATGTCAATTTAAATTCAAAATTCCAAAATTAAAAAATGGAAGAAACTTGAGGAAACATATACCATCATGTCCCACAACCATGTTGCAGTATTATAGAATATTTCTTTTCTTTTCTTTTCATTTCATAAGCAAAGGTACAGGGGAAAATATATTTCTAAGACACTTAAATTAGTCATGCTACACATAATACTCAAAAAAAGTTCTACAAGAGTATATTTCAACTCTAGTACTGCAACTAACTCCAGCTGCTTATAACCAACCATCAACTAATGCCAAAATATGAAAAGCATGGGAATGAACATTTGGACAGTTTGGGAAAGATAATCTAACAGAAGCTAAAATGACAACTGTTACCAAGAAAGGTGTTACTGGGCTTTGGTACATACCCCATGTATCAAAAGCACAAATTAAAAATATTATGTGTCCATTTTTAAGAGCTTTGACCTAGCTCTGATCCACTAAACCCATCTCCCCCCGCTCTTATCCCACATTGCGTTTAGCAGCACACAAAAAAAACTGTGGTTTAAAGTGAAGAGCATTGACATCAAATAATTACACATTTGCAAGCTTCCCCCAATTTTCATCATTTCAGGTACAATTAACAGCTATTTAATTGACCAATTGACTAAGGTTGGCAGGATGACAAGGCAATTTAGTTGCTGTGGGCCTACTTGAAATGGATTTTACAAAAAATGTGATTGACACTGCAACATTAAAAGAAAACAGGGAAGTTTAAAAGAACACAATTGCACAATTTGTTGATAATGTCTTTGGTAAATGGTTTGTAAATGAGTAATTCTACTCAAAGTTTGTTGACATCAAAACACAAAAAACTGTTTCCATGGCAACCTTTATTCTATAAGGAGGTAGGTGATTACAATAAAACATACTGTATATCTAATGATACAACAATAAGTTGTAAATATAAATTAATGCTTAAACTGGCAATCAAGCAGAGGGGTTTTGAATTCAAAGTTTAAAATAAAATGTTAAGAGCTGAAAGCTAAAATGATGACTAAAAATTTGAACCTCAACATAGTCTTGGCCAAGACTAAGTGAATATTTGCCCTTTCCCCTTGTATTCCCACAACACAAATGTATGTAAGTTGGTGGTGCTACCCAACTACATACCCTTTCATTGCCTTTGTACAGCAATCAAATACAGGAATGACGGCATTCCATACGCACAAGGTTTTAGACTGAAATTACGGGAAGAAAATCACCATCATCTTACTAAACACAAGATAACCTGAACAGAAACAACAAACTACTTATTGGGTTTGCATATATTCTCATAATGCCTGCAGCCTGTAGACCAGGCTTCCTCCAACAGCGGCGTGCGACGTGGTTTGAAGTGGCACAAAAAATTACTGGAAGAATATTGAAAAATTTAACTTTCCATAACTTTTTTGACAAGAATTCTTCTGTCTCAAAACTAGGTACTGTAAATGAATCTAATACTTCCCACAGACTGACCTCACATACCGACAAGGATATAATAACGTCCTGTTTGTTCTCACAAGAAAGTAAAATCACCATTACTGTTTAAGTTCATTAGAGTCAGTGCTTTGTCGATTCACCGGTATCCGGTATCGAGAAAAATTGCACAGTTTTTTAAAAATTTTGGCCGGGTAAATTGAACAAATTTTGCACCATTTTGCATGTAAGCCCCTTCTGAAAGGAGAAAATTTTCAAAAGAGGAGGGGGACACCCCTCCCCTTATACTCCTCCCCCAGGACAGCAATCAGTGGCACATTATATCAGTAACATTTAGAAATGTGGTGCTCCTGAAAATTTAATTGAGGAAGCCTGTTGTACACTGTAGTCAGGGAAGGTGGGGTTATAGGGGGCATTTGAAAATTTTCACAGAAGCACTCCTTCCATCCCCTTTTCAGGGTTAGTCTTTGTTAGAAGACCAATGGCATATGCACACAAAGTACCTTCCCCCATGGAAAAACAGAAACTTTGCATGACCATCCATAGAGCTCCAAGTAGTTCAGTAGATGCAATTATGACTGCATTCTTCTATAAATTAGAATGCAAAAGCCACCAACACCTTAATCTTTTTCTGCTAGAGCATCTGACTAGCAGCAGTAGTCTGGAGTTAAACTCCTGGCCAGGTTTTACCAAAGACTTCAAATAAAACCTACTGTCATTGTGCTTGGTGGTCAGCATTAATCAATGGATAAGAAACTGAGCAAAAAATCCTCATCTAGCTAACAAGCAAACAAAATTATCTTTTTTCTGCTTGGGTTCTCCAGATTTTGCAAATAAACTAATAAAATTATCTCATTAGCACCATGATTTGCTGAAAAATTTTTTACCCAGACATATAGTTTAGGTAAGTTTAGATGGAGTTTTATGACCCAGCTTCCAACTAATTAGTTCAAGTCCAGCAGACCACAGCCTTTTTTTACAGTTGTGGCTTACTGGCTTGCTTTCCCTACTCCATTACTTATGCTGAGCACCAAGCACAATGGCAGTAGGTTCCCTGTTTTAAGTCTTTGGTATGACTTGGCCAGGACTCAAACTTCTGATCACCTTGCTGAATTTCCGACTCCCCGCTGCAAGTCTGATGCTCTAACCACTTGACCATCCAGTCAGTCTACCCAAACATGTGATACTAGTACTTGTCAACGTACTCGGGTTACAAAAAGTACACAATGTTAAGAAGTGACTTGATTTTGTTTTTCCCCAAGAATAGATTGGACAAATACAAGAGCAGGAAACATACACACTATCATAAGGAAACTATAGCATAGATTTATATCAGTGATAAGTAAGGTTTATCAAACTTCCTGTCCAGCTGGTTATCAGGTAATGCCTTTGCCACAGTACTTTAAAATACCCTTGTCCAACTTTTCCTGCTACTCTGATGGCACCGTGCTAAACGCCAGGTCAGGGTGTCGGACTTTACGTTGTGAATATGTCTGTATCTGGATGTTGGGTAAAGATTCCAAAATGAAAAGATTAGATCCACTGTAGATGGCAACTGTACAGCATGACAATTATTTTTTCAAGTTGTCATATTCATGAAATAACAAGCTTGTTTGAAAGTAAGAAATTGCAGAATCCAGCACAATATTCTAATTTGTTGTTGGTATAAAATTAAAGGAATACACTACAGACTCCCTTCCAGACAAAGGATCATGGGAAATGATCTGTAACTGTGATTGAAACCCAAAAAGGTGCACCAAGACTCAAAAGCTTTTAAGAGTTTAATAATAAGTTTCAAAGTAAACATAACAGAAAGGAAATAAAGAAGAATTTTGTGCCTAAAATAAAATGACATCACAGGGTACTGATCGACTTTCATCATGGGAAAAACACTTTTATCCCCCCTGTAAATGCAAATGACCCTGCCCCCCCCCCCTCCTCAATCATCACCAAGTGTGTCCATATATTGGTGCTTTAAAAATATTTCAAAATGTTACAGGACAAGACATAAAGACATCTACTATTGACTCATACAGTATCCATTATTCAATCCCTATAATGCTAGGGGAGGGGGAAGGTTCCCCACCCTACCCCCCTTTCAAATGTAGCATACTTGCATTGTGAGAGAGAGTTATTTTACCTGATCAGTGGAGATTATAAGACAATTTGCTGCCACCAAGTCTTTGTGACATTCTGCAGCCATTTCATTAGATATGGTACCAGTTGCATCTCTAATTATTGCTACACCAAACCCAAGCTTTTTAGCATCAAGCGCTGAAAATTTAACACAGTAATCAAATGCCAGTCCACAGACAAATATATCAGTAACTCCTTGTTCTTGTAATTTACTCCGAAGTTCAGTCTCCATAGATCCTATGTTGTTGAAAAATGTGGAATAGCTATCATAATCAGAATGGATGCCTTTGTTAACAAGGATGTGTCCTTCTACCATCTGAAATAAAAACAGTATATTTATGGTATTTGGAGTGTTAAGAGACAGCGACAGCGTCAGGAGATAAGATGTGCATGGTCTTGCACCTCAACTTACAGCCATCTGGTTCAAATCAAGCTGTATCCATGGCATACATTTTCCAGTTGTGGGACTCTGGACTGTTTTCTAGGCCTGCCTGCCAGTTTCCGTTTAATTTCTTAAATGTTTACATGGTCAAAATAAATGTTCGTTTACCGTTTAAGCGATGTCCAAATATAGCAGCCTTTGATTTCCCTTACAATCAACTGTTAACATGATAATATGTACAAATACTAGCTTTGAGACAATAATTTTGGCATGCTGCCTTCTATCATTTCACAAAACGTCACAGAAATGTGTGCCAAGTCATTGGTAAGGGCGTACCTGATATGCAGTACAGAAAATGCACAAGGAACACTGTGGCTTTGCTGCTACCACTGGCAGCTACCTGCTGCAGCACAGGTTCGTTTACTAAGCAGCCTGCATACCTGGCTGAGCTAAATGTACTTCAGTAACATTACAGATCGATATCATGCCATCAAAATTATATGTTACATGAATATATGTTTGGCATTGTAATTGAAGGCTTTAGGAATTACTTTTATGGGAGATTGAAAGCAGATTCAATGTGACAGGTTTGATTGGTAGGCCTTAGCTAGGCCTAGCGTAGTAATATCAATGTCTTAGGTGTAACATTAGGTCCAAATAGGGGCTAGGCCCATAGGCCTACCATTTAAACGTTTGGGCTGTGAAAAAGCACCGTTTAAATAGCTGAATCGTTCCTTTCAACGTTTAAACGTGACACTCCCACTGTTTTCCCTGCCCAATCACTAGGTGCAACATAAGAGATCATGTAGTGACACAGATATGTCCATGCTCATAGCATACAATCACTGAAGGAGAACTACCTGCAGATAGATGGCTTTGGAGGGGGGAGGGGGGCATACTTTAGGAAGGTTAGATGCCTACAAAAATTGATGGCAAGTTGAAATTTCTGAAGAGTGAAAAAATTCTTTTCTTTGCTTTTTTTTTGGCCTACTGAGTTTTTCATAATTTATTTTTACTATTTTTCAATTATTAATTTTTTACTTAAATTGGGAGCAGTTTCTTTGAAAATAACAAAAACAGTGAACCAATTTACCAGGCAAATATTTTGTACTATACAACAAAAGCATGAACAATTCTTTTGCTACAAGACGCACATCCATGTTGTCCCAGGAGCCAACTCAGTAGAAGTTGTTACAATCTTGTCTTAATGGTCACATCTTATTGGTACAGTATTTGAAATATTGTTTTGAACCAGCCAATTTGTAGTTCAAATTAGTTGCAAAATAATATTATTTCAAGGACTGCAATCCTAGAGGGGGAAAAAGGACAAAGGGTGCTAGAGATGTCCCCAAACATTTGAAAACTTGCATATTGACTTTCCCTTTTTCACACAAGAGCTTTTTCAATAAAAGCTAGGTTTTTCTTTGGGGAAGTGGTGGCTGGTAGGCTAGTTGGTAGGTAAATATTGTAAAAGACACTGTCAGTGGTCAGTATTTTTACATAACTTTAACAAGAGGCTTTCTACTACAATGCTTTTCACAGAGAATCAAGAATATGTTGCCTCTGTCTTAAATTCACAATGAAGAAGCCCTTTCATTAAGTGAATGAAACGGTAATCAGAGTGCTTGCTTGAAATTCGACCTGCCTTTAAAAGTTGATTTATTTTACACTGCTTTAAGAGGGATGATAATTGCATACACCTTACTTTTAGAAGTACTGGATCATTGTTAAATTGTAGTACTTTTTTACATCTCTGAATTAAACTGTGGAAATATACTATATGAAGGAAACACAAGTTGGCTTAGAGAGGCCTGGCATGAATGTGTATATCATGAGAACCTCAGAGTGTGTAAACCAGGGGCATAGGCAGGATTGTGTCATGGGGGGGAGGGGGTTGGTGTCATGAAGGGGTTGGGGCACAACATGAGGGAAAAGTCTGAGGATAGAGAGAAAAAACCCGCTACTTTAGGTGTTTTTTGCATTGCAAGGTTGGGTCATGGGGAAAGTTCTAACCTCCAAACCCTAACCTTAAACCCCAGTTAAGTACAGTATTACAAGTCACTATTGATTTAATGGCTGGCATTTGTATGAATGAACCAAAGAAAACCACAGGTGATCTTCAGTTAAAAAGCCAGCTTTCAAAAATTGAAAACTATTTTGTATAAAGCAGGCTAGACGATACACTACTGTACCTTGAGTTCATCATGTATCTTGGCACCCTCTGAGTTTTGTATACAGTGGGCTGGCCATAGCGTCTGTTGCTGTGGTGGGTCACTGTCAAAAATAACTATATCATACATTTTTGCATCTTCAGCTTTGACCTGCAATGTTAAATGATAAATCATAATACATTACCAGACTTTACAACATTCAAAATGTATATTGCATGTATGATGGTATTGGGAGATACTATTACCCTCACAATAATGAAATTTAAAATATTGCGATAATTTCATAATGACTATGATTTTCCTGAACCAAGTTTCATGTAGTTAGTTAGTTAGATAAGATTTTAGGACACACCAATGTGTTATACAGTGTCATACTGTTGAAATACTGTTCAAGTCCTCCCGTTTAGTCGCCTCTTACGACAGGCAGGGCATACCGTGGACATATTCTACAACCCCCAGCCCACAGGTTTCATGTAAGTTTCCCCTACTCTGAGTGACTTAAATGTGACTAAGAGAGAAGTATGTAAGTCAATGATAATGAATGCTTCGTTTGTCTCATTTTGTTGTTCATTAACTTTTTTAACTGCTTGAAGGATGAATAAAAAGACCACTTTGTAACAGAATGCAGTTGCTTTCACTGCTGTAAGATTAGTGTCTTGAGTTTAAGATTCCAGGTGCACTACAAATCACACTTCTCAGGAAATTAATGAGTGTGGTAAGTGGACTGTTTTATTGAACTTAAATAGATTTAAATGATCTCCTGGCATTCTTCAGCTAGATGTGTAAAAAATCACACTCCTCTCAGTGATTTGAGGCCTGCAAGTGATTGTGTGCCATTGCAATGGCACGTCTAAAATTCAAGGCCTGAATGCAACATAAAAGGAGACATTTCCAAATGAGAAAATAAAAAGAAGACCACAAAAAGAAGAAATTAAAAATACATGACATGTTCATTTAACATTTATTTTCTAAAGAAATTATCAATTTTTAATATTTTATCCGCGAGCAAAAATTACCACAACATGATATACATCACCCAACACTCATGTATGATACATCAAAACAGTTCCAGTAATATTTGCATGAAGCATATTCAACAAGGCAAAGTCGGCTAGTTAACCGGTCCGGCACTCAACCATTCATCAGCTGGGCAACCGATTTCAGTGGCAAGCCTATGCCAAGTGGGAGGAAAGCCAGAGTTACCCGGAGAAAAACCCACATACATGAAGCTGGACTTGAACCCATGCACGTGTGAAACACATTGTTACACAGCAGCTGGAACAGACTACTCTGCCACTCAATGACCCCAGACACATTAAACAAGTTTGTATTAAGGCATTTATAAAACCAAGGTGAATTATTTTATGTACCCAGTTAATAATAATGACAGTAGTAGAATCTTTACCTTATTTGATGAATGCATTTTCCTTTTCTTGACATTTTCAACAAATGAAATATGGTCAGGAGGGTGCCAGTCTTTTGAATATACAACACAATCAAAATTAAAATCTTCCAAGATTCTGCAAAAGATGATGATTAATATGGATTAAAAATGATTCAACTGGGAAAGAAACTGCAATCTACCAAAAGGTAAGAACAAAACTCTTTACAATATCCATACAAGAAATGGTAAGATTCTCTACAACACTACTTTTCCTTTATTTAAGTGCAACATCATTCCACGAGCAGTACATCACTCAAGACAAGTGCTCCAATAGACTAGCGGTTCATACAGAAAAACACAGTGCTTTGATGTGTACTGCACAGAGTTTAGGAGAAAATGCAATCAAACTTGAAACATCTGTTTTACAGAAATAAATTAATTCAGCCCCTCTGTAATAACAAGGGAGACATATAAGTTGTAGAGGCAGAAGTCTAATTTTTTACAACCAAAGTGGAAGTTTACTCATATCTCCAGAAACAGATATTAATTTTTGTTCAGATTCCTTACAACCTAAATGTATTTTTCATACCTGTCTTTGAGCCTTAAAAGACCACATAGTGTATTACTTTTATTTCACTGACAGCTGGCAATGCTGTGGCAGTGAATCCCTCTTGGTTATTCTGTTACCATAGCAGACAAAAAATATCTTTTGCACTTACAATACGTCCTTAGCCTGTATAAGCCTAAAACAATGTCAAGAATGATACAGGAGACAGATTTCTGTGTGACCTTAAAAAAGCACAAATCTCATCAGGCCTGGACTTTCAGAAAAATTAATGATTGTTCTCTGGGCAACCATTTTACTATTTTTAGTTGTCCACAAGGAAATTTGGTCGTCTGAAACATTTGCACCACAACTATAGACTAGAAAGCCAAAAGGCTTAATGATTCCTTGCTGCTGAAATGTAAGCTCTTTTTTCAAACTGACAGTGCTCTGTTATGTTTTTCCCATTGACAGTGCTCTTATGTTTTTCAAATTGACAGTGCTCCATAATGTACCCGCAAAGTATACATGGAAGGCATCCAAGCTTCCCACATTGAGACCCTGGATTACCTTTGACCACCTAGAACTAGGGTTCTGTTCACTATATCACATCCACATACTCTTTGTGAAATTTTGCAGTGTCCAAGACTCCAACCATGAGAAATTGTGTAAACATGATGTTGAGACTTTGACCTCTCTGACCCTATATGACCTTTGACCTCCCCCAAGAATAGGGATCATCCATTCAATATGACCACACACACCAAATATGAGATTAGTCACACTTACCCTTCTTGAAATATTGTGTAAACAAGCAATTTCTCAGGCATTTACCATTTGACCTCTCGTGACTCTAATGACCTTTGACCTTAAGGAAAATCGATAGGGATCATCTACTCAATATAATCAACTTACAAACTAAAGATGAGCATAGTCACATATACCATTCTTGAGATACCGTGTTTACAAGGTTTTGACCTTTTGACCTGTCTTGAGGCCAAATGACCTTTGACCTCACCAAAAAGAATAGAGATCATGTTACTCAATACGGTCAACACACACACACTGAATATGAGATTAGCTACACTTACACTTTTTGAAATATCGTGAAAACAAGCTTTTCCTAAGGAATTTACCATTTGACCTCTCATGACCCCAAATGACCTTTGAAATCCACAAAAATCACTAGGGATCATCTACTCAATAAGACCAACCTACACAACAAAAATATGAGCATAATCACGTGTACCCTTCTTGAGATATCGTGTTAAAGACGTTTTGACCTTTTGACCTCTCATGACCCCAAATGACCATTGACCTCCACCAAAAACAATAGTGATCATCTACTCAATATGGTCAACCTACACACTAAATATGAGCATAGTCACATGTAGCATTCCTAAGATGTCATGTTTCAAATATTTTCACCTTTTGACCTCTCGCGACCCGAAATGACCTTTGACCTCCACCAAAAACAATAGGGATCATCCACTCAATAAGACCAACCCACACACTAAATATGAGATTAGTAACACCTACCCTTCTTGAGATATCGTGTCATCAAGCCATCACTAAGGAATTTACCATTTGACCTCCCGTGACCCCAAATGATCTTTGTCCTCCATGAAAATCAATAGGGATCATCTACTTAATATGACCAACCTACACACTAAATATGAGCAGAGTAACATGTATTGTTCCTGATATATCATGTTTACAATATTTTCACCTTTTGAACTCTCGTGACCCCAAATGACCTTTGACCTCCACCAAAAGCAATAGGGATCATCCACTCAATGTGGCCAACCCACACACTAATATGAGATAAGTCACACTTACCCTTCTTGAGATATCGTGCAAACAAACTATCACTAAGGAATTTACCATTTGACCTCTCGTGACCCCAAATGACCTTTGACCTCCACGAAAATCATTAGGGATCATCTACTAAATATGACCAATCTACACACTAAATATGAGCAGAGTAACGTGTACCGTTCCTGAGATATCATGTTTACAACATTTTCACCTTTTGACCTCTCGTGACCCCAAATGACTTTGACCTCCAACCAAAAGCAATAGGGATCATCTACTCAAAATGGCCAACCCACAAACCAGATATGAGATTAGTCACACTTACCCTTTGAAATATCATGTAAAAAAGCCAAAGTCATCACACACACACACACACGACATCACCCATAGATTCCTTGCCTGCCTTCAGCAAGGAATCAAACAATAACTATGCTTATGTATTTCTTAAGTCAAAAATATTGCAGGATGGAAAAGGTTGCGAGAGTTGTTCAGTCAACAGTATACTGTACTTCTTCAATCAGACAAAAGCTAGCTGCTTTTTAAATTCATTCTGAGAGAAAAATGGTTGCCCATCCCTATGGAATTGCAGTTGTCCCAGACAATCAGACAACCATTAAAATTGAGCCCTGCTCATTTCAAAATGCTGTATTCCCATTCAATAAGAGCTCCCTGCTCTGAGATTGCATCATTGACGTAGTGAACTTTCAATGGAGAAAATCTAAATTGGGTGTCCCTAAATGAAGAACCTACTGTACATTCTAAAATCTTGTTTAGTTTCTAAATACTAAGATACTTATTCAAAATGCAAGAATACCTAGGTAAAAACACCACACCATTTAATTAAAGGAAAGTAAGTTTAAGCAATCTAAAACTTTTGCATGTCACCCCACTCAAGCAGTCCTTGCCTTATATTACTCTCCCCCCCCCCTTACTGCCCCACCCAAAGCAGAACAGTTTTTATACTAGCAGAATAGGTGTACTCTCTTGGATACCCTCTAAGAATTATGCACTGATAGGTAGGATACTCTTACCCAAGGACCAACGCCTCTGAACAGTGTGGTGACTGGATATAGGAATGTATTTTCAGTCGTTGTTTTGTATAAGAAATAACCTTCCAATAAAAATGTGGTGAAAACAACTTTTGTTCAAAATAAGAAAACATCTCTCATTTGGTACCAAAAATATGGTGTATTTATCACCTTATACAGTTTAGGGACAAAAACAAGTCTTGTCCGAAATTCAGTACCTAGCAATCAATTATGTTGTGCATAAACCATTTGTATTGCCTAATTTGTTCTGGCCTAGCCTTATCTTGGTGCATGGTACGTACCTTTATAGAAACTTTCAATATAGCAGCATATATACACTAAACCATATGGATCATTTGATAGGCCTTGTTATTCCACTTGCAACAAAGGCAACCTCCAAAGTGGTGGCGCTATGTACAAATTTGTTTTCTTTGAAGGAAAACATCTAGTTTGGTTGTCACAGAAGAATGTTGATACTGTAGCAGTTTGCCAGGGTCACCAAACTGCTTCAATGGTCCCGAAAGAATATAAATAACAACTCACTTGTTAATAATAGGCACTACACGATATCCATCATCCTTTGCAGGGGTGTTTTTCAGGGCTAAGGTACCAGTGATAAAATCATTTTGAACATCCACAACAAGAAGAGTTGTCTTTGGATTTTGTACCTGAAAAAAAAAAAAGGTAAAAATTATATCATATTAGCCTAGGCATAATTGTAGTGTGAGTATACTGTCATGAGTACCAACAGTATCTCTGCTTGTGATATGAGTACCATGCAATATAAGATTAATCTCAGAGAGCATGAGTACAATACAATTCTCACTGATGTGAGTACACGATGATTGTTAAAGATGAGACACTTTGCAGCCAAGTAATAAGTACCATAATTCCATAAGAATATCATCAAACAGGCATTACAAACTTCCAGCAGAGGCTTGCAAAAGTAAGTCACATAAAACAGTATTAAAGATCAACAAAAGGACCAAAAGACTGCAAGTTTCAGGCAGTACACTCGCTGTTTTGTTAGGAGTCTGCAAGTTTCAGGCAGTCCACTCACTGTTTTGTTAGGAGTCTGCAAGTTTCAGGCAGTGCACTCATTGACATTTTGTTAGGAGTCTGAGAGTCTCAGGCAGTCCAATCACTGTTTTGTTAGGAGTCTGCAAGTTTCAGGCAGTCCACTCACTGACATTTTGTTAGGAGTCGGCAAGTTTCAGGCAGTCCACTCACTGTTTTGTTAGGAGTCTGCAAGTTTCAGGCAGTCCACTCACTGACATTTTGTTAGGAGTCTGCAAGTTTCAGGCAGTCCACTCACTGTTTTGTTAGGAGTCTGCAAGTTTCAGGCAGTCCACTCACTGACATTTTGTTAGGAGTCTGCAAGTTTCAGGCAGTCCACTCACTGTTTTGCTAGGAGTCTGCAAGTTTCAGGCAGTCCACTCACTGTTTTGCTAGGAGTCTGCAAGTTTCAGGCAGTCCACTCACTGACATTTTGTTAGGAGTCTGCAAATTTTCGGCAGTGCACTATGTTATCTCACTGGTAATTAAAATAAACAATCTTTAAATTCAAGGAACTGCTTTATCACTACTCAGACTGAATGAGATTGTAGCTTGCAGTGGGCAGCACTAAGTAATTCTACCCCAGAAAGTTTGTTGGTGGCCAGAACTATGATCATTATCATGACTGGTAGCAGTCAGTACTTAAAAGTACTTCTTTCCCAACTGTAGTTAATAAACATGATGGATTCTAGCTGGTTTTTCATGTTTATTTTTCATATGATTTGTCATAAAAAATTTTATGATATTATTACAGCTCAGTTAAACATGTAACATGATGGGTACTTGAACAAAAGAAGACTCATCTATAAAGCTAGTGACCATGGTGTGAGAGGAGGTTTACAAAAGAAACAAAACAATTTAAAGGTTAATATCCTGGTTCTACTGACATAATAGAGCCAATTAATCAATAGTCTGCACTACTCTTTTCAAACATTTCATGTTTTGTTTTTGGTAAATTCTTACTGGTTCATGTAATGGACACCTACAACAGAAATCCATTGTTCAAGTCTATACATTCCCTAGTGTTTGCACCGGGTAGGAAATTCGTACCCGGGAACCCCAAACACATTACCCGTCGGGTACCCGGGTACTCGACCGTAAACCTTGCAACATCTTTCTTAAGTGCATGGTGTCTGAATTGTTTCTGGAAAAGTGCAATGTAACAAAAGTGCATTACCGAAAAAAAAAGAAACTTCATTTCAACATAATTGTGAATGAGATGTGGGTAAATTTTTTATTGGTTTCAATAACCATGTTATTTTACGAAGATCAAAAAGAAATCACAGGAAAACGCTACCCTGGTACTTATTTTCTACCCAGGTAGTGAAAACGTCGGTCAGGTACCCGGGTACCCGGTGCAAACACTAACATTCCCCCCAGGTTTTAACCTTTTTTCTTTTCATTATTCAGAATTAACAAACAAAATTGTTGAATTATAATTTGTAAAGAATTTTTGAAGACTTCAAATAAAATGATACATCAGATCTAGAACAGCAACCAATGACATAAATTTTATAATTTTGCATGATAGCTGGCAATGTTAACAAGTAGAATGTAACGAATGTGTGTCTTCATTGGAATTTTGATTATGTATCACTAATCCTGGCTCATGAAAGCATTAAGATAAGAATCTAGGGAATAACAAAAAGGGAATCTAGGGAATAGCAAAAGATTACCATCAGAAACAAACACTGTCTCAAGGAAAATACAGAATGTTGTTTCTCCTTCTCTAAAACCTCCCAGATCAAACTTTCTTTTGAAAATGAGGCTATGACAATGGAAGCATCGATAATTGAGGTTACACGCAAGACAATCTCAGTATTTCCTGTCAGGAAGCATCAAGGGAATGTACTCATGTTGTATTTCCATACCAAAACACCTTCTGATATAAAATGACCAGCACAAGTTTCAACAACATCTGGTTTATCTCATTGACAGGAACTCTCAAACCAAGAAAATAAAATGATAAAGGTAGTGATATGCTTCCAAGTGTAGTTTACTTTACAATATAATACCAATATACCATACCCTGGGAGGTTACCAAAAATTTTCACACAAAACTTTTATGTACCTGTATCTAGACTCTAAAGCAAAACAAATCTCAATACTTGGTAGGTTTCTCTAGATTGAAGGTTCTGTAGACAGAAAGCAACTAGTCCAAGGTAAATTAGATGACTGAACACTAGACTGAACACTTCAACCCTATCCAGTATCACTGACCCTATCCCTATAGACCCTAAACCTAACCCTAAACCTACACTGTATCTAACCTATTCTTAACTATTGGAAATGTTTGAATTAGATGACTTTCTACCTAGTAAACGTTTGATTTAGTTACCCTTCAATCCATAGCAGGGCTCTATTTTCATGGTTGTCCTGTTGTCCGTGACAACTACAACTCCATACAGACAACCAAAGTAAAACGTTGGTTGTCCAATGGAAAACCATTTTCTCAGTCAGAATTGCAAACAGCTTGCTTTAATTCTGGTTGAAGGCTACACTGCTGGCTGATCAACTCTTTTAACTTTTTTCATCATATAATATTTCAGACTTCAGTGTTTTTGTCTCTCAAACATCACATCTTTTTATTCTTCAAGACCAATAATATATGAAAAACATTCACTGTTTTGTAGTTGTGCAAAAACGTTTCCAACAACCAAATTTCCTTGTGAACAATTAAACTTAGTAAAATGGTTGTCCAATGGACAACCACCAATTTTTATGATAATTGAGGCCTGTATAGCTACCTGTTCCTTAAGCATGAGGACTGTTCAAGATTAGATCTGCCGTTTTTTCGTTACTGGGCCTTTTGGCTAAGGTCATGTGTTATATCTGTTTTTCTCATCCAGTTTAGAATGGAGCCATACATGACAGACCAATGATGTGAGGTTGGTCAAGTGTTGTCCTTCAGTGGCCATATACTGTAGCTTCTTCAGGAGACAGTTTTAAGTTTGGTTTCATGAACAGCCTTTTGCCAGAGAGTCAGGAGGACTTTAGAAGAACTACCTCTCCCTGTCAACCTGTTGGAATGTTCAGATCTATGCCTACTATACTAGTCATTGCAGCTTCATGTTATTCCCCCATAGCACACCACATGCAAAAACCATGGCTTCTGCTAAGATATTTTGTGGAATAAGAAAATGAAAGTTGAAAAGATGGTACATGGAGAGCTTTCTTAGGGGAAAGTCATTTATCTAACTGATCAAACAGTATGGGTAGGTGGGCAAAGGAAATACGTAAGTGACTTGGCCGTAACTGCCAGTTAGATAAATGAACCTGTCCTTAAATTTATTATACCAGTCTACTCTACCAGTTTTTTTAAAGCCTGTCTTTGAAGCCATCTCTTGTAAGTTTGGCAGATTACAGTTTGATCTTCTCAATGATGGCACAATGTGTCACTGAGTAAAGGCCAGCCCCCAACACATACTACGGAATACACAGTATGTCTAAATATGTTCGAGGTTAGGTTAGGTTAGTTTAGGTTAGGTTTGAGACAATACAACATTCCCTTGATAGAAGAAGAAAGTACATCTTACTGAATGGATCCAATCCTTCCAACAAACTTGAAACTCATCAAATGTCATCTTGTCATCCTGTTAAAAAAGGTATAATTCAAAGACATTAAGAGATCAAATAAGTGTCAATAATTTTTATCAGGCTTTGCATTGTTCACAAAATCAGTCAAAACTTTTCATAAGACATACACATATTTTATGATACTTCAAAATATATTGTAATAATTTTATAAGATACCTGCTGTAAATGACAACAGGTCTATGAAATGGTTAAGAGTGCCCATATTACTGCCTTGCTCAGGGGTTTGTGACCTGTGACCCATAAGGTCCCTTGGAATGCTAGATAACCCCCTTACTGTATTTTGGGCAATAAACTACCATTTCTTGTTAGCTATGTCCTTTTCTTTCAAGCACAATTGATTGTCTATTGAAGCATGCATGCAGGCAATCTTTTGTGTCCTAACAGGAATAAGGGCCTAATGCTGACATCTGGCACACTTGAATTCTCAAGGTAGAAAAATAAACATCAGTATTTGTGAGCAGTGGCGTCACCAGACATTTCATTCTGGGGGGGCACTGAGGGGGCACAACGATTTTATGGGGGGGCATTGCTAGACTCCACTCATGGCGTCGGAGGCGCCACCAAGCGCGAAGCGCGAGGCTCAACGGGTGGGGTCCAGGGGCCCGCCTTAGGGCCCCTGGTGGGGTCCAGGGGCAAAGCCCCGGTGGGGGTCCAGGGGGCGAAGCCCCCAGAAGCTCCTGGGTTTTAGCGTGTTTAAGGGTAACTTTATTGACTTAACACTGGTCTAAAAGTTACCTCCAGGGTAACTTCAAGTAAGCCTCTTGGTAAAAAACCACTGACTCAACTACTAAGAGCTTATCCGGCTGAAATTTTGAAAATGGGGTAGATGATCTATAGAGAAAAAAGTTGATGGGCACTTCAATGTGAATTTTGGTGGGGGTCCAGGGGGCGAAGCCTCCGGAAGCTCCTGGGTTTTAACGTGTTTTTGAGGTATTATAGACGTTATTTAAGGGTAATTTTATTGACTTAACACTGGTCTAAAAGTTACCTCCAGGGTAACTTTCAAGTAGCCTAAGACTTTCGGTAAAAAACCACTGATTCAACTACCAAGAGCAGATCCGGCTGACACTTTAAAAAAGGGGTAGATGATCTATAGAAAGAAAGTTGATGGGCAATTCAATGTTAGTCTTAGGGGGGACCAGGGGCGAAGCCCTTGAAGCTCCTGGGTCTTTAGCGTGTTTGTAAGGTTTTAAAGTTGTTTTTTAAAAGGGTTGTTTTAACACTGGCCTAAAAAATTACAGGGCAATTTCGAGTAAGATTTTATTTTTGGTAACAACACAAACGTTAGTGAAACTACTCTCAAGAGAGTATCAGGCTGACAATTTGAGGAAGGTGAGCTGCACCGTGACTATAAAGAGAAAGAAAGGCAGTTGATGGTCAATTAGATGTGATCCTCTGAAGGAAAAATGTAGGCTTAATCCTGCTTGAAGGGTTACCTGAGCTGTGCGCCACCTCCAATTGACGTAGTCGGAAGTGTGAAGAAAATTTTGAAAAAATGTAATCCCTCAGACAGCCGGAAATGACATTGCCAAGGTTTTTTTTTGGATATTTTCATTTGGAAAACATGAAAATCTACTGCCTTTTCTTTTCAACAGAGGAATCGAATCCTAAAAAATTCATAGTCACACTCTGACTACAGAAGACATATTTTTTTTGGAAAATCTCAAATCTCAGTTGGGGGGGCACATGGGGGGGCACACGATTTTTCAGGGGGGGCACGTGCCCCCCCTGGCCCCCCCTTGGTGACGCCACTGTTTGTGAGTCAAAACAGTACTTGAGGATGTTATTCACTTACATACATCCTGGCAGAAGGTCTTCAGTACACAAATAATACTGTGTACTGAAGGAACACTGCATGTTTATTGTGAAATGAAATGAAAGCTCCTGTAGGTCACATGATATTTTTAAATGATAAACAATAGCACATCATAACCATCACATGATACAGCACACAATGGAATTTGGATTGGGACAGGCTGAACTTTCAAAAACTGTTGACAGTTGGTTATTGAGAAATTTTAACATTTGATAGAGTATGTCAGCTGCAGACCAATCTTAGGGCAGAGTCATTTATCTAACTGGCGGTTATGGCCAAGTCCCTTATGTATTTCCTTTGCCCACCTGCCAATATTGGCAGGTTAGATAAATGACCCTTCCCTTAGCGGTAAAGTGATTGGTTGTAATATTTTAGTCAGTCATTAGTATGGGCCATCAGTCTTAATCGTACAAATTCTTTTGGGAAAAATCTGTATCATGAATGGACACAGAAAAACCTTCTTAATCCAATGTACACAAGATGGTTCAGAAATGCAAGAGGATAGTATAAAAGTAAGAGAAGATGAAAATGACCCCACCGGCAGTCTTCCGACTGCTGGGGACTAGAAAAAGCTATGCTCCCTAAAGAGATGAATTTTCTGTCGTGGTTGATGTAAAAAATGCTTGCTTCCATGTAAAACACAATACCTGCTTTTTAAGGCACAGGTTACATTTTAGAAGAAACAGTCAACCTTTAGTTGATATTTTGGAACTTGCAACTGACAGTGCAACCTTTTGACAACTGCCACCATATCATCAGCCAGTCAGTCCTTAACTGCCATGACTTGGTAGCTAGAGGATTGTTGGTATAAGGTGATTGACCCACTTTAAACATGACTGCGCTACTGAAATTACTTGTGTTTTAAGCTAATTGTTAAATATATTTCTGAAGGTTTGGGAAAATGCTTCTTTGGGAAAGCTTAAAATGCAGGAAGATTTAAAGAAATTTGAAAACTACTTGTACAAATACACTCAAAATTAAAGGTCAAATTTTGACAGAAACTTGTCTCAAAGGCGCATTGAGTTGGGAAAGATATCTTACATCCCTCCCCTTACCCCCAAAAAATTGGTCCTGCACATCTACAGTATGACAAGAATACAGTGCCATACTGTAGGTGTGTGTTCACTTATTACTTACAGTAGGTAAGGTTAGGCTGGAGGGAGCAGTAATCATTTCCAAAAACTGTGATATTCATGATTGTTGACATCGGATGGGATAAAGGGGGTTGATGGTTCCCTTTTTGAGAAAACTTTTAGCATCAGGAGATCTAAAGAGAAACATTACTCATCACTCCAGGTTGCAAGGCTGCTGAAAAGGTAGAGACCACGAAACACCTCCAAAACAGCAAAAAACTCCAAAAAGAGATCCCAAAAATAAGGAAAAAAACGAGAGAGCTGGAAAAAACGTGACTTGAGCATTCCACTGGCAACGAAACAAGGGTGTGTTCAGGGATGGTTCCTATTAGGGCATAGCGTCACCTACAGAAGACATGATGGCCAGAAGTATTCCGCGGTAAATGGAACAGTCCATTTGTGAAACAGGTGAGATAAGAAGTAGATTAGTGGTTTCCTTTTTGTTTCATAAGTATGGATACGAGTACAAAATCATATTTAAATAAAGAGATTCAAAAACCTAAAATATGTCCCGAAAATAGGTTATTCTAACCATGGTGACCACAGCACAACTTTTTGTCTTTCAGCAAAATAGAGTTGTGAAGAACTTACAACCCAAGACTTATAATTTCCTCCAATCAGGAAATTTCCCTAACTCTAACATATGTAAAAAGCTGTTGGGCAAAAGCACCATTAAGCATATAGACCAAAAATATAGTGTAATGAATGACTTTTGTCAGGACTCAATTGCCATCTGGAAACTAGAGATTAGACACAAACAGTTTGGGGATTCAAAAGATCTGCATAAATTCCACCAAAACCAAATCTGATTGCCATATCTCATCAGTGGGTTCAATAACACGTACTGTACAGTATTGTCTCAATACTGACAAGTGCGTTCCCACTTGTCTTGTACTCTGATGGACCTACATGTAAATGCATGAATGAGTGCTTCAGCTGAGATGGCCTGCAAAATAATGACTCACATATCAAATTACCTTTAATCTCGGGCCTAGGTTACCATTGATCTTAAAGCACTACAAATCCAAGAACACTGCAAATTCTGATCACTTGCACAAGCCCCTTTTACCAGTATCAAAATGTGACTGTTGGACTTTATCTGCCTTACTTTGCAAAAGGAATCTCAAACATTGGATTTATGTAACTCTACACAAGTGATCAGATCCAGATCAAGTGTAAATGCACCCAGAACTTTTGGTAACAGCGAATTGTTTCAGGCCGACTAGATCCCCCTTATAACATTGTACTACCTGAATGTCTGGATGGTTCTCCAGGAAGAATAAGCCATCTTTCCCACTCTTTTACCCCTACCCCACCCTGTTCCCCCCCCCCATCCCACCCCCATCCCCCCCCCCAAAAAAAAAAAAAAAAAAAACGAAGGAAAAATTTTGTACAAATAGTAGGGTTGAATGCAAATAGTATTCTCAGAACATTCTTTTTCATCAAGTTTAATTCTACCCCTGACCCTACAGTGAGAAAAAAGGTTCCTAGAGCAATTTGTGCTTGAGATACTACAGTAAAGATTCAATTAAAGTCACCTTTTTCTTGTTGAAGTGTTGGAACACTCTATCTGCTTCCTTAGGATTCACATCATCAGTTGGAAGAAATAAAGCCTTGCATAAATCTCTGAAGTTCTCCTTTGAAATGTAGTCATTCCCTCTAAAATTTTGTTAAAAGGAAAATATATAACATCATAAATTTTTAGTTTATTCATTCTTTGGCAATGGTTTCCACCAGGACAACAAAACAGATTAAAAAAGGTTAGTACAACCTTTACCAGCTACTGAAAACATGACACTGTAGGACATACTGTAGAAATATCAGAAATAAAACCTGGTGCAGGAGCGAGTGTAGTGAAGATGTTCGGACGGTGGTGATTTTTTTTCAACATTGGGGATGACGAACGTTACCTCTTTTTCAAACATATTAATTTGAAGGAAATGGGCCATTACTCAAATGTGGGGCAGGGGGCAAGCAAAGTCCCCCTCATCACAACCCATAGTAATGTTGTTTCGTTTGACTTCGTTTGATGGAGTTTTGCTTCTCAACATTTTACATTCTGGTTTTATCTGGCTGTACCTACCCAGGCTTCTTTCCAGTTGTGGATCACTGGATTGTTTTTCCGAATCCATTGATCATAATAAGCAGCAACAAGAATGACAACAGTACAGTAGGTTCCATTTTTAAAATCTTTGGTATGGTTTGGTCTGAAAATCAAACTCAAATTTCCTGGAATAGAGGTAGGTACTCTGTCACTAGGTCAAACATACAGTCATGATACTTTTTGGAATGGTTTCTGTTCTACTGCTAAACTTCTCTTAAAGGGAAATTGCCTTGAAAATACTGCAACATACAGTAGCGTGAAAAGAAAACCTACTGTAGCTCTAGTCACTATCAAATCATTTGGTCTCAACAATCAACCCCAACAAAAGCTCCATCTCCTTAAAATATCATACACAGTCATTATGGAAGTTGCATCTTTTGAAATGTTGAAAGTTTGGGTGAACAAATTATTCTTTAGCAACAAGCAACTGAATTTCTATCTGAGGGAAACTTATTTCATGAAAAGAAGGCTACCATACTGCCTTACTTTTTTATTATTTTTTAATCTTTGCTAATAAATATTGGTTTTAAAAGGATTAAATTTCCTTGTAAAACAAATGCAATATTTCCCTTTAAAACCTACCCCAGTCTTTGATGACAATTAACAGGGTTGTAGTTAAAGGGCTAGTCCACAGTGTAATCAAAAACACTCTCAGTACAGTACAGGCTGTGTAATATGAGCTATGGTACTTTGCATTCTTTGAACTAGCTGTCAATCAAAGAGCTGAGCCAATTGAATATTTCTGTTAACCCCAACAAAAATTGTAGTTTGGGGTGAGAGGATTGACCCTTTAAACATTCATCAGTGCTGTTATTTCAGAGTTCCTGATCTTTCTGGGGACTCATTCCTTATAACTTTCCCAAAACTCTCCTAGCTACTGTACTGTACAGTAGGACCAAACAAAGAATTCCCATGACCTTCCTCTCTTGACAACATAAAATTTGTGGTAAAGATAATAAAAAATTTTGATGTTACTGGTACAATTTATGCATGAGAATGGAGCAATCTGACTTTGTTGAAATGTCTAAGACTTGACCCAACTTCCATAAATTTCAAGACTTTTCCGGGCATTGAAATCACATTCCAAAGGTTCATGAAGCTATGTTTTCCCTCACTGTAGGAACTCTGCCATTATAATTTATCCATGCCAGCTGCCAGAATCTTAAAAATGATTAAATGCTGACATGGGTCTACCAAAAGCAGGTACAGTATGAGAATGAAACATTAGATTTTTCCAGACTGTTGCTATCTCCAGTCTCCAGCTTTAAGAACCCTGGATTTGAGCTTACTTTAAATTTTAGTTTCATCTTTTTCAAACTATCACCTGATCTGCTAGAATCTATACATTTGGCTCTTTGCCACAAAAACATGACATCTTCCAACTGTCAAACTTACAAATGGGTATAATTTCCATAAACTAGGTCCGATGGGGTTTTTACTGATTTTGTCAATGTAATGCTATATTTCAAAGACAAGGAATACAACAAACCATCGATTCAGGTATTTTATTATACCCCACCAATATAAGTGTCTTATGATATATAACCTAAATATTCAATGGTTTACATCTTCTAGAAAATAGTCTCTTTTGCTTTCATGTCCCCCCTTATTTTGGGGTACCAGCTGTGACATACCGACATACAAATTTGATTCATCAGAAAAGCATATTTATCATAAACTGAGCATTGTTTTGCTCATTTATCATGGTAAGGATATCACTAATAATCATTCTTTCCAAATATCATTATTGCAGCTTCACCCAACTTTCCTAGCAAGATTATAGAAAATGCCATGACCAACATACTGTAACTCTTTGGTGTCCCCCTAGTTACAGTATGTTGGTTTTCTAATGTCCTTTTCATCATTGACCGAATGTGACCTTTCTCAGGTGGCAGAAAATTTCCTGATGTAAGAATTGGTTCAAACTTTTTCAGAAAGTAGCACACTTCTAAAGAAAAAATCCAAAGAAGCATCTTTCATGTCATTTTTAATAATCCCCAGTATTTTGGTGTCCCCCTCAGAGAGTTATGTTGGTAAATTTTGTTGCTCTACCATTTACACAAATCATTAAATTTTGGGGTCAATTAAGTTACATGAAAAGATAGTCCCAGAAGGTTAACAGAAAACTTAACTCCATGACTATTGAACCAAATATTTTATTTTGATGAACATTTGAATTTTTGGTGTCCCCCCTTTCCTGCAATCATAGTTATGTTGGTTATGAGAAACAAAAATTTAACCAAACAGAGGCATCTTGCTGCATGTTACTATTGCAAACAGTGGTTTATATTGTATTTGACTATTTCCAGGTCAGCTTAACCTTTAAAAATTAAATTAGCACATTTCATGTTTAGAGTAATGGAGACACAAAATCTTGGTGTCCCCATTACTGTACCTTGGTTCAAATAAGAGTGAAATATCTTTCAAATTTCATGACTTTTTTTCTTATTTGATGCAATTGATCTTTCTCACATGTATGACAAATTGTTGTGAAATGAAATAATAAATGAAATGAAATGAAATATTTCCAAAGAGTGATAAAAAAATAAGATACCAAATGACAAGTCTACCAGCCTACAGGTCCCAAAGAGGAAAATTTGTATACTGGAATATCCTTTACTTGTTAAAAATGGTCAAAATTTTCCAAAATATGCAAAAGTGTGGACTTTTTGACACCTCAAAGTGTTGACAAAAACGACACTCAATTTTTTTTAAGTTTTGGAGAATCATTTCAAACTTCTTCCATATTTTTTCAAGAACGGATCCTAAATCACACTCCACTATGGATTTTCAACCATCTAGGATTTTCTTCATTCTTTTAAGAGGGGATTAAAGACTGCTTTGGTTTCCCCCTGTTATGTTGGTAAATTTGATGGCGTCATTTGTTTGAATGAGTCCCATCACACACACACATAATGTTGTTTGTAAAAATATTTGTATTTTTTATAACTGCTGACTATACTCTACCTAGTGTGTAAATTTCAACCAGTTAAAATGTTTTTTAAATTTTGACCTCATGTCATACTATTGGACCCCTAGTTTATGGAAATATCCAAATGTTTTCTCCTTCATTTTGTATGAGTGCTGTCTTTTCCAATTTTAAAACATTTTGACTTCAACCTTGACTTTGACTTCTACTGTTGAACTTAGAACTTGGCTCGATCAAACAATACCAACTGACAAGATTGTATATCCCCTACATTTACAGTTAAAAATTGACAAACTTATAAGTAAATCATTGTCAGCCCTGCATTCTGTTTACACTCAAAAAGTTGATTAAGGAATAGTATTCCGTAAGATATTTCTGTTTGCATAAAAGAGATTCAAACAATTTTCAAAGACCCATCATTTTACGAAAAAAGAAATCCAAACTATTTTGAAGACCTATCGATTATTTTCATACTTTAATCACACAAACCCATCAGTTATAACTTCACTCGAGGACATTGTTTGATCAACTGATATTTAAAGTAAATTTGCTGTGGTTCTATTCAAACCGAGTTAAGTTTGCCAAATACTGATAAGCTTTCAAGAATTCAGACCTTGAGTTTTAGAGTTTCCAGGTGTGCTACAACTTACTCTCTTTGGAAAATTAAAGATCGCTGTACTTCTGCTGTTTAGTCAAACTTTGAAACATTTGAAACATACTGTGAGTACTGTAATTCCCAGATGTGCCAAAAATAGCAACCCAAAAGGATGTCACAGGAGTGTTTGTGTGCGATGGCATTCCCATACATCAAAATTTAAGTCTGAGAATTCTTGTCAGTATACTGTAGTCTCCCTTGTAAAATGAAACTTATTTCTCCAGATTTTCCATGATATTCAATAACATACAATTTTGCAATAAGGCAATCATACTATAGATTAAGATCTTCAATGGGGGAAAATTTTACATTGATTATTGGTAGAATTAGGATGAAGTTTAAAAGTGAGATATTTGTTCTTAAAGGGCAAATCAGTCATCTGAACTGATTTTGAAGCAACACCTCCTGTAAATCTCACAATTTCTCTTCTTAATTTGATTCAAAGTGTTCTTCATAATACTTTAGGTCTTCAATAAAAACCAACCAGTTACTCCTAGTAAATTTCATGACTGAGGAGAAAAAATATTGTCACATGACTCTAAAGAGCCAATCATTAAACAAAACAGTCTACTAAAGTAAAAAATATTGTCACATAACTCTAAAGAGCCAATCATTAAACAAAACAGTCTACTAAAGTAAAAAATACTGTCACATGACTCTAAAGAGCCAATCATTAAACAAAACAGTCTACTAAAGTATTCTGATTTTAGATGTAATAACTTTTTATGAGCAAGTACTAAGTTGTTCAATTTGGTTTTCAAAAATTCGTGACCAGACACTTTTTCAATTAGTTATGCTCAAAACCGTTTGAAGTCAGGGACCACAACATTAAAAATTGTAACGGTACATGTATCTATCGGATGTTAAAGTTGACTTATTATGCGAACTATAAGCATTGCCATGTGGTAGTGACCCTTTACAATTCTCATTAAGTAATCATATCAATTCAATGTGCCTTTTTAAAAGACTTAAAATTGGTACTTACCCAGAAAACTTTGAAAACATGACCTCTGCCATAGCGAAGTAATTATTGCTGAGATGCTACACCTGGAAGACAAAGATGAACACTAAATTTTTATGTTTTCACCGTCACACAACCTGTTTGCTACCGTTACACAACCTGCTTGCTACTGTCACACAGCCTGTTTGCTACCGTCACACAACCGTTGCTACCGTCACACAAGTTCCTGCTTGCTACCGTCACAAAACCAATTTTGTATTGCTGAGAAGGCTGTTCAACAAATGTATTTTGTTTCATCTAGCTAGACAACATACCATAGCTGAACTTCTGAACTGATGTTCTTTTTATTAAGTATTGTCAACTCACTGCGTTGGCAGTTTGCCAGCAACCAGTATGGCGCAATGTAAGACTCCAGGGTTTGATATTGATGTATTTAATGGGAAGCAATCCCTGGGAGACTTCATGTTACTCCACACTGAAGTTCCAACCAAGCTTTTCAAAGCTTTACCCACCATAAAGATATAAATATACAAAACAAAAGAATTTCTGTAAAAAGTGTTTTTCAATTCCACAATAATGAGCATGACTTTTTTTTTTTTGAAACAAAGGCAAGGTATCAGCTTTAAAGTGAGTGCCAGTGAGTAGGTAGCACTCACACATAAGCACAGTCATATCAAAAGTATGTCATAATTTCTTGGTCATAAAATTTTGCACATGCACAGTACTGTACATTGGGAAACAATTGCAACCAACACTTTAATAAAGTTGCTAGTAGTTACAAACTGCAAATAAATACTGTGCTGTGCATAAATAACACTGACTAGGGCATTACTGATTATGCAATGCTTAGATAGTCAGTCAGATGGAGTTTTACGGCCCAGTTTCCAAACTATTGGTTCACGTCGAGCCGGCCACAGCCTTTTTTCCAGTTGTGGCTCACTGGCTTGTTTTCCCTACTCCATTGCTTATGCGGAGCATCAGGCACAATGGCAGTAGGTTCCTTTTTAGAGTCTTTGGTATGACTCGACCTGGGAAGCGAACCTGGGCCGCGGATGCTCTACTGTTAGACCAAACACTTTTACTGCAGCTATGAATGCATGCAAAACAAGAATGCATGTTTAAAGGCCCAATCCTCCCACCCAAAACAGTACCACCTCTCCTAACCTTCTTTCTTAGCCCCTCAAACAATTGTCTGAAATTCATCCTCATCCAGACACAATCTCAGTTTATTGCTTCAGGGTGAGAACAGAAAAGCTCAATGTGTATAATCAAAACACTCTCAGTACAGTTCCTGCTGTGTAATGTAAGCTTTGGTACTCTGCATTGTTTGATTTAGCTGTCAATCAAAGAACTGAACCAATGGAGAATTTTGGTAAACCCCTATAAAACTGTATTTGGAGTGAGAGGATTGGCCCTTTAAATACACCATGCACCAGAACTGTTACTGTACATGCACTTGACTATCCTATTTCTTACAGAACCTTGCTGTGGAGACTTACGAATATTTCACAATGAAAGACAGTTTATACATGGTGCATTTTCCAAAAAGAAGTTGGTCATCACCTACCATGATCACTATAAATTAACTTTTCTTCCATTATTTGTAAGATTTTCGTGGTGACCAAACCTACTTCATGCAGGAGGATGGACCACTGTCCAATAACAAGACTGAGGACAGTGGCAAGAACCATTGAGAGCAGGGATGTAGCTACTGTACGGTAGGTGGTGACACCCAGCACGGCAGTACTCTAGGCAAATACACCTCTACCCACCCACCACAAATATGCCTAAATAAGACCTATTAAAAACTAGCCCCAAATTCACTCCCTAAAGTAAAATGAGATAAAAATGAATAATTAATGGCTGAAGAAATGGGGTAGATGCCATGGGGTGGGGTGAGGTGCTGTTACCAGATCAGAAAATTACCGGGCACTCAAATTTGGCTGGTTACATCCCTGCTTGACAGTCTAGCAAAAAGTTACGAACATTATTGACGAGCCCTATAGAAGAAGAGACCTGTCTACTAACATTCATACAACAAAGGTAACATCTACTGTAGCTATTTAATCAATCACGTGAAACAGGACTCTCACGGTCTAAGGCCAAGACATTTCTAACCCAGTTGTTTAAAGGAACTACTAAAAATTACTGTTAATTCCAAACCTATTATTGGCCACAATCAAAGTGCAGTCATTGACTTTTCAAAAATTCTAGGTTGAAGTTTCTATATTTGAGCAATCTGGAATTCTGCAAGAAACATGGGAAGTTTAATCACTGCCAAATACCATGGCCAAATTAAATTGATGCTGATCTTGATCAAATTTTAAAAATGAGGTGCAGAGAGCTCCTCCCTATTTTCCAGGCCTCTAAAAAGGGGGAAATCTGAAGGGCTTTAAAGGTTTTTTATTAAATGCAAGTTTGAAAACTTCTGCAAAGATGTCCTCCTCATAAATAAGAAACCAAGATTTTTATACCTGCTTTTATTATTTTAATGGAAATGAAAAGGGGGAATTTTACCTCCGTTCTTATGTAAAATTAAGGACTAATCCCTTTTACCACCTATGAGTTTGACAGAAACCCTGGGCAGCTCAAAGTTACAGAAAACTCTCTGGTTTTAGGGATGTCATAGCTCCTTTACCAAAACTTTCCTCTGCTCTGGAATTAACATTTAAATATGAACACTCTGGATTTTTAAACATCATCGGTCATGCACCATAGGCCTATAATCCAGGGGTACTCCAATGACAAATGGTTGAAACCAGATGCCTAGAACACAAGTTTTAATTATACAGAAAAATGTGGTTTTATCCTTTAAATTTGTCTCAGCCACATCAATCTGTGTCATTCAAGGCAGTATGATGCTCACCACCCATAACAAGAACTTCAGAAGAAGTGCTCAACATGGCATTTACCTGATGTACTTGGAGCTCAAGTTCCTGGCCTTCATATTTTTCAATGGCTGGCAATAAATTGGTTTCTTATTCTATTCAGGCTATGATGTTCCCAGAAGTGTGAGCAATGAGTGACTACTGTAGCTTGTAAACATACCAAACCCAATGAATCATGGGAAAAACTGTATTGACATAACCTGTGAACATTATCAAACCCTAAAACTAGTTGACCATAGGAACCATTGACATAGCCCCTCTTGACATTGAATATGTTGTTCTAAATACTGTGCATGGCATGGGCAGACCCCACCTGCAGTGTACAGACTGGAACAGGAATTTGCGCAGAGAACAATTTGGGCCAAAAACAGAAAAAACATATTACACAACTCCCAGTACAAATTTGAATAAATCTAACTTGATATTTTCCACCTTTGCATAACTTTGCAAAGACCAAGTAAGCCCAACGACCAACTTTATGACTTTGTGGCAACCAGTACAGCTAAACAAATAGAAACCCATCCAAAAACAAATTATTAAATCGCTGTCTACTGTCTAGCTAGCCAGATGTTGAAACAGCATCTCTCCATAATTGTAACTCCAGGCAGGTCTGCAGTAAAGTGTCATACATTGTTGGAACAGGGAGCTCTCAAGGAAATCAAGATATGTTTGCTCCTTATTTAACTACATTCAGAGCGGATACCTAATTCAGTTTTGCCTCGTCTGATTCCAGAAATTCGTCAAAACTTAGAGAGATTAGGCAGTGAACACCATTTTGTTTTCATCTTCTGGTGCTAGCTACATCTCTGAGGACTAATTAACAATTTCCCCCATTAGCATCACACCACTGATTTTTTAATCAATTTTGACACTATATTCTATGTTTCAAAAGGATACAATGTAGGCTACAGTATCTCGGCCATACTTTTAAGCAAAGAAAGTTTTTAATAGTTAAAGGTAAAGAGCAGTCCCCCCAAACTTATTTTAAAGAAACAGCTAAACAGAACAATTTTCATCCTATTTCTCTTCAAAGTATCATTCATTACATTTTATGATTAAACTATTGCATATTCAAGGCAAACCAAGCAGTTATTTCTGGTAAATTTCACATTTGAAGAGAAAAAACATTGTCACATGACTCCCAAAAGCCAATCATGAAATTGGACAGTCTACTACACTACTTCAATTCGGCTGACTGCTCCTGCCCTTTAAGGCACAATGTGGAATCATCTGAAATACACCAATGAAATTTAGACTCCCTTTGGTTTACAAACATGCATAAGTAGAAATTTGATAGGCAATTGGAAGGAAATTCCCCTCATAGGGTACATGAAAATGTAGGAAAATTTGTGATAAATCTATTCCCCTTCAGGAAAATAATCAATTTTACTCCCATCCTGAGGAATAAACATTACTTCCAGCCCTATCAAACTGGTGCACTTCTTTGTGTATGAAGAAATTAAAATAATAATGGAATAATTCAACTCAAAAGTGGCTGACCAGTTGCTTTGATCGCAATGTGTAAAAACATTCCAAATGTACAGTATCTGCTGCTCAGGTACTGTATGGTAGTACTGTAGATCGGCATGGTCTTTTCTTTGTTTCATACAGCAGGGCTTGATTTTCATGGTTGCCCAATTGTCCGGGACAACTAAAATTCCATACAGACGACCAAAAAGTAAAGTTTTTCTCTCAGATTGAAGAAGTATACTGCTGACTGATCAACTCTTTCATCATTTTCCATCCCATCGTATTTCAGACTTACCTGTTTCTGTCTCTCAAATAACACATTCGGAGCACAATTATTGTTTTTCAGGAGTGCGAAAATGTTTGGGATAACCAAATTTCCTTTTGGACAACTTAAAGTAGTGAAATGGCTGCCAGAAGGACAAGCATATTTTCTGAAAATTGAGGCCTGACAGAATTACTGCACTTTGAAAGACAGACAGTCAATAGAAGTCAAACAATATGGACAAAGTGACCTTTCAATCAAATTTTGATGCAGTATTTGAAGAAGACTTTATTACTTTAGTGTACATATTGTCAGATAGAAATGATTAATGTCTCTCCTTTTGTCACAGCTTCTTGGTTTAAATGAGCTGTGAAGGTTTTGAGAGTTGATGAGGTGAGAAATGATGCAATTTTAGGATAAAAGTGATCCCTGGACAATGAGTCAAGAATGAAGACGGGTCAATAATAACAAAACCATAACTGAAGTGCAGTCATATTTAATACTTAACTGTACCAAAAACCATTTGCAGTCTACAAAGTACAGAAGCCTATAATTCTTAAAGCATCTTGCAAATCAAGATCACAGTACAGAAACTGCAAAACAAAAATGGTTTTGTATTGTAGATATTCTCCACACATGAAGGGTTCAAACTGTCTGTTGCCATAAACTAGACTTGGGCAAAATGACTCACAGCTAGCTAATGAAAGTGAACTGCTTGAACTGTGGCTTGTCCAAGAAAGCCCTACCGTACACAGTCAACACTTGACACACTGAAGCAACAACGGTGCAGATGAGGTCACCATCTAAGGGTCCCTAGTACTGCCCCTTTCTGACAAAAAGAAGTAACCCACATTTTCAATATTTTGAGTTATTTACCAAAACGCGTTACCTTAAAGCCAACAGAAATGCCTCTACATGGCACAAGGACACCTGCTGTAAGTAACTGAACAATTTATAACTTAAACATTGGAAAAAGTTTTTTTCCCAAAATTCATTGCAAAAGCAGACTAATGTGGTCTACTTCCTTTTGTGAGAAAACAATGTCCATGTGAACACATACACTTTTCTGACAGATAGAAGTATGATCTATAATGTTTAATTTCAATATTCTGTCATATTTTTTCAAGAGAAAATGTTTTGTTTTGTTTTGTTTTATACAGGAGATATTGTAAAAGTTGATTACCAAGATTTTCAATGTGGATTACTTCTTTTTGCAAGGAAAAATCAATTAAAATATTCCTTACAATTTCTGACAGAAAGAAGTACAAGCCACTGCTTCTTTTTGTCAGAAACAGTTCGGTCAAAATAATACTTGTATTTTCTGACAGAAAGAAGTAAAAGCCACTGCTTCTCTTTGTCAGAAAGAGTGTAGTGAAAATAATAGTTGTACTTTCTGACAGAAAGAAGTACAAGCCATTGCTTCTTTTTGTCTGAAAAGAATGTAGTTTTCCATGTGGGTTACTTCTTTTCTTGGCTGATTATCTCAGGAAGTAGACTACATGTTAGAATATTAAATACCAGAAAATTTAAGTTTCAGTAAGAGAAAAAAAATATGAAATAAAATCAATTTTGAAAAAATGTGGATTACTTCTTTTTGTCAGAAAGGGGCAGAGTACTTGTAACAAATACAGGGATGATCTGGCACTTCTAATAAAAAGAGGAAATGAGCCTGCTACTTGTAAAAAGAGGAAATTGAGAGGCAGGCACCATTGCTGGGGGCCAAGGGGCAAGCTAATGGGCCCCTGGTGGCATTGATGTCATTATAAACCGACTTCTGATTGGGTAGATTTCTGAGGGCTGTCTTTTCAAGCCTTAAAATTTGGATTTATAAGATATTTTTGACAGAAACTTTTGGTGTAAAACAGAAGAGTGAATTAAAAAAAAGAGGAAATTTCCTCTAAAAAGAAGAAATATCTCATGCCTGTAATATAACGTTGAAGGTCTGGTGGACATAAAAATGACAAAGTTGAATATTTAATGTAAAGTTAGAATTGGTTAATTATAAACAGTTAGATGTAGTTTTACCCCCCACTTTCCAACCTACTGTATTGGTTCAAGTCAAGCCAGCTACAGCCATTTTTCCAGTTGTGGCTCCCTGGCTTGTTCCCTACGCCATTGCTTACACTGGGCACCAAGCACAATGGCTGTAAGTTTCATTTTGAAAGTCCTCAGTATGACCCAGCAAGGACTCAAACTCCCAAGACCCAGACTGCAAGTCTGATGCTCTAAACACTGGACCATGCAGTCAGTTGAAAGCATTTAACCAAGAAAATAGCTCAACTCCCATCAAAGTCTATAAAAAATTGTTCAATGTCCATTATTGCTAATTACAACCACCCTCAATTGTTATCACCATTTATTTTATGATGATTTTGTTGAACGAGACTATGAAACATTGGGATAGCTTGTACACCTATTCATTTTCAGACTTACTGGAAATTTTCTTTTAGTTCCTTATATTATCAGGTTCCAGTGAGCATTTCATATCTTATTGAATCTACCTTACCATGAAATTTGCACTCAAATTTGCATGTCGCTAAAGGACCCATTGGCCAAATGCAGCAACTCTGTACAGTAGCTCTTGCCACGTAACCCCAGAGTTGTTATTTCTTTATCCGATTAGCTCTTGTTTTTAGTGACTGTAGGCCGCCATTGGTGGGGTCCATCAGCCTAAAATCATCTTTATCTATTGTTTACATGAATTTCAAACCCCTCATATTTAATGAACTTGGAGAATTTAAGATACAAATTAGTGTACAACCATCCAGGAGAGAGGTAAGCAAGGAAATCGAAAGATTTAAAGGTGATGGACCCCAGTTATGGCCCACTGAAATCAGACCATCACTTGCTGTCCGGATTTGTGTATAACCTGTCCTAGAGGCAATAAAGTGGAAGGATCTGCACAGTACTGTATGTACACTACACTGTCATTCGAAACCAAACTTGAACTACGTAAGCCTATTTGAAACCCCTTTTCAACTTAACATTTTATCAAGGTGACACAGTATACAATAACATATTCCTGTTGGTTGGTTGTGGAATCTCATCTAACTTTACAATTAGTCCCCACTGACCACAACTTCCTTATCAGCAAGTTGCAAGAGCCTTCTATCAATTGAGTCTAATATTTGAGAGATTAGACATGCACTACTGAACAACCTTTCAGAATAAACATCCCTTAACCCTTAACCAGGGTTAAGAAGCCACATGATGGAATTTCTACAGTACTTTACAGAAGGTGATGTATGTCCGTGACAGTGTACATTCCAGCAGCATACAGTATGTGGAGGACTTAGCCTACAGTACTGACCATTGCAGTGCTTGCATTACAGAGTGCACAAAAATTTGTGATGCTGATCAGTGTAAAAGAAACTGAGTCAAAAGGACTATCTTTTCCAACAGGGCACCAGCATTTTTTGTGCTTCATAAACATATGCAAATTATTACTGCAAATTATTACTGCATATCATTAGCAAATTAGCAACACATGCCAACCACCTGTTGGTGTTGTACTGTATAAGCAGCTTAAAACCATGTTGGCAAATCAGTCAACACAATTTCAGTAGGTTCCGTACGGTACTGAATTTTTTGCGGTAACCTAGAAAAGTATTGTATTGAGAGATTTGCCAAAATAATGTTATACAGATACTCAAAAACCCGCAATGACTCAAACCTCTTCTTCTCACAATATTCAATCGTTATTTTTGCCGTAAATTTTGGGCTGGTACTGGTACTGGTACAGTTAGCAAACATCAACTCAAGTCAATATGTCACAGACTATTGTTCCATGCTGCAAGTGATTTCCAATATACTTTTTCTTAAGTCCTCCCAACCCTTTGGCAAAGGGCCGTTCGGCGAAACCAAACTTGAAACTGCTTCCCGAAGAAGCTATTACGTCCACTGAAGGACAACGCCTAACAACCAACCTCACAGCGAATTCCAATATGTATCCACCACGGATTTCCAATATATATCTTCGTACATCTCGCATGGCGTTCTAGCCATGAAAATACAAAAACCAGAACATCAAGAACTATCAAGACAGTGCAGAACATTCGTTTGATGGGAAACCCTAAGACAAGCCCCGCCTCTAACCCGCAAAGTGGGCACTGATTTTTGCTATTGAACGCCATTGCACAACGTTATTACACTTTTTACCCAGTGACAGGAATATCTTCCATACCTGCTGCGAAGGTTAGCCAATAGGGATGTTGCCGTGGCAGCACACATAGGTCCGCCTATGCATTGTTTAATAGTTGAAAGTGCTGTGAGATACGATTTACTAAATTTGTAGTTGTCGGTAAGCTGAATTATTTGTTAATTTGCGTAGTTCTCTAACTAAGAATGCTTTGGAGATTTGCAATGCGGGTTTTTCACAGGGCTGGGAGGTTCAGCGGGTTTGGGAGTTCAAATGCCCGTCACTTGAGAGGTATGACTTACGTACGGCATACAGTACATGTATGTGACGCATACATGATCTGTACGTTGGCAGTGCATGTATATGGTTCACACATAGTAAGTAACAATCCGTACGTGATTGTACATGCTTATGTGTACATGTATGTAATGCATACACCATTTATTGGCAATACAAGTACTGTATAACGAAGTACGTTTATCATATGACGGAGATTAACCAGTACACAGGGAATACAGCTTGCCTGCCGCTATGCCGACAAGGAGTTGGTGCTCACATCAACAATCTTCGTGTTGGAGTGCACGGTATGCAGACTGGGTTGCAGCTGAGTTTTCTGCTGCGGCAATAACAGTTTCACAGCCTCACTGGTGTTTGTAATTATACTAGGGATGTGACAGTTAATCGGTTAACCGACCAACCCATCGGTTACTCGTGCGTCATTCCTCTACTTAACCGCTTTTGTATTGCCAATTACTCAGGCGCCGCGGCATGGCTTTGTTAGTTAATTGTTACCCAAACATTGCGCAACAAACAGTGTCAGTTTCTCACAAATTATCGCTCGAACAATAACTGTAAAAAGAGTTTTAAAATCGGACGTTCGATTGAACAGATTAATTCCGCAGCAACTCCCTGAATTAAGTACACAATGTTGAGTGACAAGTGGCACACCCATTGTTTCTTTCGTTGGCAGAACTTCGTGTGCTCATCTCCTAATCCCTTCAATAATAGCTACACCCAAGCAAAACTTTAGAAATAAGCGGCACGTTTGAGAGATACTGTAACCATAAAACATGAAAGGCTGTAAAATGGATAAAAGCAGTTTGGATTTGTCGAGTTTCCATTGTTAGTCAGACCATGATTAGGGCACAAGTATATTTGAATAAATCTCCCCACTGTAGCTAATTTATCATGCTGCACCTCCGTAAATTTCATTATTTTTCATTGTTAGAAGCAGTATTTGGAAAAAATTTAACCCATAAAATACCATCGTAAGCGCCAGATAATTCCCGCCATTTTGTTGTTTGCCCAATATCATGTAAAATGGAACATTCCATGTTGATATTTATGAATAAGCATTAAGCAGTTCGCACTGGGTTGTATAGTTGCGATAATGAACTGTACCGTAGAAGTCCACCCTACGATGCACGTAAAAATATGCAACTATCTAATTTTTAGCGGTTCTGGACAGCAAAAAAAAAATGGACTCGATTAACGTATCTCATGGTTCCTTTCCGATGTAAATATCCCCGTTTTTTTGGCACTTCTTCTCCAAACCTTACGTCTTGTTTAAAAATAATCAGCAAATGAAATGCACTTTAGTCAGATCCCCGAAAAATCCACCGACCCAGAGATTTGTGATGCCGTTTCTTGGTGAATTTAGCACGGAGCTTGGCCGGCTGCACAGGCCAGCTATGTAAGCCTTGGAAGTGTTATCTTCATAATGCAAACTCAATGGGGAAATTCTTTTTAAGGTCTGGTATTTTCACACGCTAAATCCCATAGGCAATGGTGCAAGTTGTGATTGGCTGGCTCAGAATCAACGTATTTGAACCAATCACGATGCAGAGGCAATTCAAATTTTGCAATAGATCATATGTCACTGAGTAAAACATGGTCCCTTGCTTAGTGGTAAAAACGGATACGCACGCAAGTCATGCACGGGACCACATACATCATTGTTTTCGTTCGTAATGTCGTCATATCATAACATTCCATTAGTCCTACTGTAAACAACTTTACGGTAGGAATGCTGGGAATTCCTTAATTTATTCAGGATAATAGGGCTTGGTTGTGCTGTTTGCGGCTGGTGGGCCGTTTACAGTGCAATTGTACACCTGGCTACTAAGACAAACACGTAAGCGCTGTACATGTATTGAACACTGCATCGCAAGCAAGCTGCATCAAAAGAGCTGTGTCAGAGTGTTTCATGAAGTAACTGACGATATTACTTAGGACCAGGGGGGGAAATACAACAGTTTGTGTAATGTTAAAAAGTGCACATGGTCTGAAGAAAGCTTCATTAAATGGGAGATGGGCTTTGTAAAAAGATGATATAAACTCAGGGCAAAATACCAACATTTTTGCTACATGCTAACATCGGCGAATATGACTTAGGACGCCATTTTTAGACTGGTACTTTCCTGTACAAAAGTGATGGTGCTCTTTGGAAATGTTGACTTTTTGTTGTTGTGGTGAACATTACATCATTTTCGGTTAAACGGTTAACCTCCGGTTTATAAAATCTGTTAAACGGATGGTGAGTTAACCAAAATGCACAGCCCCTAATTGTACGCCAGGCCATTCCTAGCCCTCAAACAGGGCTGTGTGTTTGTTACATAGCCTAGTCTCATTCCTCTCACAACACAGCCCTTTCGCGGATACACTTCACAACCCTCGTCACTAACCAGGACGCCCACGGAATGTTACCTCTTGCGTCTCCAAATAACAAAATATTCTCACCAAACTTCACACAGATGATCTCTGGCATCACATTTACCTTTCCACAAAAGATGTTCACAATGCTTCATCAAAGAATGGCCGAATTTTCACTGCCAATTTTGACCGTAACAGTTAGTCACTGCGTCATGTTTTCAAGCTCTCGACAACTGTTCTCAGTAGAGGTCAAAGGTCACGAGTGGCAAACTTGACAAAACGGGATAGAATACACTCCACCTGCGTCTTCATAATACCGTCTTTGAATTTGATATCAGCAACAATATGAAGTATGTTGAAGTATGTATTATTCGGAATACCGCGTAGACTCAAGTGACTACGGCAGGGAGCAATTTGTTTTTAAAATTTTGATTAGCAGTTTTGCTACTCATTATTCAAAATTGATTAGCAATCCCCCGAAAATGATTAGCAACTTTTTATATTGACATTTCCTAGCTGTATATTTTTACAGCAGCTTGTAAAAAACTACAGAATCCAAGACTGATCGAAGGGTAGGTATGATATTACAGGTAATGAAACATCATGCTTTATGCGTCCATATGACCTGTATCACGTATGCAGTATAACTACACTCAGGCCAAAAAATTCCCTTAGATGTCTCCAAGGCAATTTCTGTACAGCAGCTCTCGACGACATTTTATGGGATCTCCTCAAAATTTTTCTAAACTTCTTGCTTTGCTGCCTTTCATTTGAAAATGTTTGTTTGTCAATTCAAAGACCAAAATAAAGCCATGAAAATAGCAATGTTATTCCCTCATTGGTTGGTTTGTACCTAATCTTATAAAGCCTGATTCTCTTTATCCCATTCATAGTCCTAGCTGCTAAGTGTCATTTTGGAACAGGGGCAGTGGTATGACATACAGACATATGAAAGCAATTAATCAGAGAACAGTGCCATCTTTTATTGACATTCATCAGATGCAACCATCCATAATCCTCTTCATCATCACTGTCCACATTGTCACTAGGGGGTTTTCCTTTTTCGCTAATTTCCCTTTCCTGAAATTGGGCCACCACTTTCTTGTAACAACATACTGACTACCAATTAGTCCACCCATACCCATTATATTTTATGAATCAAAGCTCCATCTCCTACAATGTACAACCAAGCAGAGTAACTGCCGATGTGAAGAATCAAGCTAATCCTATAGGACAGAGATTCACCCCAAAATGTCCAAAACATTTCACCCAATTTAACCTAATACAGATGAAAAAAGAGGTCATCAGCTTAATTAATTTAGTAGGTTTTAAAACTTATGATAATCTAAGCAAGTTTTGAGGCTTCTTAAATCCTTTCACAAGTTGTCAAAAAAGTGAACCTATGATCTCCTCAGTGTCCCTTAAAATCTGACTTAAAGACAGTACACTAGTACATTCTACTGTACAGGTATTCCTTTCTCAAGGTTAGCCAGCCCAAAACGTAAAAGCTGACAGGGATACAAACTTATCTAGATGACATTCACTTCATTAAATAGTTTCACGGCATGTGTAGAATACTCAAACTAAGCCCTGCCTAATATTTTTAAAAACTTTACTTCAGCAATTTCCTTGTACGATATGTTTTCCTTCAGAGTTGCTTATTTTGGCTCCTGTGCTATCCTAACAAGGTTTTACGTTAACATTTCTGAGCCTAGCCTAGTCTCGAGGGCAAACTTGCATCGATCAGCAGTTGCCGATTTGGAATGCCGGTGTTGCTTGGCGCGCAGTTTCTTTGCATCCAGTAGAACCGTACAGAACGGAATCGTGAGTTATGCAACATGAACAAAAGGATGAAATATTTACGCAGTGATTTGTAATTTCAAACCATGTTTACAGCCTTAAATATTCACCATTTTTAGGAGTTTAAACAGTGATTTGAGAATGTAGAGCATGTTTGACTGAGAATAATGTAAAGATTGATCGACGGCAAAAGTCTCCTGTCATTACCAGAATAATCAAGGGCAAAACCAGTTGCTTTCCGCGGATTTTGCCTTCAATGCCGATGTACGTAGTAGTAAACAATGCATCTCTCCTGCAGGGCCAGTTCGTGGGTTTAAATTCTTGAAAGCGGAAAAATAAGGTGATTTTATTTGGAAACAACATGGTTTGCGGAGCAAGTACGGGGCCAATTTTTTGGTTTTGCATGATCAGTTTTCATGACTTCCAATTTCTGGTTTTATTTTCTCCTTACATTATTTTGTTCTGTGAACATTCAAAGTCACAATACCTGCTGAAATTTTGCATCGCAAGTCTGCTATTCAAGATCAAATGATGTATTGCAATTATCAATTTTTCCTCGTTTTTGAATAGCAAATTGCGATGCGAACCCGAACAAATTGCTCCCTGTACGGTTGTGAAGTGTTTCCACGTAAAGGCTATGTTGTGAGAGGAACGAACACACAGCCCTGTTCTAGGACTACGCCATTCCAATTGATGTAAATCAATAGCCTAAGGTGTTTGTAAATGTACGCAATGTCAACTGTTGTACTTTCCCCTGGTGCAGTGAGGTAAGCCGTACGCCAAATTTATTTCCATACGCCAAAGATGATCTTTCTGTGAAAGGCCTTACTTTCCAGTATGGACACTGACTAGCTGAGTTTGCCTAGTCCATACATAGGCCTAGGCCTAAGCTAGCCTAGGCCTAGTCCTTTAGTACTTACTGAGGACTAACACTGAGTTAGCCTAGGCCTAGGCCAACTGTTGTTAGACTAAGCCACAACAACAGTTAGCTAGGCTAGGTTAAACGTTAATAAGCCTAACGACAGGAACCTAAATTAGAGCCAAAAGAAACTTACAGGAAATCAAACTGTTCAAATGATGTTATATTGCAGCTGTAAAACACAGCGATGTCTACATTGCACAAACAACAGACAGCCACCAACTCCAGTATAAAGCAACGGGCGCTGAAGGGAAAGAGGTGTCGTAATACTGCAGTATGTGGTGTGTAACTTATTCGTACGTGTACGTGTATACACTGCTCTTAGTCTTAGCAACATAGACCTAACAACATTATGAGCGCAGAATACGGAATATGCGCTGCAAAGTTTCAATCGTCGTGATCGACCGAACGTAGAATATCAAACATGATAAAGGGTAAACAAATCCAGATGACATTGCGTAATGTTCTGTTGCGCCCCTGCGACATGATTCACATCCGGGTAGCAATCATCGGGAACGGCCAAAAAGTAGAGAGAAAATTGCAACGACGTATAATTCACATTCCTAAATTTTGCAGTGATATTATTTTCCTCGAGAAACATATGAACTTGAATAGACCGAGCAGGGAGCTGGAAGAGATGGAGATCGCTCGCACAAGTCCAGGGGTGGCGCCAGCGAGGGGATTGGGGGCCGGGGGGAGCCATGCCCCGCCGGGGGAAGCCATCGGGGGGGCATGGCTCCCCGTCGGGGAACACTCCCCCCTCCCCCGTCGGGGAAGGTCGGCGGTTTCGTCGGGGAGGCCTAAAATAATAATAAAAAAATAATAAAAAAAAAACTCCCAGGACTGGAGTTACTAGTTGTGTGAACATATTTTTTTGTTTTGAAATAATATTTTAATACATATCGGAATCGACTTTCAATCACTTCTTCTTTACTCAGTTATATACCACATTCCATGTACCCGTGTCCTATCTCCTCCCCGTCGGGGAAGGACGGCAATTTCCTTTGCGGACACCTAAAAATGAACGTAAAGGACTTAAAATTACTGGATGGATGATCGTGAACTGTTTTTTTTTTTTTTTTTTTAAACTAATCTATTCTTTAGTAACGGCATTTTAAAGCCTATCTGAATCTGTTTTAATCAATTCTTACTAGCTCTGCCCTCCTTCATTCCATCTTCCAATCGCAAGGTCATGCCCCCGTCGGGGAAGGCTGACGGCCTTTTCCCTGTTGTTGAGAAAACCCAATTTCGTCGGGGGCCTTCATCTTCATGCCCACGGTAAACTTATAAAAGATGCGGCCGGGTCTGATAAACTTCAGTGGCACCCGAAAGTTCTTGATTTTGCCCACAAGCTAGATGACCATATTCTTCAAGAAAACTCACAATTCCGAATTTTCTTGACAAAAACAGACGAGAGGTTGATCATGATCATGATCATGTGCATGCAGTGCCCGATGGTTTGCCATCTGGCCTGCCCCGACAGCCGAATTCTAGCAACGGTAAAGAAAATCGACCAGCCCGTTTTCAGTTTCACTTACTGATAAACAGTAGTGTGATAAGGTCTCCCCCATAAGTCTGACTGAAAAATTAATTTGAAAGTACCTTGTAACATGACATATTTTCAAATACGTTGGAACTTAAAACCATTTATATTCTGAAATTCAGGCAGTCACGTAAAAAAATTCACTTATTTAGTGAACATTGCAATTATAGTAATTCCGTTGCATACCCCCCCCCCCCCCGGAAAGAGACAAGACCATTTCATTTACTTGTAGAAGTACCGTTAATCTGGTACTTTTCTGATCATTTAGCAATTTGGGTTTTTTCTATTGAAAAGAAACTTTCATTTCAAAGGAAAGTTAAAAAAAAACGACTGCTTCATTTCTAAGTTACAAGTCTGGGAAATGCCATTCGGGCTATTTGAGGGGTTAGATTTTTTTTAAGTTTCTGTACACTCCGCTTCAACTGATGGTGGCACTCCGCATAGATAGTATTTTGGTCGAACAGATTACTTTACTACGGAAGCTTAAAAGTGCCACAAGATCACAATACCTTTTGGCTAGTAAGCTAACATTTTTCAGAAAAATGTCAAGATGACAACATAATATCTCGTCAAAAAACACAAAAATGATGATATGAGAACTTATCACATTTCGTCATTTCAACAATTTTCTGCAAAATGTGAAATTTCTCTCATCCTGCCAAGTGTGCAAAGAAACAATTTTCTGAAAAATGATGAAATGGCAACATATCATATCTCGTTATTTCAACCATTTTCTGCAAAATGTTGAGTTCCTCACATTTTTTCCAAGTGTGCAAAGCAACAATGTTTTGAAAAATGATGAAATGACATCTTATCATATCTCGTCATTTCAACAGTTTCCTGCAAAATGTTGAATTTCTCACATCTGTCCAAGTGCGCAAAGCAACAATTTTTTGAAAAATGACGACATGACAACTTATCATATCTCGTCATTTCAACAATTTTCTGCAAAATTTTGAATTTCTCACATTTTTCCAAGTGTGCAAAGCAACATTTTTCTGTAAAATGATGAAATGGCAACTTGTCATATCTCGTCATTTCAACAATTTTTTGCAAAATGTTGAATTTCTCACATCTTTTCAAGTGTGCAAAGCAACAATTTTCGGAAAAAAATGAAATGACGATTTATTAGATCGTGTGGTTTCTGCAACAATTTTATGCAAAATGATTGAATGACAACTAAGCAATATTTTTCCTTGCTATCAATTTCTACCGTGGTTCTGACAGGACATCGCATTCCTTTCTTCAAACGTGGAATATTTTAGTTGATGTTACTTAACCAACTTGCTTAGTTGTCATGTTTTAAGTTTCGGATTCTACTAGAACATGACAGAATTGTTAGCAGATAAGTTGTCGACATGGTGTTTTTACTGTTTGTTGAGCAGGGGGTGGAGTGAATGAGGTGGGGGCACTGGGTGGGTCTAAAAAAATTAACAGCACTTATCCCGAATACTGCAGAGGCATGGTCACCCCAACATTTGGCCGATAAAGATCCTGTGACTCTGGAAAAATCTCAGTGCCGTACCATGGGAAATTCCTAGCGAGGTAAATTTTCTTGGTATTTGATGCATCATGGGAAATCTGTGATGTCAACGTGGCACATTAATTTTAACATTGCATTCAATTTATTTATAATTATGATGCCTCTGCAGACAATATTAATCAACATTGTTGTTGTACTCTACATATGGTGAAGGGTAATGCTATATCTTCAGGAAAAGATATTCAAACATTCCAACAGTATCAAATTTCAAGGACAAACAGGAAGTTCAATTATAAAGAAAATCAAAAAGAATTTGAAGCAATGTGCCCACATTACATAACTTTCTGTGTTGAAGAGCAGAGGTATTTTTAACAAAAGTAACCAATCTTTAAAGTGAGATATCTTGAGTTAGGAAAATGGTATTGTGATAGGGTTTGAAGGAAATTGTGTGGAATATTTTTGTTTTTCTTACAAGACAGAGGCGAAAACCCTCCAGAACGTGCCTTTAACCGATGTAAATTTAGAACTACAAGATAGTATGGTTGGTTAGTTGGGAGTTTAAACACTGCACTACCAATGCCTTGTTACGTACATGCTTTAAACATTCAAGAAATTTCTGCATCCTTCATACAAAATACTTTATCTTTAATTGTAAAATAAACAATAGGATTCCAAATGCACTTTTTTCTACAGTAATTTTCAGTCTTGTACGGAAGAAGAGCTATTTATTTTAAAGAGAGTGGATAATGAAGTACGTTCGTTGAAACTGAATGATTTTTTTCGGATATAAGACCCCGTTCCATTGTTAAATATGATTCTCTATTTTCAGTGCTTTTTTTTTCTCTCTCTCTTAGTATCTCAGTTTGACCTACCAAAATGAACGGTATCTATTGTTTATGTATGCTCTACAGACAGCTTTTTTTAACAATTTTTAACTATTTGCCACTTCACCCTTACTTCCATTGCATTTTCACCAAAAGGAAATAAGATCTTAGTTCTCCTGTTGCAAGGAAGTGCTTTCAAGCTAAAATTTTTTCAAGTAACTTCACGATGTAAATTGAACACACAAATATGAACTGAAATAAAGAATGGTTAAGAAAACATAGGGGGGGGGGGGGGAACCAATGCTTCTTTGGTTAAGCTTTGAGCTGAATTTATGTTTGGAAATCCTACTTATTTAGCGTAGTGACATGACAACCATGTCAAATACTGGTATGCAGTGCATGCCCCTCCCCCTTTTGGTACTCCACTGGGAAATCCACCATCGCTTGGTGTGTAGCCGTAGCAAAGACCTTGGAAGAAAATCTTGTTGGTGGGGGGGGGGGGGGGATTGCTACAAAGAACTGTTTTGAACTTTTCGCTGCGTTAATCAGACGGACATTCATCGGAATGGCATGTATTTTACTTGTAAAGAGGCAGATCTTGTCAGTCTCTCTGAAGTTAAATAGTCTCCTTCCCTTTCACTCATATTCTTATCCCTGCCTCTCCGTTTCTCTCTTCCTTATTTGCCTTTTTTTCAATCCGGAGGTTTGAACTGATGTTCCCGGTCGAAACGTCAACGAGGCACTTTGCCCCCTGTCCCGGCAGATACTACGGCTTGTCACTTTGTTTAAAGTTGCACAAAATCTTAAGCTGCCAGTAATATTGTCTTCGGTCTAAGTTTTCTGGCGCGTAGGAGAATAGAATTTTCAAATTTCACTCGTATTAGTGAGTTTGTTCTCGGAGTGCGCGTGATGCGCGCGGAGAAAATTTTGCTCGTATTTTTATTGCTTTTGATGTTCATCATGTATTCCTTCATTTAACATTGCAAAATTTAATCATAATAGGCTATTGAAAAGTCTTGTAATTTCTCTGGGCTCCCTTCCTTTCGCCCTTTCTTATTATTTTTATTCTTAAACTCTTTAAAAGTGTGGGGGAAGTATACCCTTGCCCCTGTAATACTGCGTATGCCTGGGGACTCCAACGCTAATTTCAGAATTGTTGGATTTCGACAAAATAGTATTGTAAGCACTGGAAAATGGAAAAATGATACTTTGGATATGCTTGGTTTTTCATGATGATTCAAAGTGACAACAATATCCTGGATTGGTCTACACAGGGGGTCCGCCCGGGTGTCAACTATCTATGGGTACGTCACTTGGTGCTCAGCTTAGTGTCAAAAACTGCCCCTCTAAGGGCTTCACCCATTGCAGCCTACCGGTTGATTTGTTGTCCAAAGCCATATACTCTTAATCAACCAAATGTTTTGGTGACCAGGCATCTACAATATTTGGTGTTAATTTATTTTAACCCCCCTCTTGTCTCCCTCACTTCATCCGTTGCTCAACAAACTATGAAAACAACATGACGACAATTGATCATCCAATTGTCCTCCAATAATCCGAAAATTAAAACATGTCAATAAAGCAACTTTTTGGGTAATGTATCATATCCCTTATTTGAAGAGAGAAAATACAATGTCCCCTCAGAACCACAGTAGAAAACTGATAAAAAGAGATATAATCATTTTATCATTTTTCAGAAAATTGTTGCCTTGCACACTTGGAAAAATGTGAGAAATTTAGCATTTTGCAGAAAATTGTTGAAATGAAGAGCTATTATAAGTTGTCATTTCGTCATTTTTCAAAAATCCGTTGCTTTGCACACTTGAAAAGATATGAGAAATTTAACATTTTGCAGAAAATTGTTGGAATGACGAGCTATGATTAGTTGTCTTTTCGTCATTTTGCAGAAAATTGTTGCCTTGCACACTTGGACAGATGTGAGAAATTTACCATTTTGCAAAAAATTGTTGAAAAGACGAGATATTATTATAAGTTGTCATTTCGTCATTTTTCAGAAAATTGTTGCTTTGCACAGTTGGAAAGATGTGAGGAATTTAACATTTGCAGAAAATTGTTGAAATGACGAGATATGATATGTTGTCATTTCATCATTATTCAAAAAATTGTTGCTTTACACACTTGAAAAGATGTGAGAAATTCAACATTTTGCAGAAAATTGTTGAAATGACGAGATATAATAAGTTGTCATTTCGTCATTTTTCAAAAATCCGTTGCTTTGCACACTTGAAAAGATATGAGAAATTTAACATTTTGCAGAAAATTGTTGGAATGACGAGCTATGATTAGTTGTCTTTTCGTCATTTTGCAGAAAATTGTTGCCTTGCACACTTGGACAGATGTGAGAAATTTACCATTTTGCAAAAAATTGTTGAAAAGACGAGATATTATTATAAGTTGTCATTTCGTCATTTTTCAGAAAATTGTTGCTTTGCACAGTTGGAAAGATGTGAGGAATTTAACATTTGCAGAAAATTGTTGAAATGACGAGATATGATATGTTGTCATTTCATCATTATTCAAAAAATTGTTGCTTTACACACTTGAAAAGATGTGAGAAATTCAACATTTTGCAGAAAATTGTTGAAATGACGAGATATAATAAGTTGTCATTTTGTAATTTTTCAGAAAAATGTAGCTTTCCACACTTGGAAAGATGTGAGGAATTTAACATTTTGCAGAAAATTGTTGAAATGACGAAATGTGTCAAGTTCTCATTTCATAATTTTTGTGTTTTTTGACGAGATATTATGTTGTCATCTTGACATTTTTCTGAAAAATGTTAACTTACTAGCCAAAAAGATATTGTGATCTTGTGGCACTTTTAAGCTTCCGTACTTTACAGAACAAAGCATGCTTGTAAATTATTCTTCGTTTTGGGGCAGTATTATGAAGTGAAAATTTTATTGCGAAAAAAGCTGGAAAGCTGACTTCTTAAATTCTAGTTCGAACACGGAAAATGCCATTTCCTCCTGTCTTGGGGCTCTCAATTTTTCAAAAATTTTTGTGCGCTCGATTTAGATGGTCTTTCGGGGAGAATTACACTTTTCGGACAAAAAACAGCCCTGCTCCCTTCCAAACTGAAACTCTCCCGTATGCCTATGACAATAAAATAAAATATGAAATTTCGAATATATGCGAAGCCAAACTTTTTCACCGGGAGAATGTTCCAATATGGTCTGAGGGCCTGAATCTGCATGATGATATTCAGTAACCCCAACAAAAGTTACAGATTATCATTTTTTATCTTTGCCATATGAAGGACAGATTCTTCATCATGCCTCAGTCACATTACCGCCGGGCGCCGGCCGATGAGTAAAATCGGCCGATGTCTGACATCGGCCTGGCGCCGGGGGGTTTTTACCAAATCTCACCGACATCTTTCATGTGGTCACATTTCTCCGGTCGCCGCTCGGGCGCTGCCAGGTGACCGGCCGATGGTTTCTCCATCAATTTCGCCGGGCTCCGGCCGGTGTCCTTTAGGACGTCTGCAGGTCACCTGTCGAACACCGGCAGGGCATCGGCAGATGTCCGACGGGACATCGGCCGGCACCCGGCCGATTTAACTCATCTGCCGGTCCCCGGCAGTGCCCTGCCCGGGCGCCCGAAGGATGCCGACCGGGCATCTGTCGGTAGCCCTTCACATCGGGCGATGTCCCGTAGGGTGCCCGCCGATATACATACTTTTTCCGATGTATCCACCGGCGCCGATGTCCCACCGACGTCGGCAACTCATTTGAAAATTTTAACTCCGCGCTAAAACTTCACCGGGCGCCGCCCGATGTCTAAAAAAAACCGGCCGGCGAGGCAAATTCGTCGGCCGATCATCTGCAGGGCGCCTGCCGATGTCGCCGATGTCTGGCCGATTTAGGTCCTGCCGGCACCCGGCCGGGCGCCTTTTCGGACATCGGCGGTAATGTGACTGTAGCATTAGAGACCCAAAATTTTTCATGGTACTAACAAAAGCCAAATTTCTTTAAAAAAAACTCCAGATTTTTAAATATTTGTTAAAACGAAAGTTCCAAATTTCGGCGCGTTACGCGCGCCTCATATTCTGTCAAGTCACGCCCACCGGGACATAACATCACCTTTGTCAGGGCCTTGAAATTCTGTCCCCCCTGTCGGGGAGCTTGGCCCCCCTGTCGGTCAAATCCTGACGCCAGTCCTGTACAAGTCTGCCAGACAATGCAAGCCCGTAGCCAGCCCATGTGGAGGGGTGGGTCTTTTTTCCAAGATGTGAACCTTTTTCCAAATACGGAGGCGGCTGGAGCGTGCCGTAAGCATGCATTTGCTAAGGGTCGGGGCATGCTTCCCCCGAAAAGTTTGAAATCTGCAGATTTCCTGTAATCTGGAGCATTTTAGGCTTTTGAACGCTCCGACCGTTCGAACGGTCCGACCCCCCCCCCCCCCTACGGCTACGGGCCTGCAATGTGTACTTAAAAGTATATTAATTCTTTTCAAGGGACAAAATTAGTGAGATGGGCACTGTTTAACAAAGTGTTTCTTGATTGGCTGTTGCCATTGTATTGTATCGATTGTATTCTTTGTTACGGTTGGGGATTAGGTTTGGGATTAGGCTATCGTTAGCCAGTTAAGAATTTTTTTTTTTTTTTGTTAAACAGTGCGCATCGCACCACAAAATTTGATTGAAAAGTCACTTTGTTTCTGTTGTTTGACGTTTGTTGACTCTCCTTCATAATGACGATCTCCTTTCAAAGCCTAGTAATCCTGTAACAAAGGCCATTGTTTGTCAAGATACTGCTTTGATCATTATGTGCTTATCCGACACACGTGAAACGTTTTCAACGCCTTGATCGAAACGACTGTTCAACCACATTTAGGTTGCACAATTCTGTTTTCATTCTAATTTATTCATTAAGCAAAGAGTGCACCAGTTTAAAATTCAACAAGAGTTTAAGTATTCTTGTTGATATTTCAGCCAATGCAATTCCTGTTTGTTTCTGAAATAGCGACAAAGGTATTTTCGCTTAAGAAGTAATATATAAACACATTGTACACTTTTAGAACGTTATATCTGGTGGCACTGTGTTGAAATATTTTTGATCTCTTTGACGGCTGGCAGTGTGATGCTTAGGGTCTCACTACTCCATTAGAGTAGTGTTCTAGAGCGTCAAGTGCACAGCCTCAAAGAAGTAGTCCTTTTAGCTCTGGTTTTGACCAAATTTTGTCAAGATAACCTGCCAGCTGGGTGATGAAAGTCCATGAATATGAAAGAGTACTTGCCAGAGTGTGGATGTTGAAAATTTGGGTAAGATTGATGGTGATTTTGACTGTTTAAAAAATTGCTGTCAAATGGCGGAGATTTTCCGTTTTTGTGAAGAGGCTAGGGTTGGGTGTACCCTACAAAAATTTTAAGTCCTTCTGACTCAAAATCTAAACGGTCATTGTGTGGAAATTTTGTAGTGCCATGATGGGCAAACTTGTCAGCTATCAAGTGATGGTTGTCTTGAAATAGCTTTGAACTTTGAGAAGGCTGCAGCGGCCTCGAAAGGGAGCTAATTTAGTGTGTAAGTCATTTGGGAAATTATTGGGGGTGTGAGACCTTAGGAGGGAAACAATCCTCTAATCTCTCACAGCTGTAGCAGACGACCAGAATCACTGTCCCTACTGTCTAATCTCTATTAGTTCAGAGGAATTTCAGGAATCAGTTAGTAAGAGGCTTATAAGTGACAGCTAAGCACTTATACAAAAGAAGAGCAAGGCGAGCAATCTCCATCTCTTCTAGCTCCCTGGACCGAGAAACCGTAGTGACGTACAGGTGGGAGTTGTTCATACTGTTCATAATCATACTTATAGTTATATAAAGACTTCAAAATATTGTTTTCCTTTCTATATCGTTTCGTATTAGGAAAGGCGGAGCAGATTGCTCTCCCCTGCCCCTCCCAATTTTTGCAAGACCTAACAATTTCGGGGCAGAACTTTTGGAAATCGGGCAGCGTCAGCTGAAACTAAAATATTAAAAAAAAAAATAAACGGAAAAAATCACAAAAACTCGCTACACATTAGTGCACTGCAAAAGGTAGGTACTTATTCATGAGTTTAGGCAGTTTTCCCAATACAGTGCGCGAATACGCCTATCCAAATTCTGCTGAAACATTTGCCAGTTCCTTGCCTAAACTTAGAAAACAGTGCCACAGTCGGGTTGATGCGCACTGTTTAACAAGGTGTTTCTTGATTGGCTGTTGCCATTGTAGTGTATCGATTGTATTCTTTGTTCAGGTTAGGGATTAGGTTAGGGATTAGGGCTATTGTTAGCCAGTAAGGAAATTCCTTGTTAAAAAGTGCGCATCGCCCCTCACAGTCAGGGTAACATGTATACGAAGAGTCAAAAAGATAAAAGATAAGTCCCGGACGGCACATTTGTGATCGAAGCCTGTCACTTTAAAGAAACATCACTTCCTCGGCGTGTTAAAAGTTGCGAAACAAAATGCGGTAATGGTCAATTAATTGGTCTGAACTAGTCTTTCACTGTTTGAACGAAAAATACAAAGTAAAATTTACATGGAAAATAAAGGTGATTGCATGACTGTGACTTGCAACCGTACGCGTGACATATTCGGGCACCAGGCTAATAGAAGTTCCTCTTTCCCATGTAGTTTGCATGCAATTTAATTTAAAAAAAATTGCCAGGAATGGTACGGTAACATATGCGGGCGATCAAGTTGAAAAATTAGAGTCTGGGATGGATACAATCGCCAAATTACACGAACATTCGGGCAAAAGTAATGAAAATCGGGTAAGTTGTCCTTTAATTCAATAAGGCATATGCCTACATGCGAGATCTTTCCCTTTATTTGCTTGATAATTCATTTAAATCAACCTCGTAACGTGACATTCTTAGCTGATAATGACTTGCTTGTCACTGATGATCCTGTTGCTGATGTTTTTATAATAATTGTAAACAAAAGCTCAAATAACATCTGCTTTATTTCTACTAATATAAGCTACAAGTCTGGGAAATGGCATTTCCGACTTTCTGATCATCTGAGGGGTCCAATTTTCAAAAATTTATGTACGCTCTGCGCCAACAGACGGTGCCGCTCCACTAAGACAGAGTTTTGGTCGAACAATGGTTACTTTTCGTTTTTTGCCAATATTTCAAATTACGTTTCATTAACAGCAGAAAAACGCAACATTTTCAGAACATGGATCAAGAAGAAAAAGATGCAAACTAACTTCTGATAGTCCCCCTTCTCGGAAGGTAGTCAAAAATGGGGAAGGCTAGAGAATTTGCCCCTCCCCATAAAATGAATACGCCTAGCTTTTTTTTTTCTTCTTCTTCTTCTTCTTCTTCTTCTTCTTCTTCTTCTTCTTCTTCTTCTTCTTCTTCTTCTTCTTCTTCTTCTTCTTCTTCTTCTTCTTCTTCTTCTTCTACTTCTTCTTCTTCTTCTTCTTCTTCTTCTTCTTCTTCTTCTTCTTCTTCTTCTTCTTCTTCTTCTTCTTCTTCTTCTTCTTCTTCTTCTTCTTCTTCTTCTTCTTCTTCTTCTTCTTCTTCTTCTTCTTCTTCTTCTTCTTCTTCTTCTTCTTCTTCTTCTTCTTCTTCTTCTTCTTCTTCTTCTTCTTCTTCTTCTTCTTCTTCTTCTTCTTCTTCTTCTTCTTCTTCTTCTTCTTCTTCTTCTTCTTCTTCTTCTTCTTCTTCTTCTTCTTCTTCTTCTTCTTCTTCTTCTTCTTCTTCTTCTTCTTCTTCTTCTTCTTCTTCTTCTTCTTCTTCTTCTTCTTCTTCTTCTTCTTCTTCTTCTTCTTCTTCTTCTTCTTCTTCTTCTTCTTCTTCTTCTTCTTCTTCTTCTTCTTCTTCTTCTTCTTCTTCTTCTTCTTCTTCTTCTTCTTCTTCTTCTTCTTCTTCTTCTTCTTCTTCTTCTTCTTCTTCTTCTTCTCCTTCTCCTTCTTCTTCTTCTTCTTCTCCTTCTTCTTCTTCTTCTTCTTCTTCTTCTTCTTCTCCTTCTTCTCCTTCTTCTTCTTCTGCTAATTTTCTGGTCATTTTGCATGCAGTTAAGTTAATATATTTGAAGTGAAAATTGTTTGGCGAAAGAAAGCTCAAAATTGCGATTGCCCAGATTTTATTTCATTTATTTGTTTCATCGCTCAAGTAGGCCTTAATGCAATGACATAATTAAACATATTTGCAGAAGTTAATATGAGATTCACGGTGTAAGGAAGTGAGTCTACTTAAAAGCCTGGGAAATACCATTTCCGGTTATCTGAGGGGTTTGAAATTTTAAAAATTGTCTGTACCCTCGGCTTCAACCAAAGGTGGCGCTTCGCTTAGATAGTCTTTCGACAGTTTTGGTACAATTTTTGATTTCCATGAAAAGAGAAACCTATGCAGTTATGATGGCGTGTATACATATGTGAATGTATGAATGTGTGGTGTGTTTGTGATACTTTGCTTGTTTGCACGCTATCTCAAGGTGTTAAGATCTGGTCGTTATACAGTTCCCAAACTTGGTACACAGATGCCACATGCTGAGAGAAAGAACTCTGTTGATTTTGGCAGAGGTCAAAGGCCATCTGGGGTCATGAGGGGTCACGGTCAAAGGGGGTCATCAGATGCCCAAAAGCAGTTTTAATTTTGATAAGTTAAAAAGGAACATATTCCAAGCATTCTGGTGAAAGCTTTATTCATTTCCCGTATTCAGTTTTCAAGGTATTGGACTATTCAATGAGGCAAATTTTCTATATTAAATGAACTTGGAGCAAGCAGGCGTGAGGTCATGGCTTCACAATGTCGGCTAATGTTTTGTACTTATTTATAATTTACCACTTATTTATTCGAGAAAAATTTAATGTATAAATACCATTGGTGCATCCTGAGCAATGGGATTTTAAGAACTTCTTGTGCCTTAGGGGGAAGATAACTTCCCTAATCAACTCAGGGTCAAATTAACAGGAAGAAAAATAAAAGAAAAACAAAACATTGGTTAATGTAGTGAATCCATGACATCATACCTGCTTGCTTCAAGTTCACTTTTTATAGAAAATGTGTCAACTTCAGTTGCTAATATCTCGAGAACCAAACGTGGGAAATTAATGAAACTTTAACCAGAGTGCTTAGAGTGTTCCTCTTCAGCACATCAAACATAAATTTGGTTCTGGACTATTCTTTTAACTGTATCTCAGGGTAGGAAACTTAAACAGATTTCGTATGTGGTATGTGGATGTGTTACGGTGAGTTGAAAATCCTTGCTGTTTTTGGTGGAGGTCAGTACGTAGTCATCATTCAGTGAAACCTTGTTTGCAGAATATTGTAAAGTAAGTTGATGTAGTACGGGGATCTTGCATAGCCGGAAACAGAAAAAACAGATGGAGAGTTCAAATCGATTTTATGGTGATTTATTCGTTGATTGAGTTCCAATTGAAAAAAAAAAGATGATCAAGCTTTAATTATTCGGCCGGCAAAAAAGAATTAATTGAATATCATGTTACTCAAGTGCTCCTCGTTTGAAGTCTGCTGCACTAGTCCCTGCTTGCAAAACTTGCAAGCTAGGAGAGCTTTCATGTCTCGGGGAGATCGGAACACATGCAGTCCCCTGATTGGTCAAAAATTGTGACGCACCGAATTAAATTAATATTAATAAATGTGCCGATCTAAATGACCAATGAGGAGACTGTAAAGGGTGAAATTGGCCACACCTTGAAAATACGGGATACAGCGTACGTGGAACTAGGAGGAGGTAGATTGTCACCTTCACCGGTAACACGTGACGGGAGACAGGAAGGACCCTGGGAATCTAGAACAAAGAAAGGGAGAGTTGCTCGTAAACAACAAGATGGCGTTCCTGTTAAAGGTCATGGAGAGTGCACTATACTACATGACAATATTAATGACTTGTATGCAATTGGATTGATTTGGCTTTTTGAATGTAGAAGTGTTAAAAACCAGTTGGTGGTTCTTGGTGGAGTCAAAGGTCGTCCTGGGTCACCAAGGGTTACAATAAATGTGGCATTATTTGGAATAAAACATGTTTGTAACATCGAAGCCTCAATGCATTTTTGCATTCTGGTTTCTAGTAGCATTCTGATCCCTTTGCAGGTTGCTGATTTTACTTTATGTATTTTATTACAAAGGGAAGCTCAAAATTCAGAGACTGCTTAGCCAGGGAAAGCATTTTCGGCTTTCGGAGGGGTCCAGTTTTTCAAATATTTCCGTACGCTCAGAGCCAACCAATGGGTGACACCGGATTTTATAGGCTTTAGGGCAGAATAACATTTTTCGGGCAAAAATTCTCCTGTCCCCTCGAATTAAAATGACCAGTGGTCCGTACGTCTATGCGTATATATGAGTATGCACCAAATGGAAGGTTTTATTTTATTGAGTAGCATCAAAAATTGAATGACAAAGGTCAGAGATCAGAAAAATTGCTCAATTGTGGTTATTCAATAAAAATCAAGGTAAATTGTCAGTGTACAACTTAATCCGTTGCAAGTTGATTATACTGTAAATACTTGTAAATATTACATTTATTTTTTAACTTTTGTTCTAGAATGTATATATGTTCCACATGTAAATGAAGTGGTTCCTTCCATAGGGAAAAGCACACCTGAAGATGTCAATAAGGGTTTTCCTTCAAAGTAAAAGTAGAAGCCCTATAGAAAAGGGGGGAATGTCCTGGCCCTCCCTATAGGCTACACCATATTTTTACTCCCTCTTTTTACTGTAGTTCTCCAGCCTAAACAAAATAACTATTTTAACTGACCAATTTATTTCAAAGGTTAAACTCTAAAAGCAAAAGATTCAACTTAGTCTCTATATAACTGAGTAAAAAGTCTGAATTCACTACAACAGAGTGTTAATCCGCTCAGAGAATAGTGAAATTTACTACAAAAAAGAGTGAAAATTGCGCTCTTTAACGAGTGTCTGCATGCTGCGATCACTTTTGTTTAGAGTAGTCCCTTTCCGACCCTGTAGGCACTCCATCAAGAGTGAAACATTCGAGTCGCTCTATTGGAGTGAATTTTGCTCTTCTCTGGTTACTTCTCTCTCTCTTTTGGAGTCAAGCTTATGATTGTCACTCTTGTGACGAGTGAAATTTCCCTCTTTTTATTTTTAGAGTGTAGCACATGTGTGACACTAGATTGCATATAGTCGAATCCGATTAGCGCTTGTTTTTAGTGACTGTAGGCAGCCATTTGTGGGGTCCATCAACCTTTAATCGTCTTCATTTATTGTCTACGTGAATTTCAAATCCTCATATTCAGTGAAGTTGAGGAAATCAAGATACACCTCAGTGTACAACCATCCATGGAACAGGTAAGGAAGGAAATTTAAAGATTAAAGGTGATGGACCCCAGTAAAGGCCGACTAAAATCAGACCATCACAATCTGTCCGGATTTGTCTATAAGAACAAAAGTGTTTTCAAAAAATTTTCGAAGGGAAAGGAGGCATTGCTTATGTTTGGGTAGCCCGCTGGGCGAACGAATTTTTTCGTCCGGCTCATCGATACGAAAAAATCAAAAGAATCTGAGGGGCTGCAGCCACAGAGGCGCTACGCAGGCTTATGTTTGGGTAACAAAATGAACTGCCACAGCATCCTGTTGGACTAAAGTCCCTGGTGGATTCCATAGGGAAAAGTCTGTGGGGAACGAATACTACGGAAACTAAGGTTTTTGTACATCAGTGGGTGAAATTATGTCTCAGGATAGGTTTATTTGCCTCAGAATTGAGGACATCAACATGGAGGGCAAATAAAGGTATAAGACTCAGACTCGGAAGGCAAATTCCTCACCCCACCCCCTCCCTTGGAGGGTATCACCGTAAATCTGATCGTTCACTTATCCCAATCAATGAAAAAATTCTGGTTCACTGTATGAGACAATTAAAAATTACTGGTGGCTTTTTATTTCTAGAATGTCGTATGAAAAAAATTCAGAAAATATCCGAACCCTTAAACTTTTTTCTAACTCAAGATGATTTTGATTGGTTACTCTTCTTAAATAGTACCTTAAGTTGGAGGCATATTCCAGAGACAAAATTTATTAACTTCAAAATATGCATAAGAATTTTCTAAAAGGTTTCTGTAGGTGAAAACTGCATCTCAGCAGCATACAGCGATCGGAAGATACAAATTTTTAAATCTGTTTTTTTTTTTTCTTGAAATTTGGTGCATCATGGGAAATCTGTGATGTCATTGCGGCACATTAATTTGACACATTCAATTTGTTTATGGTTTTGAACAATGCTTTAGACAATATTAAGCAACACTGTTGGTTGTTCTTTTCGTATGGTAAAGGGTAATGTAATGGTAGATCTACAGGAAAAGATATTCAAACATATACCAACAGTATCAAACTTCAAGGGCAAATTTAAAAGAAAATCAAGGCTAAATTATAAAAGCAAACAAAATAAAGGATGGGGCAATGTATCCATACATTAAATAACTATTTGTGGTTTTGTTGAAACGCATTAAAACAAAAATAACCAATCTTTAAAGGGAGATATCTTGAGTTACAAAAGAGTATTTCGTCAGAGTTTGGGGACATGGTGTGGTATAGTTTTGTTTTTCTTACGCCAGGTGAAAAGTCACCAAACTAAGCCTTTAAGTATATATCTCAACAAGGAAATAAAATGTTATATCAAGTGAAAGTGATCGGCATTGTCTCAGATTCCTTTTATTTTTCCTTATTATTGAATATCCTGTCCTTGAAATAAGATGCGTGTTGGAATTTTGAACATCTTTTTCTGTGTATCTTGTAGTATCTGTACATCTTGCATTACCACAGGCATAGAAGTCGGGGGCAGGGGTAGACTGCCCCCTCCGCCCACCTAATTCCGCAAGGTTTAAATTCGGCAGCAAAAAGTGAAAAAATCGAGTCGCCCTCATTTGGGAGTATTAAAAAATTGGCATGGTTTTAATACACAAAAACCCTGTCCAAAATCTACTACTGGAGATATGCATGAAAAAGGATAAAAACATTATAGGCATTGTGAAATTTTCATAAAAAATTAGATTATAAAGAATCACTACACTTTTGGACAGCTCAAAAAAGCTGTTTAACTATTAATTAATTTCCAGTAAAATCTTTAGTCAATATAGAGAAAAAACAAATGGCGTTCACTAATATACATACATAAGATCAATTAAAAACAATAAATTAATTTATTTAAATAGAAGCTTTGACAGAGATAAAGGCTGTCTGGCAATGGAATCGACGGACTTCGAGTCCAAGCCAAAGTCCAGGTCCAGAGCGAAATTTCGAGTCCTGGTTCAAGTCAAGCGCGGTTCTAGGGACATTACTTTGAGCGGGGTGGGGCGAATTCACGTTTTACCATCTAAAGCGGAGCGCAAACATCGGTTGGCGCGTAGCATACCAAGAAAAAAATTTGCCTAAAAAGCCTCCAAGATTGCAAGAAATTGCACTTTCTAAGTCTGGCTAGACGCATCCAGACATTCTTTATTTTGAGATCTCGTGTTCCAAAATTTTACTCTTCCGAAAATAAAGATGAATCAGAAAATTTTATCTGGTTAAATTGTTGCAGGCTGAGAAAATTGGGGCTCAATTCGTTCACGTTACTTTACAAGGTGTTCTCTCTTTACATTGTTTGCTTTCAAACTCAGTCTTTTCACTGGGCTGGGGCTGAGGTTATAAAATTTTCAAACTTTTTTTGCCGTCTTGGTAGCAGAAAATGAACTCTTAAGCTACGTTCACACTTGTATGACAACGGAAACGGCAACGACAAAGGCTGCGGTAGCGGAAATTTTTTTTCTCTTAAGACGCATGTAATTTTTCAGTAAACATTCCACTGTTAGAGTATATTTTATTATTTTTGATTCAATATTGATTCGGTGAAAAATTTTGATATAAGAATTCTATGGATTTTTAGAAAATCACGAAATCTTTGAGACCTTACACCGGAAAAATAAGACGACTTTACTTTTTAAAGCTCTGTTTTATTCGTCGTTCTACTACACGGTAATCGTAATTATAGTTTGATAACTAATTTTACGCGATATGGGTAGAAATTAATTCCGTGACAAGTGCTTTAAAATACCGGGCCCATATTTTTTGTTAATTGCAACTATGGTGTACAGTACCTGTAGTCAATATGTGAATAGTACTAGTGCCAAGAGCGCACTTCTCAGTGTTATGCGTTGTTGTTACGTTGATTGATTGCATGTGTGTTCGATGTCACATCAGACCAACTTGAGACATCGAGTGTAAAATTAACTCCGGTAATTGGGCAACATGCCTATACAAGAATATAATATATTTTTCCAATGCCATGAAACAGACCGTTCGACTCCATGCAGTACAATGAACAACATTTTAAAAGCTTATCTTTGTCTTTGTAACTGATAGTTTACATAAATCATTTGTTCAATTTTTTTGGGCTAGCACAATTGGGGGGGGGGGCTAATAAAGCCCCTAGCCCCCCCCCCCCGTAGAACCACCCCTGGTCCAAGTACGAGTCCAAGAAGTGGTCGTCACAGTGATTTAAAAAGAGGGTTTAAGGTCAAACCGATTTGTTTTGTTAGAGGATACTTATCCTAAGCATTTCGGTGAAATTTGCAGTGAAGTCTTATATGTAATTCTCAAGATAGTATGAGCAGGTAGGCTATAGTTGTCATATTTTCACTGTGAGCTTGAAACAAGCATGCGTGACATCACATCCTTTACATTAATGCACAGTTTTTATTTAAATTTTACAGCAGTTTTTTTCTCCTAAACAATCCTATGATATCAAAATGTGATTGCGTGAGTGGCGTGTGTACTTTACAAACTTTGCACTCTCCACATCGAGGTCTTTTCCTACTAAATCCAAGACCAGCACAGCAACCAGAAAACAAAGCATTCTTTGTTAATGTGAGGAAGTGATATTGAAACTCTGCTGCCGTCAAGTTTACTTTGGAAGACAAATCTAGTGACTTCATTTGCTGATTTCTCGAAAAAGACACTCCGATTTGAATGGAAGATTTACCACACTGAGTAGATTTTGATCCTCTTTCATAAAAATTAAAATTTTGTTAGACTTGCCTTTAAGTCCGGACGCGAGGTCGAGTCCGGGCTAGAGTCATCGGTCAGCCCTCAGTGCCACTGATGAGCTGCGGCTGAAGCAATCATAATTACCTGAAATTGTGTCTGGATTGAGAATCGTGAGTTCAAGACAGTTGTGGGAGGGACTTAAGTAAGTAGGTTAGGAGAATCGGAACTGTGGCTCAACATAGGGGCACATGTAGGCCTATAGGTCGCGAAATCCTGACCCTTTAACGTGCGCAATAAATAGCCAACTGAGGGCTAAGGAACATACACAACACAGTGATTATAGCGGTGAAACCTGTCGAATTAAGAATCTAGCAGGTCTAGCAAGGGACCACTCTTTGCCTAATTTTATTTCAATTTCACTATTGCGATGAAGTAAAAATTCAATTTTTCGGCGCGCTCCGCGCGCCCCTTTACAGGTAACGGCTCTGTGAAAGTCGCCTGAAAAAGACTATACGGGAAATCAGAGTATGTTTGTGCTTCAGTTAGAATGTCTTTAGGGGGGCACCGTTATTCAGCTAAGGTTAAAAGTGGCCCATCCTTTCGAAGCCCCCTGAAGCTCCTGGGTATTTACGAAATTGTAGGCATTTAAATGATGCATTTTATCTTCAACTTTAAATTACATAAGATGGGCACTTAACAGAACACAACCATCACAATTTGACTTTCTTCAATTATACTCTTACTCCGTATGATTAATGTCGGCCGGAATCGATAATGCACAGGGTGCGGGGAGAGAGAATGGATTACTTAATATTGAGGTTCTTCAGGGGCTCCCGCCTTGGTGCCCCAGATCTTCTTTTCAGATCTTCTTTTCAGAAAGTTAGGGGGCTTTTCATGTGATGTGAATTCAGCCCTTGTCTATGATGGGGCGCGCGAAGCGCGCCGAAAAATTTAACGTTTAAGATATCTCAAAAATGAAACTGAATGAAAATTAGAGAAAGGATGGGCCACTTTTAAACCTTAGCTGAATAACGGTGGCCCCTGAAGAAGACATCTCACTGAAGCACAAACACACTCTGGTTTCCTATATACAGTAGTCGTTGGTGACTTTCACAGAGCTGTTACCTGTAAAGGGGCGCGCGGAGCGCGCCGAAAAAATAAATTTTTAATTCATCTCAATAGTGAAATTGAAATAAAATTCGACAAAGAGTGGTCCCTTTTCACTACAGTTGAATAAGGGTGATCCCTGCGGATATTTGTACTAATCAAAAACGTACCGTTGGTTTCCTATAGAGTCCTTTTCATGAGATTTTTATAGAGTCCTTATCTGTGATGGGACGCGCAGAACACGCCGAAAAATGGACTTTTGAGACATCTCAATAGAATAGAGAAATAGAGAAAGGGTGGGCCCCTTTTCACTTCAGCCGAAAAAGAGTGGAGCTCCAGATTAGGGTCAAATAAGATCGTCGTCCTCTCAGAAAGCTTGGGGGCACTTGGTCAGAGAGGGGAAGACGACGACCTCCATGCCTCCCCCTTTCACTAGTTCAAGGCGGTAGAGCTTCAGCTGTGTACGGCCCGGGCACTGGTGATAAGTTTCAGTGACAATGGAATTAAGAGGTGTCCTACAAGAATTAACCCGAAATCTGAAATATTTAAAACGGGTGCACGCGAAGCGTGTCGAAAAAAAACCCGCGTTGAGACATTTATTGGAAGAATATTGTAATTATGTAGTTTTCAATGCAGTATATGACCTGTTTAAACATTTATACAACTTAATTAAGTATCACTCGCGTAGCTCTGTCGGTTCCAGTTTGTATTTTTGTAGCAAAAGCAGCCAGACTAAGACGTAAAAAAACTAAGATCTGGAAAAAAGTGTGGCGGGGCAAGTGCCCCCCCCCCCCGTAATCCCGCCTATGGCACCAGTCATTATTATTATTATGAACGATCTTCCTCCTGCCCCCTAAATAAGATTTGAACTAGTCAACCGTAGAAAATCCCATAGCATGACGTTTAGAACAGAGGATAGAATGATTCACGGTATCAAAAGCCTTCTGAAGTTCTATTAAGACTATTCCAGTGTAGTTACCAAACGAGGATTGGCTACGGATATATGGTCACTTTAATGGACAAGACAAGTATCGGTGGAGAAGCCACCCCTAAAGCTGGACTGAAAACCATATAATATTATTTTCTTTCAGGTACTTCTCCATCTGAGTGAAAACAGCTTTTTCGAGTAGTTTTGAAGCAACACTGAGAATACTAATAGGCCTGTAATTGCCAACATCCAACCTACTTTTCTTTTGAAAAGTGGTTTTACACGTGCAAACTTAAAATCGAAGGTTACAGTATTAGTTACTACAATGGATAAGTTGATTGTATAAGTCAGTTGATCTTTAAAAACATAAGCCCCGTCTTTAATAAATCAGTGAAGGGATCCAATCCAGACCAGTGCCTTTAATAACGTTCAAAGCACATATCTCGTTGTGCACAAAATCAGAAGAAACTTTGCATAATTTGAAAGAGTAAGGAATAATATTCATCTGGTTATAATCATTCTTAAAGCCTTTGGAACCGGAATCATCTCCCCCTGAATGTAATGAGGGTTGCCTCTGTCCATAAGGACCCTATCACCTATATTACTGGGCATATTTAGCCTCTCGACGCATGCGTGGTGAAAGAATGTCCTTTGGATGTGTCACCTTTATTGAAGAAGAAGAATCAAATTTGCCAGAGGACTTAGGCGAACCTTTGACAAGAGAACTAGAAATGTTTGTGAAAGAGTCATTTATATAGTTACTGTAGCAACATCCTTTGAGCCTCCGATCACTGCCTGGTGTGGAGCTGTAACCTAAGGATTTAAGATGTTGCCATAACTTACTGGGATTAGCTTTGTCCTCTGCAATGATTTTGTCGTGAAAGTATACTTGCTTTTAGCCTGTTTATCGTCCCGTAATTGGTCCTTGTTTCTAATTTTACAATACAGTAGCTTGAATAGAGATCTATTTTATAGGCCTATCTGCTTCTATTATTTATGATTTTTTTGAAAAATAAATGAAATGAAGGTGCTCGAATGATCATTATTTAGATTAATTAGATCACTTTCAAGGAGAGAATTGACAAAAATATGACTAGGCCTGTATCAAACTGATCCGAGCCGTGTACAGTATTGGGTTTTAACCGATATTGAAATAGCGCCACAATAAATGCCGAAAGAGGAAATCAGAATCACCCTGTCTGGGTTTTTGTACTTTTCGTAGGGTTAGTGAACAGACCAAAAATACCAAAAAATAACAGGCGTACTGCCAACAGGCTAGCAATTCTTCACAAAGCCAGATTGGGCCTCCTAGCCTTGCCAATCAACAACCTACAACCGGTCCGGCGGCCCTCCAGGCATCACCATTCTAATAGCTTTACAAATATACCAACCAATAAGGACTGCTAGTGCTACAAATACAGTTTCTTTCCTCGGACCGTCACAGACTGGAACCTACTCCCCCAGAACATTACAGATCTCGAGGACCCCAAGCAATTCAAGAGCGCAGCCTTGAGGATCCTCAGACGGGACGACTAACTACATACGCACTATGGCACGCACTTTACACCAATTTATGTCGGTGTGCCCAAATGATTTGATGGTGTCCACTTATAAGGCCGTAAACGTTATATCGTTGTGTTGTCTCGCATTTCGAGTGATAATCTACGCCGTGGTGTCACTATTTATTTGATCTCATTTAATATTTGGCCATAAATACTAGACCTAATCGAATACAGAGTAACCAAACTATTTGGTAGTGTCAACGTGAATATAGGGTGTTAAAATATTTGGCCGTAATCGCGATTTCGAGTGCCCAAATATTTGGCCGTGTTAATCAGAATACAGACTGCCAAAACATTTGATCTGGCTGCCTACTGTTACTTTCTATTTAGCCCCGTATCAACGCGAATATAGAGTGCCAAAATATATTGTCGTGTGAACGCGAATATGGTGTCAATGCGAATACAGTGGTAAAAAATATATGGACTGAAAAAATATTTAGTCCCCGAACGTGTTTTCCGTTCGACCAATCATCGAAGCAGACGATATCCCGGTAAATTTGGCCACACAATGACACACATTGTTATCAGCTCAGAAGAGGCATGTAATTGACTGTGTCATCTGCTGTAAATTCAGCAGCGACGAGGTAATGTTAAGTCTGCATATTGTGGATGTTATGGGTGTGGGTGCAGTGAGGTTGGGTGCAGATGCAGTTTTATGAAAGAGGGGTATACAAATATAGGGATGAGGACATACACATGTTCATGAAACTGTCCACTTTTAGCCCTAACACCACGCCTAGGAGGGTAGATTATTGGATATGAAGATGCAGCTGTTGTTCTCCAGCTAAAAAATTGCCCAAAAAACTATGAGTTTACAATTGCTATGCACAATTATTTGTCAACCACATCAAGCCATTTCCTCTGGATATTGGGCAGTGCCCTTTTCACCCCATTCCTAACAGCTGTGCATCACGCTCTTGGTTCATTTACAGTACCCCACAGACATTAAGTGGGGATTGAGTTCAACCATAGCCGTTAAGGATGGGGGCTTGCATCCCCCCACTGACGAAAAACTTGCTGACTCGGGCAGACTTTGGTGCCTGAGTCGGGCAGAGATTATAGGTGTATGCGGCGGGAAGGGCTGCGAGGCAGACTGCCCCCCCCCCCCCCAAATTTTCGCAAAATCTAAAATTCAGACAGGAATTTGGAAAAAAGAAACAATCGAGCAGGAATTTGGGGATGAAAAATTGGACCGTCAGAAATGCCATGATGCTTCAGGAAATTCTCAAGAGTGTCCCAATCTTTAAAATAAATCATACCCAAAAGGGGGAAAAGCGTCATAGTCGTAAAATTTTTATTGTGTTAGATAAACTTCGTTAGATGTGATAAAACGAAACACCAACATGAATGTGCCTATAAAGTGTCAGTTAACTCGAAAAAAGTTCAAAGTTTAAATTTATTTTCAAGTAGGCCTACTGTTCAAGTGCAATTTTTGTCTCCCCTTAGTCGCCTCTTACGACAGATGGGAATTACCGTGGGCATATTCTACAATCCCAACCCACACTGAGGAAATTTTTTATGGAAAATCAACAAGATCCCCAAAATTGCCTACACATTTGGGCAGCGCACAAAGCTATTATTGCTGTCTTTTTGTCTATCCTGAATCCTAAACCTCACAGGTGTAAGAAAAGTCCATTTTGGACTGCGGATCTACACCCTTGCTAGCCTAACCCTTAATTTTATTCCAAAATAGAGTCGGTCCAGCCAGGAAGTTGAGCAGGCTTTAGGCTATTTTGTAGATCAGTACGGTACAATGTTTCGCGAGTCGGCATGGAATCCAGGCCACAGACCACGTTTTCCCCTTTCAAAAAGCTTAAGTGATCATGAACAAAACCATATTTAGGACAAGCTTTCTTGCATACATCTTTAAATCATGCACATGCTAAATTGATTAGCCGAGTGGTGTTTTGACCTAAAATTTCCCGCTAAGTCACCATGTGACACTTAGGAACTTTGTAAGGTTTAATCAAGATCATGCCTAAAGTTAGGGATGATTTCAACATGAAGATAGGGATGAATTCTTCCTAACTTGTTTTATGAAATAGAAAGTTAGGAATGTACCTAAAGTTTGGAACAATTCTCGACTTACTGTAGGAATGATTGTCGTTCCTAAGTACAAGATAGAAATATTCCTAAGTTTTATGAAATAGAGCCCAGTTACCACTGCTGTTAAGGTGTCTGTCAGCCAGTGGCGGCACCAGGATAAAAAAAGTGGGGGAGGGGCAAATAGAGGGCAAAAGAAAATGCTGTGGGGGGGGGGGGGCAAAAAAGCGCGATATCTTGGTAGGCCACTATTATTCCGGAGCTGACTGGGGGGGGGGGTTCTGACTGGGGGATGTCCCCGCACTCCCCTCCCCCCTTGGTGCCGCCACTGCTGTCAACTCTATTTCAATCATGATTATGGGCGATAGGTTACGATATGATCTCCCTGTGCTAGCTTTGTACATGTAATTAGCCAGCCTAACCTAGGACTCAGTCATGTATTTATACCAACTCAGGCCAGCATAACCTTTGGTCCGTATTCCTTTTAATTTTACAGGGCATTACAGGGCATCTCATGGGGCCTGTACAGCCCTCCTTTGCCCTTTAACCTGTTATGATATGTTATGTTAACTACATACTATTCGAGCCACTATACATTTTACCGCCGTATTCGCACTAACACGGCCAAATATTTTGTAACACCATATAATTCGTGCCACCATACATTTTACCGCCGTATTCGCACTAATACGGCTAAATATTTTGTAACGCCATATAATGTATTGACGCTGTCCAATATAAAGCCATACCAAATATTTTGACAGTCTATATTCAAGTTGACTCTGCCAAATATTTTGGCAGTTTATACTCAAGTTGACACCGCCAAATATTTGGTCACTCTATATTCGCACATGTGTGGCCAAATATTAAATGAGGTCAAATAAATATTGACACCACGACGTATATTATTACTCGAAATGCGAGACAACACAACTGTATAACGTTTACGGCCTTATAAGTGGACACCATCAAATCATTTGGGCAAACCGACATAAATTGGTGTAAAGTGCGTGCCATAACGCACACTCAACCCTGCACGTTTGACTCCACCAGGAGTTTTGTGCAGTATTTTTCCAGATCCAGACCAAAATGTAAACACCTCACGATAAGGTGACACTGACTGACATCTAAGTAACTGTATATGCTGGAAGTCCGTGCTTTCGAAGCTGTTGTATTTCACGTTTTAATATTTTATTTCATTCCATCGAAAAACACAGCAATATTCAAGAGGGAAGGGAAGGCAAGTGCTTGCTGCCTGGTGAACTTTTAGGTTCCTTTGTATCCGCTCTTTTTTCATAATATTAATAATTTTTTTAATAACGAGATAAAGCTGTCCAACTGAAGAATTTAGGCTAACACAATTTAAACGTTAGGCTTACCTAGCCTAATGTTAAGCTGATAAACTCACGGTAAATGCGTTAACGTCAGGCCTAATGTAACGTTCGGCCTACTGTAGGACCCTATGTGCAGTCACAGTATGTGCAAGTAGGCCTATGCTAGGTCAGTTGGTTAAGCAGCATGGTTATATGAAAGTTTCGCATATTCGAGCACTATTTTGTAAACATCATCAACTCACCCTTTGAGTCAAAAGACTTAGGCTAGGGAAGACAATGTCAAAAATGAAGTTTCCTGTAGAGTTCTAAAAGGTATGTCAATGACAAGAGCTCACTGTGAGAAACTGTGAGCAAAAAAAAATGAAGGCAATCGGACCTCGCTATCTCAAGTTATGGTCCGACAAAGTGGGCCCAAAGACGTTCAATTTAGCTAGAAAAGGGCTTGGTCCCTTATTTTACGATTTTTGAGGGACCATTATTCCATATAACAAAATAGCTTTGCAAGTTTGATGAGCTTTTTTAAAGATATAGGCCTAGGGAAAACTCTTATACTAAATCAAAAATGACCACATCTTGTATTTGTGCTGATGAGCTATAGGCCTATTTGTCACAAAATGACTAAAATCCCCCTTTTTAACCTGTGTCCAAAACTGCGTTGTGGTTGACACGGTGAAAATTAGCAATTTTGAACTTAAATAAATCAGAAGTACAACTTCTGATGAGTTTGAAAGTCCTTATGATTTAAGAGACCACTATTGGCTATTACCTCAAACAATATCAAAAGGTAAAAATTATTGCCTCTAATTTTATGAGTATTTAAAATTGGCAATTCATCAAAAACTGGACAAGGGGCACAAAGTGCATTGACCCCCGAATTCATAATCAATTGTTAAAAGGCCAATGTTCATTATAATAACACAAACATACTTCTTTAACAAGTATCAAAAGCTTATTTCACCTAGGCCTATTTTCATGTCAGCTCAGTTAAATTTGTAAAAAAAAATGATAAAAACATACAAATTATTCATTATTAATTAATAATGATCAATAATTATCAACATAAGCCATATGTGTAATCACATTACTATATTAGAAATGCATAGCGAAAGTACAGCTTAGGCTTCACAATAACAGCAATGAAGTATACACAAGTACACCACTAGGCCATTAGGCCTAGCCTATACTTACGAATACTGAGTAAAATTTCGTTTTTTCATTAGAAGACTAAAAAAAAAGGCATTCCTGATGATTGAATATTATTTTCAGATAATAATAACTGAAGACATCATACAGTATATACTAGCCTATATGAATGCCATTGAAATTGCATTGGCCTAATTTCACGACAAACTTCGGCCAGCTTCAAGCACAGTTGCCTCGGACTTTTGGAAAGCGGCATATAACTTCCAAACCCCACACTGCTAATTAATACATCGTTAGAAAGCTAAGAAAATGCACTTTTCATTTATGTATGATGCTTAATGATGCAAGTTAGGATTAAAAAATTATGATAAATCAAATTTTACCCTTTTAGATAACATTATGAGCCGAAAATGATACCCCATCAAATTTCATATCATTTTTAAGCTTGAAATGTCTTCTTTTGAACAATGATATTTTTAAATAACTTCGTTGGGCTTACAATACCCTAACGGATGATAGTGTAAGTGCTATAGTGCTACGGATATGCAGGACACATATGGCTTGTGCATGATTCAATGCATGCTAAAGTGCCTTTATACCCTGCCAAAATCCAGAGATATTTCACACAATGGATTGAATTTTGAAAAAGATTATCCAATTGGAGCTAAAATAAGACTCTATATTTTGATTCAGGTACATATTTACATAATTTGATGTTTATTTCATCATGATTATTCTCAGCAAAAGTTACGATCTTTGTACACTAATTGTGTCGTCAAACAGAAATCCGCACTAAGTATGGTGTGACGTCACAGGCTGTGCGGCTTCCCTACTTAGGCTATACCCAGGCAAAACTACCATTTGTCCGCTTTATTTTGATATGAAACATGCTTTAAGTTGGGCCAAGGCGTAAATAGAAATTATGGAAGTAATGATTGATTGAAGTTGTGCTCTATTGAGTATTTATGTAAAGACTTCATGTTGTTTTATGTCCCTAAGTTTAGGACACCATAAATTTAAAGGTAAAGAGCAGTCTCCCTCCCCCCAAACTTATTTTGAAAAAAAGCTAAATAACACAATTTTCATCTTATTTTTCTTCAAAGTATCTTTCATTACATTTTATGACTTTACTATTGCATATTCAAGGTAAACCAAGCAGTTATTTCTGGTAAATCTCACATTTGAAGAAAAAAAACATTGTCACATGACTCCCAACAGCCAATCATGAAACTGGACAGTCTACTACACTTCTTCAATTTGGGATGACTGCTCCTGCCCTTTAAGTGAAGGCATCCATTGTGGGAGTAAAATCAGAAGCTACGTTTGTCAGGCATTTCCAAAAATGGTGTTTTGCCAAATTTTCCTAAGTCTTTAAATGAGTTGAAAATGACAAAAACCAGGTTTTTGTTGACAAAGTAGATGATAGTTTCCCATTCATTTGAACAACCTTAAAGGAATTGCACTCATAATGGATTTATTTTGTTAAAAATGTCCTGCTTTTAATCCTTAAAGGCCCAGTTCTCTCACCCCACACAGTACCAATCCTCCTTATCTTCTTACTTAAGCCCCTCCCACAATTGTCTGAAATTCACATGCTCATCCAGATACAATCTCAGTTTATCGCTTCAGGGTGAGTAAAGAAAAACTCAATTTATATAATCAAAACACTCTCATTACCATTCATGCTATGCAATAGAAGCTTTGGTACCCTGCATTGTTTGAATTAGCTGTCAATCAAAAAGCTGAGCCAATTGAGAATTTCGGGACCCCGTACGAAAATTGTATAGTTTGGGGTGAGAGGGTTGGCCCTTTAATCATCAAATGACTAGGCTTTTGTGTTGCTACTGGGATATAGTGAAATTTGTATGGTATCCTATTTCGGGGGTGCGTAGTAGCCAGCTTTTAACAGCACTACAATAGCCTGCTTGGTTACTCTGCTTGAGTTTCGAAGCAACATCAACTGGTCTGATCCAGTTCGTGCTCGGATAACTACTTGCATTCATACTTTGTACAAAAGGTATCATAGAGAATGCATTCTATTTGCCCCAGCTGTATGCAGTAGCGTGAAAATTATGTTGTGAATCCACTTTCTTTCGTGCGCAGGGACTACCAATTCATGCTGTCATAATGCAACACATGCATTCTGACAATGACTACAGTATATACAAGTGTTTAAACAGAACAGTGGTAGTAGGCAGGTTATTATTTCTTTTTTTCAAACAACTCTGTTTAGGCCACAGCTGCCACTGTGAGTCAGGAAGTCTGGTATTTTTAATTAGCAATAGAGACAGAAATTTGCAGATATTCAGGTAGATAAAAAATGGGAATTGCCAATAATCACAAGTGGGGTTTTATTATTTATGTTTAATCCACTTGCTATTGCTTAGTGATTAAAACAGTCACAGCCCTGAAAAGTGTCAGGTGGGGTTGCCAATTTATCTTTGTGCCGGGCCGGGCCTGCTGGCACTGCCCTGCATGGGCTCGGGTGGAAAAAGTTGGGAAGCTGGGAGGCTCCTTCCTAGGAAATTGAGGAATCTGAAGAGACATTTTTGCAGTAAGAAGGTAATGTTCTTTTCCTGTGTATGAAAATAAAAGGAGAATTGTGGGATATTTTGCTCCCTTCCTGGGGAATAATTTTAATCCTTTCCTGGGAAGTAAATGCTTTTCCAGCCCTGAGCACAGGCACATCCCTGGGAGAGAATGGGAGAATTGGAACCCTCTGGGCTGATAGCCATTGTACATACTCCAGGCGTTATGATACATGCAAATAATAATGAAACATTGGATTATTTACATTGCACCAAAACAGCTTTTCTGGATACTTCAACAATTTAAAGGGGCTCATTGACTTGATATCAGTAACTTATTGAGAGTATAAGAGGGTCACTACCACATGATAATGTTCATAGTTAGCATAATAATTCAAGTTTCATATCAAATAGTTACATGTAAAGTTAAAATTTTGGATTTTGTGGTATTGTGACTTGTAATGGTTTTGTGCATAATTTGAAAAAGTGGCTGGTCACAATTTTTTAAAAACTGATTTGAACAGTTAAGTACTCACTCATCAACCCAGTTATGTGTATTTGTATCTAGGATATGGAGATTGTGTAAGTTGGACCATTTGTCATTGGTATGTGAAGAAAACAAAACATGTTTGGAAAAAATATGCTGAGTTTCATGAACCAACTCAATGAACCGCTTTAATTGACTGAACGTTACAGCCATAAATCAACCACATGTGAATATCTTCTTGTTCTTTTCAGAACTTGGTAACTTGAATTCAACTAGGTAACCAAGATGGGTACTGGAGAGGCTGGCGGGTACACCACCGTAGGGGGTAGTGTTCCACAATCACCCAGTCATCTCCAATCACCTCCAGTTATCTACAAAGTTGGTATCTATGGGTGGAGGAAGAGATGTCTGTACTTACTGGTCCTTATCCTCCTTTGTACTGTCATCATCAACTTTGCATTGACTGTTTGGATTCTTCGTGTCATGGATTTCTCTGTGGTAAGATCCTACATTCAGTCATACTGTGTAATCCTCAAACTCCAGAGCATGAAGTTTTTTTATCCAGAGCTTGAAATAACAGAAAGCACCAATGGCCATTACTGTTGGGCCTCAGAAATGCCCTGCTGTATGACACAACATAGACATACTGCCAAATAGCTCACTTTGGCTGTTCCATTCGTCAAGCTTATTTCAAGCTCTGAAGTTCTACTGATCCAGTGCAGTCCAGTGTTTGTTACCTTAACGTAGATGAACGGCAATGAGTATAAATTTATACACTCACCTTAGGCTACTCTGTTTTACTTCAGGTTGCGCTGTTTTCATGGGGTTTTCCACAAAGGACATCTTTTTTGTTGTTGTTTTTTTGTTTTTTTTTTGTTTTTTTTTTTGCCTTTTAAATTGAAATCTTCCTGTATACAAATGATTAAAAAGGTTTAACTACTCTAGACATGTGCATTAGAACAGGAGAGGACACTATTTGGTGTTAATGATTTTGCTGGATGCTCTCAGGCTGGGCCCCCATTCATCACTTTCATTAAAGGGGAAGTTGAGGAAGAAATTAATTTTCATATGTGAAAGGGGAGCCAACTCTCCACAGTGTGGTAAAACTTCCATTCAAATCAGACATGTGTCTCTTGAAGTATCAGTAATGAAGTCACTAGGTATGTGTTCCAAAGTGAGTTTGAGGACAGCAGAGGTTTTATCACTTCCTCACATTGACAAGGCATGCTTTGTTTCCCATTGTTTTTTAGATCTTGAAGTATATTGGAGTAAAACCTCCTTGTGGGGGATGCAAAGGTTGTTAAGTTCTCATGCTTGTTGTGCAATCACATTTTGATTAAGTGGGATTTTTGAGGAGAAAAACGGTTGTTAAAGAAAAACAAAAGACTGACCATGAATGTGAGAATATGATGTCATATGTGCTTGCTTCAAGTTCACTTTTTGTTAAAAAAGGTGGCAATTTTAGTTGCTCATATCTTGAAAGCCACACATGGGATTCCTGTGCAAATTTCACCAAAATGTTCATAATACTGTAAGTACCCCTTTAACATACCGAAACATGATGCAACCTTAAGCCCTTCTTTTACCTCCTGGCTGTGCGTGATCCTGTGGTAATGCAAGGTTCATCATACTTCAACCCTTGATTAGTTTCACTCACAAAAATTAGAAACAAGACTGTGCTACACTTAGTTCCTTATCTCCACTATCATTTGAGGAGTGTAAAATATCAAGATAAGAAAATTTGTTACATGATATGTCAAGTTTGAAATACATTTGGCTCTTATAACTAGTATGCTAAGAGGTAAATGGCTAGTAAATGCAGTACAGTAGCTCAAGAAACAAACAAATGGGGATATAACATTTTTTGCACTGTGGAAATTGCTTCATTGTGCTCAGCATGTACTCAAGCCTTTTTCAGTAAAAGGCTAATAAAATGTAATCTCTTGAATTTATTGTAGGATGGAATGGGGAGATTGCGTATCCATCCAGATGGGGTGCTACTGGAGGGGAAGGCCGAGTTCCTGAAAACACTTTATGTTACAGAAATCACTTCAAAGATGGTGAGTGTTGTACTTTATTCAAGAACAGTAACAATGCATTGTATTGTAATGGTATATTCCTGGTTTTTCATGTAAACTACAGTAGTATTCATATCTTGGTCACAAGTGTGGGGTTCTCAAGTGATGTTGCCTTTCATTTGAAAACACAGCTTCAAGTCAGCTATTCATTACTTTTGTTCTGCACTTAGTTATTTTGCCCCCCCCCCCCTTCCCTCTTCTCCACTGAAATATGAACCATGCATTTGTGGTGACAACAGTACATGTGTTACGGCTTGTCATTTAAATTAAATTCATTGGCCATCTAGAGGTCTCGACTGCAGTATGGAAAGCAACCTCCACAGACAAGGTACAGACAATCATTGCTTTGTGGTGTTGCATGAATAGACATTTATTTCAGTTCATGTATCAAACACTGTGCACATTGCAGTTAAATTTTCTACCAAAAAGTAAATTAGTTTAAATTCTACATTATTGTTGAGAATAATGTTTTGTTCAAAGTTTTTGGTTTCTTGATCCTCAGATTAATGGGTTTAGTAACCTTTTAGTTATGCTATTTATCATATTAGGTTTCAGAATATATAAATACATATTTCTTACAGAATGAGGGTCTATCATTACATTCCACAAATAATATAACCATGAATGCCAGAAATGAGGCTGGGAAAATCACAGGAAGGCTGAATATTGGTAAGTGAAATCAAAGATTTTCTGTATTCATGATCTATGGCTAGTGGGTCACATGCTTTACTGCCCTTAGGGTAACATTCTGTCGTCCAGTGTCTTTTTCGCAGCCCTTGAAATCTCTCTTAATACATCATTGCAAAACATTAGAAGCAACTTAGCATGTTCTGCCAGCCCTGATGTTCCTCATTAAGCTTTACAAGTGACCCAACACTTGATTCTCAATAGTGATAGTGTAAAGCACAGTGAGGGATATCACAGGCAGAAGAACACACATAGACATGTGACATGGAAGGGAAGAATCTCAATTCGTGAATGATATCCTATAGTCTGGGACTCTGATGACATGAATTTAGGGCCATTAATGATGCTCTAGTTGGGACCTTAAATGTACACTTTGTACACTTGGCACTTTCATGAAATGGTATCAGAACCTAAGTAAGGACTGTATTTTAAAATGAATGTGCTTTCCTTTAATCTTTATAGGACTTTTGATTTGACTTAATTTTTGGCTTGTTTTTAGGTCCAGATGATGTTACATTGCATAGTGAAAGATTTATTGTTTATGATACCAAAGAGAATCAAGTATTGTACGTTGATGAAGATGAAGTTAGAATAGGAGCAGATTCTTTTACATTCACTGGTGAGTTAACTTTTGTGATGGCACACACACACACACTGGGGAGTTTACTTTTGTGATGGCACACACTCACTGGGGAGTTTACTTTTGTTATGGCACACACACACACACTGGGGAGTTTACTTTTGTGATGGCACACACACACACACACTGGGGAGTTTACTTTTGTGATGGCACACACTCACTGGTGAGTTTACTTTTGTTATGGCACACACACACACACTGGGGAGTTTACTTTTGTGATGGCACACACACACACACTGGGGAGTTTACTTTTGTGATAGCACACACTCACTGGTGAGTTTACTTTTGTAATGGCACACACTCTCTGGTGAGTTTACTTTTGTGATGGCACACACACACACACTGGTGAGTTTACTTTTGTGATGACACACACACACACACTGGGGAGTTTACTTTTGTGATGGCACACACTCACTGGGGAGTTTACTTTTGTGATGGCACACGCTCTCTGGTGAGCTTACTTTTTTGATGGCACACACACACACACTGGGGAGTTTACTTTTGTGATGGCACACACACACACACTGGGGAGTTTACTTTTGTGATAGCACACACTCACTGGTGAGTTTACTTTTGTAATGGCACACACACACACACTGGGGAGTTTACTTTTGTGATGGCACACACACACACACTGGGGAGTTTACTTTTGTGATGGCACACACACACACTGGCGAGTTTACTTTTGTTATGGCACACACTCTCTGGTGAGTTTACTTTTGTTATGGCACACACTCTCTGGTGAGTTTACTTTTGTGATGGTACACACACACACACACTGGGGAGTTTACTTTTGTGATGGCACACACTCACTGGTGAGTTTACTTTTGTGATGGCACACACACACACACTGGGGAGTTTACTTTTGTGATGGCACACACACACACTGGCGAGTTTACTTTTGTTATGGCACACACTCTCTGGTGAGTTTACTTTTGTTATGGCACACACTCTCTGGTGAGTTTACTTTTGTGATGGTACACACACACACACACTGGGGAGTTTACTTTTGTGATGGCACACACTCACTGGTGAGTTTACTTTTGTTATGGCACACACTCTCTGGTGAGTTAACTTTTGTGATGGCACACACACACACACACACTGGGGAGTTTACTTTTGTGATGGCACACACTCACTGGGGAGTTTACTTTTGCGATGGCACACACTCACTGGTGAGTTTACTTTTGTGGTGGCACAAATTCATTGGTGAGTTTACTTTTGTGATGGCACACACACACACTGGGGAGTTTACTTTTGTGATGGCACACACTCACTGGTGAGTTTACTTTTGTGGTGGCACAAATTCACTGGTGAGTTTACTTTTGTGATGGCACACACCCACTGGTGAGTTTACTTTTGTGATGGCACACACTCACTGGTGAGTTCACTTTCGTGATGGCACACACTCACTGGTGAGTTTATTCTTTTTATGGCACACACACTCACTGGGGAGTTTACTTTTGTGATGAAAGTAAACTTAATAGAAATTTCTAACATGACCCCCCCCCCCTTGCTACCCTTATAGTGGAAATTGATCCCCCATTTTTCTTACCACAACATTGTAACTTAGTATAACTTGGTAACACTAAACACATTTGTGTTGGTGTCTTAAAAGCCCAATCTAACTAACCAACAAAGTCACACATTTACTGGTGTGTTAGTTTTTGTGATAGCACACACACACACTGGTGAGTTTACTTTTGTGATGGCACTCACTCACTGGTGAGTTTATTTTTGTGATGGCACAGACACACTGGGGAGTTTACTTTTGTGATGGCACACACTCACTGGTGAGTTTACTTTTGTTATGGCACACAATCACTGGTGAGTTTATTTTTGTGATGGCACACACACACTAGGGAGTTTACTTTTGTTATGGCACACACTCACTGGTGAGTTCACTTTCGTGATGGCACACACTCACTGGTGAGTTTATTTTTGTATTGGCACACACACACACTGGGGAGTTTACTTCTGTGGTGAAAGTAAACTTAATAGGAATTTCTACCATGACTCCCCCCTTGCTACCCTTATAGTGGAAATTGATCCCTCATTTTTCTTACCACAACATGGTAATTTAGTATAACTTGGTAACACTAAACACATTTGTGTTGGTGTCTTAAAAGCCCAATCTAACTAACCCACAAAGGCACACAATACTGGTGTGTTAACTTTTGTGATAGCACACACACACTTGGGAGTTTACCTTTGTGATGATACACACTCACTGGTAAGTTAACTTTAATGATTGCACACAATCACTGGCGAATTAACTTTTAGATCAACAGATTTGCCCCACCTTTCCAGAAGAATGGGGGTAATCCCTCCCTGTTTTCATCCGATATAAGAAAATTGTCAATTTCTCGGTTTCTTTTATTTAAATAGGACACTTTGGCAGTAGCCTTTAAAACCTTTCAAATTACAGCTAACAGGAGCCCTGAAGCAAGTTTTTTTCTCCTTGAAGTTGCCTGGACCCAATCATTACTTAAACCTGGGACAGCATGGATTTGGATTTGGGGTTTAGCAGTAATAACCCCCCTCCCCCCCTTACCCATTGTGTTTCTTGTGGAATCCTTTCTTATCTTAAAGTTTTATAAACAATTTTATCGATCATAGAACTTGGTATTTGATACTCTTGGGTGTCAGGTTTAATTCTGTGGTTGAATACAGGATGCATTTAGGAACTTTCCTGTGGAGCATAATTAATTGACAGTGCCAGTCTTGAAGGTGATTAACACCAAAAGAGAATTAACTTCTAACTCCATGAAGTCTGCCTACAGGCTTAAATGCCCAGTTCTCTCACCCCAAACAGTACCAATTCTGCTAACCTTCTTACTAAAGCCCCCCTGCCCCCCACAATTGTCTGAAATTCATGCTCATCCAGATATAATCTCAGTTTATTGCTTCAAGGTGAGTAAAGAAAAACTTGATTTATATAATCAAAACACTCTCAGTACCATTCATGCTGTGTAATATAAGCTTTGGTACTCTGCATTGTTTGAATTAGCTGTCAATCAAGGAGCTGAGCCAATTGAGAATTTTGATACCCCTGTACCAAAATTGTAGTTTGGGGTGAGCGGTTTGGCCCTTTAACAAGTGATAACAGTAAATTCGTATAGATTTGTTTTTTTCTTGTATTGTGCAGGCTCAGAGGGAGTCGTGATGAAAGGACCCTTAGAAACCAGTCAAGTTTCTTCGTTTCCAGGGGATCCTCTCAGGTAATCTTATAAAAACTTAAGTCTGAGAATGTGTTTCCTTTGAGTTTGTAATTAGTTGGTAAAAATTTTTTAGGTATTGGTAGGTCAGATAGGGTTTAACGCCTATACTTAGAGCATCCGACTTGGAGTGGCGAGGTTGGGAGTTTGAGGTTTGGCGGGGTCATACCAAATACTTTGCAAAGTGGAACCTACTGCCATTGTGCTTGGTGCAGAGCATAAGCAGTGGAGTAGGGAAAACAAGTCAGTGAGCCACAACTGGAAAGAAGGCTGTGGACAGTTCGACTTGAACCAATTGGTTGGGAACTGGGTCGGAAAAGGCCATCTAACTAACTAGTTAACTAACTAACTGACTGGCTGACTAACTTATTAACTGACTAATGAGCTAACTAACTAACTAGCTAACTGACTAACTAGCTAACTGACTAAATAGCTAACTGACTTACTACACAATTTTTTTTTCAGTTGTGGGGCAGTTGATTGAGAGATTGTTAAGGCAAACAAACTCTACCACTGTAGCAATAAAGTGCTGAGAAAAACAATGTTACCCTGTGGTAGCAATTTACATAACAGTTCATCAAGAAAAAAATTCACTGCAAAAATTCATTATGTTCTTGTCGACAGTAAGTGTAGCAGTGCACCAAAATGCATTCATCATTGGGAAAGCACATGCCTTAATATGAACAGGGTTTTAGAGACAATTTATTTTTTAGGGGAGAGGGGAAGACTGAAACCTGATAATAAGTATTTTTTGAGAATATGTTTGTTTTCATCACTACTTGCCAATGCACAGTTTTGTACATTTTTATAAGGGGTGGGGTGAGGCACTAGAAAAAGTTTTGGGGATAAAAACCTCCCCATTCTGAGCTTACGTGAGGATTTGCTTGTAATGCTTGCTTGTATACAGATGTTGTGTAGAGTCACTTCTGCAAGGATTCGACTGGAGTGAATATGCCATACAAATTGATGTATATGCCAGAGTAAACAAACCCTACTACATAAAATGAAAAGAAAGAAAAGAACTTTCCTTTATGTATACTCACCTCATTAGAAAATAACAATTCCTTTCATTGGACTCCCTTTTTTGGCACCCCCCCCCCCCTCCTTATTCAAAGTTGTTGTAATTTGAACTTGTTAAATATTCTTTCAAGCCTGCTGTGGTGTGTAAACATAGTTGCACTTTTCTTTCTCCACATTTTTTTCCTTTTTGGTTTCCTTTTTTTATGGGGAGTTGGAGGGGGATGGTGGAAGGAGAGAGTTTGTCTCTTTTGCTTTGGCTATTGTTATGTGCTTTTTCCACAAACTTCAGAACTTTCTTCTTTGCTATTTTCTAGTCTTAGTTTCACCAGTTTGTTTTTGATAGTCTTGAAAATGTTAGTCTTAAAAAAAAAGTTGTGGAAAGTGAAAATTGAGACCAAAGAACTGTCATCTGAAGTCAGAAATAAACCTTGTAGACATAACATGTTAGGAATGGAAGCTGTGACGAGTTTCCATTTGTCTCTGCAAGTGGGGACCTCCCTTAATTTGAAATTTTTAAGAATGTGCATTATATTTGTAAGACTAACAACATTGGTATATTCTTTTGTTAATAAAAACTAAAAATATAGAATATTTGAGTGTGAGACAAAGTAATTTTGTTTTGTATGTTTTGCATTTCCCATATTTGGCTATAAAAGCACATTAACACTTTCCCCACAGAAGGGGGTCCATCCCACCATGCTGAACTATGTAATATAATACATAAACACAGCATGTATGTACTGGTTCTAGGAAATACTTTGTTCTCGTATTGATGCTGCCATTTTGTGCTCGCTATTCCCCAAGAGGATGCATGTTTGTTACATATCTCCTCTTCAAGCTCTTGTCATGTCCAAAACACGATTACACACCATAGACTTATAAATAGCTATGCCAGAACCCAGCTGAGTTATGGTTTTGCGGCAAAACCATGTGTATATAGTCATGGTAAATTATGGTTTCGCAGGGAAACCATGCATACAGAAGGGGTTAACATGAGGAAAAAACATTTTCACTATATTTGATGGTATTCTAATAAGCAGAACTAATTATCCTCTGTCACGTGTTATCTCTCCTTCTAATCTGTTTATCTCTTCAATCCCTAAAGGTTGCAATCATTAACTTCATCTATAAAAGCTGAAGCCAGGGAGAAGTTAGACCTCACTGGTGGAGTTGGTGATGTAACAATGTCCTGTCTCAGGGATCTTAAAATGTCTGCAGCTCAAGGAAAGGTAAAGTAAAATGCAGTAACTAATAGATGAGTTTGAAGTTTGTATCTGGGCTTGCGTGAGTGTCCTTTCTGTCCAGGTCAACTGGTAACAGAACATCTGAAGGCTGTGCTGGCCGTGCATAGGATACTATTTCACGTGTGTTTACAGCCTGCCATCAGTTTAAACGCACGTAAAAGTGTTACCCATTGACATTCAACTATTTTAGGGAAAAACCGCAGTTCCCAATGAAAATACCTGACCACTGGTTCATTACTCCAATTAGCTGCTTCAGTGGACAACAGTTATGATTACCATTCTTGTTCAATAGAAGCCAAACCAGTTTAGGGGATCAGATAAGAGCTGGCAAAAAGAGAGTCAAATTATTTATGGTGCATTGAAGAGTTAGATCCCCTTTCAGTTTCATGTGAGATTAACTGCTATTAAATGTCAACCTTCAGGGCTATTGTCAAATGCTTGAAAATGGGGCATCTAATTGGTATTGATGACAGTTCTTGACAAGGTTAGGTACAGGATAAATTTTTGGAGATGATCTTCTTGACATCCTGTTCAATACAGATTTATTTGTAATTTTTGTTGTATTTTTCACAGTGCACAATACATGCTGATATAACTGCCATATTTGGTCCAAATTATGCTGTGTAATTGTTTTGTATGTTGTGTTTTTACTAATTTCTCTTTGAAAATGGTAACAAATGCACAAAAATGTCACTGAAATGGGCATACTTTCAAAAGACACCATAAAAGCACCAAATCAGAGTTTGATGTCTCTCTGGCTATTCATGCAAATTTATGTTGCTCAAAATCTTGCAAAGCTTCTAGAATTAAAAGTTCACAAGTGTACTCCTGACTGGTGGAATTAAACAATTGCCAGCGGCTTTTTGTTCCTTGTTTCATGCCAAAAATGGCATATAAGATTTGGTTAATCTCTGTATTGAATATATTTCCTTTTTTTTTTAAAAAAAAAAAGACATTAGTTGTCCATCAAATTCTTAAAAAAAAAACTTCAGGGGTCCAAGGGCTTTCAGCTTTTGAGCCAAAAAAACAACTAAGGAAAGCATTCTGAACAGTGTGTAATAAATCAGTAGCCTCTTGACAATTTTCAAAAGGAAATAAAAAGTTCACGGTTTGAATCCTCTAAGACTCTATATATTAGAAGGTATTATAAAATATGAATATGTATTTATTCTAACTTCATGGATACTAGGCTAAGGCAAGATGTTTTCAGATAAAATATTCTATGATTTGTCTGGTAACTGGTTTGTTTGTCAGAAACCCCTCTGGAAATTCCTTTTAATACCCTGCTGTAAATGTCTCTGAATTTTAATAAATCTCTCAGCTTACCATGACTAATTGCTAAGATGTGTAGATATTACACTCAGAGGCCTGACAGTCATCTGACATAATCAGGTTTATCTGTGAAAGGAATCATTTTGAATTTGTAATAATTCACCCTTCATTACCTAATAGAAAGTTTAATTAGTATAAAGTAGTACCTCCTGCCTCTAGTATCATTTTCCCAGCATGCAGTGGGAGCCTGCCAATTCTTATTTGCCAACTGTTCCATTTTAAGTTGAACTGTTCTGTTTCCTGAGCTTTGAAAACCCCAAAAAGTCAGAATCTTCTGATTTTCTGACTTTTGGTATTACAAAAATATTAGTACTCAATAGCCTGAAAAAAATGACCTCAAACATATCACACACCAAAATAATCTCCACATATATGATGAATACCTAGAGGGAAGAAGAGGTTTGCCCCATGGACCCTGCTTACTGAGGCAAGCTCTTTGGGGGAACTATAGCCTAGATATTTGCTCTATGGAGGGTTCCTGTGACCTGGAAAAGTCATTGAAAACTCATAACATTTCATATTTGTTTTCCAGGGCCAGAAAAGTCATGGAATATTGTAAAAATGACAGAAGTCTTGGAAAAGTCATGAAATTAAGACCAGATCATTAATAATTGTCTACATGTTAATAAATTTACTTATTTATTTGTCACAATTTTCACGCCATTCATGTTTTATCAAATCTTGGATATAATTTGGTCACGAAATTGGCAAGTCCAGGTTTGCCCCCCAAAGCGGACAAAGCCTTTTCGTTCAGTTCATCGCTGCAAAAAACCAAAGTCCACAGGCGTTGGAGCCAAAACCATTTCAACTTGTGTAGAAATCCAACACAAACTTCATTAACAAAACTGTATGTGGATTGGTTGAAGCAAGGCTGTTAAATGTTTATTTTAAAGAAAAACAGTGCTACCATCGTACAACAGTCACAGCAGTTTCACAGCGTAATTAGATACTGGTATCGTATGGTACGGTGCAAGCATACACACAGTTCAGCAGCTAATTACATCCTAGCACACAGCCATGAGAAAAGACGGATATTTTTCTACCAAAGATTATTTGTCAGCTTTTAAATCAATTCCTTGATGAAGAGTCATCATTCTCTGTAAGAGGCTGGCCATGATCAAGACTTCCATCTAATTTAGAAACTTTAACCGACTAATAAGCCTATGTTTTGTTTAGTTTAAATCACTTTGTGGCCAGCAAAGCATTGCAAAGATTCAGAGTCATTCATGGGTGCCTACCTCAGGAATAGACCAATTGTAGTGGGTGCTCATGAATATTAAAGCCATTAAGTTTTGGGCTCATTAAAAGGAATTTTTGGTTTCAATGATAAGAGAAACCAATGCATTCATGATGGCATGCGTGTGTATGTATGTATGTATGTACGTATGTATGTGTGTGTGTGTGCCTTTGTGACACTTTGCTTGTTAACACGATATCTCAAGATAAGAATGTCTGACAGTTTTCAAACTTGGTACATAGATGAACCATATTGAGAGGAAGAACCTTATTGTTTTTGGTGGAGGTCAAAGGTCATCTGGGGTCACCCGGGGTCAAAGTCTGAAAACCTTGTTAACGCGATATCTCAAGGTAGGAAACTTAGATAGATTTCATATTTGATACGTGGATGTGTTATAGTCAGAGAACACTTTTTGAGTCTTTGGTATGACTCGACCTGGGAATAGAACCTGGGCCTTCCACATGAGAGGGGGATTCTCCTACCATCGCTACTTGTATACTGTCCTGTAATATGATGTCTTAAAACAGAAAAGCTTCCTGTAACAGAGGTAAAGAGGGTATAGTATCAGTGCACTTTGCACCAATAAGTACAGATAGCTGACTCATTCTTCTATGCATGTGTGAAGTCATCATTCATTGATTTTCCTCAAAAGTGCATTGCATAGGATCAAATTTGAAAGGGGTTAATTACAATGATCAAAGATATGTACTGTCAGTACAAATTCAGGTAATCATACTAAATTGTGAGGGAAAGTATTTTGATGTAACTGCATGAATATCAGCATTTTAATGATCAGTATGCATGCATTGCTTCAGTGTTCCCCACAGGAGGTCCTTAGGTCTGAATTTAAACTCCTGGCCATGTCATACAAAAGACTTAAAAAATGGAACCTACTGCCATTGTGCTTGGTGCTCATCATGAGCAGTTGAATTTGGAAAACAAGCCAAGCCACTGAGCCTAAACTGGAAAAAAGGGCAGTGGCCAGCCTGACTTACTGTAAACCAATGGTTTATACACTTGGGCGGGAAATTTCATATGACTAACTCCACAGGGCCCCCTCTGAGTGAAAATGGCATCCACTCAAAAATGTTTGCCACCTTCAAAGTAATAATTCCAACCACCTCCAAAAATACATATAGAGTTGTTGTTATATTTTTTTACCAATTAAATGACTTTGTATACAATTGATAATTGTCGAGGTTGCTCAAAAGTATCAGAAGAAGAATGAGCATTGATACAGAGCTCTGTAAGACCATTTGCCACCATTCAAGTTATCAATTCCAAATCTACCTACCCTGATTGCCCATGACTTGCTTCCTTACTTGGTTTATCTGTCAAGAACACTGGGCTTCAGTTGATCAATATGTACACAATTAGTGGTCCACTGAATCATTTCTCTGTAAACAAAGCTTGACAGTCCACAAATTGAGGTGGCTAGTTACTTTTGACAGTTTTCATTCAGCACTGATCATACTTTCTTCTTCTCAGCTAATAAAACACTGGAATGTTCTTTGCAACTCTAAAAAACAGATCAAGAACACTTCAAATTTCAAGAGAGCATGTTCCAAAATGTCTTGCCAATTAATGACACACAGCAGACCAAATTCAATCTATTATCTAACTCTCATCTCAATTTAGTGTATTTTCGTATTGCAGTCATCCATTTTCTCAGCTCTTTCCTACTTACTAAGGGAACCCAGTGTAAATAAGCTTTTTTAGGCTTTTTAGGCTATCCAGGTACTCTGTTTTGAGCCCTTGTCCTCAGTCTTTGTATGAATAAATCAATCAATGATTGATGAATGAATAAATCAATCTATCAGCCCAATTTCTCTTTGCTGCAGATGACATTTGCAGATACTTAAAATTCTGTAAGTGAACTGGTAGCATCTTTTGCCACTTTAAACAAAATGTTTCTTTTTTCATAAACTAATTTCTGTATTCTGAAGATGACATTTAGCAGCACAACCAGACAGTTCATCTACATCATAGAACTTCACACTTAAAGGAAATACAAAAAAGGTGCTTGATTTCTTTCTTACATCTGCTAGATTTGAAATTTTTGTTTTAAAGGCATATTTTCATGACCCCAAACAGTTCCAATTCTCCCAACCTACTTACTTCTAGCCCCTCCCACATTTATCTAAAACTCATCTTTATCCAGACACAATCCTAGTTTATTGCTTCATGGCTTGTCCAAGTGGCCATACAAGTCCATAATGTGTAATCAAGACACGCCCAGTGCCCATGCTGTGTAATTTAGCTATGATGCATTGTTTGAATGTGATGCCAATCAAAGAGCTGTACCAATTGAGAGTTTTGATATATGTATACTGAAACTGTAGTTTGGGGTGACGAATGACTGCCTTTAAATTGGAAATTTTAAGAAAACAATTATGTGATCATGTATTGCTTCCATTGCAATGCACTTTGGTTTCTGTTGCAGTTAAGTTTTGCTGTTCAAAGTGCTTGAGGAATAAGGCTTTTTTTTTTTACTTATATTTGCCAAATTTAGCTTTGTTTTAAATTGAAAATTGATGAAAATTATTTTGAAATTTTATTGCTGAATATCAAAGTGCACTTAAAAGATATAACATACAATAACTACTTGCCATATAAAGTGTTAGAGAAAATAGGGCTGTTTTTCTTCACTAATGCTTGCCAAATTCAAACATGTTCCTTCAATTTTAAAACACATTGTGTAAATAAGTATGACCTTTTACTGCATTAGTCCTATTTGTTGAAGGCCTGCAGACTTTTTCTGGCACTACGTTGAATTACTGCAGTTGAGGGTATTAAAGTAAAAACAGCTGTAATTTTGCACTACTTCTGCCAAACTGAAACTTTGTAATGTTTGAATGTTAAGCTTTTGCAAAGTTGTGAACTTCCGTATGCCATCTGCTTTAATATCAAACATTACTGTTGTACTTGCATTACTTTCAAACACTTCACACATACAACCAATATTGGTTATTGTCAAGCTGGCCACTGGCTTGTTTTCCAGTTGTAGCTCACTGGCTTGTTTTCCCTACTCCATTGCTTATGCGGAGCATCACTCAAAATGGCAGTAGGTTCCATTTTGAGACTCTGGTATGACTCGACTTGGGAATAGAACCCGGACTTTCCGTATGAGAGGCGGGTGCTCTTACCGTTTGACATAACACACAGTCTAGAAAAATATTGTAATGCAAATGTGTAACAGTTACACAGTGAAGTTGTGACACCCTGTCAATTTGAAAAGTCCTTTATCTTCAAGCCCCAATTCACAAGTGTGCTGTACAGAGTGTGTAAACACCAGGTTTCCCAAATTTTGGATGCCACATTACCTGTCAAAGTATGGAAGGACTCTGTGACTCTTCAAATCGGCAGGGTGCCAACTCCTCACTGCCCAAATTTTACTACATTTGCCTTTCAGGGCCATATTTCTCATATGCAATGTGTGGAAGCACCATCTGTCCATATGGTGACTTTTCAGACAGAGTGGCTGTAGTTTTGGATAAAGTGTTACTCTAGGCCAAGGGAAATAAATTGAATTAAAGTTCAATTTATTCTTGTTACCTGATTCTTATCGCCCTTTAATTTTCTTTTCATTCTAGATAACACTGAGTAGTCCAGATGTTCAATTACCTGGGATTCCTTCCATTGCAAGTGGCTCATCATCGTCATCATCTTCTTTCAGCAATGTTTATGAAGTTTGCATTTGTGAAAGTGGACGCTTGTTTATTGCCCCACCTGCTGTTGGTTGTCAGGCAAATTCATTATGTGAAGAAAATTAATTAACCTGGATATAGACGTCACATGTCATTCAACCTACTGAGTTACGTTACCTAGTTTTTCTGTAGTCTTTTTTGTCATGGACTGTGTTAGGCATTTTATACATTATTCAGTTTTCAAATACCTTATTTCATTCAAACCCAATCTCCTAGTGCCCATTGAAGGGGGATGGGGCCGAGGACAAATCCCCCTCCCCCTCAAAAAAAAACTCTTGATCCCCTGGAACACTAATTTGTTGCTCAAAATCTTGCAAAACCTCTTGGACCAAAAAGTTTTCAATTGCTCTACTAGTCAAAGGTCAAATGGATCAGGCTCAAGTCACCTGAAGCTATTAAAGTGACTTGGATATACACATCACAGTTCATTCAACCAACTGAAGAACAATTTTTTTTCTTTTTTTTCCCTTGACTTAATTAGGCTTTTCATACATTGTTCAGTTTTAGTTACCATATTCCATTCAGAACAAAGCCTGGAGGTGGGGGAGGGGGGGGGTTAGCAGATGACAAAATCCCCCTAAAAACATTGAAACCCCAGAAAGACTGGACTACAGGTTCACAAGTGCACTGCTGGCTCAAGGTGAAAATTACCAGACTCCAGACAGTTAAAATTAAGAAACCTGGAGGTACACTTGACAATTCATTCAACCAACTGGATAAAGTATGTATACATCTATATTTTTTTCATTTATTTGTTTGGTCTTACTTTTTGGTTCCTTGTGTAACAAAGGAACCTATGCAGTCACCTTGGCGTATGTATGTGTGTGTGTGTGTGTGTGTGTATGTGACAGATTGGAATGCGAGGTATGTGGTGCGATAACTCAATAACCGAGTGATCAATTTTTTTCAAACTTGGTATGTATGTAGATGTTGTGGAGTAGATGTGCCCTATCGTTTTTGGTGGAGGTCAAAGGTCACTGGTGATCACCAGAGGCCAAAAACTGAATTTCTGTTAGTAGCTGTAACTCAGTATCCGTTGTTCAAGCAGTGGCATCATTTTAGGATAAGTTAGATTGGTAGGAGGTGAAAATGTTGGTACATTAACCAAAATAATTGGAAAGGGTCAAAAGGTCAAAAAGTAATGTTTTATTGATATCTTGCCACTGAAACATTTTAGAGGGGTGGTGTAAGGGAGATTTGTGTTCGTCAAAGTGAAATGCACGTGATGACCCCCCTTGACCTCACTTGACCTCATTTGACCTTTTGACCTTTGTGACTTTTTTGTGACATCAAGATTTGTCTTGATCAGACGAACCAAAAAGACTATTACACTACCCTCCTACAATGTTCGTTACTTGAGTTACTGACATTTAAATGACAGGCTAGTGTGTACATGTAGGTCATATGTAGGCCTTATTGCAATGCCAGGTATGCGGTGCAATTACTCAATAACCAAGTAACATAGTGGAAATAATGGAAAGTTGTGTTCGTCTAAGTAAAGTGCACGTGAAGACTCTTTGGGTCTTTGTTCAATTGGTTTAAAAGTCCAGCTGAAGTTTAATGCCTTTAGACAAATGCAATGTATAAAAGAAAAGAAGAATTATAACCTCCTCTCAGTCTAAAAGCAGTTTAGTTAACAATCAGGACAGTAATGCAATTATTATTAAAAACAACCTTTTCCTCACATACAGTATTGAATAAAATTATTCACAGTGCAAGCTAAGATTCCAATTTCAATAGTAAAATATGAAAGCAGTTTCTCTTCTTTACCTCTGCTTTTACCCTAGGGACTACAATGCTGTTTCTAACACCCTCTTTAGGTTAAAAGGTCAAGTTGAAAGTCATTTATTAGATTCTACAGAGCTATGTTTGTTTCTTGGTCTTCTAGCCAAATTGTGAAGAAGAAATTGGTGGTAATAAATCACTATCGGGCTGCCTTTAGTAGCAGAATTGTGGGCTTTTCCTTATTTTTGCTTTTCAGGCAAACACATTGGGTAGTCTAAAGGACAACCATGACATAATTTCTAGTCATCCATCATGAATTTTGGTGGTCAGGAATGACCAGATGACTGTTAAATTTCTTTGGTGCAGAAGAGACTGTGTTTATTTAAAATCAGTTTTGATCTACTTTGACTGTATTTGACCTTTGTGACTTCTTTTTAAGGTCTGGATTTGAATTGTTGAGATTGACCAAAAAGGCAATTAACTAACCTCCTATATTACCCCAAACTCAAGTAAATGACATTTTAGTGAAAGGTGATGAATGTATTTGTCGCATGGAAGTGGGCAGTGTGCAGTGTGATAATTTGAAAAGTTTAGTGTTCCATTTTCTCTCAAACGGCAAGTGCTTGTATGATTTTGAAATTTAATGTGCCTCCATGTTTTTGGGTGATGGCCAAAAGTCATTGGGGTTAAAGGTGCAAATTATGCCTTACCTTGGGACTACCTTAATACAATATCATCTTTAATGCAAGGAACCATAGTGCCCTTGGGCTCTTGTTCTTGACTAGATTCTGTCATATTGAGCTGTAACAAAAACACATCTTTGAAAATGTCACATGACCTACAGAGTCACATCTTTAGACACACCTTGAGCATGGGGTGCCCATTCGTCCTGCTTTTCACCGAACAATCCAGCTTTTGAGCACCCTGTCCTCCGTTTGGGCTCACACAGTGCCAGACGTTGAAATTCCTCCCTTTTAAAAATTCTAATGTAAAACTTCTCAACAATATGCAGCTTGGACCAGCTCAGAGTCTAGATTACACGCAATGTGTTATGGACATGCATCATTCGACTCATGCCTTTCACATCTGCTGAACAAGTGGGTTGTGTATAGTACATTAGAAGGCTACATGTAAACAATAGAAGTACAGATTGCAATACAAGTTGAATAATGAAGGAGACTCATACATTCGTAATATTATCAAGCCATGCACAAATTTTCAGAGTTCAACATCCCATTTTCACCACTGTAATCGTGTAGCTTAGAACACTGGAAAGGGTCGTTTCCGGCCATCTGGGGGTTCGTTAAGGCCCCAAATTTCCTGGTATGCTACTTGCCAGCCCATGGTGGCACTCCACTTAGACAGAGGCAAAGGTTGTCCCTCCTTTTCTGTCATGAAGAAATGGGCACCCTGCTTGAAGACGTTTGTCTAGTCTTGAAAGAAATAAGAGTCAAAATCTTTGTCAATGTGTTTTCCAATTCAGTACACATGCCTTCCAGACTAAAAGTCAATTTTTGTGTAGTTTTATTATGGTCATGTTGTTGCACCTTAAGGGAGGAAAAGGTCTGCCAATCTTCCCAATGTATGGGTGCCTCTAACCATCTCACATTAGGCTCAACAACTGACACAAATTCCTTTGTATTCCTCACAGGCAGCATGATATGAGTTATATTCGGTGTGTATAGCATAATGAATGAATGTAAGCCCTAGTGGATTGTCCGTTGGTTGTAAAATATGCCTGTGGTGTTCCTAGCTGTGTGTTGTGAGAGGCAAGTAAAGGGGAAAGATTTAAATTGTATTATTTGGACTTTTTAGAAAAAGTAACTGCCTATAAACTATGAAAAGTCAAAGAACAAGTCAAGTGGAACTACCATTTTAGGTACCATTGCACTCAGAAGTGATGATTCACCACCCCTGCTGTTCTCTTTCACATGCTGTACTCTCCTACATATGAAGGGCCTTTGACGTAATTCTTTCTTAAAATGTTGTGGCGAGAGTGGCCGTATAATAATACACATATACAAAGGGAGGAGGTTTCTAGCAAACAGCCTAATTGCTGCAAGACTGTTTTATTAACTTGGTTTTCTCCAGTCCCAGAATGTACCACTGTCCCAGAATGTTATGTGCAAGTCTTATTGTGGGCTTTTTTGGGGGGGCCACACTCACCTCAATTTGCTAACAAAGAATTTCGTCAAAGGCCACTTGTTCACTTTATTTTCTCTAGTCCCAGAGTGCATTGCTGTTCCAGAATGTTACATTCAAGTCTCAATGTGGGCTCGCTTTGGCATGCTATGCTCTCTGGTAGTTAGAGCATGTAGCTTGCAGTTGGAAGGTGTGGAGTTAAACCTCTGGTAGGGTCATATTGAATACTTTTAAATGGAACCTACTGCAATTGTTCTTGTTGCCCAACATAAGCAATTGAGTAGAGAAAACAAGCCAATGAGCCACAACTGGAAATACTGCCATAGCTGGTGAGAAATAAACCAGTTGCTTAGAAACTGAGTCTTAAAAGAAGGGTTTGAGGTCACAATAGGACTTGGTATGTTAGAGGGGCCCATTCTGAGCATTTTGGTGAAATTTGCATTTAAATCTGATGTGTGGTTCCCAAGATATGAGCACATACAGTTTTCATATTTTCAAGAAAAAGTGAACTTGCAGCAAGCCCATATGACACCACATCCCCACATTATTGGGCAGTCTTTTGTTTTTCTTCAAACTTTATACAGGATTTTCTCCTCAACAATCCTATATTATTAAAATGTGATTGCATAAGTGGCATGAGAATTTTACAAACTTTGCATCCCCCACAGGGATGTCATACTCCTATTAACTTCAAGGTTAACACAACAGTCTGATAAAACATAGGAAAACAAAGCATTCCTTGTCAATGTGAGGAAGTGATATAAGCTCTGCTGCCCTCAAAACCACTTTTGAACACAAATCTACTGACTTCATTTACTGATATCTCAAGAAGTACATGTCCAATTTGAATGGAACTTTTACCACACTGGGTAGATTTTGTTCCTCTTTCACATATGAAAATTAAATTTTTGCTTAAACTTCCCCTTTAAAAGTCCATCAAACTAATCATCGAGTTGATTCTACGTAACACATTCAATAATGGTGGTGTATCTTTGGACCTCCATCTATTGTACTAACTAATGCATAATTAGTGAAGCATATGCATTTTATTTTCACTTTTAAACAAAGTTATTTTGTTTTTTCAGTTTCAACTCTTGCACACAGCTGAGTGGTAATATGTACAAGAATGTGCACATCTCTATGTATTCATATGTTCAGTAACTACTTTTTGTTACAAGCATGGATAGGCCTATTTTTATTCCAAAGTCCCTGGCTTGTGAAAATATTTGATTAAACAAATTTAAGCCTGTAGCCAGGTTGGGGGGGAGGGGCACCTAGAGTCTTTACCCCTAGGCTAATTTTTGCCCCATTGAGGATACCATTTACCACTGCCTAGAAATACTTCCAAATATTATATTCTGCACTGCCCCCCTTCACAGATATTCTGCACCCCCCTATTTCTCCTACCCCCTGTGGGCTGGGGGATATAGAATATGCCCATGGTATTTCGTGCCTGCTGTAAGAGGCGACTAAAGGGAAACCACAAACTTTGCCTTTGAACCATGATACTTGAAAATAAATTCAACCTTGAACCTTTTATCCAGTTGACCGACACTATATAACACATTCGTGTTGGTGTGGCGTTTAATATCTAACTAACTAACACTATCACCCCTAAGCAATTTTTCTTGCCTATAGTACTTGTCTGGCTGTGGGTCTCTTCAGCTTGCTTAAACATAACATGGATGTGTTGGAGGTCTCTGTGTATTCAACTGGAAATATTTTTTATTGGTATTTGACCTACATTTTATGTTAATGAATGACTGTCAAAGCATACAAACCATCCAAATATGACCAAATGGTATTAAGTCTTTTGTATTTATTTATCAAGTGCAATAACTTTTAAACGACATTGTAACATACTTTTATTTGTCTTTGTGTTTAAAATTTTGAAAGGTACAAACTTTATTAATCATGTGTTTTACTTTTGGATGATCAGTGTTATTTCAAATAGTACTTAGTATGTTTTTGGTGTATGTCACAAATTGCTACAATTCTTTGTCTTAATCATGGTGATTACCTTAAGCTTAGCCATTTCTTTTAGTATTTAATTTTGTTTTTGTGCAGAAGATAATTTAAGGAGGCTCATTGAGTTTATATCTTAAACTTCATGAGAGTTTTAAAGGGTCAGAACCAAATGATGTTGCTTATAGTTAGCATAATGAATCGAGTTTCATATCCAATATTTACGGAAATGTTAAAATTTTGAATTTTATGGTGTCCTGACTTGTAACAATTTTGTGCATAATTTGAAAAAGTGTCTGGTCACAAATCTTTGAAAACCACATTGAACCGTTGAGTACTTTGTCATATAACAGTAGTTATTTGTATGTAGGATATTGCAATTGCCTAAGTTTGACCATTTGTCATTGGGCAAATTTGTTGAATTTTATGAACCAACTCAATGAGCTGCTTTAAACTACATTTTTTTATGTGATTTTTTACTGTACAGATACTATTTAATGAGGGCATTTGCCAACTAGTCCATACTGTATGTAACCAATATTTTGTTCATTACTAGTCAAGTATTTTAAGAATTTTTAAGACAGGTCATGTTTTCATTTAGCTCTTACAAGCATTGTGTGCCCTCAACTAATACAAGGATCTGAGAGCCAGACAGGGAGAATACAAAGTTTTTTGTGTTTTATATTTTGCTTCCGATGTTATTCATTTTAGTACTAAAAGTATGTGTTCACTGTATTAAACAGCAAATATTTATAATTCTCAGTCACTCTTACTTATTATAACATTGTAAACAAAACTATAACCTCTAATTCAAGATTTTTCTTTTTTTGGCAGAATATCACTTGAACTTTTATGTATTCATGAAACTAGTGTGCACTTTGCTTAAGTTTGACTGTTGTACTGTTTTTAAAGCTTTGGGGAATACTATCTTCAAAAACTTAAAATATCTAACAATGGGGGCAGGAGGGGTTAATATATTGTGTGACAAGATATGACAAGCTTTTACATAAAGAAACCTTGCTCTCCTTTTTGGTATAGAAGCTAATTTTAAAAGATAATGTTTAGTGCATTATAGGAAATCTGTCATATTATTTTAGGCAGAATAATTTAACATCATTTGTATTTCTTTGTAATTTTGAAATGTGAAAATGTGGTTCAGAAGTTGCAAACTGAAAAAAAAAATGCTCAAATCTAAACTTTACTTTATGAAATGAGAAATCATTGATGTCACTCTGGTCATTAGTATTGAATATCTTTTGTAATTCTTAACAATTTCTAAACATGTTTATTGACGTATGCAGACACTGTCATAGTTGTGTAGCGTCGCGCGCTCGTCCGCTCTTAGATAAATTAGTCAGCACAGTTGACCACAAAGATGAAGAGAGGTTTTCTTCTGTTTAATAATCACTTTATTGATCAAATTAATTACATCTGATTCGGATTGATTAGTGAGTCGAAGAACAGCACTGATTTGCAACAATTTCTTACTTTGCTTCTCTTACCTCTATATGGTTCTCTTATTGGCCTAAGTATACGTACGTGCGTATTGCATATACAACGGACCACCCTACTACTACTTAAAAGTATACAGTTTACAATATATGAGCAAGTAAAACAAATTAGATACTGTAATTATTCCACCTGTCTCAAATGATATGTGCACGGAAAGATTTCTCACGAGTAGGCCCCTGAGAGAAAGTAGGTAGGACCCCACACGAGCAAGTTCCTCGCCAACAGCCGAACAGCTTCTCTTCAGCCGACCGCCGGTGAGCAGGTTCCCCTAGAAAGGTGTCCTCGTGAGTTGGTGACTCGGGAACGGATCCAGGTAAGCAGGGACTTCCTTTGAGCAGGCAGCACGCGAGCAGGTATTTCCGCCGAGTAATCGCCCTGTGGGTAGTTTCTCGTGAGCAGGTTCTTCCCTCGCAGTCGACTCGTGAGCAACCTCTCCGCGAGCAACAATCTTCTGAGTAATTTCCTCGTGAGCAACCTCCCGCGAGCAGTTGACTCGTGAGTAACCTTTCCTGAGCAGTCTTCCTCACGGGCCTATCCCTGTATGTGAACCTACTCGTGAGCAAACTCTCTCGTGAGAAAATAAATTCTAAGAGTAACCTACATAACTGGACATGAACCAAAAGCTATTGTACCAAATTGAGTAACTTATTCCAAATAGCACACACAAGATAGCGAGAATGAAGGTCAATATTCGTGTACAAGGAGCCTTAAGAAACGACGTCTGTCTAACACCTCCTAAACATTCCCTAGGCTTTCCTTGTAATGTCTACACACTGCACTTAATAAATGTTAATTAGTATAAGAACCAAGAACCAAGGGGGGCCGCGTATCAACCTAAACTCACGTAAAACAATTCCGTACCCTGATTCAAACGCACTCTAAAACCTTCTGTTAGAGATAATTCAGAATTCTAAGTAACAGTAGACTCATTAACTAATGCTTGTCTTCAAGGATTGTTGCCTACAAATACGGGACCTAACCTATTCGCCTATTCCAACTGTAACGTAAGGACTATTCACAGACTAAGCATCCTAACGATGCCTAGGAGCCTAACGGCTAACCATTACGTTAGCCTTATCAAGCAAAATGTGTCGTTATCTTTCTCTCCCTGTGAAGGTAATCACATGAACAGGAGATTGTCTTAAAGTAAAATTATCCAAGTAAAATCTAGATTACCTGTTATCGATTAATTAAACTTAAATACGCCATTTTACATCCCTACTTGGACAACTTACAATAGTTAATTGATGCTGGGCTGTTCGCTCTCTTTTCGACTCTATCGCACGTGTCAACACAACGAGAATTCAATGGCGTTCCCCTCAGAACCTTCCACGTTGTTAAAAGCAATGCATGCAGAAATCAACGGGTGAAGAAATCAGTGCTTTCGTGATTGGCTAATACCTCGCGCCAGGGGAATTAACAGTAGCGCGCTGCGTGATCGGGTCAGCTAGAGGTCAAGTACTACAGTACAGCCTGTCACCCGGTAATTCCTGACAAAACAAAGATAATACATAAACATTAAAGGTGATATAAATATAAAGAGGGCGCATACATAATTATCGTTACACTACCCCCCTCTCAAAACCGTAATGCTTCCACGCATTAGTGTGTCTGATGTTTATTCCAAGTGCTCTTCCCGCACTCTTCTGTAGTAGAACCCGTCTTTAATCGCTGTCTCTGTGGTTACCACGTACCTCTTTCTTTCTGTCATCCTCACCAGTTTCCATTCGCACGAAGTGTCTCCAGTTGGCAGCTTGCTAGCCTGTCGTCTTGCCTCCTCCATGGTCTGTCCTATCTCCGTCATCCCGTCATCCAAGGTGTGTCTCTGGAACATTCTGGGGTCTGGTAACCCTCCCTGGTGTCCTAACTCGTTGCGGATCTCCTTCGGTGACTGTCTGGGAATCTCCCTCTTTTCTGGGCTTTGTGGAGAGGTCACTTCCACACTCATCTTTAGCCTGCATTCGCTGGGACTTTGGGAAAGTAATTCCGACAGGACTGGCGCGTATTGGGGAAGCACTTTCCTTTCGACTTTCGGAGTTGTCTTCGTCTTGTCACGTGGTTCCTCTCTGCCAGGTGTTCTGTCTTTACTCGAAGATCCACCACTCGTACCAGCGACAGCTTTGTCTTTGGAAGACCCTTTCTTCTGATGTGTGGTTTCGATGTGGCGGATTAAGTTCGCCTTTCTGTCCGAGCTGTACGTACACATCTGACAGGCAAAGCGTTCAGCTTTGTGTTTACACCTGAGATGATCTTCAACTTAGTCAAGGACTTCATCCTCTCCTTACACACTCTGCATCTGTATTCTTTCGATCTTTCCAACTCCTTCTCGTCAAGAACATCAGTGAAGTCCATGGTACTTGAATCAGACGGATAATCTGTAAGTAAACAAAAGAAACAAACTGATAAGCACGTTGCTCTGTTATGTGTTAAACAACACTAGTCAAAAGATATAGTCATGGTGCCACTGAGGACGTCTCCTGGTTCTACGGGTTGAAATGTCCTGGTCACTGAGGTCCTCATCCGTGCGGTTATTCTGTTCCTTTGGAAAATGTTCATCTCCGGTATCACTTTCGTCTACCTGGCCAACTGGTTTGTCCGGCTTATTACCCGTCTCCCTTGGCCTGGGGGAATTGACACTCTAGTAACTTTAATCTGTTATGGTGGACAACTCTCCTCTTTCCAGTATTCTTTCTTCTGATACGGAATGTTACGTCACTAAGTCTATCCAAAATCACCCATGGTCCGTCCCAGAATCTCATGAGTTTTGGACTGAGCCCTTTTCTTCTTCGCTGGGTTATACAAGAGAACCTCATCTCCAATTTTAAGGCTCTGCTGACTGGCCGTTCGATCGTAGTTCCGTTTCTGTCGGTTTCCTGCCAGGTCCATGCTGTTTCGGGCAAGCTCGTGAATTTGTCTCAATCTGTCCTGAGTTGCACCACCATATGGGTGTCTTGTTCCGATTTCCCATTCTCTTCCAAGGATACGTCAGTGTCAATAAGCAAGTCAATTGGGAATTTCAGGTCCGTTCCAAACATCATTTCATTAGGGGAGCAACCTGTCGTCTCATGTCGGGAAGATCGATACGCCATCATTACAAGTTGCAAACACTTGTCCCAGTCTCTCTGGTTCGCCTGGATGACTTTGGACAGCATGTCTTCCAGAGTTCTATTTAGTCTCTCGATCATACCGTCGCTCTGGGGTGATATGCCGTTGTTCTGGTTTTCTCAATCTGTAAAAGTTGACAGACTTCTGAGAAAACTCTTGACTCGAAGTTCCGTCCTTGATCCGTATGGATACGATTTGGAATGCCAAACCTGAAATAAACTCCTCTACCAACACCCTGGCAATTGTCTCAGCTTCTTGATCTGGGATAGGGTAGGCCTCTGCCCACTTAGTAAAGTAGTCGTCAACAATCATGATATATCTGTTTCCCTGTCAGTGGTTGGTAATGGTCCTAATATATCAATGGCTACCCGTTCTAAGGAGCTCCAACATGTTCGACTTGCATCTTGGCTTTGGCCTTTGTCTTGGGCTTTTTCCGTTCTTGGCACGGCACGCAAGCCTTGACCCATAATTCTACCTGCCGCCTCCATCCGTGCCAATAAAATCTCCTTTTGAATTCTTTCTAAGGTCCGTTTCACTCCCATATGTCCAGCAGTTGGTTTGTCATGCAGATGTTGTATTACCTGCCCCCTCATTCCCCTAGGTGTTACAAGTTGGTACGTCACCTTGCTTCCGTCATGACTCTCCCATCTTCGGTACAGGACTCCCTTTTTCATCTCAAATCTGTCCCATTGCGCCCAATAATTGTTTAACTCTTTTCCTTCAGAGGAAAGTGAATCACTACTTGGTCTTGTTTCTTTAGTTTCTTTCCATTCAGTCATCTTTCTTGTCTCTGTGTCCTTCATTTGTTCTGCCCTGATATCTTGCTTAGACCAGTCTTGTAGCCAAGGTAAACCACTCTCATCAGAAACTGCTTCAGTAATCGTTGTCACCACCACTTCTTGAGGCATCTCGTCGTCGGTTGCTACCTCAGGTTTCTTTTCCTTCCTCTTCTGCCCATATTTATGTCTAAAGGTTGGAAACTCGTTGACTGCTCGTTCCTTTTCCGACAATTCTTGGCGAAGGCAGTGGTCACAGTCATCTCCACATGGTCTTCTAGAGAGGCCGTCTGCGTTAGAATGCAGTTTTCCTGGTCGATGCTGTATGTCAAATTGGTAGGTACTAAGTAGTTCCAACCAGCGAGCAATCTGACCTTCTGGGTTTTTGAATGTCATTAACCAACGGAGGGCTGCGTGGTCAGTTCTTATCAGGAAGCGTGCCCCGTAGAGATAGTGATGAAACTGCTTTACCGCTTTGACTACTGCTAAGAGCTCTTTCCTGGTAATGCAGTATCGCCTTTTCCTGCTTCGTCATAGTTTTGCTGAAATAACTAATAACTCTCTCCTCCCCGTCTTGCACCTGTGACAAAACGGCCCCAACTCCAAAGTTGCTGGCATCAGTATCTAGGATGAACATTTTCTTTTGGGTCTGGATAAGCTAGAATCGGCGACGATGTCAGAACCTCTTTCAACTTTTGGAAGGCTTTTTCACAATCCATGTTCCAATCAAACTTCTGGGTTTTTTCAGTTAACCTGAAGAGTGGGGCTGCGATCTCCGCAAAACCTTTAACGAATTCCACGGTAATATCCACACAGTCCAAGAAAAACTTCTACGTGGGTCAGTTCGGTCGGTCTCATCCAACCTCGAACGGCAATCAATTTCTCTGGATCTGTTGATATTCCAGCCTCGGAAACCACGTGTCCTAGGTAAGTCACGCTTGACTTGAAAAGATGGCACTTTTCTGGACTCAGCTTGAGGTTTGCTTCCCTCAGTCTACCAAATACCACTTTCAACCGATTAAGGCACTTCTCAAAAGTCGGTCCATATACTATTACATCGTCAAGGTAGACTAGGCACGTCTGCCAGTGTAAGCCAGATAACACGCGGTCCATGAGTCTCTCAAACGTTGCCGGGGCGGTAGACAGTCCAAAATGGATCGTGCAGAACTGGAATAACCCGTCACTGGTAGCAAAGGCTGTCTTTTCTTTGTCTTTTTCTGCCATTCCAACTTGCCAGTACCCGCTGGCCAGGTCGAGAGTACTGAACCAGCGAGACCCATTGAGTGCATCCAGTGATTCTGTAATGCGAGGGATTGGATAAGAGTCTTTAATTGTTGCAGCGTTTACTTTTCTGTAGTCTACACAAAATCTCATCTGGCCATTTTTCTTCTTAACTAGAACTACTGGAGAGGACCATGCACTCGAGGATGGTTCGACCACGCCAGCTTCAAGCATTTCTTTCAGTAGGTCAGTCACTACTTGTCTTTGGTGAACTGGCACTCGTCTAGCTGGTTGTTTGATGGGTTTTGTCGTTCCGGTGTCGATGGTATGCTGAACAACCGTCGTCCTCCCAAGGTCATTCGGAGACCGAGAAAACACGTCCTCATACTGGACCAGAAGTTCCTTCAGCTGTCTTTGCTGATGTTTGTCCAGTCTTTGGTCACATGATTCCGCCAGTCCCGCCAAATGATCTGGAACTTTTCCATTTTCCTTTCGTTCAACTGCTCTTACTGACATTATCGGATTACAGTTGGCACTCTCCTCGTCATCAACTACTCCAGTAACCTCCTCCAGTATGCCAACGACTGTACCTTGGTAGACTGTTACAGGTTCATGACTTGGGTTCAAAACTCTCAAGGGCATAAATTCTTGTCCAGGATCAACCAGCAATTTCGCAACAAACAATCCATGTTTACTCACGAATTTCTCCGCTGGCTCCACAAGAGCATTTCCTTCCCTTGAAATTTTCCAGAGAGCCTTCCCTTTATCATTGACTCGGCTCCTGGGGCAACCACTACCGTGTCACAGAGTACAAGCCTGCATGGCTTCCTGACGGCTCACAAGACGACAATTCCTCGCCATGTTCTTGCTCCAATTCTACCGCCTCGTCCCAAGATAAAGTCCCCTTAAAACATCTAAGGAACATCGGTGACTTCGTAAGAACTCAAGTCCCAATATCGCGTCTCCTACAACATCAGCAACCCATATTTCATGTTCCACAGTCTTGTCTCCTACACGAATTTCAAACATTCCTCGACCCATAAATGGAAACGGACTACCATCGGCAAGCTTCAAAGTCAGAGTTGTTGGCCTCAGTTCTGGTCTGGTGATTTCTGGGATGGATCTGTAAACCCTAGGACTGACGATGGTTACGTCCGCCCCGGTGTCAACTAAGAAGCTGACTAACGTGCCATTGACATAACCTTTCACGCGGATTCCTGAGTCAGTACCCCTGCTTCCTCCTCGGACACTCAACTGTACAGGCCTTTTTCTCGTCTTCTACTGCAGTCGGGCTTTGGCCTGCACGTCCGACTCCTGATAGTTTTCCGGATTGTCTTGGTTAAGTTTCTGATTGTCCTCCTTCCGTTCCTCTGTGCAGTTCCTCTTAAGGTGTCCAACTTTACCGCAGTTCCAACACTTAGGCGGTGGTCGTTTGTCATTCTGCCAGCCGGGTTTTGAACTTGATTTGTTTCCCCTGTCCACTTCCTGTAGACATCTTACTTGGGATTGGTGAATGGTTAGTGTTATCACGTGTCAATTTAGCTTCTAGTTTATCTATACAGCTCTCGAAGCTCTTGCTCAACACCTCTACCAGTTTCTGTAATGGATCTTCTGCTCTTCCTGAGGCTGTATCTTCCTGGGTTATTGCTCGGACCATAGGTCTTCGAATGTATCCTTTCTTAGTCTCGGCGAGGTGGAAAGCCTCTAGTTCCACTGCTACCACAACCGCATCTGAGAGACTGGTGGGTCTAGATTGGTACACTCTCCATTTAATATCGGTATCCTGTAGTGCATCGATGAAATGATCTTTGGCCAGTGTCTCGACCATCTCGTAGGGGGCCTCAGGATAAGCATGTAGGGTGAGACGCTTGATGTCCTGGGCAAGTTCTGCCAAACTTTCCTTTGGTTGCCGTACTCTGTTCTTCAGCATAGCCCGGAACAGTTGCGTTTGGTGGGCGGGGCTAAAACGGTGGCTTAAGGCAGCCGTTAACTCCCTGTAATCTCTTCGGCGTCTGTAATCAAGATCATTCAGAATGGCTCTTGCCTGTCCCTTCAAACTGGCTGCTAAGTAAAGAGCGTTCTGCTCCTCTGACCAGCTGTTTAGTTCTGAAATAAGTTCAAATTGAACCAAGAAGTCATCCCAGTTTGATAAGCCATCGAAAGGAGGGGGAAGGATACTTGGTATCTGTTGAATTCCTGTACTATCACGTTGTTCAACTGGCAATGGTGCATTCCTCTCCGTTCGCAAGTTCTCGGTGGGACTAAAAGGGTTAGTTGGTGCTGTCATACTTCTGTTGTTATTGTCTGTAGGTAGACTATTTCTTTCTGGACCATATCTCGTCCAGTTCCAGTTGTGTATCGGATCAGGACCAGACGGTGGGTTAAACCTTCCAGTGTGGTTGCTCTGAAAGCCAAATTCTTGTCTAGTGTTAGCAAATGGGTTAACATTACCCCTGTCAAGCTCCCAAGATCTCCCTGGAGTGGGGTCAGTAAACGCCTGGTGTGGGTCACTTGGTTCGTGTTGCTCAACCCTGTCAATTGTTCTCCATGAGGCTTCGGAATCTGCAGACTCGAGAGCTTCACAGTCGTTTGGAAACATATCTCTCTCTTGGTTATCGTCTCGCAACAGGTCCGCCAATAAAGGTGTTTGTTCTAGCTGTGACGTTCTCCGCTCCCCATCGTCCAGTTCTTGTGATTCAGGAGAGTGTCTTCCAGGATAATCTCTTGACATCGTGGACAGGCTGGAAACTGTGCAGTATACTTCGGACACTGGTACTGAAAACTATCCCACCGCTGCCACCACGTGTAGCGTCGCGCGCTCGTCCGCTCTTAGATAAATTAGTCAGCACAGTTGACCACAAAGATGAAGAGAGGTTTTCTTCTGTTTAATAATCACTTTATTGATCAAATTAATTACATCTGATTCGGATTGATTAGTGAGTCGAAGAACAGCACTGATTTGCAACAATTTCTTACTTTGCTTCTCTTACCTCTATATGGTTCTCTTATTGGCCTAAGTATACGTACGTGCGTATTGCATATACAACGGACCACCCTACTACTACTTAAAAGTATACAGTTTACAATATATGAGCAAGTAAAACAAATTAGATACTGTAATTATTCCACCTGTCTCAAATGATATGTGCACGGAAAGATTTCTCACGAGTAGGCCCCTGAGAGAAAGTAGGTAGGGACCCCACACGAGCAAGTTCCTCGCCAACAGCCGAACAGCTTCTCTTCAGCCGACCGCCGGTGAGCAGGTTCCCCAGAAAGGTGTCCTCGTGAGTTGGTGACTCGGGAACGGATCCAGGTAAGCAGGGATTTCCTTTGAGCAGGCAGCACGCGAGCAGGTATTTCGCCGAGTAATCGCCCTGTGGGTAGTTTCTCGTGAGCAGGTTCTTCCTCGCAGTCGACTCGTGAGCAACCTCTCCGCGAGAGCAACAATCTTCTGAGTAATTTCCTCGTGAGCAACCTCCCGCGAGCAGCAGTCTTCCGAGCAGTTGACTCGTGAGTAACCTTCCTGAGCAGTCTTCCTCACGGGCCTATCCCTGTATAGAACCTACTCGTGAGCAAACTCTCTCGTGAGAAAATAAATTCTAAGAGTAACCTACATAACTGGACATGAACCAAAAGCTATTGTACCAAATTGAGTAACTTATTCCAAATAGCACACACAAGATAGCGAGAATGAAGGTCAATATTCGTGTACAAGGAGCCTTAAGAAACGACGTCTGTCTAACACCTCCTAAACATTCCCTAGGCTTTCCTTGTAATGTCTACACACTGCACTTAATAAATGTTAATTAGTATAAGAACCAAGAACCAAAGGGGCCGCGTGTATCAACCTAAACTCACGTAAAACAATTCCGTACCCTGATTCAAACGCACTCTAAAACCTTCTGTTAGAGATAATTCAGAATTCTAAGTAACAGTAGACTCATTAACTAATGCTTGTCTTCAAGGATTGTTGCCTACAAATACGGGACCTAACCTATTCGCCTATTCCAACTGTAACGTAAGGACTATTCACAGACTAAGCATCCTAACGATGCCTAGGAGCCTAACGGCCTAACCATTACGTTAGCCTTATCAAGCAAAATGTGTCGTTATCTTTCTCTCCCTGTGAAGGTAATCACATGAACAGGAGATTGTCTTAAAGTAAAATTATCCAAGTAAAATCTAGATTACCTGTTATCGATTAATTAAACTTAAATACGCCATTTTACATCCCTACTTGGACAACTTACAATAGTTAATTGATGCTGGGCTGTTCGCTCTCTTTTCGACTCTATCGCACGTGTCAACACAACGAGAATTCAATGGCGTTCCCCTCAGAACCTTCCACGTTGTTAAAAGCAATGCATGCAGAAATCAACGGGTGAAGAAATCAGTGCTTTCGTGATTGGCTAATACCTCGCGCCAGGGGAATTAACAGTAGCGCGCTGCGTGATCGGGTCAGCTAGAGGTCAAGTACTACAGTACAGCCTGTCACCCGGTAATTCCTGACAAAACAAAGATAATACATAAACATTAAAGGTGATATAAATATAAAGAGGGCGCATACATAATTATCGTTACAGTTGTAATCTTTATTCTCATAAAATTTTAAACTTTGTCTCAAATGAATGCCAATCAATGTTTCACTGGTGTCAGTTTTCAAGATTGAGCATATTCTTCAGTTTCATAGAAAAGCAGAAGATTATGTTTGGAATATATCCAGGCATTAAATATAAGTTTTAATCTTGAAGCAGGGAGTTGTGAGAGCTCCCTGCTTGAGGCACTGCCAAGCGACTGTGGGGTTCCCATGCAGAAGAAAAAATGGGCAGAATTTGAAAAATGTCTGGAATTTATCATGACCTTGAAAAGCCTCAGAATTAGTTTGGTTGTTAGGTCTGGGAGAATTGCCATTTATGGTCTTGAAATTTGAAATCTTGTAAATAATGTAGTTGCAATCATGTTTAATGTGCATCCATGCTGGATAAATGCATGAAAGTAAAAGCCATTTTGTACAAAATTCTTCATTTTACGGTATCAAATATTTCCGTTTTGTTCTTCTAAAAGTCTGGAAAAAGTCTTTGAATGCTCAGTATTTGAAAGTGCATTCAACCTGACAACTAAAGTTCTACTTTTGATCAGAACACCTGTCATTACCAGAAATATCTTGAGTTATGTATAAACTATAGATGTTTGGGTTTGGAGGGCTTGAAATGAAGCATGCTGTGTCATGTGAGCAAGGGGTAACACCAGCGGGCCCCACCCCCATGGTTCACCCAGTACCCAGGGATACCTTGTAGTTTCATCAGGGAACCTGAGGGTAATGTGTAATCACAAAACCTTCAGTCACTCTGAGGATAAATATGCATGGTTTTTGCTCACGAGAAGGGAAGGTTCTTCAATAAATCTCAAATTTTCATTGAAAATTCCCAATTTTTTGGATTTTCCAAATTTCTTCAGTAAGTCCAAATTTTTACTGCCAACCAAAAGTTTATCCTTTTTTTGTGGTGACTCATCGTTCTTCTTAGAGCTTCAGATTATTGACCCCCTGGTGTGTCGGCATCATCCCTCCTGCCCCCTCTCAGGCAAATCCTGGGGGTTTCCCCTACATTTGAGATTCACTGAAAATTTCACCGGAATATTCGTTCAAAAGTTTAAATCTCATATCCAGTTTTGCCTGAAGAACCTCACTATATGCCTGGTAGGCATGTTTGCAACTAACGAGGCTATTTTTAAAAATGCATGTAAAGTGTTCTGAAATCATTTATTGATACACGCAAGCAATCAGCTAACATGTTAACTCAGAGACTTTCTTCATGTAGATGATGATTGTAAATAATACACAGATAAAAAACAAAAATAGTTACCCTCTTGTTTCAGTGGGAACCTATCTTGTAACAAAGCTTTTAAGAATACCTATTAACTATGTATGAGTGGCCCCGATCGATATTTCAAGTACTTGTCCTCTCCTCATAAGTATTCATTTCCAATTTGTTTCTCGGGATGCCCCATTAAAAGTGCCTATAGGTCTAGAAACCATTTCATCATGACGTAGAGTATATGGGTCACTACCTGGCTTTTGATGTTTTGCAGTATCGACGTGAGATGATTGTAAGTCAGGAGGGATGATTCTCAGAGTGTTTTCCAAAACGCCTCTAGCATATATGTTAAAAATTTACGTCCTATCCACCTGTCTTGCCTTTGTTTTGATTTTTGAATTGTGACTCAAAATTGATCAAAAATTTTAAGATAAAATTTCCATGCACTTGTGATTAGCATAGGCCCTTTTAAATATCATTGCAAAGGATTATGGAATAGACCAGAGATCGTCAACCTGTGGTCCTTGGTGGGCCCCTAATTGTGAAGAAAATACAGAGAGTGGGCCTCCAAGTATCTGCATATTTATTATGAAAAGGATTTTATTACATGAAACAAAAAGCCCCTTGAAATTGGAAGTATGATCATATGGCATTGGTTAGAACAGTCCCCCAAATTCATTTTGAAGTAAAAGCTAAACCTCACAAATTTCTTCTCATTTTTCTTCAAAGTATCTATCATAATATTTAGGACTTCATTGTTTCACAAGTTCCTGGAAAACCGAGAAGTTATAATTCGAGTTTAAAATTTCACGTCTGAGGAAACTATTATGACATTATTCTCAAGAGTCAGTCATGAAACTGGACATTCTATTACACTAATTCAAGTTGGGAGTGTCGGCATTTCCCTATTAAAAACCTTTTGTATATCAGATTTTATATTTCTAATCATAATTTTAATGATAATACACGATGTGGTTGATGCGGGCGAACGGAGCGATTCTCAAGGTTGCAGTCGGTGTGCATCCAGCGATAGAATTAATATCAGAAAATGAATTATTCTTTTCCAACGCACAGCCTCAGATTTAAATGTGGCTTAAGATTTGTGCGTTTTCTATTACCATGAGTATGTTGTGGGATAACGAACGGTCACCTGGCCGTGACAGACCAATAGAAATTGAGGTAACTCACTTAAGTATAAATGAATGGTAGAAAGAAAACAAAAATACTTTAACGATGTGAAGAGAAAGAAAAACCTATATTTCTTCCTACCCGGAACTTGGAGGTATTCTTGCGGTTACAAATGTCACACCCTTACCTTTGTTCTCACAACATTACCGCTCTCTCTAAAACCATAGTACAATTAAGTGACCGTTATCCTATAATCAAGTTCGGTGATTCCTTTTGGTGGCTATGCACATGGGCACATCCTCCAAATCTTCGGGATGAACAAACCAATCCCACATGCCTACAACACATGCACCAAAGTTTGAGTTTACATGAAAATTTGGTGACATCAGTCTGTCTTAGTCCAACCATAAGGAGGAACCGATAGTATGATTCTGTGCAGTGGACTTGGTCTAAAGTTGCCTTTTAAATATGCCCTGAATCTCCTGTAAATTAGGACTGGGTCCCTATTTTCGTTCGGGTTGGCTATTCAGATTTGTACTTAGTGTTGTAAGCAAGTTCTGCACGGAAACAAGGGAACGCCGCACACTATGCTTATGTGCTGAGCTCAGTTTCTACGTCCCATGCTGTCGTCAAACAATCTCACGCGCCTTCGAGTAACCGAACTAGTTTATTGGTCCAACAATGATTAAAATATGCATAGTATTGCCAAATTTGTCTTTCGTCCTCATACGCACTAAGTTAATGCGAAGGTGTGAAGTTCGTCAAACTGCCCTAGAAACGTTAACAGAATACACACATTGGTGGATTGAGTTGCAAATTGCAATGATCGTTCTGAAAAAGCAATTAAGTCGGTGGATAATATGAACGTATAAAATATAGGTCCTTAATAGTTCAAATACGCGGGAGTTTTACATTTTGGTGACATGAATAATGTCATGTGATGGAATCTGAACACAAGCAGTGGTAATTGGCTTCTTGTGAGGTTGACGAACGGTTTTACTACAATCATGTAATCTAATTTGAATTCAATTTTAGAGTGTTTGGGTGTATGCTACTTAGGTCTGAAATTTCAAAAAATGTAGATTACCTGATTACAACGCATGAAAAAATTACTAAAATTGCCCAAATCAAATTTTTACCTGAAATATATAAGTTAATTAACTCAACATAAAGTGGTATACCACGAAATAGTTTATAATATGTACTATCTTGTTTAATGTTAAAATTACAATTTTTGTTTCAACAACAAAATGTGAAAGACAAAAACCATAGGTTTGAAAGAGGTAGGCATAAACAAGACAGGTACTCTAAGAGAATATCCTTACAAAGAGAGCTCCCCTCTGGATTTATATTATCACGTCGAAAGCAATGGTTTCCCAAATCTAACTTCATATTATTAAAAAGTGAGAGGGAACTTAGAATAAAATGCCTGCAAGTAAAATAGTTGATTCTTTAATGAACTACCTAATAAGTATTTGAATAAGCTACCGTACCTTTTTGCAAAAAAAATGTAGAAAAATACCTTAATTTCCAAAAGCGCCTCGAGTAGACGTGAGTCCAAGAAAATCTTCATGTTTTTCATGTTGAGCCGATTACTGTAGTTCATTTCTAACAATAATCCCCCTCCCCTTCCGCAGTTTTTACAATCCACAAAACCCGTGCATCACCAAATCTACAACCGGATGAACAGATTTTCCCATTCGATTATTTCAAGAAAACGGTCGGGAATAAAGGTAAGAGCTTTGTCATTGACGTCAACGGGGAAGGCGGTTCACTTTGTAACCAACGCTCACCCCTAGGCCCCTACCCCATACCCGCCCCCCCCCCCAAATGGTTAATCGATCTGTCCTCTGAGAGAACCGCCATTTTCCATAGTATACCATGATGTGACCCGACAATTTAACTACAATTTAGTCGACATTCAAGTGGTCTAACGGTCTAACAACGGACCGTGTTTTCTTACAGAATAATGTACGGTGAGGGCCGTGAGGTTGGTCACGTATTCTCCTTCAGTGGACGTAATACCGCTTCTTCGGGAAGCAGTTTAAGTTTGGTTTCGACGAACGGCCAAAGGGTCGGGAGGACTTTAGAAGCACTGAAGCAATGAGTTAGTGATTGTGTCTGGATGAGGATGGATTTTATACAGTTAGTGTGGGAGGTACTTAACTGAGGTATGTAACGAGAATTGGAACTGTTTGGGGTGAGAGGATTAGGTTTTTAAGCTCCGGATTATTCAGAATTTGACGAACTTTATAACAATCGAACAATTGTCAAAATTTTTCACACGAAACATGTATCAATATTATGTCACTGTTCGGTGATCTAACGATGTCATTTTAAATTAATTCATTATGTTTCTTTACGACTGACGTCTATTGATACCTGATTCTAATCTTTTTTTACAAGCCTATAATTATTATTCGCCATAATTATTGTGGTTCTTCGCTCCCTTAATAATAACTTAATTATCCGATAGGGAAAACACTTGAAATCTGGAAGAAGTTGACAAGCAAGGGAAAACCTAAGTCTAACGGGTCGTCCTTCGATGACCATGTAGCTTCACTAAAACTCGATCGTTTTAGTCCTAAAATGATCAATCTTTAGACTGACTTTTTGAGTATCACTGTATCACCCATCATAATTTAAATTCACGCATGTTTGAGCAAGGTCATTGTGCTGGTGACTCGATTTTATTCAACACTCCAGGAGCCCCGGGCTTTCACCACGTTTGAATCCTGGCCTGTGAGTTTAACATAACATAACAGGTTGAAGGGCAAAGGAGGGCCAAAGCCCCATAAGATGCCCTGAAGTCCAAGCCCTAATCAAAAGTCAAACCACCAAAGCTTGACAACAGCCCCAAACAATCAGATTCTGCCACAGCCATGGAAAAACCTGTCAATGTTAACCTTAAAGCAGTGAACTGAGGGGGAGTTAACTACCCAATCTGGTAGACAATTCCACTCGTTGACAACTCTATGGGAGAAACTAAACTTCCTAATGTCAAGCCTTGCAAAAGGCTTTTCAAGCTTTTTACAATGCCCACGCACCCGAGAATTACCTTGAACCCTTAAATAACTACAAGTCAGAAGGGGATTCCTTTCACAAAGGAACTTGAAAACCTGGAGCATGTCTCCCCTAATCCTTCTCAGCTCCAAGGTGGTAAGCCCAAGATGTTTAAGCCTAGCATGATAAGGCAAATTTCTCACCTCAGGAATGAGGCGAGTGGCTCTCCTCTGAACCTGCTCTAAAAGAAACTTGTCCTTTTCATAGAAGGGACTCCAAGCCTGAGCTGCATAGTCAAGATGGGGTCTTACCAACTGCTTATACAAATTAAGCACAATATCCTTACTAAAATTGATGAAATTCCTCTTGATCAATCCAAGCACTCTATTAGCCTTTACAGCAGTGGTTGCACACTGCCTTGATGACTTTAAATCCCCAGTAATTACAACACCCAGATCTTTCTCAGAGGTGACATTACTTAAAACACAACCATTGATGTTATAATCATAGCTAAAACTTTTGGGACCAAAATGAAGGACCTTACACTTATCTGCATTAAAAGACATTTGCCAGGTCTGAGACCAAGAAAATAACCTATCCAGATATTCTGTACACCTACACTAGTGATTTTTTTATTGGAGAGGGACAGCTAGTTGAACTGCCAATGCATGATTACTATCGGTCAAAACGTTAGCAGGTTAGTCATATTTTCATTTCCTTCAGATTTTATAAACTGAGGGCGCTTGCCAATTGGACTGTGCCAGAGCCTCCTAGTATACGGCTCTGGACTGCGCCTACTCAATGTTTCGTTCAAGACTTGTAGAGGGCGTGTGTACAATAACTCTGTACAAATGTTGTGCAGGCCTACATGCTGCCAGCTAATACTGTGGTCTTGGGCAAGACTGGTGCAAGTCTCAGTAAACCGAATTGTAAGTTTCTGTACGGTTTAATTATACTAGTGGGATATTTATTCCTTAGTAACCGCATATTCGCGAATCAGATAACATATACTATTGATAGTAAAAAGTAAGGTAAATTGTCCGTGCTTAAATGTTTTGCAAGTTAGATTAGTCTTTCTACAAATATTTGTAAAGTATTTAGTTTTTCTTGTTATGTTCGGTATGCATGTGTTCAGAATCTAAAGAAAGATGTCCTTTCAATGAAACAAAAAATACATAGGCCTATTAACGGATCACGGGAGAGGTTTAAGGTTGGGGGGACATCTTTAGCCTTAATTGTTATGCAAAATGGTGCTCATGCGCGGTTCTAGATTTTGTTATAAGGGGGGGGGGGTGCTTAGATGGGGCTTGAAAAAGTTATGACATATTTTTTTTAGTTTGGGGAATTTCATTGACGGGCTGACGGAAGACCATGACGATAGATATAGTACCATACCATGCATACCCTAATGCGTTCAACTCATAAGCCAAAATGTGTGCTATGTACAGGTATTTTAATTAGGAAGAATGACGTCAGTAAGCGACCACGCGCAGAGGGTCCTGTTCACCGATGTCATACAAGAAACGCCTGACTGAAACGAGTAAAAACACTTTTCTACTTCGAACAGATGATTAATCTTTCAACTCGATTATATACGAAGAAAATAACGACGTGCGAAGCACCTCCCTAAACATTTATTTTTTTTTTCAAAATATAGAGGTGTATTGTAGAAATTTTTTTCATTCTAAATGTCTTGTACTACAGAGAGAGCGCATGATCATGCTCTTAACAGTTTACAGTTCAGATGGTAATAAGGCGTTAAAAGAGCGAATGAGGGTATAATGAACACTCTGAGAAACGGAAAGCCCAGACTGGAATGACTTTCAAGATGAGCTACCACTCTGTCCTATTAACCATGGGTAATGTAAATGGTCTGAAGGAGTTGAGGTTGGTCAAGTGTTGTCCTTAAGTGGACGTATAGCTTCTTCGGGAAGCAGTATCAAGTTTGGTTTCGCCGAAAAGTACCATGGGCGGTACGTGTGTGTCTCCTAGTAGCACTCAACCAGTGCTCATACTACGCTCTTGCCTGCCTAGCAGACTGTGGGTCATATTACTTGATCAGCCATATCCCCATCGTGGTTTGTGACCGAGTCCGCTCCGCGGGGAAACTACGTTCCACGTATTACACCCCGAATACTACTACACGGAGCAAAGTGCGATGGAGCATAGTGTGTAGGTCCTGATTGCGGAGTAGTCTCCTAGCAACCTGGTTAGCTGTTCAAATTATCCCTCCAATGGTACTATGCATTCTATGCATTCTTAGAAATTTGTTGTATTATCTAAACGCGTGTCATGTGTCATGTGCAGCAATCCCTCTTCTACAAATCCTAGCATTGTATATCCCTTACTAAGCTCGGAAATCTTCAGAATTTGCAGTATTTTATAACAGCTGCACAACTGTCAAAACATGCCTCGTTATTATGTCACAGTGTTTTCCGTGTTCCAACAATTCCTTTTAAATTTATACTACAGCATTGCTCGATCAACATATTGACAGTGCCTCCGTCAAGAAAAGTTCCTGCTTTATTATATCTAGTACTGTAGTAACAGTTGCGACAGGACTTGGCGTGGCCTGGCAGATTTGACGGCGGGAGAACATAGGATAGGCAGTACGGGGACCATCCAGGTCAGGTGGGTGAATCTTTGAACTTTGTTGCTGATAAGCCTTTACATGAATGCATATTTTTTGTTTTTTATTACTTTATAAATTGATATCTGCCAAGCAAGATAAAACTATTTGTGCTAAACACACGTATTCGCCTTTGCACACCGTGAAGCACGGGCGCTGAAATACAATAGGTAGAGACCTTTAATTGTATGTCGTATTGACTTACACTCTAAATCAGGCTATTTTTCCTCACCCTTTTAGTTCCTTGTAAAAGTTTTTACCTAGACAAGCCGTACCTCTGATTAAAGCTCCATGCAATGTCTTTACCATGACCATTGAAATTTTGAGCTAGATATCCTTGAATGATTAGGCTACATGTTCCCCGTCGTTATCTTCGAGTACAGGGGGACATTTCAGGCAGAGGAGTAGTGCAATCAAAAAGTGACACTAATATTGAACAAATTGTCTTGAATTTCCATGGTTTGTGTTTCAACTTGTTGTTTACACAATGCACAATGACTATGTTCAATAAGTGCCACAGTCAAAAACAGCATTATTACATTTCTGAGGAGACTTCATTTGTCGGACTAAATGAAGTAACATTAGTAGATAAATGTACTCAACTGGAGTGATTCTGGAGGAACCATGGGCTTTTATAGCTCGCGGACGTATAGGCCTACCAACATTTTAGTAAGGATTTTTTTTTTTCGTAAAGTTGATTAAACTTCACCGTCTGTGGTAAATTTAAAGTGTCATCAATGGTTAGTCACCTTTTCAGCTTTCATATAAGAGGTAACTTGCACTACCGTGGAGAAAACTTGAACAAGCTTTTAGAAAGCAGTTTATGCTTTCGTTGATGGATTGTATAGAGCTTACGCTTTGACGATAGACTAGCGTCACCTCTTGGGGGCAAAACATGCCACTTGACCGCACGCTTAGGAATTCGCCCTGCACGTGTAGCAGGCTCTGCGCGGATTTGACTGGTTGACAAATCAGCCTTCTGCATTTGTTGGTGCTGATTTGTTTTGCCCCAAAGGAGGGCATGGTTCTTGCTGTGTGACATCATATACATAAGGTCTACGCTCCCCATATCGCAAAATCTTTCCCATGTTGGTATATCCAATCATGCTGACAGGAAGTCTGTTTCTGTCAGAGGACACAAAACGTGTCAGTGCGCGTCCGAGTATCTCATGCTAGCTTGGTGGGCTCAGAGGGAGCTCACCCCCATTAACAGGACATCCTACTTGTGAAAAGTAGTTCCAAAGTACACCGACTTTGAGTGTGAACTCAACTGCTCATGTTAGAATTATCAAGTGCTGCTTATTTTCGTGGATATGAAAGTACCCAGGAAACGTAGTTACAAATTACACCGTCTTTGAGTGTGAACTCAGCTGCTCATGTTAGAATTATCAATTTCAGCTTAATTTCGTGGATATGAATGGGGAGAGTGTGCGATTGCTGCCTAATTTGGATGGATTGAAGGTAATTTAGACCCTTCCAGCAAATGGGGGCGAGAAAGAGGTCATGATTTCCGTCACGTTGCGGATAAGTAAGGGTGGATGCACAGCCCCTAAACTTCTTCCCTTTGCAGCTCAAAATCTAAACAGTCATGTAATGCCAAATCATGTAATGTCATGACAAATCATTGAATTTCATGAGAGCGGTAGCTTTAGTGGGGTGTGATCTTTGACAAGGCTGTGTGGGCATGTAGTGAAGGGGAAATAGTGTGCATGTCAATGGAACAGCTGAGGATCGTGTCCTCCCTAGAACCGATGTATATCACATTCATTATCGGCAGTCACGCTCAGAGGTTAAAGGTCAAAAGTGGTGAAAATCATTTCTTTTCCGTAGGGCTATGTCGGAAGCGAAACAGTGTCACTGCAATGAATTCTTCCGCATATGTAGTAATAGGCCTATCAAATCATCGAATTCTGCCAAAATATGAGTTATCGTCGCCGACAATAGCTAGATTATAAGTGACGTTGAAGAAAGAGAAATGTGGGATTAGGGTCAGTACTGTACAGTGCATGTTCTGTACACTCTAAAAACATCCTGGTTAAATTTAACCAGGATCGAGGGCAATAATTTTCCATACCTTTCCTGGTTAAAATAACGCGGAAATCCTGGTCAAAATTGATATTTTCCTTGTAAAATTACCTACTGGTTAGAAATCCTGATTTAATTCAACATTTTCCTGGTTAATTTTTTTCTTTTAAACCAGGAAATGTATGGTTAATTATTGACCCCGTTCTGGTTAAATTAACCAGGATTTAACCAGGATCTTTTTAGAGTGTATTATGAGCTACAGTACTCTTCATTTTTTGAACGTGATGTCAATCAAAGAGCTGTGAAAATTGAAAATTTATATAGACTACTACGAAAATGTAGTTTGGTGTGAGAGTTGACTGCTGTTAAACAACTGTATCACCACTTAATGTTATAACAACGCTAAATGTTATACCCACCGTAAATGTTATAAAAGTTAACGCTAAATGTTATACCAACCGTAAATGCTACGAAAGCTAACGCTAAATATAATAAATCGGACTCACCCTAAATGTAATAAAAATCAACGCTTAATGTTATAATCCTATACTTTCGATTCTTTACAGTGTTACACTAGCTACGACACAGGTGTTGTCGATGACATTCATATGAAACAAACATTTCTCAGGAATATTATGGTTTGTCTCTCATGCTATCGTCTTCGCCGGTTCTACCCGCCCGGCTGCCGACTTCGCCGCCGCATTTTATTGCGTATTTCAACCATTTGCACGGCTTTTTGCATCAAACAAGTCCTTAGCTGCGACCATGTGCAATTTTCCCCATCGTGGAAATTTTCTTATTTCGTCGACAGCCTCTTTTACTGGATAACATATGTAATTACACCAACACTCAGTCGTCCAACAGTATCATGCTTGATTTTGCTCATAGGAAGTTAAGGTTCCTAAATAACCCAAATTTTCCTTAAAAACTCAAAAATTTCAGATTTTTTTTTTAATGAAAATGAAATTGTTCCCAAGTTTTTTCAATGAAACCTCATTTTCCAATTTTTTTCCCGCAAGAAGCCAAAATTTTGACTTTGCCACCTCTTGGCAACTCATTGCCTTCGTCAGGGCTTCGGGTTATTGCCCCATCTGTCAGGGAGTTTGACACCCTGACGGGCAAATCCCGGCGGCACCCCTGCACCCGCCCCAAACAGCCGATAAGCAGTAGTTACTCCCCGTCTGGCTGATGACATGCACTATATCATTGAATTGAAAAAAAAAAAAAAACTATAGAAATATTTGTACCAAATGCCGCCTCCATTTGGGCTAACTGCATCACAGGAGAGCGACGGTCATTTCCAAATGCCTCCCTCCATCTTGATCAATCCCTGATCAACTCCTAATGGCGTGTCATGGTAATATTAGAGTACGGTACTCTTTAAGTGTATCATTGTAACCTGGGCGTGGGGGAGGTGGCGATGCCTACTCCTTCTATTACTTCAGTTGAACCTTACCACACCCCGAAGCGTATCTCGTCCATTTTTAGCTATTTCTTCTCAATACTTTCCCTCGTTTATCAATTTTCTCCCTCTTTAATGGAAAAATTCCGGCAATATGGAGGGGACCTATGCTCAACCCCCACCCCTCCAACCTCCATGTGGCTACGTCAATATAATCTTGACAACAGACCGTTGTACTTGGAAGAGTTCAAAAGCTAGAACTGGAATATGTAAAGAGAGGGGTGGTGCAGTAAATATAAATGCCAACCCACAGTATCTACCGGGTATGAGCTTTATCTGACCACGCCTTCGCAACGTACCGTGGCAACAGGCAACACACTCAAACATGTATACACATGCAACACACTCAAACATTAATACACATGCACACACACACATGGATACCCACATATGCAATGTCTACCCCATCGCGAATGCATCATTCACACAAGGGATAGAACATGAAAACATGTTACCAAAGTTCACCATTTCCTTGTATAAACCTTCAAACAGCATTGCTGAGAACCTGAGAAGTAGAATCAAGCATTGTATCACATGCAGATTCTTACCCAAAAACTCGTGATTTTAAACCTCAATTTCTTCTTCACTGTGGAATGAAAAGAAATGATTACATTTAGCATTGATTTTTATTACATTAAGGGTGAGTCCGATTTATTACATTTAGCGTTAATTTTTTATAACATCTACGGTTGGTATAAAATTTAGCGTTGCTATAACATTAAGCGGTGATACAACAACAACAAATGTCGACAAACGTCACTAATGAACCTTATGCAACGTTGGGAAATGTTTCTACCTCTCTGACAACTGGTTTTACGAGAAATAATTCCTAACTTGGTTACATCCCTCAAGTTTGAAGGTAGGCATACTACTCGTATCAACAGTGTTTGAGGCAAAAAGGACTTGAACAACTACTATGTCTCACGTGACTTCTGCTTTCGATCAATTGCCTTGATTACTATGTATACATATTTTGAAAAAACATCCCTGTTATAAACGTGGAATTTTATGTTACGACGGAAATCACACATTTTCTCTTCAAAGGGCAAGAGCAGTCAGCCCAACTTGAAGTAGTGTCTTGTTTCATTCAGTTGGCTGTCGAGAGTCATGCGACAACATTTTTTTTATCTGAAAATGTGAAATTTACTCTAAGTAACTGCTAAATTTACCCTGAATTTGCAATTTTGAAGTCATAAAATATGATGAAAGATACTTTGAAGGGAAATGAAAAGAAAACTGTGATATTTGGTGACGGTTTCAAAATAAGTTAAGAGGACTGCTATTGACCACATTTCAGGGTGGCACCAGGATTTCCCCCGACAGGGGGGCCAGCGTTTCAAGGCCCCGACAAAGGCTTTGAGTAAGTTTCGGTGGGACTTGACTTAACACAGATTTTGAGGCGCGCGCAGCGCGCAAAATTTTTGGTCTTCTTTTCGACAAATACTTAAAAATCTGGATTTTTTAAAGACATTTTGCTTTTGTGAGGACCATTAAAAAGTTGGGGTGTTTATTGAAGGATCTGTCCTTCATATGGGAAAAATCAAAAACGTTATATAGGCGACAGCTGCAAATATTTTGGGGTTACGCATTTAATAGTACTAGGCCAACGTACTAAGGCTTCAACACGAGACTAGCTGTGCCCGAAAAGGTTTTTCCTTTTTTGAACGAAGATTTGAAAATTAAGAGCTTATTTTATTGGAGAAATTTTGGAATTTAATGGAGGAAAATTTGGTTTGGGGTACAGTTATTATGAAATATTTGGGTTTTTTATTAAGTGATATGACTTCAAAGAGCAAAATTAGGTAGAATGTTGGGGTGATTAACAGAGTTGGCTTTGGTCACTTATTGTACGGAGTATCCATCGAAATTGGAAAATTTTGCCACTTTTAACAATATGAACCTTATACTAGATGAAACTTGTAATTTTGTGACAGATTTACGGGTTTTATGGAAGAATCTGATCTTCTTACAAGAAAATCAAGTAGGGCGTGATCTGTAGTTTTATATTTTATATATTGACATAAACGTACGGGAGCGTTTCAGTTTGGGAGGGGCAAAATTGTCTCTTTTGTCCGAAAATTTTTCACGAACGTCTATCAAAGTGCAGCACACAGAAATTCTTTAAAAACTGAGAACCTCCAGACAGCAGGAAATGGCATTTCCTGTGCTCGTACACTGTTAAAAATTTCTGTAAATTTACAGACTTTTTTTAACTTAAACTTTTTGTATTTTACTTTTAATAGAGATTTTCTGTATCTTTACAGACACTTTGTATTTCTACAATAAAAAAAGGTTGTTTAACATGTATTTTCTGTTTATTTGAAAAACCATTTCTGTCTGCTTTTTTAACCAAATTTTACTGCTTTGTAAAACTTTTTCTGTAAATGTACAGAAATTTGAACAGTATTTTGTATTTTTCTGATTTCACATAAATATACTGTCATTTAACAAACATTCATTTTGTTTTTACGCTGAAAAAGAAACAAAAATAAGCCCAAACAAACAAACAAAAAAGAAATTGCCAGAAAATTTTCAATATATAACATGCATCGTTCTGCGAAGTTTCAGTTAAAAAAGAAAACATTTTTGGCAAATTTATGGCCCTATTTGAAAATTAACTTACATTTATTATACTGACAATTGGTATACTGATGTCAACTCATCGCCACAGGCGCTCATGCACTTGATCGAATTAAAAACGTTTCACAAATTTACTTGAGTCTGTAAATTTACCACTTTATGACGTAAATCTCATTTTGCATAAATGGGTGGAGCTTATTTTGTAGGCATTTTCCTAACAAAAGGATTGCTGTTGCTTTGAATAATATCTTTTTTGGCTTTTTTTAATCAGGAAGTGATAAACTTATTGTTTACCTTGTCTGAAAATGTTTGCAACCAATGTATTTGCATTCTTTGTCATATTTATTTTAAAAACAATTATTATATTGTACCAAAAATGTGACTTTCCAATTACAAAGTTCCTAGAGATAGCAGTCTACTGGACAACAATGTGATAACAAAGTAGCCTCATTGTGTTTTGACTGAAAATAACTTCGTAACGACACATTTCATTACGTTGATAAGCAAATACCTGATCTACGTCATGGTGAAGTGTATGTTTCGTAATAACATATGAAAGGAAAAAAGCGATATTATAATAAATATTAAAACGCCGAGAATGAAAACAGTAGGCTGTAAATTCACATAAAATTAAGGTAAAAAAAAAAACAGAACAATTCTGTAATTCGATTTTACAGTAGACATTTGTAAACTAATTTACATGCAAAAACTGTAAAGAAAAAACAAACACTTAATGTTTTTTCATGATTACAGTCTGGCTGTAAAAAAAACATTATTTGGTTGGAAAAAAATTTGCCATAAAAATTATGTAAATTTTACAGAGAAATTTCTAACAGTGTACCTGAAAACAAATCAGTCATTATTTTGAGCTTTCTTTCGCAATAAAATTTTCACTTCATAATATTGTCCCAAAACGAAGTACAATTTGCAAGCTTCCAATGTTCTGTTAAGTAATCTGTTCGACCAAAACACTCTATCTAAGCGGAACGCCACCATCAGTTGGCGCGGAGCGTACAGAAAATTGTTGAAAAATCTAGTCCCTCAGACAGCCGGAACAGGAATTTCCCAGACTTGTTTCACTAGTAACGAATCAGTCGTTATTTTGAGCTTTCCTTTTAAATTAAAGTTTCACTTCAATAGAAAAAAACCCAACTTGCTAAATCATCAGAAAATTACCAGATAAAAGGGTACTGCCGCTGCCATTAATTAGATGTAATGTTCTTGTCTCTTTTCGGGGGAAAAACTCTGCAATGGAATTGAAAACATACTAGTGTTTTGCCTCTATTAGAAATCGTCGTTGTAGTCCATTGCAAGGCCCGCTAAAAAGATGAGATTTTCTACGTGACTTCCCGAACTCCAGACTATAAATTATTTTTCTTCGTATGTATTTGAATGTTTGAAAGTATGTCACGTTACAAGGTGGCTTCAAGTGAATTCTCAGTCAGACTTATTGGGAGACATTTTCACACTACTGTTTATCATCAGCCTATGTGTAGCTGAAACGACCTGTCTGATTTTCTTTACCGTTACTAGAATTCGGCTGTAGAGGCAGACTAGGTGGCAGAACATTGGGCACTGCATTCACCTGAACAACCTCTCGTCTGTTTTTTGTCAGGAAAATTCGGAATTGTGAGTTTCCTTGAAGAATATTGTCTTCTAGTGAGCAAAATCAAGAAGACCGTCCTGATGACTGAAGTTTATAAGACCCGCATCTTTTATCAGTTTAACGTGGGCATGCAGATGAAGGCTCCCCGACGGAATTGAGTTTTCTCAACAACAGGGGGGAGGGTGGCCTTCCCCGACGGGGGCATGACCTTGCGGATTGAAGATGGGACGAGGGATAACAGAGCTATTAAGAAGTGATTAAAACAAATTCAGATAGGCATTAAAATACCGTTACAAAAGAATAAAATAGTTCAAAAGGAACTATTCAAGCTCATGATCATCCATCCAGTAACTTCAGTCCTTTACGTTCATTTTTAGGCGTCCCCGACTGAAAAATGCCGTCCTTCCACGACGGAGATAGGACAAGGTACATGAAATGAGGTTTAACCGAGCAGAGAAGGAGTGATTGAAAATCGATTCCGATAGGTTATGTATTAAAAAGAACCATTTCAAAACAAAAAAATATGTTCACCCATCCAGTAATTTCAGTCCTTGTTTTTTTTTTTTTAATTATTTATTTATTTATTTTTATCTTTTAGGCCTCCCCGACGAAACCGCCGACCTTCCCCACCGGGGGGGGGGGGGGGTCATGGTAAGGGGTTAGGGTTGATGTTGGAAATAACGCTGTTTTGGGTGATGAATAACTGCGTTTTGAGGTGTGAAAAGTTTATATAGACCTACACACCAACATTTTTATGAAAAGTTGCTCGTTAAAGTTACAGATACACGCTTTGAACCGAGATGCTGAAGGCACATTTCTCGTACTTTTTCCAACGTCCCTTTAACTCTGTGACGAAGAAGCAAGGGAGAAACTAAATGTTTACCCGGAGTTCTGGTTCCTAAAAGCCATAGAACATCCCCGAGAAAAAGTGTAATATTCTACCTGTTTCACAAAAGGGAAATACATTGGTCAAGAGTACTTGTTTTTGAAGGATGCATTCTTTCATTATTGATTAACCACAATGGTAGGAATACTTAAATTTAGAGAAATTGCCGAAAATGAGTGAAAATACGCAAGCTCTTTTGAGAAAAAATAATTAAAAGCGCCCAAACTACGCCTATTTGAGCACAAATGAATATTCAAATGCCACACAGCTATGCATTATGTCGTAGTGCAGCACATAGTGGGATCGAATGTAAGCGGACCGTTCCGTTTTCGAATAGGGAAGGTTTTACTTTGTAGGGCGTAGCCTACACGTGTAATAGAACGAAAGACTATGTGCCATGTTTCTGAGTCGGTCCTACGACTTATTAAGTCGTTACTACGTTTTTTTTTTCTTTTTGATTTGTTTTGTTTTGTTTTGGTTAGGCTTGTTTTGTTTTTCCTACTGCTTCTCTTCTGGCTACGGACCGCGTGTTTCGTTTAACAGTAGAGCATCCGCTTATCACGAGGAAGACCCGGGTTCTATTTCCAGGTCGAGTCATACCAAAGACTAAAAGTGGAACCTGCTGCCGTTGTGAGCGGTGGTCCGCATATGCAAAAGAGTAGGGAAAACAATCCAGTGAGCCACAATGGAAAATGCCGTGGCCGACTCGACTTAAACCAATAGGTTGGAAACTGGGCTATAAACCTGTAACTAACTAACGATCGGTAACCCTGGCTACACGCATGACTAACATTACGTGGAGGAAGTGTGTAATTTGTGTAAAATGCGTAAAGAGCTGTACAATCGGGTACAGGACTTGGGAGTCGATTGCAAACTAAAGTCTGTTGGAATCGAAATCGGCCCAGCTTGTGTCGCAGCTGACGTAAGACACAGAAGCGACTGTACTTAACGGTTAAATAACGAAATACTGCATTAGAACAGAGTAATAAACGGATCGGTATAATGCACACAGTCTACGAATACATCCATCCACGGATCATATCAGCTGTCTTAAGTTCTACAGTAATAGCATTAACCCTCGAAGAACAATATCCTGTTCTAATGCACAGGTCCCGAGTTGCTTCAGTTTTATTTGTAGCCTATGCAACAAGAGTTTAATCAAAATACTATACTAAGAAAAAATTTTTGTTTTTAACAAAAAAAAAATGAATAAAAATAATAATCAAAAACAGCACAGCCCCATGGAAAATGGAGCATCATGGTAGGCGCTTATTTTCACTAATTTCATCATGCGTTATTCCAGTGCGTTTATTATTTCCGTGAGTTTATAAAGGGATAACGCACGGTCACCTGATCTTTACAGACCAATAAGAATTGATCATTATTACCAAATATGATTGAATGTAATATATCCTCAAGCTATATTAGTGCACAGTTAACAAATGAGTGTTTAGATACAGTCAACTGAATTACAGTATTACAGGATGAGTTATACGGTGTTAATGGTGACGCCTTAAACGCCCCTTTAATTGAGTGAGAAAATCCGAGGTTCATGCTTGTTGCTTATTCGTCTTGGAAAATAAATTTTATCAAGGCCATCCGATAAATTTTGTTTCAGTGCAGCTCATATCAAAGAAATACGCTCACTCTGTACACATACAACAAAACAGCACAATTTTGTACAAACAAAATGTATACTCTACACACTGTAACGGTAAAATTTCACTTGTCGGAAAAGTTGAAAGCTATGAAGTTCACTCCAAAGAAGTGGTCATTCACTCAAAAAAGAGTGAATGTCCGCAGGGACAACACTAAAAAGGGAGACTGATTTCTGCAGGAACTCATCAAAGAGTGAGTTATCCCTCTCTTCGGAGTGAATTTCACTCTCCTTGCAGTGAATTATCACTCTAATGGAGTGAATTCACACTTTTCACACTTTTAAAGAGTGATTAAGTTCACTAGACTCGCAGTTTGGGGTATATAGGGCTTCAAGAGCACTGTCTGTAAAATTTCAAGAGGTATATATTTTGGAGATTGGAAAATGCAACCCGAAATTGGAGATGCGTAATATTTTGTTTTGTCCCTTTTATACAACCCATCACCCTTTTTTGTTTCCTTCAGAAATTAAAATTTTGTTTGAATTTGCAGGCGAAAGGGAACTTTTTTTATAAGTCATAAAGCAAGTTATTTAGATAAAGATGTTTGTCAAATTTTCCATTACAAGAAAAAAAGAAATGACCGAACCATTGGGAGGCGTATGATGTGGATAATTGTCCCCGTCAGAGCCCTTTCCTCCCATCCACCCCTCCAATGTACAAAACTCGAGCTTCGCACTCGCTTAGCACCAAACTTTTGAGGACCGCCAATATTTTCGTTTCTACTTCGTTTTCACTATCTTTTGAAATCCTGGTGCCAACACTGAAACAGGTGATCAAAAGTTACTAAGCAATCTACTGAATGTTATAGATATGTCAGTTCAAGAGTGTTTTGTGATGATAAAAGTTGGACCATTTTTTATTCATGTTTCATGAGTTATTACATATGGTTTTGAAAGACTTTTTGTTAGACTTAGGGTGTACTTCTTAAATCAGTTGAACAGAAAGTTTTCAAATACTCCAGTTTGTTTGGCTTAACAGCTATACTACAAGTAACATTAATGTTTAGTCCCGTTAGTCCCATCCGTCTCAAAAGTATCACCTAATAGCTGTTTCAATGTGTTGCAAAGCTCCAAAAAAATGTCATTTGCAGCATTTTGAGGGAAGATCTGAGTTTCTTCTGCACATTAATGGCTTAAGTGTATCCTTAGGGAGAAATAAATGTCATGACGTGCGTGTTGCTAGACCAGACACTAATCTATTTATACTACGGTATTGTAACTTCTCTCGTTGCAATAAGTTTCCCCAACTTGGTGCCGACTATCGTTCATCTTGTATTTAGAAACAGCTGTACAGTTAAATGGGTAAGCTGAGTGAGTTGATTTAAATTTCAGACAGTTTGAGACTGACATGATCTTCCTGTCGCTATGTCTACATGAATGTATTTTTCAAGATGGCGGAATTAAGATGACATGAATTTTGAGAGGCAGGCGCGTAGCCAGGATTGTGTCATGGGGTGGGGGTGTCATGGGGGGTTGGGATACGACATGAGGGAAAAGTCTAAGGACAGAGAGAAAAAGCCGCTACGTTAGGTGTTTTTTGGATGAAAGGTTGGGTCATGGGAGGGGTTCTAACCTTCAATGCCTCAACCCCCGTGGCTACGCCACTGTTGACAGGGTAACCCGTGGAGATGTAAATTATATAAATATACTATTTATCTACACCCTAAATATAAGAAAGGTGAAATTTTACTCATCAGAAGAGAAAAAAGTTGTAACTTTCACTCCATAAGAGGGAAAATTCACTCTTGATGAAGTGTCTACAGGGACCACTGACTCTTTATAAAGAGTGATCTCTGCGGGTGCTCGTTAAAGAGCGATTTTTCACTCATCTGGGAGTAAATCTCACTCGCCTATTGGAGTGAATTAGCAGCCTAATGGAGTGAATACACTCCTTCCAGTCTGATAGAGAGTTCCTGAGTTCACACTTTTGTTTTCTGGGTGTTTTCACGTGACGATAAAATTGGTCAGCCGCGCCCTCTACCCGAACAAAGGAACATAGAACGTCACGTTGGTTCTTCTGCGGCTAGATACACTTGTACAAATTTTGCTGTAGTCAAGAAAGAAGATACTGTAATTTCATAGGACTACATATGTCCCCCGGAACATATCAAATATAATTTTTGCCCCACTCCCACAGCACACTCATTGATTCAACTTAAGGGGAACAACCGAGAGGTTTGCACCGTGATCCACCGACTTGGCACAATTTATTGACATTGTCCAGTCAAACCAATGACCTACCTGTAACAGTAGGCACACAGGTTACATATATTAGTAGCAGACTGTACGGCATATTCCTTGTTGGGTCATAGGCCTATGCTTAACTGGTTATGGAAGTTGAGCTGAGAGTCCGCTCCGCGGGGTACTACCCAGGTGGATCCTTCCTTTGCCATGAAACGGGGAGAAGGTTCCCATTTAAGGGGAGAACGTAAAATTTGCACATAAATGAAATGTTTTTTCTTTGTTGCAAAAAGTGATTTTCTATCATTTGAGCAAAATTGGAAGGGGGGTGGGATAGTGGGGTGGATCGCCAAGAGGACTGGATGTAAAGGAGATTGAAGTTGTCTACTTCCCGCCCATCTAAGGCGGTCTTTTGTCACTCCAACTGTAATGTTATCAGTAGTTTACGTATATTGTCAATAAGTAAAGCTCTGTGATTGACATCAAGTTAAAAATGCAGAATGGCTCATATCTTACATCATATACTGAAGGGTTCTACCATAAGGGTTAGACTTGAAGCAATAAACTGGAACATTGTCGTGATAGGGATTAGTTTTAAACAGTTGTGGGTCTGAGGTGATTAATAAATGTATTCTTAGTTGTTTGAGAAATTATCATCACTTCAGCTGAGCGTTTTTTTCTTCTCGGCTGCGGCATTGATTGATTCCATGTCACTTTCCTAGCATTGGCTAATATTTACGGCTTGAATACATATTTGACAAGTAAATTGTAAAGATAGTCTTCTCTGACTTACGATGAATTGATGTTTAGTATAACGAAGATTAACCAAAAAGCGTTAAAATTTCATAATTGACATGGCGGCTTACCAGAGAAAAGTTAACAAGTACGTTTCTTCTCAATGTCATTTTGACAATTCCGACTCGATTCCGAGTCGATCAGGGGTAAGTGATCAAGGATCTGGGATGAAAGTTTTAACTCTGAAAGCAAAAACCAAATAAAAATTGCTTTGTAGTCTATAAATCGTTGTATTTCTAACACCTCGGCTGATCAAAGAGTGTCCCTCAACACATCACTGCGGAATTAAACTGACTACGAGGGGCTGCCAGGGATTACCTCATTCTTGAAATACTATTTCTCTTTATTTTCCCTATCTTACTATCTTAAGAGGAAAATGCAGTCACCCAAATTGGAATAAACGTAGTAGAGTACTTCATGAAAAGTTCTTCTCTTCAGAATCACAGCATAGTCAAGTAGTTATTGCATCCAATTTGCAGCTGAGATTTTTGTCTGACGGAGTTCGACGCTTGCTTGTTGCTTGGTGCTCAGCATAAGCGAAGAGTAAGAAAAAATCAAAGAGTGAAATTTTACTTTTTTGGAGTGAGTTTTATAATTTTCCCTCTTGTGGGGGTGGAATTTCACTCTTCTTATTTTTAGAATGTGAGACCAGATACTGTTCTAGCAACTCCCTTATTAGACACTGGGCCGTTAAACCTCATCTTAACCTTAACCTTATCTTCAGAATCATGTGATAACATTTTTCTTCCTAGCTTTTAAAATTCAAGAGGGGTCTCTTCTTGATCTTCCTTGAATATGAAAAATCTATGTCATGAAATATTAAAATAGATACTTGAAGACTAATAAGGGGAAAATTTTCTGATTTAGTTGTTGTTTTGAAATAAGTCTGGGACAACTGTCTTTGCTCTTAAACATTACTTTAAAGGCCCAATTCTCTCACCCCAAACAGTATCAATTCTCCCAACTTTCTCACATAAGCCCCTCCCACAATTGCCAGAAACTCATCCTCATCCAGACACTATGTCAGGTTATGGCTTCAGGGTGAGTATAAAAAAGCTTAATGTGTGTAATCTAAACACTCTCAGTAAAGTTCATGCCTTGTGATATAAGCTTTGGTTCTCTGCATTGTTTGAATTAGTTGTCAATCAAAGAGCTGAGCCAATTGAGATTTTTTTTATTTTATTTTATTTTATTTTTTAATTTTGAATATCTGTTCCTGTAAATATAGCATCACAGCATCACATGTAAGGTTTATACGGACTTACATACATGGACAGAGCATGAAACGTGTACGTCCTATCCGTAGATAGTCGGCACCGACTGGGACAAAAAGGGCGCATCGTGATGGCCTCCGTGAACCTTTAAATCGTCTAATTTGACGACGACTCTGTAATATTTTAAACAAAAGTTAAATTTGAATGGGAAATAATATCATATTCCTGCAATATGTGAAGTGATTTTGACCTTACCTTGTCATATTTCAAAAATATTTCAACTTTCTTGCAAAATATGGTAATATACTTGAGCAAGTCCAAACTTTCGCACAAAAATATAGCAGACGGCCATCTTGGTGCGCTTTTTCACACACTACAGTAGCGACATTCTACCGTGCAGTATGCTCTGTCCATGTATAGGAAGTCCGTGGGTATAACAAACAATGTCGCTCTATATTCCCTGCAGCGACATCAAAGAGAAAATTAATTGAATTCAATGTCAAATTAATTTGCCGCGATGACATCACAGATTTCCCATAATGCACCAAAATTTCAAGAAAAAGAGGAAAATTTTCTGCTTGTTTTAAAGTCAATGAATTTGGCCTTAGGAAAGGGCCTTTTTAACGTGTAACTCATTCCATCGATTGTGCGGGTTACAAAAAAAAAAAAATACCACTTTTTGCTTTTAGTCTAACTGTATCATTTAAATAAGCTATAAGAAACAAGCATAAGGATCAGCATCCGTCATATTTTTCCAAAATTGTCTCAAGATTGAATATTTACTTTTTCCTCGTAATAGGGCAGGGCTCGAATGTATGTTGGACAGATCTCAGAAAGTAAGGTAATGGGCACAACATCCGAAGGGCATTTCTTATCAGAAAGTTGAGCGACTTGCCAGCAATTCCCTGCTGTAATATGTAGAAGAGTCGTAAGAAGTCAAAGGTTCAAGTGACTTTAACCAGCAAAAAAATACCCGCCCGACAATTATCTGCCATACCGGAAACGGAGAAAGTTCACTGAATTGGTCCAACATTCTTACAAATATTTCCGGGTGGTTGTGAAAATAAACTGACTCGGGAAGATCATGTTGATTGAATCATTAAGATATTGCATCCCACATTGCAGAAAAGCAAATTTATCCTCTTTTACTGTGAGGTTTCAGATTTTTTTAAAGATATTTTATGATGCTTTACTGTGTATTGTTTGGAGGTATTGGCTAGTTTGTTAGGGTGTAAACGTGGGAAGGATAAGAAGAGAAAGGTATTGACAGGATTAAAAGAAGGGTTTATCATCAGGTCATATCAAGTTCTAATATGTAACATGGAACTATTTCTAAGCATTTTGATGAAATTTGCATTGAAATCCAAAGTGTTGTTCTCAAGATATGAGCAAGAAAAGTTGTCATGTTTTCAACAAACAGTGGACTTGGAGCAAGCACATATGACATCATATCCCGACATTAATGGATAATCTTTTGTTTTTCTTTAAATTTTACAGCTTATTTTCTCCTCAACAGTCCCACATTATCAAAATCTGGTTGCGTAAGTAACATGAAAGCTTTTCAAACTTTGCAATCCTCATAGGGAGGTCTAATTCCTGTTAATTTCAAGGTCAACACAACAGTCTGAAAAACAAAGGGAAAGAAAGTATTCCTTTCGTGGGCGTCCGGAAGGGGGGGGGGAGTGCCCCCCTTGCCCCCCCCCCCCCCTGGAAAATCAAACTTGTGAAAAAATTAATCAAAATTTGAAATAAAAAAAGGAAAAATAAATCATCGAAATATCTTCACTCACAGCGTCAGTTTCTACTCGTGAAATACGCGGACATTTGACCAGGAATAGAAAAAGAGAAGATGGTCTGTTGAATAGTGAAATCGTTTTTTGGGGACCATCATTCGTGATATCTATTGGAAATTCGTAATTGTAAAAACTAAACCAAAATTGTACTAGTTGTCAGGTATGTAGTGTGCATATGGTATCCGACTATTAATGAATGCGTTGGTCTTGGTTTGGTCCAGTGCTGATCTCAAGTGGCGACGCACGGATGTAACTGGGATATACAAGGTGAATATGGGACGGGGGGGGGGGGGTATGATTCATAATTGGGTCACGGATATAGGCCTTCATAGGCTGTTTGACAGTTGTAAGTTTTATCGTACATAGGCGTGCGAGGCCCTGACCGAGAGGCAGATTTCCCTTCAACAATTTTTTACGTTGAAAATTTTAAAAATCTAAAAATTACAGACATGAAATTCCTGTTTCAGGGCTGGGTACATGCAGCTTATAAAACTCGCCAAGTGTCATTTCCAGCCATCTGGAGGGTTTGTAAGGCCAAAAATTTCTTATACGCTCCTCGCCAACTGATGGTGGCGCTCCGCTTAGATAGTGTACACAATTCAACCATCCATGAATAGCCTCGCCCCCCCCCCTCCTGTAAAAATTTCTGCGGACTCCCATGATTCCTTTTCAATGTGAGGAAGTGATATAATCTCTACTGCCCTCAAGTTCATTTTGGAAACAAAATCTAGTAACTTCATTCGCTGATTTGTCGAGAAATACATGTCCAATTTGAACAGAAATTTCACCGCACTGTGTAGATTTGATTGTTCTTTCACATGTGAAAATTCAATTTTTGCTTAAACGTCCCAACGTCCCCTTTAAGAATGCGTCTGCGGTAATTAGGGTAACCGTAGTGTGGTAGATTCCTTCCACCAGTGCCTCAAAGTGCCTTGACCACGTTTTAGATGAAAGTAGCCCCCGTTTTAGCAGGGTCATTGGGAGACTAGGGTTTCCAGTGATTGCTACTAATCGTTGTAGAAATTTCTTTGTCGCGCGTGTCATAATCGAAATATCCATCGCTGAGCTTTATCTTTAACTTCTTTAAGGCAGGTTTCTAGACTGCTTGGTTTTTCTTTCAACTTTTCCCCCTTTTTCTGATTTTCTTTGTTTTACTCTATTTTACGGGTTTTTTGTATCTTCTTTGTGACTGCACAAATATTTCCATATTTTCAGTTTAGTTTAGACCTACACATAGATTTTAAACGAAAGGAAAGTGCAGAGAGCACAAATCTGTTTTTTGGTTCATATAGCCCTCTGTTTGGTGTGATATAGTCCCTCAACAACGCCACGAAGGACTAGTTATATGCTAACTTTGGGAATATACCAGATATCCGGCCAGACTCAAAATAATGACACATTACCCCCCCCCCCCCATTCCAGTTCCGGCAAGACATGAAAAAAAAACCCCGACCCGGATTCTTTGTAAATCATATTTTAATAAACTACGAGTACTGAAGTAGTAATCAAGATGGAAATAAGTTTACAAGTGATGGGGTAGGGTATACAAGAAATTTTCTTTGAAAAGTTGACATCCCTCCCTATTTTCATGCTTTGCTAAAATAGCCTATTCACAACCATATACCTGTTTCATTGTTAGAGGGGCTCTCATTCATTTGATATCGATAACTTCATGAGAGTGTTAAAGGGCCAAATCTCTCACCCCAAACTACAATTTTGATACGGGGGTACCGGAATTCTTAATTGGCTCAGCTCTTTGATTGACAGCTAATTCAAACAATGCAGAGTACCAAAGCTTATATTACACGGCATGAACGGTACTGAGAGTGTTTTGTTTATATAAATTGAGTGTTTCTTTATTCACCTTGAAGCAATAAACTGAGACTGTACCTGGATGAGCATGAATTTCAGACAATTGTGGGAGGGGCTTAAGTAGGAAGGTTAGGGGAATTGCTACTGTTTGGGGTGAGACTAAGAACTGGGCCTTTAAAGGGTTACTTTCACATGAAAATGCTCATAATTAGCATAATGAGTCAAGTTCATACATCCAATAGTTACGGGAAATGTTAAAATTTTGAATTTTGTGGTGTCGTGACTTGTAACGGCTATGCGCATAATTTGAAAAAAATGTCTGGTCACGAATCGTTTAAAACCGAATTGAACCGTTAAGTGTTCCATCATAAAACAGTTATTTGTATGTAGGATATGAGGATTGTCTAATTTTGACTATTTGTCCTTGGTATGTGAAGAAACTTAACAGGTTTGGAAAAATTTGTTGAGTTTTATGAACCAACACAATGAGCCGCTTTTAAGCTACCAAGCGAAGACTGAGATGAAAATAATGTTTAAAAATATCACTTCTGCACTTCAGCCTCCTAGAAAGGAAATATTCTTCAAAGGGAAGGGGACACCCCTACCCTTAGACGCCTCTACCAGAACACCAAAAACCAAACATTGTGAACCCTTATTAAAATTTTCATTGGTGAACAAACAAACAGAAGTTCATGACATTTCCAGTGCACCACCTACCTTCATATTGGTCACTAGTAAGCACCACTTCCGGGTGTCCCCGTAGAACGCTACCAACGTCAGTCGGGGAACCTCACTGTTTGGTCCTTCCCCTCCTCACAATTCCTATGCACGCCCCTGGTCATAAAGAGTCTTAAAATTTCTCCTTGCGACTACATAATATAATATCGATTAACTTATTCAAGTACGCCTGCGCCACACGTTTGTTACTTCTCAAAGGCTGCTTATCTTCAAAACTCCTTTCCTTTCTTTCGAAACTGACTAGGCCCATATTTCCCCGTCGGGGAAATTTCCCATTTTTATCGGGGCCCTCCCAGAAATCATGAGATAGTATCTCTCTATTTATATAATCCGCAGGAAGCATTATGACGTCACGTAAAGATCCTCTAATGTCCCACTAATCCTGCTGGTGAGACTTTGGTCGTAAAATGAGGTTTTGTCAAGAAAATACCTGACATAAGTTTTTATGATATATATACATCTTCTAGACATATGCTGCATCTATTGTTACCCTTACGGGTACCTGCTAAATAACATCTGCCTCTTTAGGCCGCCAGGCCGTGCATAACAACTAACGGACGTTGTGTAAGTAAGTGAAAGGTGTAGATCTGTTGATTGAGGTTAGGTATAATTTTGAGTCATTTTGTTTTGGTTAAATAGTGTTTCAAATTTGAAGTACATGTTTTACTGTAAATGCCCTCGAGCTAGAGCCATTATTGGCTTACTGAGAAAGAAATTAGAATGAAGAAGGCATTTAAAGACTTTGATTTCTACACCAGAGATGAAAACCTAGTTTCTTTAATGGACCATTTTGACCATAAAAACACCGTTACGCTTAATCGGTCATATACATGCGGGGAAACAGTCTCGGAGGTTCTAGCGTATCTAAAAATGTTAATACTAGATCTCTATACTTTAATTCAAATGACATTAAAAACTTGAGGTTATTAAAGCAACAAATATCACGGCTTGAACGATAATTTGAATAAGGCCTCGACAAAATTCTAAAAATAACAATCCATTTGGCAAGAGGGATAAAAAATTAACTCATAACAATAAAATATTTATACCTGCCACGTGTAATAGCATGCTAACCCTGGATATGCTCAAGACCACTAGCCAAAGCGGCAAGGATAGTTAAAATGGACGACACCATAACTGAAAATTTCACTCGCTAATTGCGAGTGGCGAGCGGTTCAGTGGCGTAGCTAGGATTTTTTCCGGGGGGGGGGCAAAGGTATGAAATTTCCCCAAAACTTTTCCCGGTCAATGTGTATGTATTTCATATAAAATATGCAAACTTACAAGTATAACAACATTACCATGTCATTTTGTAATATTACCTGCATTTAAAAAAAAAACATAGAGCAATCGGAAATAACAAAGTATATTATTTTGGTAAACAATATCTGGTTTATTTGTATGTATAACGCAGTGGCGTACGCAGGATTTCTCTGAAAGGGGGGGGGGGCATGCATTATGGTCTAAGGGGAGGGGTGTCCGGAAATTTTTGACGTTTTCAAGGAGCCTATATGCAAAATGGTGCAAGATTTTCGACTTTGACAGGAACAGTGTTAAAAGTTGAATCGTGGTGGTTTATGAGGATAAAACAGAAAATTTTTGTCTTGACATGCATTTCCTTATGCCATTTATGCTACCTTACGAAGAAAAACTTGTCATTAAATTTGCACACTTTTAGGAGTCAAAATAAAAGAGCATTGATCGGTATTTGTGGTTTTTTCTTTGGCCACAAAATGTTATTTTGTCATAAAGATTATCTAAGCGGAGCGCCACCATTGGTTGGCGTGGAGCGTAGAGAAAATTAGGAAAAATCAGACCCCTTAGATGGCCGGAAATAGCATTTTTCAGGCTAATGCGAAGGATCTAGCCAGTCGCTTTCTTCTTTTGTCGTTTGCAATAAAATGCTCACTTCAAAATATGTTCGCAAACTGCAAAGTGATCAGAGGGTTAAGAGCTAATTTTACCCCCAAAATGTAATTTTGCCCAAAGACCGAGCGAAGCGCCACCATTGGTTGGCGCGGAGCGTAAAGAAAATTTCGAAAGATCATACCCCTCAGATGGTCAAAATAGCGTATTTATGCTTGCAAAGAGAATCTAAACATGTAGTCTTTTTTATCGATGCCACCAGTGGGAAACAGAGTCTACCTTTTTAGGTAAAATTGGAATTTGACAGGATTTGCCTAGATCTATTTGTAGGAATTAAAAAAAAGTTGGCATCATTGAAAGACCTTGCAGGGACAATCCTTCCCCTTTGAAAATTTTTGAAAAATTGGGTGCCCTTATAAGCAATCTGGTGCCACATATGCTATCTTTTGAAGTATATCTGTGTTAATAAAGTTAAGACTACGTATTTTTAAGAACAAAGAAAAAATGGCATCTGTGAGGGGGGGCATGGCCCAATGGTTTCCCCTTCGCACGCCACTAAGGAGGCCTAATAGTGGCTCGATCACACAGGATATCCTGTTAGAAAAGCAGTCTGTTAAGTGTAGAAGGCTACAAGGTACTCATTGTCCATTTATTGTTACACTCAAAGTGAGCAGAAAACTATTTTCCCGAACTAGCTTGTAAGCCTCCAAGGATTAGGCTAAGTAACAAAATCTAAGTGTGCCAACGAATCCCGTTGATTAACTTTAAATTTATCGTTGGCCATGGATTGTTTCAGGGAGCACACCACCATTAATTTCTCCATTGACTTACACACTATTTTGCCTTCATCAAATGCCCCCCACAGCCCAGTCAAAGTTCACACTCCACTAAAGCTACCCCTAACATGAAAGCCAGTGAGTTGGCCAATCATGGCATCACAAATTCACCATAGCATGACCGTTTATGGCAAGCCAAATGCCCAATAATTCGATAAACTTGGTTTATCGACCGATAAACCAGGTTTATCAACCGATAAACCTGGTTTATAGACTGATAAACCAGGTTTATCGACTGATAAGCCAATTTTTTTTTGATAAACCTGGTTTATCCGTCGATAAACCAGGTTTATCGATTTTCTCACAAAAAGGTCGATAAACTTGGTTTATCAAGTTGATAAACCTGGTTTATCAATTCGATAAACCCGGTTTTTCGATTTATTGAACATTTGGCGTCGATAAACCTGGTTTATCGGCTGATAAACCTGGTTTTTCGATTTGATTAACCAAGTTTATCTCTTTACTGATGATAAACTTGGTTTATCGATTTGATAAACCTGGTTTATTAAATTGATAAACCCGGTTTATCAATTTGATAAACCAAGTTTATCAAAACTTGGCTTATCAGTTGATAAACCTGGTTTATAAAAGCCAGATGTCCAACAATTCGATAAACCAGGTTTATCAATTCGAAAAACCTGGTTTATCAACTGATAAGCCAAGTTTTTTATACCGATTTTATATCCCGACGCCGGTATATTGTTTCCACGGAGTTACTTGGGGCATTAATCACAGATAAACAGGTATATGTATATCGTCAAAGCACGTACGGTCGTTCGTAGGTCTAGGTCAGTACTTCAGTAGAGAATACTTTCAGTTTCACATTTATTGTCATCCTGTAGATAGATGTCCCGCCCGCGTGCCGGAATCATAATGGCAATGGAAGAAGGCGGAGAAGTTTTAGTATATGAATATACTGTATATCACTGCGACTTAAATTTGACTGGATACTGGCCTAGCTACGCCAGATCGAATGGGGAGTGGGGAGGCGGGGTTACATTTCCCCAATGCTTTTTGCATAGCCCAGGTCCTGTACGTAGTGGCCTATTGAAAGCCAATAAGAATTCAAATGTAGTGCTAAGGTAGGGTCTAAACTCCAACGACAGATGCCCACCGTAGGTCTTTGGAGGCTAGGCCGATCTGCATTCGACTCGCCTTTGAAAGGATCGAAGCAAATTTGACACCCTTTACAGGAATGATGAAACAGTTGGCAGCGAAGAACGATCGTCACGATTTGGCAAAGGGGCCTTTACAGCCATTACAAAAAGCCCGATTATCAATGAAATTAAGACAGGTCTGAAGTTTTTTCTCAAATTGACCGCCATGATCCATCCGAGCCCTCTATCTGATATGCTGTGTCTACGTCTACTGTAGTACGCAATTGCCGAAAGCGGCTACTGTAGGTTATTTAGGTTCCTATCAGAATCTTTCTTCAAGTAATAAGTCTCTCAGTCTTTCATACGTACTGAAATGTATGACATGGCATTCATGCTTTAGGCGTATACGAAGCCGTTTGTCCACAACTGAAGGACAATAAACTGAGTTCAAGGCTCGATAAACCGAGTATATGTGTCTCTCGTTAAACCAGGTTTATCGACGCCAAATGCCCAACAATTCGATAAACTTGGTTTATCGGTCGATAAACCTGGTTTTTCAACTGATAAACTTGGTTTATCAACCGATAAACCTGGTTTTTCGATTTGATATGCCAGGTTTATCACTTCTTTGGTAAAAAACTTGGCTTATCGAATTGATAAACCTGGTTTATCGAATTGATAAACCCGGTTTATAAAAAAAAACTTGGCTTATCGGTTGATAAACCAGGTTTATCGACGCTAAATGCCCAATAATTCGATAAACTCGGTTTATCGGTTGATAAACCGAGTTTTTCAGAAGATAAACCAGGTTTATTGACTGATAAACCAGGTTTATCGGTCGAAAAACCTGGTTTTCGGTCGAAAAACTTGGCTTATCGGTCGATAAACCAGGCTTATCGGTCGATAAACCAGGTTTATCGGTCGATAAACCAAGTTTATCGAATTATTGGGCATTTGGCTTGCCATAACCGTTTAGATTTTGAGATAAAAGGGGATGAAGTTTTGGGTCTGTACACCCTACCCTATTAATCCGCAAAGTGACGGAAATAAAAGATTTTTTCACACCAATTTTTTAAACAGTCTAAATCACCTTCAATTCTTCCCAATTTGGCAACACTCACACATTTACACGTCCTCTTTCATATCCAAAGCAAAACAACCACATCTGATTAGCTTAACTTGAGCAATTCACACTTAAAGAGGACCTAAAATTGACGGTGTACTTTGGAACTACTTTTCCCGGCAAGGCCGTTCTGCTAATGGTGGTGTGCTCCCTTCAGCCCCATCCATCGTTATGTACACAGAGTAAAATCGTACAGCTACTGCTGGCTCGTAGAAGAACATAAAAACCTCGGGGGTCTACGGTAGTGACTTGTCATTTTTCACATCCATTTACTGAATTCCCAAAGTATCACCTGAATAACAGCTTCCTGTGCACTGAAATGCCCTGATCATAACCCCCGTGCGCATACAAGCACAAGAGAACATTCAATCTTCTACGCGGCGAGGACATTTCTGTGGAACGCGAATTGGGCCGGTTCGTGCGACACTGACAAAATCTGAGTTAATTTGTTGCATGAAAATACGAATTATGTATTAGAAATGTCTCACAATTTCTTATTATAACAAAAATTTTGAGAAATGTTGGTAATAATAAGAAGATTCATCAAATTTCTCCATTTTCATCAAATTTCCCCAAAAATTTTTCCAGGGGGGCAACTTGCCCCCCCTGCCCCCCCCCCCCCAGTAGCTACGCCACTGGAGCGGTTTTATCCAGGATAACCCAGCCTTAACTCGGGCAATACTGGCACGTCAGCTTAATTTGAAAGCGAACAAACTATAAATAATGCCCTCAAATTCGCGTGTTTGAAGACGAAATTTATGTCCTTTGATTTATAGTGGAAGGGTAAGCTTTCCTCTTTTCTTTTTTTTTTAATTTCAGCCATCCTATGTGAGCATAACTTGGTTCAAATATGATAGAACAAGTGCGTAATTATTTCTCAAATTATTTGGCACTTTTCTTGCCATATCTAACCTTTTAAGTTCGAAAGCAGTCGTCCAAACTTATTTTGAAGCGACTGCTCAGCTTCACAACTTTCTTTCTTATTTATCTTCAAGTATGTGCATAGTATTATTTTAGGACCTTAATATTACATACGCAAGGTAAACCAAGCAGTTACTTCGAGCAAATTTCGAATTTGAGAAGGAAAAATATTGTCACATGCCAGGCGCGTAGCCAGGATTGTATCACGGAAGGGGGGGGAGTTGGTGTCATGGGTGGTTGGGGCACGACATGAGGGAAAACTCTAATGATAGAGAGAAAAAATCGCTACTTTAGGTATTTTTTTGGCATTGCAAGGATGGGTCATGGTGGGGGGGGGGGGTTCTAACCCCCACCACCACCCCCGTGACTACGTCACTGTTACATGCATGGCTTTCAAGGGCCAATCAAGACCGCATGTTTGATCTAACGGTAAGATCATCCGCCTCTCACGTGGAAGGTCCGGATTCTTTTCCCAGGTCGAGTCATACCAAAGACTCTACACTCTTAAAATGTTGGGCAAATTTTTTGACCAACTTTTAACCAACACTGGGGAAATATATATCCGACCAAATGTTGGTCAAATATTGACCAATCTCGGTGGTTAATTGCTTTACCTATTGTTGGACAATTTGCTTTACCCAATATGTAGTAATGTGAAAATTACCCAACTGGCCAGTTGGGCAAAATATTACCAATTATTGGTAAAACGATGAATTTCTCCTTGCCCAGAAGTTGGGTTTTGTTTCATTGTTTTATCTGTTATTGTGAAACGCACACTGGAATATTTCATGAAGGTACCTTCAACAGGTCTTAAAAGTTTCGGGCTTTTCTAAAGTCCTCCCGGACATTGCTTCTTTTTTCTCTCTCCTACAAAAGGATATCTTACTCCACTGCACTCTAAAAAATGACCTGAACAAAAAATACCCAACCTGGGCAAAACATACCCAACCGTTGGTTCCGTGTGCCTTCTGACCGGAATTGGGTAAAAAAATGCCCAACTCAGTTGGTTCAGCGTTTTATTCATAAGTTGGGCAAAAGAAATTACCCAACCATTTCACCCATCTCCTTTTGCCCACCAAATGGTTAAAATTTGTACCAACACGTTTGTCCAACAGCTGTACTTTTGGGTGCTTGTTTGGACTTTACTATAGCCTGATATATAATTATATGATTTGGATAAGACGGAGAATTAACAGAGTACCCTAACACATTTACAGTCCCCTCGACTCTCTGGCGAAGAGCCAAGGGGCGAAAACCAAACATTTACTCCCGGAGGAGTTCTGCTCCCTTAAAGAGCTAAACGTCCCAAATGGACAAGTACAACTTCTAAAGGACAAACATGTGTGTTCCTGCTCTAGACTGGCTGAATAGAACAGAAGCCACACCCTCGACCCTCCGGCAAAGGGCCGTTCGGCGAAACCAAAAAAGTAAACAGTGAAGTGTGTAGTTTAAAGTAACAAACTCAATCGTGAACTTTGTATTTCTTCTCCCTTGATTACGTAGTAGTGAAGATTTTTTTCTATAACCGCCATTACTCTTTAAGTAATTTCGTCCAGGTTTTTACTGCTATTCTACCGTTAGCTTTGTATTTACCAAATACAACCTTATTCAAACATGAGATCTTACAATTATCCACTTATATGACATTAATTATCTGTAAAACTTCAACTGACCTTTAACTAATCATCTGATTGGTCAATTACATTTAACCCAACTGTTAAGTACTTTAAAACTTGCCCAACACCTGGATTTTACCCAACCTTATTTGCCCAAGAATATCAGTACAGTTTTTTACCCATTTGTTGGGCAATAGTTTGCCCATGTTGGGCATTTTATATTTTGCCCAACTCTTTTTACCCAACAGTTTGGCCATCTTGGTGCGCCTTTTGCCCCTGGCGGGAGTGACAATCTACGCATAGGACGTACAGGTTAAATGATCCGTCCATGTATACGAAGTCCGTGGGTTTAACCCAATTCGAAAATTGCTTGTTCTTGTGCTGCATCCATAACACAGTTACAAGAATTGGGAAGATTAACGTATACGAAAAGATTTTAAAAACAAGTATTCTTAAAGGTTTGCAAAATAAAAATCTAACTCATCCAGTTCCAGTTACCATCATTGCTGTATTATTTTCAAGATTTTTAAAAAGGAAATCCGATTTTGAAAGAGAGTATTGACCTTAGTGTTCCGGCACCCCGTTTCTACCTGTGAACTAGTGGTTGTTTACCAGAATATAGAAACATTTAATGGGTCTGTCAGGTTAGAAGAATGATGAATGGTGTGTTAATGTTAATTGTTGTTGAAAAACGGTTTTGGAATATTTGTCGGATAACAAAGTTCAACACAGACGCAAGACTAGACATCCTCGATCACACTGAAATCAATCACGACATTAGACCGTGATCACGGACCATTTTTTGTTAATTTTAAGTACATGTGTGGTGCAGAATTAAAATTGTGAAAAAATATAAAAAGCAATTTAGTTCCCCCTTTAAAATGTTGAAAATGATTCACATACATCCAAATAGCATTTTGCACAATAATTTATGACATTTTTGTACAGCTCACAGAACAAGCATTGCTTTCTTTTGAAATAAATAAAATGTTTCTATGACCTTGAATACGTCCTATTTTCTTCCATAGCATGCTGACTCGAATTTACAAGGGACTGGCTTTGGGGCTCAAGGCTCCACAAATTTTCCAAAGCCACCAAAAAAGTCTGAGGTTGTATTTAATTACACACTATATTTGGGTACATCGAAAAAAGGCCAAACAATCTATCACGTATTTACATATGCAAATGTGCTTTCACCAACAAATTCTGCCCGAATTTTCCGCTTGTCACGGGTGGTTGAGTCTTGTTTGCGAAAACAACCGGCATGCTTTCTTTTCGGTTTAGACGAACGCTCAATGTGACATGCAAGATAGACGAGTTACCGGAGCGTCACCGTCGTCAACGTCTCCGAAAGCAAATAGATCATCATCATGTCAGGAAATTTTAGAAGGATTTACTGACAACCCTTTATTGATGCTGAAAGCACACTTACATCACTAATCAAAAGTTATGAATTATTAATGTTTCCAATGCATGTTAATGAGTCATTTTTACGTTGACTTAGCCAGGTCATATATTCCCAGTCATTTTATCATTGTCTTCAATCGTCTTCAGTTTATCAATATGTGTTAGTTTAGTTAAGTTTGGTCTTAGTTTAAGTTTTAAATCTAGTTGTAGTTGTGGTTGTGGTTGTGGTTGTGGTTGTGGTTGTGGATGTGAATTTGGATATGGTTGTGGTTTATTGTCTTTACCTGTGGTACTTCTGAAGAGATTAAACAGACTCACAAAAAAGAATGCAACACAAAGACATGAAGTTGAAAAAGAGTATACAACTAAAATGAAGACAAGATTAGGAGGAAGAAAGAATAAAGAGTAAGAAAAGAAGGGAAAAAGAAAAAAAAAAGAAATGAAAAAACGTCACTTAAGAGGCATACACCTGCCGAAACTGAAACCACACCTCATTAGAATTTAGAATTGTCATAAAAGTGCACGACTAAAGTAGCTTAAATTTAACAAAATTTTCTTATTTCCATTTTTAGACGATTGTTCTATTTTTAGAGTGTTATAGCTTCTAAAGTAATACGGTCTTAAAAACTTAATGAGAGGTATCCGAACAAGTAGTGATAGTAGTTTATGAGCAGTGTACCCCCCCCCCCCCGTCCCGTTATTCATGTCAAAGGACACCGTTGTCTTAGTCTCGAAATCACATAGGTCCATTGTTTTATATTAAACTTGGCCGGGGATAGATGCCGTAAGTGACATCAGTAGCTGTATTCAACTTCATTCTGTTTAAGAACATAAACACTCTTCCTGTAGAGTCGATCACGCAACACTGCAGCGAACTGTTCTTGCATCCAAATCAGATCCTGGATATTTTGTCCACCCTTCAAGCATGAAAGGGTGCAGATTTGGAATATTATTGGTCGAGTAATATGTATATTTATTGCAAAACCGTCTATCATACACAAGACACACTCTTCTTTTAAACTGAATTTCTCTGGCATTGTTTTTAGATTGGGGCATCTCATGGATGTTTTAGTTGGCATTCGTAACGTTAAGAGTGATACTGCCACCAAAACCATGTAGCTCATCCCGGGAGATCATTGCAGGACAACCGGAGTTTGTGTTTACATGACTTAAAACTACTAACAATAATTGATCCGTCATCACGGTCGTGATTGGTTGTATTTCCCAGTCGCTGTAGTTTGGCCAAATAACAACTCCCTGGGTTGTCTAGTTTTGCATCTGCAAGGAATTTTGTTACCCGACAAATATTCAGAAATTTACATGAGCAAAATAAGTTAATGTTCTCTGTCAAACTATTATTCAAATGCACTGATAAGCAGGTGTACTACGCATCGTGAAAATTCATGAGAAGTGTTGTTTCACCTTGACCGTTTGTACGCATGTACATCATGGGTGGTTTCAGGGGGCAGCAGGACGTGCCCCCACCGGCCCATTTTGTGGCGTGTCCCTGTCCATAGGATAACATATGTGTTTACAACAACTTCCATTCGTCTTGACAATGCTTGATTTTGCTAATGTGAAATTAGGTCATCAGAAGAGAAGCCAAATTTCCCTCATAAACCACACGTTTTCAGATTTTGTTGCAATTTTTTTCCCTTTTTTGTAATACAATTCAAAGATTTTATTCTTAAAAGGGGGAAAAAATTCCCCTTTTTCGTTTTCTGTTTCATCTTATAGGCAAATCTTCTTTGTTTCAGGTTAACCCACCCCGGTCGGCGAGCTTGGTCTATGCGGAGCAAGTCCTGGTGTCATCTGGGCCCCATTTCTCATGTCGGTGTACCTTGTGCTCGGTTGAAGAAAACATCCTCGAAAGTTGTATTTCTCTGAAAAGGTAAGCTAGTGGTCACAGTATTTTGGGTCACTTGTGAAGGGCAAATATTTTGATCAAGACTCATGAAGCGAGGCTAAGGATTAATTGTTTTATAAGCTGCCTGAATGAGTGATAATTTTTGTAACCGTTTTGATTTTTATGAAAACTTTACTGTCACTATAATGTGTTAATTTGATCAAATTTGTGAAAGGATTGGGGCTCTCGCAAGAGTTTTCAGTGCCAGATTATTCAATACCCCAAAATGGCTGCCCGATTTTTTCTAGGCGCTTTCCCGAAACTCAAGTCCTGCGAAAACTAGCTTAGTTTGTATCTTTCGTTTCGACAAGTGGGCGACTATAATTACTGACAGATTCTCTAGAGTACGGTATGAGTGCTATATGCATACGGTTTTATCGGTATGTTACGTTACGGATAAATACGATGGGAATTGCTAAAAACAGCTGTTACGAACTTTTCTCTGCTTTAATCTGACGGACATTCCCCCGGAATTTTACGTAAAACTTCCACCGGCTTAAAGGAAAGGGTCAGAACTTCTCAGCTCTCTGTTACCTGAAGCAGGCTTCAACAAATCCCACGCCCCACAGTATGGGACAAGTAAGAAGTTACACACACGGGCAAGTACACTGCTCAATGTCGTATAGAACGCCTGGAAAGTATTCAATGAAATTCTCCACAAAGAGATGTTAAAAGTGGACAAATAAATATGCATGGTAACAAGGATACTTAAAGAAAAGTTTGCCCTATGGACAAATAACGAAAACAGAATTTGTGGAAGCCTTCCTGAAGCGAAATAATCTCTTTCCATTCCACTCTTCTTCTCCCTTTCTCTACGTTTCTCCCTTTCTTGTTTCCTCAATTTTTACCTTTTTGAAACCCAGTGGATTGAGCTAATTTTTCCGGTCGAACCAGTCAGGGGGCACTTTTCCCCCTACCCCATGCCCCGCAGATACGCTACTGAGGTAAGCATCCCTAAACTGATACTTGGAAAGTTGGCAGTATTTTAAAATTTTTATGAAATATTATTCAATGATATTGAGCTTATACAAGGTAGGTATAGTCGTGACTGAAGACTTGAACAAGCTGGAGAAATATTAATAAATATTTTCATAAGTCCTGAAAATGGACTGCAGAGTAGCATCGAAACTTGATGGAGTCTGGATTCTGTGGTTAATTTTTTGTTCTTTTGTATGGCCTCGGGACTTTATTTATTTTGCAATAATCATTTTAATAAAGATTTTTTTTCGTGGAAGTGATGTTTTTTCGGCTCTGTTTCGGAATATTTTTGTGACATCCGATAGCGTAAACCTTATCTTGAGGCAAATACATTAATGTTCGATTTTCTAACACTCTTTGCGAGTTTTTTTTTTTTTCGTTCCAAGACAATGTATTTTCAGATGATTTCCTGTTTTCTACATTAACTGCCAACTTAAGTGCATGCAAAGAGCGACTTACACAGGTTATAACAATTGATGCTTAACCGTGTATAATGAAAATTCTGTACAAAACACAAATGACTTGTCATTGTAGCCTCTAGGAACTACGAAAATGGGAGATTCAGGAATAAAATACTGTCACTAGTAATTTATACAAGTGTGTGTATTATATGTACTGGAACATCTTAACTCCCAAATGTTGCAGGACTTCCGTACAATAGCAGACGGGGGAAGCGTCCCCTGCACTGACATGCAGTATACCAGAATACTCCGCCCTCCTATATTATCAAAGCAAACGTTTAGGAACTCTCACAGCTTTAAGACCACTTCACACTTCTATCGGAGACATCCAAACGATGACTTTAAACGCAGTTTTTGTTATAAGCACATGAAGGTTTCTGAGATTCTACTATACGATTAAAAAAATTATCGCGGTTTGCTACCTACAAAGTGACTTCAGTGTTTTCCTTTCGTTATTCGGTTTTATATGTATTCCGTAATACCTTCATGTTTTCAGTATAAAAACCACCATAGTTTGTTGTCACAATACAAGCAGAATGTATAATTTTGCGCTACAACCCGTAAATTGAGTGTAAACCTATATAACAAAACTGATTTGTCACGACATCCTAAGTTGTGAAGCAATGATACTTGTCCGAGACGAACTAATCTCAATAAATGCACCCGGTCCTTTGCATGCATAAACCCCAAACCTGACCATATAAAGTCTTGATTCTGAATGAATCTTCGGATATGCTACGCCTGAGTCCAATATTTGTTTTAAATGATGTCTCAACATCTGATGAGCATCGGCCCAACCTTGCCCAAATTCCAACTATTTCAAGTGGGACTGTTTGAGTAAATTGTTATGTCGAAAAACTTCTCTTTCCTCAACATTGAAAGCAAAAGCTTGTCGGGCTGCTACCTCTTCTGACTAATTTGACTGCCTAGAATATAAATTAGTCTGTGAATTAGTCAGTGATCACAAACTAGTTAGTTGATTAGTCGGGACCACACTGACCAATCAACTGACTTTCTTGTGACCATCGAACTAATCCTCTGATTATAGTTTGTGACTACCGATCAGTCAACCCACTAATTTATACTCTATAGTCAGTCAAATTAGTTAGAAGAGGTAACATTCTGACTATTTTTTCAGTGAACCAACGTAGCATCCCCATCCGATTGTCTGACGGTGACTGTGTTAAATTTCCAATCATTATAAGAAATATAATCTAGAAGCATTTGAATTACACTCGGGAAAGACAAACTGATTTACTAATACAATGGTCTATAATGACTCCAAAGACTTCAAGATTTATAAGTTTAATAAAAAAAAATATTCATACGGATCCTAGATCCCTACGACGGGGACTTTGGGGCCTGCCTTTGATATTAATAATGTCACAAACAACTAAACTTCCTAACAGAAAAGTTGTTTCTAATCCTGAAGATGCAGTCTTCAATGTGATTTACTTTCCTAACATTCTGACGCCAATTTCAATTTAAATATTAAAGATCTTACGTCCCTGATTTTTTAAAGTATCACATATACTCTCTAACCTTTAAAAGCGACACTAGTATAAATTTTCACAGTTATAAAATACTAGAAAGACACGCTTTCCGACCATAGCCAAAGAAGAAACAAAACCCAAACAGCAAGATAATGCGATAGATCTCATCTTCCTGCTCAAAGCGGTAATTAAAGTTTGTTTTTACAATTTTTTAACAACTAGAAAGGGCTTGCCCTTCATAGTTGTGAAAAGTTTGGGGCAGTCACCCCAAACGTATTTCGAATCAACAACTAAAGCTAACAATTTTCTTCCTTTTTTTCTTCAAAGTATCCTTCATAATATTATACGACTTTAACATTGCATATTCATGGTAAACCACAAGTAATTAATACTTGTAAATTTCACATTTGAGGAGGAAATGTATTGTCATATGACTTTCACATGACTCCCAAGTTTCAGTCATGAAACAGGATTGTCCTTCAATTTGGAGTTACCTCTCTTGCCCTTTAATTCTGCACACTCGCAAATGATCCGTGATCACGATCTTTAACGTCGCGATTGATTACAGTGTAGTGGAGGCTCTCTAGTTTTGCATCTGGGTGAATTTCGTTACCGGAACAATATTCAGAAATTTTTAATCAACAATAATTAAAACGAAATCAACATTTCTTTTAACCTGTTAGACCTCTTCAATGTTTCTATGTTCTGGTAAACAATCAGCACAGAACGTGAAATGGGGTGCTGGAAAACAAAGTTTAACATTCTTTGTCGAACTCTTGATTCCTCCTTTTGGGAGAACTGACACCGAGGAAAAAAAGAATAATTTATTGTACTCAAGTCACCGCGAGTTACAAGGTGTCGAGTCCTAAGTCATGTCGAATCATTAGCAATTCTAGTCGAGTTTTGTCGAGTCTTACCTAAGCTCTAGCCACATTCAGTTACATAAGGTGTCGAGTCTCGAGTCATGTCAAGTCTTTAGCAAATCGAGTCGAGTCATCTCGAGTCTTCCCTCAGCTGGAGTCGAGTCATTTCAAGTCTTACTTAAGGCTTGACACACCTCGAATTTAAGTTGTCGAGTCTCGAGTCGTGTCTAGTTTTTAGCAATTCCAGTCGACTCAGCTCGAGTCGATTGACTTCGAGTCTTCCACCTTTTACGACTACTCAACGGCTCAACCAGCGCCACTCTTTTACCTATAGCATTTAGCTATGCGAACATGTTACTCGGGTTTTGGGGAGTCGGGCACCCCTAGTAGCATGTACACACGTACATGACCAGGGTCATTGTGTCACTCGTAACAGCCTGGAGCTGCATTTACTACACTCATTTTACATTAATCCATGGGATGGGCTTTAAGAGAGTAGGTTAGGAGAATTGGAGTTGTCTCGGGTGAAATGATTAGATTTGTAAGAAGCGATCATTTCTCTAGGATATAGCTTCCTGTGACTTTCCCCGGGCTCTTTAATTGCTGATACCTCTTACCATGTCAATGGAACAACCACGGAGCTGTTATTTGGATGGAGACAGCACGCTTTGAAAAGAGGTTTACGTCGTCAAGGCCGCTCAGTAATACGTCCTTTTCATTGTTCTTGGCATTTCTATTATGCTTGTATGGGATTATAAAGGAGACACAAAAAGGCATTTGTCGTCTGCTACGGTTAGAGTAGGACCGGCAGGTTTTTTTTCTCTTTTTTTTTTTTTTTTTTTGCAGTGCCACAGCATTCCCAATGAAGGTAAAGTTCGGTCTTTCGAAGCTTGGGGACGCGTATGAAAAAAATATCAACTCGGTCATATGTCGAAATCTATTAACATTTTTCGACTTGTTACCTTATTATTTATGGGAATTTATCTCCGTTTTTGTAAAATTGTGTCAAATATATTTGCATTTTAATCAGTTGATTTGAGACCATTTAAAAAGGACATGTTTTACAGAATTTATTGGACTATCACATCTACAAAATCGAATGAGGTGTATTCTACGTTTTATCATCAGACAGGCATATTACCCAATCAAGAGTGTTTCACAATACGTCACAAACACTGCGACCAATAAAAAACCCCGCTTTCTTGCTGGAATTAATCTTAAATTCTGTAGTTGATGTGACATTTACGTTACGTTTCAAGTTCATGCAGAAAACTATCGGAGAAGCGTGAGGACTGATTGCACACACATGATCAGAATGACAGTCTCTAAACTGAAACCAGATGCGTCGCTGATCAAACGATAAAACCCATCCATTCCCGCCACTTGGCATACTTTGCTTCAGATCAACGAATTTTACTACACAGATCGGTAAGTTAGTTTCCTTTTAAACAAATTGCCTTACTTTGGAGAACGTCAATTGCGAAAAATTTCCGAGCTGACAATAAAATATTTAACATCCAACATGATTAAGTTTAGGAGCAAGGAATATGCGTTGTAGGAATTCGCGAACTGTTTAACGAAAAATATAATTTACTATCTAATAAAAAATCAGGAATCAATTGTCTTGTTACATTAAAGGAATTTTAATTCAATAGAAATGGGTGGTTACCATTAACACCCAAGAGAGACCAACAAGGTCATGCCATTCCGTTTCATTAAGTGATTGAAATTTGTTTCAGTGGTGAAATTCAGAATTGTGAATTATTAATATACCCAACGGGATAAACATACAACTCCTGTCCTCGGTGTCCAGCCTAATGCAAACTTTTAAATTATGTAACTTTCCGTTTTTCAGACATCACAGCTGTGGAACCGGTTCCCTCTGGTGCTAAGCAGGTATATTGACCGCATAATTTTTCCTATACCATTTTTTCAAACAAGGAGACAAAAATCATTCACCAGCCAATCTAATTACGCGAATATAAACCAAATCAAATATATAAGTGAGCAATGTTCGAATGCCACGGCAAAAACGTACCGGTGTCTGGTTTTAAGACGGTTTGACGAAGCCATCACATTACACTTCTTCAGATACTACATATTCATCAGCTAATACCGTCTCGACCATTTGGGTAATTGTCGAAGAAAAACTATTCGGATGCATGGGTTTTTCATTTTCGGCAGTCATTTGGAGAACTTCACTTTTTGTCTGATGTGGGAGATGTCTTCCAACTGAATTGTTACAGTCTTCATCTGACGGAACATTTGTCATAGCTTGAAAATCACCAACGGAAAAATTCTAAAACTAACTATTCATGGAGGTTTGGGAATTCAAGATGGCATATTACTTCTCTGATTCTTTTTCTTCTTCGGTAAATTTCAACGACACGGAACAGTCTGTCGAGACAGTTGTGGATTGGGGACTATTTTCAGCCTTTGCGCTGGTTTTATTTTTCGGTGTTACAGGAAATTTAAGCATAATTTTACTCGTACTGTGTAACTATTCTCTACAGAATACCGCTAATTTACTGATAACTAATATCGCAATTGGTGACTTTCTAGTTATAGTTCTTTGTGTTCCTAGCCTGTTAGTCTTACAAATTTTGCACTCTTATCCTGGTGGATTATTTTACTGCAAGATAATGTCATCTTGTCAGGTCACATCTTCGTGCCTCTCGTCCCTCACCCTCGCCGCCCTCTCCTACGAGCGCTACCAAGTAATCACAAACCCCCTCGGAGATAAACGAAGCAATTTATCACCTCGACTGAAAACTGCTTTAATTATAGGATTTGTGTGGACCGTGTCGATTCTATTAGGAATTCCAGTTTTCGTAGCTGCAAGTGAATTTTACTTTCTCGATTTTCACATTTGTCAGTTCGTTCCCCATGGATTAGTCTGGGCCAAGTATCTCAAATCAACCATTTTTATTGTGAGTTTTCTACTTCCTTTTATCGTTCTGGCCTTCTTTAATTTTAACATCGCTTACTGCCTTTTATCGAGTGTCCGCGAAAATCGTACGAGGGTCTTGTCTGTGAATGCTCCGGGTCAGGACCCACAGTCGAGATCAAGGAGAAAGCTTGCCTTCATTGTGTGTGTGATGGTTTTTATTTTCATCGCATCATGGTTGCCATATCACCTATTCACTTTTGTTCAGGAGTTCGGGGGAAAGAAATGGATAATGTCTTCGTTCATGATGCAGGTTCAAAAAATAATACTCTTGCCGCCTTACCTTAGTTCTGCAGTTAACCCTTGGATTCTGTACACAATGAGCACAGGATATCGGCAAAGATTGATAAAGCTTATTATGTGCCACAGAGATAATAAATTGAGAAGATTTCGTGAGGATTCCAGAATGTTGACCTTACGAATTGTTACAACACCAAAGTCGAGCATTCGTTGTGGCACGTGCAGTTCGCTTTATTTGTGAGTTATTCAAATAGCCGCCATATTGGGTAGACGGAGACACCGCAGAATCGCCTTTTTTTCCCTAAAATGTTAATGACAGACTTAAATTTGCCAAGTATAAAACGCTGAATGTACATCGGACATCTTTGACTGAAGACTGAAGAAGACACAAGCGTAGCTTATATAACGGGGTACTGTTTCATGATATTTTCTGATAAATTAGAATTTTTATACAAGTGCGAAGATTGAGCAAAAGCAAGGTTTTTAGAAAGAGTTAAGACGATACAGCAAACTGAATAATTGGCACTCTTTAAACACTTATGGGTCTCGAGTAAACCTAAAATTTTGGATCAAATTTTAACTCCATTTCAATCTATTGCATTCTTGTTTGGGTCATTTTTCGACCCAAATATTTAAGCCGGTCGGGGTTTGACCCACTTTGGGGCCAAACTGACCCAACCAGCTACTGAAAGGGATCAAATGGGTACTTAATCGAAGAAGGGTCAAATATTTCTATGTTCATAATTTTACTTAAGTGTATCATACTTGTAGGAAATTGTAGAACATGCCAGTTTGAATTTTCTTCAATCAGCAGTATTGCACAATAGGTCAAAGGTTAACACGTGCGTAAAGTTGATGTGAAATTTAAACACACTTAAAACAGTATCCTATGCGCTTCCGGCCCAGCGTTCTTATGTTTTGTTACCCATTTGACCTGACCAGAAAGGTCACTAGCGCATGCGCAGATATGAGCCCGTTCATTACGGAACAAAAACGAAATATACGCAACGAGGTTACAGAAAGAGTACTGGCATATCTATATATTTGTTAAAACCTTTTCGACAGCAATTTCGCTGTAATGTTTATTTTTTTAATAATTTTTTCCTTATGTTTACAACAATTTTAGAATTGTTTCACTATGAGGTCGATGTTTAGGAGTCGAACGCTTTTCTAAACATTCTGTGCGCCCACTTTGGAAGCACGTTTAAACTCTAAATACGTTTAGGAATTCAGCACATAGTGTTTAGGAATAACAAATATAATGTTTAGGAATTAAATACAGTATGTATGTTTAGCATTTGCCTGTTTCAAAGCTAGAGCAAAAAGCGTTTAATTCCTTTACACGTTTTAAGATTTGCTTTGATAACTTTTAATTTTCAACATTCCGGACCGGTTTATCTTGAATACCGCTTAATCTTCCTCATCTTGAAGGGGTCGGGAGATAACCGCTTTCGAGGGAAATGAATTTTCACCAGGTCGGGGGAATATTTTGCGATAGATGGCGCTATTTTGAAATATCTCCCAAGATACATTGCGATCCTATCGCGAAAATACTAGATAACGTTCAAAACAACTTTGCAATTTCAATCGATTTTAGGGGAAAAAATTGAACAATTTTTTTAAAATCTCTGTTGAAATGGGGGTACAAAATCTTCGTCATCTTTAGTTGCTCAGGTCACAGCGCTAATTTTTGAAATATCGAGCAATTTTGCTACGTTCTGCATCCTAAGCTTTATTTGAGGACTCGAAACTGCCGTATGTTTTGTGCCCTTTATTCCGCATAAAGGAATGCAAGAAAATCGTGCTAACACTTGTGTTTGGAATTTCGTTGTTGAAGGACCTTTGTTTTTTCGCCCTTTTTATCTTAACTACGATCTCACATTTGAAGACACACGCATTAATTAAACAAATAGACGACTGCAAAAAGGTAGATACTAGGTGCTCGTAAATGTTCATATCGATAAGATAGGCAATTGTTTTTCCCCGAAAGCGGTTCGTATCTCCCGAACTGTTTAAGGGAGAGGGGATACGCACAACGTAATTTCAAAGAGTTACACTGTTTGAGTTTATCCATAGAGTTCATTTCATACACTATAGGTGGGACTGATAAATCGTGTGATTTGCTAGTGAGATGATATTTGTATTATTGGTTTCGGTGAAAAGAGAAACCTAGGCATTAATGATGGCATGCCAATGTATATGTGTGTATGTGTGTGTATTTGTGACAATGTGCTTGTTTACACCATATCTTAAGAAGGGAAGATCTGACATTTCTCAAACTTGGTCTCAAACTAAGAACCCTATTTTTGGTGGAGGTCAGAGGTCATCTGGGGTCACAGGGGATCAAACCCCGAAAACCTTGTTTACACGATATCTCAAGCTAGGAAGTTTGAACTAATTCCAAACGTGGTATGTTGATGAATTATAATTAGACTAAGATACCTATTTATTTTGGTGGAGGTCAAAGGTCATTTGGAGTCACAGGGGGTTAAACCCTGAAAACCTAGTTTACACAATATCTCAAGGTAGGAAGCTTGAACTGATTTCAAACATGGTATGTTGATGTATTATGATTGAACAAAGGTACCCATTAATTTAAGTAGAGGTCAAAGGTCATTTGAGGTCACAGGGGTCAAATTCCGGAAAACCTTGTTTACACAATACCTCAAGGTAGCAGGCTTGGAATAATTTTAAAGGTGACATGCTGATGCATTTTGATGTGAGGTGGAAGCCTTTTAATTTTTGTTCAGGTCAAAGGTCATCTGGAGTCACAGGAGGTCAAATGCTGAAAACGTCGTTAACACTATATCTCAAGGCAGGAAGCTTGGATTGTTTTCAAACTTTTGTATGTTGATGCATTATGATGAGCTGAAGAATCCAATAGATTTTGGTAGAAGTCAAAGGTCATCTGAGGTCACAGGGGTTCGAACTCCAAAAACCTTGTTTTTATGATATCTCAAGGTGGGAAGCTTGGATTGATTTCAAACTTGATATGTTGATGCAATCCAATGAGAATTGCAGTAGAGGTCAAAGTTCTCCAGGGGTCATCCAAGGTCAAACTCCGAAAACCATTTCAACTTTATATTTCAAGGTAGAAACTGGGATAGGTAGGTGGATGTGTGATGGTAGGAAAATGACATCTGTAGTCCTTGGTGGAGGTCGAAGGTAATTTTGGGTCATCAGAGGTCAAACCCTGAAAACCTTGTTAATAGGATAAAATTTAAGGAAAGTTGGATGGATTTCATAATTAGTGTGAGGATGCGTTATGGTGAGAAGATGGTCTGTATGGTTTTTGTGGAGGTCAAAGGTCATCTGGGGTCACCAGCGGTCAAACTCTGAAAACCTTGTCAACAGGATATCTCAAGGTAAGAAACTTGGATGGATTTATACTTAGGATGTGGATGTGTTATGGTGAGTTTAAAATCCCAGTTGTTTTTGGTGGAGGTCAATAGTCACCTGGTATCAGTTGGAATAAAATTCTGAAAACCTTGTTTGCAGAATATCTTAAAAGCTCAGTTCTCTCACCCCAGAAAGTACCAATTCTCCTAACCTTACTGAAGCCTCTCCCACAATTGTCTGAAATTCGTCCTCATCCAGATGCAATCTCATCTATTGCTTCAAGGTGAACATAGAAAAACTCAATTCGTGTAATCAAAACACTCTCAGTACCATTCATGCTGTGTAATATAAGCTTTGGTAATCTGCATTGTTTGAATTAGCTGCCAATCAAAAAGCTGAGCCAATTGAGAATTTCGGTACCCCCGTACCAAAATTGTAGTTTGTGGTGAGAGGCTTGGCCCTTTAAGGCACAGTATGAAATTTGGATTGATTTGGCTTTTTGAATGTAGAAGTGTTATGTTGAAAAGAAAAACCGGTTAATTCCTTGTGGAGTCGAAGGTCATTTTGGGTCACCAGGGGTTACAATAAATGTGGCATTATTTGGAATAGAACATGTACGTATCATCGAAACCTCAATGCATTTTTGCATTCTGGTTTATAACATTATGTTGCAGATCAATATACACTTTATCATTTAACGGTTTATTGTGACAGCAATTGTTATCTTCATTTATCTGATGAATCTAAAACGGAATCAGGTTTCCAATAGACCTTATGCTTATGATGTCACAGAGCAAAAAGTACGCCCTACTTAGGGTGTCCAGAAAAGTAAGACCTAGAAACATAGACCTAAGACCTAGAAAAGTAAGACCTAGAAACATAAGACTTAGAAATATGAGACCTAGAAACGTAAGACCTAGAAACGTAAGACCCTCAAAGATACTGTAATGGGTGCATGGTTTTTCATCTGGGTCTTACTTTTCTAGACACTTGTGTGGGTGTCTAGAAAAGTAAGACCCAGAGAAAAAGTCGGTATGTAGTTGTCAGAAAGACCTCCAAGATACTGCAATACATATTTCAGAATAAGATCAATGCAAAAATACACCAAAAACTAGACGTGGGGGATTTTTCATTAGGGTCTTACTTTTTTAGACACCTGTGTGGGTGTCTAGAAAAGTAAGACCCTGATGAAAAATCATGCACCCATTACAGTATCTTTGAGGGTCTTATGTTTCTAGGTCTTAGGTCTTATGTTTCTAGGTCTTACTTTTCTAGACACCCGCCCTACTTAGGGAAAAACAAACAAACCACCGACAAATGCAGACAGCTGATTTGTCAACCAGTTGAATACGCGCATAGTGTGCTATAAGATGACGTCAGTGTGTCGTCAATGCATGAGGTTAAACTCTTGAATCGTAAAATTTAAAATATTGGAGTTTAAATCTAAAAGAGTGGAATTAGTAGTGACCAATCGGACGATCGATTGGTCACTAATTCCATTTTTTAGATAACTTTATTAGACTAATTTTAAATCTACTGAATTAAGAGAGTATTGACAGTGGTGCATGCACTACTGAATCTTAAAATTGGGGGGGGGGGCAAAAACTAAGGACCCCAGCGCGAAACCAGGGAGCTGCAACATAGCTCCATGTCAAAACCGAGCCCGGAGCGGCCGCCCTTGTGGGTGGAGTTCAGAATGAACTTCAACAATGTTTTGGAAGCAGATATTTAATTCTCCTGCGCCATGAGGCTTAGAAGCATACCCCATCATTTTAATTTAGAACTGGTTCCTTCTAATTACGTGGCAAATGTCGTTCCTTTTTTTTTTCTGATTCAGGGTGAGGGGCAAAACATTCCAGGTGGCCAACTGTGTAAACTGTATTAGGCCTAAGTCAATGCCAAACTTAAAACTCTCTAGGGAGGCGAAAAATTTTCGAAGTGCGCCGCTGTCCTTGACTACCAGCCTGACTATGCCTCGACTTATTAGCCCATGATCGATGAGACAACTTTCGAGCAAAGCTAGTTTGTTTAGAAAGTTTTGTGAAGCTGTTATATAGAAGAAGTAATGAATGCTTAAGTTGCATTCAGGCGGTAGTATGAATAATTTCATTCGTTGAAAAATTAATCGTTCTATTCAACCCGGCTCGCCTGATTGAATTGATCATTCAATCTGTCCACGCATGAATTAGTTCATTCTATTACACTCTAAAACATTCATTATGGTTTTATGAACGACTCTTGGGAATCATGTGAGAATCATGTGACAATATTTTTCTCAACAAATTGTGAAATTTATCAGGAGTCACTGCGTGATCTATCCTGAATACGCAACCAATGGCAGCTCCCTGATGCAACATTTATGACCTGAAAGGTATCATGAAAGATAATTGAAAGAGATACAGACTGAAATCTCAGATATTTAGCTATTACTTGATATAGTCTGGGACTACTGCTTTTGGCCTTGGCTAGTATTAAAATTCTCGAAGCTATTGGGAAAAATTATGCTTGCTTGTAAGTTATTTAATTTCCATTTCTCGGAGTTGAAGACTTATCCACAAAACCATTGTGTTATCATGAGTCGGTCAATTAAAAATAGTTCTTGTGTACCGTACCTCATGTTTTTCGTATGCAGTGACCGACTGAAGATAGATACACTTATTGTGATTCTAGAAGTTTGTATAACACAAAACTGTGATAAAGTAATAAATGTACACTCTAAAATAAACAGGGTGGCGTAAGTCACTCTAAAACAGTGAAAGGTGTGAATTCACTCCATCAGAGTGTATAATTCATTCCAAGTAGAGTGAAAATTCACTTTCCAGAAGTGAATGCAATTATCATTTTTAGTAGTGATCATTGTAGGCACTCCATCAATAGTGAAAGTTCGCTCTTTTGGAGGAAATGTCACTCTTTTTAGAGTCAATTTCTTTCTTCTTGGAGTGAATTTGAAATGAAATGAAATGAAATGAAATGAAATTAACACTCTAAAGGAGTAAAATTAAAACTTTTCACTCTACAAGAGAGTGACTAAGTTGTACGCTTTTAACTCTTCATGTCACAGTATAGATGGGAGAAAGTTTGAAACGACGATGTGGTTTGTAAGTGTTATTTAGTTAGGCCTGGTTGAGATTTCACTGTCCACTTTCTTAACAACTTGGTTGAAGTCGGATGGCCATAACCTTTTCCAGTTGTGGCTCAGTCTTTTTTCTTGCTGAGCACCAAGCACAATGGAAGTTAGCCTGCGTAGCATCTCTGTAGCTGCCGCCCCTCCGTTAGTGTTTTTTCCGAATGGATGAGCTATGGGAAAATAAAATCGTCAGCTCCTCGGGCTAAATGTGAAGAAAGTTCCATTTTTAAACTGTTTGGTATGATCCGACTAGGAGTAGAACTCCATAACCTCCCGTCTGCAAGGCGAAAGGTGATGTGATTGTGATCGCCTAATTTCTCTAGTTGCTATATTCCGGGTGTGCCACAATTTCAAATTATGACAATAAGCTAGTTCGATAATTCGTTAGCCTGCAGCGCCTCTGTGCAGCTCCGTTGGTTTTTTCTTTGCGATGAGCTGGACGAAAGAAGTTCGTCCGCTCCGCGGGCTAGTTATTCGTTGACTCATGGAATTGTTGGGCACAGTGTGGGATCAGCAAACCGAGCTTCCCACACAGTGCACAGCGTTCCCCTTGTCTTCGTACAGAACTTGCATACAGCACTATAGGCATAAATCTGAACAGCCAGCCCGAACGAAAATATGTACCCAGCTCTTCTTGACAGCAGATTAAATTTGCATATCCATAACACCAAAAAGGCAATGTAGACAAATTCCACCGCAGAGAACCACACATTTGATTCCTCCTTAAGGTTGGATTAAAAAAGAAAAATGTCACAAATGTTCGTGTAAACTCAAATTTTGCAATACATGTTATGGGTAGGGGTTTGGTTTGTTTATTCCGACGATTTGGAAGATACGCATGTACATATCCACCAAATCGAATTATCCGGTGAACTCGCTCATTGGTTTGACACGTGTTCCGTTGAATGAATATTAATTAAGACTCTTAAGTCATTTGTGAATAAACTTGAGAGTCCTTTTGTTTCCTATTTATTCCCATACTTCTGTTATCCTTCTTTTCTGGGAGGTTTTTGGCGGATGTTGCCTGCCCTCTTTTCGACGTTTATCAAAAGTTTATGTCCTACTGTAGTATGCACAAAATGTAAGTTGCATTCCTTCAAAATCTTCCTTTCGAGCTTATCTCGGTTCCAGCGGCTCATTCAGTTTGTTCATGAAATTCAACAAATTTTTCTAATCCTGTTAAGTTTTCTTCACAAACCAATGACAGGCTTAGACAATCCCCACATCCTACATGAAAATAATTGTTTTATAAGTGAGTACTTACAGTAATTAACAGTTCAATTCGCTTTCCAAAATTCGTGACCAGGCACTTTTCAAGTGATGCACAAAACCGTTACAAGTCAGGGCACTACAAAGTTCTTACTTTTTCTGTAACTATTGAATGTGAAACGTGACTCATTAAGCTAACTGTAGGCATTGCCATGTGTAAGTGACTCCTTCACACTTTCATTAAAGTGATCAATTTAGCTCATTGAGCCCCTTTAAAGAATAGTCTAGAGCCAAATTTATTTCAGGAACATATTCTAAGTATTCTGGTGAAATTTTTGTTTAATTTCCCATGTTCGGTCCCCATAATATTAGCAACTGAATGTGGCAAATTATCTGTATAGAATGAACTTGAAGCAAGCAGACGTGATGTCATGGATTTACATTTTTGACAAATGTTTTGTTTTTATTTATAATTTTACACCAATTTTGTGCAACAACACTCTGATATATTGATACAAAAGGTGCATCCTGACTAATGGAGTTTTAAAACTTTTACATGTCTTGGGGTCAAGGTAACATCCCTAATCAATTCAAGGTCAAGCTAAAAGGATGAAAAATAGAGAAAGACAAAACAGTAGATTACAATGTGTATCCATGATATCACAATTGTTTGCTTAAAGTTCACTTTGGATAGAAAATGTGTCAACTTCAACTTCTAGTATCTCTAGAACTGAATATGAGAAAGGAGTGGATTTTTCACCAGAATGCTAAGAATATGTTCCTCTTTAACATATCAAACTTAAATTTGACTCTGGACCATTCTTTTTATTAAGTACAGTCACGATACTGTAATTTTGATTGTGTAAAGTACCGAAGCCCCTGTTCAAGCTGACAAGGCATGTTACAGTTGAAACGGCTGAGGGAAATTTTCCGAAAAACCAGCAAGTTGAAGTCATCACGCTTCAAACAATGACACATAACTGGGGTCAGTGATCATTTGACAAAACTGAACAGATGTGTGGGCGATGAAAGGAATGCTTCAGTCTGAGCACGTATTTAGAAGAAAGTTCATTGAATATACATGAATACACTCTTAAAACGTTGTTTAGGAATTACACGTTTTTATAAGCACTTTTGCCCTCACTTTCTAAGCATGTTTAGATGCCAAATACAAAGACTAATTCCTAAACATTTCGTTTAAAAAGTGTTTAATTCCTAAACATCTAATTCTTAATTGCTACATGTTTAGTTATTAAACGTGTTTACGAAGTGGGGCAAATTAAGGGTTTCATAGCCAAACACTTTTAAAGAGTGTTTCTGGCTATCATTTGTGTGTGTGTATTTTTTTTTTTTTTTGTATTGATGAATCCTATCAGCGCTTGTTTAGTGAATGTAAGCAGCCATTAGTGGGGTCCATCAGCCTTAAATCTTCTTCATTTATTGTCTACATGGATTTTAAACCTCCATATTCAGTGAAGTGGTGGAAATAAAGAAACAAGTTAGTGTACAACCCAGGCGCGTAACCAGGATTGTGTCATGGGGGGTGGTGCCAGGGGGGTTGGGGTACGAAATGAGGGAAAAGTCTAAGGACAGAGAAAAACCCCGCTATTTTAGGTGTTTTTTGCATTGCAAGGTTGGGTCATGGGGGGTTGACCCCCCCCCCCCCCCCGTGACAATGCCACTGGTACAACCATCCATGATAGAGGTAAGCAAGGAAATTGCAAGATTAAAAAGGTGATAGACCCCAATAATGGCCGACTGAAATCAGACCATCATTTGCTGTGCGGATTTTTTTATATATGTGTGTGCTTTTGGACAGTTTCCCTAAAGCCTTTTAGGAAGTTTTTAATCTGTGTCAGTTAAAAGAATAGCCCATAAGCAAATGCATGTTTGATTTGTGAAAGAGCGAGATATTCTAAGCATTCTGATGATTTTTCTTTTCACTTCACGCCTTTTTTGGTCCACACGGTATTAGCGATGGGAGTTGTCACATTTTCTGCGAAGAGTAAACTTGAGGCAAGTAGGTGTGATGCTATGAATTCTTTTTGTTGGCCAATATTTTGTTTTTATTTACTTTTTCTTACAATTGTTTTAAAATTATGGATGTTGTCTTGCCCCTAAGGCGTATAAAGTATTCACAGTTCTGTTGCTTAGAATGCATTAATATCATTAACAATATATCAGAGCTTTGTTGTATAAATGATGGCTCTAAAGTTGCATCTATAAATAGTCTCGAATTTTGCAGAGACATTATTATATTTCCATATGAGACACAGTTAGAAATTTTATCCATAAAAATTTTTGATGGACTAAATTTGTCAGTGAATATTAGGTGGCGAAAGAAAATTGCTAAATTATTGGTCCAAAACCTAAAACTGCGTTGTGAGCACTGGTAAAAGTAATAAAAGAAAGTTGCAAACAGCTCTATATTGAAATTTACCCACGCAAAATCCTGCAAAACATCTAACGCGTCCACTAAATATGACCTTTCAAACCTTTGTGCAATTATATACCTAGGTGAAGTCATTAATTAGATTTTAACACCATATTTTAACACTATATATTTATATTGCAATTTCAAACAACACAAAACAACACTGAAAATATCGGTAACGCCACAATGTTTGAAAAACCTGCACTAGGTTGTAATGTTTTGATGTCAGAAATATGTTAAATATACCGACTTTTCAAATATTATTAAAGTAAGTATAATAGGTAAGTATAATAGAAGTTTGATCCTTTTACTGGATACAGTAGTACAGATTTGCAGAACATAAATAACAGAGTGGTTACAAAGACATATTGACACCTATTCAAACTAAGCAGTGAGTAACTTATCTTAATTCGTCTCTGTTTTCTCTTTTTTGTTCTGAACATCTACGCCAGTTTTGAATTAGCGTAGGTTGCTGAAATTATAGACCTTGTGCATATGATGTCACAGAGCGGAAAGTACGCCCTCCTTTAGGGGCAAAACAAACTAAAACAGGTACAGGTCGAATTCTTATGTTGTGGCAACGTGTCCATTGTTCTGCTCAAAGGATGACGTCAGTATTTCGTCAATGCATGAGGTCTATTGAGAGTGGCGCCTAATTACTGAATGTCAAATTATGGGGGCCGCGGGGGGGGGGGGAGGGGACAAGGACGAAGGAAAATTTTGGGAGGAAAAATTTACGTGCGTGAAAACAGAGAGCTGCAACATTTGCAGCTCCATGGTGAAACCGAGCCCGAATCGTCCGCTCCTTTGGACTCCGACGTTCCTTATTGAACGAACTTCAACAAAGTTTTGGAAGCAGATGTTTAATTCTCCTTCGCTATGATGCTGAAGCGTATCCCTTCATTTTAATTTAAAAATGGTTCCTTTTAATTCCGTTGCAATGTTATTGTTACTTTTTTCTGATTCAACGGGGGGGGGGGGGGGGATTCCAGGAGACCAACTATGTAAATTGTATGCACAAGGCCTTTATAAAGCGTTATGTCATTAAGTGTGTGTTGAATAACAACCCGACTTTCAGATTTTTGAATGACTTTCAAATAGAGTTACTCTACAATCATTTGAACAGTCACTTAACCACCGCCCTAACTAAGATAACTAAATGAAACTCTGACAAGGGCAAAGACAGGATTATATCTTTAGGAAAGCGAAAAGTGAAGGATGCTTGTTCGCCATCCGGGGGGGTCCAAGGAAAATTTTGGTTTGTGGTTGCTGGGCTGGATACAGAATGTGCTACATTTGGTCTCAAGAGTCATTTCCCTCATGTCTCCTCTTTTCCCCTTTTTCTTCTTCTCCTTCTTCTTTTTTCGTTTTTCTCTTGTTTTCTTCTTCTTTCCCATCGTTTGGTGGTCCGCCCGTCTGTCCTATACACGAATCCGGACAGCAAGTGATGGTCTGATTTCAGTCGGCCATAACTGGGGTCCATCATCTTTAAATCTTTTGATTTCCTTGCTTACCTCTCTCATGGATGGTTGAACACTAATTTGTACCTGAAATTCTCCGAGTTCACTAAACATGAGGGTTTAAAATTCATGTAGACCATAAATAAAGACTGTTTTAGGCTGATGGACCCCACTAATGGCGGCCTACAGTCACTAAAAACAAGCGCTAATCGGATTCGTCTATAGCTACGCAGTTGTGCTCTTAGTTCTCTACCATTGTCGATAGTTGGAATTATATTTTTCAAATGTCATTCAAGTCTGTCAACGAAAACAAATTTCAGTATTTTTTTCTAATGTAAGGGTTTTCATCGAATTATTGAACGAATGTCTCACTTCAACGGGATGCAATTTACTGAAAATCCTTCACGTATTTCCCATCGAGAAAAAATGAAGTGACAGAACGTTTGTTCTGGGATTGGGATAGATACTTCAGCTTTAGTGTAGATTGCAAACATATGGTCCTTGGAAATTTTTTTTTCACAATATGGGATATCTCCTCCGGTTACAGCCTACAATCTTTTTTCTACAATCTATAAACATCTAATCAACTGGGGGCATAAATCAAAATCTTGTAAATGGTTCAAAATTGAATTTCGTTGTTAATGAGTCGAATTTAGTCAAGACTTGGCAAGATTTCGGTTCGTGTACCTATGGTTCAATTCTGGCTAGGACACTTTTATGACACTTTTGTGTAAGCATCTATATAATTTTCTTTTAACCTGCGTCTATGCCAAAAGAATTACTTCAAGTATCTAGATGGTGCTGAATTCTTTCATAAAATGAACCTCGCAGTTTTATGTACAATATTAATTACATAATAATAATACCAAGTGTATGGTCTAGTGACAGAACAATCCGCTTAGAAGATGACATAAAAAATCAAGACCTTGAGACCGTGGATATGTTAAAGGGAATCAATGTAGTCACCCATTAAACCTTCTTTGCCCCAAACCTTGCAAGTTCTTCAGAATAGGATTTTCAAAACTTTTACTTCCAAAGACGGGCGCTATCACACGAATAACGAGCGATATTCATGTATTCAAAATGTGTTCTTCTACTACTATGATCATCTTCCTTTTGTATATAGGCTATTAAAGTTGTTTACACTAGTCCACTAATGTTCTCTTTACGGCACTATACTAGACACGGTAAATTATTGTTAAGTAACTATTGCTATAAACTTTGGAATTCTCTCCCCAACGAAATTAAAAGTGATAGAACATATGCAAGGTTAAGGTTAATAATTACCTAATCGATCAGTATACGTACTAATTATCCCTATCTTTGTTTCTTTCATAGTTGCCTTTTTTCGTTTCTTTGTTCTTGTTTCCTATCTTTTTCTCTCTTTGCTGTACTTGGAGGCATGGCATAATTAGATTTAGCAATTTTGTAAGACAAATCCAAAACGGTTCCTTTGAACAACCGTACTGTAAGGGAAAAGACCCTCTAACTGTGCACTTATCCAACCAAAGAAAGAGGAGGCTGATGAGAAATCTTATACTCTTTTATTTATTGACAATTATAGTTCGCCCCATTATAGTAGGAATAGGAAGAGATATCTCTGATAAGGGAGTAGCAAAATAAAAGGCTGCGAAGTTATTTCTCTCTACCCTTAAACCTCATTAGCCAAGATGAGAGCTAAGTTCTATCTCTTCTGATCTGGAACTACATGCTTGCTTTGTTGGTGATTATGCTTTGCATTCAAAGAGAACCGGTTGAACTGCGGAACCGTAATAAGCACCACCATCTAACAATACCGAGAACACTAAGAAAGTTAAAAATAACTGAAATTGTCATTCGTGAAGAAAGACACTCGAGTTTGAAGTATAAGCAGTTCTATTCCCCTCGCCTCTAATGACTAACGTCTTACAAGCATAAATTTCCAACACTGATATCCTTTTTTTCTCTCTTTTTCTCTCTTTTATATTCTTTGTTGTATATAGCATCTTTCATGGGTTGTTACATAATTTCAGGGCTGGTTAAACAATTGTGTTTCTAAAGTCCTGTCCGTTCTTGTATTTCTGTTTATATTTGAACGGACGCAATGAATGAAATGAATGAAATGAATGAAATGAATGAAATGAATGAAATGAATGAAATGAATGAAATGAATGAAATGAATGAAATGAATGAAATGAATGAAATGAATGAAATGGATGAATGAATGAATGAATGAATGGCATAATGTGCGTATTCGACTGGTTGACAATGAATATGCATTAAGTCCTTTTATATAGTGAAAGGTACCGGAAGAGGAAGAGAAAAAATTCGTTAAAATTAGCTGCTGTTTCAAAAAATGTGGTGGTGTCTGCCCTTGTCTTTTGAACCAGAAGGTTATAAGTTGAATTGTAAAACCCTTTAAGTAACGATTTACGTGATATTGAAACGTGTTCAATTTTTCAACCGATGAATTCAAGGAATCTTCAGTATTTGTCATAAATTATTTAATTAGGCCCAAACTGCTGAGAATCTTTGAGCTATTTTAACTCCTTCAGTGTAGGTGAAGCTTTACAGTATTTGAAGTAAGCAAATCTTAATTTCGATTGAAACAAGGACGTAAAGAATGCATTCTTTGGAGAAAAGAAAGGAAATGAGTCAAATGGAAGGAAGGTAAATTTTGCAAATTACTCCTAAGCTTCCTGTAAACATCAAATATAGTGTAGGATAACTCAGTTTTATATTTGCCTTCTTTTTTAGATGGGTGACTGAAACTTAGTCAGTGCTATGTTCAAATCACCTGCTTTAACAGTAAAACCACATTTCCAGCGCAAAGTGAAAATGCTTTCAAAGTTATGGTACTGATATCAAAATGAATTATTTATTGCGACAGTTCTTGGAGAAAGACTTGTTAAAATGACATCTGCCATCTCAAGTGAGCGTAGAATTAGAATTCAAAATGACAGTAAAAGAAAATTGATTACCAAGTTTGCCCAACGGTTCTGGGTTTACTTCACTGCTTCACGTTTTGCCTGGAAATCAATAAATTATTGTAGGATAACTGAAAAACTTGTTATACTAACGAAAAAGAGGTAGTAGAAAGAGCTTAAAAGTTTGCGGAAAACCCCACGTCTTTTAGGGTACAAACCCTTCAAATGGTGGTAAAACCAAATTGAACAACCAACATTGAAAATTAACAAGACAAACTCAAAACGTGTAAAAACACAACCGGACGGAAGTATGTGTTTGATAAAACGAATGTGACTGGTGAGACAAAATGAAAAGGAGAGGACTGGACTAAAAGGTACATACAAATATCGAAGACGACCGAATTGATGCGAAAGAGGTTTCGGAGATAGCTAATTAGGTGAGACTTAGAGACACAACAACACGAATGTGTTAAATAGAGTCTCGAAAAAAGTTCCGGAGATTGGAGATAAAAAACCTAGTTAACTTAGGCAGAAAAGGGACAAATGGAGGTGAAACGTTAAAAAACATCTAAACCAATATGGGCGCCGCCTTTGTACTGAAAATCGCTTTATATCATGAGGCTCGGGATTCTCTCTTCCCCCTAAATGTTAGGATAGATCTTTTTTAAGGAGGGAAGTTTCCTCTTATCTCTCTCGTTCTTGTCATATGACCTTAGCAACTGGTAACTGTTTTTCAGGCCTTCCTTTTGAAACATCTTTCAGGTCTTCATGTTTCCAGTAGCAATGTTTTTCGTTTTTTTTTTTTGTTCGTTGACGTCGTTTTCTTCTTTATTACCTCTATTTCAAAGCAAACATCAATGTTCATATGGACCGATGTTTTTATCCCTCTGTTGCCCTTTTTTAAATGCTTTTTAGATTGTGCAAAACGAAATTGGCAAACCGAAAAAGTTAAAAGGTGAATTCAAGGTTAATTTTTGATATGTTGGAGAGGTACTTATTCCAGGCATTTCTGTCAAAATTGCAGCGAAATCCGATGCAAGGTTCTCACGATATAAATAAACAAGTAAAATTGCCACATTTCCAACAAAAAGTGAACTTGAAGCAAGCACATATGACACCATATCCTCACATTTATAGGCACTCTTTTGTTTTCCTTTAAACTTTACAACCACTTTTCTCCTCAACAATCCCATATTATCAGAATTTAATTGCATAATTGGTGGTGTGATTATTTTACAAACCTTGCATCCACCACAGGAGGGCCTCATTCCTATAACCATCAATGTCAACCCAACAGTCTAGAAATCAAAGGGAAACAAAGCATCACTCGTCAATATGAGGAAGTTGCAAAACTTCTGCTGCCCTCAAGATCACTTATGCGGACAAATCTAGTGACTTTGTTCACTGACATCTTGTCGAATACTGTACATGTCCGATTTGAATGGAACTTTCACCGCACTGTGTAGTTTTGGTTCCTCTTTTACAAATGAAAATTAAATTTTTGCTTTAAAATTCCCCTTTAATGATCATTCACTGCTATGTCATTCCAATATGGCTCATTTGAAGTTTTTACATTCAGTGTTAAAAGTTTGAGACAGTACAGAAAGAGAAGACAGGCATTCGCCTACTTGCAGGACATCCCAAATATTTATTTTATTAAAGAAACTAATGATAGTGTTCAAAGGGATGAAAAGCATTGGAAGAACGAATGGGGAGGACAAATAATTTTTATCCAGGGAGGTGGTGTTATTAGATGGAGATCAATCGAGAACCATTTTCTTTGAGCCGTCATAGTTGCCGACACTAATCTCTTTTGTGTGTTGTTCTTTATGACTCAATAAGCTTAGTAGTTGTAAGCAGGTGTATGAAACTTAAGTTCAAGCCTGTGACAAGTCGTCTGCCAGATGTCGAACAACAGATCGGGAAATTTGTCCCCTGTCTCAATATTGCCACTGCTTGAGGAAGTAAATTAATTTGACTATTTGGACGGGTTTGGACGCGGATTACAACCTACTTGTCTTGTTTTCTGTATTTTACTCTATTTGGGTGTGTCTTTTCGAAACGCGAGCAAATGCGAGTAATAATGAAAATCCGATATAAATGTTTACCGGTAGTCTTTTCCCCCCTGGCTCATTTGCATAAATCATCAGAATTGGTCTAAAGCAAGGACCATTGTGATCATTAGCAATAGCCAGTCGTCGTTTGAAATGCCGAGACAGTGTCTGGCACTTCTTTGTCCGCAACTTCTTACACATAACAGCATAGTTCCAAATAATCCCTTTTTGGAGCAACCGTAGGTTGTCTAGGTATTAAACAAAGGAATTCCACGCCCTTCAGTTCAATAATCCCCACTTAAAGGAATTAGGCTCCACTTCGAGATCAATTCAATTGGATTAGCATATATTAAAGATTTCGATGGATCTCCATCTATAGCAACACCTCCCCGTTTTATCCATGTTACATCTGCGAGTCGAAGTGTTCGCATTCTCTTCAATCCTAAGTTAAGTTTTACGATCACAGAATCTTTTATATCAAATAATGGAAGGTTAATCGTATTGGATATTTTGTTGCATCAGTAAACAATCACACTTGTGTGTCTATATAGTCCTAACATTGATGATCCAGGTTTCTTTGATGCAATAGAAAAAAACTTCATGAATTTACCTCTAATTGTGTTATTATGGGAGGAGACTTTAACTTTGTTTCTAATTTGAACCTAGAGAAAGCTGGAGGTGATGCTCGCACCATTTTTTCTGCATTTTTTCTAATTTTTCACGCCGTTTATCTTTTTTTTAGAAGAAAATGGTTAAAAATTTACCATAATTTAAGCTCTTATGTGAACTAATTAAAAATAGCCATTTATTTTGCTTCGTTTCCATGACTATTTGTGTTTCCTTGTGTCTTACGAAGGTTAAATAGTTATTGTTCACTACTTAACAATAATTGTGACAAAATGTTTAGAGAATAAATGGAGGGAAAAATAAAACAAAATAAACCTTGGGTCGACACATCGCATATTTAAATATATCTCTGCGAGTGATCACTGCGAAATTTATACAAAGATATCAAGATAACAATAAATAAGGTATTTTCAGGTAATACATTTGATCAATTTAAACTTGTGCTTACGCCATACAAATTACAAATCACACGTTTAATGTACATTGTTTTGAGCGTTCTACCAGTTTATTGTGGTATTTATTTCATAATTTTCAACGACGTAGTGTATAGAGATGTATTGAACGTAGCTGACGACTTAAGATCGCATTTTAGACAATGACGACCAAAAGCAGAATCCAGAGTTATATGTGTTTGTTAACGAATGGCTGAATGAAAGATAAATAGGTTAATGAATCGATTGATTGATCGACCTTTGCTTGGGGTTCAGTCAAAATCTCTTCCGCGATTAAGTTTAACAATAACAGCAGTTTTACGCCTGTAAACATAACAGATGGAGCTAAGAGTAATTATTTAAAAAAATCTAATGCAGTCAGGCGCCTACAAGCAGACACTTGAAGCAGACTAACTATAGTCAGACCTTTCGAAAATAAAATTAAATTAAATATCAATTAATGAACCAAGATCCTGCGTCCTTTTTCTCGAAATGTTTTTAAAAGTGTGTTTCATTCCTGATAATTTTAAGTCTTTGAAATGATTCATTTAATCTCCCGTCTATATTGTCAGATGAGGAGACACCAAGGGGGCATGGGAAACTTTACCCTATATGACCCCAATCTTAAAGCAAGTATAAGTATCCTCAGACGTAATTTTTCACCGAGAGACATGTTTAAGCCTCCGAGCTTCAGAGGAACAGACCTTACACGAGGCTTTGCCGCAAGGAATCCAACAGGGTTCCTTAGCAGTCCATGAATACCATCTTCCAAATAAAAATATTCATATCTCGAGGTTTTACTTTACACTCAGATATATGGTAAGCCTCACAGCTTGCAGGGGTTTCCCCTGGACTTTGCTGTAACCCATCTTGTATACCATGTGGAAGTGCTCTCGTGGTCAGACACATTCTCGTTAACTGTTGTGAATACTGTCATATTCGCCAGAAAGGTTACTCCTTGTCTGACCTAAAAACTTTATTTGAACAGACGGATCAGATTCTTCCCTTATCAAAGACTTTCTCAAGGACAGTAAACTTTAAAGAAACTTTTGAGGCGACTTCAGCTTTTCCCTTGACATGTTAATGGAAATTGCCGCCCCTTTTAATCCTTTTTTAGATAATTTTACCCCAGCATTACGCCTTTTCCTTTCTTGACAACACTCCGTACACATTCGTGTTGATGTATCGTAAGTACCTTCTATCTAATTTACTAACTAACTTACTGTCGCCCTGAGGGGACCTCGGAACCCACAACTAAAAACTCGCGCTTTGAGCACGCTTCCGCGTTAGACGGGAAAATTACCCCCCACCCCACACATACGTTTTTTCTTGGCCGTCAATGTGTCCACACGCCTCAATTTGTCCTCACTGGTTACTTTCCTGGTTCCTTTACGTATATATTGTGGACAAAAAGCGCATCTCCTTGGCTTAAAACAATCGGTACATAGACTATTTGCATATGAAGTCACAGAACAGAAAGTACCCCCCCTTCCTTAAAAAATAATAATCATGCCTTGAAAGGCAGTTTTTTTTACGATGTGGGAAAAGCCATTGGCTTATGAATTACAACTTCACGTCGGGTGGCAACCAATTCAACAATTTGTTTTTTTTTTTTCTTCTTCTTTTTTTTTTTGAAAGGCCAGTTCAGATGGCAAAACCGTAGATTGCTCTTTGACCCGGCCAGCAATCGAACTACAGACCTTCCGGTTGCTAAACTTCATCGCATCAAATGAAAAGAAAAAAGATTCAGAAGTGTACATGGGATGTTTTTCTTGGTATGTAAAGTTCTGTCACGACCAATGTCCTGACGTCCTTTATTAGGCCTCATGTAACATTTTTCCCGTCTTAAATCAACTTCAATTGTCCCTCTTTGCCTTTGATTTCTGACACATTACTCACTGTATCCCTTACCTTTTACCCTGAATTGACATACAGACAGCTCCGCAGTACGGAAATCGTGTTTTATGTATATATGTAATCGCTGTCAAGTAAAAGACATTTCCTTTGTAATCTCATACGACTCGTTTGTTATCTAAGATGCCAAAGAAATGAGAGGCACACGCATTCCCAGAATCTATCACCTTGTCACATTTGTAAAATAACAAAATTACGTATAAATGACGGAGGATTTCTTTCTTCAACATATTTTCTCCGTCCCCCTTTTAAATCTGACGTCCTGAGTAACTGAATTATAAAAGTAAATTGATGTTCTTTATGCAGATGGTATTACTTACTTCTACAAACCTCCTAGTCATGTCGAAATTTATGCTTTGTAATAAGTTTTCAAATGACAAATTTGGCCAAACTTGCATTTTTGTCGTGCTTCATGTGAAATATTTTAATTTTGCTAAAGAAGACGTTGACATCCTCTTTTGGTGTCTTGGTATAAATAAAAATTGTTGTCGTGGTTTCCAGTTTATTGTGCAAAGGAATAGGGAATGTGGACTTCAGGAGAATTTCAAGACTTAATCTGCGGGTTTTGTTGCATTTGTTTTATCTCCATTAGGTATTCTCTAAAAGCTGAATAGAACACAAAAGGGATTACTTAGCTAGAATAACAATCGAGCATGTAAATGGGGAGGGACATCACTAGACGGACTATACCGAATTGCGGCACGATGATATGCGAGGAACTGACGAGAAAATTTTGCCCGAAATGCCTTGCAGGCACTGGAAATTGTAATGTTCATCCCTCTTTACCGCATTTTAATAGGGAAAATATTAGTAATATTGTAAGATAAACATTAAAATAACAAAAAATATACTCCAGTGGTTGTTCTACAACCAACTGATTTGTTTTTTGTTAGAATGTAATACTGTTTTATCCGTGGAGTCAACTCCTGATAAGGCCATTTGCATCATACATGTTGTCTTGTGAAGTAATTAATTATGACAGGCAAGCTAATGAAACGGTTGAGAAGGGAGAAAACATGTTGAAAGACTATGTAAGCGAAGCGCCATCATGACTTTGGACGAAGCGTACAAACAATTTTGCCCCAAAATGCCTTGAAATGGTTCTTCCCGGGTAAATGAATAAGGAAAATGCTCACGAAAATATTAAAATGCAATAAAAAAAATGCAAACAGATAAGCTCTAAAGAAGGGTTTAATGTCAAATCAAGTTTTGATATGTTAGAGGGGTAATTATTCTAAGTATTTTGGTGAAATTTGCATTGAATTCCGATGTGTGTTTCCCAAGATATGAGCAAGTAAAATTGTCAGATTTTCAAAAAACAGTGAACTTGAAGCAAGCACATATATCCCCACATTAATGGACAATCTTTTGTTTTACTTTAAAATTTACAGTCTATTTTCTCCACAGCAGTCCCATGTTATCAAAATAGAATTGCATAAGTGGCATGGGAACTTTTCAAACTTTGAATTCCCCATGGGGAGGTCCTATTCCTATTAACTTCAAGGTAAATACAACAATCAGAAAAAAACAAAGGGAAACAGAACATTCCTTGTCAATGTAAGGAAGTGATATGATCTCTGCTGCCCTGAATTGTCACTTTGGGACACAAACCTAGTAACTTCATTTGCTGATATCTTGAGAAATACATTTCTGATTTGAATGGAAATTTCACCACACTAAGTAGACGTAGTTCTTTCACAAATGAAAATTAATTTATGCTTAAACTTTCCCATTATGGGGGGGGGGCGGCCCTTCTTAACGACCCACCTAAAGGCAGGGAACACTCGTCCTAAATTTCACAAAATAATAATGCGAAGAACTGCTGTAGTCTGAAATATCTTTACTCACATCTTGCTGCCTTCTCCGAGACGGCCTTCCAAGTTAAAGATTCTTCAAATCTGTTGACTTTCTGTATTTTGTTCAAGGTTCTGAGAAGGATTTTATTTTTCTCTTTCCTCGACAAACCTTACGTCTAACCTAATAATAATGCCCTCGAGTATACAGTCATTAAATGACGGAAGATAATTTTAGCTTTTATAACTGCAGACTATCTCAGGGGATTCGACCAAAAATTAGCTGTTCCTCTAATCTTGCATTTTATGCTGTAAAATAATTTCTCATTAAGACGTCTCGCAGAGGCCCTCTACTCTGCATGCCAGAACTAAACAAAACGGAATGTAAATTTAAGGGTACCCAATGGGTCAAATGGTTTTCGGAATCAATACGAATGTTTGTTTGCGATAACAATACCTTTGAGAGAAAGTTAGTTTTACTCTTTAATACTTTTACTTTATCATTATTATTACTTTTACTCTGTCATTACTCTATTATTGTTATTACTTTGACTATATTGATGTGTATCTAGAAAAACAAGATTACAATACAACGTTTTACACACCAAAAATTCAGTTTAGGTACAATCCACTACGAAAAACGGACTTAGGATTCCTCCTTATAAGTTATGGATGGATATGGAGAGAACAAAAACAACATATTTTTTTAAATAACGACCAACTCAAATTAAAGAACACGTGGACTACATGCAGCTGCGGGAACGTTTTGATTATTTATTCCGATGATTTGGAGGATGTGCGCCTGTGCACAATATTCAAATGGAATTACCGGAGTCGCTTATTGTAAGACGAATTTCTCTTCGGTGAATGAAGGTGTTCTTCATCAGCATCCGTAATTATTCCGTATGCAAACTTTTTGATCAGCTGTTCTTACCTTCGGGACATGTATTTACATTTTTAGACTACAAATCAACACCTTAGAGTGAGCTTCAAATACCACCCGAACTTTGTAAAATTTTCTTCAAGTGGTTAGTGCCTACTTTAAAGAACTTGAAGGGCATTTGTTTTACGACTCTAGGCGACCACAAAAATCTTTTTCTGACTTATTTAATTGGCTAATTAGTTCCACCTTTGATGGCTACAAAACGTCACAGTTTATATCAAAACGGAGTCTACTTAGCTACTTCAGATGGAAAAAGCATAGATTGCTTTTGGATAAAAATTCAAGCCAATTTTTACACGGATTGGAAACAATCTCGAACTTTTCGGTTGTTAAAAGCTTCATTGATTCAAATGTCACAACGGCCCCAGTAGCGAAAACATTAAAAAATGTCTTTTCTTGAACAACACTAATAGGCTTTACCCTTTACAAAGAGTACAGATCATTTAAAAGTAAGATCACTTACTTTTGTAAATAGGAAAGGCTGATTTTTCTTTTTCTTCCGCTCAATGACCTTTCGGTTGATCTGGCATTCACGTTTTTACAAAGAAAGCTCGCGTGTCATGAATATTCAATTCATTGTCATCCTGACTATTAACAAATCACCTCTTTTATCAAAATAAGTTTCTCTTTTCGTTCTGTAAGTTTCCCCCTTTTTTCCGCGTAGGACTTTGACGTCGACAATTTTCGTTTGTAGTGACTGAGGCATAACAAAACCTTAAATTTAAGTTCTGTGTTTTTAAATTCCCAGTTCCATTCATTTGCATTTCAATGGCGTTCCTCCGGCCGATGCTATTATTTTCTGATCACGTAAACTGTTGTAATATTTACAGGAGAGTTAAAGGGGATTCTTTGATTTAGGGGAACTATCATTTTGTAACTAACAAATTTCTCCCGTTTCTTTTCTTCTAATTTCTGTAAACTGTATCCGAATCTGGAAATTCTTTTAAATTGAAGAAAGGCCCCTTACCCGTCATAATACGCACATGTGTTCGATTGAAGTTCAAATTGTACCGCCCTGTTCAGTTGGGAAATAGTAATGGGAGCGGGTGTCATTCAATTCATTACACCCCTTGATGTCAAGCAGTAGTCAAGTTTTGTATTTTCTCAAACTCTCCTCGACGCTATGGCAAAGAGCCAATAAAGCCAATAAATCACCAGACGTCATTCTTTTAGTTCCGCTGCCCCAAAGCATTGGCGTTAGAAGGGGGAGGGGTGACTGCCTCCCACCACTTTCGCAATCTGGCGCGAAGGTATATTTGTACATCCCGCCATTAGACACAACTAAAGTAAAACTACATTGTGAACCAAAACTTTCTTATTTCCTCAATGTATTTATAAAACTTTAAACATGAGTTTTGACTTATGCCAAAAATCGAAATGTTTACCATCAGAAAGGTATTTTTTATTCTTGAGGGTGAAGTGGAGTTAGCCCGCCCTCCTATTGCCTCAACGCCTATGGATCTCCCCGAGGGAACAAAACCTTTGTCCGACCTATTATCAGCTATCTTCATAATGACTCTGTCGTGCGTGGGGAAACTCATTTAACATTTACTAAGACTGTCAGATTGCTCGAATTCTCGAAAAGTGTAAAACGGCGTTCCATAAGTGCAAGACTTTACATTTTCCGTCTGTGGAGGCAATATGCTTGACTGAAGTGAGTATGATTAAACACATGATTAAACAGCCTCTATAAAGTTGAATAGGCATAAAGAACACTGTCACTGAAATCAGTAACCTGGAAACAAGCAATTTTTGAGCTTTAAGATTTTTTCGTCGGGGTCTGATTCGGGAATTTTTTAAATAAAAACGAAACGTCTATAGAGTATAGGTTTTCCAACCTTAGGGTTGCGATGCACTCATAGTGAGGTCACGAACTAGTTCCAAAATATTCGAAAAGTCATTTCCTGATCAAAAGAAACTAATCTCTTATCCATAATCCTGTGTGCTACACACGACAGACCAAACAAACCCAGGGCATGAACCAAGTATTACTTACAAGGCAAATGCAATTACAGTAATAAATGCGGGAGATGCGATTTAGGGGGTCAATCGAGGTCGCGATCTGTTTCCTGAAATGCAGTCAACTCGGTAAAAAGAGTTTGTAATCTTTGGTCTCGTTAAACAGTCAAACCACCTTCATGCTACTTCATTGCTTTAAAGGCCCAGTTCTCTCACCCCAAACAGTACCAATTCTCCTAACCTTCTTACTGAAGCCCCTCCCACAATTGTCTGAAATTCACCCTCATCCAGCTACACAATCTCAGTTTATTGCTTCGAGGTGAGTATAGAAAAACTCGAATTATAAAATCAAAAACACTCTCAGTACCGTTCATGCTGTGTAATATAAGCTTTGGTACTCTGCATTGTTTGAATTAGTTGTCACTCAAAGAGCTGAGCCAATTGAGAATTTCGGTACCCCAGTACCAAAATTGTAGTTTGGGGTGAGCGGTTTAAATAAATTTAATTTTGGCAAACAGGCATGCAACATCCTGTTTTCAAACTGCTCTCCGAAAACAGTTTCGAAAATTCCTTATAAATACATCCTTGAAATTGATAATATTTTGTATCTCAGTAAATTACGAAGTAAATTAAATTTTCTTTGAACAAGAGGGAAGCACCTTTACTTTCGAACAGAGATTCCAAAACAGATCTGGAAAAATTCTTCTCACGGTTTCATCATTTTAATTTTCATAAAAATTCGTTCGGAAGACATTAAACCAATATTTTTGTTCATACACCGCTACAGAAGAATCGGAGGAGCCAAGTAATGGTCTGATTTAGTCGGTCATAACTGGGTCCATCAGCTTTAATCTTTCAAGTTCTTGTCATACTTCTTTCATGGATAGTTTTATACTGACATTACATCTAAATTCCCTCAATTTTACTAAATATGAGGGCTTAAAATTGCATGTAGGCAATTCAGTTTAAACGGTTTAAGGTTAGCTGCTCGGATTTATCCGCTGTCGGGGAAAAATCGTTAGTCATCAAGTCGTCGACCGCAACGTGCTGTTTCTTAGCTAGATGTGCGTACTATACTATATAGTTCTGTCCGGCTCTCTCGAGAGAGAGATGGGGCTTGTAACGTTAGGGTAAACACTCTTTAAAAGTAACATGGTACAATGTCTACCAAATAGTACATAAACGGTTTGGCAACAACATCGAACACAATCAGTGACCAGTGGTGTGCCAAGTGGCCCGGAGAGGAGAGGAGGGGTATGACCCATACCTTTGTAAGTAGTGGGCGGAAATCAGCTATGCAAGGGAGATAACTGGAAGCAGCTTGGTCGGGTCTTACTGCCCTTGGTCGGCCCTCTTACAAAGGCAAAAGTTTCCCAAAGGAGTTAAAAGGAATACCCTCTTCACCCCACACACCCCCCCCCCCCCGAAGACAGCGAAAAATCAAACCTTTTGCCGACCTCTTTTTGAAAACCTTTTGGATATTTCCCTTTCAATGGTTAGCCACCAAACAGTTGCAAATATCAGTTTCCTGGCACTCCCAAGTACATTTTCCATGTCATGTGTTGGTCATACCGTAGCATCATCTAGTTTCAACGGCGAAAAATATCCAATCCCCACCCCCAATTTTGACCCCTCGCCAGTTAATCTGGTAATTCCACAGTCTAACCAGGCTGGTCCTCACTTCACAAATTCATGAGTTCGCCACCTTCTTTAGTCAGCCTTCAGCACAGCCTATACGTCACACCTGCGTAAGCTCAAAAAATACAACCATTACTACTCACTGGAAGAAATTTCTTCATATCCGAGTCTGAGAAGTGGGTATAGGGACTGAAATCCGACACCCAGTCCTACAAAACTCTAATGACACTTTACTGATACCTTCCCTCTCAGTTTAAGGAAGAAAGATGTTCTTTATGTGTTCCCTCTGTCAGAAATATACCAAATATTATTTTTCCTTAGTTTGCTCAGAAATTGCTCCCAACTGCATCGATGGACCCTCAAGTAGCCAAATATTTCCCAGGGGAAGGAGTACATCCCTCTCTTGGTATTTAAGGGATGTTCACCCCCGCCCCCTCCCGGCCTAACCTCAAACGAAAGCAGCTCTCGACGTCCATGAACTCTCTCAACAGTTAAAAAAGTGTTAAAAACTTGTTGATGCCAAAGTCTGGCCTTTCTGGAAAAAAGTGAAAAATATATCGTTTAAATTCAAGCTTTGAAAGTAGTTTGAACTTTATTTTGTATACATCAAACGGTGTCAGTTCATATCGCCTGAAAGAAAACCCATTTGAAAATCTAATTTTAATTTATAATTGCCAAGAGCTACATTCAACAAAAGAGAAATATCTTTCATGTAAAAGAATATTAAAACCTTTTGTTTAGGCTATATCTGTTTACAACCAACGATATCAGTTTATATCGCCTGAAAAAAAAAACCATCTGAAAATCTAATTTTCTTTTTTTATCACAAGGAGCTAAATTCAACGGAAAGAAATAAAAACCATGAAAAAGAATATTAAAACCTTCTGTATACTCGTCAAAGTCTGCTTTCATAAGGACACTTTCCTTAATGAAAACGTCGGTATATATTTCTTGCTAAAACAAATACACCTTAATGACCCTTTGAGCTATATTGGAACAAGGAGGTAGAAGATATCCCTGACTGGAGATTGGAACTCGCGTATTATGTGCATGGAGTATCTTGAGAGTATAGACCTTTCCGAGTATAACAACTCCGTGAAAGAGCATACCTTCAAGAAAACTTTCTGCAGATCTTTCCGTCGGAAGAAGATTTAGGTTACTGAGTAAGAACGAATTTGAAAATTCATTGGCAAAGAGAGTTACACAGAGATCGTGGAACACGTACGCCAGATATCTAATACTCATGCCTAGGAGGTTGGCTGTAAAGCCAGCTATTCAGTTTTTGACTAAATTGGAAAATGTTAAACTTTTGTTTTCTTTACAGCTTTTGTAAATTAATACGCTGAGGGGGATTCGAAACTACACAAGATCACCCTAAATTGTAAATTTGAGAAACTTATAGCTCAAAGGAGTTTTGTGTTTATGTAGACTGCACTAATTTTCACAAAACCCCAACGACATCCCGAGTTTTCTTTTCCTTTTCTCTTTTTTCCTTTTCCGATGAACATGAACATCATATTTCTTCAACAGGTCGTTCACCACCTCTAGTTTTGGACAAGACCCTAATACTACGGTTTGTACAACATCTGCTACTCTCTTTTGAGGACGCACACTATTACCTTCAGAAATTCTCAATTCTGTGTTATTACTACAGCAAATTTCCGTCCAAAATAGTCAAGTTTAAAGCCCGCCCTCTATTTTGAACTTGAGGGTGAAAGATGTAATAACGTCTTGACCAAGACTTCTTACCACCATGCCAGCAGACCATCAAAAGCGTCGAGTCACCGTATGTTTACATTCCAAAAGAGGTGTTAAGGAATTAAACGTATTTCTTTTTACCTCACTTCGTTCACACGTTAAGATGTTAAACACGCGTGTTTAACTCCTAAATATTTCGCTTCTAAACACGTTTAATTGCTAAACGTTTAGTGATTAATAGCTAAACATATTTAGAATTTTAACGTGTTCACAAAGTGGGGACAAAATAATTGTCTTATTGTTAAACATGTTTTAATCGTGTAATAGGTTTGTTAAGGCTGGTGTACGTAGCGCCTTATGATTGCTGTCCCTTTGTGCTGCCACCCCTTCTGTTGTTCGTCAGTTTGTAGCTATGGGCTAGACGAAAACGAAACGTTCCCTGCTATAAGCTAGTTCGGTAATTCGTTGGCTAATTGAATTGTGGGGCACAGCGTGGGACGCACAAACCAAAAAATCAGCACGTATAGCGTTTAGTGTGCGGCGTTCCCTTCTTTTCGTGCAGAACAAATAAGTGCATCCCCCCTCCCCCCCCCCTTGTCGAAAGCCGAAAGCTTGGAAAAGAAAAAAAAACAAAAGAGACAATATGTGACCACTCTCAACAAAATATTCAATCCCGAGACGTAAAACCCACTTTGCTCCCTTTCCCTACTGCCGTAGACCCCTCTTTATACCGCATTCCTGGCTAAACGTCTGTTGTGGTACATTCGCACCGTGTAAAGGCCTGTCCACACAGGATGCGTTGCGTTCCGTTCCGGATACGACACGGCACGTCAGTCTTATCACTTTGCACGTAAATCAATGGAACCGTCCACACAGGATGCGTTGCGTTCCGTCACGGTCGATGCGGAAAAAAAGTTGACGTATCCTTCCGGATGCGTCAAATTTTGGCAAAGTCCATGTGCGTTCAGAAACAGAGTTGAAGTACGGAAGCATGCGTCAACTTTGATTTCTTCAATGTTTTTCTTTCATGAAATGCAATTTAACGGGATATGGATGCAAAATGGTAATATGTTTGGGCTTAAAATCACAATGAAACGCCTGTAAAATAAGTAAAGTTCATCTTTGGGGCATTTTTTCACAACATTGGGAATGTATACGTAGACCTATGATTCCTTAGGGTACCCGCTACCCTTGCCATATTATTGACTTTGGGAGTGAAAAAACGTTGTACTCATTGTTGGTACGGTGGGCAGAGGAAGTCTGGACACTAGACATGGCTGCACAGGGACATTTCAGGGCACACGAGAAAATCTAAATATACAATTTAGTGTATATAATCAGTGGCGTAGCTTCGGGGGCTTATGGGATCGAGCCGTTCTCGTCTGTGGAGAATGAGGGCCGCAATCGCTAGGTCGTCGTCACTACTAGTGTCGCTCATGGTAGTCATATTGAATATCGTGAGTGACAGTGACTGTGGCCGGTTTGCTGTAACTTTTCCACGATTTGAATACACTTTTTTGTCAATCAGCGTGCATTGTCATTGGAAACTACACACTCATCTCAAAGTGACGCGTCGAAATTGACGTAGTGTGAACGCATCCTGTACAGACAAGCATGCGTCTTGACGTATCCGGAAGGATGCGGGAAAATAACGTGTCGTATCCTGAACGGAACGCACCGCATCCTGTGCGGACAGGCCTTAAGTTGTAACTGTTTACAATGGCCTTTGCATCTACAGAATGATATACATAGGCCTACATGTTCAAATTTATAGATCGATAGAGAGCCCGTGTAATTGAATTGAGATCAACCTAAATACACGTGGTATTCAAAGAGAGATGGTTTCACATTTAAACCATATTTATAAACCGGTATTTATTGACACGGAATGCTAGATTTTTTGGAATAATGCAGTAGGGCAACGTTTTTCCAAGAACTCAGTTTTTTCACAATAAAAATGTCTGGAAATGTTGATCAAGCCTAATCGTTCATGAAAACTTTTTGTCAACAATTGTCAATTGCGCAGTTAGTCAGTCAGCCAGCCAGCCGGCAGTCAGAGAGTCGGGCCTTTTTCCAGTCAGGGCTCGCTGGCTTGTTTTCCTACACCATTGCTTGTGCTGAGCACACTTAGCACAATGCCAGAAGGTTCCATTTTAACGTCTTCAATATGACCCGGCCAGACTCCAGGTCAGAGGGGGTCAGGAGCTCAAATTAACCACTTGACCGGCTGTTGCTTTGTCTAGGATGTAAACCTTGGGTTTACTATTGAGATTGATCAATGCAATAATATTTTCAACTGGTTCCTTTCGATGCTAGGTTGGTGCATTTTAAACGCTCTTAAAACAAGTTGAAAAGCATAGCAAATGCTAAATTGTTGAGGAAGAAAATTGTCTACGTTTGGGCAAATTGCCATGTTGTTTCTAATTTACCACATAAATTTCCTGAAGTTTTCTCGAAAATGTTCCGTGTGCTATGTTTCTCAAACATTGAGTATTTTTTGTTCAACTATTACTTCTGCAATTCAAAATGCCACACGTTGCGGTGCAACCCTAGGCATAGCCAGAGAAGTAACTAGAAAGTTCACCCCCCCTCCCCCCCCCCCCCCATTCTTAAATATTCCAAAAATTCTCAAAGAGGAGGAAGAACACCCTGTCTCCTTCGAACTCCCAGCGATCAAACCTTGTAGTTGACTACCTTAAAAATAAAAATCGTACCTACGTCAGGGGGTGCAACAACCTAAACTTTAATACTGTAGTTCAAGACAAATATATCTGTTCAATGTTTGCCCAAGTTCTCATCTCATGCACGTTATAGCTTTCTAAAATGAATAATTCACTCCAAATTTCCTCCTCTCTCTTTCGTGTTCGTCCATTCTCTCCTTCAAAATTCGACGACTTTGCCTGTATTTTCTTGTCTTGATTTCCCCCGTGGATGCAAAGAGCATGTTGTGCAGCTTTAGAGCACGAACAAACCATAGAGTTTATGGTTTATGGTTCAGTCACAACTGCAAACTGAAAAGGCTACAAAACTCCTGTGTGGTCAATTCATACTGAGTTATTCTCACTCTACAATTTCAATGAGATCCATCTTAAGTTCTTGGGCGGGTCATACCGAAAACTTTAAAGTGGAACCTACAGCCATTGTGCCTGTTGCTCAGCAAAAGCAATGGAGTAGGAAAATCAAGCCAGTGAGCCACAACTAGACATAAATGCCGTGACCGACTCGACTAAAAGGGGCAATCCTCTCACCCAAACTACAATTTTAGTTAGGGTTCACAGAAATTCTCAATTGGCTCAGCTCTTTGATGGACAGCAAGTTCAAACATTGCAGCTAGCATGGCACATATTACACAGCCTGTTCTATACTGGGAGAGTTCTTGATTAGGCCTACACTTTGGGATCTCGTAAACTCACCCTGAAGCAATAAACTAAGGTTGCGTCTGGATGAGGGTGGATTTTAAACAGTTGTGGGAGGTAATTTAGGTGAATTATAATTGTTTGGAGTGAAGGGATCAGGTCTTCAACCCAATTGGTTAGAAGCTGGACGGCAAAACTGCATACAGGTACGGCTTTGCTTGGACAGTGTTGGAGCGTCTATATTGTCAGACGGTTAGACCACCCCCCATGGACCAAAATTGCTTAACGTTGCCCTCTTTAGGTTTTTAAAATACCACTTTCAAATAAGCTTAAATTACTATGGAACTGATCAGTCTCACCAGTAAACCCAAGGTTTACATTATTGACAAAGCATCATCCGACTGCATGCACAAGTGGTTAGAGCACCCTACCTCTGGAGTCTTGTCGGGTCATATTGAAAACTTTACAAATGGAACCTACCGCCACTGTACTTGGTGCTCAGCATAAGGAAGGCAACCTAGTGAGCCACGACTGGAAGAAAAACGCCTTGGTCATGCCGACTTAAACCAAACTGGGTCGTAAAAACTCACCTACTGCAGAGAAAAGCACAATGTTAATGGCTGCTCCAGGCCCCGGTGTTTACAGTAAAATATATGAAGAGATATGATGCGTTTAAAATGCACCAACAGACACACAAAGAAAACAAGAGGTATATCTGGAGAACAGTTAAAGATGTTGAAATAATTCTAATGGAGTTTTCCTTAGAACAGTTCACTCCGTAACTGCCAAGTGAAGTCAGGTCAATTTGCTGACGTGTCACACTATCTTTAAGTTCACTGGAAACGAAGTATATTTACTTGCTGTCTCTACCTTAGGTGTGGTAAAATGTAAGCATCTTATAACAATACCAGCTGGGCCTTTAAGGCCTGATCCCCTCACTCCAAACATTTCCAAATCTCTTTATGTACTTGCTTAGCCCCCCACTGTCCAAATTCATTCTCATCTAGACACAATTTCAGTTAATTGCTTCAGGGTGAGTATACAGGGCCAAAGTGTATAATCAAAACACTCTCAGCACAGTTGGCTTACATTCCGTGTAGTATGAGCTTTTATGCTTAGCATTTTTTGAAGTTGCTGATCCAATAAGCGAGTTCGGTAATTAATTTTGGTGGCTATGCACATGAGCACACCCTACAAATCGTTAGAATAAACCATGAAAAACTAACCCGGCACCTGCAACACGTGGTCCCAAGATTTGATTTTTCATGGCAATTTGGTGACATCATTCTCTTTTAATCCAAACATAACATAAGGAGGAATCAAAAGTGTGGTTTTGGGTATGTATGGACTGTGAATAAAGTGCCTTTTTGGTGTAAAACATGCATATTTATAGACCGTAAATTGGGGCCGAGTCCCTATTTTCGTTCGGGCTGTCAATCCAAACTTATATGCTTAGTGTTGTGAACACGTTCTCCACGAAAACAAGAGTGCTGAGCTCAACACATTGTGCTCAACACTATGTGCTGAGCTCGGTTTGTGTATCCCCACCCTGTGCGTATTGTAGGTATTGTGTGCCCAACAATTATATACCATTCAACGATACCATTCGCCAACGAATTACCTTATTGAGAATATCAGATTAATCAGGCCTTGAAGGGCAGTTGTTTTACGACGCTAGGCGACCAAGAATGTGGGAGAAGCCATTCGCTTATGAATAAAAACTTCACGGGTGGGAACCGACACTTTGTATCAAACTTGGTATTTTTTATAAGACCATTTCAGATGGGAAAACCGTAGATTGCTCTTGGATTAAAAAACCCACTTTACTTTGAACCTGCCAGGAATCGAACTCCAAGAAACTCTAAGCTTCATCGCTTCAAATGTCACCGCCTTTATCCACTCGCCACGGCACCGACCGGTACTCATACTGCAATAATTGTAGTTTTGGGTTAGTGAGATTACCAGACCATTAAAGTGCAAAACAGCCGCCCGAGTCTTATCTCAAAAAACGGCTAAATCTCACAAATTTTCTCCTGTTTCTCTTCCAAGTATCTTTCACTTTACTTCAGAATATAAATATTGCATGTGCACGGTAATTGATCAGTGACTCTTTGGAAACTTCACAAGCAAATTGAGCAAATATTGTCACGTGATTCTCAAGAACCAATCATGTAACAGGATAGTTTACTACACCAGCAGATATCAAGGTGACTTTTCCTTTTCAAGAGAGGGATTTTTTCAAAGCTGCTAAATATTTCAGGCCTCCGCGTATTTTTCTCAAAAGCGTTTTATTACTAACGTTTGTGTTTTCTAACATTGAATGTTAATTTAGGACGCTAGACCATTGCTTGGGCCCCAAACGGGGAAGATTGCATATCTGCCGGAGGTTTTGATGTTAGTAGTCATAAGGAATGCCCCCACTGCATAAGTATCTTTTTATATATAACCACAAACCTCACTGGGTTTGCGGTCCTGGCCTATATATATATATATATATAGATGCAATAGAAAAACGAAATAAAAAATGATACTTTCATTTCCAACTAGAATTTATCGAAGAAGAATACGTACAAAATATTGAGGAAGAGCAGTGGTGTCACGCTCGAAATATTTTGTACGTATTCTTCTTCGATAAATTCTAGTTGAAATGAAAGTATCATTTTTATTTCGTTTTTCTATTGCATCTGTTTACTTTTCCAACACACGTAATCTATTATGTCTATATATATATATATATATATATATATATATATATATATATATATATATATATATATATATATATATATATATATATATATATATATATATATATATACAGATATAGATATATATAGATATAGATATAGATATAGATATAGATATAGATATAGATATAGATATAGATATAGATATAGATATAGATATAGATATAGATATAGATATAGATATAGATATAGATATAGATATAGATATAGATATAGATATAGATATAGATATAGATATACATATAGATATACATATAGATATACATATAGATATAGATATACATATAGATATACATATAGATATATATATATAACCGTAATAGTAAAAATTAATTAGTAATGTCAACCAGGAAATGGTAAAGTGCTCAACCCTGTGAAGGGAGCTGTAATATTACACCAACCTTTTCAATATATATATATATATATGCCTGATGAAGGGTACATACCCGAAACGTTGCAGAGAGTTCTTCCGAATTTTAGCACTTTTTATCATTCCAATCTGTTTACCTTCATACTTTACAACAAACAACAAATACTAGAACGAATAAATTTAGAAATTAAACAATCTACAGGTTACAACCAATGGAAAAACACAGTGAAGTCATAGACTGGTTTAGTGAAATACACATCAAACACCAACAATCGTTTATTGCTTTTGACATTTGTGAGTTTTACCCCTCAATTACTGCCGACCTCCTCAACGAGGCTTTAGACTTTGTATCAAACTACACAGACATACCAGCATTCGAAAGGCATATTATTTTCCACACAAAGAAAACTATGCTGTTCAACGTTGAAACACCATGGTGCAAGCGTACCGAATCTTTATTCGATGTCACCATGGGTAGTTTCGACGGTGCAGAAACTAGTGAACTAATAGGATTGTACCTCCTATCACAACTTCAGCACATTAACATGAATGTCGGCCTATACGCAGACGACGGGTTGGCTGTTTGCAAAGCAACACCAAGGCAAACAGAAAAAATAAAGAAAGAAGTATGCAAGGTATTCTTAAAAAACAAGCTTAAAATAGAAATTGAAGCAAACAAAAAATAGTGAACTTCTTAGACCTTACCCTTGATCTTAGCACAAGCACATACAAGCCATACATGAAACCCAACAACACCCCTCTCTATGTGCACAAACAGAGCAACCACCCCCCACTTATCATAAAGAACATCCCAGAAAGCATCAACAGGTGACTATCCAACATTTCTTCCGACGAAAACACATTCAACCTATCATCGCCCGTATACCAAGAAGCATTACAAAGAAGTGGCTATGGGTACAACCTAAAGTACGAGACCCAATCCCCTAGCACCAGTCATTCCAAGGGAGCCCCGAAACGAAGACGAAATAGGAACATAACCTGGTTCAATCCCCCGTAAAGTGACAGTGTCACAACCAACATTGGCAAGAAATTCTTTAACCTCTTGGACAGCTGCTTCCCACCTGGGCACAAACTACATATTGTACTTTACTCAACAGAAACACGGTGAAACTGAGTTACAGCTGCATGGCAAACATAGACCAAATTATATCAGCGCACAACAAATACATACTGGCGAAACAGGAAGTACAACCAGCAACGCGAAGCAACTGCAATTGCAGAAAGCAATGCGAGTGTCCATTGGAAGGCAACTGCCTCACGAACAACATTGTGTACCAAGCAACTGTAACACGCCACGACAACCACAACGAAGAAACATACATTGGTCTAACAGAGAACACATTCAAGACAAGATACACCGCCCACAAGTCTAGCTTTAAACACAAAGACAAAAGAAACGCAACTGCACTCAGTGAATACATCTGGAAACTAAAGGACTCAAATGTAGAACACTCCGTAAAATGGAAACTCATGAACAAAGCCCGAACATACTCCACATCCTCTCAAACTTGTAATCTCTGTCTGGAAGGAAAGTTCTTCATTATACTCAAACATTCCTTAACAACTCTAAATAAAAGAAACGAACTAATAAGCTCTTGTAGACACAGAAAAAAAACATGTACTGTGTAATTGTTCTAATAGGTAATGTATCTTGGCTCGCTGTACACCGTTCTTGCCTGTTCACAACGAACACGGAACGAACACGTGCTTTAAAACGGACACGTTCAAAAGCAGCGAACACATACGTATTTAACGTTATTGACATCATTCTACTTCAGGATTCTGAGGAGTGAGTACCTACACTATTGGCCCTTACGAAACAGTTCTGTAAAGCTATGTTGTAAGAACGTATTGCAACCTTTTAAATATATATATATGTATATATATGTATATATATACATATTTATAAACGCTAATTCCCACCTTAGGGGGAAATTGTTATATCTGCGCGTACTTAGGGCGAAAAAATAACAATGAAATACATAAGAAAAAATGTTCGCCCTAACGTCCAAAAATATAAACAACGTTATTTCAATGGCCAGCCATCCGTTCGTGTTAACAGGTAGGTGTCCGTAAATTTGACAACTTTGAAGTAATTGCATCTACTTTGTAAATCTAGGAGGGCGCCCTTGTCCGTTTACGTATTCCTATAAAAAAAAAAAGTGTGTAGAAACGTTACGGCGAAACTTATATTTCGCCCCAAAAAATTTTTCCCCTTAAGGTCGACTTTTCAACAACAACTTTCCCCCTAAGTGCGGAATTAGTGAAATATATAGATATATATATATATATAATATATAAAATACTGAAGACAAAGATCGTGTCAAATCTTCTGAGGCAAAAAGATATTAAAAACGGTAAAGAGTTCAAAACTTAAAAAGTTTTAAAACGGCAAAGCTCAGATGTTAAAAACGCACTACGTTTCGGGGAGATACACTCCCCTTGCTCACGTGCTAAGAAATAACAGTAATGGAAAAAGTACTACCTATAAGGCAATGCTCTATTGAGGCTTACATCTTTTACGTTAAGACCTATAGGGGCAAGAGTATTCAACCGGTAAATCCATTTCAATTCAACCTCCTCCCTAGTTTTCTTATTATTGTTACATAGCTTTTCGATACCTATTAATTCGAAATTTTTACACACTTTAAAATGCTTACCAATGGGAGTTTGACCTTTTCTAAACTCCTGTCGGTGACCCCTATGTCTACTTCTAAGCTCTAATCCCGTTTCACCCACATAGTGCTTATGACAATCCAAACAATTAATCAAGTAGATTACGCCTTTGGTGGTACAGGTTAAATCCCCCCTCACCTGAAAATTCTGACCTGTATTAAAACTTTGACCGACAGAAGTTTCACGTAAGACACTACAGGTGACACACCTTTTATCGTGTGTCTTGAAACAACCTCTATTCTCTGCATTATGACGTATTTTAGCTCTTACCAGTAAAGATTTTAAATTAGGAGGTTGTCTGTAAACTACTGGGGGCAGGTTAGAAAAACTTTTATTAAAGGTGGGGGACGATTTAAGAATATGAAAATGCTTCTTAATAATATTGTTTAGGGGAGGTAACCTTGGGTTACGGGTAACAACCAGGGGGGCATTAAAACTCCTCCTAGCACAAATGGAACGGTTACGGTTGAGAAGCGTCCTTCTCGGAACAGTACAGGCTTTATTCACCTTCTCTGTAACAATACTCGTGGGATACTCTCTTTCAATCAGATTACTTTTAAGGGTATTAAGGTTTTTTGAGCAGATTCTTCTGTAGAACAGATAGTACGGATACGGAGAGCCTGACCGTAAGCAATATTATCAAGAACATGTTTGCTATGATAAGAATTATATTTGAGATAAAGATTTTTGAACGTAGGTTTAACAAAAAGGTCAGTATTGAGATAACCCTCAGAATTGCGAAAAATATGCAGATCAAGGAAAGGAAGGGAATCAAAACTAAAACACGAAGTAAACTCAAGCTCACCAGGGTAAAGATTATTAAGAGTTTTCATAAACTCTTTGAAAAGATCTGGTCCATGGGGCCTGAGACCCCAGATATCGTCAATGTAATGAGACCACACAGTGGGCGAAAGAGAACACTTTTGCCATAATTCTTCTTCAACAATGCCCATACCTAAACAGGCGTACCCGGGGGCCATTTTAGGACCTACAGAGGTACCGTGTACCTGGGTAAAAAAGTTTCCATTAAATTCAAAATGGTTCTCTGTGAGACAAGGCTTTAAACAATCAATCAAATTATCAGTAGAGGGTTTTTTAATTTGGCGAGAATCCAAGGCCTTTCTAACTCCTTTTATACCTAAATGCTGAGGCATACTGGGGTACATGGCTTTGACATCTATTGTAAACATACCCGTTGATAGTGGCAAAGGTCCTTTCTCGTTTATTCTTTCTATTAATTTAATCATATCCTTATAGTCCTTGATAAATGAGTCCAGTTTTTGAACCTCTGGGTTAATGAAAAAGTCCAAAAATTCTGACAGTCTCTCAATGGGTGATCCACTACCGGAAATAACAGGACGAATTTTAAGGTGACCAGAGATGTCTGGTTCCTTGTGAGTTTTAGGCAATGTATAATACCTTGAAGTTTTACACTCCTTAGGAACTAGGTATTCGGCAGTGTTTTCATCTATATCCCCTTCATGAAGCATTTTGTTGACTAACAAACGAATTTGACTGACAACTTCTGGTGTCTTGTCGGCATCATTTTCCTTGTAAAATTTCTGGTTACTAAGGTCACTTAAAGCACTCTCTACATACGAGGTTTTATTTTGCACTACAAAAGCCGGTCCTTTAACTTCTGGTTTAATGATAATGTTACTGTCTAGAGAGTGAGGCCAGGGCCTGCCTTTCAGTCTTGGAAAGATTGTCATGAACAAACTTAGGGGGTGTATTACTGTCCACATCTTTGTGAACGGCTTCCAAAAAACAATCCAAGAAGCGATCTCTTCCTTCAGGCGGCGACCAATTACTTTTGTTCCTAAAGCGAGGAATTTCTGAAAATGAAGACTCACTGTTTTCGTCTGAAGAATTAAAGTACTCAAAAAGACGTTATCTACGTTTAAAGGCTTCTAGGTCTCTTTGAAACTGCAGTGTGTCTAGCCTTAAAGGAGTTGGGCAAAATTTAATACCAGTGCTGAGGAGAGACTCTTCTTCTGGGGTGAAAAGTCTGTCCGAGACATTGAAAACCTTGCTCGTGTTACTTGGGATGTTACAATTAATGATTTCGATATCTCTTTCGATAACCCTACGTCTTTTCCTCCTTCCTTTTATTAAAATTTCAGATCGTTTTAACAGTATGCCGTATGTTTTGTGCATGTTTCTTGTTATCGTTTATATATATATATATATATATATATATATATATATATATATATAGGTAAACAGATTGGAATGATAAAAAGTGCTAAAATTCGGAAGAAAGCTCCGCAACGTTTCGGGTATGTACCCTTCATCAGGCGGCAAAATAATAACTGATCAAAAAAAAGGATATTCAAAAGAAACAACAAATGCGTGCCGATACAACTCGATCGGCGCGCGTACAAAGGCCAAGCGTCAACGTAGGTGCTTGGCCTTTTTAGCACTTTTTATCATTCCAATCTGTTTACCTTCATACTTTACCTGTGCTACGCAGTATTCGACCGTATATATATATATATATATATATATATATATATATATATATATATATATATATATATATATATATATATATATATATATATATATATATATATATATATATATATATATATATATATGTATATATATATATGCCAGGACCGCAAACCCAGTGGGGTTTGTGGTTACATATAAAAAGATACTTATGCAGTGGGGGCATTCCTTATGACTACTTACACCAAAACCTCATTGAATGTCATCTAATTTGAAACCGTACTTGAACTTTAAAAAAGTTCGAATTTCAAAATAAATTTCCAAAACTCATCTAGTCTTATTGTTCATATAAAATAAACCACTTTGGTATGATATAATAGCTAAAATAACGACAAATTCGATCTGAATACACGTTCAAATGGACACGTCCCATTGTAAACTTAGGCTATGAGACAAACTGATGAAGGCACATACTACTGCAACTGGCGCAAACTGGATAAACAACAGAACACACATTTAATTTTGTCAACTATTTTAGTCAATCTTATCTAGTAACATTTAAATCGAATAGTCACTTAGCATGTACGTATGTAATAGCAATATGTTCAAAACTCTTGAACTGACAAAATGCTTCTAAAATAGCATCGCATCACTATTTTGGCAAGAAGAAATGTTTAGATAGGGCACAGAATGCTATTATCATTAAAGCAGTAGTCAGTCAACTTGTTCAAACTTAGACCCGGCAAGCCGATTTCACGCCGCTATCGTGTACTCTTATATACATGCTACACCTGTGACTGGCACAAGATTCTTATTCGTGTGTCCGTGCTGCACCTGCGACAGACACCTATTCTTGAATACATGCTAAATAGCGCACCTGCGTCAGGGAATTGTGTTCTTGTGCGTTATCCACACAGAATCCTATTCTTGTGTATTTGCTGCAAAGCATACCTGCCACGGGGACTGTTATCCTCCTCAATGCATCGCACAAAGCACCTGCGACCGGGACTTTATTATTGTGTAAAAGCTGCACATGTGGCAAGGACTCTTATTCTTGTATATGTACTTTACCTGTTTCAGGGAGTGATATTCTTCTGTATGCGCACCAACTAAGGGTTTTTTCTTCTTGTGTGTAAATCGCAAATGAGACAGGGACTGTTATCTATGTGCATAGAGGATCGATGGTGACCTCAAATGACCTTTGACCTCCACCGGAAACGATAGGATTCATCTACTGAGTATACTAAGGCAATGAACATGATAAGTATGAAATTTGTCACTGTTACCAATCTTGAGGTAAGTGCGTTCACAAACATTTTCTAAATAATTTACTACCGTGTTTTACCTCTGGTGACCTCAAATGACCTTTGTCTTCCATCAGACATGATAGGGTCCATCTACTAAATATGTACAACGCAACTGATGAGTTTGAGCTCAAAGTGTTACATACTTTCTTGAGAATGCGTTTTTAACTGGTTTTAACCATATGACCTCTGTTGTTCCCACGTCCTAAAACTACATTGTAACCAATTAAGAACTTGATCACAGATTACAAATCATTATCTGTTAGTTTTAAGTCAATGCACAGATGTGGTGCAGAATTAAAGTCTTCAAAACCACAAAAGCAAGCGCTAATAGCCCAATTGTATACACATGCAAATAATTATTTGAAAAATTGAATCCAGGCACCATTTAGTCCAACTGCGTCGAATGCTTTTTGAGAGAGTAAGGGCGACCACTTTATCCAATAGGTAAATGCGGCATCCTGAAACCACACAGTTGATCCAAATGACACTTCATGCATATACATCTGACGTCACACAGTTGTTCTGGCTGGCATTTGCACTCCCAATTTTTGATCTTATCGTGTGCGTATCCACTCACCACCTACACAGATGCATCAGATTTGCAGTCGGAGGTTGAGAGCTCGATCCCTGGCCGGGTTATACCAAAGACTTCAAAAATGGAACCTACTGCCATTGTGCTTGGTGCTCATCGTAAGCAATAGAGTAGGGAAAACAAACCAGTGAGCCACAACTGGAAAAAAGGCCGTGGCCTGAAACAATTGAAACAACTGAAACAATTTTAAGACACCATGATTGTTTTAAAAAGATTACACAACATGTGTAATTTATACACATGTGTAAAATAATAACACAATCACGTGTAATTTCTACACATTACCTGATAGGTGGAATATTTATCAAACAACATGTTAATTCTATTTTCCTTTTGTTAGAGTGTACAATTTAAAAAAAAAGAAAAAGCATCTTAATGTTAACTAGGATGGCAAGAGACAAATTTATAACTGTTTCTTTACTTTGACCAGTGTCATTTGATTTTAGTAATTTACACGCATGTGAGTTTCTGGATACATGATCAGAATGTGTAATGCAGCATTTGCCCCAATAGTTGAGATATTATTTAACAGCTCCCTGCTATCACAAACTGAAGGTGAATTAATAGACCACAGCATGAAAATCATACTGTACAATTTTTACTCTATAATTTCTTAGACTGCTACAAGATAAAGAGATTTGGAACGTTATACGGCATCTCTTACCACTATGGAAATGAGGTTTGGGCGGGGCTGCATCTGAGGGTAGGGTTGTTGGATGGGTCAAATATGATTGATGGTGTTTTGTAAGAGCCATTTGACCTGGACCATAAATCTCTCTCCAATTCTGATACTTATGGCAGGTGCGGATTATATACTTGTCGCAGGTGCAGATAACGTACTTGTTGCAGGTGCTAGTAACGTAATTGTTCAGATGCGGATAACTTACATGTCGAAGGTGCGAATCAGAGAGTCACATGGTCATTTATCTGTGATTCCTTAGTGTATATTTTCATCAGCTTATCACAGTTGCATGGGAAGTTGAAGAGTTTTTGACGATTTAAAGGAGTATTTGCATTGTACAGAAAGTTATAAATAGTTCCTTCTGTTGACTACACTATTTGTTGCAAGTGTGAAAGCAGCACACTTTCAAGAGTTTCCAGGTTACATTAGGTTTTGGGGTCGAGTGACCTAGGATGCCCATTTGTCCAAATCGCAGGTGTGAACAGCATTACGTCATCAACTAGGTCACACGATTTCGGGCGAACCATCACAACTTCTTGTCGCAAGTGGGCCAAGCATGAATGGTTTCATACCAACTCCTTTTTATCTCAATACATAACATGTATTGAGATATTGTCACACTAGCCGGTTGATAGCTGTAAGCTAAAATCCTATTCAGCATGGCCATGTTTGGTAGAGTTTACATTTTGATCATCATATCTTGTAGAGCATACTTTTGTACAATTACTTATGCAGTCAGAATTTTAACTTGATAATCTGATAGGTTGACAATTTAGTTATTTTTCTCTGACAAGTGGTCAAAAAGTTGTGCAAAAGAAAAGTTTCTTTTCTGCCCATTGTTTTATACTCCTTTTTCCCACCATTCACTTGCGTGTGTTTTAGTCTGCTATTTTGTTTTGGCCTCAAGCCTCTGTTAAGCATAGGGTTACTGTTAAGATGATCTTGTCTGGTCTGACTAAGATGTTTGCCCAGCCATTGACTTGTAATGGAAAAGTTTATTTACAGTTGATTGAGTTTCCAAACAGGATGCCAGTAGCTCTCAATCTTCAAAAGTTGTGCTCTTCACCAAGAAGTTGTAGTGAGATTATAAGAGATATGAGGTTGATGGTAGGAAAACTAGGTAGGAAAGTATTACTAGGAAAACTTGTTTTGTTGGAACTGGTCAGAAAATTTTTCTCTTTTCTTCTACAGTAAGGCTGATCTCCATCTAGCTGGATAATTACTTGTGCTTTGTAGTGTTAGTGTGTTCTACAAAGACGATTTTTTAGTATAGAAGTATCATTATTGATTTTTTTTCAATTTTTAGCATAAAAATGTACAGTATCAGGATATTATAAATCTCTGCTATAAATATTTGAATGACAACAGTGCACCACAATAGCTTAACCAACCTGTACTGTAGACTATGTGATGTGGAAAGTTTGTGTCATATTTCATTTCTATGTATGATACTGTACCTGATCAAAAGGATGTTTGCTCTTTTCAGTTGTATCATGAAAAACTTAAACACATCATTCCACTGCTTCATGATTAACATTGATCATGCATAAAAGTATCGCGATTCTGCAGCATAGCTGCTCTAGTTTTATTCGAATTGCAAAATCAAAGGACATGCATAATAAGCTGACATATGGCATAGAACTGCTCAATCTTTGTTCCTTCACTACCAAGCTTGGTGGGTATGAATGGTATTGATGTATAGGGTGGTTTGCTTGAGCATTTAGCGCAGGTGCGAAATGAGCAGCAAAGGGATGGGGAGTTACTCTCTCTCTCTACTATTTGTGTGTAAACCAGTTGCAATACAGGTACCACCTTCTGTGAAAGCATCATCTCTAACCATGAAGTTGGTTTCTGCAACATGGGAGTCATTTTGATTTCTTATTCTCTGTACTGGTGAGTGTTTGGGTGTGTACATATGAACTTAACAGCTTTGAGAATTATTGTTAGGGCAAAATTGTATACTTTGGGTTCACTTTATCTTATTTACAAACATATTCAACCAGTTTTTGCCGCATTTGCGCTAAATACAAATGGAAAAAGATTTAAAATTACTGATTAGACTTCATTTGTTGCTACTAATTGTAGTCATTTTTACAGTATTCTGATATTCATTATATAGAAAAACATCATGAAGTTACCTAATTGTTATGCAACAGAAGCTGTCCATATAAAGATGGAAAATCCATTTTAAAATTGGAACTTGTTTTTACCTTTTTATGTAGTTGACAATGTATAATACTTTCGTGTTGGTGTGTCGCTAAATCTTATCTAACCATGGACGATCATACAAACTAACTACACTCTTAAAAAAATTGGGCAAATTTTGCCCAACTTTTTGACCAACACTGGGCATCTATTCAACAACCTAAACAGTTGGGCAAAACTTTAACCAACCAAATTTGGTAAAGTTTGAACCCAACTGTTGGGCAGGAGATTACCCAACTGTTTGGTAAATTAGCATTTTAAAACATACCCACTTGTTGGGCACTTCTTTTATTAAGCTGTTGGGCAAATGCATTAACCAAATGTTGGTTATATGTTAATCATCTTTTCTTTAAACGTTGGTGCTTTCTTTACATGTTAGGTTGTAGGTTATGGCAGGGACTGCAGCTCCCTGGTTATGGCAACCCATCGATCCCGGTTAAAAAATCCTGGCTTAATAACCTATTTGGTTTGTCACTGAGTTTCGTATAGGTACGTCCAAAACTATCATTTTTAAAAGGCACAGTATTTTTAAAAGGCACTGTATTTTTAAAAGGCACTGTAAAATGATGTGTGTAAATGATGTGATGAAGTAGTTTCATCAATACCTAAATGTGAACACAAGGGCAGCATGAGAATTAGCTGGTCCGTAGCTCTCATATACTGTTATCATGGTTATGAGGTAGGTTTCTTGTTATGCCGAAATGTTTCAAATAATAATATATAAATGCTCATTCGGACGTGAAAGAGAATATCCCAGATCCTGACCTCTCATTGGATAGCAGTTTTGCGCCAGATACGAATCATGGAATCTCATACAAATGTGTTCTAGTTCGTAGTACTGTTTAAAGAATTTTATGGAAACAGAGATCGATTTCATGGTCTAAAGTAATGTACGAGTTTAGCTGTTTGGCCAATATAAAAGATGCCAAAGAGAATTTCCAGATTATGGTACCATGGTCTGATTATGAGAAGAATTGTGAAACAAATCGGGTCAAGTGCACTGTTGTTTGGTGACAAGACTGCAACCAACAATATACCCAACAAATTGGCAAAAAGTTACCCAACAAGCGGGTAAAGGGAAAATATGCTTAACTGTAGAATAAAATCTTATCGTCATTTTGACCAGTCAGTTGGGTATAACAGTATACTCGTGCATGGAAGAGGAAATTTAACCATTATGTGAGCAAAGATTGACCAACACTTGAGCAATTACTTTTACTCAACAAAAACTTTGCCCAGCGTTTAAACATTGCACCAATTAGCCCCAAAGTTGGGCAAAGTTTAACCAGCACATTTCATAAACTTCTTTAACCAACGGATATTTTACCCAACGTTTTAAGAGTGTACACAAAATTATAGGAAGTAAAGTAATTGATTTAATTTTGAAAATATATTTCATTTTTAAGCTTGTCAGCAGATGCGTGTTCAATCACACAAAACGCCTTAATTTCATATTCAATCACACTTTGTAAAATTCTCAACTTTTATTGGTCAACTACTGTCTGGTGACCATGCGTTAAAGATCAACGCGCTCGTCTTGGACGACTTCATGTTAATCGGGATTGAGCTGATATAAAGTGCTGATTTACAAAAGGGGTTTGACCTTCCTCCGTCTTCTAAGTTAACAAAGTGTGTCTGGAAAGCCTTTAGAAGGTTTTGTTTGACAATAAAACCCAGCGTTATAAAAAACCAGATGTCACTGCGTTTAACACAAAACCCAGCGTAATAATATCCCTGATGTCATTGCGTTTACTTATAAATTTAAATATTATGTAAGCTAAGTATATTGAGTATTATATTTTCACCAAGGCCAGTCAATCATGTATCTTGTATGGCACTCTAAAGACAATGACTTTATAATTATGTCTTATGACTTAAATGTTCTTCACCTGTTAAGAATTAAAACGTTATTTTAATTGTTGTTATATTTGTTGCATTGAACAGCAATCAATAAACCAGCCAAAAATTATTGTTTTTAGATAAACAAGGTTATATTACTCTGTACCTTTGCATTGGAACGGAATGATATTATCGCGGGAAACCCGTGGACTGCGTCCTCATGCATTGCTTGCATTAACCTAAGCATTGTCCTACGCTAAAGCACGCACAATCTTTGTTGAACCAGGGAGTTACTCTAATTTCTCTAAAGTGCTCCCAACCCTCTGGCAACCGGCCGTTCGTCGAAACCAAGACTTTCACTGCTTCCCGAAGAAACTATTACGTCCACTGAAGGACAAAACTTAACTAACCTCACGGCCCTCAAACAATTTACAACATTGGTCTGTCATGTCAAAGAACAGATACTGCACACGACCTTAGCCAAAAGGCCGGTAAGCGAATTTGGTCAGTCATGTATGGCTAACTAATCTCACGTCTTCCGGCTCGTGCTGTCGTATATTTTTCTAAAGTCCTCCCGACCCTCTGCCAAAGGGCCGTTCGGCGAAACCAAACTCACTCTTACTGATTCCCGAAGAAGCTATTACGTCCAGTGAAGCACAATTCGTGACCAACCGTCCTTCAGACCATTTACATCGTTGTTGAACCAGAGAGTTACTCTATAGCAGGTCCCTGGTTTAACTCAATAAAAAGTCTTTCATGAGCTATCATACAATCCTACTACACTTATACTAACGCTCATACTTATGTCACTTCATATACAGATGTATATGATATATAAACTTTTTTAAAAGTACTGTGCGCAGTGTAGAGACAAATAAATGCTCCTGTAGCAGTGGCGGAGCTGCCATATGGTCAGAGGGGGCGGTCGCCCCCCCCCCCCCCGACGGACCAAAATCGTCTGTCGGCGCCCTTTTTATAGGTTTTTAACATACTTTACTCTTGCACCATTTTGGCAACAGACATAATTTAATAGCGTTGTTTTAATGCCCAGATAACATAATGCTCAAACAGCCATCAGTAACTGTACTATCTGCACTTTATTCTGATGAGAAGGGTCATCGTCTGTAATATAGGGATAGGTTTTGCCGAAACGGATCTTCATGCTTTATAAGCACTAATGAATGTTGTCGCTGTTCTAAGTTCATTGCTTCCACACCAATCGTGATTATAAGCTTACAAAATGCACAGACTTACATTAAATTAACCCTCCCGGCCAATAAAAGATGTTGCAAGGGGCGCAACAAATAATTGTTGCGCAAATAGCCCTCTTGTTGTCGGGGATTAATGTCAGCATAGACAATAAAAAGAGTTTATAAGGATACCAAAATAGCTTCCACAACATTTTTCAAAATAATTTAAAGAGAACATTCAGGTTTAAATAAAATAAAACTGTTATCATAGTGGTTAAGGTTTAAGTGTTTTAATGAGCAGTTTCAATTTTGCTTTTCTTCAAGTGACCGTTCTCATGATAAATGGCTATTTCTGAAACTGCACGATAAACCCATGAAAATGCTTATTTCTCTACTTCCGTGGGTTTCAAAATTCAGAAAATTGCATCAAATAAGCTTATTAAGTTTAGGCTACTTTTATTTATTATGAATTCGGTATTAAGAGAGCCAAGCAGACCTCTTGTCTTGGCTATTTCTTTAAATTTACTTCATTAATGGCTATTTCAGGGTAGTCACATGACTTAAATTACATCAGTTAATGTTTTTTGTGCACTTATCTTGATTTCCAGATGCCAAAAATGTATAACTAACGGTGGTTAATTTCCATAAATTTTCCCTCTGTAAGACTGCTTGCTTAGTTTTTTTAGTTCTAGCAGGTTTAATCTTTATCTTCACAAGGTAGCCCCTTTTTACATTAAAATCTTAATATTATAACTGCCTTCATACTAGAATGTGGAAGAGAGGAAAACATGTTGCTTCCGCATGGAGGGGCAAGGGGGGCGAAACTTGCCCTCCCCTGGAAAATAAAAACCTGAAATAACGAAGAAAACATAAAGAAAAAGACGAAGAAAAATTGACATCAATATTTCTTAACAGTTCACTAGGTGCTTTCCTATTTAAATGTGGTAAATAGGCTTTAGAAATGTCATTTCCAGCAAACTGAGAGACATTTTGGGCCCAAAATTTCCTTGCGCTCCGCGCCAACTCATGGTGGCGCGGAGCTTTTCCCCCGTAGAAATTACCCCCCCCCCCCGAATTTCCTTTCGCGGAGGCACATGGATAGAAAATTTAAACATGTTTTAATAGAAAAACTTGCTGGGGAGAAATGTCAGAATAGTCTTCTACCAGGTGCGGAAAATCAAATGGAAAATCTGAAAAGCCGTGGCTTCGATTGTGCTGAGGCTTAGGGTAAGGGTATTTACTCTTTCGAAGCGCCCCTGTAGACCATTTTCGCCCCCTCTGACAGAAAACCCCAGCTCCGCCACTGTCCTGTAGTGAGTTTGTGGACCGTTTGTCAATAGGTCCATGTGAAGAACAACTGAACTGTTGTTGCATACATTTGCCAAATGAGTGACAAAAACGTTCTCACTTGGTTGAAAGGAGCCAATAGCTGAGTAAAGATGACGGCCGAGTCCACTGATTTAAATATTGTATTGTATTGTATTGTATTGTATTGTATTGTATTGTATTGTATTGTATTGTATTGTATTGTATTGTATTGTATTGTATTGTATTGTATTGTATTGTATTGTATTGTATTGTATTGTATTGTATTGTATTGTATTGTATTGTATTGTATTGTATTGTATTGTATTGTATTGTATTGTATTGTATTGTATTGTATTGTATTGTATTGTATTGTATTGTATTGTATTGTATTGTATTGTATTGTATTGAGAAGATTTCCACAATAATATATACATACTTATGATACAGTATTTACATTAGACACTAAATTGTGGGGGAGGTCTGAAAAAAGCTTAAAAGCTTGTACAGGCAGACCCCCTGTATCGGGTACCTTAAGGGTACAAAAAATATATATATATCTAAATAAATATTGGAAAAGGATTACTTAAGAAGAAATAAGAGAATAAGAAGAAGAAAATCAACAAGTTAATCATACATCACTACTGAGCATATAACACCATCTCATCAGGTTAATCCTTGGCTGCATTAAGCAGATGATCCTTAAAGCACTTAGAAAATCTACTAGTTGACGAGCAGGCTTTTAATATATTTGGGAGACCGTTCCAAAGAGTAGCACCAGTAAATAGGAGGGACTTACAATAGCTTAAAGTGTTTGCTTTAGGAATGTAAATGAAAGCATTGCTTCTGGTAGGATAGGGATGGACATTAGAATTGAGAGAAAAGAAGGTACAAAATACGTCGGGGAGCAACTGATTGGAGTACTTGTACATGAAGCTACCAAGCTGATACTTAAAAATATCATGGATTTTGAGAATCTGCAACTGGGAGAAAAGTGGTGAAGTATAAGCTAAGAAATTTGAATTGGTGATAATGCGAACTGCTTTCTTTTGCATAACATACAGCTTAATGATGCAATGTGAAGAGGCATTACCCCAGATAATGTTACAATATGACAATTGAGAATAAATCAGTGAATAATACAGAGTTATAAGGACTGACCTAGGAACAATATTTTTATCTTGTATAGAACTCCAACAGCTTTACCTACTCTCCCGCAAATAACATTAACATGATCCTTCCAATTTAATTGGGAATCAAGATAGAGGCCTAAGAATTTTACAGATTGTTTCTGAATAATATTAACATTGTTAATAATGATGTCAATTGTTTTGTTACAACGGTATTGGTAAGGATGAAAAAATACAAAATGGGTCTTACTGGTATTAAGAGATAATTTGTTTACATTAAACCAATCACAAACTATTTCCATGTCATTGTTGATAATTTGTGCAGAATACGTCGGGTCTTCAGACTTAAACAAAATACTGGTATCATCAGCAAAAAGGCAAACTTAAGATTTTTTGAACAAGCAGGGAGATCATTAATATAAATTAAAAATAATAAAGGTCCTAGGATAGAACCTTGTGGAACACCACATGTTACGTCATTACAAGTAGAGGCAACGCCATTGACATGCACAAAGTGCTTACGGTTACTCAGGTCGCTACAAAACCAATCGTGAGCAATACCACGAATACCATAATGTGAAAGTTTATGAAGAAGAATACAATGATTGACTGTGTCAAAGGCCTTTGAGAGATCCAAAAATAAACCTAGGGTGTACTTTTTATTATTGAAACCTTCAATTATGTAATTAACTACATCAATAGCTGCCATAGAAGTAGTATAATTTTTACGGAACCCAAACTGACTTGAAGAGATAACGTGATGTTTATCAATAAATTCAATAAGTCGGTTATACACAAGTTTTTCAAGAATTTTGGAAAAACACGGTAATATGGAGATGGGTCTATAGTTAGAAGGTAAGCTGTTGTTTCCAGATTTGAATACGGGAATAATCCTAGCAACCTTTGTACCGTCAGGGACTACTCCATTAGAAAAAGATAAGTTAAATACATATGAAATAGGATTACATAGAACAGTTGACACTTCCTTCAATACATACATGGGGATTTTATCAACACCGCTAGATGAGGTAGGTCTCATAGCCTTTATTACTTTAAAAATTTCAGAGGGACAAGTTGGATACAAAAAGAGAGAGTCGGGTGGAGAGTTTTCTTGAAGGTAATTATGAAACGAACATGATCCAGCAGGGATACTGTCTGCAAGCTTAGATGCAACCGTTGAGTAGTAACTTGAGAATGCATGTGCAATACCAGTACTATCACTTAAAGTTTCTTCAAGATAATTTATAGAAGATATAACATTACTTTGACTTGTGGGTTTAATGATAGCATTGATATTTTGCCAGATTTTTGTTATATTTGATTTGCAACTTTCAAATTTACGTTTATAGTAAGAAGTCTTAGTCACCCTAATAATATTTATAAGCTTGTTTTTGTATACTGAATATTTTTGTTTACGATGTGGAGTAGGGTTACTAATGTAAGCTCTATATAGTCTATTTTTAGTGTTCACTGAAGTAAGAATTCCACCAGTTATCCACGGTGTGCGATGTTTAGGTCGGGTGCGTTTCACATTTTTTACAGGACAATGATAATCAAATAAATAAGACACGGCCTGAATAAGACTATCGTAAGCCTTGTTAACGTCTGAAATTACATAAAGCCAGTCCCAGTTAACATTATTTAAAGCGTGGAAAAAAACTTGTAATACAACGAGGACTCAGGTCCCGATTATGATATAATGAATTAGTAAACGTACGTGGTCTCTTGATATGATGAATACAATAAATAGGTAGGTGATCACTTACATCTGTAACAATTATACCAGCTGAGGAGAAGAGAGTAATATCATTACAAATAATATTGTCAATCAGCGACACAGAGGAATCAGTTATTCTTGTAGGTTTACAAATAAGAGGCACAAAAGATGGAAGAGTACATGAGGTCTAAAAAATCTGTGGCATAGAGGTCTTCCCCATACTTCAATATATCAATGTTAAAGTCACCCAACAGGAAACACATATTTTTAGTACTTAAAATTATATCAATCTGGTTACTAAGATCTTCAATAAAAGTACGAAGTGAGGTACTAGGAGGACGATAAATAACACCAATAATGGTCGGCCTATGATTATTCATAACTTCTATGAACATGGACTCAAAAGAACTGGAAACTATCTTTAGATCATCCCTTATTGTAAATTTTGTGTCATTTCGTATATAAAAACCTACACCACCGCCACGTCGATCATGTCGATCGTTATGAATAAAGTTATAGTTGGGAATAGAAATCATATGAGTAGGAGTATTAGGACGTAACCAGGTCTCGGTAACACCAACCACATCAAAATTATTACTAGTAACACAGTTTAATAAAGTAAGGATATTATCATGGTTCTTCCATAGACTACGACTATTTATGTGGGCTACATTAAATTTAGGACACTTTAAATCACTTTTAAGGATATTGGAGAGTTGGTCAGTATCATTATATGCAGAATCAATGATGTCATGATTGCAGGTGTTGTATTCATTATCATTAGGAATATCTGAAATGTTACTTTCAGAGAAAAGATCATTAAGCTTAGAGGCATTTAAAGTTAAACAACTATTTGATATGTTCATCAAACGTATGTAGGGAATGATTACGTAATATACTTACTAGAAACCATGGACTGAGAGGCGAGCCATGAAGGAAGAGGTAAGATATGCAAGCTCCAAGAGGATATAAGATATGTCAGAAGTAGAAAAGACTGAACGTTACTGCCAGCAAGAATAATTTACAAACTGTTTAAATCACTAAAGCCATGGATACGTCGTTTTCCTTCACTACCGTCTGGAGCTTTCACAATGCAGGTGATGCGACCATCTACCGTCCAAGCAGAAGAGATTTTGGGGTGTGTCGAAACTTTTTTAGCAGTTCTCTGTTTCTCGGTGTAAGGTCTTCCTGAACACCCATGCCAGTTGACTTCAGCTTCCTTGGGGATTTGATAAAACGGGACCGTGCTGCGTAATTTGTGAACTTAACAATAACAGGTCTGTGTCCTTTAGCGTTAGGGTTCCCAATGCGGTGGCTGCGGTCAATGTCTTGTAATGAGAGGGGGGTGTGCAGTTTTTCTTCCGCCAGTCTGAGGATGATTTTGTCCGTGTCTTCATTCTCATTTTCCGGAATACCTGTGATCCTTAGGCAGTTGCGGCGTGAGTACTGTTCAAGATTGTTAAGTTCAGCCTTGAGTTCCTCGACGGTAGCAGAACTTCGGTCTGTTTGGTCCTTTAGCTTGGTGAGATCACGATTACTTTGCTCCAGTTTACATTCTAAGTCATGAATTTTTCCTGTGTGCTCTTCTAGGGAAGCATTTATTTTTTCGAGCGTCGAACGAATAGCTTCTCTTACAGCCGTTGATATAAGGAGCCGTATTTCACTGCTTTCTACAAGAGACTTGATGATGCTGCTGACCAATTCATCGTGATCGGAACTCTCACTGTTCTTGGACCTGGTTGAAGTCGGCATAGCGAAGCAGCTTGGAGGAGCGGATTTTTGTATCGATCGAAGATAACCCACAAGAGAACTATAGAAAAACTATAGCAGATAGGCCAAATCTTTGTTAACAAACAGATTATAATCTGATCTTTGACCTGGTGAGCACTCAAGGGTGGCTTGACCAGGTCCTCCGTCTGGTTACAAGAAAAGCAGTTTCCACTAAAAAGCTAGGCTTTATGATGAAGCAACGGCGGAAAATATAGGCTGCTTGTCTCTCTGATCAGATTTAAGGTGAGAAACTTTCAGTCTTTTTAGAGAGAATGCAATCAACTCTAAACCTTCAGCGGGCTGAAAAACGTATCATCTACCCCATGTTAAGGTAAAACACACATTAGAATGATAAAATGTCCATGCCTTGTATGCAAAAACGAGGTTTTCGTTAAATCTCTGTAGGAAGTGAGTCGCTGGTTGCGGGGTGCACTTGCCTTAAACATGTCATCCTCCATGAAGTTGTGCTTTAACAGTATCCGTAGTTAAAAGCGATCAACTTTCCGCAGACCAAACTTCTAGGAGCAGAATATGTTGAAAATTCCAGGAAACCTTGAGAGCTTTTCCTGATTTCACCTAAAAATTTAGCTGATGACTTCCTCTAACAAGATGAGAGAAGCGTTGCATGATCAAACGGCATCCAATTGGTTGCGAATTTATTGGAACGCAAAGACATAGCCGAAAAGGCGAACGATTTTATAGAACAGTGAAATGGAGTAATAGCTCCAATGAACATCGGCAGAGTCGGCTACGCAGTTGCAACAGCCGCCACAAATGAGGAAATTGTTTGGAGATATACACTGATGAGTTATTTCCCACGCAGATTACATTAATGTCAGTTATATATAGACTTCTCCGAAGTAGACCGCTAGATTTTGAGTGGCATATGCAATCAGCGCAGAACACATTCTAACATTGTATTGGAAACACTTTGGATATCTTTGACGAGTATACATCCGCTCAGAGAGCCACTGCAGGGATCATGCTGAATCCTGTTCATAAGGTAAACAGTTTGTCATTTTCTGAGTATTTCGCCAATTCAATAGTTTCTAAAATAAAATATGGAGCGTTTATAGGAGAGAATTCGGAATTTCATGAAAGAGGAGTTGGGAAAACCACACTGTAGTTGACTGGTGCAACAAATAGCAAATTTACGAATTTTTCACTCTCCGGAGCTAGGGGGAAATCTCCCCCTGCTCCAGGCTGTTGTAGCTACGCCACTGAATTCCGCGTGAAAGTCGGATGCTCTTACCGTTAGACCAAACACGTTGTCCACGTGACTCTAGAACCATTTATGAAACGTGATAGTTTAAAGGAAACTGAAGTCTTCCTTTATCGCCGGATCCATTGACATGTAGTTATAGTCGTAGATTTCGAAAAAAAAAAAAAAAAGTAAAAGAGGTTTTTAAAATATTTTCCCCGTGTGTCTGGAAATACAATTCAACCACTAAATGTTTAGCAATTAAATGTGACATGTTTCATAACAAAATATTTGAGAATAAGACACTCTAAATTACACTTTAAACAGAATTGGGTAAAGTGTTCACCAATCGCTGGTCACGTATGTGACAATACTGAAATTGGATAATTTTTTTCATTAATTGGTCAGCCAAGTGGTGGGTTAATTTTTTTGGGGGGTCGATTTTTGTGAGTTTTACTTGAAATTTTCTTCATCTTTGGTGGAGAAGAAACAGAAATTTGCAATCCTGGGTGACATGATTTATATCAAAGGACTACGAAAATCTAAATTTCACTAATTTTCCGTGACGTCACATCCGCAGACAGCTTTTATCGGATATGCGTAGCCCACTGAAAGCTATTTGTCAATGTGACATCATGGTTTTCTCGTACCGCTCGTATATTTAAACAGGATGGCAAATTTTTGGTTCTTTACGACAATGGAAAAAATCAGATCGTAATCCGATCCGATATCGCTGGGCTTAAGACAATAAATGAAGACGATTTATGGCAGATGCGACCCCACTAATGGCTGCCTACAGTCATGAAACACAAGCGCTGATGCAGGGAGTCGTCTATAATTGTCAAAAAGATATGACATGCATGTATGTAAAATTTTGCCTAAATTAGGATGATCAATAAACTAAGTTGAAAATCACAACAAGTTAGCCTTCCACTGACCAGTAGTCGGTATATTTTTGTTTTTCTTGGGTAGCTCCGATAATCGGGTGTAAAGATTGGCTTAAAAAAATTAGCAAGTGCTCACATGTCGTGTTTTTGTACTTACAATGGTGTCATGGGAGTCATACTGATACAGGAAGATGACTTCGGAGAAAACCGTGGTTCTTTAGGTCCTCAGATGCGAAACGTTTTATATTTGTTCCTTTTGCGAAATAAAGTTGATATTGATTATGTGGGATGTTTTATTGCTTTTCTATTTTCAAGCTTGAGCCGTTAGAGGAGGGGTTCAAACCACCTGAACCACCCGCTTCACTGTACTCATGCGTGAGTCAATATCGTTTTCAACCAAGCCCTCTTCAGTGATAGCAGCCTGCACTGATTTAGACACATGAAATCCCATGACAGCTGATTGACCTCACGAGAACAATGAAATAACCCGAATGTTTATTCTTTTCGCGCGTCCGTCATAGTGTGCGATCATCCCTACGAGCATTTCACGTAAAGTTCCCAAATGCTGGTTGTAAGTCGGTCTGTTACTTGAAAGAATATCACTCCCTCTTATTTGACGTGTAGTTCAAGACTCACTTAGTATAAATGTTTGAACTATATTCATTGTTACTTCAGTTCTTTCCAAATAGATTCACGCGTCGCATCGGCTACATGTTGCTCGCTGCGTTTTTCATTTTCATGTTGATCTGTTCAAATCCTTCCATACGAAGAGTGACTGTTTTGTAGTTTGATAAATGTCGTGTGATAATTTCGAAAAGATCATTTCTGACAAAAGTAGACTTGGTTTTTCAAGATTTCGCCTCGTAACGAAAATCGGGGCTGTTCTTCGCAGAGATTGAAATTTTAAGCAAAATTTCGTAAAGGAAAGATTATCAACGAAGCAGATTCGTATTGCTTTGCAGAGGAGTTTCTTGTACAATGGTAAGCAAATATATTCATATACGTTCCAGACTCTTCAATTGACGGTAGTATTAACTGTAATTTTTTAACTTATAAATTAATTTTATTCTAGTTATATCTATTTAAGTCTCATTGTAGCCGGTTAGGGTGAAGCCTTCTAAAACTTTTTCGCTCTCTATAAAAACTTAAGCTGTCATTGATTAATCAATTAATGAAGTTTTAAAAATCTTGCCATCTCTAAAATTGTCGCTTTCTTCTCCCTCTCACCCATCTCTCCACTCGGCACCTCCTGTGCTTGACTCCGGATTTTTTATGACTGTCGTAGATACTGTCGTGACACAAAATCTAAACAAAAAGGAAACTCTAGGAATGATTATGATTTGTCACGAAAACTAATTTAATTCCTATATTTCATTTAATTTCAGCGAAAATACTTTATTTCTTTTCCAAATGCGATCAATTTCCTTAAAGGGATTTGTAGCATTGCTTTTTTTTTGTTTGTTTTTTTCGAATTTCTTGTTCTTAAAACGAATTTGTTCAGTGTTTGTTTTATAGCAAATTTTCTTGTGCTTAAAGCGGCTCATTGAGTTGGTTCATAAAATTCAACAAATTTTTCCAAACTTGTTAAGTTTTCTTCACATACCAATGACAAATGGCCAGTCTTAGACAATCCCCATACCCTACTTACAAATAACTGTTTTATGAGTGAGTACTTAATGGTTCAAGATTGTTTTCAAAAATTCGTGACCAGACACTTTTTCAAATTATGTACAAAATCGTTACAAGTCAGGACACTAGAAGATTCAAAATTGTAACGTTTTCTGTGACTTTTGGACATGAAACTTGACTTGTTATGCTAACTTTAAGCATTATTATATGGTAGGGACCCTTTGAGACTCTCATTGAGTTATAGTATTCACTCAATGAGCCTCTTTAACATCGATGGTTACAGATGCAAAACAACAGGAAAATAGATGTAGCTTTCTTCAAATGGAAATATTTCAGTTGAATGATTTGTTGCTGAAGAATAACTATTTATCACAAAGTTTTTAAAAATAACATCATGCAACGTAGACAAGACTTCATGGTCTGATGGTATTTCGATAAGTTAGTAAGTTTGATGGAGTTTTACGGCCCAGTTTACAACCAATTGGTTCAAGTCGAGCCTGCCGGCATTTTGATGAGACAAAGCATTTACTGGAGTTAAACGAAAAATGGAGTCACACTAATTTGAACTGGTCTAATAGACAATCATATTTCATACATGGATCGTAAGAATTTTCCTTCTCAATTGTGAAATTTACTGATTTACACTTTGGATGACCAATAAACATTGTGAAAGACCTAAAATATCATAAAAGATGGTCGGAAAATAAATAAGACGAAAAACTAGCTCTAACGACAGTTGCTCGTCACTTCAAACTACATTTCGGGTAGGGATAGACAAATTTTTTACTTCGTTTTGTTCTTTGATTGACATCACATTCAAAAAAAGCAGAGTGGTTCGTATTACACAGCATGCGCACAGGAAGTGTTTTATTACACATTAGGGTGGTGCGTACTCATTAGGAGAGAGTCGATGCGCACTGTTTAACAAGACTGTAAGAACTGAAGAAAGATGCTCTATTTTAAGAAATAAACATGCGTTGCGACTGTAAAGGTTGGGTTTAATTCAGTTATTGGATGGGATAGCAAGCATTAAGCGGATTGGGAGAAATTGTAACTGTCTATGGCGACGAGTATCTCTGTAAGTATTGAACATCGGTCAACTGAAAACTCTTATTCAGTGCAAAATGGTCTTGCTATATCTTTTAAAAACAAATACAAAGACAGACAAAAAAAATGTTCTGGCAAATATTCCCCCAAATTCCTGTTACCTTTGTAATAATTTTGTGTTCTTTAAATTTACAGCCATTTTTGGCATTGCGGCCTACTATTGAAGGCATTACTGGAGTTTTCATTTAAGTACAAAATTTAAAAACACTTTTTTTTTTAATTCTACGCTTTTTGTGGTTAAATATGCATTAAAATTGTGAGAAAAGTGCTGCAGGGAAATGGACTTTCACTGCATCGTTAGTGGGATAATATAAACACAACTTCATTGATGTAGATTGTGAAACATCTGTGTTAATTTTTAATGACTATATTTTCTTGGTTCTGTCTGATCTGCAATGTTCATTTCGTGGTCTGCTTTTTTAAAGTTAAAGGGGTACATTGAGTCGACATCAATACCTTGACGAGGATATCGATCACTCACCAATATCGAAACAAAGTTATCGATAACTACTTGTAAATATTGTATTTATTTTACAACCTTTGTTTTGTACAAAAAAACTTGCTTTAACGAGGGAGTTGAAAACGGGTTGATGCGCACTGTTTAACTGTTGTATGACTAGTGCACCAATCAACAAATGTGTAGAAATACACATAGTTGTGTAATAAATTTACACACCATGTGTATAAATTACACAGTGTTGTGTAAATTCTACACATGTTGTGTAAATTTTTTACACAACTATGTGTACTTTCTACACATTTGTTGATTGGAGGACTATTCACACAATGTTGTGTTAACACTACACAACATTTTTAGAGTGTGTATTGTATTGCATTGCATTGTATTGTATCGATTGTATTCTTTGTTCCGGTTAAGCATTAGATTAGGGATTAGGGTTATCGAAAGCTAGTTAGCAAATTTCTGGTTAAACATTGTGCATCGCCCTTTTAAAGAGGTACTGCTAAATGACAAGTTGCATATCGAAAAGCTACGCCAAAAACTTAAATATAATTTGAGTTGAACTTGTTTGCTTTCTTGCTTGAAACGGTTTGTGCATAATATAAAATGAAAACCTTGTTCACCATTTTTAAAAGTAAGTAGGATTGTTAATTACTCATTCATGAAACACTTATATTCATATGCAGGATATTAGCATTTTCTAAATTTGAATGTTTGACCACTTGTGATAAGTATGTTAACAGTTTTTTACATGTTTGGAAATAATGATGACTCTCAAGAACAGACTCAATGTGCCTCTTTATAAGTTCGTTGAATTTGTATGCAATTTTCGTTCAGTTTTACGAGATGTTATAAGATTTTAAAGAACAGTTATGAGCAGTGTTGTAACAAGTCACGACCCGAGTCACTTCCTCTCAAAATGATTGTGACTCTGTAGAGCTTAGGAGTAATTTCCCCCGTTGAAAAAGTACAGTGACTCGAGTCACTTAAAAGTTTGAAAACTGGTGACTCGAGTCACTAATCTAGTGACTCGATTACAACACTGGTTATGAGTACTGTTGGTGTTGTAATTAAGTCGAAAACTTATTTTAATGGACTAGGTTCTAAATCTTTTTGTTTGATTTTGTAATATTAGGCTACCTCCAAGCTCGGTTTGGTTTTGGTTCCTCGTGGTGATAATTAACGTGACCCCATCATGTATGGAATAAGTACCTTCCTTTACTCAGCGTGTTGAAATTTTTTTTTAAATCAATTTGCAATATTCTTTAACTTTCTTTTTTAATTTTAATTTGAGATTAAATGCTAATATTAATACGTCTAGTTTTAATTTTTATATGTAAGTATGATGATGTGCATATTTAATGAAAAAGTTCACCTTTTCCTCTTTTAGAGAAGCATGCTAAAATTTTGTTTTTAAAGGTCTAACAGTACTTATGATTACATTGCCTGCGTTACATTTAATTGCGTCAAATTGAAGAAATTTGTGGCAACGTTGCTTGTTTTATAAATGTTACTTCCGATTTGTGGTCCGCCTATCGTTGAGCATGGCTGCTATTTTTGTCAGGGTGGGTATGACCACATCGATTTTTCACAAGTTGTTAAATTTGTTTCAAAATTATGCTAAGGGTTAGAGTTAACAGAGGGGAATGCATTCACCTCATTGAAATTAGTGTACCAGACTATCTGGTTTTATGAACGCCTCTTGAGAATTAAGTGGCAATTTGTTTCCTTCTAAACTCTGATATTACTTATCAACTGCTCGGTTTCCCTCGAAAATGCGATATTTAAATCCTGAAATATCAGGAAAGTTAGTTAGCGGAGAAATTGGGAGATAATTGTGAGATATAGTTGTCGTTTCAAAACACTAGGTTTGAGACGACAGAATTTGCCCTTAAAGGGCCGATCCTCTCACCCCAAACAGTTCCAATTCTCCTAACCTACCCACTTTGGTTCCTCCCACAGCTGTTTATATACCTCATCCTCATCAATACACAATCCCAGTTTTTAGCTTCAGGGTGGGTACACAAGACCCCAATCTGAAGTCAAAACACTCTCAGTAAAGTATATACTGTTTAATATAAGCTTCAGTGCTCTGCATTTTTAAAACTTGTTGTCAATCAAAGAACTGTACCAATCGAAAGTTTCCTTGGACTACTACAAAAATTATGGTTTGGGTGAGATTTAAGTCAGGGTGATATCTGACTCGTTCTTTCCTAATCCGGGGTCACGGTCTTTATTTACAAACAAAATCTTTCGACAAGTTTTCATTTTTTAACTTGGGATATCCCAGCCAACATGCCAAGTTGGGCCCTAAATGGAATCCAGCTAGGCTACTTCCTGGGCCCCGGCTGGGATCCAATTGTGTTTGTCAGGTGTTCCCACGCGGGACCCAGCAGGACTAGCCTTTACCAGCTGAAGCCAAGCTGGGTCGCAGCTAGTAAAGCTGGGCCCAGCTGGGCCACATTGGAACATTGACAAAGACGAATTGGTCCCAGCTGGAGCCTATTTAGGGCCCATCAGGGTTCATTGTCTGAGTAGCCGACTTCCAAAGGTTAATTCGTCCTCTGGAAGGATTATTCCATTCTTACCCTGGGAAAAATGATGTCGCATTCTGGCAATCTGTTATATTTTTTATTCAATTTTCAGTGATGAATGGGACTTGAATTAGTGATTTTTTGTCTTTGAATCAACGTAGTAATATTGATTTTTTTTACTATATTACATAAATGTACGGGACTGTATTATTTTCGTAGGTGGGGGGCAGTGATATTTGCCCAAAACCACATTTTTGCCTTACTGACACAAAATTTTCCGTCAGAACTAGTCAGGTTTCTGGCATGGGCTGCATTCTAGCCAGAGGAACTGCAAGTGAGTTTTCATCAGTTGACACAGTTGCGACACAGACATTTGATCAGATGAGATATGTATATAGACGCTTCCATTAAACGGAAACAGCTACTTGCGTGTACATTCTGACAATTTGAGTCTTTTTACGAAAATGAAATTTCTTGCACTTGTCTTAAAGTATTGCTCTAAGTGCAGCCTTTGTCACTTTAAATCATACTTCTCGTCGACTTGTCTCTCACCGTGTTTAGGCATTAATGATCGAACACTGCTCCGGAAACCCTAAAGCTTTGAATGACAGAATGCACAGGAATTGGTTGATTTGTTATTTGTTGTTTAGTCTTATGCTGTTAAATTGTACATTGGAATTCTCCCTAGGCTCCGTATTGGTTCCTCTTCTCGATAAAATTCATACACTTCATTTCTAGCTGACGTCATTCAGTAATGCAATGTGATGTTGTGCTTTTACGCTGACGATACTCAACTTTTAACTGAGCTTAAAAATCGTTCTGTTATTTTTTTATTTGTATTTTTTTTTTTTTTTTTTTTTTTTGAGGTTTTCGTTCTGTCTCCATGTCAAGTATAAACTTTGCAAGTCTTTCTCGGCGATATCATTCCCTGACAAATGTTTAAAATGTTGAACCATCCAATCTAGTAAATGCTCAGATTTAGCAACTATACCTATCTAGAAAATATGTCCTTTCTCTATTTACCTAACAACTTTCATCCCGTACCCTGTATTCGCGAGGATGGTCACTGAATAAGGGGGAAAGTATTCATGGAAGAGCAGTGATTGGAGGTTCTTTTTCCAGAGGGGTGAAATTTGATTTGGTAAATAACTTAGTCCGAGCAGACTTTGCAGAGTCTACGTCAAGTACAGTACCGCAAACTTGTGAATTACTTAGAGATTATAGTTAAAGAGCTCTCTTAATTCAAAAGATTTAAAATAAGTCTAATAGAGTTAAAATAATCTAAAAGAATGGAATTAGTGACCAATCTAACGTCCGATTGGTCACTAATTACAATCTTTAAGGCTTACACTCCAATGTTTTAAATCTTACGGTTTAGGTTAGTTAGTTAGATGGAGTTTTACCGCCCAGTTTCCAACCTATTGCTTCAAATCGAGCCACTCACGGCCTCTTTTTCAGTTGTGGCTCACTGGCTTGTTTTCCCTACTCTATCATATGGGGAGCATCACGCACAACGGCAGTAGGTTCCATTTTTAGAGTTCTTACGGTTTAGGAGAGAACAAATGCTATTGAACTTTTATGTATTAATAAAAAATTAAAGAAATGAGGTGTAGCCAGAGGATAAGTGTAACTTTTTCATCATTTTTCATTAAATATGTGTTCATTTTTTCCAATATTTAAGATCAATATAATTTGAGTAGCACACGGATTTTTTCAGGTGAGGCGACCCAAAGCAGCGTAAGTGTATTGTAACTTTCTGCTTGCAAGACCCCTAAAGCTGCGCAAATAAATTAATCCGCCCACTAATGTGAAAGGGAACTTTCTGGCGTATGCTAATGTATGTAATCCTACTACAGTTTGTTCTCTGAAAGGCATATCCTACAATAAACCCAACGATTTTTCTATTTTCTTCTACAAAATCTCAAGTTTCATAGCTCCACTCTTAAAGGTCAAGCAGTTTATCCTCTTCAACATAATCATCCAAATTTTATTTTAAAATAGGAAAAACAATTTTCCTTTTTTGGAGGGGAGGGGTCATCGGAATTATGCATTCATCTTCTTTTGCCTACTTCGGACTTTCAGTATGGTCCCTCCTCCCGTCGGAGAGTCTGACCCCCGGAGGGGGAATCCCTGTTTACCAATTCAAACGATAAAAGAATAAAATATATTAATATGACATACTTTAAATATAAGCTTATCTTTTTAATCTGAAATTAACACTAAGTTTTCATTCTTCGTTTCATCTTTCCACAGCTTTTTTCTCCATCTCCTTCAAAGATGAACTAACTAGTAGGACTAGAAATAAATTGTTCTTTCCTGGAAGCAAGTTTTCCTACGGGATTCGTAACTAAAGTTTAATTAAAGATCCATGCAAGGCTACAAGGTTATTATGAACTCGAACGAGCAATAAAAGCCGGGTCCGCGTGAAGTGAAGTGACATGCCTTCCGATTAATGTTGATGAAGTTGCATTAAGCCAACAAAATGGGGGAATTCTTTTACATTCTTTTGTAAAAGGGTATATGGTTTTACTATCTCATATAACACTGCAGAGAGACGGACCTAAGTACAATGAAAATTAACAGTTGGCAGATTTGTTATCAAAATAATGCAATTTCAACAAAAACTTAATAACCATTGTGAAAGCATTGTGAAAACGAAAGCCAGTCGCTTTCTGTTTGATCACTTCAAACATCTCCGTAATCGCGACGCCTAGACTGTTGTAAACATTGTCGTCTTAAATTAAAAATATGGAGGACTATTTGTTTTCTTCAATGTCTTATCTCAGCACACTGGCAAATATTACACCTAATGTGGAGATCAGGGGAGAATGGGGGATGTTCACAGCCTATGCTGTCTTACTGCTCTTTGGTGTCACCGGAAACTTCAGTATTATTTTGCTCGTAGTCTGTAATTACAGCCTCCAAAATACCGCCAATTTACTAATCCTGAATATCGCGGTTGGCGATTTTCTGGTCTTGATCTTGTGTGTACCTAGCTTAATGATTTTACATATTTTTCATTCTTACCCTGGTGGGTCATTTTACTGCAAGATAAGTTCATCTTTTCAAGTCACCTCGGCATGTCTTTCGTCTCTAACCCTAGCTGCCCTCTCCTACGAGCGTCACCAAGTAATTACTAATCCTCTCGGAGATAAACGAAGAAAGCCCTCCCTTCGTTTAAAAGTCACCAATATAATCGCAGCCGTGTGGACCGTGTCAATATTTGTAGGAATTCCATTTTTCATAACTGCAACCGATTACAATTTTCTGGATTTGCACGTATGTCAGTTTGTTCCGCATGGGACAGAGTTTGCCAAATATCTGAAATCAGCCATTTTCATTGTCAGTTTTCTTCTTCCTTTTATGGTTCTTGCCTTCTTCAATTTTCGCATCGCTTACTGCCTTTTATCGAGTGTCCAGGAAAATCGTAAGCGGGCTTTTTCTGTGGACGCTCCAGGCCAGGACCCACAGTCGAGATCAAGGAGAAAGCTTGCCTTCATTGTGTGTGTGATGGTTTTTATTTTCATCGCATCATGGTTGCCATATCACATAACCATTTTCCTACAGGAGTTTGGAAGCACAAAATTAAAAGTATCATCGGTTATGTCCGCGGTCCAAAGAGTAATTTTCTTGCCCCCGTACATGAGTTCTGCGATAAATCCTTGGATTCTCTATGCTATGAGCTCCGGATACCGCCAAAAATTATTGAAATTAATCACATGTAAGCGGGATACTAAACTGGATAGATTTCGACGTACAGGAATAGTTACTTTCCGAAGCATTGTTACAACCAAGTCAAGCATTGATAGCAGCAAAAATGTGGGGTAGCCTACCGATGCCTATATCTGCAATTGAGAAAAATGCGTCATATTCATGAACCAGTTTTGACTGTTAGAGTATCCTTCAGTGATGAAGAGCACATTTTTATTAATACAAGGGACTTATAATTACACAAGACGGTTTGTTCGTGACACTTGCTAGCAAGTACAAATCAAAACCACTGAAGATGGTATGAAGAGAAAGCGCAAGTACTAGCCCTGGTTGAATCCAGCTCTTGATCGATTAATTATTAAAGGGCCAATCCTCTCACCCCAAACTACACTTCTTGTAGAGGGGTACAGAAACTCTCCATTGGTCCAGCTTTTTGATAATTCAAACAATGCAGATTATCAAAGCTTATATCACACAGCATGAACTGTACTGAGAGTGTTTTGATTGTGACATAGAGCTGTCCTATACTCACCCTGAAGCAATAAACTGAGATTGTGACTCGATAAGGATGAATTACAGACAAATGGGGGAGGGGCTTAAGTAAGAAGGTTAGGAGAATTGGTACTGTGTGGGGTGATAGAACTGGGCCTTTAAGTGCATGCACAAAACAAGCAAACTACCTGCCATACTCTCTTGTCAGTGTATAAATGATCTGCCGCTAACTCTACATTATGAATTGTGTATGAAAGGTATATATCAAGGAAGCAATACATCGTTCCCGCGGCAAATTTGAAAATTTGCACATGCGCTGTGTAAGCTGAGTCGTGTCGATGGACTTCAGCGGCTGACCAGCGTGTTGAACAAGCGGGGACTTTTGACGGTGATGTGGTCGTGGAGTATAAGTGTCAGTGTAAGCCTGCGTAGCTGCCTTTAAATATGTACTATTTTATAAGTGATCAAAGTGAATGTTTAAGAAACTCAATACATCTGCGTTACGGGATATCTTTCTTCTAGGACAAGAATTTCTATCAGTATCAAATAGCCTAATAGAATGATTATTGATATTGGATTATTGGAACACGTTTAAACAGAAGAAATCGGGAAAATGGTCGAAACTTTCCCGAAATGAAGTGGTCACAAGAATTGCGTGGAACATGATGAATGTTTGCATGTTCGTAAAGAATGTTTTTGCATGAAAATGGAGCTAATCCAACAGTAGCTTCGACTAACATCATGGAGGCACACTGGCGCAACTGTAAGGGCTCGACCCTGCTGGAATGAACCCGTGACCTCTACAAAACTCATCCCACTTGATTAATCGATGCAAACAAAAGGATAGTCCTTTGTAAAGGAAAGTGAGTCATGCAAGACTGAAGAAACATCATAAGTGTACGACGTTTTCTGGTCTTTTTTTTCTTTAACAAACGGTAAACTTTGAATAGAAATTCAAATTATGTTACTAAAATGTCATAGAAACACTTGCGTGTCAATTATGAAGAAAAGTATTACTATAAGCAGAAAAAGACACTGATCGAGTTCTTTATAGCATTGTCAGTGAAGATAAAGGGATGACAAGTAAGTTACCACTATATTTTCGATGTTCTCTCTCTTTCAAATGATATTTCAACATGTTCTCATTGAAAACGGAAAATGTGCAGTTTTAAACTTCGCAAGTGAGCTCTCGCTCCTTCGGTTTTCTCGGAAAGCATATGACAAAGACTCTAGCCAAAGTTCACTCCCTGACAATCGTTATCTACTAAAACGAGTTTCTTTTGAATATTTAACTTTCCATTTTTCTTCAATTGCAAAAAAATACTGAATTACGCAACACCTTGATTAAGAATTATTGACATTTTAAACGGGTGTCCGTTTCCGCTTTGCGTAGGTTAGCGCAAGTACGGTTTCCCAGAGTGCATTTCACCGCGAGTGCTGAGGGTGTAAAGATTTGCGCAATAACGGTCACAAATGTCAGGTCTGCTTCCCTACTGTTACAACCTAGTTTGCCTGACTTCATCAAAACTGTTTGGACGATGAGCACTGATTAACCAGAAATTTCTTAACTGGCTAACATGATAGCCCTAATACCTAAACCGAACAAAGGAAATCATTGATACAATACAATGTCAACAGCCAATTAAAAGACCCATTGTTACAAAAGTGTGCATCTACACCCCTATTTAGCCAGACAAGACGTGCAGACTGAACAATGTAGTTTTTACTGTTATTGATCACGAGACATTTCTAGGAAGTAATATTCTAGAAAGAGATTCCTGTATATAAACAAATGTGGAATCCCCAAGTTTGGTACCTATGTACACTGGTAGTTCGGATTGCTGTATTATTCAAAGTCACGGTTGCATACATGTCCTAAATTGTGTCACGGATCAATTTCAATTGTGTAATGGTTTGTTAGAAGACCCTACGGAACCCTTTCTCTCAGAGGATTGAATTTTGCTCGACTCCAGATCCACAACCAGGGCATAAGCTTCCCCCAGTAAAACACCGAAATCTGTCCAATTCAGCAAAGTTTTGGCGGACTGGGGTCTGCAGCCCTTCCTCCGCCCCACCCTCCCGTCCTCTGGGGCCATGTTTTGTTATCATATTCACCACAGCTGTAAAAACCTTTGCATGAGCACATAAATGTCACTGAGATTACATATATCATTTTGCTAGCTTTTTAAACGGGCAAAATATGCCTGTCTGCAACTGCCATTTAAGGCCAGGTCACACTACAGCGATATCGGATCGGATTTCGCTCCGATTTTTGTGAGTTTTAATGTAATATCTCCTCCATCTTGGTTGAAAAGAAACAAAAATTTGTCAACCTGTGTAGATATATGAATTTTATCGCAGGACTACGAAATTCAAGTTATACCATTTATTCCGTGACGTCACATCCGGAGACAGCATTTATCGGCTAATCGTCTGATAAAAGCTGTTAGTCAATGTGACGTCACAAATTAAATAGTTGTAATTTCATTTCCGTGGTCCTTCTATACCGATCATATTTTTACAAAATACCCCTATACCGAGTCATATATTTACAAAATACCCCTATACCGAGTCAGATATTTGCAAGATACCCCTATACCGAGTCATATATTTACAAAATACCCCTATACCGAGTCATATATTTAAAAAATATGGCAAATTTTTGGTTCTTTCCGATAATGGATGGAGGAGATTTTAACTAAAATTCACAGAAGTCGGATAGAAATCCGATTCGATATCGCTGTATTGTGACCTGGGCTTAAATGTTAGCATAAGCGAAGCAAAAGACTGTTTCATGCAATTTTTTTAGATGAAAGAAAGGAAACATATAACTTCTGCTGCATAATTGGAATTTCAGTTTACCAAACGTCTAGTATATTAAAAATGTATTAAGTTCTATTTAGAGTTTGCAAAATGAATCATACTGATCCAGCTTTAATTATATAGCTTGTTCCATAGTAAAAATGTGAAATTTTGAAATTCGTTCACTGAACTATTTAATTGTGCAATAATTTGTAATATTCGTGTTGCATAAACCTCTTTGCACGCTTTGGCTTTTTTGAAATCTAATGTTTATATGACTTTGAAATGCTTCCTATTATTTTACGTAACGTGTTGGGCAGAGAGGAACCGCTTAGTCAAGCACTGAGCTGTTACGGTTGTTATTTGAGTAGTTCAACAATAGCATCACAAATTTAACAATTTAGCACTTTAAATTTTCAATTGGGTGAATGAAGTTCAACATTTTAGCTTTAAGCTCAGCAATGTCCTATGAAGATGGAAGATGGACCACTTTATTGAAATGTAGGCTATATTTTTTAAATTTCACACTTCGAGTAAAGACTTTCTTAAAAAAATCTATTTGTGAACGATTACAAGATTTGCTTTGGAATAATAGTGTTTTATAGTAAAAAGAAAGGTCTGTTACCGTCACCAGGGAGTTGTCAAATAGTAACTATCCTGGTGTAACAAAGGTCGATGCTAAACTCCCATAAATAAAGGTCATTTCATATGTTTTCAACAGTTCAAGGTTTAAAGAAAACCACCTTTCGGTACTGGTGTTAAAATTAAAGGGAAACTTCTGTTAGCCCACATTGAATTAGTAAAGTGATTCCTATTTCTTGTGAGAATCGTGTGCATTTTTTTCTTTCCTCAGTTGTGGAATATACTGAGAGTAAAGGTTTACCTTGGGATATGCAATATTACGTCCCACAATATTATGATGGTTTAATATGACCTCCACCATAAACAAAAGGAATTTTCTTCTCATCGCATCACATTCACATACTGAAGCCATGGTCACACTGCAACGAATTCTGATCGGATTCCGATCCGATTTTCGTATTTTGGTAAAATCTCTGGTGAGAGAGTAAAAAACTTCTCACCCAGTGTAAATATACAAATTGCATCTCCGAAATACACCGAAATACATTTATCGGATCGTGTAGTCCGATAACATCTGTCTATCGATGTGACGTCACGAAATAATTAGCATAAATTTAATTTTCGCAGTCCTTCGCAACAACTTCTATATTTACACACCTTGGCAAATTTTTGGCTCTTTCCGACCAGAGATGGGGAAGATTTAAACAAAAATTCACAAAACTGGATAGGAATCGGATCCGAATTCGTTGTAGCGTGACAGCGGCCTAACTATGATATTTATCAATAGAGTACATTGAGATGTAGTGTGTAGCTACATTTGTAAATATAAGTAGGTATAAAAAGTTGTAAGCCTTGAGTGAACGAATTAGCAGGCATGTCAATATACGTAGGAGTAACAGTTTCGAGGAAGCCGTACGCGAGCTGGAATGGCCTCGCTGGTCGAGGGATTCAATCTGGTGTTTTGGTGAGTGTTAGTGGTCTTGTTATGTTTGTACGGGTGTTGATGTTCAGTTTTTCAGGTCCTGGCCAAATGATATGAAGTCATCCTTTCGCCGGTCTGGTCGTGTCCGTTTTAGCACGTAAAAAGCACATAACGGTAATAATAAAAACTGAAGCGACATTTGTAAATACTAGCACACATTAATCAGCAGTATTATTAGAAATGAATTGGTAGCTGCGCCAGCTCAAGTATAGGAATAAAATACATGCACTCTATAAAGGTGATTAGGAATGAAACGTTTTTCGAAACATTTTTACCCTACTTTTGTAAAAACGTTTAGATGCTAGACACGAGTATCAAATTCCTTGTTTAATTGCTAAATATGTTCAGCGTTTAAACGTGTTTACAAAGCGGGGCTAAATAAGCGTTTAATTGCTGAAACGTTTTTCAGAGCGTAACTAAACAGTCACGTCAGTATTAATAGGAATCGGAGCTATTTAAATTTTTAAATATAATGTATATACAGTATTACACAGCGCTATGAGAAGGAATGAATTGCTAGCTGCGTCATTACAAGTAGGAAGGAAATAACTAAACGGTTAGTTCAGTGTTGATAGGACTAGCAGCTATACATATGTAAATACCAGTTCATATTACACAGTATTTATTACACAGCGGCATGAGTAGGAATGAATTGGTTGCTGCGTCAAGTTTGAACGAACAAAATAATAATAATAATAATACACAGTTCTTATAAAGCGCAAAACACACTGAAGTCCCTTTGCTCTGAGAAAAGAAAAGATGAAAGTCATAGAGAGGAGAAAAGGTAAGATTTAAGTAAGGTCTTAAAATTTGCGAGTGTTCTTGCTTCTTTAACTGTAACAGGGAGGTCATTCCAGAGACAAGCAGCAGAGTATTGGAAAGAACGGCAACCGTAATAATTAGTACAAACTGGAGGAGAGGAGAGTAGCAGTTTAGAACTGGAGCGAAGGCAGCGGGTAGGAGTGTAATTTTGGACGAGATCTTGTAGGTAAACAGTTACAAAATAAATAAAATAGTTACGTCACAAATAGAAATGGCAGCTACATTTGTAAATACTAATATGTATGAGAGGGCATCCAATGGTCCGCGAGAGCGATAATTTAAATGAGAAAGGGTTCGTTCGCGAGACCGACAGTAAGAAAAGGTTCGCGAGACCGAAGTGAGAAAAGGTCCGCGAGATCGAAATCAGAATAGGCCGTCCGCGAACCTGAAAATAAATGCAGTTCAGTCGGTTTTTAATGTCGGGACCCTATTTTGTTTTTAGTATCGCAAAGCTTCGGTCCCTGAACCCCTTTTGAAGCGGTCTGGCGAACCTTCCGTCCAATGGCGTCGCCAAGGGGGCCAGGGGGCACGTGCCCCCCCCCCCTCCCCGAAAAATCGTGTGCCCCCGTGTGCCCCCCCCCCCCACACCCAACTGAGATTTGAGATTTTCAAAAAAATGTCTTCTGTAGTCAAAGTGTGACTATGAATTTTTTAGGATTCGGCTCCTCGGTTGACAAGAAAAGGCAGTAAAATTTCATGTTTTCCAAGTGAAAATATCGCAAAAAACCTCGGAAATGCCCTTCCTGGCTGTCTGAGGGGTTGCATTTTTTCAAAATTTTCTTCACACTAATTCCGACTACGTCAATTGAAGGTAGCACACAGCTCAGGTAACCCTTAAAGCAGGATTAGGCCTACACTTTTCCTTCAGAGGATCACATCTAATTGCCCATCAACTGCCTTCTCTTTCTCTTTCAAGTTCAGTTCCTCTTCCTCAAAATGTCAGCCGGATCCGCTGTTGATAGTAGTTTCACTTACGTTAGTGTTGTTACCAAAAATAAAATCTTACTTGAAGTTGCCCTGCATTGTAAGTAATTTTTAGACCAGTGTAAAGACAACCCTTAAAAACAACTTTAATACCTCACAAACATGCTAAAACCCAGGAGCTTCCGGGGGTTTCACCCCCTGGATCCCCATCGGGGCTTTGCCTTGGACCCTACCAGGGGCCCTAAGGCGGCAGCGCCCCCTGTAAAATCGTTGTCCCCACCCCCAGAGCCCCCTAGAATGAAAAGTCTGGTGACGCCACTGCTTCCGTCTTGTGAACCCTATTACATTTTCGGTCTAGCGAGCTTCAACCACATTATATAACACATGGCTGTCAGTTTGAGTGAAGTAGTGAATTATCAACTGCGTCAGATTGAGAAGGAATAGCGTTTCAGTCTTTTCATTATTAATAGGAATAAAATAACAGCTACATTTGTAAATATTAGAAGGTATAACATAACGGCTGTAAGTATGAGTAAAAGTGAATTAGCAGTGGTGTCGGTATGGGGAAAAACACGTGTATCAACATAAGAATGAATAATGTAGTAATCGGGCCGAGATATAGATACTTAAAAAAAGGTTGTTGCAATGGCTGACTTGAAACAATTTTCGAACTGATACAAATTGTAACTTGTTCTTCGAAAAACGTTTTTTTGGGGGGGAGGGGTCTACCAAATGTTCCTGGTCGGGGTTCAATGTTCCCAAGGTTCGATGTTCCCCGTTTTCGTATATCCCGATTATGTGACGATGATTACAAGGTTCGTTATTCCCAGGGTTCATTGTTCCTAGAAGTTCCCAAGATTCCGGAACATTAAACCTCGGGAACAGTGAACCCTAGGAATATTATATAGTCCTACTGATTTATTTCCTCGATAGGTTTTCTGGGCCAATCGAGAGAGTAACTGTAACAGTTTCCGTTCTATCTAAAATTCTTTCCTTTTTGTTTCTTTTTCAACTTTCCAATCAATACTTATTCTACTCCATACATTTCCGCAACCACATGAAGTAGTTAACGTAGAACTCTCCAAAAATTTCCATTTGTTGGCAGCTTAATAGAGGGCAGCATACAACTTAATGGTGCTGGAACACAGCCCAAACAGTTTTCTAAAGACTGAAAGAGTCATTGTATTTCCTCAGGCTTAGTAACTGTCGGTTTGAATTAGCTTTACAATAGCTCTATAATCATCATTTATACCTACATTTCCGTCATAAGTTCATTACTAAAAATGGAAGACTTGTTGTAACAATTTAAAATGTACCGTACCTCAAGTGTATGCATGATTTCAAAAATATAAATTTTTAAAGATTGCAAAATAAATGCTATTGATATAACTCCCATTGCCTTACCTTGTTTCATTGCGTGGATATTAAATGTTCAAATGATCCGAATAGTCCATTGCACAACAATTTAGACCTTATTGTTGTACAACTCACATTGTTATACTTTGTTTTCTTGAAATTAAAAATGTTTACATTAGAGAATCCACTCTTGAAACTTAGACAAACTTTCCTTGTCGTTGAAATTCCTGCTTGTTACATAACTGACAAAGAGCAACATTGTTTCAGATTACAAGGTCCAGTGACCGCATTTTGTTGTCTGAGGTTTTCTATTGTTGTAAAATCGGTCAAGTCGTTACATCAGCCAAGTCATGACGTCCACTTTGAAGGGGCAGAATTCTCTAATGATATGACCTTGAACCCTTCCTGCTTTCTTGTTGTACAAGGAAGACCTGGGAAGTCATGTCACCCCAAATAGAAGCAGTCGGGATACTATCAGATTTTGGTACAAGGTGCAATAGCTTTAAAGGCATATTCTGGAGACAAAATTCGTTAACCTCAAAATAAGCAGAAAAATTTTCTCTTTCGGAAGGTGAAAACGGCATCTCGATAGCTTATAGCGTTCGGAAGGTACAAATTTTTAAAGTACTGCAAATTTCAAAACAGCCTTGCAAATTTTACGGATTTTAGGAAGGAGAAGTTCGAGCACATTAAAAATTTCTGTTGATAAGGGAATATCAGATGTTGTCATCTTTGGTAATCCATCACGCCGATTGTGAGATATCGCCGATTTTGAGATATCGAACAATTTCGCTTCGTTCTATGTGCTGTGTAAAATTTATAGACTCGAAACACTTGCAAGTTTTGCGCACTATTTTCAGCATGAAGGTGTGCAAGTGGATCTTGCCAGAACTTGTGTTTGTAAATACGTTGTTGAAGGTCTCTTATAGTTTCGCCCCCTGTATCTTAACATCTCACATTTTAATACATTCATATTTGTTAAACCAGTCGACGACTGTGAAGTGATAGACACTATGTGCTCATACTAATTCACACTGTTGAGACAGCCAAATTTTTCACCGATCTTGGGACAAATCATTTTCCCCCGAAAGTCTCCCGAACTTCTAATAAAGGTCTACCGTACATTTTGAGCAAATACGAGTTGGCCGAGACTTCCGGTAAGGCCTAACTCCGCTAGTGACTTGAACTTTAATGTTCAATTCTAACAGCCACTTGATTTGTACTAGTTTCGTAGAAGAGTCGGTCTTCCCGAAGCAAACTGTTTTAAGCAACATGAAGTTTCTAAGGTAACTTCTCCATGGAGCCTTTACACATGTTCTAACAAGTTCTGTTTTCAAAATGGATTTCCTACTTTTATCAAGACAGTTCCTTTTGAACTTTTTGCTTATTTCGACAAAAGTATAGCCCAATGCGATATCCTCATACTCTGTTCAGTGGGAAAAGGACCAACTCCTTGTCTCATATGCGACAAGTAGTTGGAAAATATTTCAGAAATGACATTCTCTCATATAAGGAAATACTCCTTGTCGCAGGTGTGACAAGTAGTTGGGATGAATGAACTAACACATGCGACAAGAAGTCAAAGATTACTGCCAAAAGTGGCACTCTGTCTGAGTACTGTAGACATGCATCCCAAAGGAAACAAACATATTTGATAAAACTGGTGAATAGACGTGGATTTTGGAAATCCATTTTGAAATTGGAACTTGTTTTCTGGATCTCGGCCTTTTAGCTAAGATCATGTGTAGCATATATTCTTTTGATCCGGTCTATAGGATGGAGCTATACATGACAGACCATTGATGTAAACGGTCTGTCTGAAGGCCGTGAAGTTGGTCAATTATTGTCCTTCATTGGACGTAATAGCTTCTTTGGAAAACAGTTACAGTTTGGTTTCGCCTTACGGCCCTTTGCCAGAGGGTCCAGAGGAATTTAGAAAAAGCGGTTGAGCCTGCTGTAGTGGACACATACGAAAGTACACGGTCAATATGAGGATTGCACTTTTGACGTTAGAACTGATACTATCCTGAAAGTAGTCGATGGGAGAAATTGTACACCAGAAGATAATGTGTAAAAAGCCCCGTCTGATTAGCGACTGTGACTACGGGCGGAAATGCACGCAACCTTTTAAAAACGTTAAATGTATTCATTTTATCTCCCTTCAGAAATAATGTCACCGAAAGGACCCAAAACCAGAGGGTTAAACCCACAGCTCCCTCAAAAAGAGATAAAATTAGTCAGCACATAACTTGTGTAAAAGTTTGATTTTCGGTAATCCTGCTCATTTTGCTAAAAGCATTAGCGCTATGGTCCTTAAAAGTTACATTTGAGAAACACGGGTACTGAATCAAGAATTCCTACCACAAAAAGTAGGAAGACTTCCCGAGCTCCCAAAAGGGGAGAAACTTCGTGCAAAGTCTCAAAAATTTCCATCAAGAGTACATTCGGGTTAAAACTGCCAAAATTTGTCTGAAGGCGGAAGAAACCGAGCACTTCAATTCATCAATAACCTCTCCGATCTCTATCGGATAAATATAAAATAGCTCTAGGTATTAAAGGGTGACAGTCTATAGCTATACTCTGCCTTTGAATCAGAATATCAAGCCTCATAGTCCTCAAAGGAACATTTAAAACAATGAGGATACGATGCCGTCTTTACAAAAAACAAAGAGCTAAAACAAAACGTGCAGTGCTAAGACACTGGCACTTAATGTCGGAAAATCCAAATCTGTGTCAAATTTTGCGACACTCCCCCGGCCATAGCTTTTAAGAGGGCACCAAACTAAATAAAACCTAGCTAATTCTAGGCTTAAAGGCGACGATGAACTGGAAACAACTCAAGAGGAGAATGAAGATTGCTCCCTCGATTCTCTAATCGAGGCACTCTAAAAGAGCAAATATTCAATGCAACAAATTTAGACCAGGACAAACTAAAAAGTCCAACTTCTGATGAAGCTAAACATCTAATCAAAACCTAAGTATGAAAAGTTTCCCGAAAGAAGGGAGAAATATTTCTTCATACGTGGGCAGTCCAAAATAACCTTCAAGGGATGGGTTCAGGGGAGGGGAGAAAAGATACACTTGATAGATTACAGGACAAGAACGAAGTTTGCGGTCATAACAACTGAATGAATTTAAGGTGTAGATAAGCTTTGATGGTCCACTGTTTGTATTCAGCTTTTGTGAGTTGGGCTGAACTTGGCTGTGAGGTTTTGTTTAAAGGAAACAAATGAACAGTTAATTAATCTGTAATATTTGGGCTGGTTGAAGTTGTTATCTTAAGAGTTGTTGAACCTGAAATGTGATTTTTGGCAATACTTCGGAAATACATGAAATTGAAGTACAAACCAGGGGGTAGAAAATGAAAGACACATGAATTACAATATCTAAGTATATTGTCATATTCACTTGTAAGACACGCAAAAACAATTAGTAATACAAAGAAAGGTTCTGGTTTGCAAGGCCATGAAAATGGACGGCTTTAAATACTTGCAAAATGTGGTTGGTAAGAAAATCATAAGAAAATACAATGGTATAATTTTCATAGTAACTAATATCAATGGAACCCTTACAAAAACAGGTGAGGCAATTAGTTCCAAATTTGCCGGTTTTCACATGTTTTTCCAGGGGTTATCAAAGGTTTTTGCATGGAAACATGTGTTTTCCCTTGACATTAAAACGACGGAGATTCAAACAACGAACAGCTTATTAAACAAAATAGCCTAACTGCAAAGTTTATCTTCGAGTCTAACTTTAGGCTGTGAAAATAGCGAGTGAGACTCAGTAATCCGATCCGGTTTCCATGGTTTAAGTGACGCGACGAAATGATTCAATGAAAGTCACGCCTGTGTTTTCACTGCGATAAAGAATAGAAAAGTCGTCCGGATAAGTGACCTATTAGGAGGTCCAGTGTCTTCTACTTAATTATATGGAGTAAAGAGTGTATGTTGGTCAAAAAGTTCCTAACAGTTTGTACCAAAGGTATCGTTGAAGTTTCCAAATGGAAGACAAAGCTTTAAAAATAATTTAAAACAAAATTTTTTTGGAAGTATTGATGTACAAATCAAAATAAATGTTAGCATCTATGCAAGAAACACTGCAATATTTTACTTTGTTCTCTGTTGATATCAGGTCACAACCACTAACTGACCCAAATGCATGCACTGTGCATGCTATTACGTAACTGCGGTCGAAAAGCCGGCCCGACGTGTGACCTTTTAGACGGTACGATGGCTTCCACTTAAATAATAGGGAGTAAAGCTGTATCTTGAACCAAAAAATACCTCACAATTCTCAGCAAGAGCATCAAAGTACATTTACCATGGATAACGAATAGTAAAGTTATAATTCTAAGCAAAAATGTTGACAAAGTCCTGATGCATAAATGTCGTTCACTTTGTAAAAACATGACAATATTTGACTATGCCCTGCTGTCAAGTAATGTACAACCGCTTAGCGAAACAAAGCTTCATAAAGATTGCTACATTTTACAGAAGGTATACATATTTCTAACGGCCCCATGTGGACATATTTTGGAGACGAAATTTGATGTTTATGCAATTATGCAATCAAAAATTATAAATATACCTGATGAAAGTCACAGTATTCTTTCAAAAAGGAACAAAAAGCCACCTATTGCAATATATTTTTGGTTTCCAGCAATGCCATTCACACAGCTGTCCCTTTTAACAATGATTTACCCTAGCACCAACGACATCGATAATCCAAAAAGAAGAAAGTCTTTGGCTTGGTACTACTCTGCTGAAAACAAGGCGAAACAAAGAAATAATTTTCAATCGTTAAGCTTACAAACCATAGCTTGAGCCAACACTAAAATGCACGATCCTACACATGTTTTGCAAAAGTGTTGTCTGCATGAGTCCAAACGATTTCCCTTTCGGGAAACCAAAAGTCAAGAACAGAAACATGTCTAGTTAAAGGTTTTAGGAACCTAACAGACCAGTATTTCAAAGTATCTGCGGTCTTTAATCACATCCCACAACAAAAAGATGTTATCTGTCTACTTACAAGACAGCATATGCGTTAAGAACGCATACAAATTTAAAATTGAAACAAGGGACTGCATACGTAGTATCAGATAATGCCATCGCCTACCTATTTTCATTCATTCATTCATTCATAAAAAGTCCCTATATAACTATTGTAGTCAGGTTCACTATGTATTTTCGTTGGCAATCATGGTAGATTAGGTAACCTAAACATTTTTGGAATCTTTAGTACATGGAGAATCTGAAAATCAATGTTTACATTTGCGCTGATACCGGTATGGCCGCCATTTTGGATTTTCAAAATGGCCGCCGTAAAAAGACATATTTTGCTCTATTTCTACCTCTGCATACCCTCAAAACCATGTAAAATATATCAAGTCTATGTTTTCAGGTACAAGGAATCCATAATCTGCATAATCAGATTTGTGACTGTTACAAATCTTTCTTTTTAGGAGGGTGATGGGCACGTATAGTCCCCCCCCCCCCCCGGCGGGAGGGGAATTCTGGCAAACCAACCAAAAAAATTTCTGCTCCACCAAATGAAAATTGAAACTACTACACCGGGCATTAGGAGAAAGTTCTATGGCCTATGCCCCCAAGCCCAACACTTGCCCCCATCACAACGGACTACGGGCATAGGCGTACGAGGCGGGGGGCAGGGGGCAGACTGCTCCCCAAATTTTCTCAAGACCTAAAACTCGGGCAGGGATCTGGAAAAATTCGGGCAGCCGTTTGAGTCTTAAAACCTGGTTTGTTTCTACTTACACAGAAAACTCCTAGGCGCACCCGAATTCCTTCAAACACTTGGCCGAAAAAATAATAAAATAGCATCATAGTCACGGTACAATTTTCATGAAAACTCTAAAACATACCAAAATTTGCGACACATTCGGGCAGCTTACGAAAAAAACAATTTTTCGTCAGCCTCACTTCATATTCTTGCGCAAACCTTTGCCTGAAATGACACAATTTTCAGGCAAAAGTTGCAAAAAGTTCTGGGATATTTTTAATTGCCAGATTACAAGGGGAGAAAGGATGTATACAGTTCCCAAAATTTTGCCCGAACAAATCAATCAAAAGCTATGTCATGCAACTAAACTATCCCATTATGAATAAAACGTAAAGGTATCGTGAAGATTTCATTTCGTTTTTAATTTTGTATTCACTTGCCTCAGGCAAAAGGAGTCTATGCGACTATGCCGATGATTTGGCCACGTTTGTTTTTATTTAATGTGTACGGTTTGTGGGGATCAAGTGTGCCAAAACCGTTGATATGGACTTAGGTGGTTTGCTCACTAGGAAATGATTTGCGCCCTTGTTTGTTGAAATGCATATAAACAGGCTGCTACCTTGCTTGGTAATCGCGCGAAAATTGAGTTTATCAGTTTTCAAGGGCCAATTAGTTGCATGGCATCCCCACTCCGGTAATTCGGGCCTCTGAATCTGAGCTAAACAGGCTGCTAAAACACACGGGATCCTTGTGAAGTTCGACGAAACTTATATTTAATAGGCAGCCGGAATGCGATGCAATGCCATCCTCCCTCGAAGTTGAGAAGCCTTGGGCTTTTCGAGGGTTTCTGAAGTTTTTCAATTTTCAAAATTATATTGGTGATAATCTCATGCTACATGATGTAAAATAGTTTGTAGAACGCGCAAACAAACTCATCTTCCAATGATTATAGCTTAATGTAGTCATCCAATGGTAGTGGTACATTTAATCTGGGAGTTTTCTGACCCTTTTGTAGATTTGCTCATTTTTGGTGAAAATTTTATTGCAAACGAAAGTTCAAAATATTGATGGCTTTGATTCTGCTTATAAGCATGGGAAAGGCCATTTCCGGCTGTCTGAGGGGTTTTGATTTTTCAAAATTTTATGTACGCTCCGCGCCAAAAGATGGTGGCCCTCCGCTTAGATAGTCTTTCGAGCAGAATTACATTTTTCGGGCTGGGAATCCTCCCCCCCCCCTCCTCCAAACTGAAATGCTCCCGTACGCCTATGGCTACGGGCCCAGGGTGGGGTAAAATGCAACAATAAATTTTTAAAAAGTAGCAAAATGACGGCCAAAAAATTAAAATTTCCAATCCAAAACTGAAAGCATATCCCCGTCCCCTTGCTTCTTTCTTATACAATTTTAAGTTGTTTTCGAAAAAAGGGTGTTTTGTTAGAATAGCATCACCACAGGCCTGTTTAGCAACGTTCTACTGGTACCGGACACAGGAACTGATTTCACTCAGATGTTTCAAATGTTTTCGCCATATTACGGGTAGTACAGTGTCTTGAATTCAAACTTTTAAAACACTAGAAAGGACTAGAAAGGATCGCAGGCTCACGTTTTGGACACCATTCTAAGGGTTTAAGAAGCGTCAAAACTTTCTTAATTTCATAAGGTTTAAGCAATTAAGTTCAAGTTGCTGATCACCTCTGTTTGGTAGCTGTATATTGTTAAAGGGGGCAAATGACTTGGAACATTTTGGGTGGATCTCAGTCATACTGTGAACTAAATGCACGAGATTAGCTTTAGAATTCTTCACTTTTACAGCTGCTTCAGTTAGTTGTACAGTGTAGGAGTCGGAACTTTGTTACGAAAATTTATGGGTTATTCAAAGTCAAGAAGTCATTTCAAGGGGTTGGTCTTATTTGGGATGAGGAAAATGGGCTATAGGTCTACAATTAGTTAGGCCTACACAAATTGTGAGGTTGGGTAGGGGTATTCATTAATTCCAGTTAGAAAAGAAGTTGTATGCTCGTCCCTCCCCAGACAATTGAACTGTTTCTGTTCTGTTTGAAATCCCAAATTGGTGACTTTATGTAAATGTGAGTCTATTCAAATCATAGTATTATAGCTGTATGCTGTTACATTTTTTATAACTTTTTATAACCTCTTGTGATGTGCTAATTAAATAAAATAATTGGGCTAATTAACTAATGTTCAAACAAACTTAACCCATAATCATTAAATACATTTGAAAGAGTAAGTTTCATTCTCCGTTGGAAATAAAACTGTTCGTTACAAATATCAATCTAAACCAGAAATAGAACCGGATTATATCAATTCCGGCCTATTGTTTATGTAGTTGCGAGAGCATAAAGGTTAATATATTGTTTTTACATATTAACTATTGTGGTGGAGGTGTTTATGGGGGTTGTTCTTGTGCCTTTTCAGTGCATAACCCATCATGAGTGAACATCGCGAAGAAAGCAATTGGTCTTTGGGCATGTCTAAGGATTCTGTAGAGCAGAAACTATGCATCATTTGCCCTGAGAAAAACATTAACAAAAGGCCACTTGTTCTAAACCCTGGATAGAATCCTAAAAGAGGTTATAAATGGTTATAAATTCTGTAATATTCTCTATGATGTAAGTATATTACCTTATCCAATTTGAAAATCCCAAAATGGCTGCCATAAAGGGACCTCTCCAGATTTAAACATTGAATTTTAGTTTTCCAGTACCATTACCTTTCCAAAAATGTATAAGTGCGTAAAGCTATCATGTTTTTGAAAGTAATGTAAGTAAAATAAAGTGGTTAGGGTAATAAGCGGTGGCAAAAGTAGTACAAAATATGTCTTTTACAGTGGCCATTTTGAAAATCCAAAATGGCCGCCATAAAAGCTTTTCTCCAAATTTAAACATTGACTTTCAGTTTTCTTATGCTATAACCTTTCTAAAATGTATAAATTTGCAAAGCTACTATGATTTAGAACCAAATACAATAGGTTTAGTAAAGTGTTTAAGGTAATTAAGGTCAGAAACAGAAGAAGATATGTATTTTACAGTCGCCATTTTGAAAAACCCAAAATGGCCGCCATACAAACATCTGTTCAAATGTAAACATTAATTTTTAGTTTCCTGATGCTATAAGCTTTCCAAAAATATATAGGTTTCATAATCTACCATGATTGCCAACGAAACATAATTTATTGACATAATGAACCTGACTATTGGATGAAACACCTTTTAATACTGGTCTTCAAACTCTTAAAACGAACATTTTTGTATTCTTAATAGCTAAATTGTAACTGAAACTTCAGATTTGCGCAGGCTCCATCAAAGAGGTTTTACAGTTCATGGCACCGTCCGGTCGAGCAAGGAATATACCGCGATCTACATTGCTGATGGGCCTCTTAAGTTTTCGCCCCCCCCCCCCACCTCCAAAATTCGCTCCGCGGTCCCTGACAAGGTGTTATTTCAACTCCCTGTTATGAAAGATGTCCCATTGTCTGCAGAATTATAGTCAGTGTAACCCTTGCGTTTTTTTATGCTCGCTCACAGTACTGTAATGTGCGGACATGGTTTTGCATCCAAGTTGACGCCTCTCGTCGCTTCGCGCCTGTGAGTGGACTCTCCAAGTGAGGTGGGACAAATGGAAGGCATGTATGTGGAAGGTGTAGAAATTGCCGCAGCCATCGCATCTTGAATTAGTGTAGTAGACTTTCCTGTTTTATGATTTGGCTCCTGAGAGTCATGTGACGATCGCTATTCTCCTTCAATGTGAAGTCGAGTCACAGAATTCCTTAAAGTGCAATAAAAAGTCGTACAATATTGCGAAAATTACTTTGGAGAGAAATAAAAAGAAAATTGTAAGATGTCCCTGTTGCTTCGACATAAGTTTAGGGTGAATGCTCTTGACCTTTAAATAGTAAATTAAGTCTAGATGAAGAACATAGTTGAGTGCTAGAACTCTCACCTATAGTCTACAAAGTGGTATAACATACGTTTTAAAGAGGTTGCCAGTTCTGCGTCTTATTGAATTCGCTTCACATTGGTAGTACAGAGGACAACGGACCGAATGGCAAAGACTAGAGAAAGAATATTCCGCACTTTGCCCGACTTCTCACTTTCACTGAATTAAGTTTAACATGATGGTATCCTGCTAAAGACCCCCAAATTGATATTCCTGACCTAGGAAAACGTAGTCAGCTAAGACTTTCACCCAGAAATATAAGCAATAATTCCTAACGAGAAGTCGTGGCTCTCAAGCCACGCCCTGTCCTTTTCTCTTCCCTAAAAAGAAGGAGACGAGGGTAAGCCTAATTGTCCCGACCCTTAAACTTATCCAACCCCCGCTCTAAGGATGGCAAAACTCTTCACAGCCGTTTAACCGCAGTAAAATCTATTGAAGTCGTTTTATAAGTATTTTGTGGCTCTAAAAGTAAATGTTCTTTCACCGCAAAGCCGAAATATGATGCGGTTTGCGTGTGGGCCGCGTTTTCTTTTTCAAAACTAGTAGGGGAAATACCTTTCCTAGGACTCTCTAATTATTGCCCCTATTTGTAATGGTATAAAAAAATTGTGCCTGACCCGCAAAGCGCACCAGATTTTGACTTTTGCAAAAACATACCGCAACTTTTCACAAGGGTTGAATAAAAGTCACTGGCTCGTTTGGCTTAACTTATAAATCAAATTTCGTATGAAAAGACTTTATCCATGTGACGTCACAGACCCTTATGGGCTGGGTGTAGAATATGCCCACGATATTTTCCGTATTTCGTGAAAGGCAACTAAAGTGATGGACTTGAACCGTCTAATCTAGATGAAACTACATAATACATTCGTGTGTCTCGTTAAATTTAATTTAACTAAAATCTGACGGTACTGATAGGATAGGGTATGTGCATAACTAACAAACTAACTCAGTGAGGGAAGCGTGTAGAGATGCGACTTATAACAACGCGATTTAGACAGCTGAAATGTGTACTTTAGGATAGGGTATGAACATAACCTTGTGTACCATGGCAAGTGCTCTAAGTCGTGCGTAAATGTTGGCCTTTTTCAAGTTTGCTCCCAAGAGTAGCGGTCCGTGACGTCAATGCAACGGTCTACGAGAATCCCTTGGTTGGAAGGCAAACTGTTCTCCATCTTCTTTAAAAAATATCTTCAGATGCATTCTTATAAAGCCAGTCTGAGTTTTAAGAGAGATATCTGATTTTCTGAAGAAGAAAGTTTGGAGACTACCCATTGCCTTTAATATGGTTAGGTTAGTGTGAAGGGTGTGTAAACTTTTCGACGGTTCAATTATATTGCACAGAGAAGGCAAAGTATTACAACTACTGAGTCGACGATGGCCGGCTCAACTTGAACCAATTGGTTGGAAACTGAGCCGCGAAACTCCATCTAACTAACTTGCTTGCATGCTTGCTTGCTTGCTTGCTTACTTACTAAAAGTTAGTTTCACACAACTTTTAACTTCCTATGTACTTTTAAATAACAATAACAAACCAAAGGAAAAACAAAATTAAGAGTTATTCTTCATGACTTAAAACCAGCGGACCAAAAATATTGTCAAGGGATTAGAAGGAGCCATTCCTAAGTTAGAATGACGGGGTTTTCTGATGCAAGTGAGAGACTGTATTTCCCTTTAACCTTCTATCAATCTAGGGCCACTGAACTTTTGAATAATATTCCCTGGACATAGTCCAAACTCTCACCCGTGTTCACCAATCACAGGTCTGCATATACTTTATACGTTTTAAAATCTCGAGGGATATAAGCGCAGGAAAGATCAAAATTTCATTTAAGGTAAAGAGAAAGTATAGCAAGGGTCAATTTCTTACTATTTTTTTTATAGAAAGAGATTTGACAAGCTGTACCTGTGCTGAAAAATATTTGGTTTTAACAAACCCACGTTTGATAAATTTCGAAAAATCTCTTTTCATTTTATTTCTGTTTATGGTGAGGGGGTAAAACATTTCTTTCTTTATTTTTCGAAACGTTCGTCTAAAAGAAGATGTTTTGTTTGAAAGGAAGGTTTTTGCATTTACGGGTTTGTGCTCCAACCTTATTCAATCATTCCTTCTGAAAAATTTGGATCACTCTTCTATTGTCTTTAGTAAGGTTATTCAACTTCCAACACACAGCCTGTAATTTTCCTACAGACGCTGACGCAATATTCTTGTACTAACTCAAGATACTCATTTTGAAGATAAGTTGTCTTTGTTTAAAACAGTGGTTCTCAAACTTTTTCAAAATACCGCCCCCTTAAGGCATCCATGACTGATCCAACGCCCCCTCCCACCCAATATGCCATCATGTTTATATAAGTCTTTGACTTTAAACTTTCGACTTTTAATTTCCAGCACCAAAATGACCTAGATAAGTTTTATATTGGGTAAATTTTTGTCAGTAGTTACTAAACCTTTCGGAGAAGACAGTCTGTGTCAACCAATTTTCAACCTCCTAGGTTCCTTTATTGCACGAATGTATGCGAACCTCTAGGGATCCCCTAGTCAATGCCAAGGCCCCCTATTGCTTGCAAACTCCTCAGCGCCCCCTTGAAACTTTTCAACGCCCCCCCCCCCTCCAGGGGGCGGTAGGGACCACTTTGAGAACCACTGGTTTAAAATACATACACTTTTCAATAAGGTAACAGAATGCTATGTAAAGTGGACACAATGTCTCAGATTCCATTTGTTTTTCTTTATTATTGGGAGTCTTGCTTGTCCTTGAAATTCGATACCAACTGTTGGAATATTTGAAAATCTTTTCCTGTAGATCTAACATAAACGTATACTACATGTAGGGTATAACAAACTATGTTTCTAAATATTTTCAAATGAAGACTTCGAAACCATATACAAATTGAAAAATTGAAATGTCAAATTAATTAATTAATATTTTAAATGGGTATTTAGCAGAATCAACAGACGGTGAAAAACGTCTTTCGAGTAAGAAGATACGCTAACTTTGTGTTAATTACTGTTAAATAAGAATTTTATTTATTTTTTGTGTAACGAAATTCGGCACAGATGCAAGACGAGACGGCCTCATCAATACGGTGATCAATCACATCGTCGGACCATGATGACCGGTCATTTTTTGTTAATTTTAACTCCATGTGTAATTGTGGTACAGACCTAAAGTCATACACTGCAAAGAAAAGCTTTGACTGTCGCTTCAAGTGAAACTGTGTTTCACTTAAAGCCGCATCATCTCACCCGAACTGCAATTTTTGTAGCAGTCTACAGAAATTCTCAATTGGCTTAGCTCTTTGACTGACAACAAGGGCAAAAATGTTAAGTATCTTAGCCCCTTTACACAAAATTTACTATACTGAGAGTGTTTTGATTACCCATTCGGGTTTTATATACCCATCCTGAAGCAATGAACTGAGATTGTGTCTGGACGCTGGGTGATGATGAGTTTTACAAAGTTTGGGAGGGGCTTAAGTAAGTAGGTTAGGGAGAATTGGAACTGTTCGGGTGAGGGGATTCGCCCTGTAATGGAATTTCAAGGTAAATGATAAAAAAGCTTGCCCAACGTGATTTCCGCCTGTGACAGAAGTGCAACAGTTGGAAATGTAATGTATAACAGTGGACAGCAGAATTAATTCAAAAGTAACGTTTGGTTTGCAATCTTTCTCTTTCTAGTTTTCAGAGAGTAGATTGGTAAGGCACAAGGTAGAGTCCAAATTTTGATGGTCACCCCGTGCCACGACTAAATTCACTTTCTTACGTGGGGGGGGGGTGCGAATTGGTCCCTAAACATAACGCCTCCAATCTATTATCTGGTGCGACGATTCGCTTACATTAGGCTGCTGTTTCTCTATCCCCCTGTTCAGGTAATTGGCCACAAAAGGATTGAAACACCGTGAGTAGAAATGAGAAATTAAACAGGGGAAGAGTGTTAGGAGAAGGAACAAGTCTTTCTCCGGGGAAGGGATGAAACATGCAGTTCTCTTCCCGTCTGGGTTTCAAAGGTTTGTTAAAGTAACGAACATAATAAGGCCAGACGCGTAGCCAGGATTGCGTCATGAGGGGTTGGTGTCATGGGGGTTGTGAACACGAAATGAGGGAAAAGTCTAAGGCTGTAGAGAAAAAAACCCCGCTATTTTAGGCTTTTTTTTTGCATTGCGAGGTTGTGTCTTTGGGGGTTCTAACCCCCCCCCCCCCCTTGGCTACGCCACTGAATAACACCCACACCTGATCATATCACCCTACTGACCGACTACATGGTCAGGTCGTTAGGGCATCCCGACTTGCAGTCGGATTCTGGAGTTCGAGTCCTTGCAGTTTCATAACGAAAACTTTAAAAATGGAACCTATATTGCCATTGTGCTTGGTGCCCAGCTTTAGTAATTGAGCAGGGAAAACAAGCCAGTAAGCCACAACTGAAAAAATGTCGTGGCAGGCTCGACTTTAACCAATTGGTTAGATACTGGGCCTTAAAACTCCATTTAACTGACTAACCAACATAGGCCTGTTACCCTCCTTTAATACATTTCTCTCATTTGAATATATTTTTAATTTTTATGTATGTTCATTCATGATAAAGTGCAAAATAGTTACAAGTTTTTGGGTACGATTTCCAGATTGGGGCCTACTAAAATTGGGACCGTGTGTTTGGTCTAGGGGTAGAGCATCCGCCTTTTACGCGGAAGGCCGATGTTCGATTCCCAGGTCGAGTCACACCAAAACACTAAAAATGGAACCTACTGCCGTTGTACGTGATGCTCCGCATAAGCAGTGGAGTAGGGAAAACAAGCCAGTGAACCACTACTTGGTCGGCTCGACTTGAACCAATAGGTTGGAAACTGGACCGCGTAAAACTCCATCTAACTATCTAAGCCTACTGAAATTGAAAGCATATTGATCTAAATAATGGTAATCATGTGCCGTCAAGCTTACTACAGTTAGGCATGTATCACACATTTTGACGGCAATTTTAAGCTAGAAAACACCCAAATTTTGATGTTCTTGTACGAATCGGGTACAAAATAGAATTACCTCGTAAAATATTCTTTCTTAATGCATTCTGATTGTGGTTTCTTGTAGCCTTGAAATACTCTCTACATCAAAAATCTTACTTTGTCATTTTCATGTCAACTGACCGTAAATGTTTCTTTATCTTTACTCCCCTTTTCACGAACATAAGAACATTAATGTTGATACTTAAAATTCCCACGGGTGTCTGGTCTATTCCTCTGGAAAATCTGTTTGACTTCAGAGGAACCATGATGACACATCGCTGGGTTTTGTTGTCTACTAAAACTGATTTGCTGGTTTTTTGTTCTCAAGATGATTTATCCGAATCCCTATGACCGTAAAGATCACTTTACTACCTCTCCAGGTTACACAGTTGAAGGGTTGGGTGTAGTTTTAAGCAGAAAGGTTTAATATGACTTCTTCCTGCTTCAAGTAACTTCTTGAGGCTGTAATGCTTTACTACTATCTCTGTTTTAGGAGGAATGTAGAAGCACTCCAAATATTGAAAGTAAAAGTAAATCTCACGTCTGGAGATATGTTACTACTAAGAGAGAACCGAAATTGGGTTAATAAGCTTGTTTAGTGTTCTAATTCGTTGCCGCACGGAGTTGTAGAAAGCACACCCGTTTGGTTTGTTTTGATTCTACAAGACGGGTCACACTGTAGTGGTTTAATGATTGAATTACCGTCGGTCTGATTTTTCTTTAGTTTTAAGTTTTCAGTAACACCTTCTTGATCCTCGCCTGGTCGGAACAAGACAAAAATTGTCCAACTTATGTAAAATGATAAATGATCCGCATCAAAGGATTGCTGGAATAATATGTAAACTAATTATATCATGGAGTCACATCTACAGAGAAAGTTTATCCGACACACGCGCAAAAACCGTATTGGCTTTCCAACAAATATCGTTTTCTCTGAGCTAAATAAGTTATATAGGAGTAGCTAATTAAAGCAGAACAATATCTGATGAGCTGATTAGAATCAGTTGTCGATGTAGCGTGACGATCCTTGAAACAAAAATCTGAATAAAAAATATTGATAAGTTTTAAAAAAAATCTGGAGTCGGGTTGTGAATTAAAAATCACTGTGGTGTCACCTGCCCCTTACTCCTCAAATTCTCAACACTCGCGTTATCCACAAATCAGAGAATTGTCAGTTTCCTGCAAATTGAGTCCAGCGCACAGTCGACTGCCTTCCCCAATTCACGTTCAAAACACTGAGCATAAATCTAAGCGTGACCAGCCCGGCTGTGTAAACATAAGGTATCAATCATTTTATTTAATGACTGGTTATAATAAAAGAAATTACACTAAAAAGCCAGTATACAGTCCACTGGCACAAAACCACTCTTTAGAGTCCTTTTGGTGTTTAGTACAAGTTAAAATGGATGTTTCGACAAGTTTCTCGAGGTAAGTCAAATTTTGAACCGGAGGGCATTTTACAGTGGTGAAGTTTTTCGTTTATTCTGACTATATGGTAGATGTGCGCATGTGCCAACGAGATACCGAACGAGCCCTAATTATTTAAACAGAATTCACAGTTTGAGGTGTAAATAATGAGAAATATGTCTTCCTTGTTAGAAAAAATGTTGCAAACTCTGTCTATTTTTCAACCAATCCGGCAGATTCTTTACTGCAGATGGGGTGTTTAGGAGGTTTTTCGTTTTACGCTCTAAAAATGGCTAATTTGAATTTGAATAGAATATAATCGATGGGGAAACAAACCGAAATCTTGATCAAAATTTGACTAAATTCGGGTGGCTCAAAACTGAAAAAAGTTTCATTTTTGAAACATATCTAGTAAATTTTGAAAAGTTCTGCTCCTTCCCCAGTCTGTTGACTAGATGTTTTCAGTGTTATGCCTCATTTCTGACCTTACAATAAAAAACAGAGTTTGCCACTCCATGAGAAAAATCTTTACCCTAAGTACGATAAAAGAAAACAGAGAACGAAAACGTGGCAACATAAAACTTATAAAAAAAAGTTTGAACGGGATTGGAACCCTTAAAGCGGGAAAGCAATAACTTTTTCTTTTATTGGAAAGCAAACTCATCGGTTCCCCTATAAGAATTCGTATGACACTAATGCAAGCACAATTCCCTTTCAAAACCATCAAGATGTTTATTAAAGGATATATTTTGATCCCCCCCCCCCCCCCCCTCCACATACACTCACTCACCTTTGGAAATATTCAGGGGAAATCCGCTAGTCGAGGAAAATCACATGAAGGTAGTCTGGCTGACCAGTCAACTAGTCAAGGGTGCACACTCTAGTGGTCGACCTGCGTGTTTAAATATTATTCAAAATGTGTCAAAATTAGCACCATTTTCCATCTCAGTCCTCCTAAAAAAGTTAAGGAAAGGGGACACCACTTCCAATTAGAATTCTCCCCCAGAACAGTGAATATTCAAACTTTGCCAGCAACCCTCGACGGAAACTCCTTCGATATTTTCCTCTTCACTTGGTTATCGCCAAAAAAGCAACAATTCATGACACAACAGTACACAGTTAGCCCTCACATTGTTCTTAGGAGAAACCATAGTGCGTTAGGCCAGCTCCGATGGCGAAACATCTCTGGTGCCCACGGCGTATCCTATCCATGTCAAATAGGATTCTGTGTAAGATAGGATCTGAAATTCCAACATCACCTTAGAGCTCCTAAAATTGTTCAAAACCAGAACCCATGCTCTAATCAATTCTTATTAAGATACCGTGTTTATTTATAAACACTTCAGGAATTATTTCGAAGGGTTAACTCAAAATGTGACATTTCCCCTCCACAAAACTTTGTTTCCTCTTAATGTGAAAAACTTATATAAATCAAGTTCTACGTAAGGAATGCATCATTCCTATTTGAAATATCAAATTCAACAGTTTTTATTTTTTATGGAATGTTGTAAGTCAATGGTAACTAGAATATTTGTACCGTGTGCACTGCTTAGCAAGAAATTGCCTGACTGGCTAAAGATTAAGCTAATCCCTACCCTTATTCCTAAGTCTAACAAATAATACAATTGATACAGTGCAAAAGCACTAGCCAATTAAGAAAATTTTTGTGAAACAATATACGCCTCGTTGGGAAATTTATAAGGAACTACAAAAATTCAGGAGGACTTGGCTCAACCTACGAGTTGTCATCTAGCCTCATTTGCATACTAAATGCAAAAAAATTCTATCATCAGGCCATGTTAATTGCACTGAATTGTAAGACTATTGGCATTCCTTATACATGTGGTCTCTAACCACTGATTCAGTCAACGTGGTTAGATTTCTTTCATTATACAATTCTATAGTAATCGAGCTATCAGCCTGCTGGAATGTCACACCTTGTGACATGTACCGTCATAACATATTTTTCATATTTTTCATTGAAAATAGACTTCTTATCGTCGCATTCGTGAAACAAGGTGAGGTCGAAGTGTGAAATTGATTTCAAGAAATGTCATTTTTGCCGTACTTTCCAAAATTAATTTTGCAATTATTTGTAGCGAGAGGCTAATCAGAAGTTTATTCCAAAGAGTTGAAACATATTCTTTAACTTTGTTTTTATATTTGATTGGAAACGAGTTTGATTTCATTTTTCATTACTAACTTAAATTCGAAAAGAAAGAGTCACTTTTCACTATTTTAGAATGAGTATCCATTACAGAGTCATCTATTTCTGTAGCCGATGCTTTAATGTTTACCCGCTCTTAAAACTTGCTAGTGCTAAGTGTAGCAAACTGCTATACCGGAAGCTTGCAAGACAAAAAGTTGTTCATAAAACCCTTTCTTGATGGGTCTTCCCAGCAATATTCACATTCCCTGCAGTCTACATTTAGTGCATTTTAGAAGTAGAAAGCTCTTCCAAAGTGGGCCTTTGTGGAATATTTTCGACTTTTCGGAACGGACAAAAACGAGTGCCACCATCGACTGGCGTTTATCTGAGAAACATCATAAAAATTGTTCCAATATTTAAAAGATTGCATTTACCATTGCTCATGAGTATCACCTATATGTAATTGCCAGCAATACCAAATTTTCGAAAATTTAGTCAAAAATTACCGGTGAAAACTGCTCCATTACCCCTCCTACTCTGACCTATTGCTATTGCCCCTTTTTCTACCCCATTGTCCCTAAAACACCCCATCGCCTCTCCTATACTGTAAAAACGGTACAGGCATGTCTGCATGTTGTTAGGATTACAGAACAACAAAGAAATACAAAGCAAATATGGAAAAGTGCTTGGAGTTTTTTTTTTTAAATAAAAGGATTAGAGGAAACTCAAATACTATCCTAACTGACATTACCAGACCGTAATAGAGAAGAAAAATTACCCGAGTCCCTTTTTAGTTTTGCTAATGTGCTTCATTTTTTATTGTAATTTCCAAATGTAAAGTACCAATTTAAACAGGAGTTACTCTTTAATTTCTAGCATACCTTCATAAAAAGCTGCTCCTATAGTGATAATCATCTAATGATCTAATCGAAGCAGGCTAGCTCTTTCTAGAAACCGCGACATTTACTGCAGCAGTCAGTGGCGTATCCACGGTGGGGGGGGGGGCGGGGTTAGAACCCCTATGGCCCAACCTTGCTATGCATAAACACCTAAAATAGCGGTTTTTCTCTCTATCCTAGACTTTTCTCTCATGCCGTGCCTCCAACTGCCCCCATGACACCCCCCCCCCCCTCCCCATGATACAATCCTGGCTACGCGCCTGGCAGCACTAGATTGATTGAAGTACTGCAAATCGTGTATTTACCCTTATTGCTTGTGTAATTGACACCTCGTCATGAAAGGCAGCTATGCATCACACCAGGTAGTTCCAACTCTCCCACTGTATTACTGCTTGCCCCTCCCACATTTATGCTTGCTCCTCCCACAACTATGCTTGCTCCGCCCACAACTACATATTACTGCTTGCCCCTCCCACAACTATGTCAAATTCATCCTCATCCAAACATAATTCCACTTTTATTATTGCTTCAGGGTGAGCTTGCAAGTCCCTAATATGCACGTGATCAAAGCACTGTCAGCTTATGCATTTTTTAAGAGCTGTGTCAATTGAGCCTCTGTAGACTACGTAACGCTGAAACTAGTTTGGGTGACGAATGGCTGTCTTTGAGTCATTTTAATGAACTTTCAATTTGAGTGACGGAACGACGGAACTATACATTTCGCAGTGTTGTCTCAATAACCAACTTAAATTCGGCAGTGCAGTGATGCAACACATGGCCTAAAACTAGATCTCTTCTGCTTCTACGAATTACTTCTACAGTTTTTCTTTTCTTTACAATACAATACAATGCAATGCAAAAAATACAATAAATAACAAAACAATACAATACATAACAAAACAATACTATAAAATACAATGCAACGCAATGCATTGCAATGTAATACAATGCAATGAAATACAGAACAATACAATTAAATACAGTACAATACAATGCAATTCAGTGCAGTGCATTATGCTACTGTACAGTACAGTACAATAAATACAATACAATAAAATACATTGCAATACAATGCAATGCAATGCAATACAATATAATATAATATGATATAATGCAATGCAATACAATGCTGCACAGCACAATACAATACAATCCAATGCAATGACATACAATACAAGCGACTGCATGGTCAAGTGGTTACCCGGCTTGCAACCAGTATGTCTTGATTTCGGCTCCTGGCTTTTCATACCGAAGACTTTGAAAATGTTACCTTATATGTCATTGTGATCGGTGCTCAGCATAAGAATGGGATAGGGAAAAAAGTAAGTAATAAAGCTCCCCGATGACGCTGAATAATTTTCCTGCCACCCCGTTTCTGCGGTCCCTGGGAAGTAGGTAACACCCATAATTAAAGGTCCCGTGCACATTGAAGCCGCGTCCTCCCATTCTCCCGAAAAGAAATATTTCAATGGTGTCATAAAAATCTTGTCTGAAAATGCATTTGAAAATCCTTAACAGGTCACTTTGAGAAGTTAACTGTTTTTGCAAAAATATAGCTTAATGGAACTACGGCAACCTCACTGGCATGGCTTGTTTAACTTGCTTGGGGAAGACTGTTCTCAGAGCTGTCAATTGTTGTACATTCAGCGTGAGGGTCACGCATCTCGGCGTAACTTCAAACTCTTAAAATGACATCAGCTTCTCACGTAGTGTCTCTTTCTAGTACAATATCCTCTCCTAACGCAAACGCCTTGTCAAGCAGATGTAGACTTGTCCCTTCTGAACAAATGACAAATCTGGCCATTGTCAGTACCTGATAAATTACTCCAAATCATTTCTTGGACGTAATTTCAACACCACCTGATAAAAGCCACCTGCATGTTTTAAATTATTCACGCAATACAATCTGTCCGTGCTTTCAAAGCATTCATGTGGTCCGTCATGGCTTTGTTTATGAGTTCATAGAAAGTATTACACGTCCTTTTTAAGAGTCACTTTGATTATGTTCTTGAGCTTACGATAGGTTCATTGTTTCACCATTGAATTACGGGCTGAAGGAGCAAACCATCTCAGGATCGAATTATTGCCTCATTTACGTATCAATTGGGTTTCCCTCCACTTACAGGATTAAATTCAGTTGCGTAGCCAGGATTTTTGGCAAGGAGGGACCTGGTGTTTAACTTTCTGGGAGGTGCGCGAGATGATATTTTCAACATCACCTCACGCACCTCTGTTACGTGTATTACCGTCATTCATATGCATCACAGTCCAAATCTTCACCCCACCTACTTTTAACAAAACTGTGCAATTCGGTCCAAAATAACTGATGTAGTCTACATTACTTTAACTCTGGCACAAGTGTTTCTATGACATTCACCTTTCATATCTGATTTTTTTCGGATATTGCGATGATAGGCCTAGACCCCCCCCCCCCCACACACACACACACACACCTCCCCCACCCCGGCTACGCGACTAGGATAAATTAATATTCAATTTTGGGCAGTCAGCAATAGACTTAAATACCGTTGGGTCTTGGAATGTTTCCTTTGAAGTTCCAGGATCACGAAACATCTTAGTTTGCAGTAATAAAGAGCATGCAAGAAGCAATCTAGAGACAAGTTTGGCAAAACAAATCCTCTGGTGGGACGCTCTGCCCCAACCAATGGTAGCGCTCCACGTCAGTAGTGTCCCAGCGAGTCTTTCTCTCGACTGAACGTTAGCCTACGTTGTTGGTTTTAATTTATGACATGACCTTACATAAAAAGCTTGTTTTCAGTGAGAAGTTTACTTTATATAACCATTTTGTAAGAAGCATATTCCGGTGGCTTTATCTTTACCTGGGAATCGTAAGAAAGAGAAAACTGTTCAGCACCCATGTCCTTCAAACCGTGTTCCAATACCCTCTTCCTAAATCAAGATATTTCACCTCAAAGATTGGTTATTTCATTAAAATAATCCCTCATTCTCAACAAGACCATTGAAAGTTTGGTAATGTGGACACATTGCCTCATATTCCTTTTGTTTTTCTTTGTAAGAAAGAGAAAAATATTCCGCACGATGTCCTTCAACCCTGTCACAATGCCCTTTTCCTAACTTAAGATATCTCCCTTTAAAACTTGGTCATTTCGTTTTCAACAAGACCATTGCAAGTTGTGTAATGTGGGCACATTGTCTCAGATTCCTTATGTTTTTCTTAATAATTAGACGTCTTGTTTGTCTTTTATATTTGATACTGATTTCCCTGTATATCTAGCATTACCCTTTATCATACGTAGAGCACAACCAACAATGTTGCTTAAAATCGCCTGCAGCGACATAAACATTATTAAAAAATAACTTTTGGAATGTCACATTAATGTGCCGCGATAACATCACAGATTTCCCATAATGCAAGAAATCTGAAGACAATTTCATTACTTTAAAATATTGTATTATATCTTCCGAACGCTATATGCTATTAAGATGCAGTTTTCACCTCCTGAAAGGGAAAATTTTCTGCATAATTTGCTGTCAATGGATTTTTTCTCCAGAATATACGATACATTTAAATAATGGCGGTACAAATTATCTGGTAGATCTTATGTTCAAAATATGCTGCAATATTTTCAGTATTTCTATTAAAGTGAAAATTTTATCGCATACGGAATCTTAAAATAAAGACTGTTTCGATTCTATTTAAAAGCCCGGAAACGCCATTTAGTAGCGTGTAAGGGGGTCACGGTTTTTAAAATCTATTTGCTCCCCTCTCCAAGTGGCGTTCCTCCCATACAAAAATTTTATACAGAATTCTATACAAAGAATCTGCAGATATAATATAACATTTTTTATAAAATCCCTGTAGAATATCCTATAGATCTTCTGTATAGAATCTTACAGAGTTTCTTTAGAACAGCTCTAAAAGCCTCTAAATAAACCCCATAGCTGTTTTTAGAGAAATGTGCCACTTTTCTAAAAGAAAGGGACGGATTTCTATCCCGAAGCAAAAATTTACAATTTTTATGTCATCATTTTGACCACGTCTACTTTACCTTAAACCACAAGTTATTTCTATGAAAAAAAGGAATGTAAGGAAGGATTTTTGCTAAATTAAGAAAAATATTTTGCGTGGAGACTTTTATTAACATTGTAAAGATCAAAGAAGGGATTTGAATCATCTTCTATAGTTTTCAATTAATTAATTAAAATGCAAATTAGCTGCTCTGTTGAAAATTAATAGAAATTGTATCAACATGTTCCTATATAATTTCTACAGAATTTTACTACATAGAGATTGTTTTATGTAGAAACTGAGCCATAGAAACTTCCTTAGAAATTCTGTTTAACTCTAAATAGACTGCATTAGAGAATCCACTCCCTTGAAAACTGGACAAACTTATCCTTGAATCCCTTGCTCGTTACATAGCTGACAAAAAGCCACCTTGTTGCAGATTACATGATCCAGAGACCGTCTATAGTTGTCTGTGGTTTTCTATTGTTGTGAAATCGGCCAAGTCGTAACGCTATCGGCCATGTCATCACGTCTACTTTCAAGGGGCAGAATTCTCTAATGTGCAAATTTCCATGTATAGAGGCCTCTTAGCATTTCTATACAGAATCGTTGATTTCATAGAGTTCTGTAGGCATTTCTATAGAATTCTAGAGAAAATTTTTGAATGGACTATTAGATATTCTTGGAGAAACTATCACTTCTCTTGTGCCTCCCAAAAATTTTTTTTTTACATGACACCTCCTTATTCCGAATTGACAGTTTTTTACGCTTCTTTGTCATACTGAAACCGTATTTTGCAAAAACAGGCTAAATATCGTGGTCCAAGCAGTCCTAACAGCCTAGTATACATTTGAAAGAAATTCAGTTTTTGAAGAATTTATTTGTCCCCAATACTCCCTCGTGTTTAGAGGTTTGTACCTGTTCCTGTGGGTTCAGTATCTAGAGTTTTGCCAGAAATTTGTTTTATTTTGATAATAGGCTTACGTCAAATTCAACACACAGACTGAATGGCTTCGTTATAGTTCTTTATTGGTCTTCGTCATGCAATGACTCTGCTTCTTAAGAATGGAACAACGGCACCCCATGAAATCAAGGGCGGTGTGGGGTGTAACTTGTATCCGACTTTGTTACATGATCTGTGTCTTAAAGTGATAAATGCTTTCATTCTGTTCACACTGAATGAAAAGCAACCATTGGCAATCCGTCTGTCAGTACATACGTGCCTGCTAGCTTTCCCTTAATGTTACCGAACTTTTGGTATTATTTGGTACATCTCGAACTGTCAATCAATTAGACAGATGTGAAAGCTGACTGTACTAATTGTGCTCCATTTCTGTCCTCGGGCGATGTGACAATCAGAGAGCAAATTGAGAATGTTTCAAAAAGTAAGAATGAAAGTTACATCATGTATTCTATCAGATTCGTAGTCAAATTAATCAATTGGAGTGTCAATAACACAGCGGACATTTTGCTATCACTGTAAAATTCACACCTAAATTAACACTTGAACGTGTTGATGGCTAATCTTTGAACAGTGAAGGTATGGGACGTGTTGCCTTAATAACACCTTAACGCCTTATCGGTTGGACAGTTAACATCTTAAGGTGGAGGTGTTATTGATGTGTACCCATAAATGTGTTACTTCAATGCTTAAACACTACCTGACCTAACAATTGCACTTCAATGTGTTAATCGTCTTAGCTTGGATGCTAAAATGTGTTAATAAATTTGAAAACCCTTTACATTCACCGTCAGGCGCGAATCCAGACATTTCAAAAGGGGGGCTGAAATTACCCCCTTTGAATATTCTCGTAGATAAACATTGTGTTTATTTTAGTGCCGGTGTATTTGATGCTGTTGATGTGACGAAAAAGGGGAGCCGTAAACGCCCCCCCCCCCCCCGGATCAGCGCCTGACCGTACAAAGGTTAGCTATTAGCACTTTTTAATTGTTAATTGAGTGCTATTTTGTAGTTTTTCTACCTAAATTTGTTGCAACGCTGGCCAAAAAAGTTGTTTCCACGATTTCCCTGCCCATGTAGGACTTCGTGATAGTAACAGCACGGCCTCGTACTGTACCTATCAAGGTTGTTTTGTACAAGTGTCCCTGGAAAAAATGATGTAAGTTTCCCTCGCGATCAGGAAAGTGACATCAATTGTGACATTTTTGACTTGCCAAGAATTTATGAAGAAGCAGGTCAAATTCTGATTATTTTCCAACATAAGCTGCTCTTCCTCAAACTATCGATAGGAATAAATATTACCGTACTGTTTGTTTGTTTGAATGAAAGTTTTTAGAGAGCGAAGACTCTTACAGATGCTACATACTCTCGAGAATTTCGTGATCTTGCACACACACTTGAATGTAATATGTATACGGCATGGTAACGGAAGGTGGAATTAATCACCTACGGTATGCTGTTGATGATCTCGCCTCTCGACCCAACAGCCCAAGTGCATGGTTGCCCCTTGGTATACAAGATTTGGTCGTGAAACACTTCAAACAGGGCAAATATTACCTCATCTGCCTTAATTTGAGCAGAGAGTTGTTATTAGACAAAGGAAGATTTATCATTCGTAACTAAAAATAATTATTGCGTCATTATATTAGTGATTGTGTCTTAACTTCTACGTAAATGTCGTAGGATCATCAGTGCAACTTGATTTGGCAAGGTACGTCTTCTAGGCTCACGCAAGTTCCGACCATGTTTATATGACGTCACATAGCAGAAAGTGCGTCCTCAGATAGCAAATCCCATGATCATTGTTGTGTTAGGATAAAAAATCAGCATTCCGTAATTTGCTCCGTGGCTATGCACATGTGCACATCGTCCGAATGGTCGGGATAAACAAATCAATCCCGTACTTAAAACAAGTATTCCAAAATTTAAGTTTACATGAAAAATTTGTGAAAACATTTTTTCTTAATCCATCCATAACGTAAGGAGATATCTCAAGTGTGGTATTGTGCAGGAAAACTGTCTAAATTGTATTTTTGGGATGAATAATTGCATTTGAATCTGACCTAAAGTGGCATACTAAGACCCCTTTTGTAGTTTTACACTGACGAAAACAAGGGAACGCTGTACGCTAGTTGCTGAGCTCAGTTTGTTTATACCACGTTGTGTCTACATATTCCGTGCTTCAACGAATTAAAGAAATCAACTTGCTTTTGCCTCGCAAACTTGCGTCCAAGTTCCACCTACCGAAATACTGTACATAAGTAGGCTAACAATAGTCAATGTGCCACTTCCCCGCCGTACGCAAAAATAAAACTAGTTTTTAATGAATACAGATGCTTTATTTATTTTTTTCATTGCCCAAGATTTTTGTTATCAGTCTTACTTTGTAACGACACAAGTTCTTAATACAAGATAATACATATGGAAAAGAGGCCTGCCATTTTCAATTAGACGTAAAAGGTCAGACTTCAATGGAACTTTTTATTCGAAGACTTTGCAGATAAACGATTGGCACACATCTGTTGAGTCAACCTAGGCCTCTGTCTCATATAGTCAAATATCAAAACAGCAATTAGATCTCTTGACCGGTGCAGTGAATTATGAGAAAGCTCTCGTAAAATTCGGTTTAAATTACACGCTTTTGTGGCCGCTTTTGTCGACACGATAACATCTGCTCGATCTATTGGGAGAAGAACGACCCTCGGATAAAAACCAGTGCAGGAATAGTTTTCTTGATTAAATATTTGAATCGAAAAAATGATTAATATAGAAAGGTGTCGACAGGAACTGTTGGATGTAGGCATCTGATTGAGATGTATCTACACTTTGGAAAAAGGGAGTTCGGTTTCTTACAAGATCCTTTCTAAGGTTCAAGGTCCATCTAAATGATAGAAGCGGAGTATTTGAATAGCTCCCTCTAATCCAATGTCATATTGGATAATTCCCCACAGGGACAGAAATTTTTGAAAAAGACCCCTTACACCGGATATGAAAGACAGTGGTGAAGGGTCTGGGCCCAAGTGTGGGGTGACATTTTCTATTTCAAAAGGCCTTTTACCCCCACAGGAAACTTTCTACGCATAACCGTGAGAGGCGTTGTAGACTGTCCCTCCCCCAGTCTCCGAAAAATCTGAAATTCGGAGAGGAATTTGGGGAAATTCGATCAGACACTTTTTTAAAATTGTCATGGCTTTTCAAAAATTCCTATAAGCGTGCCCGAAATCTTAAAAAGATAAGCCCGAAAAAAGGAAGAAACGTTAATAGTCGAGGTAAAATTTCTTAAAGAAGTAACAAGATTTCAAAAATTCTTTACACATTCGGGCAGCGCAAAAATTTCGTGAGTTAAAAGTTCACAGTCTTTACCAACATAATGCCCGAAATATTGAATATCCAAATTATTTTAAGCATTTGCCCGAAAATAGAATCATTCCACAGTCAAGGAACATATTGACGAAAAATGAAAGAAATAAAAGTATCTCGATACATTTGCAAAGCCTGGCGCTTAAAAGAAACAATCATTTTTCATCCAGTTTTTCAATCTTGTGCAACATTATGCCCAACATGGCCGATTATTGCCTGAAAAACAGAAAACGCTATGTTCAAAGTAAAATTTCCATGGAAAATATGATAACAAAGATTTGCGAGCTTGGGAAAAGGGTTTGCCTGAGCCCTGTTTCATGTTTCATACTGTACAGTAGTCTTGCAAAAGCTTTGCCCAAAATGGTAAAACATTCATAGTTTGCCATCTAACCTACCCCTTGAGCCAAATTCGAGCAATGGTTATGAAAATCGGGTAACTTGTTTCTCAATGCTATAACGATGAAGTCTGAGAATGTGTCCCCATATGTCTGCATGAAAATTCATTTCAACTCGTACCTTAACGTTACATTTTTTCAAAAGGTGTTACTAATGAAAGTAAAATCATTTATATTGTGGAGTTCGGGGAGTCATAATGACAATTTTATAAATTCAATATCTATATATATATACATATATATATATATATATATATATATATATATATATATATATATATATATATATATATAT